>CM033400.1:12924567-15324567 GCA_019426215.1 Buddleja alternifolia | reverse complement strand
GATGACACTTGCAAAGGATATTGTTACTCACCTAGAAGAGCTGTAAGGAACTAGGACTAGGAAAGAGAGATATGCTATCTCCAAAGAGTTGTTTGGGGCAAAGATGACCGAGGGGTCGTCCGTCGGGGACCACGTCCTCAAGATGATCCGTTTGATCAATAAGTTGAGTGACTTGGACGTGGAACTCGATGGGTAACCTATGTGTCAACCTGGTGCTACAATCTCTTCCTAGGTCGTATGACCAATTTGTCATCAATTTCAACATGAACAACTTGAATGCCTCACTCGATGAGTTGTTAAACATGTTGATAACTACTGAAAGCACCATCAAGAAAGAAAAGCTTATGCTACTTGTGAGTTCTTCATCGAAGTCCAAGAAAGGAAAGAAGAACAAGAACAAAACCAAAGAGCTTGAAGGCACTGGTGGTGTGAAGAAGACAAGGAAAGGAAAGAATGCCAATTCGGATGATTGCTTCAACTGTGGGAAGCCTGGGCACTGGGAAAAGGATTGCAAGGAGCCACCAAAGGCTTAAGGTATGTTCTTTGTTGAAGTTAACATTAGTATTAACACTGCTTCTTGGATACTTGACACTAGGTGCGGTATTCACCTTTGCAATGATTTGCAGGGGATGGTAAGAAGTAAGGCACTAAGTAAAGGAGAGATGACCCTAAGGATGGGAAATGGAGCAATGGTTGCTGCAAAGGCCATAAGGACCGTCCACTTAGCTTTAGGGAGTAGGATTTTGATTTTAAATTCTATTTATTTTGTACCCGAGATAATAAGAAATATCATAACTATTCCAATTTTGGATGGAGAAGGATTGTTTTATGAATCTAATCTTATTATAGAGTCAAAATTGCAAGATGGTCTTTATACAATTTTCCCAATTTATCCTAATCTCAATATTTAACAAAGTAACAAAAGAAAATTAGATAATTCCATAAGTACATCAACTTGGCACGCTAGACTAGGCCATATCTCTAAAGAAAGGATACGCATATTGGCAAATCAACTTGGACTTGGAGATCTAGACAAAATGCCAACTTCCAAATCATGTCTTAAGAGAAAGATGACCAAGACACCATTCACTAGGTCGATGGCACGTGCAAGTGAAGTTTTGGACTTGGTCCATACTGATGTATGTGGGCCACTTAGCATAAATGCTAGAGGTGGTTTTTGTTGGGAATATGCCCTCGAATGCTAGGAGCATAGATTGTAATAGGGCATAAAACAATGTAATCGTATTATTAATTAAAACCTATACATAAAGGCATCTTTGGTTATTACTTGTTTTATTGCATTCGTATACATATGTAATTAACTAAAGGCCCAAGTATGCAAGATTAGATTATCCATTCCTTATGTGATAATGGAAACAACACTGGAAAGGTTAAATATAAATATAGTTCGCAAGTTATATAATCTCAATAGGGCGTTGAGAATTACTTACGACTTGTATGGTAAGAGCTCCAATGGTGATAAGTGTTGATCGTAGTAGGAGCTAACACCATGAGGACATTGAAGGAGATCCATGTGCTTGAACATGACTCACACCAATTTCGTCACATGGGTTTTTCACTCGTTGATAGTCAATGATGAAATTGATATAAGATGTAAGGTGTGATGAACCTTCTACTTGAGGGATTGAGTTGGAGATGTACTTGTGACATTAGGTTTGTCATTAGAGTAGTTAGATTTAGAACACCCTTGGGTGGGGTCGACCTCGAACTGCGATCTAATGCACAAGTAGCAGTCTCAACTAATTACTAAGAGTGGATTTACTCTCTCGTAGATGAACTAGTAATAATCACTTAATTATTTATGAGCAAGTGAGGTCTAAAGTCTTTGGCCAAAGCGACGAACATTTCTGTAATAGGAAACTATAGTGATCTCGACTTACTATAAATAGAAAGTAAAGATGGGTTAATGATTTGACATTTATCATGGTCTATACTCATCGGTAATATAAGAGTAAAAGGGTTTGCGATCACACAATAATCACGTCGGAAAAGGTTGATAGAATGATCCTAATCATTCATTCTTATTTGGGTTACGGTGTGGGCTGTGAGGCTGACTACGGGGATTCACATCCTTTGGAATCCTTCAATTGCCAAATGAGACGAACCTAAAAGAGTCACGCTTAAAAAGGGAAACGATGAAGAAAAATGATGGAGTATCTTTGTAGTATAATATTAAGTATTAGATACTTAATAATTTTTATTTATGTGATAAATAAATAAATTATTGTGAATAATGTATTAACAAATATTAATGTATAAATTTTCTTAGAGAAATAATATTTTAGTATTATTATTTATTATTCATTTATTCTATTAATTTAATTGGATTAAATTAAAAGAATATATACAAATAAAAGAGCCGGTGCACCCATGGGTGCACCATAGGGGGTCGGCCATAGGCCTTAAAAAAAGCCTATGTGGGCTTGTGAAGCCCATGTCTTTTGTTCACTTAATTTAAATACATAGTGGTTGTAATTTAATCTCATAAGTTCATGTGTTGAACAAAAGCCCTAGCTCTAAGAATACTACAGAAAAGGAAAAGAAAAACTCTCTCTCCCCTCCCGCTCTAGTAGCCGCCCCCTTAAAGGTAGAGAAGGAGGATTTTTCTTCCATCAATTCCGGCGTACGATTTATGATAGTGTTAGGTGCCCGGTGAGCCAATTGTTTTGGGCTCTGCCATATTAAATGTGAACACTATGACAGTCTTCTTATAAATATATTCAATTTTTTTATGGTATGCTTTTTTATTATTATAACTAATGTTAGTATAGATAAAGATCCCATGGATTACATATGGTTAGGGGAGCGGTCGGGATACATATGGAATGCTCTCAAAGACCGTAATCCTAAACATCGTTCCAAGTAATAGAGGCTGTGAAATGTGGGACATCACTGGCCTCGTCAACACTTGTTCATACATGTAACTTTTCCAAGAGGTCGACACGTTCCATTGTCGATGGCTTGTGTGGAAATACATGTATGAAGATTCATACTGGATTATGGAATTGAACGGCCCTGCCAAAGGACTCCTATTTGGTGCTGTCGAACATGGAGTCCTTGGGTTTCGTAGTGTGAGATTAATCCTTAGACCTAAGATGTCATTTGGAAAGGGTGCTACCCACTCTGCTTTGATATGCACGTGCACTCCAGGAGAGTCATACGGTGTGTATGTTGGGTATAGTCTGGTAGTGCAGCGGAACAAATGGCAGTCGGAGAGGGATTCATCCAGGGTCACGAGTACCCGGTATTTCCTATGTTGTTGCAGGAACTTAATTGATCATTAAAAGCCTTTGATCAAAGCGATTGCCTTCTAAGACGGATTGGTGATCCCGGATTAGAAGACTGGATCATTAGATGTCACAACACAGTCATAGTTTCTAAGGTTATTAGAGTTCGACTGTTGCCATACCCTAGACAATAGACGAGAAAATGATGAAGGGATTCTACTCACACGACGATCGTAACTCGGATAGGTTTTTGCTTTTCATCATTGACATCTAGGAAGTCGTGGCGACATTGCTAGACATCGAACCATGACCAATAGGTGCCTTGGATTAATTTGGTGAAATTAATTCAAGGTCTAGTTAAATATTTAAAATAATTAATCTAGCCTACGGGGACTTATTACTAGCTTGACAATGAGCCTGAGGGGTTACACACATAACTTAGTGTAGTACGTAGCACCTATTGGCTAATTAACTCTTTCTAAATTAATGGTGGGATTAATTAATTGGATTTAATTAATCAAGGAAAAGGAATTAATTTAACTAGTTAATTAATGGTCCTATAATTTAATATTAGAATATTAAATTGGGAAGAACCAAATTACTTAATGAGAAGAAAGAAAATAAAATAATATATATATATATACACACACACAAGTGCACGTGTGGGCGTGTGTATTAGTGTATGTGAATTTGGTGGAAAGATTTATCTTGTTCACCAAGTTTGTAAAATATATATATATATATATATATTATATTAATTAATATCCTAAAAATATATTTGGTAGAATCCTTAATTAATTAAAGTAACTAATTAATGGATATGGAAGGATTCTATTTGATATATGTTAGGATATTATTAGATATGGTAATATCTAGTTAGTTGGAAAGAGTCTAACTAAACTAGGAGAGAGAATAAAATAAAAGGAAATATATATATATATATAGATATAGATATAGATATAGATATACACACCTCCACCCAATTTTTTAGGGAGAAAGAGGCGTGTATGTATATAGGATTTTAACCCTAGGTGGACTCTATATATGTGTATTCCACCTCTTTTATATCTGATAAAAAAGTTTTGGTTTTGAATAAAAAAGAGAAAAATAAATTTTCAATAAAAAGATTTTTGAAAAACACTTTTTCTATTATTCGCTCCCAATATTTTCTTTCACATTTTTTCTTCAAACTCATGTGTGGAGTGCGAAGAACACTTAAATAATTCCAAACCCTTTTTCCTAAACGCCAAGATTCGATATTCTCCTTGCTAGCACTGGTGGAGATAATTGAGGGCACGAGCTAGGATGTGGATACATCTTAGAGGCGCAACGCTTGAGGCGCTAGGGCAAATCAATTCGAAGACTGTAGCAAGGAGTAACTTAAAAAGACATTGTTGCTTTAAGGTCTACAAGAGGTAAACACGAGTAAACTTTCTCCCAGGATAGTTTTGAATCTGATGATACCATGTCGACCTAGCCCTAATTTCGGGGATTCCGCTTTAATTTTTGAAATTATATGTTTTCGCTGCGCCGGTATTCCTGGGGGTTGTGCAGATCTTAACAGTGGTATTAGAGCCAAGGTTTAGACATGGCTCGGATTTTTTTCGTGTTTATACGCTTTAAAATTAGTTTTATTACATATTGGAATTGGTTGGATTTTCTGTTTAATTTTTGGATCCGTTGATTTGGTATTAATCTGAAAATCGAAGGGCTAAGTTTTTATGTTTTAATAAAAAAAGGGGGGGTTCGCCGTCGCATGGCAGCGCCGCCGCTGTGTGATGACGACGGACAGCGCCGCCGCTGCGCGACGATGACAGACAGTGCTGTGAACAGCAACGAGTTGTTCAGCAGCGCTTCACTGCTCGGCCACGTGCCATCGCGGTCGAGGGTGCAAGGTGACGGCTGTCGGGCCACCTAAGGTGGCCCGTGTTTTTAACGTAAGGGGTTGAAATGCAATTTCCCCAATTTCCAAGTGCTTTTCGTAATAATTGCGTTTTAGGCCTTGGGTCATTTTCTTGCAATTAAATTAAAAGCGCAATCCTAATTTATGATTTTGCAAAATTAAGTTTTGAATCTCAAATTAAAACTATTTAAGTTTATTCTAAAATTGAATTTTCAAAATTGGAAACAGTTTATTTAGTTTTGAGAAGTGGAAATAATATGGAATTTTTGTTAATTTTCAAAATTGAATAAAATTGTGTTTTTGAAAAAAAAATTAGATTAATTTGAAAAGTATGAATTTTTCATGGAAGTTTCTAAAATTGGTTTTTAGAAATTAGAATCTTTGGATCCATTAATTAGTTAGATCATCTTTAATTAAAGACGGTGAATATTAATTCATATTTGCTTGACAGCATGTTTATGTGATTATTTGATGATCCGGGTCGAGCCATAGACTAGTCGTTGTTATAATTTGAGGCCTGCGTGCCATGTTTTTCCTTTTATTGCAAATGAGAGGGAAAGATTTATTTAAATGTAATTTTGAAGACGAAGATGGAGACGATCAAGCTCATGGAGTTTTGAAGACATTAGTGTAGGGTCTGGGTCCGTAGATTAGATTGGTTAACACCTTAATGGCTCGTGGTGTTTAGGTATTGGCTTGACTAAGATCACATTTGCCGCTTTATGTATGATTGATTATTTTCTTATATTATGTATGTTGTGCATGTTTGCATAATCACCTAAGAAAGATAAGTAATTGAAAAGTGTGAGACCTTATTTTGAAAAACCCCTTTAATCCATATTAAGTCCTTAAATGGATAAATTGGGGGCCCGGAAGACCCTTGATTAGGTCCAGTGCCTTCCATCATTAGACGTGAGAGGAAATAACACGGCTTGTCATCATTGTCTCACGAGTCGTGGAATGGTGGCAAGTTAAGTGTAGTAATCTCACAACTAGGCCTTCTACTATGATAGGCAGTCATACTAGAAGTGCACACGGATCTCAGTCTACCTAAGGAGTCGTCCATGAGTCATGGGACCACCTGGGCACTGTTATTGCGTGAGAATTTGATGGGTCGGACTTAAACACAGATTAGTTTACGGTTGCATCGTGTTCTCGGGACGTACATGAAATGTGAGGCAATCATCTCAAGAACCACCTAGATGTGGATGGAGTCGTCGTGTCTGTTCAATGTTACCGCCCATTGTCTCACAAGTCGTGGAATGAGGTTGGGACATTTGATGCTCGAGCCCACTGGCGATTTTAAATATCCCGTCATCCGTCAAATTGGGGTGATGGAATTCATAAAGTTAGTGGAAAAACACATGTATATTTAAAAATCCTTAATTGCATGTGAATATATGTAAAACTGAATGCTAATGATCGTTTTTTGTTTTATCGCATTTTACACAGTATTATCATAGATGTCATTTATACTTGTCTATGGATTCTCAATCGCAACAAGTTTGATGGCTCGCACTACACCTATTGGCATTTGGCTTTAGATGTATATCTCGGGGTTAAGGGTCTTGATTACATAATCAACGGGGAAGTCTCACCTAGACCCAAACTTGCAACTCGTGCTCGTACTTTGGAGTACTGGATGAAGCAAATCAATGATGAGGCTTACGGTCGATGTTTCATATTGTCTATGATGTCTGAATGTATGATTGACACATATGGATGTTGGGAATCGATGCACGAAAAACGCAACAGAATAAATTTCGATTCCTGAAGCCATTGATCAATTTGGGCTATCGTTGATTTTAAACAAAAACAAGAAATACGAAAACGTGAATAACCTCGTTGTAGCGTGTTTCGTTTCATGATCTACCGTCTATAGCAGCAATCCCCAGGACTCCGGCCTCTAGATAATCACGTGTGGAATTCGCTAGAAATCTTCCTCCTCCATCTCCGAATGGCTGCTAGAAGAGAAGAAGAGGGAGAGAATTCTCTCTCTACTTTACTGTGTAATTTTGGTGACAACTAATAATCTCTTCTTAACCTAAGTCTAAGTGTTGGAGGATTTAAATAGAATCCTCCTACTTGGACCTAGGTTGCATGCCTCATAGGCCTATGTTGACAGCCAAGTGGGCTAAGTTGGTCCAGTCAACTTAGTCCACTTTAATTTAATTACATTTCATATTTAATCTAATTAATTATGTATGTGATTAAATTAATATTTAATTTAACCAAATTCATTTAACCTAGTTAAATAAATATTCAAACTAATTAATTAGTTTAATGTTCCATTGTTTAATCCAATTAAACAACTAATTAAATTAATTCGTCCACTCAATTCATTTGTCCATCTAATGACAAATTACCAAAATTCCCCTCGAAGTACACAAAGTGATTTCCCGCTCATTCCTATTAGCGCGACTCTCTAGGTTCGTCTTGATAGGAAATGGGAGGATACCAAAGGATGTGGGTGACACCTAGCTAGCCCCGTAGCCCCACATCGTAGCCCAACCAAGTACGAAATGACTATGTCACTACGAACCTTTTGACTATGAATTCCATATGAGTATAAGCCCTTCACTGATGTACCCCAATCAAGTGAGTCATGGAATATGTCAAACTCACATAACTTGATGCAATGCTATGAATCATAGTAACATGAAATGACAGAACTGCCCTCCGCGTTCCACACGAGTCAGTTCTATTGCTTTGGCCAAAGACTTTCCATTTCAGTTACCTATGATCGCATAGGGTATCTACTCGTTTACTTTCGAGACAGTGAATCCCTTCTTGGAAATCACTTCACAACTCCTACTTGCCCATTGGGATCGCACTTTGAGGTTGGCCCCACCAACGGGTGAATTGGGCCTAACTACACTAGTAACAGATCCAACATCACAAGCACATCGTGATAGTGAATCCTCAATTCAAAGGCTCACGCATACTATCATAGTCAGTAACCCAATCATTGACAGTCACTGAGTAAACACTCATGTCATCGGATTACTGCGAGCCGTGTTCGAATACATTAATTCCATTAATTTATCTATGACACAAACTCCCACTATCCCATAGTGTTCGACTGGCACTATTTGTCAGAGCATGTGTCATACAAGTCTATTCGAATCTTAATGCCCAATTAAGATTCTTTTACTTGCGAACCCTTTTGAGTGTTCAAGTACCAAGTCCTTTCAGTGCCCTTCTCCTCATCCCAGAAGGAGTGGAAGACTTGCCATGATACACATGGACTAGTTATTTGTTCTTTACTTATACATGTCATGAAGGTTTACATGAACAAAAGATAATTCCTTTCTATATTTATGATTAGGTGTATAATACAACTAAGTGCCCTAGTTAACTTAATTCCTCATTGACATATGAGGGCACATTTCTAACAATCTCCCACTTGCACTCAATGCCATTTGCCATGGTATCTAATACCCATCTTCAAAAGGTGTCAATCTAGCACTGCCTGTGATATTGGCTTGGTGAGTGGGCTAACTATGCTTTTGGCTGCGTCTATTTTCTGCATGGCTATACAACCTTTTTCCAATGATTTCTCCAATCATGCGATACTCTCTCTTAATGTGTTTAGACTCATTGCGAGACCTTGGTTCCCTTGCTCTGCGCTACAGCTCTTTTGTTGTCACAGTGACAACGACATCCCAGGCTAGGAACCATTTGAAGTTCCCTCATGAACTTCAAAATCCAAACAATCTCCTTGGCAGCCTCTGAGGCAGCCTTATAATCACTCTCAGTAGTGGAAGCAGTGGTGGTACTTTGCTTGAAACCTTTCCAAGCCTCTGTTCCACGGTTGAAGGTGAGTATAAACCAAGGTGTGGACTTTCAGTCATCCATGTCAGACATGTAATTGTCCATACTTTGTTTCCCATTGTCAAGAAAAGAAACATATCCTTAGTTCTTCTCAAGTACTATAGGATACTTGTTCTCGACTATCCTGTGCTCTTTGCCCAAGTTAGCTTGAAACCCAATTATTACGCTCATAGCGTAAGCTTTGTCTAGTTTCGTACACTATCTTGTGTACACTCTGCTACCCTCTACTGAGGCATAAGGTTTCACATTCATCTCTTTTCGGCCTTCCTCACTATGAGGATTCGTCAATTTTTAGGGAGATGAACCCTCTGTCTCAAAGGCAAGAGCCCTTTCTCGGATCTTCCATCCTAAATGATTTTAGGATATTCTCTAAGTAAAGGTCTTGGGAAAGTGTCATCATTCTATTCTCTCAATCCCTATAAAGACGAATTCCAAGAATACGAGTGATACTTCCCAAGTCTTTCATGCAGAATGTTCTCGAGAAGTATGTATTGATCGAAGTCAATAAGCCTACATCATTTCCTATAAGTAGAACATTGTCATCTATGTTTTTCTATTAGACACTTGGTTCATCTTTGTTTTTGGCATTCCCATAGTTCTTAACTATGTCATCAAAGCAAAAATTTCATCTATGAGAGGTCTGCTTCAGTCCATCAATGGACTTGTTTAACTAGCAAATTTTATGAAATTAGCTTAGGATATGAAACCCTTGGGCCATTCTTCATAGATGTCCTCCTCGAGGAATCTACTAAGGAATGTGGTCTTCATATCCATCTTCCAGATTTCACAGCCTAGGTGTGTTGCTATGGCAAGCAGGATTCTTATGGATTTGATCATGACTAGGGTCAAAAGGGCTTCCTCATAGTCAATGCCTTCCTTTTGACTATACCCTTTTACCATTAGTATGGCCTCGCCATTCATACCAATCTTTCTCTTGTAGATCCACTTGTATCTAATAGGTACAATACCTTTAGGGTGATCTACCAGAGTCTAGACTTGGTTCGAAGAAATCAAATTCATATCCTCTTCCATAGCTTCACATCATCTCGTAGAGTCCATACACCATCGTTTGGTCATAGGTAGAGGGATCATATCCATGGTTTCCTTCTACTACAACATATACACTATGCTTATCATGCAGCAGATAACCAGATCTCTCAAGCTGCTGAGATACTCTACCTGACCAAATCGTTGGTGGTTGTGACATAAGGGGCTTGTTTTATGTTTCTTGAATAGCAGTTCTCAAATTACTTTCATTTTGTTCTTAAAGAACAATCTTTCTACCATTTTCACTTTCTTAATCGAATTTATAGAAAGTAATCCTCTAAGGATATGATGATCCTCTGATCGTCATCTAGGTAAAAGAGGTATCCCGTAGAATCCTCGGGATAACCAACAAAATGTCCTTTCAAGGACTTAGCCTCCAGTTTCTCTACCTTTGTCCCTTTTCACATAGGTAGGGCATCCCCATATCCTCACCTGTTTTAAGACTAAGCTTCCTATTGCACCATATCTCATATGGTGTTTTAAGGAAAGAATTTGGAGGGACATCTATTCAAGATGTACCTATGAGCAACGCATAATCGACGTTGAATTTGGGTAATCCTATGCAGTTTAGTGTAGAATGAATTATGTCCAACATTGTTCAGTTCTTACATACTACTACCCTATTCAACTTTGTTATTGCTGGAAGTGTCAGTTGTGAAACCATGTCATGTTCTCTTAAGAACGTGTTGAACAGGGCATTCATATACTTGCACTATGATCCAATAGTAGTGTCTTTCTATGATGCCATGTTCCCCACCATGTACGTTAGTATGCACTAAACCTTTTAAAATTTGAGTGGCCCTTTCAAAAAAAAATTCCCCGATGAAGGGAGTCATCTTGCCCATGTGATAAGATGCTTACGTTTGGATAGGGATTTGATCCCAATGGGCATGTACTCCCATGTTTCTCCTAACATATGTATCTTATACTCTCGAGACATGACCTAATCTTAGGCTCCATACAACATTTGGTTTTGGTGGTCCCAAGTGGCATACGAAAGGGTCTAGAAGGGAGGGGTTGAATAGACCCTGAAGTCTTTTTCAACTTCACAAAAAAATTTCGTATCACTTTAGAAATTTGAACGCTTGGAAAGCTGAGCGCTTGGGTCAGACGCTTCAGAGTAGTTAACTTAGACTTAGTGATTTCAGCAGTTTACCAAAGTAGGGCAACGCTTAGATCGCTTAATCAGGGTTAGCACAGCGGAAATGATTTTTAGCGTTCTTTTAGATAATTTAATCGCTTTGCAATTTTATCTGTCTTTTTCAGAATAATATAATGTGATGAATATAAGACAATAAAATATAAATGACACAATAATTTGTAAGGTTCACTGGGTGATGTAATCCCAGCTACGTCCTTCTTCTCCTATTTCACTTGGAGGAATTTACTATGATGATTATCAAAGAATCACACAGAAACTTCTACAAAATAGTAATGGATGAAAATGATCTTGGGCTCCTTGATCACACAGACTTCAGCACCAATGAAGATCGTCTTCTTCAAGCTTCTCTCACTCAGAAATACTGCCTGAAAGGTTTCAACAACTTTTCTTACTCAGATGAAAGGTTAAGGTTTGTCACTAGGGTTTGTTTGTTTTACAGAAGATCAAACAACTTAGAATATCTCAGTTGGAGTTTGAATTTCTTCTTTGGAAGATATTTGAGATATTTGTGACTGTCTGGAATGTAGATAGAAAGCTTGAAAGGTTTTGGCTATGGGGTTTCTAAGCTTTTTCAGAAAGAATGTACGTAAGATTTTTGGCAATAATTTTCTCGTATATTCTTGTTATTGTCCTTCTTTCTGGAGCAAGGTATTTATAGGCAATTTCTTGGGATCTGTCCGTTGGACATATGTAGAAGCGTGCCTTTCACATAGCGCGTGATCATACCTAAAGTCTGACATTCCTGAAAACTCGCTGAATCCGATTGGACGGGAGCAGCTAAAACTCTGAAAGTTTCTGACAGTCTGGTCAAAAGGTGGCTTGTCCACAAGTCACAGTAGCTTATCACATTTAATGCACTTATCAGGCATTTAATGCATTTGAATTTATTTCCCGTTGGAAATAAATGTCCGTTGAATGATTGCATTTAAGTCCTTCATGACTTGAGGATTTATTTCAGGTGAATCTTACATCCATCGCTTGAGATAATTTTGAGCGCTTGATCAATGTATCCTGAAATAGGTTCCTTTAGCGTTTGACGGACGCTAAGAGACAAATCTTCATCTCTGGTTGACTTCAGACGCTGGTTTTCAACTTCTTCTCTAATAGACTCATCTAGACTTCTATTAGCGATTCAGTTACTAAGACTTAATCTAAAATCTACAAAGATAAAAATTACAAGCCTAAACAAAATTACAAACTTTCAAACGCTTAAACAATGATCTAAAGAAAACATAAACTTACATTTTATTTGGGGTCTAACAATGAATACTATCTTGTCATCATTAAAACATCTAACATGAAATTTCCTAACAATTTCCCCCCTTTTGATGATGTCAAGACTTTAACGTTTGTAACTCTAGTTACTAAAGAGAAAAGCCCAAATGAATATAAGTTAGCGTTCAAAAAGTTAGTAAGGTTAGCTAAAGTTAGATTAGCTTCAACAAGATGTTTCAGCGATAAATCATTCATATATTGAAAGAATAAACATACATTATTTATACTGAAAAAAAAGGAAAGCGAGTACAACAACAACAAAAAAAAGATTCATTCACTTTTTCTGTCGCTTTGCTCTTTCTTCGCCTTGGAGAACTTCTAGCGCTAAGTCCATCAGAAGACGATCAATGTCAATCATTGTCGTATGTTGAACTTCATCGTAATCATGCCTACGAAGTCTGGCGCTTTCATTAAGTTCTAGCAACCTTTCCGTCCACTCTCTTGGAGAAATTCCAAGTTCACGAATCAGATCATGATAGATATCTTTTCTTGGATCTATTGACGGTCTCCAATTGATAGGTCGTCTCAGCGGTCCGGCAAAAGGTTGAAATCCCATACCTTCTAAGAAGTCAACGTCCAATTCCGGAAGGAGATATCTTCCTAGATAATATCTTGGCTTTCTCTTTTTAGTTAACATCTTCTTGATGCTTACTAGTTCTTCCATCATTGATCGCCAATTTTTATTATCAGTCTTTGACATCGATTTGGACACTTGATGCTTTTCTCTATTTTCCCCCTTCTTGGCATCATCAAGAGAGTTCTTTAGAGCAGCGACATCTCGGCGCAAAAGTCTAACTTCTTCGACTAGAAGAGCAATTTGCTGGGCGACACTCTAAGCAACAGCATCGGATGAAGCGTGTCTTTCAGCATTAGCCGAAGCACTCTGAGCTAGGTGTCGATTGAAGTTAGAGGAGAGCTCAGCGATAAGAGGGGACATGCTATTCATGATAGCAATGGTGCTTTTATTTGAAGCGTTGGCAATGTCTCGGCTTCGTGTATCAGACACTATTCGCATATGTCTATCAGCAGTTTCAAAGATCTTGGAACAGAAACCTTCAATGTTGTGGAGCGAGTTCCGGACTGCCTGTCTGAAGTCTCTAGCGTCTGAATCACTTTCAGAATCCAAATCGGAAGAAGAACGCTCTGGGGACGGGTAAAGTCCGTAAGAACTAGAAACTGCAGCCTTGCCTTTGGATTTATCTCTGATAAAGGGCTCGATAGGCGTGTGTGAAATTTCAGAGTGCACTTCTTCAATCGCTTGATCCATGATTGGATCTGCAAAAACTGGGGGCTCGACTACTGGGGCGCTAGAAGAATCTGGCAAGGAAACCTCAGGATTTTGAGCGACTTCCGCAGTAGGAGCAGAGTCTTCTTCCATTCTTAGGATTGGGGAAGAAAGTTCTCTAACACCAATGACCCAGAGGGGGCCAAGGGCTTCCATCTCATGCCTTGGACTGATCAGGCTGGATTGTGGGATAAATAATATAGCGTCTTCACGCTCTTCGGTACTTAGTGCCAGTTGCACATCTTCCGGTAAAGCAATCCCTGAAGTATAACGATTGAAAAAGTCTAAAATCAACGGCATGAGCGCTTGAGCTGCGTCTTGGTCCACTGGCCTAATCAGCGAGATCATCTTGGCCACTTGAATGTTGGATTCACTAAAGAGCACGGGGTGTAGAGTATATCCTCTGAAATTGTAACACCCGAAAAAGTGATTGAAACTGATGTCCAGCGCTTGGGCATTTTCAAACACTGCTCTCATGTCTCTGTGGAACTCAGCAAACTCAGCATGTTCTATGGAAACATCAACACGAATCTGACTCTGACCGGGAATAATTATTTGTTTACTTGACGAAGCGTCTTCGTTTAGGTCAGGAAAGATTCTTTGAACAAAGGCGGCACGAGGATACAAGACGTAGCGTCCGCCCTGGCTGTATAAGGTGAGTTGCTGGCGAATGTAGCTTTCGATTGGTTGTCTGTATCGTGGCAAAGCGCTAACATTCCCTACAATAATCTGACGTTGTTGAAGCAAAAAGGTTGCATATCCTCGGCGTCTGTATTCTATCCCAAACTTGAAAAGAAACGGGTATCTTATAAGTTCTTCTAGGGTATAGAAATGCAGAACAAAGTCTTCAGCCCATCTGGCTGTATTCATCATCCATCATTTCCCTAGTTTGTCCGCTTTAGCTTGATCTTTTCTAGCGGAAAGAAATTTCTCAAAGCGTTCCGTTTCTTCTTCATAATCCTCAGCCCATAATCTGGCTAGATATTCTCGAGCCTCATCTTCTATCCACGAGTTGACCGGATTTGGACGCTCAGCAACAATAGGTCCTTTTCCTTTCCATAACTTAAGTGGATTAGGAGATAAAGCGTTGTGAGGAGAGTTGACGATGGAAGGAAGAGCTGAATATCCTATCTTGTTGAGATCTGCCTCATCTGGATCTTTGTTCCAATCACCCATGTGGGGGTTTTTGAAAACAATCTGGTTTTGGCGCAAAGGATAAAAGGACTCTTCTGAGCGACCGGTGAAATTGAATCGCTTCTCGTCAAATTCTGATCGATTGAACGCTGGTCGACGAATATACTCAAGGCGTGAATGAAGACGCGCTAAACTGTACAGACCAAGATTGGCAAAACGCTCGAAGATTTCAAACTTGTGTGAGTCTGAAAGATCTGGCCGATGGAGAGTTGTTTGAAATTGGATTTCCAACTCTGCAAGCGTTTGAGTGTCACGTTCTCTGGCAGCATAATAAAATTCAATATCTGAAGAGTATCCGCGCGGGAAGAAATCAATGACAAGAGGAGGAGGTCCTGTTGGCATAGGAACAAAAGCAATAACCTCTGTTGGGATAGGGGCCACTTCTATCGACCGCTCAGCATTTAAAGTTGCTTCACTTGCTGATGAAGTTTCAGCGTCAGGAAGAACTTGTGATGCCTTTTTAGCGATATCCACAACAGTTGCCATGTCCACATCTATTTCAACTGGAATCTCCGAGATAGGAGGGGCATCAGCGATTGGTACATCTTGAGGTACGTCTTGAGCTGATACATGTAAGCGATTGAGAAAAGCAAGCAAAAATTTCTACTAAGTAGAAATTACAAACAAAAGACTACATCGCTTACCCTGAGGAATATCATCGACGTTTTTAGTCGCTTGATCTGTTTCTTGAGCAATTTCCTCAGGCTCCTGGACTTCTTCTTCGAGGTCTAAATTGATAAAAGAAGTTATCGGATCAGCACGAATGGGGATATTTAGTTCTTCAAGCGTGTTGAGAACATATTGAATATCTGCTGCATAAGGTGCTGAAAGAGTTTTTATCCTAGCGTTAGAAGCTTAGAGACTAACGAGGAAAGGATAGGCAAATTTGCTTAGCATACCCTGAACATTTGAAAGCCTCTCGGATTGAGTAGTGACACGCTAAAAGCTAACGTGCTATGATAGCAAGTGCACTAGTCGTGTGTAGTAATAAAAGTGGACTAAAAGTCCGGGTTGTCGAACCACGGAGACTTGAATTCTAGTTTATGATTTTAATGAAGGTAAAGACAATTAAAGTAAAGCAAGAGAAAAACAATTAAGTAAACGAAAGATCAAAGGAGGGAACAAACTATGAATTAAACCTCACGAATTGGTTAACAAGACTAAGGCACATGCTATGACCAAATCCACTCGGCGATATATATGAGCTACTCTTCGAATTATTAGACTCCTATTGCTTTGGTGGAAACTCCTAAATTAACTATTACCCGATGTCTCGGCACATAATAATCCTATGATTAATTGACGGTTCTCTAAATATGTCTATCCGAGAATCTAATCAAAAATCACGCATTAACGTTCTAGAGCTTCCCCGAACGAATCCGGCTAACAACACCCGGGAATCTTTACCTATTTCTAGGGCAATCCCTCATTTGTTTCGGATGATGTGTTGATTCCATTGAACCCTAATCTATCTTCTCTCGAACGACTAGACTAGGCAAGATAGCAAGCATATGGTGATCAAGCACATGATTGTGATAAAAGCTCAAAATCAACACACAAAGCATTATGAGAATTAATACGAAAATTCACTTCACATATATTGATTCATAAATTGGCCTTCACATGGCCTAAGTTCTACAAGTTTAGCTCATAACCATCAACATAGAAGAATTCAACATGTTCATATACATAAGTGTAAACACAAAAATGCAATAAACAATGAACAAACTCCCTCAAAGGTTGAATGGTGATGGATCCTCAAGTGGAGCTTTAATCCTTAGCTCTTCTCCTCCTCTTGCCTTCTAAGAATGATGAAGAATGATGATCAATGAAGCAGATTTTCGCCCCCCCCTGTCAAGTGTGTGTTGTGAGGGGTTTCCCCCCCAATGGGGTGTGTCTCTCTTGGCCTTCTTTACCCCTTTTTAAACTCCCAACCCCATCAAGCATGCAATAAACAATTCCTCTTCCCATCAAGCATGTTCTCAACACATGGGCTGACATCTTGTCTTTAAATATTCCATTCCACCATAAAATATTGAACTTTTGGCTTAAAGGAATCAAAACCCGGGTGTCGTCACGCCTAGGCGCGGGAATTATGGCGCTCGGGCGCCGTCAGCAGAATGTTGGGAGTATTTGCCTCTGTCTGGCGCAGTAATTGTATTTCCTTCATAACTCTCTCCACAAAACTCCGATTTGGATGATTCAAGTCCTCATTTGAAGCTAACACATAGGTCTACAACTTTGTAGAAGGAAACTTCATCCAATTCGGTCTCTAAACATAAGAAAATAGCGCTCAACCGTGGAAACAAATGCAGATACGGCGCCCAGGCGTGGACAGAACGGCGCCTAGGCGCGGAAAGCAGAATGTTGATGTTATTTGCATCTTGTCCGGCGCCTGGGCGTGGTTGGAGGGGCGCTTGGGCGTGGACGACAGAAGCAAATTGGCCTGAACTTGTTTAATTACGTCGTTTTTCGCCTCGTTTCTTCATATGTTCTCATTTATCACCTGTAATCACTTAACACCACGATTAAACGCAAATGTGGCATGATTTAGTCAATAAATGAATCCATAGCATAAGTCCCATGGGCTTAAAAACACGTAAAAATGCCTCTTATCAAGTAGCGGCTGGAGGATCTGAGCTGACTTCGGGAACAGCGTCAGAGAAAGAAGCACTAGCTGACTCTCTAAGCGCTGGTTTTGAAGGAGCGCTAGAGGATACTGCGGGAGTAGAAAAAGGAGTACGCCTTCGTGCAAGCGGTACTTCTTCTTCTACTGCTTCTTCTTCCTCGAGAACGGGAAAGACAAACGCTGGAGGAGATGGAGATTTAGGAGAGGGAGAAGGAGAAGGGATTTTTTTGTTTCTTTTTGGGGTCCGGCTTCTTCTTCTTAAGATCAGGCTTTTGTTTCTTTGCGGGCTTGGATGGCTCAGTGACTCTGAGAGTGATCTTTCTCTTAGGTCGCTTGACCACCACTTCTTCTTCTGATGAAGAGGACGATGATGAAGAAGACGCTTGATCTTCATCATCACTGCAAACAACTCCTTCGGCTGGAAGTCGCTCACGCTGTTCTTTAGGAACCACTGCTCCGCCGGGTTTTCGCGGGTGAAGAAGCTCGCTTATCATTTTCTTTCCATTAAATTTGGTCGCTGGAATCTTTTTGCCAAAAGATTGCGTATATCCGCAAGCGCAAAGAATACGACTTAGCACAATCCCGTAAGGCTTGGGATTAACAGACTTAGCCATCGCTGCTTTGAAGCGATTGAAAACGTAGAGAGACCAGTTAACTTTTAACTTGGTTAGGATGGCTACCATCATCTTGTATTGAATGTTGGTGATTTTGTCAAAAGTTCCTTTTCTGCATTCATAATCTTTGAACAAATGTCAGCGAGGATGACGTATTCGCCCTTCATATCATTCTTCTTGAAGTTTGGCTCATACGCGGCGTTAACGTCGTCTTTCCTGATCAAATCCCAGACTTTGGTAGCATCTCCGAGATTGACATGTTCTACCTCACTGCCATGATTCGGAAGATTTAGTAGTGAAGAAATCAGAGAGGGAGTGAGAACAAAGGTCTCTTTAGCAGAAGGAAAGACGCAGGATATGGAATTGCCGTCTTCAGAAATTTCACCATTATTGAAAAAGTAGAGAGATTCTTCTTCATAGTAGTTGTAAGTAGTAGTAAGCATATCTCTCAAACCAGATTCTTGAACGAGTGGAAGAATCGTTCGAAGAGGGAAGTTCTGGTTATCAAAAAGATAATCCCAGTTAACCAAAAATCCGGCGTTAACCGTCACTGGTTTTTCAGCACGGGAAGGTTTTCCGATAGCAGAAGGTGCTGTTTTGGAAGATTTTGAAGCTTTGGGTGCCATTGCTGAAAGGTGAAACTTTTAAGAAAAGAGAGAAGTTTTTGCTTTTTAGAGAGAAATGACTTTTACAGAAGAGAGATTGGAAGTGATAAAGGTTTTCTGTAAAAGTTTTGAGAGGTTTAAATAGAAGGTAAAAGTAACTCCTCAATTGGTAGATGAATGACACGTGTACAGAAGTTAATGAGAAAGAAATCTGAACCGTGTACACATAACTTTGGATGTCAAAAAGTGCGGTAAAATAGGATATTATAACATTTTTCGGATCCGCGGTTACTTTTCGAAAACGTTTGAAAATTTTGAAATTTTCAACGTAAATTACACGCGCCTGATAGTACACTGACACGTACTCAGATTCATGCATTTTACTGAACTGCCTAGGTTTAGATAGGAATCATAACCGTCAGTTTGATTTGATAGGCACGTGTGGGTAGTTAACAAATCTAGAATTTTGGACTCATCCACACGCTACTTTGTGGCGATGAAAACTTTGCATGATTTTTTGTAAAAGAGAGTTACTTTAGCGTTGAAGTGGGAATTCTTTTAACGCTGAAGATTCTTTTATAGAGTAAATTTAATTTGATACATATCAATCGCTTGTTGGATTTTTAAACCTTTCATTTTACAAGCGATCAGATTGTAACGAGTACAAGTAAACGCTAATGATCGGTGCATTACATAAGATTTGTGAAGGTCATTTTGATCATAGTCGCTTACTTAATGAAGTAAGTACAATTTTAAAGTTCCCCCTAAAATTGATAACTCATTTCATTGAAATATAGTTTAGACATAATTATAAAGTGGATTCCCCCTAAATTATATGCCTATTAAATATGATGCTTTATGATTTAAGCGTTTAAATCAATCATACCTAATTCACTTCTTAAAGTGAGAAAACGTTGTTCGTTGAGTGCTTTGGTGAAGATATCTGCCAGTTGTTTGTCAGTTCCAATGAAATGCATGGAGATATCTTTCTTTTGAACATGGTCACGCAAGAAATGGTATCTAATGTCAATGTGTTTGGTTCTAGAATGAAGGACAGGATTTTGGGTCATAGCTAAAGCGCTTTGGTTATCACAATGGATTGGGGTAGGACCTAGGATTGTTCCATAATCTCTAAGTTGTTGCCTCATCCAAAGGATTTGTGCACAACAGCTTCCAGCAGCTACATATTCTGCCTCAGCGGTAGAAGTCGCTATAGATTGTTGTTTCTTACTATGCCACGAGACTAGTCTATCACCTAGAAATTGACATGTACCACTAGTACTTTTTCTATCTATTTTGTATCCTGCAAAATCTGCGTCTGAATAACCAATTAGTTCAAAAGGAGAATCGTGTGGATACCATAAGCCCACATTTTGTGTGCCTTTTAGGTACTTAAGGATTTTCTTGGCAGCACTTAAGTGTGATTCTCTAGGATCAGATTGAAACCGTGCACACATGCATACCGAAAACATAATATCAGGTCTACTAGCGGTAAGATAAAGAAGTGATCCAATAATACCCCTATAGTTAGTGATATCAATTTTCTTCCCACTTTCATCTTTATCTAACTTAAGCGTTTGGCTCATTGGAATTTTTGAAGATGATGCATTTTCCATACCAAATTTCTTAATCATATCTCTAGTATACTTAGCTTGGTTTATAAATATTCCATTAGAGAGTTGCTTAACTTGTAATCCTAAGAAAAAAGTTAAGTCGCCCATCATGCTCATTTCAAATTGTTCTTGCATCATTTTCGAAAATTTCTCACACAATCGCTTATTAGTAGAACCAAATATAATATCATCAACATAGATTTGGACTAAGAGAATATCTTCATTATGGGTAATTTTAAATAACGTTGTGTCAACGCTGCCTTTTGAAAAGCCTTTACCTATAAGGAAGATAGAGAGAGTGTCATACCAGGCTCTTGGTGCTTGTTTAAGGCCATAGAGTGCCTTATCCAGTTTGTAGACCATACTTTTGCCATGGTTGTTGATGAATCCTAGAGGTTGCTCCACATAGACTTCTTCTTGGATTTTACCATTCAAGAATGCACTCTTCACGGCCATTTGATATACTGTGAACTTGTTGAATGTGGTAAATGCTAGGAACATTCTAATCGCTTCAAGACGGGCTACTGGGGCATATGTTTCATCAAAATCAATTCCTTCTTCTTGACAATAACCCTGAGCATCTAATCTAGCTTTGTTTCTTATAACAATGCCATCTTCATCCATTTTGTTCCTAAAAACCCATCTAGTTCCAATGACTCCTTGGTGAGTTGGTCTTGGTACTAGCGTCCAAACCTTGCTTCTCTCAAATTGGTTAAGCTCTTCTTGCATCGCTTCTACCCAACTTGAATCACTAAGCGCTTCATCCACTTTCTTTGGTTCCATTTGAGATAGGAAGCTTGCGAACATGGCCTCATTAATTGTAGCGGACCTAGTTCTAACAGGTGCTTCAATATCTCCAATCACTAGATGTGGTGGATGATCTCTAAGCCATTTTTTGTCTGGTTGGAACGGGTTGATAGACTCTTGATTATCAATCGCTTGATTCTCATTTGTCTCTTGCGCAGTCGCTTCATCATTCACAGTTCCAATTTGCTCTTGATGATCATTCTCTTCATGATCATTAGCGATTCTGACTTCATCATAATTTGTAACCTCACGAGTAACCTTAGGAACAGGCACAAAGATCTCATCATCCTCATTGTCACTATCATCTTCAAGATTAATTTGTGACGCTTGTTGGGCAAGATCTTCAATTCCTACATCATCCGGATCAACCTTACTCGGCTCTTGGTTAGCATCATCAAACACAACATGAATGGATTCTTCAACCTTTGATTTGATCTTATTTAGGATGCGAAAGCTCTTTCCATTTTTGGCATATCCTAGAAAGATTCCCTCATCCGCTTTAGGATCAAATGTCTTTAGGCTTTGGGATCCATTGTTATGAATGAAACTTTTGAACCAAAAACATGAAAATATGAAACGTTAGGCTTACGTCCCTTCCACAACTCATATGGAGTCTTCTCATGTTGCTTGTTGATCATACACCGGTTCTGAGTGTAGCAAGCGGTGTTGATGGCTTCGGCCCAAAACCTTTGAGGCAGCTTGGATTCTGCTAGCATCGTCCTAGCGGCTTCTTTAAGGGTTCTGTTCCGTCGCTCAGCAACTCCATTTTGTTGAGGTGTTCTAGGAGCAGAATACTCATGGAGTATTCCTAGATCTGTACAAAACTTCTCAACAAATTGATTAGTAAATTCAGTTCCTCTGTCGCTTCTAATTCTCGTCACCGTTAGGTCTTTTGAATTTTGCAGTTGACGGATTAGCGCTGTGAGCTTGACACTAGTTTCATCTTTGGTCGCTAGAAATTCTACCCATGTATAGCGAGAGAAATCATCAACTATTACTAGCGAGTACTTTTTGCCACTAACACTCATGATTTGAATAGGTCCAAACAAATCTAAATGCAATAGTTCAAGAACTCTAGAAGTAGATAGACATGGTTTCTTTTTTAAAGATGATTTAACTTGTTTACCCATTTGACATGCATCACATAAGCGATTCTTTTGAAAGGAACCTTTAGGTAATCCCTCTACAAGCTTTAGCGATATTAACTGAGAGATTGCCTTAAAATTGAGATGATTCATTTTTCTATGCCATAACCAACCCAATTCATTTTGACTTTTAGCAACAAAGCATGTGGGGTTGTTATCAAAAGTAGAATCTCAATCCACTAAATACACATTGTTTGTTCTTTTTCCTCTTAATTTAGTAGACTTAGTCTTAGCGTCGTTGACATAGCAGAAGTCACTTGAGAATTTAACATCAAAGCCTTTATCACAAAATTGACTAATGCTTAACAAATTATGCTTAAGACCCTCAACATAATATACATCACTGATCATGATGTTCCCCCTATGCATGATACCTATACCTTTGGTTTTACCTTTGGAGTTATCACCGAATATAACTTGAGGACCATTGGTAGCTCGATAGTTGACTAAGAGATCTTTTGATCCAGTCATGTGTCTGGATGACCCGCTATCGAAATACCAAACTGAAGTATCGGTGTCGGCTCTAGGTACCTGCATTAAGGATAGTTCTAATTCTTCTTAGGTACCCATGTTTTCTTGGGTCCTTCAATGTTAGTAACTTTGGTTTGAATTAAAACTTTAGGAACCCATATTTGCCTAGTCTTCATTGTGGGAATACTGGCCTTTTTGGGTTTCACATCGTGTTGTGTGTGCTTTTTGGGTGTGTAATAATATCCTGGATTATAATAGTAGTCATAATCATAGTCATAGTCATAATCATCATAGTATCGATAATATGACCTTGACCGTCTTGGATATTGACGCTGGTATTTCCTTGGCACTGGCTTGGGTTGCACTTTTGGTGCTTGACGCTTAGCGCTTGATTCACAGTGGTTAGGTTTATCCTTAGCCTTTTGAGCGTTTGGATGAATCTTTCTTTGTGAATCATTTGCCTTTGTCTTTCCCTTGCCTGAGTCAGCTTTGGCTTTCTCATTTAGCTTCGTACCGTTGTCGCTTGGTTCATTCAGCGTTTGACTTTGTGAACTTTCTTTAACAAAGCGAACACCTTTTCCTTTGTTGTTTGTCGTAACATTAGATTTACTTGGTTGTTTACCGAATTTATTGCATCCTAAACCGGTCTTTTCACCAAATAATCTAGTTACCTCAGTCACATTATCCAAGTTTCTAGAAGCTTTTGATAATGATGAGATGAGCTGCTCTGATTTGGCAAGTCTAGCGATCAGATCAGCTTCTCTTTTGACTATTATATCAAGATCATTTTTAATTGAATAATTTCACTCTCAAGTGTTTGGTTCTTCTCAATGCACTGTTGCTGAACTCGCAACTCTGCTCTGAGTGTCACTTTATCTCTTGTGAGTGATGAGATAATATCGAGATCATTTTGATATATTTTGGTAGCTTCTTGACATTCATTGTAGTATTCTTTGACTTTGTCAAGTAATTCATCATAAGAAAGAGGAATTGACAATTCATTGGTTACCTCTGGTAGCGAATCGTCAGACGCTTCATCATCTCTTGCCATAAGACAAATCAACGCTGAGTCGCTTGTAGGCTCATCATCACTGCTTTCATCTGATGATTCCAAATCCTCTTCAGGTGCGAAGAATGGTTCAGATTCCGCTAGCAATCCCTGTTGGCGAAGGTTGCTCCTGAATTGGTTTCTATCCGCATAGTCTTGCCTTGAGGGCTTTGACACATTTGAATAAGGGCAATTCACCTGGTAGTGCCCTGGTTTTCTGCAATTATAACACAAATTAGTTTTCATTTTCTATTCAGTGGATAATCGCTTTGAGACTACTGGCGCTGAGAGATTTTGAGTAGGGGACGGAGGCGCTTGGTATGGAACTGGCGCTACTGGTTGAGGTACAGAGTACACTGGCGCTTGATACTGAGGCGCTGGAGCAGGGAGAGGAGTCTGAAATGACGTTTGTCCGATAGGATTTCTCTTTTCATATCTTAGAAATTTTTTAAATTTCTTGACCAATAAAGCCATTTCCTTTTCTTCATTTGATTCCATGATTTTAACCTCACTAACCGCTTTACCCTTGCTTTTGGTTGTAGCGATTAAAGCTCCTGATTCAGTCGCTGAAGTCGATGTGTCACTGACTTCACCCAATTCGAACTCAAATGCCTTTAACTCTGAAAAGACATGCTCTGGAGTAAGAGTCTCTAATGTCTGTGATTCTCTCATAGCAACAGTCTTAATTAGATATTTGCTTGGAAGGCTTCTGAAAATTTTGTTGACCATTTCCTTGTTGGTCAATTCCTTGTCTAATGACGCTAACTCTGTAACGAGCAAAGTAAACCTTGCGTCTAATTGTTCTAGCGTCTCATTGGGCTGCATCTTGAAATGCTCAAATCTTTGCATGGCTATGGAAAGCTTATTCTCCTTCATTGGTGTTGATCCTTCACACACTATAGCCAGCTTATCCCATATTTCTTTGGAAGTCTTACATTGCTTGATCTTGTTGAACAATGCATCGTTGTCTCCTAATGCTGAGTAAAGTGCACTTCGTCCAACATTATCTAGATTTGCTCTTTTTCGATCCTCAGGCGTCCATTCTAACTTAGGTTTCTCGACATAACCATCTGGAGTGGCCTCGGTTGCTCCAGGGGCTCGAGTTACAACTTTCATAATTTGAATGGGACCACCTGTAATTACATCACACATTTCACTATCGCATGAGCACAAGTAAGCGAATGCTCTAAGTTTCCAAGAGTCATAATTTGACTCTACCAACTTAGGCATTTTGTTGAAAGCCATAATGAGATGTTTTTTGGAGAGAAAAATTAAAGCGACTAAGTTCAAAAACAAATAGATTTGAACAAGCAGTTATGCTCGGAAACGCTTAGGTTTTTAATTCAACCGCTCTGATACCACTTGGTGGTCCCAAGTGGCATACGAAAGGGTCTAGAAGGGGGGGAGGGGTTGAATAGATCCTGAAATCTTTTTCGACTTCACAAAAAAATTTCGTATCACTTTAGAAATTTGAACGCTTGGAAAGCTGAACGCTTGGGTCAGACGCTTCAGAGTAGTTAACTTAGACTTAGTGATTTCACCAGTTTACCAAAGTAGGGCAACGCTTAGATCGCTTAATCAGGGTTAGCACAGCGGAAATGATTTTTAGCGTTCTTTTAGATAATTTAATCGCTTTGCAATTTTATCTGTCTTTTTCAGAATAATATAATGTGATGAATATAAGACAATAAAATATAAATGACACAATAATTTGTAAGGTTCACTGGGTGATGTAATCCCAGCTACGTCCTTCTTCTCCTATTTCACTTGGAGGAATTTACTATGATGATTATCAAAGAATCACACAGAAACTTCTACAAAATAGTAATGGATGAAAATGATCTTGGGCTCCTTGATCACACAGACTTCAGCACCAATGAAGATCGTCTTCTTCAAGCTTCTCTCACTTAGAAATACTGCCTGAAAGGTTTCAACAACTTTTCTCACTCAGATGAAAGGTTGAGGTTTGTCACTAGGGTTTGTTTGTTTTAGAGAAGATCAAACAACTTAGAATATCTCAGTTGGAGTTTGAATTTCTTCTTTGGAAGATATTTGAGATATTTGTGACTGTCTGGAATGTAGATAGAAAGCTTGAAAGGTTTTGGCTATGGGGTTTCTAAGCTTTTTCCAGAAAGAATGTACGTAAGATTTTTGGCAATAATTTCTCGTATATTCTCGTTGTTATATATTTTGGGTTTTTCTGGAGCAAGGTATTTATAGGCAATTTGTTGGGATCTGTCCGTTGGACACATGTAGAAGCGTGCCTTTCACGTGGCGCGTGATCATACCTAAAGTTTGACATTCCTGAAAATTCGCTGAATCCGATTGGACGGGAGCAGCTAAAACTCTGAAACTTCTGACAGTCTGGTCAAAAGGTGGCTTGTCCACAAGTCATAGTAGCTTATCACATTTAATGCACTTATCAGGCATTTAATGCATTTGAATTTATTTCCCGTTGGAAATAAATGTCCGTTGAATGATTGCATTTAAGTCCTTCATGACTTGAGGATTTATTTCAGGTGAATCTTACATCCATCGCTTGAGACAATTTGAGCGCTTGATCCATGTATCCTAAAATAGGTTCCTTTAGCGTTTAACGGACGCTAAGAGACAAATCTTCATCTCTGGTTGACTTCAGACGCTGGTCTTCAACTTCTTCTCTAATAGACTCACCTAGAATTCTACTAGCGATTCAGTTACTAAGACTTAGTCTAAAATCTACAAAGATAAAAATTACAAGCCTAAACAAAATTACAAACTTTCAAACGCTTAAACAATGATCTAAAGAAAACATAAACTTACATTTTATTTGGGGTCTAACAGTGAATCCTATCTTGTCATCATCAAAACATCTAACATGAAATTTCCTAACAGGTTTGCTCCAAGCATACTACTTACTTCAGTCAGGGCGTTCACGATACACTTATTCCGGACATTCAATTATTGTAAATAATTTAGTAAGGATGCATTGTCCCCACATTTATTTCCAAAATAAATGTAAGTTATTACCAAACTTAAAGAAGCATCTTCTCTTGACCAAGTTAAGGCTAAAGATTATGTTCTTACTTTCATTGGGTAAACTAAACAATCATCCAAAACTGCAACATTTCTAGAATTTTTAATATGGTGGAGGTGGATCATATATGGATAACCATGACACTATGTCTGGTTCCAACATTGATCACATCTCGTCCTTCCAGCTTTCTACTACTTTCTACATTCTGATTCTTTACTTTAATCGTGAGCACTAGCTCTGGAATACAGAATATTAGAAATGAAGATAAGTGGTCATAGAACATTAGTTTCTAAAACCTAAAGTTCTATACTCGGTGCGTCTTATAAAAGAGCCCCACTCGTCATTCTTCATTGGACACGAGGAATGCTTACTTCAAGCACATATATCAATGACTTTAAACCGAGGACTATCCTGTAGCGTCGCAGCCATTTGATGAGTTTTGGCCAGTAAGCACAATATTTCTCGAACAAAACAAAACGGGTTGATATTCTAATAAGAGAGATAAAGAAATGCAGAAAAATTCCAGATTCAATTAGTTCATTGTAATTATACCCAAGCAAAATTAGGACTTTAATTTTTACTTGGCTCCCACTACGTTTTTCGAATCATTGCACTCCCACTGCAATAATTAGAAATCTCGTTGGACAGATTTCGTAGCGAGTGATTGAGTTCTTCAATGATTCCAATGAGTTGCAACCTTTTTCGATATATGGCTCATTGAATCTTTGAAGTGGCGTTCCACACCAACCAGTCCAACTGATGGTTCAATCTTACTTTGGCTCCTGAATCACTTGACCGCAACCTTTTTCGATATATAAGTGGTGATCCATCTGAGTCAATACCCATCAACTCCTATCAATCTAACAATTGAATTTCGCCTTGCAACCTTTTTCGATATATGGGGTAAAATTTGCTTCGACCGAAGGCATCTAATGCACTAAAGAGAATCAAGAATCATGTCGTAATGCATAACCCCCTTATTCCGGGACGACGCCATACACCAGACATGACCTCGTTTCTCTAAAGTTTGATGGAGAGCCAGGATATCAAATTTCCTTTACTTACTCAGTATTTAAATTTTGGGAGAATTTGAATATTGTGAAAAGGGTCTTATTTTGCACATTAGTAAGTTTAGCGCAGATATATCAAGTATAAAGCGTAGTAAATCCTAGAAGTACTACCAACACACTTATCCATGGACTTATCTAGATTAGACCAAGCCAATGGGCCAATCAAAAGGGAAAAGGCCTATCTATTACATAAAGCTTCCACCTATACAGGAATCTAATTCCGGCTCCAAGCTCCAAGTGGGTCCACCAAGCTCCTCTGGGCCTATCTCTAATAAATACAAATAAAAACCTATACTAAAAACTAAGCATAAATTAAAGATACAATCTGGGAGGCTCAAACCTGCTCAATACAACCCAAATAAGACAAAAACAAGCCCTAGGTCCATGGACAGTGTCACCCAACACATAAAACGAGCACATAACAAGATATAAACATATATGTGATGATAATATAAATCTAATTTATTAATATTTAATTCTTACCAAATTAAATCCAATTTAATTTTGACGCGAAAATTAAATCTAATTTAATAATGAATTAAACCTAATTTAATCATTGCAAAATAAATCTAATCTATTTTGACTTCTTTAATTAAATCTAATTTAATCATTGCAAAATAAATCTAATCTATTCTGTCTTCTTTAATTAAATCTAATTTAATTAAAGTGAGACTATATCCAATAAAGTCTCATTGGGTGAACAAATCTTAAAACACAAGAAATTAAGTTTAATCTAATTCCAAGAACCATTAAATCCAATTTAAGTATAAATCCAATTCATATAATCTAAATCAAATCCTATTATTTAAGTGTAAATCCAATTTGTATAATCAAAATTAAATCCAATATATATTGATAGACTAGCTAAATTCAATTTGATCAAGAATAAAATCAAGCCCAACTTATTTCTTTCAATTGACTAAATATAATTTAATCAAAGTGTAATTAAATCAAATTTAATTACTAGAGAAGATCAAATTTTTATTTAACTAAAGGGTAATTAAATCCAATTTAATTTAAAAACAAATCTAATTTATATACCCTTTAATTTGGATATTAAAACTTAATTTACTTTATTAGATTTAATTTATTTTGATAGACTAGTAAAAATTTAGTTTGATCAAGAATAAAATCAAGTCTAACTTATTTTATTCACATGACTAAATATAATTTAATCAAAGTGTAATTAAATCAAATTTAATCTAAATTAAGTAAGGGGTATTTAAATCTAATTTAACTTTAGAATAAATCTAATTTATATACCCTTTCACCTAAGAAAATAAATTTAATTTAAATAACTTAAATCCAATTTAGATAAATTAAACTAAATCCAATTTAAAAAGAATCTAAAATTAGAAATGGGGCCATGAATTAATCCATATGGTGTAACATATATGTATTGGGTCAAACCCAATACATCATTAATTAATAAGCTGGGCTCAAGCCCAACGATCTTTTAATTGATTCTATGGGCCCAAGCCCAGCATATAGGTTAACTACAACGCTGGGCCAAACCCAGCGCAATATTAAATGCGTTGGGCTTCGGCCCAGTGCTGAATTAATTCTTGTGTTGGGCTCGTCCCAACACAATTTAATTGTGTTGGACCCAGCCCAACATGCTAAACGTAGGGCAGCTCAATCAGCCGCCATCGTCACCGTTGCGCGTAGCGCCGGTGACTTCGCCGGTCGCGATGCCCAGCACCGCGACGACGACGGCCTTCTCCAATGATGAACAACGCAGCCTTTGCCTCGTTCAATTTTCGACCAGCTGTGCAAAAATAGATTTGCACAGCCAATTCAAGACCGGCGGCGGCTCCATTAACGCCGGCACCTATTCGGTCGGGAGATCCAGGCGGCGTAAGTTGCAGTAAGTTGCAGTCACACGGACTTCCGCCGTGCAACACGGCGGCAATTCTTTCGCCTATAAATCCGATTCAAAAAACAACAAACCGGATCTATTTGCCGGTGAAAAAATAGAGCCACTCAAAGCGGTTTAACGATGGCGAACGTTACGCCGTCCGTGGCGCCCATCGACGGCACATCTCGAATCCGTCTGCAGCGGCTGCACAGTTTTCAAATTTGAATCCGTCACCAAAGCAATTCTATTGAAACTCTTTGGGCTGCTGTTAGTTGTACAACAATTTTACAAACATTGATTCAAAATCAATTTTCCAGATTTAATCTAATATCGCACAGATTCATTCAATTTTTCAGATTCGTTTATTTCAGATTTAACAAATTCACCCAAATTCATATATGATTCCAAATCACAATTTTTCATATTTATCAATCCATTGAAAATTGATTCTCAATCAATAACAACGCAGCAATCACATCGAATAACAATTAAACATGTAAAACCACGTAAATAAAATCAACGAAGCCACAAATTTGACTTTGATGCCACTAGGGCTGTCCAAAAAGACCGAAAATTCGGTTAACCGCCCGAACCGGACCGAAAACCGAAAATTCGGTTCGAACCGAAACCGAATCGAAAATTTCGGTTCGGTTTTCGGTTTTCGGTTTTTTCTTTCCAAAAATTCGGTTTCGGTTTTAGGGTTCGGTTAACCGAACCGAACCGAAAACCGAATTGTATTTTTATTTTTTTTAATATATTATATTACATATTATAATATATATATATATATATATGATATTATATGTTAGATAATATATAAATAATTTGCTATATTTGTGTTTAACCCCAAATCCATCTCACTCTCTCTGCCCATCCCTTGCAAATCTGAGACCACCTCTGCCGCCGACTCCAGCTGCAACTTCTTCCGGCTTCTTGCGGCTGGCCGCCGCCTCCAGCTCCGGCTTCTTGCACCATCAATACATACATACATACATATATATCTTTGGAGTTTCAGATTTGAGTTTATGGAAAGAAGAAACATAAAATTCTCACATTTACTATTAATTCTTCATAGATGGATCTATTTGCTTGTGAAAAGTAGGAGGAGGAGGAAGACGAGATTTGGATAAAGTGGAAGAAAAGGCATTGACTGAGAAATGAAGAGTAGATTCTTCTGGATGGAAGAATGACGTGGTTTTGATGTATGTATCGAATGCATCGAAACAATTGGAAAGAAAGAGAGGTGGATCTGCTGGAGTAATTTTGCAGTATGTATGTATCATGTATGTATGTATATTTGAAGTAATTTTGATTATTTCGGTTTGGTTAAATTTCGGTTCGGTTAAAACCGAACTGAAATATACCCACATTTTTTTTTAGTTTTTAGCTCAATTCGGTTAACCGAGAACCGAACCGAACCGAATTTTTTCGGTTCGGTTTTCGGTTCGCATTTTCGGCAAATCGAATTCTCGGTTAACCGAATTTTCGGTTCGGTTTTCAACCAAACCGAACCGATGGACAGCCCTAGATACCACTATTGGGAATTGATACACGAAAAACGCAGCGGAATAAATTTCGATTCCTGAAGCCATTGATCAATTTGGGCTATCGTTGATTTTAAACAAAAACAAGAAATACGAAAACGTAAATAACCTCATTGTAGCGTGTTTCGTTTCTTGATCTACAGTCTACAGCAGCAATCCCTAGGACTCCTGCCTCTAGATAATCACCCAATTAAATAACTAATTAAATTAATTCGTCCACTCAATTCATTTGTCGATCTAATGACAAATTACTAAAATTCCCCTCCAAGTACACAAAGTGATTTCCCTCTCATTCCTGTTAGCGCGACTCTCTAGGTTCGTCTTGATTGGAAATGGGAGGATACCAAAGGATGTGGGTGACACCTAGCCAGCCCCGTGGCCCCACATCGTAGCCCAACGAAGTACGAAATGACTATGTCACTATGAACCTTTTGACTATGAGTTTCATATGAGTATAAGCCTTTCACTGATGTACCCCGATCGAGTGAGAATCATGGAATATATCAAACTCACATAACTCGATGCTATGCTATGAATCATAGTAACATGAAATGACAGAACTAGCCTCCGTGTCCCACACGAGTCAGTTCTATTGCTTTGGCCAAAGACTTTCCATTTCAGTTACCTGTGATCGCATAGGGTATCTGCTCGTTTACTTTCAAGACAGTGAATCCCTTCTTAGCAATCACTTCACAACTGCCATTTGCCCATTGGGATCGCACTTCGAGGTTGGCCCCACCAACGGATGAATTGGGCCTAACTACTCTAGTAACAGATACAACGTCACAACCACATCGTGATAGTGAATCCTCAAATCAAAGGCTCACGCATACTATCATAGTCAGTAATCCAATCATTGACAGTTACTGAGTAAACACCCATGTGATCGGATTACTACGAGCCGTGTTTGAATACATTAATTCCATTAATGTATCTATGACACAAACTCCCACTATCCTATAGTGTTCGACTGGCACTGTTTGTCAGAGCATGTGTCATACAAGTCTATTCGAATCTTAATGCCCAATTAAGATATTTTGACTTGCAAACCCTTTTGAGTGTTCAAGTACCAAGTCCTTCCAGTGCCCTTCTCCTCATCCCAGAAGGAGTGGAAGACTTGCCTTGATACACATGGACTAGTTATTTGTTCATTACTTATAAATTCCATGAAGGTTTTCATGAACAAAAGATAATGTCTTTCTATATTTATGATTAGGTGTACAATACAACTAAGTGCCCTACTTAATCTAATTCCTCATTGGCATATGAGGGCATATTCCTAACAACGGAAAGATCAAACTAGCCAATGATATCGTTGATGAGTTCGAGAGAACATTTGGAGACAAGATGCCAATGGGTGATTGCCCTCATTGCCATGGGATGGAACACTTAAGTAAGGATTGTTCTGCTACCTTCAAAAGCCACAACGAAGGTGTGTTTATTGTTGAGGTTAATTTGTCAATTCACCATGCTTCTTGGATATTTGACACCGGTTGTGGTACTCACCTTTGCAATGACTTGCAAGTGCTATCTAGAAGCAGAGAGCTAGATGACGGGGACATGGTCCTGAGAATGGCTAATGGGGCGTCTGTCGCTGCAAAGGCTGTTGGAAACGTCGTTTTAGTTCTTGAGGATAGTAGCAAGTTTATTATGTTCCCGAATTAATTAAGAACCTAATTTCGGTTTCTGTTTTGGACAAAAAAGGTTTTTCTTTTAATATAAATAATGGTTTTTGTTCAATGTTTTATGGTTCTAAATTAATCATGAGAGCATGCATGTATAACAACCTTTACGTTTCCCCGTATACTAATTCTCTTGCTATTGAACCAATAAACACGGGAAAGCGTAAATTTGATGATCCACCTAATGCACAAATCTGGCATGCTAGACTTGGTCATGCATCTATGGATAGGATTCGCAAGTTGTCAAGTTTTCTCGAGCTTGATGAAGAAGAGGAACTACTGACTTGTGAATCTTGTCTGAAAGGTAAAATGACAAAGTCACCCTTTGGAGGCCAAATAGAACGTGCCAAGGATTTGCTTGAGCTAGTTCACACAGATGTGTGTGGAACGCTCAGTGTTAATGCATTAGGGAACTTTTCTTACTTCATAACCTCTATCGATGATTATTCTAGGTATGGTTATTTGTATCTTCTTAGATACAAATCTGAGGCTTTTGATAAGTTCAAAGAATTCAGAAATGAAGTAGAAAAACAAACTAGTAAAAGTATTAAACCTCTTAGATTTGATCGTGGTGGAGAATGCTTATCCGATGAGTTCTTAGATAACTTGAAAGAGAATGGGATTCTCTCTCAGTGGACGGCGCATGGAATGCCACAACTAAATGGTGTATCTGAGCGAAGAAACCGCACATTGATGGACATGGTTCGATCGATGATGTTGTCCACCGATTTACCTATGTACTTCTGGGGCTATACACTGGAGGCGGCGGCTTATCTATTGAATAGATTACTGTCAAAAAGTGTTCCTGAAGTTCCATATGAGATGTGGCACGGAAAACCACCCTCATACAAATACCTAAAAGTATAGGGGTGTGCTGCCATGTCAAGCAGCTAGTGGGAGATAAGTTAGATTCAAAATTTGTCTTATGTAGGTTTGTGGGTTACCCTAAGGAGTCCTATCGGTACTACTTTATCATATCTTGGAACAAAAGGTAATTGTTTCAAGGAACTCTGTGTTCCTAGAGAAGCAACTCTTAAGTGGGAGCGCAGACAGAGTGATAAAACTTGAGGAAACTCAAAACATGCAAACACCACTGACAATTAATGAAGAGCAAAATGAACCACAAACTGTAAGTACACAAATTCCACCTCCAAGGAGATCCGAAAGGATCCCACGACAACCTGAGAGGTAGTATGGCCTTTTGCTGAAAAGCAAGAAGGAGGACCTCGTATTGGATGAAGATCCAACATCTTATGAAGAGGCAATGTCTGACAAGGATTCTGGAAAATGGTCTGAAGCCATGGAATTTGAAATTGAATCCATGTACTCCAACAAGGTTTGGACCTTGGTAGACCCACCACCTGGCATTAAGGCCATTGGTTGCAAGTGGGTATACAAACGCAAGTTAGGAGTAAATGGAGAGGTTACCACCTTTAAGGCTCGCTTAGTGGCGAAGGTTTATACTCAAAGGCAAGGAATTGACTATGAGGCTACCTTTTCGCCAATCGCGATGACCAAGTCAATCAGGGTTCTATTGGCCATATCTGCCTATCTCGATTATGAGATTTGGTAGATGGATGTCAAAATGACTTTCCTCAATGGAAACATTGATGAGGAGATCTACATGGAACAACCAGAGGGCTTTACATCCAGTGGGAGCGAGCACAAAATGTGCAAGCTGCAAGGATCCATTTATGGCTTGAAGCAAGCTTCCCGAAGCTGGAATTTGAGATTTGATGAAGCTGTAAAAGAATATAGCTACATCAAGAATGGTTTCGAACCATGTGAGTACAAAAAGATTAGTGGGAGAGCTATAAGCTTTTTGATACTCTACGTTGATGAGATTCTTCTCATTTGGAATGATGTAGGAATGTTATAGTCAACGAGGGGTTAGTTTCGACCCAATTTTCAATGAAGGATATGGGAGAAGCATCCTACGTTCTGTGTATGAAGATATACCGAGAAAAGGGAATGTAGGTTGCTAGGACTCTCCCAATCTAAGTACATAGAACGAATCTTGAATAGATTTAGTATTGGAGATTCCAAAAGACGATTTCTTCCAAGTAGGCATGGAATCCATCTCACTAAATCGATGTCCCCATGGACACCCAAAGAAAGAGAGATAATGTCAAGGATTCCCTATGCTTCGGCAATAGGTAGCATTATGTATGCTATGCTATGTACTAGACCGGATGTGGCTTATGCACTTAGTGTGGCAAGCCGGTTCCGGTCTAATCCAGGGGAAGACCATTGGACTTCCGTGAAAACGATCCTAAAATACTTGAGGCGTACTTAAGATCTTTTTCTGGTATACGGCGGAGGAAAGTTGGAACTAGAACGCTACATGGATTCTAGTTTTCAATCGGACATAGACGATCTTAAATCAATATCCGAATATGTGTTTATACACAATGGAGAAGTTGTACGTTGGAAGAGCTCCAAGAAAGAGACGATGGCTGACTCCACCATGGAAGCTGAGTATATAGCTTCTGCTAAAGTAGCTAAGGAAGCTATTTGGATGAGGAATTTCGTCCATGAGTTGGAGGTAGTTCCCTTCATTGTTAATCTGGTGCTCCTGTACTGTGATAACAATGGAGCTATAGCTCTATCTAAAGAACTTAGGTCTCACCAAAGAACCAAACATATTCTAAGATGATATCATCTCATCTGAGAGATAGTGGAAAAAGGAGACGTTCGGGTGGAACGAGTTGACTCGACGGAAAACGTAGTAGACCCAATCACCAAAGCTCTAAGTCAAAGTGTATTTGAAAACCATCTGGAAATGATGGGACTAAAGTACAAGGGCGACTGGCTCTAGGGAAAGTGGGAGATTGATAGTGTTAAGTGCCCGGCGAGCCAATTGTTTTGGGCTCTGCCATATTAAATGTAAACACTATGACAGTCTTGTTTTAAATATATTAAACTTTTTTTTATGGTATGCTTCTTTATTGTTATAACTAGTGTTAGTATAGATAAAGATCTCATGGATTACATATGGTTAGGGGAGCGATCGGGATACATATGGAATGCTCTCAAAGACCGTAATCCTAAACATCGTTCCAAGTTATAGAGACTGTGAGATGTAGGATATCACTGGCCTCGTCAAGACTTGTTCATGCATGTAACTCTTCCAAAAAGTCGACGCGTTCCATCGTCGATGGCTTGTATGGCAATACATGTATGAAGATTCATACTGGATTATGGAATTGAACGGCTGTTGGGTTTCGTTCGAAAAAGCATAAACGCAGCGAAAGGGATTTCAAAAATTAAAACGAAAACCCAATTGGTACTCTGATTCACAAAATTGAATCTAAAATAGTATAACGAATAAAACTTACTCGTTAATATGAATATGATGATGGAGAAAAACTTCTTCTTCTCCAAACTCAAAATATTGAAGCTTCCAAATCTTCAATCCTTTGGTTTGATTCTTCAAACTTGAACTTGATCCGAACAACGAAAATACGTCGTGTCTAAATTGTCACGCACGGATCAACAAACGAAAAATCCCCTTTCTTCTTTCTCTATGGTCGACGGCTAGGTATAGAGGAGGGGAGGAATATTTTTCTTTCTTTTGAGAGTTATGAGAGTTGTGTATTCTCTTCTTCCTCTTGTTCTAAGTCAAAGAGTCCTTATATACCTCATGACTTATTGAGCAAGTCAAAACAAAAGAGCCCTAATATGTGGCCTCTCAAAGACGCCACTTTGAGGCCTCATAGACGTCCAATTGAACTCCTTATTTAGCCCCGAGATTTGTTTTGTTTAATTAATTTCTTATTTCAATTAATAATTTATTATATCCAATAAATAAATAAATAAATAAAATAACCAAATTAATTAGAAAAATTAATTCATTAATATATTTCTCAAGAAAATTAATTAATAATTAATCTTATCATTATAATTAATTATTTCATCTAATGAATAATTAATTATTTAATTTATCCAATAAATTAAAACTCACAGAAGAAATAATAGAAATTCCTTTTTCTTCATTTTTCTTTGTCAATCCTTTAGCGCGACTCATTAGGTTCGTTTCGTTTGGCAATAAGATGAAACTAAAGGAAGTGGATAACACCTAGCCAGTCACATGGCCCACTTCGTAACCCAAACGAAAACGAATGATAGGATCGTTCTGAAACCTTTCAATCTTAAATACAGTATATGTATAAACCCTTTGTTCACGTTCCCCAGTCAAGTGAGAGTCATGGTTATGTCAAACTTACTGAACTTGACCATATGTATAAATCATAATAAATACGAGATCATTGAGATCGATTTAGTGCCAAGCACAATCGTCTCGTTTGCTTTGGCCAAAGACTTTGATCTCTATTTATCTATAATTACATAGGGTACATACTCATTCACTTATGAGAGAACAAATCTCATATTAGATATCTGCTCAGATTACCACTTGCCCATCAAGTCCGCATTTCGAGGTTGACCCCACCAAAAGTTGAATTGGGTCTAACTACACTAGTGAAAGACTTGACGTCACAAGTGCATCTTCAGCCTGATACTTCAGGTCAAAGGTTCACATATACCTATTACGCATAATCAGTTCCGTCATTGACAGTCACAGAGTGAAAACCCATGTGACAGAACCAATGCGAGTCGTGTTCGAACATATTAGTTCCACTGACGTGTCTACAATCTTAATCTCCTATCATCCCATGATACCAGACAGGCACTCCCATGTCGGAGCTAAGATTGTACAAGTATTCAAAGTCTTTATTTGTCCATTAAAGACTTCATATTACTTGCAAACTTATTTTAGTAATCAAGATCGATCTCTCTAGTGCCAATCTTCCTATCCCATAGGAAGTAGAGGGATCACACTGAAAACATGGATAAAATGTTTTACACAACTTATAGATGCAGATAAGAATTAAGTGAAATCTCAATAATACCTTTTATTTAAGAAGATTTTAAGTTCAATACATGATATATGCCCTACACATTCTATCCTCTATGGCATCTGAGGGCATAATCCTAACAATCTCCCACTTGCACTCAATGCCACTCATTGTGGTATCTAATACCCATCCTTTCCATGTGTCGGTCCCAAACAGCCTGAGGTAGTGGTTTGGTGAACGGGTCAGCTATATTGTCAGCTGAGGCAATTTTTTGCACTGCTATCTCTCCTCTGCCAACGATCTCCCTGATGATTTGAAATCTTCTCTCAATATGTTTGGACGTGTTATGAGACCTCGGTTCCTTGGCTTGCGCTATCGCTCCATTGTTATCACAATAAAGTGGCAATGGGAGTTGAGCACTAGGGACCGTTCCAAGTTCTCCAAGAAACTTCCTCATCCAAACAGATTCTTTCGCTGCCTCTGAGGCTGCTACATACTCTGATTCAGTGGTGGAATCAGCGGTTGTGCTTTGCTTGGAGCTCTTCCAAGACACCGCTCTACCATTGAGAGTAAAAACGAACCCTGAAGTGGATTTTCGGTCATCAACATCAGACTGAAAGTCTGAATCATAATAACCTTCCATCTTCAGGTCTCCACCTCCATAGATGAGAATCATATCCTTAGTTCTTTTTAGATACTTTAGGATATTCTTCACAGCTATCCAATGTTCCTTTCCCGGGTTTGCCTGAAATCGACTCACCACGCTCACAGCATAGGCAATGTTGGGTCTAGTACACATCATTGCATACATCAGGCTACCAACTGCAGAAGCATAGGGTACATTACTCATCTCTTGTCTATATTCCTTACTTTGAGGACACATAGACTTGGATAAGTGTACTCCATGCCTCATGGTAAGAAACCCTTTCTTAGAGGTGTCCACACTAAACCTCTTTAGGATCTTTTCTAAGTAAAGGGCTTGACAGAGGCCTATCATTCTATTCGTTCTATCCCTGTAGATACGAATTCCTAGAATGTATGTGGCTTCTCCCAAGTCTTTCATGGAAAACGTACTCGAAAGCCATTTCTTGATAGTGGTGAGCATTCCTACGTCATTTCCTATAAGTAGAATGTGATCCACATATAGTACTAAGAACGAGAGTTTGCTCCCACTAGTCTTCTTGTAGACACATGGTTCATCTTCGTTCTTGATGAAGCCATATCCCTTAACTTCTTCATCAAAACGGAGATTCCAGCTTCTAGATGCTTGCTTGAGACCGTAAATAGACCTCTCAAGTTTACATACTTTACGGATATCGGACTCGGACACAAAACCCTTTGGCTGTTCCATATAGATATCCTCCTCGAGGAATCCATTTAGAAATGCTGTTTTTTACATCCATTTGTCATATCTCATTATCTAAGTATGCAGCTATGGATAACAGAATTCGTATGGACTTTATCATAGCCATGGGAGAAAAGGTTTCTTGATAATCAATTCCTGCTCTTTGACTATACCCTTTCGCTACGAGCCTGGCTTTAAAGGTGTCAACCTTGCCATCGCTACCTATCTTTCTTTTGTAGATCCACTTACATCCTATAGGTTTTATACCTTCAGGACGATCTACCAAAGTCCAGACATGGTTCGATTGCATAGAGTCCATTTCTGTTTCCATGGCTTCTCACCATCTTGAAGCATCGACGTCCACCATCGCTTGATCATAGGTACAAGGATCATCTTCATGAACTTCTTGTACTACAGTGTGAAGCTCTCGCTCCCCCTGCAGTAGATACCCATACCTCTCAAGTTCACGCAGTATTCTACCAAATCTACGTGGTGGTTGTGCTACTATGGGTTCAAGCCTCGGTTCTTGAACAGATGTATTTGAGGGAGTTTCATTTTGTTCTTCTAGAACAATTTTTCTACCTTTGCCCCCTTCCAAAATGAACTCATCCTCAAGGAAGTGAGCTTGTAGGGTCACGATGATTCTTTGATCATCATGCAGGTAAAAGAAGAATCCCATGGAATCTTCAGGATAACCAATGAAACGTCCCATTAGGGATCTTGCCTCCAATTTCTCCACTTTAGTCTTCTTGACATAAGCGGGGCATCCCCAAATCTTAATATGATTAACACTCAGTTTTCTATTATTCCACATCTCATGTGGAGTTTTAGGAACGGATTTGGAGGAACATCTGTTCAAAACATGAGCAGCGGTAAGGCGCGCGTATCCCCACAACAAAATGGGTAAATCAGTGTAACTAAGCATGGAACGAACCATGTCCAACAGTGTTCGATTCCTTCGCTCGGCTACTCCATTCAGTTGAGGAGTTGCTGGTGGTGTTAGTTGTAACATTATTCCTTGTTGTCTTTGGAATTCATCAAACTCGGCACTCATATATTCTCCTCCACGATCCGATCGTAGAGTTTTTATATTTTGCCCATTTTAAGTTTCTACTAAGGCCTTGAACTCTTTGAATCTTTCAAAGGATTCAGACTTTTGCTTCATCAGATACGCTAGACCAAATTTTGAATGGTCGTCAGTGAAAGTGATGAAGTAATAGAAACCTCCACGAGCCATTTCTCTAAAAGGTCCGCAGACGTCGGTATGCACTAATCCTAAGACTTGCGTAGCCCTTTCAAAAGTCCCTGTGAAGGGGGATCTAGCCATCTTGCCTAAGAGACATGATTCACAAGTAGGAGTAGGGTCCGACCCTAGTGAGCTTAAAAGCCCATCTTTTTCCATTTTGTGGATCTTGTGCTTTCTAGCATGGCCTAGTCTAAGATGCCACTTAAGTCTTAAGTTAGTTTCTTGCCTACCAAGTTTACATGCTACAACATTAACATCAGATGAATTACGACATTTAACTAATACAACCATTAACTAAACATGCATTGCCAACTAATTTATTTCCATAATAAATGTCGCAATTTAATTTAGAAAAACGAAATGTATATCCAATCTTAACTAAGATAGGAATAGATACAATGTTCTTAAGCCCCTTGGGCAAAACTAAAACATTATCTAAAAATAGTAAATGTCCAGAATTCAAATAAAGAGAAGTAGATCTAATCCTAGTAGCTGGGACTCTTTCCCCGCTGCCTACTTTGATCATCACTTCTTCTCGGTCCCGCTTTCTACTTCTTTGTAGATCCTGATCCAAACAACAAACATGGGCACTAGCCCCTGAGTCCAGAATCCACGAAGTAGAAAATACGGTCATAGAACAGTTAGTTTCAAAAACTAATAGTTTCATACCTTGTGCGCCTTTGCTTAATTTGGGACAATTTCTCTTCCAGTGGCCAAGTTCACCGCACTCGAGACATCTATCTATTTTCTTAGGTCCTTTGCTCTTGTAAAACCCTTGAGCCTTTCCCTTACCAGCTCCCTATAAATACCTCAAAGGAGCTAGGAAAGAGGCATTATCTGCTCTCCCCACCAAAAAGAGTGCTAGAGAGAAAGCAGCTGACTATCATATAAGATTATCTGCTCCCCCAGTAAAAATGACTGGATATTGAGAGTAACTCCATCGTCGAACTATGAATTGACTTGATCCCAGCTATCTGGGTATGTAGGCAGCTCGTCATAGTCGAGTGCAGTCTATAAATCCACCAACCCCCGCCTAGTTTGTCGTGTGTTGGATCGGTTCCTTCACCCCACGTGGTCAATCACGTGACAAATATCATCTGATGAATTTTGACATCATCAGATTGGCGCCATCTGTGGGAATAGCGCTCCAGCCATTGAGTATGCAAACTAGGCCCCAACCGGGCATGAGCAGTGATAGGATGACTAGCAACCATCAGCCAGCAGCTGTCGATGAACTTCCAAACCCAACGCCTGACGATCAGCCCAATGCTGAGGGTGGTGCTCAAAACCCCCCCGACCCGGTAAGCTGAAGGCGCGGGTCCAAATATAGCACCCCCGACGAACGGGCAGAACGCACCTCCTGTGACGCCATCAGTGATTCCATCCCCTACCACCAGGGTATTCGAGATCACTTAGGAGGCTCTACTCACTCTTGTTGAGGATGCATCAGTGAGGGCAACACATGTCCCATCGACTAGCAAGGGGCACACCCCCCATGTGAGAAATACTAAAGAGGCTTCCCCTTCTCAGGAGAAGAGACTCATTTCACCTCCTCAGTCAATTCGTGGAGGTCAGGAGCCTCGTGGAGAGAGTCTACCCCAGGGAGCCGCCTCCAGGGAGACGCCCCTAGAGAGTCGACCCTAGAAGGTCACCTCTGGGGAGTCGCCTCCAGGGAGTCGTCCACAGAGAAAATCCCCCCAACGCTCCAGTCAATGGCGTTGTTGTAGAGAAAACATAAATAACCTTGTTGTAGCGTGTTTCGTTTCTTGATCTACCGTCTACAGCAGCAATCCCCGAGACTCCTGCCTCTAGATAATCACGTGTGGAATTCGCCAGAAATCTTCCTCTTCCATCTCCAAATGGCGGCTAGAAGAGAAGAAGAAGGAGAAAATAATTTTTCTCTTCTTTACTGTGTTATTTTGGTGGCAACTAAAATTGAGTTCTTAACCTAAGTCTAAGTGTTGGAGGATTTAAATAGAATCCTCCTACTTAGACCTAGGTTATAAGCCTCATAAGCTCATGTGGACAGCCAAGTGGGCTAAGTTGGCCTAGTCAACTTAGTCCACTTTAATTTAATTACATTTCATATTTAATCCAATTAAATATGTATGTGATTAAATTAATATTTAATTCAACCAAATTTATTTAACCCAGTTAAATAAATATTCAAACTTATTAATTTAATGTTCCATTGTTTAAACCAATTAAACAACTAATTAAATTAATTCGTCCACTCAATTCATTTGTCCATCTAATGACAAATTACCAAAATGCCCCTCCAAGTACACAAAGTGATTTTCTGCTCATTCCTATTAGTGCGACTCTCTAGGTTCGTCTTGATTGGAAATGGGAGGATACCAAAGGATGTGGGTGATACCTGGCCAGCCCCGTGGCCCCACATCGTAGCCCAACCAAGTACGAAATGACTATGTCACTACGAACCTCTTGACTATGAATTCCATATGAGTATAAGCCCTTCACTGATGTACCTCGATCGAGTGAGAGTCATGGAATATGTCAAACTCACAAAACTTGATGCTATGCTATGAATCATAGTAACATGAAATGACACAACTGCCCTCTGTGTCCCACACAAGTCAGTTCTATTACTTTGGCCAAAGACTTTCCATTTCAGTTACCTATGATCGTATAAGGTATCTACTCGTTTACTTTTGAGACAGTGAATCCTTTCTAGGCAATCACTTCACAACTGCTACTTGCCCATTGGGATCGCACTTCGAGGTCGGCCCCACCAACGGGTGAATTGGGCCTAACTACTCTAGTAATAGATCCAACGTCACAAGCACATCGTGATAGTGAATCCTCAAGTCAAAGGCTCACGCACACTATCATAGTCAGTAATCCAATCATTGACAGTCACTGAGTAAAAACCCATGTGATCGGATTACTGCGAGCCATGTTCGAATACATTAATTCCATCAATGTATCTATGACAAAAACTCCCACTATCCCATAGTGTTTGACTGACACTGTTTGTCAGAGCATGTGTTAAACAAGTCTATTCGAATCTTAATGCCCAATTAAGATTCTTTGACTTGCGAACCCTTTTGAGTGTTCAAGTACTAAATCCTTCCAGTGCCCTTCTCCTCATCCCAGAAGGAGTGGAAGACTTGCCTTGATACACATGGACTAGTTATTTGTTCATTACTTATAAATGCCATGAAGGTTTACATGAACAAAAGATAATGCCTTTCTATATTTATGATTAGGTGTGTTGGTCCCAAGTGGCATACGAAAGGGTCTAGAAGGGGGGGGGGTTGAATAGACCCTTAAGTCTTTTTCGACTTAAAAAAGATTTCGTATTAAACGTATTTGGACGCTTGAAATGATAGGCGCTTAAAGTGTGTGACGCTTCACCTTAGCGTTCACATAAGATATTTGAGACTTTGTGAAGCGTCTAATGAAGACTGTTTTATAAAGTTAACTTAGACTTCAGGAATTGAATACTTTGACCTTGTAGGTTAAGCGTTCAGTTCTTTTAATCAGGGTTAGCACAGCGGAATGATTTTGGAGTCTTCTCTTTGAAAGTTTTAGCGTCACAAGATGTTTCTTAGGTGCTTAGCTTTTGATTGTGTTTTACTTATGCAATGATATGATAGATGAATGAAATGACTGAAAAGTAAATAACACAATATTTGTAAGGTTCGTTGGGTGGTGTAATCCCAACTACGTCCTTCTTCTCCTTTGCACTTGGAGGCAATCCACTAAAATGATTCTCAAAGAATCACACAGAATCTTCTACAAATTAGGGAGAGATGGATGTCGATGACTTGAGCTCCTTGATCACACAGATTTCTGCTTCAAATCACTTCAACCCTCTTGCTTCTTTCACCCAGAAATGATGCAAGTATCCAATTTCGACTTCACACAGATCGCGAGGCTTGGATGGGATTTTCTAAAAGGTTTGTTTGATTTTGATGAAGTTCAAACAACTTGGTAATATCTCAGTAGGAATCTGGTTTCTTCAAAAAGAATGTTTGAGATATTTGTTGACTGTCTCAGGAATATAAGAAAAGCAATTTGGATGTTTCATGAAGTTTCTGGCTTTTCTGAGAGTTTAAGGAATGAGATTTTTAATGCAACAGCAATTTGGCTTTGATAAATTATTTTTTTATATTTTTGTTTGTTGTTGAAGTCCTATTTATAGGTATTCTTGGAGAAAGTGTCCGTTTGACACATGCACTGGCGCGTGTCTCTCACTTTCGCGAGTGAACAGCTTTTGTCCTTTTTCCTGAAAATCTGCTGCACGAAAGTTGGTGCTGCAGTCTGAGATAGTTGACAGTCCAATAGGGTGGCTTCTCCGTACGTCTGACATTGCTTATCATATTAAATGCTCTTATCAACATTTAATGCATTTGAAATTAATACCCGTTGGAATTTAATGCTTTGAGAATATTTGCATTAAACTCCTTCTGGACTTAGAAGTAAATTCAGGTGAAATCACTTCTGTCCCATAAGGTAACGCTTGATATAGCTGGCCAAAGTGGACGCTTGGAGACTGTATCTATCTTCTGAGATCAGGCGCTTGAGTCTTCGAACTTTACCACTGATAAACTCACTCAGAAATCATCAGACGCTCAGCCTAAGACTATTTTGCCTAACACTCTAAAGTAAGATAACAAAGCCTAATAAATCTATTACAAGTCTCATGCTTCAAAGCCTATACAAGTTTTCTACGAAAATAAACTTACAACTTTTTGGGGTCTAACAAAAACTTAATTGTCATCATCAAAACTTCTAACATGAAATTCCTAACAATTTCCCCCTTTTTGATGATGGCAATACTTACTCTTTTATAGTTCAAGAGTTAGATAGCCAAAAGTAAAAGTTAGCTTTGATCAGTAGATGTTAGTTAAAGTTAGTTACGCTTCAACGAGATGTTTCAGCAAAGAAAATGCATTTCATATTTATCGAGAATTACAAGCATTTTTACAGCTGAATATTTAAAGATATAAGAGACAAGAATATAGATAATGTAAAATCAGAAAGCTTTAATGACTTGGTCTAACTCTGTATCGCTTGGACATTTCAGCTCGAATAGCTTCAGTCAGATTGTCTTCCAAGATCATCATTGCTTCATGATCTTTGTTGATGATAAGCTTGTTTTCTTCTTGTTGTCTCTTTTTGAATATTTTAAAGTGATTATCCCAGTCAGTTGGGTCGATACCAATGTACCTTAGGCAGATTCGAAAAGCTTGGCTAAAATCAGTCATCTTCCTTTCTTCAGCTAAGATCTGTGGATCTGTAGGTTCTGAAATGGATGTTCTCTGAAGAGGAATGTCAAACTGTTCAAGCAGTGCTCTTGTAGGAATTGGTAGGTTTGGATATAACGCTCTAGGAGGTTCCCTTAGTGTACTACTGGGCGCTCCGGATGAACTTTGTTTCAGAGCAGTTATCCAAGACGGGAGATTAAGCGCAGACTGAGAAGGAGGCATTTGACGCTTAGGAGACGGAGGATTTTCAACTTTTGAACTGGACGCTTTCCGCTTTTCTCCTTTCTTCTTCTCTTCCCCCTTATTGCCATCATCAGATTTTAAGAAGTGGTTTGTGAGTACACTTACCTGACGAGCAATCTGAGATAAGGAATCTGTGATGTCATCCAGACGCTTGTCGAAGCGTTCCTGCATAACAAGAAGCTTAGCGCTGGTGGCGTCATTCACAGAGATCTCAAGGGTTGCAAGGCGCTTTTCAAGTTCTTCTTTCATGGCAAGTTGGGTGGCGTGGGCAGCATCCTGCATTTCTTGAAAGTCTTGTTTGCACTCACCAACTGCCGCTTGAGCTGAACTACGCATATGAGCAATCTGAGCGCTCATTACGTGAGTTTCAATCTTTGCCAGGTCTTCCTTAATCCAATGGAGAGATTCTTCACTCTGAGTAGCTTGAGCGCTAATTGTCTCCAAAACAGATTTAAGCAGGGGACCGAAGGCTTGACTCTCATCTGATTGAACCGCTTGAGGAGCTGGTCGCTTGAACCGGGATGAGTGTTTGAGAGAGTCAAAAGGAACTTGATAGGCTGGATCAAAAACAGTACCTCGAATATCCAGGGAAGTATCTTCAGCACTATCAATGGTAGCATGTTCAGGAGCGTCAGGAATACTGGTATCTGCAGATTTGGACGCTTCAGATGTCTCAGCAGGCGCTTCCTCAAGCGTTGACTCAGGTTGGCGAAAGTCAGTGAATTGGAAGTTCCAGCTTGCTGAGTCGGCATAAGAGGTGGATGTAGAATCCAAGAGTTCAATGAGTCTGGTCCTGGACATACAAGTACCGGAGATAAATGTGCGAAGAGGACTATCAATGGCCCTGATGTACATTGGACCAATGATATCCAGCACATGATCTGGGAAAACTTTGGACGGCGCTTGAGCGATGGAGAATAGTGAATCTGTGCAGTGAGTTCTGGAAAATCCAATCAAGCAATCTGAGGGAAGAGATGCAGGACGTCGATGTGTAGGCACACAGTCCGCATAGTACTCTTCAAGATACGGATAAATGGCTTGAGCGAGCTCTTGATTCCTTTCAAGCAGAGAAAGAACATACTCATAGTGATTGAGTACCTCACTGCGAATGGAAGAGAGCAGCAGATATCCTTTGAATGAATTGATCACTGAGCCGTTCCAAGATCTGAGATTGGCAGTGAAGATTTTATCAAAGAGAGATACGGGAGATAGAATCTTTACCATCAGATTGAAGTTTTCTTCACAGTGGCTTGGAGCAAGATTTAAGCACCGTTCACCAACTGTACCACTGGAAGACGCTTGAGCATTAAACCGAAGAGGGGTGAGGGATAATCTCTGAAGTTCTTGACGTAGACATTGTTCTATTTGATGTCTAATAATTGGGAGCTTGAGAACAGGTCCGAGTCTTTGTTGACGCTTCAGGAGGCAATACTTGGCGAATTGACGCTTCTTGTCATGCATGCCTATGCCGAAAAGATGGGGAGCTTGGACTAACTCTGGGAAGGTGTATTTATGTCCCATGTACGCTTCAACCCAATTTACTTCATTTATACAGAAGTCTGTGCCAGCATTCACCATAGCACGAATACCTTCAAGATGAATATCTCTTATGGCTTCAAAACGGTGCTTATCAGGCTGATAGTTGGCATTCCAGACGCTGTCAAAGTAAGCATCAGCTTCAGTCTGGAGCAGATCGGTCAACGATTCAAGGCGCTCACCAGCATGAATCTCTTTATTTTTCCATAGACAGAGAGGACGGACCGATGCAAGATTTTCAGGGCTGTGAGCCGTCTGAGGGAAATGTGTGTAACCTTCTCTGTTCAAGACTGACTCTGAGGGATTGAGAAAGCTAGGACGGAGAGGATCATACACACGAACAGTGTAATCCCTTAGCGCGAACCCAGTTGGTCTGCTGTGGCCATTGTCAAGATAGTAAGCCACATCCACGGCACATCTAGGAGGTCTGTCTCCTGGTCTGTCTAGAACGGTTGCTTTGATTGCGCTGTCAAAGTCAATCAGTCTTGCAGCGTCAGCTTCTGCAGCAATATATCTTTCTATATTATATCCTGCAGGAATGAAATCTTCGTCGAGCGCTGGGGGCATATAGTTAACTGAATGATCAATTGTCTTCAGCGGATCGAGTTGAAAGAAGTGACGAGGAGCTCTAACGTCTTCAGCAGCGTTCTGACCTTCTGAACGTGCCTCTGTTAAAGTAGCAGGTTCCTCAGGTTCAATTGCAGCTACTTCAGCGGCAACATCTTGAGCGATAGCTACAACTCCAGTCAGGTCAACATCCAACAGAACATCTGTGGACACTTCAGCAGCAGCTGGAACTATAGCTGAAAAACAAGAGCCATCCTCTATAAGAGCAGGATCTTCTACAGATGTAGGAATAGGAATGCTGTGGGAAGAAATAAACTTACCCTGAGAACTAAGCTCAACAGCAGTCTCTGGAGCGCTTGGCTCAACAGCAACATCTTGAGCGCTTGGCTCAACCACAACTTGAGCGCTTGGCTCAATGGCAACTTGAGCGCTTGGCTCAACAGCAACATCTTGAGCGCTTGGCTCAACGACAACTTGAGCGCTTGGCTCAACGGAAACTTGAGCGCTTGGCTCAACTGTCTCAGGCTCTTCAGGAGTAGCTTGACGCTTGCTAGTCCTGGAACGCTTAAAGATTTTCTTAATGTTGACTCCTTCAACTAGTTTAGCCGGAGGAGCGGGAGGATCAGCAGCTGGTTCTTCAAAGTCTATTTGCTTAATGATCCCTTCCAGCTTTCGTCTTTTGAGAGGCAACTTGTCCTCGGCATCCTCATCAGTTTCCTCATCAATCTTTTGAGAGGGGACGGCAATTTTAACTTTGGGTTTTCTGGGGGCTCTCTTCTTCGTTGCTGCTGGACGCTTCACAGCTTCTTCTGGCACTGGTCTCTCAGCCTTTTGAGCAAGCAGTTGGCGTTCTTCCAGCCGCTCAGATAGGGGTCTAGCCGCACCACTAACTTTTGGAGGATTGAACATATTGGTCAGAATCCTTTTTCCCAACAACTTGGACTTATTCAACGGAAGTCCAGACGAGTACACACAATTTGATTTAAACAAGATGTCACTCAGGATGAGTCCATAAGGCTTATTTGAAGCGCTTAGACTGTCCCGAAACCGTCCGAAGATGTACTCACTCCAGTTGATTTTGATGTTGAAGAGTATAGCAACCATCATCTGAAATTGAACAGGATTTACCTTATCAAAGGTTCCCACGCGGCATTCTATGATCTTGCTGCAGAAATCAGCCAATAACCGGTATTTGGACACCAGATCTTTCTTCTCGAAGTACTGAGTGTAAGGAACATCGTCGTACGCACTCATGATTGCCCATGCTTCCTTAATTTGTTTCAACGTAACAGAATCCAGTGCCTCACCCTCATTAGGCAAATTGAAGTTCTTGGCAATGGTGGAAGCAGATAGGATGAATTCCTTTGGAGATTCCTTCTTGGAGAAGGGAATTTGACAAGAGATGGACTTCTTGTCCTCTGAAAGTGTAGCAGTCTTCCAGAAAGTTTCAACTTCAGTAGGAAACATATAAGAATATTGGGTTAAGAAGGGTTTGAGCCCAGCTTTGACGACCATGTCCATTATGTCCGTCAGGTTGATCTGAGTTTGTTCATATAGAAATTTCCAGTCGACAACAAGACCTTCAGTTACCTTGATGGTAATTTCAGCAGAAGTAGATGATGATTTCTTTGGTGCCATTTTTTTTGTTTAAAACGAAGAAGATGGACTGAGATTTTTCTGTTGTATTGAGAGAGATAAACAGAGATTTGCAGATATGTTTGAATAGAAAGTAAGTTACTTTTTCTGCAGAGTTTGTGTTTTAAATGACACAGTAAAGAGTTTTGAAACTTGTGTTATGTAGTCTGAGTAGGATTTAAACACGTGTAATAACTGTTGAATCTTAGCCATAAATTTATTAACTGCGGACGCGAGTTTTGTGTAAAAGAGAGAAGTTACCTTTGGTAATTCTCATATATAAAGATTTGACATCCGAGTTAAAGAAAAATTAACGTTTGGTATTTTCAGAGTGTAACACACGCGCATGTTTGTACACTGACACGTACACAAACACGTGCTATCTCTGAACCGTCATTTTTTTAAAAAATTTGAGTACCCGCCAGTTTGATGTGATAGAGGCGTGTGAGTAGAGTACAAAATAGACCTTTGAGTCTACCCACGACCTTGAAAGAAGTTTGAAAATTTTATGCATGGCTTGTAACGAAAATATTTTATAAATTTTTGATAAACTATTCAGCGCTTAGCTGATAAAATGGACGCTTGAAGTCAAAAGACTTTTCAATATTTTGAGCATTCAATATTTTATGCAAACATAGAGCTGAGCGTTGATGATTATGCATCTGAAAATTTTTATCATTGACGCTTACAGTTATGATCAAGTAAAAAAAAAATTTTTTTTTTTTTAAAGAATATTGTGAGATATAACTTAAGTGGATTCCCCCTAAATTATATGCCTAATAAAATATGATGCTTCATGATCAAGCGTTTAAATCAATCATACCTAGTTCACTTCTCAAAGTGAGAAAACGTTGTTCATTGAGTGCTTTGGTGAAGATATCTGCCAGTTGTTTGTCAGTTCCAATGAAGTGCATGGAGATATCTTTCTTTTGAACGTGGTCACGAAGGAAATGGTATCTAATGTCAATGTGTTTGGTTCTTGAATGAAGAACAGGGTTTTGAGTCATGGCTAAAGCGCTTTGGTTATCACAATGAATGGGAGTTGGTCCTAAGATTGTTCCGTAATCTCTAAGTTGTTGCCTCATCCATAGAACTTGTGCACAACAACTTCCTGCAGCTACATACTCAGCTTCGGCTGTGGAGGTAGCTATGGATTGTTGTTTCTTGCTATGCCATGAAACTAACCTATCACCTAAGAATTGACAAGTACCACTAGTGCTTTTACGATCTATTTTGCAACCTGCAAAATCTGCATCTGAGTAACCGATTAGTTCAAAAGGAGAATCCCTGGGATACCATAAGCCCACATGTTGTGTGCCTTTTAGGTATTTAAGGATTTTCTTGGCAGCAGTCAAGTGTGACTCTTTAGGATCAGCTTGGAATCGTGCACACATACATACCGAAAACATAATATCAGGTCTACTGGCAGTGAGATAAAGAAGTGATCCTATGATACCTCTATAATTAGTGATATCAACTTTCTTTCCACTTTCATCTTTATCTAACTTAAGCGTTTGGCTCATTGGAATTTTTGAATATGATGCATTTTCCATACCAAATTTCTTAATCATATCTCGTGTATATTTAGCTTGGTTGATAAATATGCCATTAGGGAGTTGTTTAACTTGTAGTCCTAAGAAGAAGGTTAATTCACCCATCATGCTCATTTCAAATTGTTCTTGCATCATTTTCGAAAATTTCTCACACAGACGCTTATTAGTAGAACCAAATATAATGTCATCAACGTAAATTTGGACTAAGAGAATATCTTCATCATTGGTAATTTTAAATAACGTTGTGTCAACGTTGCCTTTTGAAAAACCTTTACCAATAAGAAAGATAGAGAGAGTGTCATACCATGCTCGAGGTGCTTGCTTAAGCCCATAAAGTGCTTTTTCTAGCTTGTAAACCATACCCTTACCATGATTGTTGATGAATCCTGGAGGTTGCTCCACATACACTTCTTCTTGGAGTTTACCATTCAGGAAGGCACTCTTTACGTCCATTTGAAATACTGTAAACTTGTTAAACGCTGCGTACGCTAGAAACATGCGGATTGCTTCAAGACGAGCAACGGGAGCGTAAGTCTCATCAAAGTCAATGCCCTCCTCTTGGCAGTATCCTTGAGCTACGAGTCTGGCCTTGTTTCTTACAACAATGCCGTCCTCATCCATTTTGTTTCTATATACCCATCTAGTTCCAATAACTCCTTGATGAGCTGGTCTTGGTACTAGCATCCAAACTTTATTTCGCTCAAACTGATTGAGCTCTTCTTGCATAGCTTCAATCCAACTTGGATCACTTAACGCTTCATCCACTTTCTTAGGTTCCATTTGAGATAGAAAGCTTGCGAACATAGCCTCATTAAATGTAGCGGCTCTAGTTCTAACTGGTGCTTCAATATCTCCAATGATTTGTTCAGGTGGATGGTCACGTAACCATAGTCTATCTGTTTGGAAGGGGTTTTGAGACTGAACAGGCGCTTGAGAATCATTCGCTTGACCATTCTCCTGCGTTGGCGCTTCAAGTTCACGATTTCTTCTTTGCTCTTGATGATCATTCTTTTCATGATCATCCGTATTTCTTACATGATAATTTAGATTGATTTCACGAGTATTCTTAGGAGGAGGCACTGAGATCTCATCATCATCGTCAGTATCTTCATCAATAGTAATTTTGGACGCTTGATGACATAGATCTTCAACTCCTACATCATTTACATTTACCTTACTCGGCTCTTGGTTAGCATCATCAAACACAACATGAATAGATTCCTCAACCTTCGATTTGATCTTATTGAGAATGCAAAAATTCTTTCCATTTTTGGCGTATCCTAGAAAGATTCCTTCATCCGCTTTAGGATCAAAAGTCTTTAGGCTTTGGGATCCATTATTATGGATAAAACATTTAGAACCAAAGACGTGAAAGTATGAAATATTTGGCTTACGTCCCTTCCACAGTTCATATGGAGTTTTTCCATGCTGTTTGTTGATCATGCATCGATTTTGAGTGTAACAAGCAGTGTTGATCGCTTCGGCCCAAAATCTAGGAGCAAGCTTGGATTCAGCTAACATAGTCCTAGCGGCTTCCTTAAGCGTTCGGTTCCGGCGCTCAGCAACACCATTTTGTTGGGGAGTTCTGGGAGCTGAATACTCATGATGTATTCCATTTTCTGCACAAAACTTCTCAACAACCTTGTTAGTAAACTCAGTACCGTGATCGCTTCTTATTCTTGCAACCTTAAGATATTTCAATGTTTGAAGTTGCCGAATAAGCGCTGTTAACTTGTCACATGTTTCATCTTTGGATGAAAGAAATTTCACCCAAGTAAATCTAGAGAAATCGTCTACTACCACTAAAGTATACTTTTTACCGCTTACACTGATTGTTTGAACAGGTCCAAACAAATCCATGTGAAGTAGTTCAAGTATTCTAGAAGTAGATAGATGAGGTTTTCTCTTGAAAGATGATTTAACTTGTTTACCCATTTGACAAGCGTCACAGAGGCGATCCTTATGAAATGGTCCATTTGGCAATCCCTCTACAAGATTTTGACTTATAAGCTGAGAGATTGTCTTAAAGTTGAGGTGATTCATTTTTCTATGCCATAACCAACCCATTTTAGATTCATTTTTAGCAACAAAGCATGTTGGGTTGTTATCAAGTGTTGAACCCCAATCTACCAAATATACGTTGTTATTCCTTTTTCCTTTTTCCTTTTTCCTTTTAGTTTAGTAGATTTAGTCTTAGCGTCGTTTATATAGCAATAGTCACTTGAGAATATGACTTCAAAGCCTTTATCGCAGAATTGACTTATGCTTAATAAATTGTGCTTTAGATCCTCAACAAAATAAACATCACTTATCATGATGTTCCCCCTATGCACAGTACCTATACCTTTGGTTTTACCTTTGGAGTTATCACCAAATACAACCTGAGGACCATTGGCAGCTTGATAGTTGATCAGAAGATCTTTGGAACCTGTCATGTGCCTTGACGATCCACTATCAAAATACCAAACAGATGTATTGACTTTAGCTCTAGGTACCTGCAATCAAAAGGGAAGTTCTATTTCTGTTTAGGTACCCATTGTTGCTTGGGTCCTTCAACATTAGTATCCTTGTTAGTGTTAATTAGAACTTTAGGAATCCAAATTTGCCTTGTCTTCATAGTAGGAATATTGGCCTTTTTGGGTTTCACCTTGTGCTGTGTGTAATTTTTGGATGTATAATAATATCCACGATTATAATAATAGTCATAATCATAATTATCATAGTATCGATAATATGATCTTGACTGTTTTGGATATCGACGCTGGTATTTCCTTGGCTCTGGCTTGGGTTGCACGTTTGGTGCTAGACGCTTAGCGCTTGATTCACAGTGACTAGATTTATCCTTAGCTTTTTGAGCGTTTGGATGAGTCTGTCTTTGTGGATCATTTGCTTTAGCCTTACCCTTGTCTGAGTTAGTTTTGACTTTCTCATTTGGCCTCTTACCATTGTCCCTTGGTTCATTTTGAGTTTGACCTTGTGAACCTTTCTCAACAAAGAAAACACTCTTTCCTTTGTTGTTTGCCGTAACATTAGGTTTGTTTGGTTGTTTACCGAATTCATTGCATCCTAAACCGGTCTTTTCTCCAAACAACCTTGTTATTTCAGTCACATTGTCGAGCTTTCTGGATGCTTTGGACAACGATGAGATGAGCTGTTCTGATTTGGCAAGTCTAGCCATCAGATCAGCTTCTCTCTTGACTATTATATCAAGATCACCTCTCAATTGAATAACTTCACTCTCAAGCGATTGGTTTTTCTCAATGCACTGTTGCTGAATTTGCAACTCTGCTCTGAGCGTTACTTTATCGTTTGTGAGTGATGAAATAATAGCGAGATCATTTTGATATATTTTGGCAGCTTCTTGACATTCATTGTAATATTCTTTGACTTTGTCAAGTAATTCATCATAAGAAAGAGGAATTGATAATTCATTGATTACCTCAGGGGACGCTTCATCATCTCTGGCCATGAGACATATGAGCACTGAGTCATCTATCGGCTCATCATCATCACTACTTTCGTCTGATGATTCTAAATCTTCAGGTGCTGATGCTGGTTCTGATTCCGCAAGCAAACCTTGTTGTCGAAGGTTGCTCCTGAATTGGTTTCTATCCAAGTAATCCTGCCTTGAGGGCTTGGATACATTTGGATAGGGACAATTTACCTGATAGTGCCCCGGTTTCCTGCAATTATAACAAAGATTGGTTTTCATTTTTTGTTCACTTGTTAGCCTTGCAGTGTGTGGTTTTGAAACCACTGGAGCTGGGAGATTTTGAGTAGACGCTTGATATTGAGCAGGCGCTTGAGGTAAAGGAACAGAATATTGAGGCGCTTGAAACTGTTGTTGTATGGGAGAAGGCGCTTGATATGAACTTTGTCCTTGACTGTTAGGACCTTTTCCTTTCTTTTCATATCTCAAGAACTTCCTGAATCTATTCAGCAAAGCCAACTCTTCTTCCTCATTAATGTCCAAATTCTTTCCTTTGTTACCCGATTTGCCTTTGATTGATGCAATGAGCGCTCCAGATTCAATCACTGGATTACTCACAATGTCACTAGCAGAGTTCAACTCGAACTCAAAAGCTTTTATCTCTGAAAAGGCGTCTTCTGGAGTTAATAGATCCAGCATGTTTGATTCTCTCATAGCTGTTGTCTTCATCAAAATTTACTTGGTAGACTTCTAAAGATCTTAACCACCATTTCTCGATTCTGTAAGTCCATTCCCAACGACGTAAGTTCTGTAACAAGAGCTGTGAATCTTATATCCAATTGCTCTAGCGTTTCATTGGGTAGCATCTTAAATCCGTTAAACTTTTCCTTAGCAATGGAAAGTTTGTTTTCTTTGATTTGAGCTGAACCACCACAGATTGTAGCCAGCTTATCCCATATTTCTTTAGTCGTTTTGCAAGATTTGATTTTATTGAATAAGTTATCATTATCACCAATAGCCGTATACAGAGCGTTGCGACCAACATTGTCCAAGTTAGCTCTTCGACGCTCATCTGGAGACCATTCTTGTTTTGGTTTTTCAACGTAACCATCAGGGGTTTCTTCTGTGGCTCCAGGCGCTCTTGTGATAACTTTGTATATTTTGATTGGCCCATCTGAAATAATGTCGCACATGTCATCATCGCATGAACATAAATACGTAAATGTTTTGACTTTCCATGTGTCAAAATTTGATTCTGTCAATTTGGGAACTTTAGCAAATGCCATATCTAAGCTTTAAAAAGCAACTAGATTTTGAAAGAAAAAGATCTAAACAAGCAGTTATGCTTGGAAATTTTAAAATTTCAAAATTAACCGCTCTGATACCACTTGTTGGTCCCAAGTGGCATACGAAAGGGTCTAAAAGGGGGGGGGGGTTGAATAGACCCTTAAGTCTTTTTCGACTTAAAAAAGATTTCGTATTAAACGTATTTGGACGCTTGAAATGATAGGCGCTTAAAGTGTGTGACGCTTCACCTTAGCGTTCGCATAAGATATTTGAGACTTTGTGAAGCGTCTAATGAAGACTGTTTTATAAAGTTAACTTAGACTTCAGGAATTGAATACTTTGACCTTGTAGGTTAAGCGTTCAGTTCTTTTAATCAGGGTTAGCACAGCGGAATGATTTTGGAGTCTTCTCTTTGAAAGTTTTAGCGTCACAAGATGTTTCTTAGGTTAGCTTTTGATTGTGTTTTACTTATGCAATGATATGATAGATGAATGAAATGACTGAAAAGTAAATAACACAATATTTGTAAGGTTCGTTGGGTGGTGTAATCCCAACTACGTCCTTCTTCTCCTTTGCACTTGGAGGCAATCCACTAAAATGATTCTCAAAGAATCACACAGAATCTTCTACAAATTAGGGAGAGATGGATGTCGATGACTTGAGCTCCTTGATCACACAGATTTCTGCTTCAAATCACTTCAACCCTCTTGCTTCTTTCACCCAGAAATGATGCAAGTATCCAACTTCGACTTCACACAGATCGCGAGGCTTGGATGGGATTTTCTAAAAGGTTTGTTTGATTTTGATGAAGTTCAAACAACTTGGTAATATCTCAGTAGGAATCTGGTTTCTTCAAAAAGAATGTTTGAGATATTTGTTGACTGTCTCAGGAATATAAGAAAAGCAATTTGGATGTTTCTTGAAGTTTCTGGCTTTTCTGAGAGTTTAAGGAATGAGATTTTTAATGCAACAGCAATTTGGCTTTGATAAATTGTTTTTTTATATTTTTGTTTGTTGTTGAAGTCCTATTTATAGGTATTCTTGGAGAAAGTGTCCGTTTGACACATGCACTGGCGCGTGTCTCTCACTTTCGCGAGTGAACAGCTTTTGTCCTTTTTCCTGAAAATCTGCTGCACGAAAGTTGGTGCTGCAGTCTGAGATAGTTGACAGTCCAATAGGGTGGCTTCTCCGTACGTCTGACATTGCTTATCATATTAAATGCTCTTATCAACATTTAATGCATTTGAAATTAATACCCGTTGGAATTTAATGCTTTGAGAATATTTGCATTAAACTCCTTCTGGACTTAGAAGTAAATTCAGGTGAAATCACTTCTGTCCCATAAGGTAACGCTTGATATAGCTGGCCAAAGTGGACGCTTGGAGACTGTATCTATCTTCTGAGATCAGGCGCTTGAGTCTTCGAACTTTACCACTGATAAACTCACTCAGAAATCATCAGACGCTCAGCCTAAGACTATTTTGCCTAACACTCTAAAGTAAGATAACAAAGCCTAATAAATCTATTACAAGTCTAATGCTTCAAAGCCTATACAAGTTTTCTACGAAAATAAACTTACAACTTTTTGGGGTCTAACAAAAACTTAATTGTCATCATCAAAACTTCTAACATGAAATTCCTAACAAGGTGTATAATACAACTAAGTGCCCTACTTAATCTAAGTTCTCATTGGCATATGAGGGCACATTTCTAACAATCTCCCACTTGCACTCAATGCCAATTGCCATGGTATCTAATACTCATCTTCAGAAGATGTCATTCTAGCACTGCCTGTGATATTGGCTTGGTGAGTGGGCCAGCTATGCTTTTGGCTGCGGCTATTTTCTACACGGCTATACAGCCTTTTTCCAATGATTTCTCCAATCATGTGATACTCTCCCATAATGTGTTTGGACTAATTTCGAGACCTTGGTTCCTTTGCTCTGCGCTACAGCTCTTTTGTTGTCACAGTGACAACGAGAGCCCCAGGCTATGAACCATTTGAAGTTCCTCCAATAACTTTAAGATCCAAACAATTTCCTTCGCAGCCTCTGAGGCAGCCTTATGATTCTCTCAGTAGTGGAAGCAGTGGTGGTACTTTGCTTGAAACCCTTCCAAGACTCTGTTCCACTGTTGAGGGTGAATATAAACCCAGCTGTGGACTTTAAGTCATCCATATCAGACATGTAATTGTCCATACTTTGTTCCCCATTGTCAAGAAGAGAAACATATCCTTAGTTCTTCTCAAGTACTATAGGATACTTGTTCTCAACTATCCTGTGCTCTTTTCCCAAGTTAGCTTGAAACCCAATTATTACGCTCATAGCGTAAGCTTTGTCTGGTTCTGTACACTATCTTGTGTACACACTGCTACCCTCTGTTGAGTCATAGGGTTTCACATTCATCTCCTTTCGGCCTTCCTCACTATGAGGATTCGTCAATTTTTAGGGAGATAAACCCTCTGTCTCAAAGGCTAGAGCCCTTTCTTAGATCTTCCATCCTAAATGATTTTAGGGTATTCTCTAAGTAAAGGGCTTGGGAAAGTTCTATCATTCTATTCGTTCTATTCCTATAAAGATGAATTCCAAGGATACGAGTGTATTTTCCGAAGTCTTTCATGGAGAATGTTCTCAAGAATTGTGTATTGACCGAAGTTAATAAGCCTACATCATTTCCTATAAGTAGAACATCGTCTATATATAGAACCAGAAATGATATATAGCTCCCACTGGTCTTCTATTAGACACTTGGTTCATCTTTATTTTTTGCATTCCCATAGTTCTTAACTATGTCATCAAAGCAAAGATTTCATCTACAAGAGGTCTGCTTCAGTCCATCAATGGACTTGTGTAACTAGCAGATTTTATAAAATTAGCTTAGGATATGAAACCCTTGGGCCATTCTTCATAGATGTCCTCCTCGAGGAATCTACTAAGGAATGTGGTCTTCATATCCATCTTCCAGATTTCACAGTCTAGGTGTGTTGCTATTGCAAGCAGAATTCTTATGGATTTGATCATGACTAGGGTCAAAAGGGCTTCCTCATAGTCAATGCCCTCCTTTTGACTATACCCTTTTACCATTAGTCTGGCCTCGCCATTCGTACAAATCTTTCTCTTGTAGATCCACTTGTATCTAATAGGTACAATACCTTCGGGGTGATCTACCAGAGTCTAGACTTGGTTCGAAGAAATCAAATTCATATCCTCTTCCATAGCTTCACATCATCTCGTAGAGTCCATGCACCATCGTTTGGTCATAGGTAGAGGGATCATATCCATGGTTTCCTTCTACTACAACATATAAACTATGCTTATCTTGCAGCAGATAAGCATATCTCTCATTCTGCTGAGATACTCGACCTAACCAAATCGTTGGTGGTTGTGTCATAATGGGCTCGTTTTGTGTTTCTTGAAAAGTAGTTCTCAAAGTACTTTCATTTTGTTCTTAAAGAACAATCTTTCTACCATCTTCACTTTCTTAATCGAAATTATAGAAAGTAATCCTCTAAGGATATGATGATCCTCTGATCATCATCTAGGTAAAAGAGGTATCTCGTAGAATCCTCAGGATAACCAACAAAATGATATATAGCTCCCACTGGTCTTCTAGTAGACACTTGGTTCATCTTCGTTTTTGACATTCCCATAGTTCTTAACTATGTCATCAAAGCAAAGATTTCATCTACGAGAGGTCTGCTTCAGTCCATCAATGAACTTGTTTAACTAGCAGATTTTATGAAATTAGCTTTGGATATGACACCCTTGGGCTATTCTTCATAGATGTCCACCTCGAGGAATCTATTGAGGAATGTGGTCTTCTCATCCATCTTGTAGATTTCACGGTCTACGTGTGTTTCTATGGCAAGAAGGATTCTTATGGATTTGATCATGACTAGGGCTAAAAGAGCTTCCTCATAGTTAATGCCCTCCTTTTGACTATATCCTTTTACCATTAGTCCGGCCTCACCATTCGTACCAATCTTTCTCTTGTAGATCCACTTGTATCTAATAGGTGCAATACCTTCGAGGTGATCTACCAGAGTCTAGACTTGGTTCGAAGAAATCAAATTCATGTCCTCTTCTATAGCTTCACACCATCTCGTAGAGTCCATACACCATCGTTTGGTCATAGGTAGAGGGATCATATCCATGGTTTCCTTCTACTACAACATATACACTATGCTTATCTTGCAGCAGATAACCATATCTCTCAGGCGGCTGAGATACTCTACCTGACCAAATCGTTGGTGGTTGTGTCATTATGTGCTTGTTTTGTGTTTCTTGAATAGTAGTTCTTAATGTACTTTCATTTTGTTCTTGAAGGACAATCTTTCTACCAGCTCCACTTTCTTAATCGAATTTAGAGAAAGTAATATTCTAAGGATATGATGATCGTCTGATCATCATCTAGGTAAAAGAGGTATCTCGTAGAATCCTCAGGATAACCTACAAAATGTCCTTTCAAAGACTTAGCCTCCAGTTTCTCTACCTTTGTCCCTTTTCACATAGGTAGGGCATCCCCCTATCCTAACGTGTTTTAAGACTAGACTTCCTATTTCACCATATCTCATATGATGTCTTTAGAAAAAAATCTTGGAGGGACATCTATTCAAGATTTACCTATGAGCAATGCATAATCGACGTTGAATTTGGGTAATCCTATGCAGCTTAGCGTAGAATGAATCATTTCCAACATTGTTCAGTTCTTACTTATTATTACCCTATTCAACTTTGTTATTGCTAGAAGTGTTAGCCAAGAAACCATGTCATGTTCTCTTAAGAACGTGTTGAACAGGGCATTCATATACTTGCACTATGATCCAATAGTAGTGTCTTTCTATGATGCTATGTTCGCCACCATGTGCGTTAGTATGCACTAAACCTTTTAAAATTTGAGTGGCCCTTTCAATATTTCCCAATGAAGGGAGTCATCTTGCCCATGTGATAAGATGCTTACGTTTGGATAAGGACCTGATCCCAATGAGCATGTACTCCCATGTTTCTCCTAACATATGTATCTTATACTCCCAAGGCATGACCTAATCTTAGGCGCCATACAATTTTTGGTTTGCTCCAAGCATACTACTTACTCCAGTCAGGGTGTTCACTATACACTTATTCCGGACATTCAATTATTGTAAATAATTTAGTACGGATGCATTGTCCCCACATTTATTTCTAAAATAAATGTAAGTTATTACCAAACTTAAAGTAGCATCTTCTCTTGACCAAGTCAAAACTAAAGATTATGATCTTACTTCCATGGGTAAACCAAACAATCATCCAAAACTACTACATGTCTAGAATTTTTAATATAATGGAGGTGGATCCTATATGGATAACCATGACACTATGTCTGGTTCCAACATTGATCACATCTCGTCCTTACAGCTTTCTTCTACTTTCTATATTCTGATTCCTTACTTTAATCGTGAGCACTAGCTCTGGAATACAGAATATTAGAAATGAAGATAAGTAGTCATAGAACATTAGTTTCTAAAACCTAAAGTTCTATACCCAGTGCATCTCATAAAAGAGCCCCACTCGTCATACTCCCTTGGATACGGGGAATGCTTGCTTCAAGCACATATATCAATGACTTTAAACCGAGGACTACCCTCTAGCTTTTCAGCCATTTGATGAAATTTGGCCAGTAAGCACAATTTTTCTCTAACAAAACATAACGGGTTATTATTCTAATGAGAGAGATAAATAAATACAGTAAATTACCAGATTCAATTAGTTCATTGTAATTATACCCAAGCAAAATTAGGACTTTTAATTTTTACTTGGCTCCCACTACGTTTTTCGAATCACTGAACTCCCACTGCAATAATTAGAAATCTCGTTGGACAGATTTCGTAGCGAGTGATTGAGTTCTTCAATGATTCCAATGAGTTGCAACCTTTTTCGATATATGGCTCATTGAATCTTTGAAGTGGCGTTCCACGCCAACCAGTCCAACTGATGGTTCAATCTTACTTTGGCTCATGGATCACTTGACCGCAACCTTTTTCGATATATAAGTGGTGATCCATCTAAGTCAATACCCATCAACTCCTATCAATCTAACAATTGAATTTTGCCTTGCAACCTTTTTTGATATATGGGGCGAAATTTGCTTCGACCGAAGGCATCTAATGCACTAAAGAGAATCAAGAATCATGTCATAATGCATTACCCCCTTATTCCGGGACGATGCCATACACCAAACATGACCTCATTTCTCTAAAGTTTGATGGAGAGCCAGGATAATTAAAATATTAGTACAAGAAATATTCCATATTTTCTATCGATTTTTCCTTTTTAAGCGTGACTATTTAGGTTCATCAAAATTTAGCAATGGGAGGATTTCATTGAATATGGGTCCCACCTAACCAATCAAGTGATCCACATTGTAGCCCAAATAAGATCAAATGATTGGATCATTTTAACTTTCCTATTGTAAATACCGTGTGAATACAAACTCTTCGTTTCCTTATCCCGGTCAAGTGAGAGTCATGGTGTTAGGTTAAACTCACTAACTTGACTCTATGCTATATTTATAATAAGTCTAGATCAGTGAATGTTTTGGCCAGAAACTTTAAGATCTAACTTACTTATAAATGCATAGGATAATTCCTCATTTACCTTTGAGTGAACGAATCTCATCTTGGATATCAGTTAAGACTACTATTTGCCCATTAGGTTGCAGTTCGAGGTTGACCCCACCAAAGGGTGAATTGGGTCTAACTACTCTAATGGCAAACCTAATGTTACAAGTATATCTTCAGCTCGATTCCTCAAGTCTAAGGTTAAGACACACCTATTACAATTTAATCAATTCTGTCATTGACTGTCAAAGAGTGAAAACTCATGTGACAGAATTGATACTAGTTATGTCTGAGTGCCACTATCTCCATCAGTCCACCTATGATTTGAGTTCTTCACTACTTCCTAGTGATTGATAGGCACCTTTCTCGCTAAAACTCACACCATACAAGTCTTCATGATTTCCAACGCCCAATTGAGAATCATTGACTTGCAGACTATTTTAGTACACAAGTATCAAACTCCTCTAGTGCCTTAGAGAGTTAACTCTTGTGTTCATTAACTTATAGATGATTACAATATATAAATGTCAATATAATAGTAAACAACTAATTGCCTTTTTATTGATAGAATAAGAAATAATTACAATTTAATAATATTCTTACATTCTCTAATCCTCTAGTGGCATTTGAGGACATTAACCTAACATAATTATGCCGCATAAATGTTCAGTAAGGTCAATCCAACAGATGATGACATTTTGGGAAGGCTGAAATTCGTAAAGATATTGCCTAAGAGATGCCACATAAGTTGCTAAATGTCATACATAATAATTTTTGGAGGTGGCTATGGAAGATCATGAGTGTAAATATGGTTGTCGCACAAAGCACTCAAGGGGAGTATTATACACAACATAAATAGAAAAAGAATATAGTAGATGTGTTGGACTCGGGCACATGTGCAAAAGTGATTCCATCAACTTCGAGTCACAAAGATATATGAGTGATAATACATGGCTAAGGGACTTAACATTACTCGTGTAGTAAGCGGATGGATGAATGATCCAGGAATGTCATTGAATATGATCCTTGATTTAAGTAATCCAGCACATATTGACCAAGAAGGTTACCATTGAGAACTCTCTCAATTGTCCTCCAGAACCTTTCATAAGGAGACTTGTCACACTAGATGATTGATGTTCATGAATGAGTCAATTCTTTTTTAGTGGAGGAGAAATGTCACACACTTGTGATCCAGCGGCATAACCCTAGTTATCCCACTTGCAAGGGGAAGGTAGCTTGCATGAAACTATATGGTTGTTGGTAATCCAAGTAGGACTCAAGACTATGAGACAGTCTTGTCAGATTTGTGATCAGTCTCCAAAAGAAATCTAGAATAGTAGCCAGAAGATGGAGGTAGAAGAGAATAGAAAAAAAATTCCATGAAGCGGTGGGTGGGGTAGATGTTATAAAGCACGGCCACTCCGAAAATTATTTACGGGCGTGCCTCCGACACGCCTCCTTCACATGTCGGACACGACTAATATGTGTCCACGGTTAAAAACTAAAAAAGCAATTCGGACGCCGTGTCGGACACGACCAAATGCTTGTCCGTCATGGTGATGACACTATTGACAGTTTTCCTAAAAAATTAAAAAGTGTGGGGTTCCAGTTGTAAATAGAAAAACTTCAAAAATCCTGATTCTAATTCTTTAGTGTTTGATACTTTTATTGTATTTGTAATTGTTTTGTAATTTTTGGATGTTTATATTTTTATTTTGCATTCGTATTAACTTATTGTTGATAAGTATTTGAACTTTTTCAAACATATAGAGATTTACAAAGAAGCGAGAAAAATACAAATTTAACAAGAAACAAATAAAAAACATTTTCATAGTTTACTTTTCTAACAGATTATATTGAAATTGAAATCACAATCTATTTTATGTTATATATATATATATAACATTCGTGTAGGAGCCGTGTCGTGTCCTAATTTTTTTGGGAAAATATTGGGCCCCGTTTCTGTGTCGTGTCATGTCCGTGTCACTGTGTCAGTGTTCGTGCATCATAGGGTAAAATACTCAATGTTGTGTCTCTCCCAAGCCGCAACATTGTGTCAGGCAGCAATACATATGACACGAAAAATTCTTACGTGTATTAAACAGCAAGTGGACTGGTCATGTACAGTAATAAAGTGGACTTTAAGTACGAGTTATCGATCCCACAGAGACAAGATTATTTAAAGCTAATAATTTGAAAGCAATTAAAATTAAATTAAAAGATTGTGATTAATTGACAGTAAAAAGGTGAAAACGAGACTTGGCAACTTAATTGAGATTCTTATGTGAGAAAACAATTAAGGCACATGCTTCAGCTGAATTACTTATTTAGATATACAAATTATTCCACGAATGATTAGACTACCCTTGCTTTAGTGGTAAAAACCTTAATTAATTACTACCCGATGTCTCGGAAATAATAATCCTATGATTAATTGATGGTTCCCTAAAATATCTCTATCTAACAATCTAATCAACAATCATGCATTCAAGTTCTAGAATTTCCCCAGATTAATCCGACTAACTGCATCCGGAAGTCTCTACCTATTTCTAGGGGCAATTCCTTATTGTTTACGGATTATGTGATGATTTCTTTGAACCCTAACTTATATTCTTTCAAACTATTAAGTTAGGCAATATAACAAACATAGGGTGGTCAAGCATATGCAAGTAATTAAGCACAAAATCAATACACAAAGCAATTGTAGAATCAATACGAAAACAATATCATATTTATATATATATATATATATAAAATCATAATCCGGCCTTCACATGGCCCTAGTTTGGTGAAATTAGTTTATAACCGTAATGTGAAAAACAACAAAAGATGTAGAATTATTCATAGACAAATAAACAAAATCTAAAAATCCCCCTATTACGGATTGATGAATAATCTCGATGTAGAATCGTCTTTCTCCTTGCCTTGGCTCGTCTCTTTGCTCAAAAGTCTCTCAAAGTAGTGAATTTTCGAACCCTATTGTTGTTGGAAGAGGTGGTATATGTATGAGAGGCTTCCCAAGTTTTCTACTTGAATTAGGCATTTAAAACTTTCCAAATCGCTACAGCCGCCCGCCAACTACGTACTTCACAGGTCTCAATTCCGTACTTCAAACGCAGTTTCCTTTTGCCTTCTGTGCAGTAATCTTTTTTCCTTCATAACTCTTTTCTCTAATCTTGGATTTAGGTGATTCAAGTTTCCACATGAAGCTACGACATATATCTAAAACTTTGTAGAAGGACACTTCCTCAAATTCGGTCTCTAAACATACATAAATATTGCATTTTCGTCCATTGTTCCTCGATTGTTATGATTTTCACCCTGAACTCATTTAACACACAAATCAAAGCCACAAGTAGTAAAATCTTACATAATCGACCCTAAACCATGTAATTATCGACCTCTCAAATGTGTAAAACTTGCACTTATCAACAACCCCAAACTTAACATTGATCTTCCCTGAGCAATAAAAAGACTAAGACTTAAGGAACTAAGATCAAGACATCAATCTAAAACAAAAAAGAAGGTAACTCACTTTCGTAGAGTGCACGGTTGCACTTAGCATGTGCAACAATCCTTTAAACCTCAAAGTCACCAGAGAGGACGAGTATTGTCTCGTGAGGGTTTGGAGATGATTTACCCACAAAATCCAGAAGTTTTCAGCCACAACCAATCACCACAATTCAACAAAATTAACAAGATTCAATGGTGCAAAATCAACGGTTAAAGCTCACAATTATATACACATATCAAATACATGCTCATGTTACACCTCAACTCGAAAAGACCTCCCAAAGGGTGTAGTGATTGTAAGTTTAAGGCATTATAGTCGAGAAGCATCCTTACCACTTTTCCGATATTAATCCCATATTTATTAACCGTCGATCGATCATAAAACACAAGCCTCATAGAAAACTCCATAGCACTTAAACTTCATTACTTATCCAATTTAGACTTTAAACTCACATGAAACTTCCATTCAAATACATTAAGTTTAGGTCATGTGCAATGTTCTATTCCCTTAAGCTTTCTATGACACCCATATATCGAGTTTTAGATCAATGACTCCCAAACTAGATAGTTTTAGGGCATTAAATGTCTAGACACTCCTTACGAATTTAATCACTCGAGTGCCAAAGGCCACAAAATAAACTTAGACCTTTCATTCACTTTTAAATTTAATTGGCTTGAGCAAGCTCAAATTAGCATGACAATACAGTAAATAGGCATGTAGTTTTTCACCTCCAGTACATGTCAACCTGACTTTATAGTCATACCAATCATCATCAACCTTATTATTCATTAAGCATATGAAGCAGCTACTCAACTCATGACCCTAAGAAGAATCTAAGTCAATATTTTTGAGAGAAATTCTTTAAGTGTTTCAGAATGATCATCCAACTTAACTCCTCTACCCTCGACTTATTGCGCATTTGTGAATCATGTAACGAAAATCTACTCTAATCTAGGGTCCCACGAGCAAAGTAAAGACATGTATATTGCATTAAATCCTAATTAAATCAAGAAGTCACGCCATTGTACTCAAGTTAATCCATTTCATTGTATTAATTGGTGGCTAAAAAAAATTCATGCTTGATTTTTGTGAATTCCTCAACATAAAGTACAGAACATGAATATATCAGAGCACTACCCACGCCCCCAAACTTAAACCTAACATTGCCATTAATGTTACATCCAACAAAAGCCATGAAAAGGGTTAAAAGGAATACTTACAACCAAGGATGCTGAAAAGCAATCCTTCATCTCATATGCGTTTCAAAACAAACTCATATTCTCCAATTGTGATATGCATCTCAAAACAATGGGAAACCGCTACTATCCATGCTCACTATACTCAAACAACTAAACCATCCAACAGAAATAGACACATGCCAAAAGTGCATGCTCAGAAAAACAAATAGAAAGGAATCCTAAAAAAAAACTAAGCAAAACGAGAAACAAAAAACAAAAGATTTTCTTTCAAACTTGGATTGCCTCCTAAGAAGCGCTCGTTTAATAGTCAATAGCTTGATTGTTCCGCTCTTTGTCGTTTTTCTCTCTATCATCTGATTGCACACCCCTCCTTGTTGCCAGATTGCAGGTTGAATCCCTTTTTCCATGTATTACCCGAGTGGCATCGTCCAGACCGAATGGATTTATAGTGTAATGCTTCCTCCACTCATATTGAGGTTTTTTGTGTTTATCAATTTCACGAACACCTTGACATGGTTTAATGTATTTCATACATGTATCTTCTTTTCTCACCTTGTCCCCTTTCTTATTGGGAATGTTCTCATCCAACTCACGAGCACCTTTAGTCTTGCCACTCTGACATTTCTCATCAATCAAAGGGTTAAGAGCAATAGCATTTAAACAAGTATGATTATCCATAGATTGTTTCTTATTATCATAAACATCGAATATAAATTTTTCCTCTCCTACCTTCAATGTCAACTTACCCTTGCCAATGTTGATCTTGGCCTTACCAGTGTCTAGGAAAGGTCTTCCTAGGATCAGAGGAACATCACTATCTCCATCTATCTCGAGAACCACAAAGTCCATCGGGAAGTAAAACTTGTCGACTTGCACGATCACGTCCTCTAGGATTCCTTTCTGGTGTTTTATCGATCCATCTACAAGTTGGAGACTCATCGTAGTTGGTTTCGGATTGCCCAAACCTAATTTGTTGAACAACGAATGGGGGAGGAGATTTATGCTGGCTCTAGAATCACACAGCACTTGGTCGAATTTGAGTTGCCCAATTGTGCATGGAATTGTGAGGCTCTCCGGATCCTTGAGTTTCTGTGGCAACTTGTTCAACACCACTACTGGGCATGCTTCAGTCAAGCACAACGTTCCATTGCCTTCCCACTTCTGCTTATTGGAGAGAATATCCTTGAAGAACTTGATGTAATTGGGCATCTGCAAAATCACATCAATAAAAGGAATATTAATTCGAACTTCTCGAAGAATTTCTAAAATCCAAAGAAAACTCTTATCCATGTCTTTCTTATTCTTTTTATGTGCTAGGGGAAAAGGGAGACGTATTTCAATAGGATTAGACGAAGAAGGAATCAAAGTTTCAGAAGAGGCTCTGTCTGCCTGTGAAGTACGGACTTGATCTTGCCCCAAGTAGGTACTTGAGCTGTGTGGCGTACGTACTTGGTCCTGGTCAAGTACGTACTTGGGAGGCAGATTCGGATTTTCAAGTTTTTCCAAGTTCGGACTTTGTCCTCTTCAAGTTCGGACTTGGATTGCTGGGGAGGTGCACTTTTCAATTCCTTACCGCTTCTCAGAGTGACGGCATGGCACTACTCTTTCGGATTTTTCTCTGTATCACTCGGCAGTGCACCAGGAGCTTTTCCACCTGCATTCATTGATAATTACCCAATTTGACGTTGCATCTTTTTCATTCCCTTGTAAACATCCTTCAGCATCAATCGAATCTCGGCGAATGATTCCTCCGATTTAAGCATGTGAGCATCTAATCCTTTTTCGACTATAGGAGGTCTTTGAGCTTGACCTTGTGGTTTAAAATTTCCAGGCCTTTGAACTTGAGTATTGTTAAATGGAGGCCTTGGTGCTTGGTAGATGCCTTATTGTGTATTCTGTGCCGGATTTAGCCTTTTAGGAAAGTTCTCGGGTATGTGGAAGTTTACTCGAGGTCTATTTGAATTTTCGACGTAATTCACATCGCCAATCTTGGGCTCTTCCTCGACCTCTTCTTCTACCTCTTGAACATTGGCAACCCGTCTGGTTTGGGGAAGGATCTCATCATCATCTTCAGGGTAAAGTTCATCCTCCCTTGCCATATGCTCGAGCTTTGCCTATACTGTTCTGCTATCAAGGCCTAACAAATCACCACCGGCTCCGGCATTAAGTCGGTGTCTAATCCGAGATTGGACTCCATTATAGAAGTGCTGAACTCGCTTATCCCATGTGTAGTTGTGATCAGGGCACTTCCGAAGTAGACCTTTGTATCTTGCCCATGCTGATGCCAACGACTCATCCCTTTTCTGCTTAAATCCCTTAATCTCACTTCTGAGCTCATTAATCCTTGATGGAGGAAAGAACTTGTTGAGAAACTCCTCGACTAGATCGCCCCACATTTCAATTGATTGTGGGGGTAATGACTTATATCAGAGGGTTCCCTTATCCTTCAAAGAGAAATGAAATAGTCTGAGACGGATTGCATCCAAATCTCGTGGGTGGAATTGCATGGTAAGTAGCACATTCTCGAAGTGCTCCAGATGGTCATGAGGTGAGTCACTCGGGTCACCATAAAATGGTTCAGCCTGATCCATGGTGAACATGTGAGAAGGAATGAGAAAGTTTGGTGTAGCAAAATTTAGGAGAATCACTGGTCCTGGTGTAGTATGCACACGGGGCGACTGATTTCCACGAACCGATGGAAGTGGTGCTGGAGGTGCTGGTTGCATAGCTTCAAACAAATTTTGCAATCATTCCCTGTTCTCTAGGAGATTCATATCGGGGAAGTAACAAGCCATAGCTCGATTTCTCTGGTTTGCACCAAACGTAAGCTCGATTTTAGGGTCAAATTTTTCTAAAGCCTCTTCTGAGGCTCGGATCATTCACCAAAAGATCAACCTGCTTAAAGTAAAGAAGCAAACCAACAGAAACTTAAAGCTAGAAAATAACAATAAAAATAAAAGAAAATAGTAAAAAATAAAAACGATAAAAGAAATTAAAGCTAAAAATTGCAATAAAATCCCAAACTAAAATAAATCAAGTCCCCGGTAACGGCGCCAAAAACTTGATACGAAAAATCCTTATGTGTATTAAACAGCAAGTGGACTGGTCGTGTGCAATAATAAAGTGGACTTTAAGTCCGAGTTATAGATCCCACAGAAACAAGATTATTTAAAGCTAAGAATTTAAAAGCAATTAAAATTAAATTAAAAGATTGTGATTAATTGATAGTAAAAAAGTGAAAACGAGACTTGGCAACTTAATTGAGATTCTTATGTGAGAAAACAACTAAGGCACATGCTTCAGCCGAATTACTTATTTAGATATACGAATTATTTCTCGAATTATTAGACTACTCTTGCTTTGGTGGAAAAAATCTTAATGAATTACTACCCGATGTCTCGGAAATAATAATCCTATGATTAATTGATGGTTCCCTAAAATATCTCTATCCGAGAATCTAATCAACAGTCATGCATTCAAGTTTTAGAATTTCCTCGGATTAATCTGACTAACTGCATCAAGGAGTCTCTTCCTATTTCTAGGGGGCAACTCTTTATTGTTTACGGATTATGTGATGATTTCTTTTAACCCTAACTTATATTCTTTCAAACTATTAAGTTAGACAATATGACAAACATATTGTGATCAAGCATATGCAAGTAATTAAGCACAAAATCAATACAGATAGCAATTGTAGAATTAATATGAAAATAATATCATATATATAAAATCATAATCCGGCCTTCACATGGCCCTAGTTTGGTGAAATTAGTTCATAATCGTAATGCGAAAAACAACAAAAGATATAGAATTATTCATAGACAGATAAACTAAATCTAAAAATCTCCCTATTACGGATTGATGAATAATCTCGATGTAGAATCGTCTTTCTCCTTGCCTTGGCTCGTCTCTTTGCTCGAAAGTCTCTCAAAGTAGTGAATTTTCGAACCCTATTGCTGTTGGAAGACGTGGTATATATATGAGAGGCTTCCCAAGTTTTCTACTTGAATTAGGTATTTAAAACTTTCCAAATTGCTACAACCGCCCGCCAAGTACGTACTTCACAATCTCCAAGTACGTACTTTCCAAGTATGTACTTCACAATCTCAAGTATACTTCAAATGCAGTTTCCTTTTGCCTTCTGCGCAATAATCTTGTTTCCTACATAACGTTTTTCTCCAATCTCCAATTTAGGTGATTCAATTTCCCACATGAAGCTAAGACATTAGATCTAAAACTTTGTAGAAGGACACTTCCTCAAATTCGGTCTCTAAACATACTGAAATATTGCATTTCCGTCCATTGTTTCTCGATTGTTATGATTTTCACCCTGAACTCATTTAACACACAAATCAAAGCCACAAGTAGTAAAAATCATACATAATCGACCGTAAATCATACAATTATCGACCTCTCAAATGTGTAAAACTCGCACTTATCAACAGACATCACAGGGCCCAACCAGTCAACGAAGCCATGATGCCAATCAGCGAGCGAGCTGCAGCGTCGAAGGTTTGTTTGACAGACCAGTGGGCTCTTGTAGTTTTCTGATTTTTATTTTGGAGTAATGACATTTTTCTATCCAAACTATTCGGGTTTTTGCACTTTTGTAAATAAACTTTTTTTTGCACTTTTTTATCTGAACTAAACGGGTTTTGCATTATTTTATCTAAACTTGTTTATTTTTTACACTTTCTTATATGAACTACACGAATTTTTACAAATTTTTATATTTTTAGCATTTTTCAGTCAAAGTTTACTTAAGTTTTTAGCCTATTAAAGTTCGGATAAAAAAATGTAAAAGAAAAAAGTTTGTTAACAAAAGTGTAAAAACCCAAATAGTTTGAATGGGAAAATGCTATTACCACTTTTATTTTCACCATAGTCTATATATATATATATAGGCATGTTCCTCGTAATATGAATCGCTCCTAAATATCATTAAATATAAGAAGTTTTTTTAGTGTGGTTGTGGAAGTAGGCATTATTGACTAAACTAGGTAAATTTTATGTCTTCTTGTGTACCTGTTTTCACCTCAATATTATCTGTTGTTTGATCCCTCACTGACATAAGAAGTTGTTTTTTTGTTGATTTCAAATTATTATGAAGTTCAAATTCATGAATGTCTCCTCTATTTTCAACTATTTCTTTAATTATTATTGTACATTTTAAATCCACTGAAAAAGTAGTTATCTGAAATTCTCTTCCTAAATTCTTTTCTCACTTTCAATCCTTCAGTATAACAAACTTTTCTTATATAATCATTCAAGTACAAAAAGAAGTTTACATTCCCTGATTTGAAGATTGTGCATCATATCAAAGATTAGAAATTTACATGTGAACACTGGCTGGCTGGATAGAATAAAGTTGCAAGTTGCTTAAAAGTACTAATTGAATATTTACTATAATTTAAAGTGGCCACTTTTAGCTTCAATCATTCACTACCTAGTAGAAAAGTGATGTCTTTTGGCGATTCGTAGTAGTCTTCTTTGCTATTTTCTTATTTTCCCTCATCAACTTTATCATTTAACATACTTTTTGACTTAAAAAAAAAACAAAATATAAATAACGAATAGAAAGATGCTATATATTTTTATTAATCATGATTGCGATTACTGGGAGATACCTCATTATTGAGCAGGACGCGTAAACTTCCTTGTGAGGAGTATATCACTGTTAATTTTTTTTAAAAGAGAAATATTCCATTAATTAGTACACAACTACCCTAACTTAAAGTGGGAACAAAAAAAAGAATGATATTGGCACTCCATAAATTACTATAAAAGCTCCAAATTTAAATTTTGTATTAAAATATGACAATGCCACCCATTGAATCTAATATATTATGAACTTCAAAATATTAAACTGAGTTACAAGACTATTTTTATGCCTTCAAACAAATTACTATATTATCTTTATTATTTTATTACATATCAAATAATAAGTACATATTAAAAACTGAATTGTAGTAAAAATTTAATGGAATTCTAAAAGAAAAGTCTATCAAAGAAAATTTTATAGTATCAAAACAATATAATGCATGTAGCATTTTAGATTTGAAAATGATAAAAAATTAAACTTGAAATGAAAATCTGTTCATTTTGATTGTATATAAACACAAAACTATCTATTTTATATAGTTTGTTATAGTAGAACTACAATACGTTTTAGTCATTTATAAATGCTCAAATAAGTTTCACAAAAAAAATGAAAAGAAAACATTAGAATTATCTAATACTTTCTCAATTTGTATGTAAAGAGATAAACTACGTTTTGAATAGAATAATAATTGACAATTTTATAGTATCAGCAACATACACTCTCACATAATTGACAATTTCAAGAAGCATAAAAATGCACAAATAATAATTATTATTATTCTTTATGACACTACTGTGTTAACGTTTTGAATATACAATTTTTTTTGCTTGCATACAAACATGTATCGTCTAATGTTATTCATTCACAAATCAATTATTAGACAAATTATTAAGAAAAATAAAAATATTTAATTGTCTATTTAAAGGCATATTCATCTTTTATCAACAAATTGATACTATCATTTGCTAAGAGAGATAATTAAAAGTGGAGCTCTTATAATAATTTATGGAGCTCCAATATTAATTCCAATTGTACAAAGCATTTTGTTATATCTAAAGTTTATTTTGGAGCCTATAAAGTAAGCATAACAAAAAGTCGTCATTCTTCCATGAATAAAGAAACATATTACAAAAACGCAAGGGAAAAAGAACTAAAAGAAAGAAAAAAACATAAATATGGGTATTATCGAGAGAAAAATATATAAAAAATCCTGAATAAATATTTATATTTGAAAAAGATTCATCAAAATATTTTTCAATCTTGAAGCTTTATTTCAACAAACTTGTTTTTTATAAAATGGGTAACTTTTACACCAGCGTCATTAAGATTTGGGATTTTTAGACAAGATTATACTTATTATGCCTTTTGTATTAAAAGAATTATTAAATTGGCATCCTTTTTCGTGGAATGTCTTTTGAATATTTCAAATGATGATTGTAATTCTTATATGTTAAATATTATTTCTATTTATGTGATTAATAAAGATTTATGGAACTTTTTCTCAAAAAAAAAAAGATTTATGGAACTTAGTAATTTTATTTTATTTGTACAATAATAGTTAAAATAAGACCTCTCTAAAATAAGAAAATAAACTAATAAACCTAAACCTAAAGTAAAAACTTAAAAAAAAATGTACATATTGCAGTTTACCCATAATTATTATAGAAACAACCCCTCTGGTATTAGGTAATTACAACTACCTTCTAAGGGTATCTTGTCATGGAAAATATGACCAAATATGGTCAAAGTTGACCTAGGGGCTAAATAGGAGTACACACGTTTTTTTCGCTAACATCAGTCGAAGAAAAGGAGAGGGCGGGAATTTGTAAGCCTATCATTTCTGACACGGTACGTTTCCGTAATTTACCAAACATAAGGGACCTTTTGGAAAATGGACTTGGGAGACATCTTGTAAATAACTCTATTTTCTATCAAGCAAATATGTAATATTGGTGCTAACATCAAAGAATCTATCTCTGAAATGTAAATACCATGCATAATTCCTAGTAAAAAGTTGCTACGATTATTTCTTGAAAATTATTAGTGAGATAAATTCGGATCGTAAATATCTTTCGCGGGAACTTTTCTATGTTAGAGGAAGAAATTTGTTGTAACAAAGTTGCAGAGGCTCATAACAAAGTTCTCGAGTTGAACATGATGATGACTCGAGGAACCAGAATTACAATGCATAAAAGCGTTATAATCACGTGCTTCCAGAATTCTTGATAGCTATTCAAGTATTCATTTAGGCTATCAGTATTTGTATTAGTTAAATACATGATACGAAAAAATTGTCTGAGCATATTATGAAATTTTATTCAAAATCACAATGAAAAAATTGGTTCAAATGTACGGCAACGGGAAATAAATAAATTTACAGATGTACGAGTATATTACGAATGCAAATCAATTATTCGAGAGTAATGATACGGCTTATATAGTTTCATAAAATTGTACGATGTATTACATGTACTCACTTTTAATTTGTAAATATAATATTCTATATGAGTCATTAGTTGACACTAATTAATATTTAGATAAATTATTAAGGTTCATAGATTTAAATTTATAATACTCAATTAACACTTATAAAAATTAATAATAATTTTAAGTTTTAAATTATAAATTATTTTTTTGCCAAATTAGAGTATTATTCATGAAGTATTATAGGAGATACGTAAAATAAATGTACTAAACGGTTCAACTCAAAAGTACGAATACTGTTCATTACGTTCGAAATGCATATGGGAAAAGGGAGTATTTTTCAATTATATGTGCGTACGTGTATTATATGGTTATAGTACGAGTTTTATAACGGAGTTTGTATTCCTTTTTAACCAATCATATCCAAACTAATTGAGAAAAGATATATAAATAAAATCTTCCGCTAGATATTCGCCATCTTTAAAGTTATATATACATATTGAAGGAACATAGCACTTAGGGGCAAGCTAAGAACCACTCTTACTGTACTATTGTAACTCTGCTCACCATTAACAAGATCAAGTTCATCTTTACATTCCCAAAAGACGGGCTCTTAAAAATTGGAATGGTTAGTACTGAAGCCAGATTTAATTTTAGTTCGACAATTGTTGTGAATTCTACAGGACTTGGATGTGTAAGATGATATGGTGATTTTGTTCTTAAGAGTGGCCCGTACTTGGCTAGTGTGAGCTTCCCGTACGATTTTGGCCAAAAATGTGACGTTTGGGGCGAAATGATGCATATATCAAATTTTTTGGAGGCATAATCTATTTTTCGAATTTTTGTGTGGTTAAAATCAACATTTTGAACAGGTGAAGTGCTTTTGTCCTAAAATATCTTTGTTTTTACTTCCAAAAACTCTCTGTCCATGTCTTTTTTTAACATTTTAGTTCTGTGTAATACCAATAAACAGTTGACACTCGTCTTTAGAGAAACAACAAACTACAATTTAAAGACAAATGTTATATTGTTCATGGGGTGAAGCCATACCAGTTTTTTAGGGAGATTGGGTGTACACACACCATACAAATATTCACCATATAAATGTTACAGTATCACCTCACATATTTTGATAAAGGGACTTATAACAATCACATAATCCATATACAACCTGATATATTACGGAACATTTTTCCATGTTTTCTCTTTAATTTTTTTAGTCACATTAAATTTTATTTCTAACGTATTTTTTTTCTTTTCTTTTTTCCTCATCTCTCGCCTTTTACTTATACCTAATTAATTTTGATTCTAAAGTTTTCTTGGCAAATTTTTTTTAGGATAATTATATTCATACCCCTTCAATGATGGGGTAATTACACAAACTTCCCCTCACTAATTGATAATCACAAACACACCTCCTCATGTTAAAGATTTATTACAATTGCACCTCATGTTTGTAACTATTCTTACAATTGCACCTCATGTGTGTAACAATTTTTACAATTACACCCCTTGTAAACCTTACAAATAGACCCCTGAGGGTAATATGAGTGTAATTATCCCTTTTTATTTGCACGCACATAGAGCGTGCGTGGCCAACTAGTTTTTATAGCTATAATTATCTACCATCTCCTTCCACATTTCCAGTAGTGAATATACAGTTTATACTATTGACCACTCCGCTTGCTCATCTTTTTAATGTAATATGAATGGTTCGGTTTACATTTTGAATAAGGTATTTAAAACATGAAACATACAGAGCAGTTTTAAGTTTTTCATTACATTTGTCAAAAGTTCATCATAATAAATTAATACGAACAGCCGAAATCTGAATCACATAAAAGAGTGTTAATTAGATAGTGTTTAATCACCTAACTTTTTGAATAAAAAATTAATCTCAATTTTCAATTAAAAGAGTATCCCCTTCTAGAACAATATATGTCTACAAATAGGACTATAGAATGGAGATAAATGATTCGTTAGAATTTTTCAGCACGTGAAAACGGTGAAGGTCATATATTTAAATTGGCAGCGGTGAAGTGATGGGTATTAAGTATGGAGACAAATCAGATTGATCAAAAGAAAGAAGAAAGAAAATTTCAGCACTGGAAAAGGGTGTCGCGGCACAAATCAAGACCATGCCGCAGCACAGCGCCGCGGCACAAATCAAGACCATGCCGCGGCACAAATCAAGATTGTGCCCCGGCACAGTGCCGCAGCGCAAAAATGCAGATTGTCCCAGACACGGCTCTTGACACTTGTGATGATGATTCAACGCGTTTTTGATGACTCCACACGGTTTGGACGCGTTTGTAATCATGGTTGGACACATTTTTAGTTCTTCTTTGCCTATATATATCTTCATGGTGTTATGTATTGATTAGTGCAAGAATTGTATAAGAAAAGACTAGAATTATACATACACTATCCTCTTGTAATTGCATTCATAGAAAGAAATAATATCTCTCTAGCATAGGTCCGTGGACGTAGGCATTATTGGCCGAACCACGTAAATCGTTGTCTCGTTTTCTTGCTTTATATTTCGCTTTTAATTCCGTTTATGCGTATTAATTCCTAACAACTGGTATCAGAGCACGGGTTACAGCGATCCGTGCGAATCAATGGCGTCTGAAGATAAAAAAGTGAATATAGACAAGTTCGATGGAAAAGATTTCAGATTCTGGAAAACACAGATAGTGGACTATCTGTACCAGAAGAAACTCCATCAACCGTTTTCGGAGAAAAAGCCTGAAAAGATGTCAGACGAGGACTGGGAATTATTGGATAGGCAAACTCTAGGTGTTATTCGATTAACGTTAACAAGAAACGTGATGTTTAACATCCTAGATCAAACCACGACGGCGGGTTTGATGAAGGCGTTATCCAATATGTATGAGAAGCCATCCGCATCAAATAAAGTCCACTTGATGAGACGTTTATTCAATTTGAAGATGACGGAAGGAGGATCGATGACCTTTCATATCAACGAGTTCAACGTAATCATCACACAGTTGAGCTCGGTTGATATCACTTTCGAGGATGAGGTAAGGGCCTTAATTTTATTATCTTCTTTACCTGATAGTTGGAATGCGACGGTAACTGTTGTGAGTAGTTCGTCTGGCCAAAAGAAGTTGAAACTTGAAGAGATTCGGGATCTGATTCTGAGCGAAGATATTCGCCGGAAGGAATCAGGAGAACTCACATCTGCTGCATTAAGTGCGAAAAACAGAGGAAGAGGTGTTCAACGAGGTGGTCAGAAGGGTAAAGGTCGATCCAAGTCAAAAGGGCGAGGGAAGTCAAAACCGCACAAGGAGGCTGATTGCTGGAGCTGCGGGAAGATAGGCCATTACAAGAGAGACTGTCCAGAAAAGGCGGGTCAGAATCACAACCGGGAACATCAACAAGCAAACGCAGCAGCAGACAACGTCGGAGATGCTTTGGTTTGCTGTGTTGACAGTCTAGTCGACCAATGGGTACTAGACTCAGGTTCGTCGTTCCATGCTACTTCATGTAAGAATTATCTAACAAATTACATTTCTGGAAAATTTGGAAAGGTTTTTCTTGCAGATGATGAACCTTTGGAAATTGTTGGTAAAGGTGATGTTGTCATAACAACAGCACAAGGGATGCAGTTAAAACTGCAAAATGTTAGGCATATTCCGGGGTTGAGAAAAAATTTGATCTCGATGGGTCAAATTGACGGTAAAGGCTACACCACGGTGTTCGGTGGTGGTGCATGGAAAATCACCAAAGGAAATTTGGTGGTAGCTCGTGGTAAGAAGTCAAGGACTTTGTACACCACGGAGATTAACAAGGACTCGTTAGCTGCAGTCGATGCCACAGAGGATATACATCTATGGCATAGGCGACTTGGGCATATAAGTGAAAAAGGGATGAGGATAATGGCATCCAAGGGAAAGTTGCCAATTTCAAAATCGGTTGAATTGGGTCTTTGCGAAGACTGTGTACTTGGAAAGCAGAAAAAAGTGAGCTTCTCCAAGACGGGAAGAAAACCGAAGGCAGAAAAATTGGAACTTGTGCATACCGATGTATGGGGACCAGCACCTGTACAGTCGCTTGGAGGGTCGAGATACTACGTCACCTTCATTGATGATTCCACAAGAAAGGTATGGGTTTATTTTTTGAAAAATAAATCTGATGTATTTAATATCTTTCAAAGGTGGAAAGCGGAAGTCGAGAATGAGACGGGTCTGAAACTGAAGAGTCTAAGGTCGGATAATGGTGGAGAGTATGATAGCCATGAATTCAAAGATTATTGTGCAGAGAATGGGATTAAGATGATTAAAACCATTCCGGGGACTCCGCAGCAAAATGGAATTGCAGAGCGGATGAATAGAACTTTGAATGAACGAGCTAGGAGCATGAGGCTCTACTCCGGGTTGCCAAAGATTTTTTGGGCTGATGCAATAAGCACGGCGGCTTATCTCATCAACCGGGGACCTTCAGTACCGTTGGACTTCAAAATACTGGAAGAAGTTTGGTCTGGAAAGGAGGTAAATTTATCGCACTTAAAAATTTTCGGTTGTTTATCTTATGTCTTGCAAAGTTCTGATGACAGAGATAAGTTGGATTCAAAAGCACAGAAGTGCATCTTTATTGGTTATGGTGGAGAAAGTTTTGGCTATCGATTCTGGGATTACCAAAACAACAAAATCATAAGGCATAAGGATGTCACGTTCAACGAGAAAGTGCTTTACAAGGATCGACTTGGTGTAGAGACTGAGGATAATGAAGAACCAAAGGCGATATTTGAAGAAATCATTCTAGACAAGGTTACGGAGAATGACACTGAAAATAGGATTGAAGAAGATCCGGAGACTCCGCAACCTATCTTGAGGAGATCAAGTAGAACTCCCAAACCAAACATAAGGTATTCCCCTTCCTTACACTATTTACTTTTGACGGATTCGGGTGAACCAGAATCGTACAAAGAGGCGATGAGTGTAGGAGATTCTCTCAAGTGGGAGCAAGCCATGAAAGATGAGATGAGCTCTCTTGAGAGAAATAAAACTTGGAGGTTGACTAAGTTACCAGAGGGGAAACGAGCATTGCAGAACAAGTGGGTATTCCGGGTTAAGGATGAGCCAGATGGTAGTAAAAGATACAAGGCGAGAATGGTAGTTAAAGGGTTCCAACAAAAGGAAGGCATTGACTACAATGAGATATTTTCACCGGTTGTCAAGTTAACTACTATTAGGATGATTCTAAATATTGTTGCTGCAGAGAATTTGCATCTTGAGCAATTAGATGTAAAAACGGCGTTCCTTCATGGAGATTTGGAGGAGGACATTTTCATGGTTCAACCGGAAGGTTTTCTGGAAAATAAAAAAGAAAACCTTGTATGCAAGCTAAAGAAAAGCTTGTATGGACTTAAGCAAGCTCCAAGACAATGGTATAATAAGTTTGACACTTTCATGGCTAGTACTGGATATACTAGGTGTCAAATGGATCATTGTTGCTATTTTAAAAAAATTAGGGATTGTTATATTATACTGTTGCTTTATGTGGACGATATGTTAGTAGTTGGGTCTAACATGGTAGAGATTGATAAGCTGAAAAAGCAACTGTCTACTGAATTTGAAATGAAGGACTTGGGAGTTGCAAATACAATTCTCGGAATGAGGATCATTCGAAATAGGTCGAGTGGGAGTCTCAAGTTGACTCAAGAGAAGTACATTGAAAAGGTACTTGCTAGATTTGCAATCACAAATGCAAAGTCTAGAAGTACCCCATTGGGGAGTCATTTCAAATTGAGTAGGGAACAATCACCTAAGACTAAGGAGGAGCAAGATCAAATGGCAAAGGTACCTTATGCCTCTGCCATTGGGAGTTTAATGTACGCAATGGTGTGTACAAGACCAGATATAGCTCATGCAGTGGGAGTTGTGAGCAGATATATGGCTAATCCGGGGTTAAAGCATTGGGAAGCGGTAAAGTGGCTACTAAGGTATTTAAGGGGTATATCAAGGATGTGTTTGCGTTTTTTGCAAAGTAGTATCACTTTAGAGGGCTTCGTAGATGCAGATTTAGGTGGTGATCAAGATGGTCGTAAAAGTACATCAGGGTACATTTACACTTTGGGAGGCACTGCTATAAGTTGGACTTCAAGGCTACAAAGGTGTGTAGCACTCTCCACAACCGAAGCCGAATACATTGCTATTTCAGAAGCAGGTAAAGAGATGGTTTGGTTGAAGAATTTTCTAAGGGAGATTGACAAGGAGCAACGAGACTGTGCACTTCACAGTGATAGTCAAAGTGCCATTTTTTTGGCAAAGAATCCGGTGTTTCATTCAAGAACAAAGCATATTCAATTGAAGTATCATCATATCCGAGAGATGATTGATGATCGGACTCTGGAGTTGAAGAAGGTGCTTGGTACGAAGAATCCGGCGGATATGTTGACGAAGGGGGTAACCACCGAGAAACTGAGGTTTTGCATGACCTCAGTAGGCCTCGAATTTATGTGATGAGGAGGCCGACTTTTGCTAGAGAGAGAAAGTGGATTCACTTAATGAAGTTATGAACGGGATATCGGGATTGTGTCTTCAATTTTGAGATTGGTCTCCAAGTGGGAGATTGATGGGTATTAAGTATGGAGACAAATCAGATGGATCAAAAGGAAGAAAAAAGAAAATTTCAGCACTGGAAAAGGGTGTCGCGGCACAGCGCCGCGGCACAAATCAAGACCATGCCGCGGCACAAATCAAGATTGTGCCACGGCGCAAAAATGCAGATTGTCCCAGACACGGCTCTTGACACTTGTGATGATGATTCAACGCATTTTTGATGACTCCACACGGTTTGGACGCGTTTGTAATCATGGTTGGACACATTTTTGGTTCTTCTTTGCCTATATATATCTTCATGGTGTTATGTATTGATTAGTGCAAGAATTGTATAAGAAAAGACTAGAATTATACATACACTATCCTCTTGTAATTGCATTCATAGAAAGAAATAATATCTCTCTAGCATAGGTCCGTGGACGTAGGCATTATTGGCCGAACCACGTAAATCGTTGTCTCGTTTTCTTGCTTTATATTTCGCTTTTAATTCCGTTTATGTGTATTGATTCCTAACAGTGAAGGTCATATATTTAAATTGGCAGCTGAGTAGCTATAATGCACGGATGCTTTTAAAAATGAATCAATGTAGTATTGTATCCATATTGTGTCAGGATCCGGCACGATAATTTCACATATCCTGTCTGGGACATTCTCAAGTGTCCAAAATTAAATAAAACAAAAGATTTCGATGTCGTATCCGATACAAAATTTGAAGTATCCAACACGCCTTGAATACTAGATGGAGTATTTTTTTAAAAATATTATACATTACTTTTTTGGCTAAAATAGAAAAAGAAATAATCTTTTCAGTCTTAATTTAAAATTAAACATAAAAGTTAAACAAATGGCTATGAAATTTAAGGAATTAGACAAAAAAATTTATTTATCTCAATAAATGTATTGAATCCAATTTTTTTTAAAAATAATTATATATGCATATGTATAGTGTATCCTTCACGTATCGAATCCTAAGATTTTAAATTTTTTTTATCGTATTTTGTATCGTTCGTATTGTAGTATCCATATCTAGGTAACATAGGTAACCATATCCTTATAAAAAGTAAAAATCCTTTCTTTGGTTAAAAAAAAAACTTTTCTCAAGGCATAAAAGTGTAAACAAATGGATGCAGAACTTTTGATGGAACGAGCCAGTAGTGTGAAATAGAAGGTCTGAAAATCATTTCAAGACTCTACTGAAACTACTGATCACCGAACTTATAACTAGAAATAATTAGGAAAACCCTGAAAGCTTAAGAGTATTCAAAAATTCTAAAAGCTCAAGCTTTCTATTCCTATTAAAAAAAAACGGTTATCTTATCTCATACATCTTCAAGAAGAAGAACTTCATTGCAAAAGAGATAGTTATTCTTACTACAACAACCATTCAACCACAACCCAGCCTCGAGTCAGCGTGAAGAAGACGCTGAAGTTCAAAACTATAATTTCGTGTAAAAGAAGCTTGATATTTAAAGGACCTTCAGGCAGACATACAAGTACAAGGAATTGTAAAGACCTTTGTTCTTAGAATCACATTGATTCTTTGACAACCATTTGTATTATTGAAGTGTGCTTTGTGAAACATCAAAGATCGATATTAATGGATTCCTCCTCGTATCATCTACTTATTATTTTATTATTTTTAGCTTTCCTTATGATTGTCATACTACATTGAAAGCATTACATTCATAATATAAAGATCCAAACTTGCATAAAAAATCAAGCAACTATAAGAAATCTTTCGTGAACGCTTTCAATTCTGATTTATAACTAAGTAGACTCAAAATTATTTCCGTTGTGCAACTCTCGAGATCTTAGCGCTGAGAACTTGATCCTACTTTGATCAAGCGCTCAAAACTAAACTTGACAGTTTCTTTATAAGATAGTCTTCTTCGATGTGGACCAATGTTACAAGTATTAACACGTTTTCTCTTAGTTATGTTTAGCGGTTCATTATATTTAGCGCTTCTTTTGTTAAGTTAGTTAGGCTTTCCTAATAGCCGTTGGAAGAGTTTTTGTAATCTTTTGTTTTGTATCTGTAATTTTCTTCTTCCAATTATTAGAAATAATTTGGTGAAATCTTTTTCTGTTTCAGGTTATTCAATTCTTTATATGGTACCAGAGTTGTGGCATTGAACATAGTCTCTTTTCATCCTGGTTATATCTGTTAGATATTATTATTGCTCTCCTAGTTAGATTAGTATTATTATTGATTTCCTAGTTAGACTAGTATTCTTATTACCTTATTTATCTTTTACCTTCTTTATAGTTTAGGGTTTTCTTGTATTCTCTCTCTCTTGTAACTCTATAAATATGATACTCAATAATACAAGTTCCCTACGGGATTTTCTCTAATCTAACAATATCATGATCTTCCGCACATCCTTTTCTGTGTTTTTTATTCAATCTCCAATACTTGAATTGAAATTCAATTTCTTGATCAAAGAATCCATGGCAGTGAAAAATAACAAATCCAAAGGCGTCTGGCACTGCGAATTCCAGTAATTCGTGAAAGAGTTAGGTGCCCGGTGCGCCATTTGTAGGGCGTAGTAGCCAACTCTTTAAACAGTCTTATATTGTATCTTGTCAAGTTATTTAATAAAAGGTATATTCTTCTTTATCTTATTATTCTATGCAAATAGATAAAGTCCCCTAGATCACTCTTAAGCTATGACATGTGTTTAGTATCGGGGATGTCAATCATGGAATACGTCTCTAAGGTTGTGGTCTTAAAGATGTTCCAAGTCATAGAATCATTGAGATAAAGATATTAATGACTCGTAGAGACTTGCACGTACAATGCACACTCTTGGAGAGTGTATCCTATTCCATGGATACCGATACAGTCTACATCAGTGCATGTACATGGGTTCTCGTTGGATCAAGTAAACTGAACAACCCCGCCGAGATTCCATATTGGAGTCAATGTCGAATTTGGAATCTCCTCGATTACGTAGGCGTAAGATTGGTCCTCATGACTTGAGGCACCATTGGTCGTCTCGTACATCGCCCACTGTGCTTAGATTTGTCACACGATTCCAGGCGAGTCATAAAGTGGGGACATATTGGGTCCAGTCTGGTTATGTACAGAGGCGCGTGAGTGCCAAGAGAGAATCTGTCACTGATCATTAGCATCGGCGCATATCCTATGTACTTCACAGTGTATTGACCATGGAAACCTCAGGCCGGAGTCGTGTCAATAAGGAGGCGCAGTGTTTCCTTACTTGATTGATAAATTGATCAATGTCACTTAGATCGATATACATAGAATCGAGTTTTTGGGATTTCAATTGACATCCAAGTCCTAGATTCGATCGGGATATTTGATGGAAGGATTTTACTTATGCAAAAATCGTAATGCGGAAAGGTCACCTAATAATCGTTCATGGCTAGGTCTTCTTAGCGCGTGGCTAGTACTAACCTTGATTTGTAGGAGCCATGAATTAATCGGTAATTAATTCTTGGTTGGATTAAAATACTTGGAGTAATTAAATCTAGCAATGAAAATTGCAAAGGCACAACGGGGTTGTGTTCCTACTACTAGTACATGAACGAACCTACACTGGGTTACACACTTACTCAAGAAAGTTCAATTGCTATGTGAATATTAATCTGGTTTAGGATTAGAGTGAAATTGAATAATGAGATTAATTGATTAAGTGGAAGATATTTTAATTAGTAGGCTTGGGAAAATAATTGTTCTATTAATTAATCTTGGAGATTAATCATTAACTGAAATTATTATTATCTGGGAATTTATTTAAGCTACTAATTTTTCTATTAATTAATCATGAGGATTATTTAATTAACAAGTCTTGGAAGACTTAGGAGCCATTTTAATTAAGTTGGACTTAATTAAATGAAGTCACAAGATTCAAATTCAAAGCTAGTCAAAGTTGATAGTGATGTTTTTGGAAAGAAGAAAATAATGGAAACTACTTTTCTTACACATAGAGTGGTAGATGAGAGTTGCCAAAATGAGGAGAAGCAAGTCTTCTCCTCTCTCTAACACCATATATGGCCGAATTTAGAGGCTATAATAAGTGGGTGTTCTTGCTCTTCTTTCATTCTTGATGAAAACTTACAGGAAAGAAAGTTTTGAGCTTAGTACTTCCTCTCTCGAGTTTTCTTCTAGCTTCTCTTGTGCTTCTTAAAGACTTTCTTTCATAGAACTTCTTCTTGAAGATTAGTTATAGAAGATTATCTTCCATAGATATTTCTTCTAGTAACTCTTCTTGTCTTCCACCTTTCACTACATAGACTCCATTTCCTTAAAGCATATATCTAGCCAATCTTTTGCTCAAGATATGAACTTGCTTGAGGTGTGTCCTTGTAGAGGCTTCTTTCTTTAGGAGCTTATGGTGGTTTGATTCGAATCCCTCCATGTTGAGGTGAGGTTCGAAAATGAGAGCCAAAGTTTTTGGTGTAGTTTTCCTTGTGTTGTAGTTATACACCCTCACTTTAATAAACTCCCAAATCTTGTAATCGATTTAAAACCCCTTTACTTGTATTAGTTTTGTCGTGAATTACTTCGACCCCCTAGCTTGGGATGCCATTATATATGTGTGTTTACATACTTTATTTCTTCCGTTGCACCATCATCACTTGTGGGGGCATACCGATCATTACAATTCGATGATCAATTTTCAAGATCCCCTATATGTTCACCCATCAGATTCACGCAATCTTGACCTAGTTTCAAAAATGCTTAAAGGAACAGAGAATTACAAGATTTGGTGTCGTGAAATGATTGTTTCGTTAATGGAGAAAATAAGCTATGTTTTATTGATGGTTCTTGTAAACCTCCGGAAGAAGATTTTGTTCGCCTTGCTCAAGGAAAATGATGCAATGCCTTGGTAAGGTCTTAGATTCATAAATTCTTATCTCGGGAATTAATACATGGAGTCGTATATTGTGATTCTACCTATTTGATTTGGACTAACTTGAATGAAATATTTGACAAAATTAGTGGTGCTTGCATGTATTCACTGTATAGAGTAATTAACACTCTCACACAAGGCTCAAATGCAGTGACTGTTTTTTACTCTGAACTTGGGCAACTTTTGGATAAATATGAGTCTAATCCCATCACCATCTAAATATATCTCAAAGGAATATATGGAATTTTGTCAAGAACTAAAGGTTTGAAAGTATTTGGGTGTCTGTGCTTTGCGAAAATCTTGCCACAAGGGGAGAAATATCAACCTAGGTCTAAACCTTGTGTTTTTATGGGTTATGCTTCTTACCAAAAGGGTTACATGTTACTTAGTCTCAATGACAAAACTCTCCTTGTGTCAAGAGATGTGATATTTTATGAATATATTTTTCTTTTTTCTATCACACAACAAGAGCCTGAATCTCATCGTTTCTCTACAATTGATCAAAAACAATACTATGAGGACTTTATACATCCTTATCTATATTCTCAACCTTCTGCTTCTCAACATATTCAGTTTGATATATATAGAGCAAGATATTCTTGTTGATAGCAACATGATCATCCTACTCATCAGACCAATGATTCTATTCATAATGAATAAGTTGTTACTGAGAATAATCTTAGGAGGTCTAGTAGAGTTTCTCATCCTCCTTATTGGTCCAAGGATTATATTTCTCCACACTTGCCTTCTTCTAATAAAGTTACTTCTACCTCTCATCCCATTTTAGATTATATTCAATAAGAAATATTTCTCCAGAATATCAAGCACTCTGAACTTCTATATCTGAAAATTGTGAACCTAAAGATTTTATGAAGCAGTTCAAAATCTTAAATGGAAAGAGGCTATGGAGACAGAAATAAAAGCCCTTTAATTAAATCACACTTGGGAAATTATTGACTTACCTCCTGGAAAAGTACCAATAGGTTGTAGGTAGGTATACACTATAAAATATAGGTCTGATGCTTTTTTAGACAGATATAAGGTTGGACTAGTAGCTAAAGATTATGCACAAAGATAGGGATTAGATTACACTGATACCTTCTCTCCTGTAGCTAAGCATATAAATGTTAGGACTGTTATTGCCCTTGCATTTATGGAAAATGGATGTCACTAATGTTTTCTTGCAGGGTGATCTCTATGAAGAAGTGTATATGCAGATTCCTCTTGGATTTAACAATCCAGGGAGGCATAATAAGATATATATATATATATATATAGATCGGTTAAATCCTTATATGGTCTAAAGCAGGCTTCCAGACAATGGAATACAAAATTTACCTGTGATATGACTGAAGCGGGATTATACAATCTAAAAATGATTACTCTCTAATTGTCAAATCAAGCAGGGTAATTTTGTCATTTTATTAGTCTATGTGGATGATATTTTGATTACTGGGAATAGTGAATCCATGATTAATGATTTAAAACAGTACTTAAACACTACCTTTTACATGAAAGATCGTGGTGAATTAAGGTTCTTTTTGGGTATTGAAGTTGCGAGATCATCAAAAGGTATATACTTGAATAAAAAGAAGTATTGTTTGGAGTTACTAACCACTGCAGGTATTAGATGTAAGCCAATCTCAGTTCCTATGGAGCAGAATCGAAATATACTACAGTAGCTTATGATCAAGGAATAAATCAAAAGACAGAAGAAGATCCAGTTGTAGATAACCTTACTTTTTATCAACAGATTTGTTGGAAAGCTCATCTAGCTTTGTATGACAAGACCAAATATATGTTACTCAGTCCAGATTCTTAGTCAGTTTATGCATCAACCAAACAAATCTCATACGGAGGCTATGTATAGAGTTTTAAGGTACTTAAAAGGAAGGCCAGGACTGTGTTGATTTTGTGCTTTTATCACAATCATATGCTTGATCACCATATGCTTGCTATTATGCCTATTCTATCCATTCGAAAAAACATAGGTCAGGGTGCAACAAGAATCAACGCATCATCCGAAACTAATGTGGAATTTCCCCTAGAAATAGGTAAAGATTTCTGGGTGTTGTTAGTCGGATTTATCCGGGGAAACTCTAGAACGTTAATGCGTGGTTGTTGATTAGATTCTCGGATAGACATATTTAGAGAACCGTCAATTAATCATAGGATTATTATGAACCGAGACATCGGGTAATAGTTAATTAAGGATTTTCCACCAAAGCAATAGGAGTCTAATAATTCGAAGAGTAACTCACGTATAATGATGAGTAGATTAGGTTGTAGCATGTGCCTTAGTCATTTTATCACTCTTGAGATTTAATCTATAGTCCGTTTCTCTTTTGTTCTTCGCTTGCTTACTCGTTTTATTGTCATTTACTTTTGTCCATTTTCATTAATCATAAACTAAAATACCTAGTCCTTGTGGTTCGACAACCCGGACTTTTTGTCCACTTATTACTACACACGTCTAGTGCACTTGCTATTCAAGCACGTTAGGTATTAGCTTGTCAAGTGTTTATTTTTGAATTAGTCTTCTAGAAGGTCTAACGTTCGAACGTTAGGGTTTTAACGTTCGAACGTTGACCAAGTTTAATGCTGAGTCAAAAATGCTTCTGTTGTCTTAACAGCAGAATATGTTTTTACTCTACGTTCGAACTTGGCTTGGCTAACGTTCGAGCATTTGCAGCAGCAACAGAATTCTAATTAATTTCTTGTATTTAATTGGTCGAATTTCCAAGCCTATAAATAGGCCCTCCAGCTGAATGGAAAATCACACCAAAGCAATCAGCTTTTCTCTCTTTCTCTCATTCTCTCATATTCTCTCAATAAGTTCTAGGTAGCGAAAGTTCGTTCGGTTTTGAAATTTGAAGTGGTTTCGAATTCAAAACGTATATTGTTGTATCTTGGGATGCTTGTTGCATCAACCCGTACCATCTAGGCGGGGCAATTTAGCATTAAGGATAAAAAGTTTTCTCTCACCTCGATATAATCATCTGTTCATTTGTTAGCATTTGACGTTGGAGAAATTTTGTCCAACACACGCAGACTTAACTGTTTGAGAGTCTTCTTTGGGTTCAGCTCCGACATGTCTTAACATAGTTTTTTTGAACCAATTAGTTCACATTCTTAAGAATTCTGGATCACTAGAAACTTAAAAAAATCCATTTAATAGAGGCTCACCCTACAAAATGGACCTGAATCACTATATCAACTTTCAATGTAAGAGGTAAATATACTTGAGATCTTATATTATAAAAGAAATACTTAAAACAATATTATATATATATTTATTCAGTATAGATTTATAACTTCAATACAAAGTTACACTGAGTTTTGACCAACTTATCCTATTATGATTTCTAACAATTTAATGTTGCTAAAATTTAAGTATAAAATTTGTGATATTATCTAATATGTTTAGTAAGATAAAAAATAACTTATTATTGCTCTCGGAAAAATAGTCAAGTTACAGGTTCAATAATATGACCAAACCTAAAATTATTTCAGCATGGGGGATACGATTCACAATGTTCCAACTTTCTCCGAACGCCTCCCATACCTTGAAGTAAAGGGAAAAGAAGAGAAAGTGAATAGAAACTGATCATCATGACTTTCTTTCTTTTTTTTGGTTTCCAAGATATCCCCACAGCCGACAACCGTGAGACTAATCTCTCGCTCCACTGTCAGCGCACTAAGCGGTAGGAGGCTGGCCAATGAGTTTTTTCCATTCACAAGAGTTGGGATTCGAACTCCAAACTACTTGTTAAGGGACGAAGCGCTGAACTATTATGTCAACCCACTTGGTTTTAAACTGATCATCATGGTTTTTTCTCACAAAGATAGAAAGTATTAATTGCAATCTAAAAAGTTCAGAATACCAAATTAGAGACCATATATATTACTACACCTAAAATAGTTCAAGAGTAGTACAACTGAAAAGGACAATTAAATGCAATTAACCAAAAAAAAAAAGTAAAGAGAATTTAATAGAACTTATTGTTTTATAAATAAAAATATGATTGTATCTTTATTTGTAACCCGACGACGTGTGCAGAACGCTAAAAGAATCTTTTATATCATTTGGCTGATTACTTACTTATAAGTTACAACTAACATTGTTCAATTTCTACCCTTAAACTCCTACTAATGTTGTAAATAAAATTGAAACTATACAGATATGATAGGACTATAAAACTTATAATATCAAAATTTCGGCTGTTTTTGGGTCACAAAGCTAAATATGACTTTCAATTCAATTTTGCAAAATATTCGTCAAAATTTCTTGAACCATATTTTCATCGAAATCCGAAATTTAAAAATGATATTAAATTATTTTGCAAAATATCTACTAAAATTTTGATTGATACCTAAAATTTTCCAAATTTAAGAATAATATAAATTATTTATATTTAATTTAATTATTTTGTCTTTAACTATAATACTTAAAAATTAATTTTAAATATTCTTTTGTTCTCCTGTGGTACCACACAGGTCAAGTATGAAAGTGGAGGTAGGAGAGAGATTGGTTATAACACTTTTGATCTTGAAACTCTATGTCATTCATCAATGATGTGTTTTATCAAAATTGTATGTATTTCACCCCAAAATTTTCAAATATTTAGTCATTACTTTGTCTTGAAATCCTATTTATCTTAAATTTTTGCCACCAATTTTATTCATAATAATTAACAAAACTCATTATATATACACGACATTCACAATACATTAATGTAAAAAATGTATAATTGTGTTGATTGAAGATATCCAAAGTTTCAATTTCCATACTTTATCTAGAATTAGATACCAAAATGATGGCTATCGATGAATTTTCCATCAAAATTCTCGCGTAAATATATTAGTTCAAAATCTATAACGATATTGATTTTTAATACTTTTTGTTTACAAAACACGGAAAGAAAAGGAAATTTTGATTAGTCAAAAATGATAGGTCAAAACGTCTAGACTGCTTCCTTTTCTTCTTCTTTTTTTGTTTTTTTCAGTTAAATCAAATGGGTTGTCAAAGGGGGATCCGGGTCTTGAGTCGAGTATTAACCGGACCCAGAACCCATCCGTCCCACTTGAGATGCTGATATTCAAGTACGTGTGTATTTATCTATCTATCTACCTAGTCAAAACTTCACCAACTAATAATAATATTTTTTATTTTATCCCATGCAAAACATACACAGAAAATTCAGCTTTGCAGAATCCACGCCCCAATCCAGCTATACATTACTATAGTTCTATATACAAAAGGGCAAGTTCCGAGTAATGCACTTGAACAGTGTAATCAAATAAATTACAAATTAATTCTTTCTCAACTCCAAAAAAATTACATATGCTCCTTCAACAATATTTTATTAATTAATGATTATTATGATTATTATTCCAATTCCAATTCCAATTCCAATAAATAAAGAAGAAAATTTGATTCCCAGCCAGCTCCCACCACCAATCAGTCAATCTTCTTATTGTTTCATTCCATGAAATGGGAAAACTGAGGAGAGCAATATTCATGATGATGATCATCATCGTTTTGTGCAGTTTTGTAGGCGTATCAAAAGGTGACAATAATCTGAAAACATTCAGAAAAGAATACGGCCCTTTTAATGAAACATACTATGATATCTTTAAAGTTGAAAAGCCTGCAACTATCAGCAACGCTGCCCTTCAGGTCACCCCTGATTCAGCTTCATCTGATTTCAATCTCAATAACAATTCCGGCCATATCCTCCTTAAACGCCCTTTTAAGCTTTGGAACGACAATAATAATATCCGCCCCTCCTCTAACACCAGCACCAGTCGAGCTCGAGTAGCTTCTTTCAACACGTCCTTCCTGGTTAACATTTTCCGGCCCTCTAACGGAACCCCCGGTGAGGGCCTCGCATTTGTCATTGCCCCCAACCTTAACCTGCCGAACAACAGCTCCGGCCAGTTTCTCGGCCTCACCAACTCCACCACCGACGGGAACCCCGCCAACAAGGTGGTCGCGGTGGAGCTCGACACCTTCAAGCAGGACTTCGATCCCGACGGCAACCATATAGGCATCGATATTCACAGTGTCAGATCTACCAAAACTGCCCCGTTAGCACCACACAACATCACCCTTGTTCCAATAGGAGCCAAATTTTACAATATTTGGGTGGATTACGATGGCCAAAACATGGTTATGGATGTGTATATCATAGAACAAGCAGAAAAATATGGCCAAACTCCACCCAAGCCCGATTCCCCTATTCTATCAGCAACCGATCTGAATCTGATGGATCACGTGAACCAGTATTCGTATTTCGGGTTCTCGGCCTCCACTGGGAATACCACACAGTTGAACTGCGTGTTGAGGTGGAATCTGACAGTGCACTACTTTCCTGAAGGAAAGAGTCAATGGCTGACGATTGTGTTGGCCGTTGGATTGCCATTGCTGGTGCTGGTGCTAATCGGGGCCGTTGGATTTGGATACTATGTCCACAAGCGGAGGGTGAAGCTTTCGAACCCAATGTTGGTGGGGGCATTGAAGAGTCTGCCTGGAACGCCCCGAGAGTTTGCTTTCAAGGACTTGAAGAAGGCGACGAATAGCTTCGATGAGAAGAACAAGCTTGGGCAGGGTGGGTATGGAGTTGTGTATAGAGGGGTATTGGTTAAGGAGGATTTGGAGATTGCTGTTAAATGGTTTTCAAGGGAGAGTATTAAAGGTCAGGATGATTTCTTGGCTGAGCTTACCATTATTAATCGTCTCCGCCATAAACACCTTGTCAGATTACTTGGTAAGTTATATATTTACTTTGATTCTTGATCTGCAACAATTTCTTTATTGTTTTTACTGTTAGTTTTTTCAACCATTATTATTTTGCAATTGGTCTATGTACAAATCATTCATTTAAATCAGAATTTGGATCTCTTGTTCTAAATTGATAGATTTAAAGGACCACATAATTGCAGAATAAACATTTATTATTGGAGTGATAAATGCCCTTAGGGTAGGATTTGTCGTAGAATATGCCCTTAGGGTAGGGTTGTCTCCTTCACCATGTTATTAGTTTTCAGTGTGTTTTCAATCTTTCCTGTTGTGTATTCAATTCTATGAAATAAATAAAGAGGAGGAGCAAAACTTAGGATACATTTTGTATAATGGTCGTCACTTGACATAAAATTAATGATGATACACATGAAGAATTTAAGATAATTCACAACAATCTGTCCTGTCCTTTCCTTTTCATAAGTACACCAACCCCACAAGAATGGTTCTTTGGGAGAGTCCTAGGAGCATGCCGTGCTGCCATTATCCTTAGAAGGATTAAGTCGCGTCTTGCACAGTTTTGACCAACATCATTGACGGGGCAATTGCCATCGGCACCCCTCGTCACGTCACGTCACTGTGTTTGATCTGTCTGCGCTCCGTGTAATTAAGTGAAGAAACTTCCTTCTGGTCTAACCCTCATATTTTCATAATGCAACTATGCAAGTTGTCAATTAAAAACATTCATGAAAGTGATTTTTTGGGCTGACTTTGGAAAACTTCAACAATCACGTAGATATTGAAAGTGAGATCAAATTTGTTTTCAATAGTAAATGCAACTAATTCTAATTTCCAACTCATATATTCTCCTCTTGTTGCTATCTGAGGTCCCCCATTCTTAACTTTATAAAGAGCAGAGTCAATAAATATTGATAAGTGCTGAGTCATATTTGATGGTGAAACTCTAACCATCTTTTGTTTCAATTGTTATCAATTTCAGTAAATTTCCTAAAATCATCTGTTTACTGTAAAATATTCCGTCCTTCAAATAAGGAATGTAGGAAAATGAAACACTGAGAAATTAATGCTTCTTAAAAAGGAAAAAATAAAAGATATGACTAATTTGCGTATGAAACAGGATGGTGCCACAAGGAGGGGAAACTACTACTGGTTTACGAGTACATGCCGAAGGGCAGCCTAGACATGCATCTCTTTGCAGGGCCGGAGGCCGAGCCACTAGGGTGGCACCTCCGGTACAAAATAATTACTGGGGTGGCCTCCGCCCTACACTATCTTCACAACGAGTACGACCAAAGAGTGGTACACCGAGACCTTAAAGCCAGCAACATTATGCTTGACTCCAAATTCAACGCCCGTCTAGGCGATTTCGGGCTTGCCCGTGCACTAGACAACGAAAAAACTTCGTATGCAGAGGCCGAAGGCGTGCTAGGAACAATGGGATACATAGCGCCCGAGTGTTTCCACATGGGAAAAGCCACGCAACAATCTGATGTATATGCATTTGGGGCAGTGGTGTTGGAAATCGTGTGTGGCCAACGGCCTGGAGCCAAGAATGCGGGTTTTCAATTATTGGTTGATTGGGTTTGGTCCTTGCATAGGGACGGAAAACTACTCGAAGCTGTGGATCCGAGATTGGGTGATGAATATGTTGCAGAAGAAGCCGAGAGGCTGCTTTTGTTGGGGTTGGTTTGTTCACATCCTAGTGCAAGTGAGAGGCCGAAAACACAGGCAATACTTCAGATCCTATCAGGAACAGTAGCTGTGCCAGTCGTGCCACCTTTTAAGCCGGCTTTCGTGTGGCCGGCTAGCGGGCCTATGGATTTGGATTCTAGTTCGGTTGAGACAGCGTCGCTTACTACTTCACATTTCGGTTCAGGATCACAGTACCTTAGCAAGGAGAGCTATACTGGATATACTGACTCTTTGGTGTAGTTTTTGACCAATGTGCATTCTTTCTTTCTTTCCTTCTTTTCTTTTCTTTTTTCTTTTCTCTTTCTTTTTCTTTTTCTTTTGCTTTTTGATCTTATGCTTGATATTGGCCTTACACATTGATTTTTGTAATTGTGTTTGTTGGAGAAGAGATCTCAAGATTTCTTATCTTGTTTGTGATGGTAAGAAGAATTCTTATTAAGTGTATACTCATGCATGTGGAGATATAAAAACGCTAGCATTTTTCATTGAATTTGCACATGGGTATCATTCGATTTATTTTATGAAGCATCTGATGGATATACCATAGGTGGCTGGATATATGGTAAATGTTTCTTTATTTATTGTATCCATAAATTAAGAAATTATGGGACCAAAATATGGAGGGGAATACAAAAATGGAAAATTTGGAAAGAATCCCCTATCAACTTTTAATTTAGAAAAATGCCATATATCTTTTAATTTAGAAAAATATCATATATCACCGTTTATGCTTTACCTTTTTTTCACCGATCAGTGATATGGTAAAATATTTATTTACTATGATAAACATAAATTATGAAAATCAAATCGAGTGCATTTATTGCATTCAATTCTTACCAAAATTTAAATAAAAAAAGTGTAAAAACGATGAATAATGTATGGCTAGTGATAATGTCAGAGCAACTATCCTATTGCAAGAGCAAATTATTTTAATATTCCAAAATACCCCTTAATTGAATTTTGGATATCTTCCTGGTGATTTACACGATTTGAGATAAAGAATTGAACTTCTCTAGATTTTGCCAAACTTTGCTGCTTTAATACACTCAGGCCCGATTGGATGGATAGATGTTTCCCATTTCTCGATTTCTCAGAGTTTTTTTTTATCAAAAATACATATGTTTGGCATCACCTAAAAAATATCTCAAAGAAGTGTTACAGTTAATATTCTATAAGAAAATCTCAAATTTTTTTGAAACATAGATTTGATTGGCATTTCTCTCAAAAAAAAAATTGAAAAATCATATTTTTTACAATTCATAATGTGACATTTCACCTAATAACTAAAAGACTTTTATCCGCCAACATCTTAACATATCCATTAAAAAAATTATATAGCTTGATTCAAAATGCCGCAACGTGTAAAATAAAATTCACTTTGTATATTTTTTGATATTTTAATCAATAAGTTTAACTTACCCATCCATACCATTTCTCATATAAAAACATTTTTTCTTTAAAAATAAAATATATCACATCACACTTAATCATTACACTTTTTTCTTGAAAAAAAAATTCATGCAAACACACTTTTACCATCAAATTTCTACTCTTTTGAAATAAAATTTCTTATTTTTTCTAAAAATAATGAGAAATCGAAAATAGCATCCCATCCAATCGAGCCCTCAATCTCCATCTCCGTTTTTCTTTTCTTTCGTTCAAACTTTTTGCTTCTAAATTAAATTTTATTTCTCAATACCAGAAGACGATGATACTCGACATGACGGTCATAGATAGGGGTGTTCACGAGCCGAGCTCGAGCCGAGCCTGGTGATTTTTCCAGGCTCGAGTTCGAGCTCGATTATTTCCACCTGAGCTCGAGCTCAAGCTCGATCGAGCCGCATATGTTGAGCTCGAGTTCGAGCTTGATATTTCCACTTGAGCTCGAGCTTGCGAGCTAAAACATCTATACTTTTTATTTTTAGTAAATTATATTATTATATTAATATATAAATATTATAATGTATATAATAATATATATTAAAATATATTAATTAAAAATATATATTAAAGGGAGCTCGCGAGCCGGCTCACGAGCTCCCGAACACTTACAAACGAGCTCGAGCTCGGCTCGATCGCCGGCTCGAGCTCAAAACATCTCGAGCTCGAGTCGAGCTTTTTTCGAGCCGGCTCGACTAAGTGAACATCCCTAGTCATAGTCATAGATCCATTGGTGAAATTGCAATATAATTGTTTGTTGATAATTGATCCTCTTTTGTGGATATTTTTTCAATCTTACCCCATTTCCTTTCTGTCTGCCTCTTCTTCTTGCTGGTTGGAGATTCAATTTTGTTTGCCAAAAACAAGTTCAATATAATGACTAAATCTAATAACAGAAAGAAAGTGAAAATAAATTATGGTAAAATATTTATTTACTATGATAAACATAAATTATGAAAATCAAATCGAGTGCATTTATTGCATTCAATTCTTACCAAAATTTAAATAAAAAAGGTGAAAAAACGATGAATAATGTATGGCTAGTGATAATGCCAGAGCAACTATCCTATTGCAAGAGCAAATTATTTTAATATTCCAAAATACCCTTTAATTGAATTTTGGATATCCTCCTGGTGATTTACACGATTTGAGATAAAGAATTGAACTTCTCTAGATTTTGCCAAACTTTGCTGCTTTAATACACTCAGGCCCCAATTGGATGGATAGATGTTTCCCATTTCTCGATTTCTCAGAGATTTTTTTTTATCAAAAATACATATGTTTGGCATCACCTAAAAAATATCTCAAAGAAGTGTTACAGTTAATATTCTATAAGAAAATCTCAAATTTCTTTGAAACATAGATTTGATTGGCATTTCTCTCAAAAAAAAAATTGAAAAATCATATTTTTTACTATTCATAATGTGACATTTCACCTAATAACTAAAAGACTTTTATCCGCCAACATCTTAACATATCCATTAAAAAAATTATATAGCTTGATTCAAAATGCCGCAACGTGTAAAATAAAATTCACTTTGTATATTTTTTGATATTTTAATCAATAAGTTTAACTTACCCATCCATACCATTTCTCATAAAAAAACATTTTTTCTTTAAAAATAAAATATATCACATCACACCTAATCATTACACTTTTTTCTTGAAAAAAAAATTCATGCAAACACACTTTTACCATCAAATTTCTACTCTTTTGAAATAAAATTTCTTACTTTTTCTAAAAATAATGAGAAATCGAAAATAGCATCCCATCCAATCGAGCCCTCAATCTCCATCTCCGTTTTTCTTTTCTTTCGTTCAAACTTTTTGCTTCTAAATTAAATTTTATTTCTCAATACCAGAAGACGATGATACTCGACATGACGGTCATAGATAGGGGTGTTCACGAGCCGAGCTCGAGCCGAGCCTGGTGATTTTTCCAGGCTCGAGTTCGAGCTCGATTATTTCCACCTGAGCTCGAGCTCAAGCTCGATCGAGCCGCATATGTTGAGCTCGAGCTCGAGCTTGATTATTTCCACCTGAGCTCGAGCTTGCGAGCTAAAACATCTATATTTTTTATTTTTAGTAAATTATATTATTATATTAATATATAAATATTATAATGTATATAATAATATATATATTAAAATATATTAATTAAAAATATATATTAAAGGGAGCTCGCGAGCCGGCTCACGAGCTCCCGAACACTTACAAACGAGCTCGAGCTCGGCTCGAGCTCAAAACATCTCGAGCTCGAGTCGAGCTTTTTTCGAGCCGGCTCGACTAGGTGAACATCCCTAGTCATAGTCATAGATCCATTGGTGAAATTGCAATATAATTGTTTGTTGATAATTGATCCTCTTTTGTGGATATTTTTTCAATCTTACCCCATTTCCTTTGTGTCTGCCTCTTCTTCTTGCTGGTTGGAGATTCAATTTTGTTTGCCAAAAACAAGTTCAATATAATGACTAAATCTAATAACAGAAAGAAAGTGAAAATACCATTTGATGATGATGATGTGTAAATGGCGTAATTGCGAGATAATGGGACGGGTTAATTGATTTAACTTTGTATGAAGATGATTCGAGCTGGAAAATTGCAGTTGACAAAGCATTTTACGCAGAGGATGGAAAGATGACAACCGCGCAGCTGAAACTCTTATACCGGGAGCAAATTTGTCATTTAATGTGAATATGCTCTGGCACTATCACTAGCCATAATGTATAGCATCACTCTTTAATCTAAGGGATTATTGCATAATAGGGGTGTACATAAACCCGCTCAACCCGAGTCGATCCGTCCGAAAACCGCCGGTTTATAATTATTAAATAATAGTGGTGGGTTGAAAATATTGCAACCCGCCATTTTCGGGTTGGGTGGTGGGTTTAATAATTGTAACCCGCCTAACCCGCAATCCGACCGCTAATCATTTATGTTAAAAATATAAGTATATATAATTAAAGATTAACACTAAAGTTTGAAAACTATATGTGCATATATACTCTCTAATAAGAATGGTTTATTCATATTTATGTAACATACTTTATTTTTTATTTGAGCAAGCAAATTGACTCGTTTGAACACTTGTTTTTATTTGATTTGAACGAAAAATTTGTATGTATATGTATATTTTGATAATAAATTTATAAAAAATATTAATTTTATTAATATTTTAGAGTTTTTCACTCATTAGAAATCATGATAATATGAATTTTATTTAATAACAACACTTATTTGTGTATTTCTCACCAACTCAATTTTTTTTAGTTAAATGTACAACAAGAATAATATTTAGTTTCTTACTTACTAGTTATAACTAAAATTAAGTTGTAAAAATTAAAACTATAATTTGATAACCCGTCAACCCGCCCGTTAAACCATTAAATCCGACTGACCCGAACCGCTCGGTTTGAAAAGATAATTATGCATTTTCGGTTTGATATTTTGTCAGCCCACACATGTAGGGTCGGGTTAATTTTTTTTCTAAAACCGCCCGAACCCGACCGTGTACACCCCTATTGCATAATATACCCCCTGTGAAACACGAAACTTGCACACATCCCTCCTGTGCTAAAAAAATAGCCTAAAATGCCCCATGTGTTAGTTTTTAGATTGCACACTCTCCCCTTTCCATTAGTCTTCACTAGCGCCGTTAGTCCCTCCCCTTGTGTTAAAAAATTTCTGAAAATAGGAAAATAGAAAATAAAACCAAAAATTAAGAAAAAAATTATAAATCTAATTAAAAATATTTGAAAATTTCTGAAAAAAGTTAAAACCATCACAAAATAAGTATAAATTTTTTTTTGAAAATTAAAAAACAAGAAAAATAAAAAACAAATTCAGAACATAACAAATCATAAGAAAATAAAATTAAAATAAATACCTTTTATAATATATATATATATATATACATATACAGTAAAAATAGGCCGCCACCACCATTATACCAACCTTCGCCGAAAATCGAAACCACCACCTCCGCCTGAAATCGAAGCCACCAACTCTACCTAAAATCGAAGCCACCACCTCCGATGGAAATCGAAGCCACCACCGAAGACGAAGGGGTGGGTAAGGGGAAAAAATAAAGGAAAGAGAAAAGGAAAAGAAAAGAAAAGGAAAAAGGGAATATGTGAGGATTTTGGGTTTGGATTACCCAAACTCATATTATCCTACCCAAATACATCATTTACTACCCAAGTTCAATTTTATTCATTTTTAATTAAAATTGGAGAGATAAAAGTATCATTTTACAAGTATATTTAACACAGAAAAATTAAGCTACTCTCAGTCTCAGCGAGTGTACAACACTCTCCGTTAGTTTCTAACGGAGAGGAGTTTTTGTGCAGAATTTAAAAAATCACAAGGGCACTTTAGGCTATTTTTTTAACACAGGAGGAATGTGTGCAATTTTCGTATTTCACAGGGGTATATTATGCAATAATCCCTTAATTTAATGTTTGTTCTCTACTCTCATTTAAGTTTGAAACTCATAGATAGTTCCCAAAAAAGAAAAAGCATAAAACCCTAACTTAACATTAAAACCACAAGTCACCCTTCCCACTATTGACATCCCTTATAAGTTAAACTGCAATTTTCCTAAACCCTAAACCGCACACAAGTTGCACCACAGTGATTATTTAATCAAGTAAATAAATACTATCGAAGTTGAAAAGTTACAATAAAATTGGAATAAGCAAGTAAAACAAATAGGACAAAATACACTTTGTACCCCTAAACTATTCATTTTATTTCCTTTAGGTCCATAAACTATCAAATGTAACAAAATGGTCATTGAACTATCAAACATAACAAAATAGTCTCTCGATTTGATGGACGTGATTGACTTGCCGTGACATGTTACTGATATAGCACTGAGTTTAACCATTGCAATGTGGTTATTGAAAAAGGTTGCATATTTTGCCCACACATATTTTTAATAAAATGGGTCTTTTGTCAGTTTTGTGTACTTATAGTTTTGTTATTTTTTATTATTTGGTTTCCATTTTCTACTCACATTTGTGCATGAAATAATGCATCGGTTTTCTACTAATTACTTAAGGGAAATTTACTAAAACCTCCTTAAAAATAAACTTTATACCCATAAAATAATTTATAATATTTTTCAATCCAAAAAACTCATTTCACCAACTTTTCTTTCCAAAAAGTCCAACATTTTGGTTAATAAATTTATGGATTTAATTGTACTTAGCTTTTTAGAGCAAAAAAGAATCAACTGTAGTTTTATCTAAAAAAAATTTATGTAAAAATTTTATATCGATAATTTATACTAATTATGATTTTAACATTACATTTTTAAATTTTTTAATCTTCTTAAAACTTCTAAAAATATATTTTAAATAGTTACCATATGAAAAATAAAATAATTATATAAAAATATTTAAAGTACTTAATATTCAAAAATAACATTTGTATTATACAATTTATCAATTTAAAAAATTAGCCAAATACGTCTTTAAATTGAGGGATTATTTTGTTACGTTTGATAGTTTAGGACCCATTTTATTACATTTAATAGTTCAGGGATCTACATGAGACAAAATGAATAGTTCGAGGATGGAAGGTGTTCAAGTTTTTAGTTTTGAGGTCGGTCTTGTTTCGTTAAAAAAAACAAACTAGATTAGGGTGGATCCAACTGCGCGTTCCGAGCCCCGCGATAATTCTCCACTTAGAATTATCTTTCAACCTCCGCGTTCGAGTTCGATACGCTAGACGGTGGTTCAGAATTTAACACTTCGGCGTATTATTTAAACTAATTATTCGGACCGGATGAAAATATTTATCGTCTGCGAATGAAACAATAATACAGTCAAGGAAAGATTCAAGTCCAGATAAATATTATCTCTCAGATACTTACATATGACAAAAAGATAATCTTATACCTACGTGAGAATCTCTCTATCGAATGTATTATTTATCGTCTTCGAATGCAATAATGGAATGAAAGATAAGATTCAAGTCCAGATAAAAATTATCTCTCAGATACTTAAATTTGACAAAAAGATAATCTTATACCTACGTGAGAATCTTTCTTTTGAATGTATTATTTCTCACCCCCTGCGTTCGATTCGCTAAACGGTGGTTCGAGTTATTGTCTTCGAATGAAACAATAATACAGTGAAGGAAAGATTCAAATCCAGATAAAAATTATTTCTCAGATACTTAAATCTGACAAAAACATAATCTTATACCTACGTGAGAATCTTTCGATCGAATGTATTATTTCTCACCCCCTGCGTTCGATTCGCTAAACGGTGCTTCGAGTTATTGTCTTCGAATGAAACAATAATACAGTGAAGGAAAGATTCAAGTTCAGATAAAAATTATCTCTCAGATACTTAAATCTGACAAAAAGACAATCTTATACCTACGTGAGAATCTCTCGATCGAATGTATTATTTTGGAATTACAAGCAAGCAAATGCTGATACATGCCTTGAAGTTAAATCTCATCGAGTCTAATATTAAATTACATTACGGCTACTCCTAATTTACGCTAAGAGCTACTCCTACATTACGCTATGAACTATATAGAAGTCTGATGATCTTGCGATGTCTTTTTCTTTTCTCCGCGGCACCTATATATCTTGTCTTCGGGAACCGTCTTCAACCCACGTTCCTCATTTTTGGGAACTGCCGTCAACTGCATCCAACCGTCTCTTTCAAAATCTTCAACTTGGCACGTCTTCTTGAATGCAGATTATTGGCTTTTGGACTTCATTTTATTTTTCAGATTCGATTCTTGAGTTTTTGTCAATTCAGCCCCTGTTTTCGCTATTTTCTGGATTTAATTGGCCTTGTCTTATCTTTTTGTGGACCTAAAATTTGTCTCTTTTCGAATTTCCCCAATTTGGGCTATTTGGGCTTTGTACTTCGGAAGCCACAATTATTTTATGGTGTAAACAAATGCCCCCCCTAATATACATGAACGTTTCGAGTTTATGTGTATTAAAGGACACGTCTTTTGGTTAACGAAAACTTCTCTCTCTCCTCTGTATCGACTTCTTAATTTTTGTACTTCACTTTCTCGAAGAACAGTCCCTCTGGTTATACTTCTCGAATTTTTCCCCTTTCTTGAAACCTTCATCTTCAAGCATCTCTCAGTTATCTTCTTGATTATTGTTTCAAGCAACCAAAGATCACTGAGAAAATTGCTGAGACTAATGAGTGATCTCCAATCGAATTGTGTGATCCAATTGTAACGAAGCTCGTGGTGTTCGAGCTCCTTGACTGCTTCTTCGAATTCGAATATTTTGAACAATTTTGACTGGATTTCAGATCGATAGATGATTAGTCCAGGAACTTATTTGGAAAGATAGAATTTGGAGAGTTCGGGGGTCTCGACTACATCGAGCCATGATTTGCAGACGCATTTGGATGTTGAATTAGAAGTCTCGAGAGAATATTGATGATGATTTCTGATGATTTTATAACAGTTCGAATCGGAAGTCTTCAAGAGAATGATGATGTTGATTTCTGATGTTTTATATTGGTTTGGTGTGTGTATATATATATATATCGTATATATATACATAGAGCAATCCAAGCCATACTGCTCAAAAGCAAAAAGTCCTGACATAGCCACCTACTTTATGTTATTATAGTAATACTTTTACTAAAAGTAATATATATATAGGGAAAATTACACTGGGTACCCTTGAGGTATTGCCTAATTACGGTTTACACCCCCTAGTTTAAAATATTACATCTAACATCCTGTAATTTTATATATTGATGTATGGTTGTACAGATTAGTATAATTATGGGTGTTATTTGTTATGCATGGTAAACAGTATGAGTGTATATGTTAGGATTAGTATAATTATGGTGTTATTTGTTAGGTTTAGAACTTCTTGAACTTACTGAATTTCTTGCATTTGTGTTTCTATTTGGTGTAATATGAGCATTTATGGTGTAATATGAGGATTAACGGAGAAACCTTATTAATTCATGAACATTAGAGGATTTTGCCCAACCTTACATTAATATATTAAACTACAGGATGTTAAATGTAATATCTTGAACTAGGGGGTGTCAACCGTAATTAGGCAATACTTGGTAACCTCGAGCGCCTGGGATCCTTACTATTATTTAGATTCGAATGATGATGTGGCACTTTCGAGAGGTTGGATATGGAGGGCATTTTGGTCTTTCCTGAAGAATTCAGAGAACATGATACTTTTCTGTCATCCGCTCGAACCCGCGTCTCGATTTTCATCGCAGCACCACTAACCAACTCCTCATAAGGCACCGCCACGTCAGCATTCCTCCGAAATTCTTGTTTCCACCGTCGGATAACACGACGTCGTCGTAAGGTTTCTTTGAGGAGGAGGAAAAGGCATTTGTGGTGGTAGTAGAGTAGTTTCTTCTGTCCATGGAAATGAAAACAGAGAGAATTTTATATACTTTTTGTCAGTACTGTTTCGAACCTTCAATTCGAGCATCTCTCAACCATCCTCTTTGATTCGCCTTTCGAGTAAACAAAGATCACTGAAAAAGTCGCAGAAAAATTATTTCTTTCATTTTCTCGAGTTTACCCCTTCGATTAAGATTCGATTAATGGCAAATCCCCGAATTCTTGCCCTTCACAACCTGTTTCATTTCGTTCCTCGAGCCCTCGAGCACATATCTTGGATTGCGAGGATGCCCAAGATTTGTATCAAATAATCATGGATTTCGAAGTACTTTACCGAATGTTTGAAACTACACATAAATACCAATTTTAAAAATATAATTCGAAATATTAAGATTGATCCATTTCGATTTGTACAAATTTCATCACAACTCTTTCAGACGAGTCTTCAATTTTCCTGGCATTTACCTATTGTTTCTTCGAAAACCAGACCCGTACATCCTCTCAATAATCATTTCGACCTGATTTAGGGATCAAAGAATTTCCCCCTAATACTTCCTCCCATATGGGCATCGGGCACAACTTGCCCCCCCTGCATATGGTACTCGGATATTATTTGGGAACGTAAGACTTCCTTGACTAATCGGTATATTCGAGAAGCCATTGTTTCCCGTAATAAAAGGAGCGTTCGACTAACTCCCACTGTGGTCGCCAAAACTTGTTTCGTTAAAAAAAACAAACTAGATTAGGGTGGATCCAACTGCGCGTTTCGAGCCCCGCGATAATTCTCCACTTAGAATTATCTTACAACCCCCGCGTTCGAGTTCAATACGCTAGACGGTGGTTCAGAATTTAACACTTCGGCGTATTGTTTAAACTAATTATTTGGACCGCAATTGATGAAAATATTTATCGTCTGCGAATGAAACAATAATACAGTGAAGGAAAGATTCAATTTCAGATAAATATTATCTCTCAGATACTTAAATCTGACAAAAAGATAATCTTATACCTACGTGAGAATCTCTCTATCGAATGTATTATTTATCGTCTTCGAATGCAATAATGGAATGAATGATAAGATTCAAGTCCAGATAAAAATTATCTCTCAAATACTTAAATCTGACAAAAAGATAATCTTATACCTACGTGAGAATCTTTCTTTTGAATGTATTATTTCTCACCCCCTGCGTTCGATTCGCTAAACGGTGGTTCGAGTTATTGTCTTCGAATGAAACAATAATACAGTGAAGGAAAGATTCAAGTCCAGATAAATATTATCTCTCAGATACTTAAATCTGAAAAAAAGATAATCTTATACCTACGTGAGAATCTTTCGATCGAATGTATTATTTCTCACCCCCTGCGTTCGATTCGCTAAATGGTGGTTCGAGTTATTGTCTTCGAATGAAATAATAATACAGTGAAGAAAAGATTCAAGTTCAGATAAAAATTATCTTTCAGATACTTAAATCTGACAAAAAGATAATCTTATACCTACGTAAAAATCTCTCGATCGAATGTATTATTTTGGAATTACAAGCAAGAGAATGCTGATACATGTCTTGAAGGCAAATCCCATCGAGTCTAATACTAAATCACATTACGGTTACTCTTAATTTACACTAAGAGCTACTCCTACATTACACTATGAACTATATAGAAGTCTGATGATCTTGCGATGTCTTTTTCTTTTCTCCGCGGCTCCTATATATCTTGTCTTCGGGAATCGTCTTCAACCCACGTTCCTCATTTTTGGGAACTGCCGTCAACTGCATCCAACCGTCTCTTTCAAAATCTTCAACTTGGCGCGTCTTCTTGAATGCAGATTATTGGCTTTTGGATTTCATTTTATTTTTCAGATTCGATTCTTGGGCTTTTGTCAATTCAGCCCCTGTTTTTGCTATTTTCTGGATTTAATGGGTCTTGTCTTATCTTTTTGTGGACCTAAAATTCGTCTCTTTTTGAATTTCCCCAATTTGGGCTTTTTACTTCGGAAGTCCCAATTATTTTATGGTGTAAACAGGTCTCCAAGAGTGGGCATAGAAAGAGCAGCAAAAACGAAATCTGTTGGACATGGCCTGCCTTCTTACAAAGCGTTAGATGTCCATTTTGCTCGAAAAGTTTTTATAATAGTTGGAAAGTTACAATTGAAGCTGGAATTAAATAAATACTTTAGAAGGAGAAAGTTAAAGATAAAAGTTGGAAAGTTACAATTGAAGCTGGAATTAAATAAATACTTTAGAAGGAGAAAGTTAAAGATAAAAGTTGGAAGAAACAAGAAGATAAATACCATAGAAATTGAAACCAAGGTAAATTAGGAATTTTCTTATATATTTGATTAGGGAAACGGGAAGGAATTGTTCGGAGCAAATCTTCTATTTCACAATCGTGTCGCATTTTTTTTTAATCAAAAAGGAAAAAGAAAAATGGTGTAACTTTTCATTTAATTAATGTGAAATTGAGAAGTGTTCATTTAATTAATATATGACTGAATTATTATTACCAATTTTTTTAGATGGACACTAGTCAATTCCACATTAACGTGACACCATTGTGAGATAAAAAATTCGCTCTGAGAATGTTCACGTCTATATAACTTATATGAGGGATGCTGCTATAATTTCATAATTAGACGGGAGTTGGTAATTTCAACAGAAGGAATAGGATAAATAGAAGATTGGAGCATCTAACACTAGAGCCAAATTAATGGCTCCAAGAAGAATGAATGTTGCTGTAAAAATATGGGAAAATTGCTCAAAACCCCCTAAGATAATTTTTCATATCCAAAAAGCACATAAAATATTTTTCAATCTTAAAAACCCATTCTACAAACTTTTCATTCCAAAAACCCCAAAAGTGAGGACTAACAACTTTTTGGATTAAACTACCCCTTCATTTATTAAGTTAATAATTGATCAATAATTTTTTCTTAATGTATCGTTTTGTTTTGATTCTTTCAAATTGATGAATCATAAATTACGGATTTTCTTTTGTAATATTAGTTTTTTAAAATATATGTATATAATTTATTTTTGATTTTAATATGGTAATTATCTATAAATATATGTTTTACAATTTTTAGAAATTTTAAAAAATCTGAAAATTTAAAATTAAAATCATAATTAGTATCAATTATCAATACAAATTTTTTAAATAAATAAATTTTATTGCATAACTACAATAGATTAATTTTTAATCTAAAAGGCTAAGAGCAATTAAGTCCATAAATTTGTTAACCCTAAATATTGGATTTTTTGGAATGAAAAGTTGATGGAATGATTTTTTTGGATTGACAAATATTATCATGAATTTTTTGGATATAAAAGTTTATTTTAAGGGTTTTTTAGTAATTTTCCCTAAAAATATTTATCAAATCTGAACCAAAGAAAGAGAAATATATGCTTTTACAGTTAGCACACGGCCATCAATAAATTTGTCAATCGTTTCATTCTTGGCAACAAGTGTAGAATCTGTTGGTTAAAACAGTTAAAAGACGCTCCAATAGTTCTATATGGCAGGTAAAAAAATAAAAAAAGGAGAAAAGAGGAAAACAAATTCCAAATATTGGTATTATAATGTCAATAATATACACATTTTTTCTGTACAAACTAAGATGAAGCCCACCTAATAATAAGCAAAGCCCTCTCTTGCCACAACAAAATTTTTGGACAAGGGCCTGCTTTCATTCCAACAAGTAAGCAATACAAACAAGTAGTTGGCATGCTATGAGATTGCCTTGGCCATATTTCTCAAAATAGCCAATGCCCTTCCATCAGCAACTTCGTACGACTAATAATTAAAATGTATTAAAAATACTCTTACATGGAATGACGACTATCGGTCTTGTCTTTACGTGGTCGTTCTTCTTGGACCTCTTCTAGTTCCTCGTCTTCACCCCTTTGACCAGCCTGCTCCTTCCAATAGGCCACCAACTTCTTCAAACGGGCCACTTCCTTTGACGAGACATTTTTGCTCGGGTCATTCACAATTGAGCGAACTCTTGATGCATACCTGAAGTACATGGATTAGAGACTGTCACACGATCAAGATCACTAACATGCTAAGAAAACTTCATTTTGTAGCTTATCAGTTTCACTAACAATAAAGGACTTTACCAAGATAAACTATACACTATAATGGTAAACATCATGAAAGGAGAGACTTTAACACTCCCTCGGCCCCTAATTTACAGCTCATGTTTTCTTTTCTCTGGACGTCCTAAAATAAACTCCATTTCCTAAAATGCAAAGTTCTTTTTACCAATAACGCTCACACTTAAAGCTGTCTACCAGTACTTTTGTGTATATAATATATGCTCAAAATATTTAATTCTCAAATACTATCTAAAGTTTTGTTGGGTCAATTGTGACACTTAATACTGGGGAGGAGGTGGTGTATTTTCTAGTTTCTAATAGTGTAAATTTCTATAAGCATAACCTTGTCCAAGTCCAATTATTAAATGAATGCATGTAGAGCATGAAGAGGAAGAGAAAGCTTTTGCATACGTTAAAGAGTTGTAAGTCTCATCCAAGTTCGATTCGGCTGGAGATATATTGACAAACATCAATGTTTTAGCGTTACCGCCAAGTGAATCACTCATCAACATGGTCAGCTTGTGATTTCTGTAGGGAATGTGTTGATTGCCAGAAGATAAAGCACCAATGACATCTCCAAGAGCTGAAAGTGATTTATTAATGCTTTGAGCTTCCTTTAATTGACTACCAGAAGAGCCTGACTTCTTAACTCTTTCAGATCCAGCAAGATCCACAAAGCTTAGCTGCAGGGGGATCAAAATGTAAACGCAGAATAAAGAAAACACAGTAAAAAAACGATATTAAGAAAATGGCCACTTAATTGACCTAAGAAATTTATTAGAAGTTGAAATAAGTGAAATGCGTAGCTACATGAACTCTGCAAGAAAAAACCTTAGTACACCCAAACTTAGCTACCAACATCTCACTCCCCTAATCATTTAAGATGATATTTCAATTTATATTGTACAGTAACAACCCAAAAATGAAAATACAACGTTATCTTTTCGAACATTTTAAAACTAGAGTGAAATAGTCCAAAAGCTTTACAGGTGGGTCCCCAAGAGAAATGTTTTCTATCTGAAATCTAAACTGTCTTCCATACAAGTAGTCGATGAATATTCTTATGTATTATACTCTGATGTTGGATAAGAATGTACATAAATTATTATTAAGTTTATAGCAAAAGTGCAAAAAGAAATCAATGAAGCTGCTAAGTCAAAATTAATTAGCTTTACATATATGGGATAAAAGTATAAATTTGTCAATACCTTTCCCCTGGCAACAGATTGAGCTTGAAGATTGGTACTCTCTATAACGACCGAAAGTATCAAATGTGATCTTGAGCTTTGCTCATTCATCAGAGTCCCAGTTGTATGACGTTGTTCAGATCCTCTCTCAATAATATTTCTTAATTCATCATATGATGAAATGGACAAAGTTGTTACATTTTCCACAACCACCATTCCCTGTAAATAAAAAGTAGTCAAGCACGGCGACTAAATCATTAGAAAAACAAATTAATATAAATCAAAGAATCATAGACAAGATTCAACACAAAACAAAGTCAGAAGAACACAAACCCGAACTTTTAATATGATTACTATATTTTCCGACAATATCCCAAGACAATTACCTTTGGATCCTTTTTAATGTCCAATTTCGAACGCTTTGCATGCTTCGGCAGTAGGAGATCTATTAGTGAATCTTGATATAATTCCACCATATATGCCTGTACATGTTCATAAGATAATTGATCATCACAACCCAACACGTGTGCACAACATAACACTATGTGATTCATGCTTTTGCAAGAAGAGAATGAAACAGCGAAACAGATTTCTAACAAGACAATTTTTTTAAAAAGAATCTTAAACTAAGAGTTATCAAAGTTTAATACAACTGCATATGTTATTGCCCTTTTTTTCTGGAGAAATGCCAACAATATTGTTTTCTACTTTTTAATTTTTTTTAAATAGAGAGAAAAAATGTCCTTGCCAATGTCGTGTTCTCTCTCCGCTGATCTTTTTATTTGTTTTTAAAAAGAGGGAGTAAAGGACAATGTTGTGTACTCCATCTTCTCTAAAAAAATGAGAAAAATGGCAAAAATAGGAAGATATTAAACACAAGGACGTATCTACTCCATCTTTTAGAAAAATCGACAGTGAGACAATATTCATTGGCGGCGGCATTATTGTTGCCGTTCTTTCCAGAAAAACGCAAACAACAATGCCATATTATTATAAGTTACAACTCGTTTACAACTAAAATATTTTGATACTTTTTCATTTTTATTTTGTCAAAAAAAGCCTAGCCAAAGAACTTATGCAATTTATTTTATTGACAACAAAAACAATCATTTGAATTCATAAAAGGAATGAAACCTATCGTGTTCAAACTTATTACCTTCAAAGTAAATGAGAACTTTTTATCGTCTCGTTTCATAATTCTAAAAAGTTCAGATATAGCGCGTGGGGTGAGCCCGGGATTGCTCTCTGATCCGTAAATTGTAAATGTCTTTCCAGAACCTGTTTGTCCATATGCGAATATACACACATTGAATCCGTCAACAGCTGATTGCACCAAGTACTGCATTAAAGGGAAAGGATATCCAAATAAATGAGAATTAAGTACATATATTGTTGCATTTACTCAATATATCTCATAACAACATAAACTGGCTTGCCTTGGTATCCTCAAACACATCATCTTGAGTAGCATGGCCACTGAAAACACGATCATACATATGTTGTTTCACCTTATCATCTCTCCATCTATGCTCTACCGTGAACTCGTCGGTATTTGCCAGCACATTTCTTTCCTTCTCAGACATTTCTTTCTCACTGAGAGGCCTCAATCGACAGTAGACTCGAATTTTGCCTTTCATGTCTAAGAAATAAATAAAGAGTATAAAGAACAACCATTCAACGATACATATGGGATCAACAAGAGATACAAAAATAATCATATTATCCAACATAGTTTAGTCATAAAACAAAGAATGTTAGGCGCAAAAGAAAGAAAGAAATCTCCTTCGCTAATTAAATGCTCCAAGTTCGTTTCTGGGATAAGAATTTTCTTTCCAAAATTACCAACTTATCTGAAGTCGTGATGTGATACCACTACTTTTAAGGCCAAAAGCTTTACCACCCCCAAAATCTCAAAATTGGCATTCAAATTGGACAAATGGAGCATAAAACAATGGCAAAGAAGGGTCAAAGGTACCTTCTATCATGTTAAAGTAACGTTTCCTCATAACTTGTTCTTCCTTGTAAAGCGTTTCCATCTCAGCCAATTGAGCCCCTTGCATCTTCAAAATTGCAGCGGTTTGCTCATTCTTTCTATCAATATCCTGAATAAGGGGACTAGTTATTAGAAATTTTGTACATTTAACATTTTTATGACTATCAGAAAATATGGCACACATATATGTATATATATGCGTTCCAACACCTAGATTAGGAAAAAGAAGTAGCACAAATATTTCACCTCTTTCATTTCTCTAAGCTCCTCTAATTCCCTTAGATTATTTTGCAATGCAGACAACTCGGAGTCCTTAGTTGCAATAGCTGATTGCACAAAAGCCAAATTTCGTGTGGTCTCTTCCAATTTCTTTTCAAGTTCAGATATACGAAGCTTCATGGTCTTGCGTTCCTGTTCAAAATTTCTCTCAATAATAGCAATCTGCATTTGAAGAATCACAACAATTTTCAGTTTATATAAGCATCAAAATTTGTCAAAACAATGAGAAAAGTCAGCATTCTTACCTCATCGCCATTCTTTCTTTCTAGTCTTGAAAGTCTTTCTTCTAGAGATGTCTTTTCATTCACAAGTTTTCTTTTAGATGCTTCTGCTGCTTGCAACTCTGCACTGCGTGCTTTTAATTCATCTTGAATCTTACACAAGACCTATAAAGAGTGCAAATTAAAAGATAACTGAAAGAAGAAAAGATAAAACACAATCAACTTGTATATCGCATAAAGACAAAAACAAAAAGACAAATATTTTTCAAGTAAAGGATAGAGTCACAACCCAAAGCATTACATCACCAGTTATGCAGAAGCAAAGACAATAACACACAGACACACACACACATATATACCTGGTTATTTGTTTCGACGAACTCTTTCCTGATGCTGTTCTCCAATCCTTGACTATTCAGCTTTGCAAACCTCACCTCAATGTTTTCTTTCTCCAACAATGCAGCCTACAAGCAACCAATAATGAGAAGCTACAAAAACGAATAAGAAATGAGTTCAAATTATTTTTAAAGATGATTACTTGAAGTGATGTATCTTTTTCATCACATAAGTTTCTCAGTTTGTCGCGTTCCGAAATGATTTGGTCTAAATATTGCTTCTCAGACCTCAAGATGTCTTTCAAACTCTCCAACTCTTCTTTCATTTCAAGTTGTTGCTTTTGCTTTTCATGTATCTCGTCTTGCAACTGAGTAATCAAGGCAACAATGGTTAGAAAAATCTGGAGGAAGATATTCCGGCAACAGATAATGCATTTATAATCAACAACCAATGAATTATATATTTGCAAGCACGCATATAAATCATGCAATTACTAACTAATACTTATAGTCAATGAAAGCAATTTTCCATCAATAGGTTAGAAGATTAGCTCTTTTCTAACAAATCGTCAACTCACCTGATTGACTTTGTTCTCTGATACTTCAAGAGATTTTGACAATTCTAAAAGACGCTTCTCATTGACATCCACAGCAGGAGGTCGAATATTATCAATAGGATGTCCATTGACTGGACCATTTGAAGTGACACGTGCTTTGGAGTAGCGGCGTAGCATTACATCATTTATATGTGTTTGAAGAGCAACACAGATTTCCTCTCCCTAATTCAATAAGAAAGTCGATGACAATTGACAAATAACACAAAGGAAATACCAGACAAAAACACACCAAATAATCCAATCTTATATGTATACCACAAATATCTAACCTGCTTAGTTTCAAACTGAAATATATGCAAGACACCAGCAACTCTCATCTTAAAGAAAACAGCAGTATTACTGCTTCCAAATTGCATTATGTCCCTCAACTCAGCTGAATGTAGATACTCCTTTGGAACGGGTCGGAAGAAATGAACCTTTGGGTGTATGAACAATCATATTCAGGCATCTGATATCTATTGTGATTATAAATTTAAGCACACAAATAACAAAAATACTCTTACCCCACGCTTGTTAATGCCTAGAACTATTTTCCCAGGCAGGAGTCCAATGGGATCATCAATCTTACGAACAGCAAAAAAAACCGAGTTCCCATAAGGAAGTGTTCTCAAGATCCGCAAAAATTGTTGCCTAGCATCATCTTTTGTCATATTTTCCTAAAGGACAAAAGAAATATCAAAAAACGTTAATAAATTTATTCAATGTTTTAAACAACTCTCTTCAGTATCTTTGGAAAATGTATCTAAAAGGGAAAGTACGAAGAAAGAGCATACAAATAGACTATATTATAAAATATTAGAAGAACATTTAACTCCCATTACTGGTTAAGGATATAGAACAAAGTCATGAGCTAAGGAGATTGGTAAATGTAATCAAACATTTAGCAGGAAAATTATGTTGGAAGCAATTGATAATTAGTAAAAAACTATAGGAGATCAAGCTTTCATATACTTTCCCGTGCAAATACACGTTTGCAATTCTTCAAAATATATAGAATAAGCATTTCAATAGATCAGAAGACAATTATCGTTATCAGGAAATTGGAAATATAGAATAACTGTTCTCACCATTGTACGGTAACGAGAAAGAACATCTAGTTCCCAGTCTCTCTTGGCCCGAGTTAGTGCAATTTGTCTGGGGAGAAATCGTTCCAGTAGTGATGTCCACTCGCTAGATATATGAATGGAGATATAGATAAGTGAATATTTAATGAATGTCTTGCACAAGTTCCTTCATAACAAGCTATTTATCACCTGTTTTACATTATTTAGAAACAAAAAGCCACAGACTGAAAGGAAGAAGCATAGAAGAGAGAGAGAGAGAGAGTAAGGCAACTAACTTGCATGTTTCGGGAGAAACAACATATCCAATTTCAACTAGAATCTGCAAAGCAGATAGCTGTGCAGCATCATCCCTTCCAACGGGATAATTGCCTAACACATAATCATGTTGTAACTGTAACGAAGAAAAAAGGAAAGATAATAGAGGATGATAGCACCAACAACATAGTTAGAGCGATATCAAAACTAACAACTGGGGTTATTGAAAATTTGCTTACAATGAAAGAAAAATAGACACTACGTACTTGTACATATGATAACTGCACAAACATTGGGTCTGTAACAGCTTCATCAGACTCCCTAAATAGCTTCTTTTTGAATGTCAGTTTACAGTGCAAAATCTCTCCTTTACTCCGGTCCTTTGATGCCTTAAAGTCAGCGAGCAGATCTCCAATATATTTATTATCATCTAAACCAATATACTCTTCTGCAGAATACAAGAGCATATTGGTAAAGTAATATGACACAAAAGTGGAAGCATGTCATTCCTCGACGATGTCAGGATTTACTATAACAAAGTATTGCAACTAACTCGAAATAAATGTAGTTGAAGGCTATATTTGATATAATTACCATTTCCAATGTCTGGTGATTTGGAAACAACTACAGCCTTACGACACTCGAACAAACTGAAGCTAGAATATGCTGATAATTTGATTATTCCAGCAAGCTCCTGAAGTTAAAGAACCAGTGACAAAAAAATTAATAAGGGGTTACAGCAGTTGTATTAGGAATATTAATAACGCCTGAATGAGAAGAAATGCACAGGTAAACGGTTTTCCACTCTAATAGAAAAGAACAATAACTATGCTTTCGCTGAATCTACAATGTGAACTTGATAAATTTATAGTGCAAAATAAACAACAATGCTCTTACAGACCAACACAAATTTCATACAATCATAACACGTCTCCCATGTTAATTGTGCATAAGAAACAAAAAGAATACTTACTCATAAGGATGTAGCTAGAAAAGGCAACATTTTATGCATGCAGCAATCTAACGGGCCCATACCATCAAAAGCATAAAAAATAAGCACCATGAAGGCAGCAGCTTATTACTTGTCACTTATCTGAGGGCTGCTAAATAGACCCAAGTACACTGCTATTAATCTAGAAGTCAAAACAGGAAAGATTTAATTCCTTTTGAGTTATCTAATTCCACAAAGGTCAACTAATATTTAAGGTTCAACCAGATACTAGACCATCGGTTTCCTTAGCAGGTCCACCCGGATGCCTAAAATGAGTATTGCCCAGACCATCTCAATCAGTCTCCACGGTTGTTTTCAGTAGAGAACATTTTAACCATCAAGACAGTAACTAGGGACTGCAAAGTATAGTATTTTTAGTTGAAAAGTAACTTAAACATTGTAGACCGCAAAGGCACGTTAATATCACCCTTGAGTTGATATCCTGCTCCCTCTTATTCAATGCATCTTTAAATAAGCATTCCGGGAACTCTCGATATCAAATGCATTTTGCCGCTCACACACTGCTTTATTAATGTGACTTAGCATGTTATACTTAAGAATGTTATTAAAATTGATTCTATAAATGTTTAAGCGGATATGTTTGTAAACACGAGAGATAGGGAGAGGCAAATAGAATTATCAGCTTCTTGAAACTAGAGTAACCAAGCAACTATTGATAAGTGAATCACACTCAAAAAGAAAATCAGTCACCTTTTCACCTCGTGTTACATTACACCTAAAATTCTATTGTTTTTAGTTTTTGAGAGTTACCGACATCTGGGCTCAGTACTAAAATGTTTAAATATGCAAAATGATCCTTCCATTCTCAAAATAGAGATACATGTATGTTAGACTTAACAGCATGTTCCCCAAACAAGTTCCTAGGAACGCTAAAAAGTGATGAAGATAGAGTTGACAGAAACCTAGAATTACTTGGCTCTACAAGATGACTACTTCAAACTAGACACGAAAGGGAGGTGAAAAGGTCAACAGGTGCTTTTGAATAATAATCATACACTATCACAGTATGCTTCACTGTCTATAACCTCACATGTAATTATGTAGATAAAATAAGTATCTCGAGGAGCCAATCATACCCCAATACAAGTCTGTAAGCTATTTAAATTTCAAGAAAAATTCAGCTCATTGCTTGGAGTATGAAAATCTTCATTCAAATTAGTAACTAGGAAGGACAATTTAACTAAAAAGCAAACAAGCAACTACCCACAAATAAGGTAGCACCACCCTTATATAATCCTTAAATGGTTGCAGCAACGAGAAAGTCATCATACAATCATACTTCCAAGTTTCAAGGGCATTGGTATTCTGTGTATGCAAATATGATATGCATGTTTCATCTAATCAATATAAGAACTTCAAGGGTAGTCTTCATATGACCATAGATTTTATAGAGTTAACACAGAAGCATGATGCATTGGGATTTATGAAATGGAAGCATGAACAGTACCTCAATGGCATCAGCTACAGTTGTGGACATGTCGTATGTAATCTCTTCAAAGGTTTCATCCAAGAAAAACACTATAGTTGTAAGCTTTTTACCAGTCAAAAGAGCATCAATCTCTTCACGTCCAGGTATGATATGCCTTGGTCCAGCCTTAACAGACCGCTTTAAAGAATTTAATGTATTCATTGCAAGGATTTGGACTTCAGAATCAGTACTGACACTGTGTGCCACAGTATGCACATACTCGGACAAATAGCCACCAATTTCCTTGCTTGGAGGCATGCAGGATGCACATAAATACATAAGCTCCCACACCTTAACCAAGGAGTATCTACCGACAATAGAAGCATCAAATTAACCACACATTATCAAGCAACATGGGTTAACTGGGCCACAATATAATAACGGATTAAACAGTGTTTTTAATCCCAATAAAAGCACTAGAGCAACAAACATAAAAAGAATAAATATGAATTTGAGAAAAATCAGATTGAAAACATGCAGGAATCAGTTTTGCAATCGATGCCAACCAATTGGTAAGAGTGGTACCGCCTTCAGTTATCTAGTGAGAGGTTTGGGGTTCAAACAATACTTTCCCCACCCCCAACGTTGTAATAAAGTAAAGCAGAATCAATTTGCAACCTCAAAACAAAACCTAAACACATACCGATCAGGATTATTTCGTGTCTGTTTTGAGATTTGCATGAAGAGTTCATCTCGAAGTTCAGAACGCTTCAAAGCATGCTTGTATAGTTTGCTAACAAGTTCAATGTGTTCATGCAAGCTAGTTGGAGTAACTCTATCAGGGGAATCGACTCCCATATACTTCAGGATAACCTGGAAGAGCTTAACTGCTCTACTAACAAGATCACTGTTTATTTTCAGTAGTGAAGTTGGGATAGGATCCTGTCAAAAGATACCACCTACATTTAGCATACAAGAATACAAAGAGCAACAAGAATATGTAGAAATTGCATTGGATAACCTTCTGGAAACACAGCATATCCTCAAAGGTGAATTTCTCTCGAACTTGCATTCCCACTGTCTTTTTTGAGAAAAAACCACGTTTACCAGCTGAATGAATCTGCTTCTGCATAGCCCTCAAAAATCCCTCCACCTAAAAGAAGAAACAAATCATCAGAGAAGTGAAAATTGTGCATTAACGACCCAAAAGCAATAAAGAGACAGATTGCCAGGTCTACTAACTCCAAAACAAAGTAGTGCCTAAAAATGAATTTTCACCTGGAATTTGTCAATCAATGGTATGGCACCGGCAAGTTCAGGCGGCATAACAGATGACAAGGTATTTGGCGTTCTGCAAGCACATGACATAATTAGTTGCGGGGTTGACATAATTCATATCGTACACAAGGAAAGGACAGCCCAAGGCATTAGATGAGGAAATGAGAAAACATACGGCGGGGCGAAGTTGGAACCATCAGAATCATAATCATCTCCGTTTGAGGCAGCAAAAGAGCTGTAAGAAGGGGTTTCAAACCCATTGCTAGAACCAAATGAAGACCTGTTTGACCTCAAGCTATTATGTGCCATATCAGATGTCATTTCCTTCTAGAAGCACCAACATGCGGAAAATCAATTCAAAAGCTCTCTCTAGCCTCTCCCTAAAATCTTTTTCCCTTTTTCCTACTACTCCTCTTGTGACAAATCAATTTAGACAAGCTCTCCAATTATATCCTCCTGGAACAAATCTGTTTAGGAAATATAAGAAACAAGCAAAGTAGGAATCTAAATAATTAGAAATGCAGTCATTAGCACGTACAATACCCCCCACCAAAATCCATACCCCATCTAGTCTAATCCAAGCTCAATAAAGCCAGAAAAAGAAATCAATAAAAGCTAGAAAAAGAAAAAAAACAATAAATAATAGATCAGAAATTAGTCTACACAAAACTAATAATAATAGATCAGAAATTAGTCAAGCCCCAAGAGATCCGGCTGAAAAAAATATAAAATTAAATTAAATTAACAGCAATGAAGTTGGAGTGAAGCTCCGGCATGACTCCAATAATTCAATAGAAAATTTAGATCAGGACAGAAGTTAGAATGATGGATGTTTGTACAAGGAAACGAAATGAGCAAATGGCAAACACACAAATTAGTGCGCTACACAGCAAGTACAGAAAACGTACAAAAATGTACAGACAATGCATATATATATATATATATATATATATATATAATCTATCAGGATAGTAATACCTAGAAGTGAATCGAAGAACACAAGTACCACTGGAGATTGATTGGTATGTCCGAAGAAGGAATGTCTCGTACACAGCTAGAGAGAGAGAGAGAGAGAGAGAGAGAGAGAGAGAAATGGAGTTGAGCTAAGGAGGGAGAAAGGTGATTGTAAGGGTCACAAGACCTTTTTAAAAATTTCTTTTGAGCTGAAAAATGAGTGATTTTATTTGTTTTTTTTTTTCATCTTTTTTTGTTAAGAAAAAGACTTTTTTTTTTTAGTTTGTTTGTTTCTTACAATTGGATCGTGCCATGATCCTTTCAGTTTTTAGTTTTACCCCACAATATTGTGTGTATAATCATATATTTTTGTATATCCTGTGAACCTAATAAAATACTTATTACAATATATATACTTATATAATACATAATTGTAGATACTCAATCATATTATACTTGATTCTACGTTACTCATTGATAATGTTTCTGCCAAAAGATTAGGAAAAAATTAACAAGAAACTTTTATAATTGAGTATATTATATTTTATATTTTAGAAATTTTTTTATTCAAAAAATTTAATCCACCAATTTTTTTTTAAGCAAGTGCAATTTTAACTTTAATAAAGCAATGTTGAAGTTTAATATTTGATGAACTAAATACTCCTTAATTAAGAATAACTGAATCGAATTTACTATAATTGTTGAACTTGTACACAATTGTTAAAATATAGAATAATTAAGAATTATTAATAATGGAATAATTCTTGAAATGATGGTGATTATAACGCATTGCTTTAATTTAAATGTTAGTCCTCGATTTCAAGGTAAAACTACAAGTTACAACCATTTGATTAAATGACATCAACGTCTCATTGTAGGTATGAGGTTTGATGTTCAAACCATCACTCTTACACTCTCATGATGTGCTTTATTTCGTATTTCAATTATCATATCTATGTTAGAGAGTACAAATTCTATATTCCATAAGTGTGTTTCATTTCGTATTTCAATATGGACTGTATGTGTCTAATGAACTTTTCAAAATATTAAAAAAAAAAAAAAAAGATTCATCGTATACACTTGTCTTGTACAGATGAATTTAAATACAATATTCATTTTGAAGTAAAATGAAATGGTAGGCCATGTGTATAAATATTTTTTCTAAATTTACAAAATTTTGAGAACTTTATTAGTGTGGCGAGTGTATATCAAATATAGTGCCAAAATGAAACATAAGAGTATAGGAATATAGAATGTGGAATATCACAAGAGTGTATATTAATTACGGCACACCACATGTTTTATGTAACTACGTAAAATGATTATTCTGAAGCAATAATTAGTAATTATGGCACATTACGTCTTAGATTTGTTTGTTAGCCTAAGGGCCAAAAAACAGTGAAAACTCAAACCTTATTTCAGATAATTCATTAAGCATTTGAGTAAATCACACATTGAGAAAGAAAAACTTGAATGTTGTCATTGATACACCGGAAATTCTATTTGAATTTAATAATTGGAAATTCTATTTGAATTTAACTAGCTAGACTTGTTCAAGTTCGAAATTTTGGTTCAATATTAGTACATCCATTTTAATTACTCAGAAATGTATGTATTTTCTTCGTAAGAATTTTTTGTTAAATTATGTGTTTATTTTAAGGAATTAGTATATATCTAATTAATTTTGTAAGATATGTTTCAGGATTATGTGTTTTAAATGTGTCAAATCGCTGCAACTAAATAAAAATAAACAATATTATTTAGCGAAAAACTAAATGATACGAGTAATATTGACCTTAGGAGTTAAAAGTGTTACAAATAAGCCATAATTATATGAAAAAGGGAACAAAGAAACTAGATGAGATTTAAATAATCCTATAAAAGGAGCACATAACATAAAAAATAAATATAATAACTAACCAAAATGCAGAGAATGGAATATATATTATGACCTAGCACCTTGAGTTTGAGTTGTTAGTTGGGCACCACTATTTGGCTACCTCGCCAAAATCATATTTATTTTACGACAATACTGAAGAAACAATAATGCTATCATAGAGTTGAAAGATAAAGCCATTACTACTGACAAAAATGTTGTGAGATGTGTTTTTTTTGGAACACTTACAAGCATGGACATGACAAAGTCTTGCATTTTTCGAGATTATTACTTAATTTTGGATTCTCCGTATAATTACAAATATTCGCATGTAATTAATTTTATATAAATCCCACTGCATTGTCCTATCAAGTGAGGTAATTGATTGATATTTTTTTGACGTGGATGAAAAATCAATTTACGAGTTTATTCAAGACACAACAAGTTGAAACTATATATGTAGATAGATGAAGATTTCTAAAGGATTTTTGTTGATACAAACCCATAATTATTGTCAAACAAATAATGGTATCTCTAGATTTAATTCGGCTGTAAATATTCCTTTCTTAGCCTATTATGAAAAGCTAGATATGAAATTGTTAGCCTAGATATGAAAAGGTGTAAATATTGTTAGATTGAATGACTTGAAAGTGAAATAAAAATAAAGATAAAAAAGGATGATGTTATGAATATGATCACAAAATCATCCTATGTTTCAATGGGTTTGGTGAAATAAAGGCATTTATAGGGTTCACATGTTTCATCAATTGGGTGGTTAATCTAAAAATCCCAAGCACCCTTTTCTCTTCCCTTTTTTATGGTGTGCACTTAAATTGCCCAATCAATAATCATCCACCTATAGCTACTACCCATAGCAGTCAAGAAATTGGAGGTATTATTAGGCTCAAAGGCAGTGCTAAGGTTTTAGTCTTGGGGCTACACCGATACTTTGAATTACATGATAATATAACTAAAAAAATTGAACCCAAATTCCATTTAATCTATGCATAAAACTTTGAGATTATAGACAATTTATCCTCTCTCCTGTTTTAGAAGTGATATTGATGTGCCATGCACGTTGGAGTTTCTTATGATACGTACTTATAATAATTTTATTTAGATTGTATATGTGTTAGTGAATTTGGATTTGAATCAAAGTTTTTAAATGATTCTAGATTAGGAGAATTTGAAACCTACCCGATCGATAATTGAAGTAATAACACAAAATGAATTTCAAGGGATTTGAAATATATTATTGACTAAAATCATCCAAACAAACTCAATAATTTTATTGACGAATTTGAAATTCATGACTGTCAAATCTTTCAATTCAAACAAAGTCCTAAATTACTTAAATTTGAGCAAAATATCATCTCTAGCCCAAAATAAATCATATAGGTAGTTCAGAAAAATCAGTGTTAAAAATTTGTCCATTTAGGTTTTCCATCAGCTGTAGTGTTGCTAAAAGGAACAATTCCGCTAGCATATTTTCACCGAGTGGCTTATGAGTTATGACAAGTAACCATTCGGCTTGAAAGGAGTAGGAATTATGAACTATTTTAAAGTGATTATCTTTTTATCATTAATTAATTCATCCATTAAGACTAAAAAATAAAAGAAGTACAAGCAAATCTGGAAGTGGCTGGGTCACAAATCTTCTTCAACATTTATTGAAAATTACAAAACAATCCCAGTGTCTGCATATTTTTTAATCCAGGTCATTTCGAGTCAAGAAAGTAATTCTTGATCGAAGATTACACCTATTTTCAGTAATGTCACCCGAGCATCAAAGAGAAACTCTATAATATCGCTATCAAAAGCATTTTATGAGGCATGTTATTTCTTATTCTCTTTGGAGTTAGCATTACATCACCCTTAGACTCTTGTGTTGATTTGACGATCGGAGACTCAATATTAAGATTAACTACAACTCGGCCTTATTACAACACTTATGATTTCAAGTAGTTCCCACCTTAGAGTTAGAATCGTACCCAACTCAAATCTTCTATCGAGGGAGATTCACCTACAAAGCCGACACAAATCAATAATTATGTAATTTAGCAATATTGAATTGCAATTTTAAAATATACTATTAATTTTTTTTACTATCGTATTCACAGAATTAGTCAAAAAAGAGAAAAAACATTTTGGGGAGGACTACAGTATATCTATATTGCAGAGTGACGTGTTAGTTGAAGTGCCGGCCATGCCGGCATAAAAGAGACTTCAAAATTTTACCAGGTGGAACATAAAGGAATAATGATGATTAGCTAACTAAATTAAATTAAGTCACGGGAATTGGCGCTTGACCACTACTCAGTCACAATTGCCATGAACCATTTATTTATTATGTCAAGTTGTGATCGAAATAGATTGAGGGAGCCCAAATATCACAACCACCAATAACTAAAACTCGGAACAAAGTCAATACACATTATTTATTTAATTATTTTTCTATCTAATGGTCCAATAAGACGTGACAAAAAAAGTTTGAGCATTCTACCAGAGGCGTTTTAAAGTTAACTATTTGCATTAATATATAGTAGATTATAAAAAATTAGGAAGCCCTTTGCGTTAGTCACGCGATGCATTAAATAACGATCTATATTCTATAGTGTGGTTATCTGAAAGTATCGGTAGTCTAGATATAGCGGCTCAATCGAAAGTGTGATTTTTTTTTTTCAATTGTCGAGATTCAAGATATCAACGTAATCAAAATCATCACCATATAATGGTTTTCCTTGAGTATTATTATGAATATTTGTAATTAGATATCTGTTATGCTCACATAAATAGTTGTACTTGTCAAATACTTTTTGATTGCACAATATGCCATAACATTAAAATTTTTTCCAGTTATAGATGGAGATAAGTACATAGTAGGGGAAATGAACTGAAAATGTTGAAACATCTATTTTAATACCAATTGGTCCAAGAACTTTACCGACGTACAATGAAGCCCTATAAAGGAACATGTAACCCTTTGTAGTTTAGGCCTCTGGGAGATGAAACGAGGTGAAATAAAATTGGAATCACTAATAAGGGAAGTAAAATAATAGCACAATTGTGAAACTCATTCGGAGTAACAAGTATGCAAATAAGTATACGGGCGAATTTATACTCCCCTAAGCCCATACATCCTCTCAATAATCATTTCTATCTGATTTTGAAAGGGATCAAAGAATTGTCCCCCAATATTTTCTTCCATATGGGCATCGGGCATAGCTTGCCCCCTTGCATATGGTACTTGAATATTATTAGGGAACGTAGGAATTCCTTGACTTATCGGTACGTTCGAAAAACCATTGTTTCAAGATTGTCATTCGGTTCTCCTCTAACATCTTATAATGAGTTTATGGAAGTCAAATTCGACTAAACTCCCACTATGGTCGCCAGAAATTTGTTCGTGATAAAACAAATTAGATTAGGGAAGGATTTCGAGTGGTCGGTCCAAGCCCCTTGATAATTCACAACTTAGAATTATCTCTCAACCCCTGTATTCGATTCGCTAAACGGTGGTTCAAGTCTTTAATTAACTCTTGGTTGTTACTTTCGAATACCAGAAAAATGAACGAAAACTCAAATCAAGATAAAATTATCTATCAAATGCTTAAATCTGAAAAAAGATAATTTTTACCTCCATGAGAGTCTTCAATCGTGATGATTACCTTGGTTATTAACTTCGAGTGTAAAAATAATTAATCGAACAACTCAAGTCAAGATAAAATTAACCTATCAAATACTTAAATCTGAAAAAAATATAATTTATACCTCCATGAGAGTTTTTCGATTGAGGATTACAAATAAACTACGGATACAAGCTTTGCAACCCAATCCCGGCGATTCTTGACAAGCAACTATTACATTATTCTACGGCTACTCCTAAGCTACGCTATGAGCTACTCCTGCATTATGCTATAAACTACTCCTAAGACTAGAGCTAATTCTAAGAGAATGAAAATGTAGAAGTTGTTGATTCCGATGATTCCGATCCTGTCCTTCTCTTTCTTGGTCGTATATATTTCATCTTTGGGGAGCCCACGTTCCTCTTCTTCGGGAACCGCCTTCAACTGCCTCTTTCAAATTTCTTATTTTAGCGCGTCTTTCTTAAATGCAGATTATTGTCTTTTTGGTTCTTTCCATCTCCTCCAATTCGATTCTTGGGTTTTTATCAACTCAGCCTACATTTATGCTATATTCTGAGTTTATTGGGTCTTATCTTACCTACCTGTAGACTCAGTTTCCTTCTTTTTGAATTTCTACAGTTTGGGCTCTGTAATTCGAAAACTCAAATTATTTTATAGTGTAAACAGGAATATAATCTTGTGGAGTTAATTTACAAAACAAATCAAAAGTGAAGTCAACATCTCAATTTTCCAAGTATTGGAGGTTTTGAATATTGAGTAGAAGGAAATCATGGAAAATCCCATTTCACCATCCTTGGACCTTTCCTGACATGGGAGGCTGAGTTGAAAATTACACCATTTACAAAACATATTAAATGGCACGCTCCTCGAGCAGCTTTAGGATAATTTTTTATTTCTCTACTACTCGAGCATTCGCTCGAGCTGGAACTGAACAACCTACTCGAGCTGGAGCGCTCGAGCACTTGACTCGGGCTGCCATTTTCTGAGTTATTTGGGTTATTTGGGCTCTGTAATTCGAAAGCTCAAATTATTTTATGGTGTAAACAATGTCCCTTCAAATTATGGGCGTAATATATTTACTTTGCTATAGAAAACAAAATTTATTTTTCAATTTTACATTCTTTTCAAATATTTCAGGTAAAATATAAAAAAAAATTAAAACTTCAGGTGAGGTTTAATAATACAAAGCAACTAACTAAAGATACTAATTGTAGATGACATTATTAAAGTTTTACTACTGCAGTATTAATGTTCATTTAGTAAACTTAATTCCTCTTTTTCCATTAAAATAATCTTTTAATTTTGAGAAAAAAATGTGCCTCCTAACAGAAGGGGTCGAAGTAATCAGACAGGTGCAACTGTTTATATATCTAAATCTTAGGTTTCTCTAACATCATGAAACGATAAAACTATATGTAAATATAATGTTTATCTAATACTAGAAGGTCACGAAGTTCGTTATTTGTCCTTGATACTCATTCTCAAAAATCAAGGCTATTCTTGTTACTTATTCTTCATTTTTCAAACGATAATATATGTCGGAACAGTCTTATTATTATAATTATCTAAAGGCTTAAGTTGATAATTACGAATAACTTTAGTATTTCAAATGAAATGAATTTGTTTTTTTTTTAAAGTAGTAATTTAAGTACAAATTTCAAATAATTTGAATTAGCTATTTTACATTTTAAGTCCAAAGAACAGTATTTTCTCCAACAAAGGGGTATAAAATTGAAAAATAATTATATATTCTCTTAATTGGAGGGAGCAAAGTGTACATTTTCGTAATTTGATGGGCAAAGTATCACACGCATATAGATAAAAGAATCTACACATTTTTTTTTATAATCAATATTCGAGAATTTGTTCAATAACTTGTCAAGCCCAAATTTCGTACTAAGCAATATTAAAATCAACTGACGATAAATGACTAGCATATGCTCAAAACTCGTATTGTATATTAGTTTCAAGAATTGCATTTTTTGGGAAATGGTGTATTGCTTGACATATTTGCAGAGTAATGAAAAGTTATAACAACAATTAAATTAAGGGAAAATTACATTCAGACCCCTCACTTATGTTGTAATTACAAACTTCCCTTCACTTTTTGAAAATTACAAAGACCCCCCCCCCCCCCCCGGACCAAGTTTTGGATTACTCGGGCAAAAAATTGATGACGTCATCAAAACACTTTTTGAATATCCCCATTTTACCCCCTGATAAAACCTAGACCAAAATGCCAGACTTTTATCTGATCAAAATACCCCCAGGAGGTATGTGTAATATATACTAACTTTTCAGGGGGTGTCAATGTAATATTGACCATTGAATTTCATTATAGTTGTTAATTATTTTAATTTACTTATTTTAATCATTTCAACTAAATGAAACTATTAAATATTAATAATTAATTCTGTAATATAAAAATAAAATCATTTAATTGATTTTAGATAGTCGAATGCTTTTTACTCTATAAAAAAAAATTAACAATCGATTTGAAATTAAAATAATAAAAAATATTTAAATATCTTTTACTCTTTACATAAATTAACGATAAGTTGTCAAGAAAATAAATAAATTATCAATAAAAAGTTTATTCTTTCATATAAAAAATTATTGTTTCACAATAAAAAGCATTTAACTAACGATCAATTTGAAAATAAAAGTATAAAAATATTTAATTATCTTTTACTATTTAAATAAATTAACAATCACTAAAATATTTAATTAATAATTTTACTAATAATGAGTAACCATTTTTTTGGTTATTATATTTAGAATATATATATATATATTATATTTAATATTATTGAATTTATTTAATTAATTAATTTCAATAAATTATGAATAACTAATTTATAAATCATCAAAAATTTAATTATAATTGATAAATTGTCAAACTAAACAAATCACTAATTTTATTTTTAAATTCAAAAATAACAATAATCATAAATTAATGGAAATTTATTTTTTCTTAAAAATAACATAAAAATTACCAAACCATAATCACCATCACTCCTTCCTCACTCCTAACTCCAGCCACCGAAATTAGAGTAGTTAGACCCAATTCACCCTTTGGTGGGGTCAACCTCGAAATGCGGACTTGATGGGCAAGTGATAATCTTAGCAGATATCTAATATGAGATTTGTTCTCTCATAAGTGAATGAGTATGTACCCTATGTAATTATAGATAAATAGAGATCAAAGTCTTTGGCCAAAGCAAACGAGACGATAGTGCTTGGCACTAAATCGATCTCAATGATCTCGTATTTATTATGATTTATACATATGGTCAAGTCCAGTGAGTTTGACATAACCATGACTCTCACTTGACCAGGGAACGTGAACAAAAGGTTTATACATATACGGTATTTATGATTGCAAAGTTTCTGAATGATCCTATCATTCGTTTTCGTTTTGGGTTACGAAGTGGGCCACGTGATTGGCTAGGTGTTACCCACTTCCTTTGGTTTCCTCTCATTGTCAAACGAAACGAACCTAAAGAGTCACGCTAAAGGATTGACAAAGAAAAATGAAGAAAAAAGAATTTCTATTATTTCTTCTGGGAGTTTTAATTTATTGGATAAATTAAATAATTAATTATTCATTAGATGAAATAATTAATTATAATGATAAGATTAATTATTAATTAGTTTCCTTGTGAAATATATTAATGAATTAATTTATCTAATTAATATAGTTATTTAATATATTAATTTATTTATTGGATATAATAAATTATTAATTGAAATAAGAAATTAATTAAACAAAATAAATCCCAAGGCTAAATAAGGAGTCCAGTTGGACGCCGATGAGGCCTCAAAGTGGTGTCTTTGAGAGGCCACATATTAGAGCTCTTTTGTTTTGACTTGTTCAATAAGTCATGAGGTATATAAGGGCTCTTTGACTTAGAACAAAAAAAAAAAAGGAGTAGAATACACAACTCTCATAATTCTCAAAAAGAAAGAAAAATATTCCTCCCCTCCTCTATACCTAGCCATCGACCATAGAGAAAGTAGAAAGGGGATTTTTCGTTTGTTGTTCTGTGCGTGACGATTTAGAGACGAAATATTTTCGTTGTTCGGATCAAGTTCAAGTTTGAAGAATCAAACCAAAGGATTGAAGATTTGGAAGCTTCAATATTTCAAGTTTGGAGAAGAAGAAGTTTTTCTCCATCATCATATTCATATTAACGAGTAAGTTTTATTCGTTATACGCTTTTAGATTCAATTATGCGAATTAGAGTACCAAATGGGTTTTCGTTTTAATTTTTGAAATCCCTTCCGCTGGGTTTATGCTTTTAACTACTCTACCCAACATCAGGAGCAACCTTCGTCAACAAGGTTTGCTAGCAGAATCAGAACCAGCGTCCGCACCTGAAGATTTGGAGTCTTCAGAGGAGAGTAGTGATGATGAAGAGCCAGTGAATGACTCAGCGCTTATCTGTCTCATGGCCAGAGATGATCAAACGTTTCCTGAGGTAAACACTGAGATATCTTACCCCCTCTCTTATGAAGAATTACTTGACAAAGTCAAAGAATATTATAATGATTGTCAAGATGCCGCCAAATTATATCAAAATCACTTTGATATCATTTCATCGCTCACAAGTGATAAAGTAACGCTCAAAGCAGAGTTGTAAGTTCAGCAACAATGCATTGAGAAGAACCAATCGCTTGAGAATGAGATAACCTAGTTGAAAAGTAATCTTGATATAATAGTCAAGAGAGAAGCTGAGCTGATTGCTAGACTTGCTAAATTAGAACAGCTCGTCTCATCATTGTCTAAAGCGTCAAGAAAGCTAGACAATGTGATTTAGGTAACAAGACTGTTTGGTGAAAAGATCGGTTTAGGATGCAATAAATTTGGTAAACAACCAAACAAATCTAATGTTAGGGCAAACAACACAGGAAAAGTTGTTTTCTTTGTTGAGAAAGGTTCACAAAGTCAAACACAAAATGAACCAAGCGACAATGGTACGAGGCCAAATGAGAAAGTTAAAGCTAACTCAGACAACGGTAAGGCAAAGGTAAATGATTCAAAAAGACATGTTCATCCACTTTCTCAAAAGGCTAAGGATAAACCTATCCATTGTGAATCAAGCGCTAAGCGTCCTGCACCAAAAGTGCAACCTAAGCCAGCGCCAAGGAAAAACTAGCTTCAATATCCACAATGGTCTAGATCATATTATCGCTACTATGATGATTATGATTATGACTATGATTATGATTACTATTATAATCGAGGATATTATTAGACACCCCAAAAGCACACACAACACAATGTGAAACCGAAGAAGGTCAGTATTCCTACAATGAAGACTAGGCAAATATGGGTTCCTAAAGTTCTAATTCAAACTAACAATGCTACTAATGTTAAAGGACCCAAGCAACAATAGGTACCTAAACAGAAATAGAACTTCTTTTTTATTACAGGTAGCTAGAGCTAGAGCCGATACATCTGTTTGGTACTTCGATAGTGGATCGTCAAGGCACATGACTGGTTCCAAGGATCTATTGATCAATGTCGAGCTGCCAATGGTCCTCAAATTGTATTTGGTGACAACTCCAAAGGTAAAACCAAAGGTATAGGTACTGTGCATAGGGGGAACATCATGATAAGTGATGTTTATTATGTTGAGGGTCTGAAGCACAATTTATTAAGCATAAGTCAATTTTGTGATAAAGGCTTTGAAGTCATTTTCTCAAGCGACTGTTGCTATATAAATGACGCTGAGACTAAGTCTACTAAATTGAAAGGTAAAAGAACAAACAACGTATATTTGGTAGATTGGGGTTCAACAATTGATAACAACCCAACATGTTTTGTTGCTAAAAATGAATCTAAAACGGGTTGGTTATGGCATAGAAAAATGAATCACCTCAATTTTAAGACAATCTCTCAGCTTATAAATCTAAATCTTTTAGAGGGATTACTAAAAGGACCATTTCACAAGGATCGCCTTTGTGACGCCTGTCAAATGGGCAAACAAGTCAAATCATCCTTCAAGATAAAACCTCATCTATCTACCTCTAGAATACTTGAACTACTTCACATGGATCTGTTTGGACCCGTTCAAACTATCAGTGTGAGTGGTAAAAAGTATACTTTGGTGATAGTGGATGATTTCTCTCGATTCACTTGGGTGGAATTCCTTTCATCCAAAGATGAAACATGTGACAAGTTAACAACACTTATTCGGCAACTTCAAACATTGAAAAATCTTAAAGTTGCAAGAATAAGAAGTGATCACGGTACTGAGTTTACTAACAAGGTTATTGAGAAGTTTTGTGCAGAGAATGGAATACATCATGAGTATTCAGCTCCCAGAAGTCCCCAACAGAATGGTGTTGCTGAGCGCCGGAATAGAACGCTCAAGGAAGCCGCTAGGACGATGTTAGTAGAGTCCAAGCTTGCTCCTAGGTTTTGGGCCGAAGCGATCAACACTGCCTGTTACACTCAAAACCGGTGCATGATCAACAAACAATATGGGAAAACTCCATATGAACTATGGAAGGGACGTAAGCCAAATGTTTCATACTTTCACGTCTTTGGTTCTAAATGTTTTATCCATAATAATGGATCCCAAAGCCTAAAGACATTTGATCCTAAAGAGGATGAGAGAATCTTTCTAGGCTACGCCAAGAATGGAAAGAATTTTTGCATCCTAAATAAGGTCAAATCGAAGGTTGAGGAATCTATTCATGTTGTTTTTGACGATGCTAACCAAGAACCGTGTAAGGTTAGTGAGAATCGTGTAGGAGTTAAAGATTTGTGCCATCAAGCGTCTAAGATTACCATTGATGATGATAGTGACGTCGATGATGAGATCTCAGTGCCACCTCCTAAGATTACGCGTGAGGTTACTTTGGATAACAATGTAAGAATTGCTGATGATCATGAAGAGAGTGATCATCAAGAGCAAACAAGGATCTGTGAACTTGAAGCGCCTTCGCAAGAGGATGGTCAAGCGTCTGATCGTCAAGCACCTATTCAACCTCCAAACCCTTTCCAGCCCGATAGACTATGGCTACATGGTCATCCACCTAAGTAGATTATTGGAGATATTGAAGCGCCTGTGAGAACTAGAGCAACTCCATTTAATGAGGCCATGTTTGCTAGCTTCTTATCTCAAATGGAACCTAAGAAAGTGTATGAAGCGCTAAGTGATCCAAGTTGGATTGAAGCCATGCAAGAAGAGCTTAATCAGTTTGAGCGTAGTAAGGTTTGGACGCTAGTACCAAGGCCAACTCACCAAGGAGTTATTGGGACTAGATGGGTCTATAGAAACAAGATGGATGAGAATGGAATTGTGATAAGAAACAAGGCTAGACTCGTGGCACAAGGTTATTGCCAAGAAGAGGGTATTGATTTTGATGAGACATATGCTCTTTTTGTCCGTCTTGAAGCAATCTCTATGTTTCTAGCGTATGCAGCGTTCAACAAGTTTACGGTGTATCAGATGGACGTGAAGAGTGCTTTCCTGAATGGTAAAATCCAAGAAGAAGTATATGTGGAGCAACCAACAGGATTCATCAACCACCATGGTAAGGGTATGGTTTACAAGCTAGACAAAACACTTTATGGGCTTAAGCAAGCACCCCGAGCATGGTATGCCACTCTCTCTATCTTCCTTGTTGGTAAAGGCTTTTCAAAAGGCAGCGTTAATACAACGTTATTTAAAATTACCAATGACGAAAATATTCTTTTAGTCCAAATTTATGTTGATGATATTATATTTGGCTCTACTAACAAGCGTCTGTGTGAGAAATTTTCAAAAATGATGCAAGAACAATTTGAAATGAGCATGATGGGTGAATTAACTTTCTTCTTAGGATTACAAGTTAAACAACTCTCTAATGACATATTTATTAACCAAGCTAAATATACACGTGATATGATTAAGAAATTTGGTATGGAAAATGCATCATCTTCAAAAATTCCAATGAGTCAAACTCTTAAGTTAGATAAAGATGAAAGTGGGAAGAAAGTTGATATCACTAATAATAGAGGTATCATTGGATCACTGTTTTATCTTACTGCCAGTAGACCGGATATTATGTTTTTGGTATGCATGTGTGCACGTTTTCAAGCTGATCCTAAAGAATCACACCTTATTGCTGCTAAGAAGATCCTTAAATACCTAAAAGACACATAGAATGTGGGCTTATGATATCCAAGGGATTCTCTTTTTGAACTAATTGGTTACTCAGATGCAGATTTTGTAGGTTGCAAAATAGATCGTAAGAGTACTAGTGGTACATGTCAATTTCTAGGTGATAGGTTAGTTTCATGGCATAGTAAGAAACAACAATCGATAGCTACCTCTATAGCTGAAGCCGAATATGTAGCTGCAGGAAGTTGTTGTGCACAAGTATTGTGGATGAGCCAACAACTTGAGATTATGGAATAATCCTAGGTTCAACCCCCATTCATTGTGATAACCAAAGCGCCCTAGCCATGACTCAAAACCCTGTTCTCCATTTCAAAACCAAACATATTGACATTAGATACCATTTTCTTCGTGACCATGTTCAAAAGAAATATATCTCAATGCAATTCATTGGCACAGACAAACAATTGATAGATATCTTCACCAAAGCGCTCAATGAACAACGCTTTCTCACTTTGAGAAGTGAACTAGGTATGATTGATTTAAACGCTAATCATCAAGCATCATATTTTATTAGACATAATCTAGGGGGAATCCACCTTATCTATGTCTAAAAGATTTTTGAAATTGTTAACAAGTTATCAGATTTAGGGGAAACCTTAAAATTGTACTTGAACATGTCTGTAAGCATCAATGATTAAAAACTTTCATATTCATAGATCATCAACGCTCAATATTATTTGTGCATAATATGTTGGACGCTCAAACATAAAAAGGTTTTGATTTCAAGCGTTGAATGGATTCCATTCAACACTTAATACAAAATTATTTATAAAATTCATGCATAAATTTTACACGCTTCTTGAAGTAATGGATAGACTCAAAAGGCTATTTTGGACTCTATTCACACACTTCTATCACATCAAACCAAAGGGTAATTGTTAGGAAATTTCATGTTAGATGTTTTGATGATGACAAGATATGATTCATTGTTAGACCCCAAATAAAATGTAAGTTTATGTTTTCCTTAGATCATTGTTTAAGCGTTTGAAAGTTTGTAATTTTGTTTAGGCTTGTAATTTTTATCTTTGTAAATTTTAGACTAAGTCTTAGTAACTGAATCGCTAGTAGAATTCTAGGTGAGTCTATTAGAGAAGAAGTTGAAGACCAGTGTCTGAAGTCAACCAGAGATGAAGATTTATCTCTTAGCGTCCGTCAAACGCTAAAGGAACCTATTTCAGGATACATGGATCAAGCGCTCAAATTGTCTCAAGCGATGGATGTAAGATTCACCTGAAATAAATCCTCAAGTCATGAAAGACTTAAATGCAATCATTCAACGGACATTTATTTCCAACGGAAAATAAATTCAAATGCATTAAATGTCTGATAAGAGCATTAAATGTGATAAGCTACTGTGACTTATGGACAAGCCACCTTTTGACCAGACTGTCAGAAATTTCAGAGTTTTAGCTGCTCCCGTCCAATCGGATTCAGCGAATTTTTAGGAATGTCAAACTTTAGGTATGATCACGCGCCACGTGAAAGACACGCTTCTACATGTACCAACGGACAGATCCCAAGAAATTGCCTATAAATACCTTGCTCCAGAAAACCAAAAGAAAATAACAACGAGAATATACGAGAAATTATTGCCAAAAATCTTACGTACATTCTTTCTGGAAAAAGCTTAGAAACCCCATAGCCAAAACCTTTCAAGCTTTCTATCTACATTCCAGACAGTCACAAATATCTCAAATATCTTCCAAAGAAGAAATTCAAACTCCAACTGAGATATTCCAAGTTGTTTGATCTTCTCTAAAACAAACAAACCCTAGTGACAAACCTCAACCTTTCATCTGAGTGAGAAAAGTTGTTGAAACCTTTCAGGCAGTATTTCTGAGTGAGAAAAGCTTGAAGAAGACGATCTTCATTGGTGCTGAAGTCTGTGTGATCAAGGAGCCCAAGATCATTTTCATCCATTACTATTTTGTAGAAGTTTCTGTGTGATTCTTTGATAATCATCATAGTAAATTCCTCCAAGTGAAATAGGAGAAGAAGGACGTAGCTGGGATTACATCACCCAGTGAACCTTACAAATTATTGTGTCATTTATATTTTATTGCCTTATATTCATCACATTATATTATTCTGAAAAAGACAAATAAAATTGCAAAGCGATTAATTTAACTAAAAGAACGTTAAAAATCATTTCCGCTGTGCTAACCCTGATTAAGCGATCTAAGCGTTGCTCTACTTTGGTAAACTGCTGAAATCACTAAGTCTAAGTTAACTACTCTGAAGCGTCTGACCCAAGTGCTCAGCTTTCCAAGCGTTCAAATTTCTAAAGTGATACAAAAATTTGTGAAGTCGAAAAAGACTTCAGGGTCTATTCAACCCCCCCTTCTAGACCCTTTCGTATGCCACTTGGGACCACCAGTAATCCTTAATTTTAAAATGACGGTTCAGTGAAAGGACGTGCCTACCTACACTACAGTGGCTTTTGGGCGCGTGCTCCCCACACTGAATATTTCAAACCTTTTGAAATTAAAAAAGGTAACTGCAAAAGTAACCGCGAATGTCAAATTAATTTTGTATTTATCCAATGCAGTTTCCACATTTTTCGCACCTATTTTATTGGGATTTTCAGCACAAATTTAATTTTACTTAAAATATGGCCAAATATTAAATAAGCAGTTAATTCTCACTCATCTATAAATTCAAGAAATTGCAGAAGTGTTTCCTTTTATCACTCATATCTTCTAAAGAGCTATCTGCAAAATTCTCTCTCTCAAAGTTAATTGCTTCCAATCTCTTCAAACCTCTCTAAAAATGGCTCCCAAGAAATCTTCAAAATCTGTTGCTACGTCTTCTTCATCAAATCCCCAGGCTGAAGTTCATGTAAATCCAAGTTTTTTGGTTGATTGGGGTTATCTTTACTCCCAACAATATTTTCCAGTTCGTAGTATCCTTCTCTCCTTTGAACAACAAAATCTGAAAGCCTTAATGACCAGTTATTATCAACTTCATCTAGAGACTCTCAAAGAATTCTATGAGAATGCCCAACTTTCCGATGATGGTCGTTATATCACGTATTTATTCCTGGAGTTTCCCGACACTGTTTTCACCCTTACTTCAGAACTTACTGCCGACTTCTTTCAACTTTCAAATAAAGGGATTTTGCCCTCTGACGTCGGTGTCGGAGATTTCTCTGTAGTTTGGGAACACATGAAATTACGAGAAAATTCGTCCTATTCTCACAATTTCAAGAAAAAGGAGTTGAAGACGAAGTATCAAATAATGGCGGACATCTGCGCTAAAGTTCTTGAGTGCAGAGCAAGATCGTTTGACAAGATTAGCCATTTGCAGTTTCAGATGATGGTGGCTATTGCTAAGAATTTTGAAATTAATTGGCCTAGGTTTATTTTTGAGCGTATTGCATCAATGTTGGGGAAGAAGCCTCCCACCAAACCTGATGGCTTAGTATTAAGTTGTATTCTGTATCGTAGCGGTCATGTTCCAAGCGCTGGGACTGCCGTTCCGAAAGAGAAGTTTTTGGGTAAAAAGATGATTTCATCCCTTCTTCACCCTGCTGCTACTGGCGGAGCTACGTTGCCCTATGAAGAATGCGCTAGACGTAAAGCTGAAAAGCTAAGAAAGAAGAAAGAGGAAGAAGCGCTTCAAAGGATTGCTACAACTGAGCTCTATGAAGATTATCCCCGAGTTAGTTTCTCCTACTGAAGAGTGCCCAACAGATGTTGTATTGGGTTTGAACATCAAGAAGTCCAAGGCTGCTCCTCAAGCGCCTTCTAAGAAGTCGAAGAGGAAGAAACCGTCATCCCCTTCTCCCTCACCCATTCATTTCAAGAAGGATGCTGAGGAAGAAGAGCAAACAGAAGCTCTTAAGCAACAGAAAATAGTTGGATCAATTCCCGTTGAATCTGAGGTAATTTACATTACCACCGCTCGTGAAAAATCTGTCTCTTTAACACACCAAAAGATTCGCACTCCAGCAGCTAGAAAATTAACTGATCCTCGTGGTATTTTAGAGTCAAGCGCCCCATTGAGCGCTCCTGTAGAGCCAAGTGTAGAATCTATTCGAGCTTCAGACGCTTAAGAACCATCAGCCGCTCAAGCTGATTTGCAAAAGGAACCTAAAGCTAGTGAACCCCAAGTTCATCCTCTGGAGCCCGTTGCTGAGACTAGCGCTCAGGGTAAGAAATTTCTTCTACTAAGGCCTTCTCTCGATTCTCTACCTTCTGTAGAAAATTTAGTTTTTAAGGTGTGTTTCTTTCTTTCAGTTCTGTTAGATATCGATGTTGAAGCAGACACTGTTGTACCTGTTTTTGAGGGCATGCCAGTGGAATTTGATGTGGATCTTTCAGCAATTGTGGACATAGCTCAAGAAGTTGCTGCAGACGCTGATGGTGATCTCCCATACACTGTGGGTGGATTAACCACTAGGCATTCGGTGGTGCTAGATAGAGACATAGACCATTCCGCTTTCCCTTCGACTTTACTCAATGAAGACTTTGCTTCGCATGAGGACATTGAAGAAGTCTATGTCGATGCAGAACATTGTATTCAAGAAGCAATTGAGTACGATGCCTGGTTTAATCAGATTCTCTTTGATACAGAGTTGTCAGACGCTTAGAAAGATGAGCACATTCGAATTACATCCGAGGATCCAGCGCCTCCCCAGAAAAAGTCCAAGAAGACTACAAAGGCCAAGTCTTCTAAATCTAAGTCTTTTACCAGTGCTGCAGAACTGGGAGTCCCCAAACGGACTTTGGTTGATATTCTTGCTGATATCTCAGCCTCTAAACCTTTTAAGCCCCAGAAAGCTCCCGAGCCCGTGAAGAGGACTCTAGCTGAGATTGATTCTAGGGAAAATTGCATAACATACCCCTATGAAATACGAAATTTGCATGAAATCCACCTGTGTTAAAAATATAGCCTTATATACCCCTGTGTTTTTTAAAACCCTGCAGGAAAACCCCTATCCGTTAGAAATTAACGGAAGGTAGTATTCACGCGCGGTTTGTGCGAAGTGGGATGTGTTTTAGGGTTTTTACAGGTTAAAATGGATGAGAAATTGACTAAAATACCCTTTTTCATTATTATTTTCCTTTTTCCCAATTCCTTTTTCCTCCCTTTTCCAGGTCTCTCTCTCTATCTCTCTCTTTTTGTTGGTTAATTTTATTCTAAGTTGAATTCAACCACCTCCTCTCCCACCTCTTCCATCGTCGTACCTGCTCCCACCGCCACCGTACAACCTCTTCCAACATCATCCCTGCAAATCGAAAATTTGCCATGCAACTTCCTCTAATCCAAGATCTGAAAATAGACCCTGCAACTTCAAAATTCAAGATCTGAAAATTGTCGGCCGGACTACAAATACGTCACCAAACTGCGTATTTAAGGGCATACTCATAATTCTTAATTAAACCTGTGTGGAACAATTTAAATTCAGGTCTCTAATCTTTACCTCAAAACCCGCAACATTTACATTATTAAAAGGGGCTAAAGAAATGTTTTTCCTTCAATTTACAATCTAAATATTCACAAAAATGAAAAAACAACAACTGCAATAGAGAAGGAGAGCAGGTTTGTTGGTGAATAGGTTTCTGCATTCCCTTCTCATTTTCTTTTGAATTTTTTTGTTTCATTGTTTTTCAGATTTTTATGAATTCTTCTCAGATTTTTCCTCTTTCTCATATTCTTTTTATTTTTCATGGGTGTGTTGTCTTATTTTTTTTATTATTCTTTTATTTTTCTCAAGTTTCTAAGTTTTTTAGAATTTTTTGATTTAAAAAATATATATATAATTATTTTTTGATTTTTTTAACTGTTTCAAAAATTTTCAAGCATTTTTTTATCAAATTTATGAGTTTTTACTGAATTTTCAGCTTTATTTTCTATTTTATTCTAATTTTCAGAAATTTTTGTAATTATTTTTTGAATTTTTTCATGGATTTTAGATTTGTTTATTTATTTATTTTTTATTTTGTTTTCATTTGTTTTGATCCAACGGCTAAGAAGAAATGATCCAAAAGCTGAGATTAAATGAAAATAATGATAATATTTATTAACATTAGGGGTATCACGGTCATACAATACATAAAACTAACGGCGTTAGTATGCACTAACGGAAAGGGAGAGTATGCAAATTAAAAAATAACACAGGGGTATATAAGGCTATTTTTTTAACGCGGGGGAATTTCATGCAAGTCTTGTATTTCACAAGGGTACAATATGTTAGAGTTAGTGCCCGGCGCACCAATTATTGGGCGTCATTCTTTGTAATAGTAACTCTAGAGTTGAACAATCGTTTTCTTATAAATAAAGTCAATCTCTTTTTTTATGTGTGGCATGTCTTTATTCTTAAATTAGTTTTTACTTTGGCTTAGAATAAAGTCCCGAAGGATCACACATAGCTATGGGACATCATTGCACATTGGGTGTGGCAATGATGGAATATGTCTCGAAGGTTGTGATCTTTAAACATTGTTCCAAGTCGTGAAAGGGTTCATCGAGATAAAGGGATATCAATGCAACCCAAAAGACTTGCTCATATGATGCATACTTGATAGGAGTCGTTTTTACATAAGTTTTTAGGTCCTTTCAATGACAATTCAGGCCCATATATCGTTTATTTCGTGCCACTCGTGCGTTTAATATGTGTGTAAAGTGCTTTCAGGTAGTAAGCGACATGGACGAAGAAAAGGGCAAAAAGACGACTCATTTACCCAACCCTGCCCAAGCCTTCGCACTGAGGCGCCTAGGCGCCATTTTTCACGCGCCCAGGCGCGACCCAGCAAACAACAATCAAAGCTTCGCACTTCCGCGCCTAGGCGCCTGAACCACCACGCCTAGGCGCCACATATCGCGCGCCTGGGCACCCCGAAACTTTTGCCCCAAGAAAGACACGCCACATAAGCGGCGCCTAGGCGCCGATCAACGCGCGCCCAGGTGCCGCGATAACAGAATTTTGGAACTATAAATAGGATTTTTCAATTCATTTTGTGAGTTGGAAATCTGGGAGATTAGGGGCGATTTGCTGGGTTTTGGGCCATTCTTCATCAACTCTAAGAGGCTAAGAAGGAGATCTAGCTTGGGATTGAAGCTCTTGACTCGGATACATCATCAATCAAGCAATATAGGGAGTTTTCATATGTTTTTCATTACATACTTGTCTATGATTATGTATATGACTACATTAGGATCTTCTATGTTATTGATTATGAGCTAAATTTGTGAGACTAAGGCCATGTGAAGGCCAATTTATGAGTCAATATATGTGAAGTTACTTTTTGTATTAATTCTCCTATTGCTTTGTGTGTTAATTCTATGCTTTTATGCCAATCATGTGTTTGATCACCATATGCTTGCTATCTTGCCTAATCTAGTTGTTCGAGAGAAGATAGATTAGGGTGCAAGGGAATTAACACATCACCCGAAACAAATGAGGGATTGCTCCTAGAAATAGGTAAAGATTCCTGGGTGTTGTTAGCCGGATTTATTCGGGGAAGCTCCAGAACGTTAATGCGTGATTTTTGATTAGATTCTCGGATAGACATATTTAGAGAACCGTCAACTAATCATAGGATTATTATGAGCCAAGACATCGGGTAATAATTAATTTAGGAGTTTCCACCAAAGCAATAGGAGTCTAATAATTCAAGGAGTAACCCATATAAATTGACGAGTAGATTTGGTTGTAGCATGTGCCTTGGTCATTTTATCATACGTGAAGTTTAATCCATAGCTTGTTCCCTCCTTTGGTCCTTCGTTTACTTAGTTCTTTTAGTCCCGCTTTTCTTTAAGTGTCTTTTACCTTTTTGAAAATCAGAAACTCAAAATCCAAGTCTCCGTGGTTCGAAAACCCGGAATTATTTTTTGTCCACTTTTATTACTACCACGACTAGTACTCTTACTATCCAAAGCACGTTAGGTTCTAGCGTGTCAATACTCTGGTAGAAGTGTATCTCGTTCCATAGATACTGGCACGGTGAAAGCGAATGCATATATGAGGGTTGCCATTGTGGTAATGGGCGAATTGAACAACCCCATGGAAGTTCCTGAAATGGATTCCCATTCGAATGTGGAACTTCCAGTGGTCTTGTAGTATAAGAGTAATCCTTATGGACCTAAGATTCCGTTGGATGTCTTGTGCGTAACCGCGCATGTTCTTGATTTGTTACATGATCACTTTAGATGATCGAATATGGGCAAACTCAGACATGCACGTCTTACGTAGTAAGGCACGTGAGAATCAAGAGGAATCTATCTCTGACATTAGCCAGTCGGTTAATCTCCTATGGTTACATAGTGAATCGACTTAAGGAATCTTCGGCCGAAGTATGATATCTAAAGAGGCGTAGGGTTTTCTCGTTTAGACAGTCGAAGTCGATTTCACATAACGTGGGAAACATAGTATTGAATTAATAGAGCTTCGACCTTAGCCAATGCTCTAGATTCAATCGGGAGATTAGATAGAGAGATCTTACTTATGCGAGAATCAAGATCGCAAAAGGCGTATCTTTACTTTCGTTTTATCTAGGTCTTCGGGACCCTATGCTAGGTGGGCAACCGCGATTTGTAAGTGCCGAGAATTAGCTTAGTGACTAATTCGAGGCTTGATTAAATCAAAGGATTGATTTAACTAGTACTTTCCATTTTAGGAAGGTACACTAGCACTGTGGGAAGGTGTACTTACTACTAGATAGAAACGAGCCTAAGGGGTCACACACTAACTCAAGAGAGTCACTGCTTGAATAGATGTGATTAATCAATTTCGAGGAAATTGAGGGAATTAGGAAAGCTTAGTACTTTCCTAATATGGAATATAAATTAATTGAAGGATTCAATTAATTTTACTCTTTTAATTAATCTTGTAGAATTAATTAAATTAAGGGACCTAGTAGAGTCCAAGTATTTTATTTAATTGGGTGGAGCCCAAGTTAAATAAATAAATGTTGGAATTAGTTGGTTGGAATTAATTTGACTTGTATTTAATTGATGGGTTGCACCTATAATTAAATTGAGAAGTCAAAATTAAATCCTAAAGTCCAATTAAATGGAGTTGACCGATTTGTGAGTGTAGATAAGGGAGGGGCGATTTTATGTGTGGGATAAGAGAGGGGGCGATTTTATGTGTGGTGGAAGAGAAAAAGAGTTTTCCCCTCCCCCAAGTCTTCATAGGATAAGGATTACTAGAGAGTTTGGGAGAAAGGAAGTTTCCTTTTCCTAATAGGACTCTAGGTAATCTTCACCTATAAATAAGAGATGAAGGAGACTAAAATTGATGATGAAAAAGCTAAAAAATTCGCCCCCTCCCTTAGACCTAAAATTGGCCACCTCTCTCCTCTTTCCAACAAGACGTCATTTATTCATGTGTTGAATTAAACGACTTAGAAAATATTCCTACCTTTCACATAATCAAGCCTAAGTTAAGCTTAGAATCGTTTTGTTGTCTAGCACGCAAGGCAAGACGATTGGTGACTTGAACCAGGTGTGGATACATCTTAGAGGTGCGACGCTTGGAGCACTCTAAACTGGGAGATACGAAAAACGATGGGCAATTTCTCACCCAAGGGAAATTGTGTGGATTTGCACCACAAGGTTGCTGAGATCCAAAGTACGAGGTGAAACGAAATTTTCGAAAGGTATAATTTCGTTTACCTCTTTATCAAATTCGATCGAACCAATTCCATATTCCTGTTTTCGGGTGGTTGTACGTTTACTTATGTAAAATTTTAATTTCCGCTGCCACGAGCCACCCGAGGGAATGAGTCAACCCAATAGTGGTATCAGAGCCATGGTTTGGCTCAATCGAATTTTTATGTGATTATGCATGTTTGTTTTTACGTTTTAATTGTAAAATCGAAAGCATGATAATCAATATGTTCATTGTTAGACTAGGATTGATTTTGATTTGGGATGTTGTTTGATTTTTATGATTTTAATGTTTAAAAGTCATTGGTTTTAAAAATCATGAAATCTGAAATTTGGGTATATGATTGTTTTTGAAGGTTTTGATCTAGTTTTATGAAATCACCTTTGGTGGGGTGTTGCGAGATGGTTGAACCGAAGGTTTAATCATCAAGTAATAAAACTCAGACCTTAGGAGAATTCAGATTCGTTAATCGAAACTCGGAAGAATCACGAAAGTGCGAAAAACTGATTTGAAAATCACGAACAGCAACAGCCGCTACACGCGGCGCCCAGGCATGGGGTAACCCACGCCCAGGCACGCGGATGACCACGCTCAGGCGTGGTCAACAGAAAGTTAAAATAAAAAAAAATTCCTTTCTTCGTACTTTCTGAAGGTGGGTGATCCAAAGACTTTACCTATGATGTTTTAGACTTGTAAACTCTGAGAAAGGTTTTAGAAATCAATATCGAACTTATCCCAATGATATTTGCAATCTAGTTTGAATGATGAATGGGTGAAAGTTACTTTATCACATGTATGTTTCTTGCTTGGCATGTTTATGTGATAAAAGAATGAACCACGAGCCTAGTCGTTGTGTTGGTTTTCTATGTATGTAATTATTCTAGAGTTGTAAGTAATAACCGGTTTGGCTCTTTCCTTTTCGTATAGTAGATTAGTAGTTTTTGATATTCTATGTAATCGAAGACGGAGCAAGGAGATGGAGCCAAGACTTGAAGACTTGTATGCTGAGACGATACCATTGTAATAGTCTAGGCTGTGTTTTTATTTTCAAGAATGTCCAAACCCACTTTGGCTCGAGTGGGTTGCTAGGTTAGGGCTCGAGGTGGTTCATCCTCAATTTTACAGCTTTGTGGATGTTTTACTTATCTGTCTATGATGATTATGTGATGTAATGCATGCATAGGATAGATAATTAGAACAAGATAATTAAATCTGATGAGACCCCCCAATAAGCATGTTATAATTCCCTCCTGTGAAAATATTAGGCTTATAGGATATTAAGAATGAAATTCTATTATCATGCCTTCCATCATAAGTATACACCATGTGAAACGCCGCTAAAGGTTCAATCCTTTTGCTCAGAAAATGGGGTGGATTGGATCTGAGGTAGGCTGTGAGTGTTTACTAAGCACTACGGTGCCCCGTGGAAATCGGTTGGTTTCATTGCTTTGCTCAGAAAATGGGGGCAATGAAATTGATGGTTATACATGGGATACTTGATGGGTCGAGCCTAACATCGTCCCTCGTGTGTTAGCTCAGAAAATGGGGCACATGTGGGAGATGAGGAAAATCATCTTGAGAATTATGTAAAAAAGATAAAAGGTCCGGTAAGGCTACTATTCAAAATCATCGTATGTTAGCTCAGAAAATGGGGCATATGATAAGTGAGAATGGATCTCAAGCCCACTAAAGAAACTAACGTTTCTTCGAATCATGTCAAGAGGGTGGTCTGATTTGAGAAAAATAGTGGGAGACTTGTACAATTAAAGACCAAATTGTATAAGGACTTTATTTGAAAATCCTTTATTGATTGTCTGTTATGCATTTTTGTAGATAAACGAAAATGGCCAATAATCCTTTCAAAACCCTAATTGAAACAAACAAACTAACTGCATCAAACTTTGAAGATTGGCTTCGTAACCTTAAGATTATCCTTTCGTCTGAAAGAAGACAATATGTGCTTGACATACCGGTGCAAGATGAGCCGAAAGAGGATTCATCTGATGATGAAAAGTTCCAGTACCAACAATGGAATGAAGATGACGTGCAAGTGCGATGTCTCATGTTGGCCTCTATGAGCAACGAGTTGTAGAGACAACATGAGACGATCGAGAATGCTGCGTCGATCCTCCTTCATTTGCAAGAGCTGTATGGCACTAGAACTAGGCGAGAAAGATATGCTATCTCCAAGGAGCTCTTCAAAGCTCGAATGACTGAAAACTCTAATGTAAGTGCGCACGTACTTAAAATGATCGGGCTAATTGAAAAATTGGCTGGTCTGGGCGTGGCACTTGACAATGAGCTTTCTATGGATTTGGTCCTACAGTCATTGTCTAACTCTTATGATTAATTTGTGGTCAATTTCAACATGAACCAACTTGAAGCAAAGCTTCCTGAGCTATTGAACATGTTGAAGACTGCTGAAAGCACCATCAAGAAGGATAAACCGGTGCTTCTTATGAATTCTTCATCAAAAGCCAAGAAGGGCAACAAGAAGAAGAATAAAACTAAGAAGCTGAAAGGTAATGGTGGTGTGAAGAAGGGTAAGAAGTCCAAGTCAAAAAAGTCTGATGAGTGCTTCAAATGTGGGAAAGTTGGGCACTGGCAAATGAACTGCAAAGAGCCTCCGGCTCAAGATATGTTCTTTGTTGAAGTTAACTTCACTGTTAACAATTCTTCTTGGTTTTTTGACACTGGATGCGGTGTTCATATCTGCAATGATTTGCAGGTGATGAAAAGAACCAAGGAGCTAAGTAGAGGAGATATGACCCTGCGGATGGAGAATGGAGCATTAGTTGCTGCCAAAGCCGTGGGGACAATCTACTTAGAGTTAGGAGATAGGAAATTAGTTTTACATTCCGTTTATTTTGTTCCTGAAATAATAAGAAATATTATCTCGATTCCGATTTTGGATAGAGAAGGATATTATTTTGAGATTCGTAATAAAAGTTTGCTTTTATTTTATGAATCGTCTCTTGTTATGGAATCGAAAATGAAGGATGGAATGTATACTATATCCCCAATAATTTCCAATCTCAATATTCAACAAAGTAACAAACGTAAACAAGATAATCAAGTAAACGCACAAATGTGGCACGAAAGACTTGGACATATTTCCAAAGAAAGAATTCGAACAATGGCAAAACATTGAGGTGTAAATGACTTAGATGAATTGTCAAGTTGCGAATCATGTCTTAAAGGAAAAATGACCAAGTTACCATTTTCGGGGAAAGAGGAACGAGCCACAAAACCATTGGACTTGGTCCATACGGACGTGTGTGGGCCAATGAGTGTGAGCACTCATGGTAGCCAAAGCTACTTCATAACTTTTACCGATGATTATTCACGGTTTGGTTACTTATATCTTATGAGATATAAATCTGAATCCTTTGAGAAGTTTAAGGAGTTCAGAAATGAAGTAGAGAAACAACTTGGTAGAAGTATTAAGGCTCTTCGATCGGATCGAGGAGGAGAATACTTGTCTCCCGAGTTTCTTGATTATCTTAGAGAGAATCGCATTCTCTCACAGTGGACACCGCCCGGCACGCCTCAACATAACGGGGTAGCTGAGCGTAGGAATTGAACATTGCTAGATATGGTTCGATCCATGATGGGTTTCACAAAAGTTCCTAAGTCCATGTGGGGCTATGCTCTTGAAACGGCTGTCTATCTGTTGAATAGATTGCCTAGCAAGACGGTGCCCAATACCCCATATGAAAATTGGTGTGGAAAGACGCCCTCATATAATCATTTGAGAATATGGGGGTGTCCAGCTTATGTAAAGCACTTAGTGGGAGACAAATTGGACCCCAAGTCCTCTTTGTGCTATTTTGTAGGATATCTAAAGGAAACTGTTGGATATTACTTCTACAGCCCAACGGAACAAAAGGTTATTATTTTGAGAAACGCCAATTTCTTGGAGAGGGGTCACCTTCTAGATAGGAAAGGTGAGGCTGTAGAACTTGATGAGGTCTATGAGAATGGATCAAGTCAAGAGATACAAATTAACCCACCCGACACCAACGAAGCTACATCAGAGGCACCCACTGAAAACACACAACCTTTGAGGAGATCAAAGAGGATCCCAAAGGAGCCTGAAAGATGGCTAGGCCTATTGCAAGAGGAGGGCACTCAAGATCCTCCTCTAGACTCTGATCCGAAGAGTTTTAAGAGTGCAATGTCTGACATTGATTCGAGAAGATGGCTAGAGGCCATGACATCCGAAATGGACTCCATGTACTCCAACAAGGTATGGACCTTGGTTGACCCACCTGTGGGCATCAAGCCCATTGGCTGTAAGTGGGTCTACAAGCGAAAGCTTGGAGTCGATGGAGAGGTAGTCACCTATAAGGCTCGCCTCGTGGCAAAAGGATTTACTCAAAGACAAGGGATTGACTATGAGAAAACCTTCTCGCTAGTGGTTATGTTGAAATCCATTAGGATTATGCTTGCAATATCTGCATATTTTGATTATGAAATATGGCAGATGGATGTAAAGACTGCATTCCTCAATGGAGAAATTGAGGAAGAGATTTACATGCAACAGCCAGAGGGCTTTACATCCAAAGGGAGCGAACACAAAGTGTGTAAACTCCAAAGGTCCATCTATGGACTTAAGCAAGCTTCTCGAAGTTGGAACGAACATTTTGACACTATCATACAAGAGTATGGATACGTTCAAAACGTTGAAGAGGCATGTGTGTATAAGAAAGACAGTGGGAGCGCAGTCACGTTCATCATACTTTATGTCGGTGACATCCTACTAATTGGAAATGATGTAGGGATGATGCAGTCAACTAAAGTATGGCTCTCTAATAAATTCTCCATGAAAGATGTGGGAGAGGCGTCCTACATACTCGGTATTAAGATCTATAGGGATAGATCGAATATGATGCTAGGTCTCTCCCAATCTGCATATGTCGATCGCGTACTTAAAAGATTTGAAATGGAAGAGTCCAAGAAGGGATTCTTGCCAATAGGACATGACATCACACTTTCCAAGTCTATGTGTCCAAAGACTGAGGAAGAAAGAGTGAAAATGTCCAAAACTCCCTATGCTTCTGCGATAGGTAGTATAATGTACGCGATGATATGCACAAGACCCGATGTAGCTTATGCATTGAGTGCGTGCAGTCGATATCAAGCGAATCCAGGCATGGCACACTAGAGTTCGGTGAAAACAATCCTTAAATATCTAAGGAGAACTAAGGAATTGTTCTTGATATACGGACGAGGAGAATTGGAATTAGAGGGGTTTACTGACTCGAGTTTCCAATTCGACAAGGATGACTCGAAGTCGGTCTCTGGGTTTGTATTTCTGCTTAATGGCGGAGCGGTTAGCTGGAAGAGTTCCAAGCAAGCAACCATAGCTGACTCCACCACTGAAGCAGAATTCATTGCAGCAAATGAGGCTGCAAAAGAAGCTGTTTGGTTCATCCAAGAATTAGGTGTTGTTCCATCCGTTGGGGATCCAGTAACGGTATACTGTGATAACAACGGGGCTATTGCGCAAGCAAAAGAGCCGAGGTCTCATCAGAAATCCAAACATGTTCTGAGGAAATTCCGATTGATACGAGAAATCATTGGAAGAGGCGACGTGCGAATGGAGCGCGTGGATACAGCGGACAACATAACGGTCCCACTCACCAAACCCCTTAGCCAAAAAGTATTTGAAGGACATCTGGGAAGAATGGGCTTTAAATACATAGGCAATTGGCACTAGGGCAAGTGGGAGATTGTTAGAGTTAGTGCCCGGCGCATCAATTATTGGGCGCCATTCTTTGTAATAGTAACTCTAGAGTTGAACAATCGTTTTCTTATAAATAAAGTCAATCTCTCTTTTTATGTGTGGCATGTTGTTATTCTTAAATTAGTTTTTACATTGGCTTAGAATAAAGTCTCAAAGGATCACACATAGCTATGGGACATAATTGCACATTGGGTGTGACAATGATGGAATATGTCTCGAAGGCTGTGATCTTTAAACATTGTTCCAAGTCGTGAAAGGGTTCATCGAGATAAAGGGATATCGATGCAACTCAAAAGACTTGCTCATATGATGCATACTCTGGTAGAAGTGTATCTCGTTCCATAGATACTGGCACGGTGAAAGCCAATGCATATATGAGGGTTGCCATTGTGGTAATGGGCGAACTGAACAACCCCATGGAAGTTCCTGAAATGGATTCCCAGTCGAATGTGGAACTTCCAGTGGTCTTTTAGTATAAGAGTAATCCTTATGGACCTAAGATTCCATTGGATGTCTTATGCACAACCGCGCATGTTCTTGATTTGTTACATGATCACTTTAGATGATCGAATATGGGCAAACTCAGACATGCACGTCTTACGTAGTAAGGCACGTGAGAATTAAGAGGAATCTATCTCTGACATTAGCCAATCGGTTAATCTCCTATGGTTACATAGTGAATCGACTTAAGGAATCTTCGGCCGAAGAATGATATCTAAAGAGGCGTAGGGTTTCCTCGTTTAGATAATCGAAGTCGATTTCACATAACGTGGGAAACATAGTATTGAATTAATAGAGCTTCGACCTTAGTCAATGCTCTAGATTCAATTGGGAGATTAGATAGAGAGATCTTACTTATGCGAGGACCAAGATCGCAAAAGGCGTATCTTTACTTTCGTTTTATCTAGGTCTTCGGGACCCTATGCTAGGTGGGCAACCGCGATTTGTAAGTGCCGAGAATTAGCTTGGTGACTAATTCGAGGCTTGATTAAATCAAAGGATTGATTTAATCTAGTACTTTCCACTTTAGGAAGGTACACTAGCACTGTGGGAAGGTGTACTTACTACTAGATAGAAACGAGCCTAAGGGGTCACACACTAACTCGAGAGAGTCACTGCTTGAATAGATGTGATTAATCAATTTCGAGGAAATTGAGGGAAATAGAAAAGCTTAGTACTTTCCTAATATGGAATATAAATTAATTGAAGGATTCAATTAATTTTACTCTTTTAATTAATCTTGTAAAATTAATTAAATTAATGGACCTAGTAGAGTCCAAGTATTTTATTTAATTGGGTGGAGCCCAAGTTAAATAAATAAATATTGGAATTAGTTGATTGGATTTAATTTGACTTGTATTTAATTGATGGGTTGAACCTATAATTAAATTGAGAAGTCAAAATTAAATCCTAAAGTCCAATTAAATGGAGTTGACCGATTTGTGAGTGTAAATAAGGGAGGGGGCGATTTTATGTGTGGTGGAAGAGGAAAAGAGTTTTCCCCTCCTCCAAGTCTTCATAGGATAGGGATTACTAGAGAGTTTGGGAGAAAGGAAGTTTCCTTTTCCTAATAGAACTCTAGGTAATCTTCAGCTATAAATAAGAGATGAAGGAGACTAAAATTGATGATGAAAAAGTTGAAAAATCCGCCCCCCTCTCTTAGACCTAAAATCGGCCACCTCTCTCCTCTTTCCAACAAGACGTCGTTCTATTCATGTGTTGAATTAAACGACTTAGAAAATATTCCTACCTTTCACATAATCAAGCCTAAGTTAAGCTTAGAATCGTTTTGTTGTCTAGCACGCAAGGCAAGACGATTGGTGACTTGAACGAGGTGTGGATACATCTTAGAGGTGCGACGCTTGGAGCACTCTAAACTGGGAGATACGAAAAATGACGGGCAATTTCTCACCCCAAGGAAAATTGTGTGGATTTGCACCACAGGGTTGCTGAGATCCAAAGTACGAGGTGAAATGAAATTTTCGAAAGGTATAATTTTGTTTACCTCCTTATCAAATTCTATCGAACCAATTCCATATTCCTGTTTGTGGGTGGTTGTACGTTTACTTTTGTAAAATTTTAATTTCCGCTGCCACGAGCCACACGAGGGAATGATTCAACCCAACACAATATGCAATTTTCCCTTGATTCTACTTACTACAATGATCATTTGCACAGTGAACCAGAAGCTAGGCCACCGAGGAATGAGACGCTCAACTTTTATGATAACTATTCTCGCATTCCTCAGAGTCCAAGTGAGGAGACGCTCAACAAGCTCAACTACTCTCACTATCCTGAGACAGTCGCTCATTACTCCAATCTTTAGAAAGCAAAGCCCCTCCGCTTATGGAAAGCTAAAGGAAGGGCAATTCCTGACAAGCCTGCAGATTTGAAGCAAATGATCTTTCGTGAAGCATAGCTATACTTTGAAAGAGTGTGGCTTGGAGATTACAATCCAGCCCTCCAGTGCTTCCTTGCCTTGAAGGACATTCATGATCACGGATTTAGAGCTATCATTGCAGCTGGATCAGAATGGCTTCTTCAAGAAGCTAAATGAGTCGAGGCATATGACTTGAAGTGCCACACTATTGAAGAAATGGTCGCTAGCCCAGCATTGTTTAATCAAGCGATTCATGACAGATGCAAGCGCTTTGCCCGATATTGTCTTGATTCCCGCATTCAGCGCCTCAGACCTATTCTATCCTTGCTAGAAATTTGACAACCTGTTGAAGCATCCCTTCGCCAAGCGCTCGCTAAGCTCAGTCAGTCCAAACTTGTTCCAGAAATGAGCAGCGCTCCCTGTGGCGAATCTTCAAGCTCTAATATGGAAATGGATACTGAACAGCGCTATGAGTTTCTCTTTAATCGAATGAGACTTAGAGACGCTGTGCAACTATTCGATCGTATCTTTACTCAGCACTTTATCACAGCTTCTGGAGCATCTCTTAATGCCTTCTCAGGCTTCATCTTTTTGGATTCCTATCCCCAGGAGTTAAGCGCTCATTACCAGAGGGTAATTGACTTGCTCGAAGGTCATTGTAACCCAGCTCTTACTCAAGTTGTCTTGCCCTACCTGGAGGACTACTGCAAGCATTGCATTTCTAATCTTCCAAACTTGCCAGCAGATAGGTTGTTGTTCTTCAGCAAGGAGAAAACCGATGACTCGCTATTCTTTATTCCAGGGTCAAGCGCCTGGTTAACTCCAGTTCAACCTATTGATGCTATTGGTCCTATGTGGGTAGCCGCCATAGAAAGCTCTCTTTCTATTTTGCTGCAAAAATTACTCCTGCCCTCTACTTCGGAAAATATATCTTGGCTGGATGTTATGCCAACGACGGGAATGATTCCTGCAGAAATCACTCCAGAATCATCTTTGATTCCATCGTTGCAGTAGCTCTCATAGTTTCGTCAGCTCTTTTCTTCAACGCCACGTCTTGCAAATTCTACCTTTGAGTACGAGGATACTCTTGTTCCTGTTTTCCACGAAGCGTCCTTTGAGGAGGACGTGGAGACAAATTAAGAGGAAGAAGCCCCTATCAACGCTCTTGTTCCAGTTCATGATGACATTTTAAGCGCTTCGGCAAATGAAGCTAAAACGGATTTTGTAGAAGTCCATGCTTCAAATGCTGCTCTTCCAAAAAGGAACCAACTATTGTTTTAGAGGAACCTCTCGAAAGGGATCTAGTGTGTGGTAAAGCGGTTGCTTCCAATGAACCTTTGCCCACTCCGGCGCATTCCTCCAGTGACTCTGAAAGTGATGATGATCCGGACGCTCAAGATTTCGGAAAAGCGGTTAAGAATTCTCTTGCTCATATCCAAGGTTCTTGCTCCCGTATAGAAGAACAAGGAAAATCAACGCTTTATCAAGTAGAAAGACTTCTCGCCGCTGACATGCGCAATCCTAACAAGCTTACCATTCTATTAATGAATAGTGTAGCACTGCTTGTCAACGAACTTTCAAACAACGTCGCTCAGTCGCTTGCCGAAAATGCAATTGCAGCCGCTATTGCTGCTCAAGTCGCTCTTCTGATTGATGAGGTTAAGCTCTTACGAAGAGAAGTATCTGAGCTTCGCTCGTTACAACCCCAACCTCTTGCTGCTGATGTCAAGAAGGGGGAAGACAAAGAAAAGTCTCAGTCCAAAGCGTCCATCTCTAAAACAGATAACAAACACTGGCGATCTATGTTCGAAGAAATAGTGAGCATAAAGAAAATGCTTACTAAAAAGCGAAAGCCTAGATATTATCAGGGCAGACACTTGCTTCCGGACTTAGACGTTGATTTCTTAGATAGTATGGGTTTTCATCCATATGCCGAACCGCTTAGAAGACCTATCAACTGGAAATCCACCAAGGATAGAAGACAAGACATTTACCATGACTTAATTCGTGAACTTGGAATCCCTCCGAGGGATTAGGTGGAAAGGTTGATGGAGCTGAATGAAAGCTCTAGAGAAAGAATACATGACTACAATGAAGTTCAACATACAACCATGATAGATGTTGATAGACTTCTACTGGACCTAGCAACTTAAATCTTCCAAGAAGAGAACAGGAAGCGATAGAAAATATGATCGCGTACATTGCTATATATATTTCTGTTGTTGCTTTCTTTAATTATCTATCTTTCAGCATAATACATGTACGCTTACTTTTCTGATAAATGAATGAATGTGTTATTGCTGAAACAACTTGTTAAAGCTAATCTAACTTAAGCTAACTTAACTAACTTTCCAAACGCTAACTTATGATCTCTTTTGACATTTCTTTGAACTCGTAATCTACAAAAGAGTTATAAGAGTTCAGGTCTTGACATCATCAAAAAGGAGAAAATTGGTAGGAAATTCCATGTTAGATGTTTTGATGATGACAAGATAGGTTTCATGTTAGACCCCAAGGCTATGTAAGTTCATCTTTTGATAGAATATGTATAAGCATTTAAAGTTATCAAGTTGTAAGATTTTAGTTAAGGCATTTTATCTTTATAGCTTTAGACTAGTATCTAGCGCTTGAGCTAAGATAGAATTCTAGGTGAGTCTATCAAGGTGAAATTGAAGATCAACGTCTGAAGACTTTGAAGATGAGAGATTCATTAAGCTGCTATCAAGCGCTTATGAATCAATTCAGGATGACTTTTGTTTTTAAGTGCTTGTCATCACTGACACGACAAAATCCTAGCAAGAGAACTAGGTCGCGTAAGTAGTAAAGTGGATGTTTAAGTCCGGGGTAATCATATCCACAGGGACAACTATAATCTAAGTACCAAGACTACTGTATTGCTTAATTCTAAGTTAGAACGGTCGATAAAAGGTTGATTAACTACATAATTAAAAACAAGAAAATAAACTAAGGCAACTTCAAACCAAACAAAGTGATAAAGCAATAGAGAGAAGCGATCAAGGCACAAGGTTCAACCAATTATGCATTTCGATTGTGATTTAGGTTCTATTGGATTATTAGATCGATTTAGCTAAGGCGAAATTCCCTAACGTACGTACTACCCAATCTCTTGGCATAGCAACCCTACCCTTGTTAACGATTTCCTATATATCTGTATATGAAAACCCGATTAACGAAGATGCATTTAAGGTCTAGGAATTCCCCACGTGAATGGAAAGCCACCTAAAGAAACCGAGTCTATCTCTAGTCGGTTTAACTATAGGGTATTCAATATTTATATCTTCCCCAGGTTATTATCTCTCGATCTCTAACCTGAGCATTTTATCAAACACTTGGTGATCAAGCAAATGTTGCATTGAGATCAAATATTGAATACATAGCTAAAACCAAAATTAATTCAATAAACACCAACAAAACAACAATCAAAATAGCATAAATGGCCTATCCATGGCCCCAATCAAATAAGTTTAGCTCATATTCATGTCAAAAGTGCAAATATAAATCATACAAGTCATAAGAGGTTTGAACAAATTCAAGAAATAAATATGTAAAAACACCCTAATTCTTGTAGAGATGTGGATTCCTAGTTGAATTCTCCAAGTTTTGACTTTCAATCTCCTTTCCCAAGCTCTCTCTCCCTCTCCTTTGGTGTGGCGGTTGCTATAAGAGGTCAGTCTTTGTAAAAAATGGCTAAAAGGGGTATTTATAGAACAGTCTGCCGCCCCGAACGCTGCGGCGTTGGGTGTTGAACGCCGCGGTGGTCACCTTTCTGTCCCGAACGCCACGACGTTGGATGGTGAATGCCGCGGCATTCAATTTCTGCTTCTGATAAGTTTTGGTAAAATTTGCATAACTTTATCTACCAATGTCAGAATAAGCTGATTCAAGTTGCTGTAGAATCTTAAAACAAAGATCTACAACTCTCAAGAAGACACCAAGGCTTAAATCAAACGTTAATGATGAAAACATTGTCTCACAAGTCACTGAATGAGAAAACTCCATCGTAAGACGTCTCTTCCGATGATGTTTTCACGTCCTTCCCTACATATATGGACGACTCGCTGAAAATAGCATGATATGAAAAATTCTACAAATAGACATAAAAACTAATTAATTTTATGAGGCCCTTATAATTACATAAAAGGTAATGAACTAGCAAGAGTGCTTTACTTCAACTTACTGACAAGAACCATCAATTGTCAATTACTTGCACTTCAACACTTGTTCCACAAGTTTTAAATTCTGAAATGGAGAGGAGAATAGTGAAATCATTCAAAGCCAAAACAGAAAGCAAAAAATCTAAAACATAATGATAAAAATTTATATTACCTTTTATAACTTCTTCATACTTCTCTACTTCCTCTATTGGCACTTCTTTCATAAATTCTTGAATGTCAATTGTGAAGGGCTCCGAACGTAACCAGTTTTGGCAGCACACAAGACCCTCAACCATTTCAGGATTAAGTGAACTTCGATAAGGATCAAGAATACGACCATTGGTGCTGAAGGCTGATTCGGACGCCACTGTAGAGACGGGAATAGCTAAAACATCTCTAGCTATTTGAGAGAGAACGCGATATTTCATTGAATTATGTTTCCACCACTTCAAGACATTAAAACTTTCCACATTCTTTTCACAATTTTCTCCCAAATATCTAGTTAGTTCAGATTTAGTTTCAATGTAATCATTTTCCTCCAAATGTTTCTCAAACTGGGTGGCTAAAAACTTAACAGTGTCCACATTCTCATCAATGTCCAAATCAGCTGAAGTTTGATTTGAGCTTGACGGCACAGGCTTAGGATTTTCACTAAGATCACATTGCTTATAATAATAATAATAATAAAAAAAAAGAATCAGAATCTTTTCATTTCTTTTTCCTTGTCCATCAATGATTGCAGAAAATGTGTGTATTGAGGAGTTATAAGTATTTGTGTAGATACACATAAAGAATATATGCATAAAATCAACCATAAACAAATAAATCAAGGCAAGGATTCATAGGAAAATTACCTTTGTTCTTCAAGAAGAAATCGTTTGGCCCTATTCCCGTTTCTCCATTTTCTCCCACCAAAAGTTAGACTCAAAGCACTAGGAAAAGAAGTAAAATAATGAAATTAGCCCACAAATGATTGGTTCAAAATTGTTGAGAATTGAGATGTAAATTTCATAAGCACTAAAAATTTCAAATTATTTAGCTAACAGATTGTCTAAATTCTAATTCTTGACCTCTTTATGTAAATGGGTCTTCTCAAATTGGGGGTTCTTTTCAATACGTTTGGCAGAATTATAAGTATAACTATGTGAATAAGAAAATAGCTATTATTCTTGTAAAGATGAATAGCCATGAATGGGTTAGAATTGGGAAGTGGAAAGGTTGAGCTTTAATGGAGTTTATGGAGATTTGTGAACTCAGTTTTGCAAGACGAGAATATAATATTTCTTGAATAACTAAAAAACATAATACTTATATATATATATAATTATATATATGTGGCGGGCGGGTCGGGTATAAGCGGGTTTCAACTTACAAACCCGCAACCCGACCCGATGCTTGCGGGTTGCAAAATAATTAAACTGTTAAAATAAAATAAAATTTTAAAACCAGCGGGTAGCGGGCGGGTCGGTTCGGTTTGGGCGGGTTTATGTACACCCCTAGAAAATATGAGAAAACAAGAATCAAATCATCATATGTGATCAAATTATCAAGGAAACAATCAAAACCAAGTCGATAAACGGGGGAAAACTAGTGTAAAAATAACATAAATCAATCACCTAAAGTTAATCCGAAGTCAATATGTTATTAAATGCAATCAACGGACATTTATTTCCAACGGGAAATAAATTCAAATGCATTAAATGCTTGATAAAAGCATTAAATGTGATAAGGACTATTGACGGTATGGATGTGCCTTCCGCATTGGCTGTCAATTCAAAGTAGGTCTGCTACCCACTTTGTGTAGCAGAATTTTCAGAGATGTCAGAGAAAGGCTAAGTCATGTGCCTCGTGCTTCTCACGCCCTTGCTTGTGTCCAACGGACAAATCCCGAGAAAAATCTATAAATAGATACTCACAGCTAAAACCTAAATACCGAGAATTACTCACTTATGTTGTTGAAATCTATATCCAACTATTAAAGCTCAAATCCTCCATAGCCAAAATTTTGTTGAGCTTAAACATCTCTACAGCCAAATCAATATCTCTTACCTCTTCATAGAAGAACCTAACCTTTCAAAGAAATATTACCAAAGTGTTGGAACTTTTCAAATCAAACAAAACCGTGACAAAAACTCATCAACCTCTTCCATCTGTGTGAAGAAGTTGTTGAAGACAAAGCATTATTTCTGAGTGAGAGAAGCATCTTTAGAAGCAGATCGTAGGCGAGTTGAAATCTGTGTGATCAGGGAACTCGAGATCAAGCCTTCATCAATTTGCTATTTTGTAGAAGTTGTCTGTGTGAAGCTTCGTGATTCATCTTAGTGAATTTCTCCTGTGTGGAAAGGAGTAGATGGACGTAGCTGGGATTACACAAACCCAGTGAACCTTACAATTCTCGTGTCTCATTCACTTATTATTTTATTGCTTATTATTTTCACACACTGCCTATATTTATATTCTACCTTTTATCTTGAAAAAGACAAGTAAATTAGTTAAGTGTCTATTTGACTAAATCAAACACTAAGCAACTAAAAACACTTTCTGTGACGCTAAAGCTTTCAAAAGAGAGGACTCTAAAATCATTCTGTTGTGCTAACACTGATCAAAGAACTGAACACTTAAACCTATTTGGTTATAGTAATCAAATCTTGAAGTCTAAGTTAACTTTCTAAAAACAGTCTTCAATAGACGCTCAGTCAAGCGCCTACTTTTCAAGCGTCCAACAAATTTTAATACGAATATTTTTGAAGTCGAAAAAAACTTCAGGGTCTATTCACCCCCCCCCCCCCCCCCCCCCCCCCTTCTAGACCCTTTCGTATGTCACTTGGGACCAATAGATTCCACAGCGGGTATTGAGGTCCTCAATTAATTACATGGGTTGCAACCTAACTGATTTCTAGCCCATTAATTAATTGAAGTGATGTTTAACATCAATTTATCCAATAAATATTTCAATACCTTTCCCCATAGTTCACCAAGCCACAACCTACCCGAGTTCATTCCCACTAACTCCTATAATCTAACATTTGAATTTTACCCTGCAACCTAACCGGTTTCTGGGGTTAAATATGCTTCGATTAAGGCATTCCATGCATTTGATAAAATTTCAAATCTATTTCCAAATGTATAACCCCATAACTGGGAAGCATTACACATTTGTAGTAATTTTAATTTTAGTAAGCCTAGCGGAGGGCGAGGATGTCACACATCCTTTTCTAACTCGGTATTATTTATTTAGGAGAATTTAAATTGTCAAATGTTTGGTCTCACTTTGCACATTAACCAATTTATGTAGCGCAACTATCACATATTGAACATGCATAATTTATACTACTAATAATCATGCCTATCAATATTAACATGGAATTAAATAAATAAATAAATAAATCCATTTACACTCGATCATGGACTTTTATAGAGGGCCCAAGCCATTGGGCCATCACATGGAAAGGTAAAGCGAAAAACTAAACTTTGTGGGCTTTAATAATTTTTAAATTATTTTACTACAACAACCCATAAAAAGAAAAAGTAAATGGAACATAACCTAAGTCTATGATCGGTGTTTCCATCACATAAGACATGCTCGCATCAATTAAGACATGCTCGCAACATTTAATACATGCTTGCTATATTAAAACACTTATGTTGATTATATAAAATTTTAGTCCAACTAAAAGGTCCTTTATCAAAACTCCCAACTTTTATGTATTATTTATTTCAATTAAAATCATTCTAGTCATACTAAATGACTTAGAAATACAAAACTATAAATTAAGTATATCTACCTTTAATTAAAATAATATTAGTACAACAAAAATAAATGCATAAAACATGGAATCCTTTTTAATTATGATTTAAAGCATTCATTAATTGGAAAAACCTTTTATTTGATTAAAGAATTAATTATTAATCATAAAAAAAAAGTATTCTTTATTCAAATATTCAAGTAATTTCCAAGTTAAGGAAAAGTTAATAATATGTAATCCATAAATTAATTATTAATCTCCAAGAAAAATAATTAATTAATCTAATTAAATATTTTATCCCAATTAATCTTATTGGGCTCGATTTCATCAAACTCAAGTTACCATCCTTTTGGTCTACTTGGATTTAATTTAACTAGGCTCAAATTTAATTAATTAGGAAAAATCATGCACGCATTATTAATTTCTATTGGGCTAGTTTTAATTTAAATCCAAATCACCAATCCAATGACCCATTTGGCATTAATTAAATTAAGCCCAAACTAATTAATAAGTCAAAATTGATTAAATTTCTAGTTGGGCTTAATTTGAATTATACCGGGTCATCATCCTTTTGACCCACCCGGATAATTAAATTTACCCAAACCCAAATTTCAATTTTGATCCAATACATAACCCATTTACCGACCCGGATCCAAGACCCAAATCAGCGGGTCGTGTGTCGAAACACACGACCCGTCAGGGCGTGTGCCCAGGCCTTGTGTATTGACACGGCGCCAGGAGCCATGCGGCCATGTGCGTGCGCTCCCCGTTTTTCCTCATTTTCAATTTTTTTCTCATATCATAAAATTACCCAAATTTACAATAAACATAAAAAATAAAAATTCATGCTTAAAACCATAAAAACGCAGATTTAATTAACACATAATCGCATGCTTCAAAAACACAAATTATGTATATCATAAATCACATAAACATGATTAAATATGCGAATCAGATATTGACTTTGATACCACTGTTGGGTTTCGCAAAAAATCAAATAAACGTAGCAGAAGAATTTCAAATTTTTTAATTTAAAGCCCAAAGTTTAATTCTTTAATTCACATATTCAAATCTTTTAATTCGCGTAACGAATAACTACTTACCCGTTGAAGCAAAGTGATTGGAGAATCCAATTCCTCCTCTAAAACTCGAATTGATGAAGTCTTGATTTCTTCAATCCTCGTGTAATCTTCAATTCTTGAATTTGTTGGCTTTCTTTAATTTGATCCGAACAACGACATTACGTTGTCTCTAAATTATCACGCACGGATTGATTGACAAAAAATTCTCACTTTTTCTCTAAGGGGGCGACGACTAGAGTATAGAGAGAGGGAGGAGTGCTTTCTTCTTTTCTTTCTAGGAGAGTTATGAAAGTCTATGTCTTGTTTTAGGTCAAAAACTCCTTTTATATCTCATGACTTGTTGACGAAGACAAACAAAAGACTCCTTTGTTATTGGGCATCCTTATGGATGCCCAACTTGACTTAATAGGCATCCTCTTGGACACCTAATACTAGTCACAGGGCTTCTTTTGTTTTAATTAATTATCTATTTAATTAATAATTTATTATATCAAATAAATAAATAAATTAAATAAATAATCAAATTAATTAGACAAATTAATTAATAATTAATCTTATTCTTATAACTAATTATTTTATCCAATGAATAATTAATTATTTAATTTATCCAGTAAATTAAAACTCCTAGAAGAAAAATAGAAACTCCTTTTATTCATTTTTCTTTATCAATCCTTTAGCGCAACTCTTTAGGTTCATTTCGTTTGGCAATGAGAGGAAACCAAAGGAAGTGGGTAACACCTAGCTAGTCACGTGGCCCACTTCTTAACCCAAACGAAATTGAATGATTGGATCATTCCACAACCTTCCAATCGTAAATACTATATAAGTATAAACCCTTTGTTCACATACCCCAGTGAAGTAAGGGTCATGGTTATGTCAAACTAACTGGACTTGACCATATGTATTAATTATAATAATATGAGATCATTGAGATTGATTTAGTGCCTCGCACAATCGTCTCTTTTTGCTTTGGTCAAAAACTTTGATCTCTATTTATCTATAATCACATAGGGTACTTTCTCACTCACTTCTGAGAGATCAAATCCCATATTAGATATCAGCTAAGACTACCATTTTCCCATCAATGCGACTTGACAGAATTGGGTCTAATTACTCTAGTGAAATACTTGACGTCACAAGTGCATCTTCAGCCTGATACTTTATGTCAAAGGTTCACTTATACCTATTACGCATAATCAGTTCTGTCATTGACTGTCACAGAGTGAAAACCCATGCGACAGAATCGATGCGAGTTGTGTTCGAGCATATCAGTTCTACTGATGTGCCTACAATCGTAAGCTCCTACCATCCCATGGTACTCAACTGGCACTCCCATGTCAAAGCTAAGATTGTACAAGTGTTCTAAGTCTTTATTTGTCCATTAAAGACTTCACTTTACTTACGAACTAGTTTTTAGTAATCAAGATCGATCTCTCTAGTGCCATTCTTCCTATCTTATAGGATGTAGAGGGATCACACTGAAAATATGGACAAAACGTTTTACACTACTTATAGATGCAAATAAGATTTAAGTGAAAACTAAATAATGCCTTTATTAATAATATTTAAAACTAGTTCATTACAAGAAAGATGTCCTATCATTCTATCCTCTATGGCATCTGAGAGCATAATCCTAATAGCAACTACCTTTTGTAAGTAGCCTCTCTTAATCAATTTCTCTATTTCCACTTTCAAATGATGGCATTCCTTGGTCGTGTGGTCCTTGTCCCAATGAAACTGAGAAAACTTCTTTAACTTAAGGCGGCTAGGGCTATCCTTCATCTTCTTAGGCCATTAGACTATGCCTTGTTGTTCCGCAATGGCCAGGACTTGCTCCCTTGGGAGTGTAAGAGGGGTATACTTAGCAAACCCCGAAGGAGGCATGTGCTTACGCTCCTTGGACTCCGACATCTTGTCCTCTTCTCTTGCCTTCCTCTTGTTACCACCACTTTCATTCTTGATTGACCCAATGGCCTCTTCAATTTGAATATACTTTTCAGCTCTGGCCAGCAACTCTTCCATGGTTGATGGGGTTTTCCCAGCAATAGACTCCTTGAACCTACTATTGCGTAAGTTCCTCTGCATGATTCCTAATAGCAATTCATGGTTCACATGCGGTACTTTAGACACAGCGTTGGAGAAACGCTGCACATATTCTCTCAAAGATTCACCTTCTTTTTGAACCACCGTGAACAAGAAAGATGCCGTCTTATGGTACTTCTTGTTCATGGAAAAATGATTGAGGAAGCGCTTGGTCAGCTTCTCGAAGCCGGTGATGGTACCGACAGGCATTCGATTGAACCAGCTAAGCGCCCGTCCAGAGAGGGCGGTTCGAAAGATCTTATAGTAGGCTGCATCATTGACGTCATACAGGTCAGCTTTGGCATTAAACTTGTCAACATGTTCTTGAGGGTCTCCAGCGCCCGCATACTCACTTAGGTGAGGTATCTTAAGTCCCTGCGGAAAAGACTCCACCAAAATCGCCGAGCAGAAAGGACTTCTCTTAGGGGGTGCCACAGCTAATAACACCAGCTGCATATTCTCATTTCGCCCATGGTTGTCCAAACTTTCATCATGGCGAGGTGCGCACCTTCTTCGGCCCTCTTACCTTGGTAAAGTCTCTTCGGGGGTCAATGAGACTTGACCTCCGTGTGGAGACCTAGGAGGCGTTGGCCTTCTATCTCTTTCCCTTGGAGGCCTCTCGGGGAGTGAGACCACGCTATTCTCTCCCCTTTCTCATGCTGCTCCATTCATCGGGGAATTGGATCGCCTTGATCCAATCCCACCGGGGGTCAAGGATTCTTGACCTCGGCGGGGGGATTGGCTAGGTGCCACTCAGTGGGTGCGACTTTTTTCCCGAGGCTCCTAACCTATGTGTGCTGATGGAGGGGGTGAATCTTGCGGCCCCTTCTCTTGAGGTAGGGGCGCCCCTTGATGGCTTCTCGAGTGGGAGTCTTGCCCCCTGTTAGTTGATGGAACGGGTGTTGCTCGTGAAGGGTATGCAAGGGCATATTGCTGGACTGCACGTGCGGCTGACCTCACTGATGCATCCTCTACGAGAGCAAGTATTGCCTCCTGAGTGATCTCGAACACCCTAGTGGCAGGGGGTGGAATCACTGATGGTGTAACAAGAGGTGCGTTCTGCTCGTTCACCGGGGATGGTATGTCAGGACCCCCCCAAACTTATCACTTGCTCGTCCTCGAGCAAGAAAAAGCACAAGATACGAACTCATCATCAACAAGAGGGAAAAAAAAATGACCTCACTCACTTTCGTGGAGTAAACGGTTGCATTTAGCGGATGCAACAAGCCTTTGAACCCTTGAGTTACCTCAAAGGACTAGTTATAGTCTCGTGAGGGTTTGCAGACGATATACCCACAAAATCGAAAGATTTTCAACCCTGATCACTCAACGTAAATTACAATGATTAATAGCACACAATGGTATGAATTCATCTGTTTAAGCTCAAATTACAAATATATACACATCACACACTTGCTCATGTTACGCCTTAACATCGAAAATATCATCCTAAGGGTGTAGTGTAATAAATCTCAAGTATTATAGTCGAGTGGCATTCTTACCACTTTTCAAGCATTAACCCCATATTTATCAACTGTTGATTATTCACATGGTACGAGAATTGAATACAACTTCATAGCCACTTAAAAATTCATCACTTCATTCCACTTTCGGGTTTAACTTATGCACTTTCAACTCGAAACATTAGAGGCTAGACCATGTGCAATGTTCGATCCTCTTAGGATTTCTATGACACCCTTGTAACGAGCTTTAGGCCAATAACTCCCAAACCAGACGGCTTTAGGGTATCAAGTGTAGAGACACTCCTAAGGGCTTAATCGCTCGAGTGTCAAAGGCCACAAAATCAAACTAGGTCCTTATTCACTTAACACTTGCATTGGTTTGAGCTTAGCTCAAATTAGCATAATAGTACAGTATTCTAGGCATGGTGCTCTTCGCCCCCAGTATCTATTAAGCCTGACTTTTGCAGTCATACCAATGTTCAACCTCTTTTTATTATTGTTAAGCATACGAAGTTAACGTTCTCAACTCATAACACATGTGAAAATTTTAAGTTGATATTTTCGGGATCAAGCCTTTAAGTGTTTCAAAATGGTTGTCCACTCAACTCCTCTACCCTTGATTTATGTGCATATGTGAATCATCTTAAGGTCAATCTAGTCTAGTTAGGGTCCCACAAGCAAGGAACGATGTGTATAGCCATTAAACACGAAATTGATAGAGAAAACATACCATGTATTCAAATTAACCATGCTCAATGCCTCAAGTGAAGGGTTGAAATTCTATCCAAAAAACAAAAAATTAAAATTGCACACATTTCACATGTAGAGGTACAACACCCCCCCCCCCAAACTTGGACCGAAATACGTAAAACATGAATAAACATGACTATAATGGATCTAGTATACACCCCCCCCCCAAACTTATCATGAACATTGTCCCCAATGCTCGAAAAAGAGAAGGGCAAAGTACACGTCACCATAGGGGTGCTGAAAAGCAGACCGAGTCCTCGAATGCAAATGTGTCCAAGAGTGGCAACAGCGGTGTGAGCAATGAATGCAACAACTACACATTAAACAATGCTGGCCAGACAAAACGTTAAGTAATGGATAGAAGTGAGAAGTGAAACACAACCAACAACAAAACACAAGACAACTAAAACAAACATGCATCTACTAATAAAAAAAACGGAAGAAAAAAAAAACACAACAAAAACGGAAATGAAATGACAAAAAAAAAAACTTACAAACTTGGGTTGCCTCCCAAGAAGCGCTTGTTTATAGTCATTCGCTTGACTTTTGTGCTTTAAGGTTCAAATAGGTGGCCCATTTAGAACAACAATATCCTTGCCATTCCTCCTTTTCTTCTTATGTCCCACTTGCCTCCACTCATATTGCGGTGTTTTGCGATAAGCCTTTGTGTCGGATTTGTCTTATCGATTTCACGAACACGTAGATGTGGTGGAATGTACTTCATGCAAAAATCATCTTTTCTCACCTTGCCTTGTTGCTCATTGGGTACCTCATCCTCCACCGTAAGAGTGCCCTTAGTCTTACCAAGTGTGCATTGCTCATCAAACAAAAGGTGAATAGCATCGACATATAAACAAGTAAGATCAGCCATAGGCGGTTGCATGTCATGACAAACATCAAATATCACCTTTTTATCACCCACCTTCAATGTCAACCTACCCTTTCCCATGTCGAGCTTGGCGTTGCTAGTGGCTAGGAAAGGTCTTCCTAGAATCAAGGGGACATCAATGTCACTATCCATTTCGAGAACCACGAAGTCGACCAGATAGAAGAACTTGTCAACTTGTACAATGACATCCTCGATAATGCCCTTTGGTTTCTTGATAGAGCGATCCGCCAATTCCACGGACATGGATGTTGGCGTAAGATCTCTAAGGCCTAGCTTCTTAAAAATAGAGTAGGGAAGAAAGTTGATACTTGCTCCCGAATCACAAAGAACTTTGTCGAACTTGAGATGGCCAATAGTGCACGGTATTGCGAGACTCCCGGGATCTTTGAGTTTAGTTGGCAATTTATTGAGCAAGACGGCGGAACATTCTTCAGTGAGGCACACTGTCTCATTCTCCTCCCATTTCTGCTTGTTAGATAGTATGTCTTTGAAGAACTTCATGTAATTCGGCATTTGGAGAATGGCGTCAATAAATGGAATGTTAATCCTCACCTCACGAAGGATTACCAAAATCCGAAGAAAGCTCGGATCCATCTTCGTCTTTTTCTTCTTGTGTTCATTTGGGAAGGGGAGACGAATCTCGATAGGAGGAGAAGGCATTGGAGTGGAAGAATCAAAACCGGGTGAAACAGGAGACGGCGCCTGGGCGTGCATATCGGCGCCTAGGCGCGGATCTGGTGGCGCCTGGGCGTGCATCATAGGGCGCTCGGGCGCGGAACTGCGAAGTGATTCGTCCTGCAGAGGTGAAGGCGGTGCCTGGGCGCCGTCTGATGGGCGCCTAGGCGTGGTACTGCGAAACTCCTATTCAGAGCAGGGGAGATCTGGCGCCTGGGCGTGCAACATAGGGCGCTTAGGCGCGGGACTACTGGCAGTTTCACTCTCTAATTGTTTTCCACTTCTCAAGGTTATGGCATTGCATTGAGCCTTCGGGTTTTTCTTCGTGTCACTTGGTAGAGTCCCTGGGGCTCTACCATTCAACGGATTGGAAATTTGACCCACTTGGGTTCGCAAGTCCTTCAGTTCCATAAACATGTCCTTCATATACCCCGAAGTTCGTTGAACGACGTATCGGACTTCTTCATGTGAGCATCGAGTCTCTCATCGGTTGTGGGAGGTCGCATTTGTACTTGACCTTGACCTTGTCCATTGAAGTTGCCTTGCCTCGGGGGTGGGTTATTGAAAGGTGGTCGCGGAGCTTGATAGATCCCCGGTTGTGCGTTTTGTGTGGGGTTGGGCCTTTTTGGAAAATTCTCGGGTACATGAAAGTTCACCCGAGGTCGATTGTGATTCCCCACATAATTGACGTCGCCAACCTCCGGTTCCAAATCCACTACTCCCTCAACACAAGCAACCTTTTTAGAAGATGAGGTCTCTTCATCGTCGGGGTAAAGCTCGTCTTCTCGGGCCAACTGTTCTATTTTGTCCCATACACTTTGACAGTTTAACCCAAGGAGATCTCCTCCCGCACCCGCGTTAAGTCTATTCCGAATACGTGACCGAACCCCATCATAGAAATGGAGTACTTGTTCATTCAACCCAAAATTATGATCGGGGCATTTTCGGAACATGCCCTTATATCTAGCCCAAGTCTCGGCTAAAGACTCATTGCTCCTTTGCCTAAACCCTTTTATATTACTCCGGAGCTCATTGATTTTGGAGGGTGGAAAGAATTTATTTAAAAAGGCATCGACCAACTGACCCATGTCGTAATAGATTGTGGAGACAAGGATTTGTACCATGTTGTTGCCCTGTCCTTTAATGAGAAATGGAAGACTTTTAGATGAATCGCATCAAGATCCCGTGGGTGATATTGAATGGTCACAAGAACATCATCTATAGTCTCCAAATGAGCGTGAGGTGATTCGTGCGGTTCTCCATAGAAAGGTTATCCTTGCACCATACTAAAGATGTGAGCCGGAATGTGGTAGTTTGGTGCGAAAAAATTAGGCAAGACTACGGGCCCCAGAATGGTATGGACCCCAGGTGGTAAGCTACCCCGAACCGATGGTAATTGTTGAGGAGGTGCCGCTTGCATGGCTTGTAGAACACCTTGTAACCATTCCCTGTTTTCCAGTAAATTCATATCGGGAACATTTCCATTCGGGTTTTGGTTGAGATTATTGGCCATTTCCCTTGTTCGCCTACTAGCCCGAAGAACTCGTTCAATTTCGGGCTCCAACTCGTATAGAGGCTCGTTTGAGGAGCGGGTCATGCACCACACAAGAACCTAACAATTAAACACAAGAACGAAATTAGACTTAACACGAAAATAAAAGAAAAGCAAGAAGTAAAGAAAAGACTAATAATTATGAAAACGTAAAAGAAAACAAAAGCAAAATGAAAATCAAAAACTCAAAATAAACAAGTCCTCGGCAACGGCGCCAAAAACTTGACACGCTAGAAGCTAACGTGCTTGGTAGCAAGTATACTAGTCGTGTAGTAATAAAAATGGACAAAATAAGTCTGGGTTGTCGAACCACGGAGACTTGGATTTTTAGCTTATGATTTTCGAATAAACGTAAAGACGAATTAACGGAAATTAAGAGTAAAACAAGTAAGCAAACAAAGAACAAAAGAAATAAGAACAAGCAACGGATTGAAACTCAAGTGTGAGAACTAGACTAAGGCACATGCAAGACTTGACTTGATCCTTATTCGCACAAAGACTCTTGTTGAATTATTAGACCTAGTTGCTATGGTGAAAACTCCTAAGGTAAAGAATACCCGATGTCTCGCGATATCCTCCTACACTTACGCGGTGGTTTCCTAAGTATGTCTACCTGGAAACCTAACCTCTAAGCATGCATTGAGGAACTAGAGTTTACTCGATTAGAATCGAACGACTTCACCCGGGAGTCTTTACCTATGTCTAGGGCAACTCCTATTTGATCGGTGATGCTATGAATTCCTTGCACCCTAACTTAACTCTTTCTCAAGATGCTAAACTAGGCAATTTATAATACATATGGTGATCAATCACAATTAAGGAATATAAGCACAAATTCATAACACATAGCAACCAAGGAATTAATTCAACAATTATCAATAATACGAATAATTCACAAATCAATTCTTACAAGGCCCTAGCCATATGAATTTAGCCCATAACTATCAACATAGCAGAATTCAACATGTTCTTATACATAAATGTAAACATCAAATGCAATGAACAATGAAAGAAACTCCCTATAAGGTTGAATGACAATAGATCTTTTAATGTAGTTTCAATCTTTGGCTCTTATCCTCTTCTTGCTCTTCAAGATCAGTGATATAATGGCTCAAAACCCCAGAAAATGCTCCCAATTCCCAAGATTCAGAACCCTCAAAATGAATTGAAAAATCCTATTTATAGTTCCAAAATTTTGTTATCGCGGCGCCTGGGCACGCGTTGATCGGCGCCTAGGTGCAGCCTATGTGGCGTGTCTTTCTTGGGGCAAAAGTTTCGGGGCGCCCAGGCGCGCGATATGTGGCGCCTAGGCATAGCAGTTCAGTGCGTAGCCTTGAGCAGAGTTGGGTAAATGAGTCATCTTTTTGCCATTTTCTTCGTCCATCGTCGCTTACTACCTGAAAGCACTTTACACACATATTAAACGCCCTGAGTGTTGGGTTGATCTTGCCCACCGCCCTGAGTGTTGGGTCGATCTTTAGGTGTTGGGTTAGGAAGTTCATCGACAACTGCTGGCTGATGGTTGCTAGTCATCCTATCACCGGTAGTACGTGCTTGTGACCTAGTTTGCATACAGTGGTTGGAGCGTTGTTCCCACAGACGGCGCCAAACTGATGATGGTGAAAATTGTCAGTCAATAAATATCACGTGATTAACTACGTGGGGTGGAGAGTCCAGTCCAACTCACGAAAAATTAGGTTGAGGGTTGATGAATGTATAGACTGCACTCACTATTAGTGAGCTGCCTACGTACCCGATGAATGTATAGGGATCAAGTCAGTTCATAGTTCTTTATTGGAATTACGCTTAGACTTAGCCAGTAAATTTTTCTGGAGAGAGTCGATAAGGAGCCTTTACCAGCTCCACTAAGGTATTTATATGGAACTGATCGTGGGCTACGGACTGTGGGCTCAACTTTAGTAGCAGTCCACTGGGCTTATTAATATACCCTTTATTTAGCCATTTGAGCTTGACTAACTAAATATTACCCGCGGGTTGGATCCACGGGTGGTGCCCCGACCTGAGCTGGGATCATGCTAGTGACCATAATGCCCCTAGGCATTTTTGGTGTACATCACTCTTAATATGTAAGACAAATATTATTTTCCTTACACTACTCATCTTTTATAAGGTTTATTTTGATCACATTTCTATGTTTGAACACTAGATAATATATGTTGCAAGTTTAGCATAATTTTTTGGAAAAATTACACACAAACCCCCTCACTTATTATTTAATTATCAAAACTCCCCTTCACTTATTGAAAATTACTAACACACCCCCTAATGTTAAGAATTTCTTACAATCAGACCCCTTGTGTGTTTAACAATTTTTACAAATTTACCCCTATAAACCTTACAAATAGACCCCTTCAAAGGTTGTGTTGGTAATTTCTAATAAGTGAGGGGCGGTTTTGGTAATTACACAATAAGTAAGGGGGTCTGTGTGTAATTTTCCCAAATTTTTATTCATTTTCTCTCCTATTAACTAATTTTACATTTTCACTTAGTTAGTTTTAAGAAGCATATAACTATTAAAAGTTAAAAAATGGTGAGAAGTTGAGAATTTTGAAATATAATAGATCATTTTCTTTGAGTTTCGGATAATTTTTTAAACTGTATTTTTATTCCCAAATTTATGAAATATAATCTATTTTTCATAAAGAATTCTCTCATGCACCATAACTTCAGCATTTAGAATTCAAATTTTGAAATATAATCTATTTTTCATGAAAAAGTGACATTCAATTAGTTATTTCATGTGATTTTTTTGACATCAATTGAAATACTCAACCCTCCCCCTGGAAAAAAAAAATTATTAATACACTCCACAAATTCAAAATTATTGTTTTATTTTATTTTTTATGCCTAAGAAAGCTAATATTATTATTTTAGACAAATATTCTTATTTTAAACAAAAATAATTATTAATTATTTTCATAATTAATGTTCAAACATTAAAAATGCAGCAATAAACCTTAAAAATGATAAATAGTATAGTAAAAGTTATATTTATCTTACACATTAAGAGAAATTGTGTGTTCAAATACTACATGAGCACTTTGGCAATTTTGTTCCAAATAAAGAAGATTTGTACTTTTGTAGTGTAGCTTATCATTTTTGAAAGGGCTAATATCAACTCCCTTTGTTTATATAAGTTCAGAATCTAGTGAATTTTTGGTCATATAAGAAAATGTTTTGTCAATAATTTTAGGAATGTATAAAAATAAACAAATTTATCAAGACAAAGTTACTATAATTTAGGAATTCAAACATATTCTATTTTTACTCATATCAATTCTATCTAATAAAACTTAGGTTCAAAAATTTCAAAATCTCAATTTCCAAAGATAAATAATAATAATACTAATACTAATAATAATAATAATAATAATAATAATAATAATAATAATAATAATAATAATAAAAAGGGGAATGATATTGGAGCTCCAAAAATTACTATTGGAGCTCCACTTATATTCTTCTCTCTAAGAAAGTGACAAGAATACTCATTTTTAAATAAAAGCCAACCTTTTAATTTAATTTTTCTCCACCATTTAAACCGTCATACTAATAAATTTCTCTCATGCTTAGTCTAAATCAAAAATAAAATTTTCATTTACTTCATCTATATAATATTTCAAAATAATATGCTTATGAATAAAACAATACTGCTGAACGATCTTTATTTAGTCTTTAAAAGCATAAAACATATACTAATGCAAGCATAAAAATATTAACAAGACCCATTAAAGAACAAAGAAATTCATGTTTTTTTAAATCATTTGTGTATTCAAATTCATGTTGTATGAAAAGTCGCTAATTACTTTAAAAATTGTCGTTTTTTGTTTGATAAAAGAGCATGATTTATATTATTTTTTATGCATTATTGTCTGAAAGAACCAAACTTATTGTTTGAACAAAAATATAAAATTAATTACTAGATTCTAATATGAAGGCAAAGTAGAGTGAATTAATTGAAGTTTATGTTCAATTTCTTTCTTTTTGGTTCATATAATAATTGTCGTTCTTGAATTTTACATATTATTACTTTATTTTTTTGATGATGCTTTAATTTTAATTACTTGTTTCATTTTTGCTGAATATTATTTTAATAATTAATTGACTTTGGTTTAAATTAGTGAAAAAAAACCTATAACATGATAATAGTTGTCTTGATTGCATAGGGGTAGTTTTAAAATCCAAGGATAATCTTGTCATATGCAAATGTAAAAATTAAAGTTGGAACTCCTATAGTAATTTTTAGAGTGCTAATATCATTACCCTAAAAACAATTTGAGGAATGATCTGTACCACCATTTATTTTCACCATTTTGTCACTTTTAATTTTAGTAAGAAAAAACTGCAATACATGCATTTGATTTGATTTTTGTAATTTATGTTTAAAATAACAAATGTATATCTTACTGTGTCAAGAGTCGATGATAAAACGGTGAAAAATTAAAGATGATATACAACATTTTTCTACAGGAAAATGTGATGTTATAAACCACCAACTATTTTCATAGGACATACCCAACCACATGTAGAAAGTTCACTCACATTTGTAAAATAAATAGAGTCAAACCAAACAATGTATTTTTCATATTTGTTTTGAGCTTTTTTGCTTGTTAACTAAATTGAACTCAGATAATTTGATCTCATATGAATATCCTTACTTTTTTTTAACTAATGAAGTCAAGCTCAAATCATATTTTAAATCTTATCAAACATTAATTAAATGATGTTCAAACTTGAATTGTATGCTAAATGAAGAGAATTTAATGGTGTTTCAGCCGCAAACTAGATAAAGCTAAGAGAATAAAGTAGATACCCCCAACCTATTAGGTGATGTACACTTTGTCCCCCAACCTATTAAAAGTTACACTTAACACCCTAACCTATCATATATGTGCATTTAACCCCCTCGGTCAGCTTCGGACAGCACACAAGGGGCAAAGTGCTACAAACCGCATAAGTGAGGAAGCAAAGTGCTCATCACCTTATAGGTGAGGGGGCAAAGCACACATCACCTCATATTTGAAAATTATTTATTTCAAATCTAGAAATAATATTTCAAGAAAAATTCAAATAAATCCCAATATGCATGATTTAAATTGAACGATGAATGAGTGAAAAAACTTTTGAAGCTGATCGATGGGGGTTAAGTTAATATTAAGAATATTTGAATTTTAAAAAAAAAGAGAAAATAGCAGATACCACACCCCCCCCCCCAACCTATGAAATGATGTGCGCTTTGCCTCCCTCACCTATGGGTTTGTAGTACTTTTCCCCCTGTGTGCTGCCCAAAGCTGACCGAGGAGGTTAAGTGCACATATATGATAGGTTAGGATGTTAAGTGTAATTTTTAATAGATTGGGGGGCAAAGTGCAAATCACCTCATAGGTCGGGGGATATCAGCTATTTTCTCTAAAGCTAATTGGAAATCTTCATCTTGAGGTTTGTGTTTGATAAATACCTCAAACCATTACATCCACATTTTTTCCTGTTTTATTGTTTAAATTTTCGAGTTGGAGATTAAATAGATAGAATTCCATCTATTCACATGTCCTAAAAATTTAAATATCTTAAATACAGACTTAGCCAACAATACATGCAAACTATCATCGAAATATTAGAATCATCTTAGAGCTCTCGGAATTTCGTGACCTTGGACAATCATCATCTTCATCCACCAGGCATATATGATAATATGAATGTATTCTCAAAATATTACATGCAAACTATGTAAACCTTAAAACATCATTAGATTTAAGGACCGAAGATCACAAATGTAAATGATAGAATTTGACGTTTATGTCTACCCAAACAATACTACTAATACGAAGAGATGCTGGACAAATATGTGATCTTTGTAGAGAATAAATGTTTCAATATCTATGTCATTAATCAGGGGAAAAAAGAAAGAATTAACTTCAAATCTATTATTTAGGAGCATTATTGCAAAGCCAAAAATTGGGAGGGGCAAAAATGAAATGGGTTGGGCTTCGAAACTTAAAACTTGCTAATATGCTTCATATCCTTTTGTACTTACCGAAAAATCATCAAGATTTAATTCGTCTTCAAACATGACTTGCTAACATTACGCAAATTCTCCATAACTCGTCGTATTTGCTCCGAGATAGTGGTGTAAAGATATCTTTGCGACGCCTCATCCAGTCCACATGGCGTTGTAGGAGGCCATCCAGCACGAGAAAATGATAAATCCCTCGACATGTCTACAGCTTTCTTCTTCAAGTTAGGGACGTCAAACATCATTGGCTCGCCAATAACTATCCTTATATCCTTGTTACACAATGGAAACGGAGGCCTTCTACCAAACATATAATTCTCGGGCATAACCTTTAAAGCAACAATAACGAGTGAGCAAATATACGAGCGCACTATATACACTAGCATTCATTTTTGAGTCAATAATATTTCAGAACCATAAACTCATAAATGCAAGTTGGCTGCAATCTAGAAACCTTTCGGATGGTACCAGGACAAAATGATAGATTTATAAGTTTGTCAATTTCTCAGAAATTGTGCTAAGGGTGTCCTACCATCATGACATGAAAAACCTGTCGGTTCATGGCCACGAAAGTTCACAATAAGATTTATGGAATATTCAAATCATTTTTCTGAAACATGTTAATTAATCCTTACGTTTTTATATGAACCCGAAACGTCATAATCGAATTAATAATAAAAGATTTAATATTCTTATTACAACTATACCAATCAGAATTATAGATACTCATCCATCCCAAACAAAATTTCATTGCTTTATTAACCACAAAAAAAAAAAAAAAACTCTCATTACCTTAGTTGGACGTCAAAAATAAACTCTTGTTCCTAATGTGGAATCATTTTCCAAAATTATACTTTCAATAAAGGAATGATGTGACACTGATGTGGAGCAGCCGAGAGTTGATGTGGAGCAGCCGAGTGACCCGAATATTGTCGAGCCAATGATGGATGAACCAAGCCAAAGACCGTGGCGAGTCTACGAAAGGCGGAAGAAGAAGAACGAGGGGGAGCCAGCGAATTGATTATTACCATTATTATTATTGTTTATCTATTATTTATTATTTCCATTATGGTTGTTAAGAGTCAGTAGGAGTCTTTGTTTATTTTTGGTAAGTAATAATTGGGATGTATAAATACTCTAAGTAGGGTTTTGTGGAGGGGGATCGTTTTGATGAGATTGGAATTGGAAGGGCAAGAACGTGTGTTCTTGAGAATTCTTTGTGCTTGTTTATTTTGTTTATTTGGTTTATTCATCCATCAATTTGGTCCGACCTGCCGGATCATCGCCACGCGATCACCATGGTAGAAACTCGCACGGGTTCGGTTGAGGGGAGACTCCAGGCCATGGAGGAGACGATGAGCGTTTTCACTAAGGAGCAAACGCAAGTCAAAAACAGCATTACCGTGTTACAAGGCCAGATGGCCGAATTGCTGAAAGGTGTGGGGGTATTGATGGCCGCGCAAGGGGTGGCCGAGGTGGCTGCTGCTGGCTCACCTGCAGCAGCGCCGTTGGGTTCCGAAGCCGGCCAAACGGGGACGCAAACGAATCCCACGAACGTGGAACCAGGAATATCCGCGCCTGTGCCCACGCTGCCCACGTTCGACGGGACTGAACCGATGAGTTGGCTTGCACGGGTGGATCAACACTTTGACATCTACCCGTGTGGCGAAAGTCAGAAAATTCAGTTGGTAATGGTAGCCATGGAGGGTGCCGCGTTGCACTGGTTTCGTTGGTTGAAAAGGCGCCGACCCAATTTTTCTTGGCAAGAGTTCTCGCATGCGCTTATTACACGATTTGACGAGAGTTGCGACGGTAATCCGTATGAGCGGTTGGCGGCCGTTAGACAGACTGGCACTATGGCTAATTACATTAATCAGTTCACCCAGTTAGTGAATCAGATTCCGGGGTTGTCTGATGAACATTATCTGGGATACTTCATGAATGGCTTGGAAGAAAATACACGTTGTCAGGTGCGTGTGTTGGACACGGGAAATTTGGATTCCGCCATGAAGATGGCAAGGAATATCGAGACAGCAATTCGAGTCCAACGAGGAGTTTCGGGAGTGTTTCGCTCTAGCGGGCCGACGTTCAGGAATTCGAGCCCGAGCAATCGAATCGCCGGGCCCCCACCACGGCTTGCTCTAACCGCGCCACCTGCTGGCCCGAGACCACAAGGGCCAAACCGAATGGGCGGAGGGGGACAGGGGCCGGTTAAGGCTCCGTTTCGAAGGTTGACGGATTCGGAAAGGGAGGAGCTTCGGCGTAAGGGATTGTGTTTTAGGTGTAAGGCCCCGTTTTCACCTACACACGACTGTCCTATGAAATACTTGAGAGTGTTATTGGTTGAGGATGATGACGCCCCGTTTCTGGAGTTGGAGGAAATCGAAGCGATACCCGAGGGGGAGGAACAAGCAGCCCCTGTCGAGGAGGCACAAGGTGAGATGGCTGCCCTATCCTTATTTTCGGCAGTCGGGATATCGGGTCCGCAAACAATGAGGCTCAAAGGACGTTTGCATGGGGAAGGGGTAAAGATTTTGATCGATACGGGGGCTAGCCACAATTTTGTTTCACTAAATCTCGTGAAGAGATTGGGGCTCAAGGTTGAGGCGACTAGGCGGTTTGGGGTCCGATTGGGCGATGGTAGTAGAATCGATGCGCTCGGGATTTGTCCAGAATTAGCGGTGCAGTTGGGCTCTTTCGAGACCCGGGCAGCTTTTCATGCTTTTCCTTTAGGTGGAGTTGACATGATATTCGGAATTGCGTGGCTAGCTACATTGGGCGATATTAATGTCAATTGCCAGAAGCAAACAATGGCGTTTGAATACCAAGGCAAGGTCATCAAGTTAACCGGTGACAACTCGTCGGGGCGGGCTGAGGTGTCTCTGAAATCCTTGTTACATACACCGGAGGCGGAGGTTTTTGCGGTGGTCGTGGAGAAAGGCTGTTGTTGGGCCGTAACAGGGGGTGATAAGGAGGAGTTCACGGTTGAGGCGCTTCTAGACAAATTTGGGGACGTGTTCGGGGATCCGGAGGGTTTACCACCGAGTCGGGAGACGGATCATAGGATTGAGCTCATCAATGGAGCACGGCCGGTGTCTGTTCGACCTTACAGGTATGGTCATGTGCAGAAGGACGAAATCGAGAAGCTTGTGGAAGACATGCTGCGGGCAGGCATTATACAGTCGAGCTCGAGCCCGTTCTCGAGTCCGGTGTTGCTAGTGAAGAAGAAGGACGGGAGTTGGAGGTTTTGTGTGGATTATCGGGAATTAAATAAAGTGACAATTCCCGATAAGTATCCCATACCAATGATACAAGAAATGTTGGATGAGTTAGCCGGCGCAGCGATATTTTCCAAAATCGATTTACGCTCGGGGTATCACCAGATACGGGTAAGTCCGTCTGACGTATATAAGACGGCTTTTCGCACGCACAGTGGTCACTACGAGTTCCTTGTTATGCCTTTCGGATTATCAAATGCACCGGCGACGTTCCAAGCTACCATGAACGATCTGTTTCGGCCTTACTTACGTAAGTTTGTACTTGTGTTTTTTGACGATATTTTAATTTATAGTCGTACAGATGAGAAGCACGTCGAGCACCTCTCGGTGGTTTTAGAAATCTTGCGCGAAAATGAGTTCAAAGCAAATAGAAAAAAATGTGTGTTTGGAGGGCAGAATGTGGAATATCTTGGCCATATTATATCGAAGGGGGGGTTTCCATGGACCCGAGCAAGGTATCGGCGGTTGTAGAGTGGCCGGTCCCTAAATCAACTAAGGCGGTGCGTGGATTCTTGGGATTAACGGGGTATTACCGAAGATTCGTGCGGGATTATGGTTTGATAGCTAAGCCGTTGACCCAATTGCTAAAAAAAGAGGCACCCACACGATTTGAGTGGACGACCGAGGCGGATGCAGCATTTAACAAATTGAAGGGGGCCTTGTCCTCGGCCCCGGTATTGTCGATGCCCGACTTTACGAAGGAATTTGTGATCGAGTGTGATGCTTCGGGGCTAGGAGTCGGGGCGGTTTTAATGCAGGAGAAGCGTCCCATTGCTTATTTCAGCAAGGCTTTGACCGAGGGGTCCTTGTCTAAATCGGCTTACGAGCGAGAGCTAATGGGATTGGTCCTCGCGATCCAACATTGGCGCCCTTATTTGGTGGGAAAGCGATTTGTGGTAAAAACAAATCATCACAGTTTAAAGCATCTTTTGAATCAGCGAATTGTCACCCCGGCACAGCAAAATTGGGTTGCTAAGTTACTTGGTTACGATTTCGACATTGTCTACAAAACGGGAGTCTCGAATAGGGCGGCTGATTCGCTGTCCCGGCGCATGGAATCGGTGGGTGAGTGTAGGGCGATTAGTGGGCCTCTTTGGACAGCCATCTCGGACGTTGTTAATGAGCAGCAAGCGGATGAGTTCGTGCAAGGGGTGATTCGGGTAGTGCAACAAGATTCCACAAGCAGGCCGGGTTTTTCGGTAGTGGCGGGTCGGCTATTCTATAAAGGCAGGCTGGTTTTGCCGGAAAACTCCAATTGGATACCAAGGTTATTACATGAATTTCATGATACGCCGGAAGGGGGACATGCGGGTGTGTTACGAACCTATAGAAGGTTGGCTGCCAGTGTCTATTGGAAAGGGATGTTTCGACGAGTTAAGGAGTATGTGACGAATTGTTTGATTTGTCAAAAGTCTAAGTATGACGCTCAATCGCCGGCGGGGTTACTTCAGCCTTTACCGATCCCCGAGATGGTGTGGGAGGACATTTCAATGGATTTTATCACGGGTCTTCCTAAGTCAATGGGGTTTTCGTGCATATTTGTGGTGGTGGACCGACTCTCGAAATATGGGCACTTTATTTCCCTTAAGCCGCCAATTACAGCACGAGGAGTGGCCGAGCAGTTCTTAAAGGAAGTAGTGCGATTACATGGAGTACCCCGTTCCATCGTTAGTGAGCGGGACCCGTTATTCATGAGCGCGTTTTGGCGAGAACTCTTTCGCTTGCAAGGCACACGGTTAAAATACAGCACCGCTTATCACCCCGAAACGGATGGGCAAACCGAGGTGTTAAATCGCGTTTTGGAGACTTATTTGCGATGTTTTACGTCCGAGCAGCCACGTAAGTGGGTTGGGTGGCTCTCGTGGGCTGAATTTTGGTATAACACGTCATTCCAAACAGCTGCGAAAATTACTCCGTTTGAAGTGGTGTATGGGCAACCTCCTCCGACTATTCGGCGCTACCTTCCGGGGGAGTGCAAGGTGGAATCTGTGGGCGTTGTATTGACGAACCGTGATGTCATTTTGCAACAACTAAAGGCTAATTTAGTCAGGGCTCAAGAGGTAATGGCTAAACACGCCAATAAGCACCGGAGGAAAGTCGAGTTTAGCGTTGGTGAGGCGGTCTTTTTGAAAATCAGGCCATACCGTCAGGTTTCAGTGGGACGACGGGTCTATTCGAAGTTGGTATCCAAGTTTTACGGGCCATTTGCAATCGTCCGGAGGGTAGGTCCAGTGGCTTACGAATTGAAGCTACCGGCATCTAGTCGCATACATCCCGTTTTCCATGTGTCGCAGCTGAAACGAGCTAGGGGTGACCATCCGTTGGAGACTGATTTACCCGAGAGTTTAGAGGTGCCGGCCACCACTTTATTTGAGCCGGAGCAGGTGCTTCAAGCGCGGGTACGTGAAGGTGTTCAAGAAGTCTTGGTTGCATGGAAGGGGCAATCCGAGGATGATGCTACTTGGGTCGAGGTGTCCGATTTGCGAGCTCAATTTCCATCCTTTAGCCTTGGGGACAAGGCTGATTTTGAGGGGGAGGGAGTTGATGTGGAGCAGCCGAGAGTTGATGTGGAGCAGCCGAGTGACCCGAATATTGTCGAGCCAATGATGGATGAACCAAGCCAAAGACCGTGGCGAGTCTACGAAAGGCGGAAGAAGAAGAACGAGGGGGAGCCAGCGAATTGATTATTAGCATTATTATTATTGTTTATCTATTATTTATTATTTCCATTATGGTTGTTAAGAGTCAGTAGGAGTCTTTGTTTATTTTTGGTAAGTAATAATTGGGATGTATAAATACTCTAAGTAGGGTTTTGTGGAGGGGGATCGTTTTGATGAGATTGGAATTGGAAGGGCAAGAACGTGTGTTCTTGAGAATTCTTTGTGCTTGTTTATTTTGTTTATTTGGTTTATTCATCCATCAGACACCGTTATCTCATAAACCCCTACTTTTAAGTCCAATAGTCTAAAAAACAACAAAGTTGTCACATTTTCACCTCTTATCAAAAACTCTGTGCCCAGTCAATTATACCTATACCAGGTTTTATGGTTGGACGGAAATAACATACCAAATATGCATAGGTTTTGAGTCGGGAAAGATGCATGTATCCTCACTCTTGCAAACAAAGATGCTATTTCCATAACTACAACCTGTGACTTCCACATTGCATTGGAGCAACCTTACCATCGCTCCAAGGCCTGCCTCATTTATATATATATATACATATATATATATATATATGTATATATCTCATTGAGACATATTTCCACTAATTCGGCTAAGTTCTCTATGTTACAGACAACTTGATTCAAGAATCCAAGGAAAGCCAAACTCTGTAGTTCATATGAACTGACAATTTCTTCTCTTCATGAGAAAAGAAACCATAATACAATCATAGTAGGTTAACCAATAGACAGATATTGTTACTATGTTAGCGAGATAATGATAGTTAAAGTTATATAATACGGCATTATTTGGCTCCCTTCAAAGTACATGGTCCATCCCTCCCAAGAAGAAAAACACACATTTATACACGGACAAAAAAAAAAACACTGTAAAGGACCCTAAAGCAAATTCTAACAGTAAGCATATTGTATGACTATGAAGGCTTTATACAAGCAAGGATGTCAGAGAATCAAAGAGTGAACCCAACTGCAAAGCACTTCTACGAAACTACTCATGCATTTTGTAACAACAGCAAAAAGTAGAGTAAAAATTACTGACTCTACAATTGTCCCTATGATGATGAAGACCTTTTTCGTAAGCATTGATGGCGGAGAACTTCGTCATAGACAGAAGAGAACAATCCCACTGCTATGTGGTCCTAGATATTACATTGCCTTTGGTCAAATAGAATGATGGTGTTTGGCATTAGCAAGCTTTACCAGTTCTCTGAAACAGAAGACAAAAATGAGGTAGCTGATTGACAGAAAAATAAATTTGTAATAGCAATGCAGACTTGGATGAGAAATCTGGATGCTGGATTAACGATTGATGGATGGACAACATTTTGCAAAAGCAAATTAAAACAGTCCATATGCATATGAACCCCTCAAATCAATAATTACAGTTGCACAGGAGAACAACTTTTATAGGTTCAATAAAGCATGGCACCATAAATATTGTTCCCCCCGAATGCAGCTGGAAAATAAAATTAGGATGAAATTGTTATATATGAGGCTGAAAATTGAGAATAATGATGGGTTTTGTAGGTATGTCAATTTGGGATAAAAGAACCAAGTTTTGGCCACTTTTAGTGCCGATAAATGTCACCTTGAAACCCTAAACCCTAAACCCTAAACTTCTAGGAAATTGGGGCTGTTCCAGGATAAGGGTGCTAACAGATGGGGGCCTATAGGCCATTGATCATTGCAAGTGGAACCCAATTTTTTACTATAACTGTTATCTTTTCTCGCCTTAAATCCATGAATCAGAAGATAGTTTGCTTGTTATTGGAAGAAAGAATATGGTGATACAAGGTTTGTTTTCCATCTTTTCCCGAGTGCTAGTTTTACCCATCAAGTCTGCTGGTTATTCAAATCCCTAAACGTCTGCAGTCGGCACCTTCCACTAGTTCAACTTATGCTAGAGAGACACATCTCTTCTCATTTATTCCATAAAACCTATAATTACTTCAGAGCCCACAATCAAGAAACAAATCTATGAGGCCATTCCAATAAAAACCTAATACTTCTAGCTTAACTCCTTTGCAAAAATCAGAATGATACTCGAAGTTCACTATGAACCTCAGATGTTGCGGCGGATGTTGAGTGGGGGATATAAGATCTTCCTGTTCTGTGAATCAGATCTTTGTGAAACCACCTGGAAGCTGCATTCATTGTGTTTGCCCCAACTGGTGAACTGATCTGAAAGTAAACTTGCAAGAGGAATCAGTATAATGTTCTGGTATTGTTGGGATGTTCAACATTGCAGCTGGTGACCGCCCTTGGTTAATGTTTTTATATTAAATGGTCACAATTTGAATATTAACTTACGTGTCATGCTTTCTTGCAAGATCTGTACACTGTACAAAGTTGAATCATGTGTCCCGCTTCACCCTCAAACATTGCAAATTTCATTGAGGTAATGAAAAATCTGCCTTTGAATCATTGATCTTTCAATACACTCAAGTTGATAAAAGTTCTCAGGGCCCATTTCTTTGAAGTGTTTATAAGTGCCATACTGATGAAGACAATATGTATACATCACGCTTCTAAAATAAATTGCAAAAAGTTGACCATTCCAAGGCAGAAAACTCGTCCAAATAAAATGATTTAATTGGGTTCTGCTGAGGTCGAGGATGGTAAAAAGTTTAAAACCTTCAGTAGATCAAGAAAGCGAAGTTTTGGCTGCTGTTCTTCTGCCAATATAAGATATCCAGAAGAGTAAATTCGAAGAAATTAGTAGTGTTTTGAAGATGCAGGAGTTGTGTGGAGATAATGCTCTATCTATCTATCTATCTATATATATATATATTTTATTTTTTTTGTTGAGTAGAAAGAATTAGCTTCTAAAGGAATCATGTCATTTGCAATTCCAGGAAATGGTTATTCACTTTCACATCATAGCCTTCATCAGGAATCTTAGAAGGGAATAGAAATTACGGAAGGACAAGGAGAGAAAAGAAATTAGAGAAGAGCAAGTAGAAAGAGAATCAACAACCATAGAAGAGTAATAAATATCAGAAAGCAAAAAAGATCCTCATGTAAATTCTATGAGAATAAAAAGAGAATGTCATGATTTGTACTCTTTCCTTTCCTTTGTTTCTCTTTCTCATCAGATTCTTTAATGAAAAATATTCGAATTTTTTAATTAAAATGACTACATACTGAAACCTAAATATTATAAACAAATTCCTAACCTAATCAGCAGACCACCTGTCAAGTACTGCAAATGTAAGAACTAAACTACACTAAACATAAAACTTAACAAAAAGCTAATAACTGACTTGCTCTTTAGAAGATAAACACCATTGTAAAAGCTCCATTAACCATAAAAGAGACTCCTTCCAAACAAAAACTCTTCAAAGTTGATGCATGACGCCGTGGTTTCCAAATTCTATCTTATTTGGCAATTTGATAGCCTTTCTCACATGATTTTTGTGAAGTTGCCATTTATACTACACAATTTCAGGTGGAAGGAGAGACATGGTCACCCGTCTTCGAGGAAGTGCATATTGTTAAAGAATTCACATTTTGCAACTTGCATTTTTTATTATTCTTCAGACTACGAAACCAAGCTTTCTCTCACATCACAACTCAAGACAACACTAAGACACAAATCACAAAGGACACTAACTGCAATTGATTAAAAAGCAATCTACTTGTTAGATATGTTAATGATTTCCGGTACCCCAGAAGTTAGCTCATTTAGTACCTGTGTAACATAGTTTTTGAACCCAACATTTCCTCATTTCAGCCAAAAAAACTGAAGAAAAAAATATATCCCTAAATGACATCCAGTCCAGACACCAAGTAGCTGTTAACTCTACTACAGGAAGAACCCAACTCCGCATTATGAAGCTTCATTTGGTTCATAAACAGCTATAAATTTGCTTAGCCAAAATCAAATATGTTCATGTAAATCAGGTTGTTTAACCATTTTCTAAATAAATAGGAAAAACGTGACTAACATAAGAAAGGCTGAACGATGATCCATTCGAACTCATTTTTTCATGTAGAGGAAAAGAATTAACGAGAAGCATTAACAACTACTCAACAATATATTAGAAGTTTCAAAATACAAAAAGTAAGTTCAAAATAATTGTGTTAAGCTAACAACAAGAAGTTCCAAACTGAACATGAAAACTAGATTCAATCTCCATATTCATCCAGCGAAATACAAAATGAGAAACCACACATCACTGCCAGAAAAAATTCCACGCTAAGTTATGGTAAGTATGTCAAGAAGGAAATACCTTTTCAAAACCACAATGAACTATTGGCAGAACTATCGGAGTTACTGGTGCACGAGCAATGAGACTGGCAGTTCCCCACTTCAACCGTCGTATAGGTGCATCTTCTTGACACACTTTGCCCTCTGGAAATGTATGTAACTGTTCATTGGCACAAAAGAGATAGACCAAACTTCAGAACAACTATGATTTCCGCTCTTCATTGAGTAAATCTTTTATGATTTATACCTGTTATTTGAAGGAACATATCTATGACAGCATACACAGACTTAAATCACATACTTTATGCATGTCAAATCTTTGTTGCTATTCCAAGGAACGCGTGTGGTTGTCATGTGGAATAATCACAAAAATAACTTTTTGATAAATCAAATCTATGACTCTAGGTACACGTGACATGATAGTATTCACCTATTAGAGCAGTTTTCATATACAGAGTTGACATGATTTTCTGTTTTACGATAAAACTCTAAGGATGATAATACTGCATAATAAATATCAAGCAGTTAAAGGAAAATGAATATGAAATCATCTAAGTAAGTGTCTTATTAGAGTCATTAATCAATCCACATTGAGAGACATATTTAGTGCCCTTCTTCAAGTGATAAATTATTGCATCAGTGCATTTTTCAGGTTGGTCATGCAGTATAGGTGGAGAGAACAAATCTTATTGCAGACAGCTAACTGATTAATACTTCATCTTTGAAAATTTTAAGAGAAGTGTAGCAATGAAAAACGTACCCAAGCACCATCAATCAAGCGATCAAGAGCCTCATTCATATGTTCTTGATAGATTCCACCTCCTCTTGTAATGGGTATACATTTCCCTGCAATTTTACACTTGATGAATGAAAAAAAAGTTAAAGATAACTAAATCTTTACATAACTGATCTAGACATAATGAAGAAAACAAATCCAAATCAACATAATTACATAAAACTCGAATAAGACAAAAAAACATATAAGTAATAGCTGGCAATGGAATCTATATCCTCAACTGTGAATATTTCCTAACTAAGCCCAAATGACCATTTAAATCTAAGGTATCAAATAAGAATGTGCAAACCAATATTCATCACTAAGATACACCAATATTCAGACCTCTTGTTCTACTGGTTAAAAGTTCGGATTGTCAATTAAAGCAGCCTAAGTACTCTACCTTGCAATTTTTTGTTTTTTGTTCTAGTTCATTATTGATTTAGTTTAATGGCAGATTTTCCTGTATCCAGGAACATTTATACTGCAGAAATCAGCTGACCATTGAATTCAAGCTCATCATTTAACACAGCAACTCCAACTAAATATTAGCACAAGTTACTATTTCACAACGAAGTAAATTAAACAACCCCCTAAAAGTAAAACAGAGTGAAAAACATATTTACACACCAACTCGGAAAAGATATGACAGCACCGGATTTCTGAAACATATGTCCTCAGCTGCAAGTACCCATCTACCCAATTTTGCATCAGTTGTGGGAAAATCCTTGAGTCCCCACATCACTGGATCATCCAACCTGAAGTTCGAAACAATCACAACTTTACAATCACCCCAACCAACTAGTATACTGTATCAAAGCAAGAAGATAGTAAATTATCTTGAGGAAAAATAAAAGCAAACACACACACACACACACAAACAAGTAAAAATAAACAATACACCAGTGAGAGTCGGTAAATTTATTGCCACAATTCGAGAAACATTGCCACAGTTCGAGAAACATTGCCCCATTTCTCATTTTCTTCAACATCATAAAAATAAATAGAATGTATCCTGCAGTGAACTTGATACTGCACATAAAAAGAAAAAAAAAACATATAAAATTAACACAAAGTACTTTACTTGAGAGAGCGACTGACGTGGACATATGATTGCTGACAGTGAGCAGCGGAACGCCGGGAGAGCGGTGGCGGACGAGGCGGATGAGGGTTTCGAGGTTGTAAACCGTGGTGGTATTGAGCAGATTGGCCACAGCTTTGGCGAATGCTCCGACCGCCATGAACATCATTTTCCGGGGTACTCCTCTCAGGTGTTCACTTCTCGCCGCCCATTCCATCGTTCTCATTACCCCCTCTCTCTCTCTCTCTTTTTGTGTACCAGCCAGTGCCGCAGGTACACCGTCCACCGTCGCCAGTAGCCTTTCTTCAGTGTTTCTTGATGTTAGCTCAAATTAATCATTTCAATTCAACGGTTGATGTACTGTGGACCAGAACCATTGAATCACTTTTCATTTTGGTATATTAAATAGATCAAGGGTAGGTTATTTTTATTTTTTCGCTTAGGATGTTCAAAGTCATCTTTCTTCTTGAATTAAATCGATAATATAATTAGGGAGTTGGTCCCAAAAGTGGATGCCCCAAACCATACGTAGGCCAAGTTTTTCGAATGCATTGACACGCATATTTCCTTCTTGCTTGATGTGTTTGTCAGAACAGCTCCATGGGAGTCTAATAAGTCGACGACAATCCTCAATGATGAATCCCAATGGTTAGGTTTGAGTGTCGCCATGCTTGACTAAGTTCAACGCAACTTCTGAATCCGTTTATCCCACGCCATTGTGAGACCATGTCTAAGAGACAATTCGCCTCTATAATAGTAAGTGACCAATGTTCCCACTAAATCCACCATGTCATAGGCCAAGGCCATAACACAAAATACCACCCACAACCACTGTGTTTGAAGAGTGAAAAACACACCCATCCATGTTCAATTTCCACCAAGTTAGGGCCGGTTCCTTCCAAATCACATCCTTGTCAGCTTTTGGCTCCTTATGGGGGGTCATTGTGTTAGGATTATGTCCTAAATGCCAATGAGAAATTAGACTTGTTGGGAAAATTAACCAAACACAGCAGAAACGGTATTTTAAAATTTTATTTGGATTTTCCCATAACAGGATCAATCCCGGGGTTTTATCAGACGTATGTACGATAAGGAAATCGACAGTTTACCCGTTGAAGCGAAGTGGTTGGAGAAACCCTAGCTTTCAACTTCTTCGCCAAATAATCTGACTGATTTCTTGATAATCTGAGCAGTCCAAAAATGTTGCCTCTAAATTATTTCGCCGGAAAAACTTGTTTGAAAAATTCTCCTTCTTCTTGGCTCTATGACCGACGACTAGGGAGAGAGGAAGAGGAGGAATTTTCTTTCTTGCGGCTCAAGTGTTAATTGAAACTTATGACCTAGGTATTAACTAATATGATATATTTATATCACTTAAGTTATAACCTTAGGCTTAAAAAGCCCATAGTGGGCGCCTACTTGGCCGCCCCACTCGGTCTTGGTGTGCCCTTTGGTGCACCAATTTGAGCTCGGTCCAATCCTTTATTTAATTAATTAATTCAATCCAATTAATTAATCTAATTAAATAATAGATACGATATTTAATTAATTTTATTTCTTCAAAAAATAATAAATTAATCAAATTATAAATGAATTAACTTATTTCTCCAAATAATTAATTTCATTTAATTAATTTTAAATATCCAATACTTAAAATATTACCACAAGAAATATTCCATATTTTCTATCGATTTTTTTTAAGCGTGACTCTTTAGGTTCACCTATATTTGGCAATGGGGGGATTCCATTGAATATGAGTTCTACCTAGCCTGTCAAGTGGTCCACATTGTAACCCAAATAAGATGAAATGATTAGATCATTTTACCTTTCCTGTTGTAAATACCGTGTGAATACAAACTCTTCGTTTCCTTATCCCGGTCAAGTGAGAGTCATGGTTTTAGGTCAAACTCATTCACTTGACCCTATGCTATATTTATAATAAGTCTAGATTAGTGAGTGGTTTGGCTAAAGAATTTAAGTAAGTCTAGATTAGTGAGTGGTTTGGCTAAAGAATTTAAGATCTAACTTACTTATAAATGCATAGGATAATTCCTCGTTCACTTTCGAGGGAACGAATCTCATCTTGGATATCAGTTAAGACTACTACTTGCCCATTAGGTTGCAATTCGAGGTTAACCCCACCAAAGGGTAAATTGGGTCTAACTACTCTAATGACAAACCTAATGTCACAAGTATATCTTCAACTTGATTCCTCAAATCTAAAGTTCAGACACACCTATTACAATTTAATCAATTCTGTCATTGACTGTCAAAGAGTGAAAACTCATATGACAGAATCGATGCGAGTCATGTCTGAGTGCACCTATGTATAAGTTCTTCACTACTTCCAAGTGATTGACGGACACATTTCTCGTCAAAACTCACATCATACAAGTCTTCATGATCCCCAATGCTCAATTGAGAATCATTGACTTGCAGATTATTTTAGTATACAAGTATTAAACTTCCTTAGTGTCTTAGAGAGTCAACTCTTATGTTCATGGACTTATAGATAATTACAATATATAAATGTCAATATAAGAGTAAACAACTAAATGTCTTTTCATTAATAGAATAAGAAACAATTATAATTAATAATGTCCTTACATTCTCTAATCCTCTAGTGGCATTTGAGGACATTAACTCAACAATCTCCCACTTGTACTCAATGTCGATCACTATGGTATCTAATACCCATCTTTTCAAGATGTCGATCCATCACTGCCTGTGTCAAAGGCTTGGTTAATGGGTCAGCGACATTGTCTGCTCAATTTACTCTCTGAACAGCTATCTCGCCTCTTTCAATGATTTCTCTTATTATGTAATACCTCCTCTCTATGTGCTTGGATTTGTTATGAGACCTTGGCTTGTGCAATAGCCCTGTTATTGTCACAATAAAGTGGCAAAGGTAGCTCTATACTAGGGACCACTTGAAGTTCTCCAAGAAACTTCCTAATCCAAACACCCTCTTTAGCAGCCTCTGACACTACTATGTCTTCTGCCTCAGTGGTGAAATTAGCGATTGTGCTTTGCTTGGAACTTTTCCAAGTTAGCGCTCCACCATTGAGTGTGAATATAAACCCTGAAGTGGACTTTCAATCATCTACATCAGATTGGAAATCTGAATCAGTATATCCATCCACCTTCAAATCTCCATATCCATATGTTAGGACCATATCCTTAGTTCTCTTCAGATACTTGAGGATATTTTGACATGGGTCCAGTGTTCTCTTCCCGGGTTAGCTTGAAAATGACTACCACACTTACTGCATAGGCTATGTCGGGCTGTGTGCATAACATGGCGTACATCAGACTACCCACTACAGACTCATAGGGCACCGTACTCATTTCTTTCCTACCTTCCTCACTTTGAGGAGACATAGACTTTGAAAGGTACACCTCATGTCACATTCATTTCACATGTTTAAATAATAGAGGTCATTGACTAAAGTAGCAGTGACAACAATATTATCATTAAATACAATGTTGCAACTACTGTCAATGAAATTAAAAACATAATTATTCCTAACCAATATAGGAATTAAAATAATGTTCTTAAGACCGTTGGGCAAAACTAAAACATCCTTTAATTTTAAAACATATCCAGATGATAAACATAAAGAAGTTGATCCAATGCGAGAAACCGCGACACTCTGCCCGCTGACAACACTGATCAGCACCTCTTTATGCTCCAACTTTCTACTTCACTCCAGATCCTGATTCATTACACAAACGTGAGCACTAGCTCCAGAATCAAGTATCCACGAATTGGAAAATATAGTTATAGAACAATTGGTTTCTAAAACAAAAAGTTCCATACTTGTTACACCTTTGCTAAAGTTAGGACACTCCCTCCTCCAGTGGCCTAGCTCACCATAGTGAAGGCACCTATCCCTTTTTTTTGGCCCTTTGCTCTCCATCACTTTTAGATCTTTACCCTTTCCTTTGTCTATCTTACCTTGTGGACCTGGAGTGCTAGTAGGTTTCTTAGTCTTCTTCTTCTTTTTCTTCTTTTTCTTTTTCTTCTTCTTAGGCTGAGAAATGATGACTAAGGTTGCCTCTTTTCCCTTTGGCTTCATTTGAGATTGTGTTGTATTAAGCTTGTTCATCAACCCAGCTAAATTGCATTTTATTTCATTGTAGTTGAAGTTCATCACAAATTTGGAAAAAGAGTCTGGAAGTGACTGCAAGATGAGGTCAATTTGTAGTTGCGGGTCCATGTTGAAGTCGAGGGGCTCTAACCTCTGAATTTTTGAAATCATTTTAAGAACATGATCCCCAACCTTTTCATCTTCATTCATCTTGGCTCCAAAGAGCTCTTTCAATATCTCACATCGAGCAGTACGACTATGCTCACCATAGAGCTCCACCAGGTGTGCCAAAATAGTCCTCACTGAGACCATTTTGTCGTGAGATCTCTATAACTCATTTGTCATTGAGCCAGCATGTACCAACGAACCCTGGACATCATCTTTAATTCATGAGTCGTGGCTTCCTCCTCACTAGCACGAGTCCTTGCAGGCGCGGCTGGGATATCAACATCCAATACATACCCCAATGACTCCATATTGAGGACTATCCTCAGATTTTAGAGCCAGTCCACATAGTTTGGACTAGTCAAAGTGCTCTTTTTAAGTAGTACAGATAACGAGTTGATAGTCATACTGAGAGAGATAATAAGCTAATAACTTCAGAAAAGTAAAAAAGACTTACTAGATTTAATTATAATTGTTGTTCCAAGTTCAAATTAAGGACTTTCAAAACAAACTTGGCTCCCACTATATTTTTTTTAAAATCCACACTCCTACTGTGGAATTCGGAAGTCATCGCTGGAAAGCTTAGTAGTGGTGATTGATTTCTTTAACTAGATTAATAGGTTGCAATCTTTTGCTGGTATGTGGCCTACTTATTCTGTTAAAGTGATGTCCAACATCAACCCGTCAAATGGATGATTCAATCAATTTGTCCATTATTCATCAAATCTCAACCTTTTAACGATCTTATTGATTTATGAATAATTTAAGCTCAACCCACTAACTATCTATTAGTCTAGCAATTAAATTTCACCTTGCAACCTTTAGCTGGCATTTCATGCACTTAGACTAATGGCATTTCATGAATTTCACCTTGCAACCTTGAAATTTGTTTTGACTAATGGCATTTCATACACTTAGAAAAATTCTAAATATATTTCAATATATAACCCCATTGCTCAAGAACAATATTATATATTAAATATCATTTTAATTTCTCCTAAGTTCAGTGGTGGACATGATACCTAGTACCCTTTACTAACTTAATATTTTTCAAAGTGGGAGAATTTAAATTATTTATTAGGTCTCACTTTGCACATTAATCCATTTTATACTAAGCATACAAACATAGATTAAATATAAATGAAAGCAATCCTAGAACGCTAACAACACACGATTCATGGACTTTAATCCTAGATTGAGACAAGCCAATGTCTCAATCGCTAATTAAAAGAAAATACACTAAAGCTTCCAAAGCTCCTTTTGCATCTCCTTGGCTCGACTTGGATTTCTCCTTTGGGCCTATTCTATTTCTAACTATTACATTTTAATATAAGCAACCCATTTAAAATTTCTATAGAAAGAAAATAAAAATAGGCTCAAAATGGCCTTTACAACCCATCGAAAATAAATACAAATTAAAAATGAGCCTAAGTCCGTGAATCATGTCTCCCATCACATAACATGTCAAACATGATATATATGTTGGGATCAACACAACCCCCAGGGATGCCGAGCACAGCGGAAGACATAATTTTAAAAATTAAAGCGACATCCCAGAAATTAGGGCTAGGTAGACATGGTACCATCGGATTCAAAAACTATCCTAGAGGAAGTTTTCTCTTGTTTACCTCTTGAAGACCAAAAATCAGCAACGTCTTTTTAAGAAACTCCTGCTACACCTCTCTGGATTGGATTTGCCATAGTGCCCCAAGTGTTGCGCCTCTAAGTTTATCCACACCTTAGCTCATACCCTCGATTATCTCCACTAGTGCTAACAAGGAGAATATCGAATCTTGGCGCTTATATATATATATATATATATATATATATTTAGGGTGAGAGTCCACATTAATATGGAAACTCATACACTCACAAATACACGCCTAAACGGGCGTGTACATATACTGTTGGTCCCAAGTGGCATACGAAAGGGTCTAGGGGGGGGTTGAATAGACCCTGAAGTCTTTTTCGACTTCAAAAATTCGTATCATTTTTAAAGATTAGAACGCTTAGTGAGCTGAGCACTTGAGTTAGGCGCTACAGTAAAGATAACTTAGATTTAGTGATTTTAGCAATTTACCAAAGTAGGGTAACGCTTAGATCGCTTAATCAAGGTTAGCACAGCGGAAATGATTTTTAAGGCTTTAGCTTTCGTTTTGTTCAAATAGTCACTTAGTCAATTTTCTTGTCTTTTTCAAAAATAAATTATGTAATGTAAAGCAAGATAATAAAATGGTAAATAACACAATAAATTGTAAGGTTCATTGGGTGGTGTAATCCCAGCTACGTCCTTCTTCTCCTTCAACACTTGGAGGAATTCCACTAAGTTGATAATCGAAGGATCACACAGAGGCTTCTACAAAATAGAGAAGGGGATGATGATCTTGGGCTCCTTGATCACATAGACTTCAGCACCAATGAAGATCTTCACCAACAAGCTTCTCTCACTCAAAAAATGCTGCTTGTAGAGTCAACAACTTCTTCACACAGACAGAGGATGTTGAGGGTTTTGATCACGGGTTTGTTTGATTTTAGAAAGTTCAAACAACTTAGGCTATCTCAATAATAGTGTATGGTTCTTCTTTGAAGATGTTTGAGATGTCTATGACTGTCTGGAATGTATGTAAAAAGTTTGGAAGAATTTTGGCTATGGAGTTTCTAAGCTTTTCTTGAGAGAGAATTTCAGCAAAGTTTTGACCTTTTCTTGTACATGTACGTGTATCTCTGTATTTTTAGGGTTTGCTGGAATGAGATATTTATAGACAATTTCTTGGAATTTGTCCGTTGGACACATGTAAGTGCGTGCCTCTCACGCGCCGTGTGAGTTTACCTTTTCTCTGACATTCCTGAAATCCTGCTGGTTTCGATTGGACAAGAGCAGGTTTCGAACTCTGAAATCTGACAGTCTAGTCAAAAGGTGGCTTATCCACAAGTCATAATAGCTTATCACAATTAATGCACTTATTAGGCATTTAATGCATTTGAATTTATTTTCCTTTGGAAATAAATGTCCGTTGAATGATTGCATTTAAGTCCTTCATGACTTGAGAATTTATTTCAGGTGAATCTGATCCTTGATCGCTATAGTACTTTGAGCCCTTTGATTCATAAGACCTGAAACAGTCCTTTAGCGTTTGACAGACGATAAGAGCAAATTTTTGTCTTCATTTGTCTTCAGATTCTGATCTTCAACTTCATCTCTAATAGACCCACCTAGAATTCTATTAGCGATTCGGTATCTAATACTTAGTCTAAATTCTACACGGAAAAAAATTACAAGCCTAAATAAAATTACAAACTTTCAAACGCTTATACATAAGTTCTATGAAAATATAAACTTACATTCTTTTTGAGGTCTAATACAAAATTCTATTTTGTCATCATCAAAACATCTAACATGAAATTTTCCTAACATATACCATATGTACATATATATATATATATATATTATTCTAGTTTCCTTCCATCTTATTTCTCTTCCTTAATTAATTGGATACTTTCCAACTAATTAGATACTTCCATATATTTGATATGTATCAAATCTACCATATCTTATCAAATAAGATGTTTCTATAACTACAATATTTATCCTAACATATATTTATAAGAGCTCTGTCTTACCTCCACATGACAACTTGAATCACCCAAATCGGAGGTCCTTGGAGAAAGTTATGAAGGAAACAAGATCGCTGCGCAGAAGGCAAAATGTTACTGTTCCTAACGTTCGAACGTTGCGTCTGACGGGAAAAACAGCAGATTTTTGGAAATTTCCAATTCTAATTTAAGTTGGAGTCTTTCCCTTCCAGACTTATATATATTAGATCAGTTCCCTAGGGTTAAAGAGACGAAATACACATAGAATAGAGCCCTATTGAGGTTTAGACATAGTTTTTACATATTCATGAAGATTTTCAAGAACCCTTGAAGGTGAAAAATCAAGAAGCATGGAAGAGATGAAGATCGAAGTTCAACCATAAAAAATACGAGGGAGTTTCTTAGATTTAAATTTATTTTTGTCTGTGAATATGAATCTTAATTCAAATTTCTATCTTTTATCTTTTATGATGAATTAGATTCTTCGAACTAAGGCCATGTTGAGGCTAAATTATGATATTTGAGTTATAAATTGTATTTTTCATATTAATTCTATTGTTGCTTTGTGTGTTGATCTTGTTTGAATGCTTCATATGCTTAGCTACCATATGCATGATATATTGCTTAATTTATTCTTCGAGAGAATGTAATTTAAGGTGCAAAAAGGATCATCACATAATCCGAAAAAAATAGTGGAATTGCCCCTAGAGATAGGTAGAGATTCCCGGGTGCAGTTAGCCGGATTAATCCGGGGAAATTCTAAAACTTGAATGCATGGTTGTTGGTTAGATTCTCGGATAGACATATTTAGAGAACCGTCAATTAGTCATAGGATTATTACAGCCGAGACATCGTGTAGTAATTAATTAAGGAATTTCCACCAAAGTAATAGTAGTCTAATAATATGAAAACGTGATTTTAACAAGAATTAATTAATTTATGCTAACACATGTATCTTAGTTGCTCTCTTCCATAGCTATCTTGATTTCGACATCTTGTTTCTTGTATCTTGCTTCCATAATATTTGAGTTAATTCTTATTTTAGTTTATTTTATTGCTTTTAAAATCTTTAAATCGTTAGTTTTAGTTTAATTATTGCTTGCTTTAAATTCAAGAAGTCTAAAATACAAGTCTCTGTGGGATCGACAATCCGAACTTAAAAATCCACTTTATTACTGCACACGACCAGTCCACTTGCTGTTTCAAACACGTAAGGATTTTTCGTGTCAAGTTTTTGGCGTCGTTGCCGGGGACTTGTTTTTTTTAGTTTATGTTTTTATTGCAAGTTTTTACAATTTTTGTTTTATATTTATTCTTGCTGTTAGGAAATTTCGTGTTAGATGTTTTGATGATGACAAGATAGGATTCAATGTTAGACCCCAAATAAAATGTAAGTTTATGTTTTCATAGATTGATGTATAAGCGTGTGAAAGTTGTAATTTATTATAGGCTTGTAATTTTTATCTTTGTAGATTTTAAACTAAGTATTTGATACTGAATCGCTAGTAGAATTCTAGGTGAGTCTACTAGAGAAGAAGTTGAAGACCAGCGTCTGAAGTCAACCAGAGATAAAGATTTGTTACTTAGCATCCGTCAAATGCTAAAGGACCTCATTTCAGGATTTATGAATCAAGCGCTCAAAGCACTTAAGCGACCGATGTCAGATTCACCTGAAATAAATCCTCAAGTCATGAAGGACTTAAATGCAATCATTCAACGGACATTTATTTTCAACGGGAATTAAATTCAAAATGCATTAAATGCCTGATAAGAGCATTAAATGTGATAAGCTAATGTGACTTGTGGACAAGCCACCTTTTGACCAGACTGTCAAAAGTTTCAGAGTTTTAGCTGCTCCCGTCCAATCGGTTTCAGCGAATTTTCAGGAATGTCAGACTTTAAATAAACTCACGCGCTGCGTGAAAGACACGCTCCTACATGTGTCCAACGGACAGATCCCAAGAAATTGCCTATAAAATACCTTACCCCAGCAAACCTTAAAACAGAGATACAATTTTTACAAGAGACAATTACGTACAGACACAAGAAAAACTTGCAGAGAAAAAGCTTAGAAACTCCATAGACAAATCTTTCAAGCTTTTTATCTACATTCCAGACAGTCACAAATATCTCAAACATCTTCCAAAGAAGAAAATCAAATTCCAACTGAGATATTCCAAGTTGTTTGATCTTTTCAAAAAATAAACAAAACCCTAGTGACAAACCTCAACCTTTCATCTGAGTGAGAAAAGTTGTTGAACCCTTTCAGGCAGTATTTCTGAGTGAGAGAAGCTTGAAGAAGACGATCTTCATTGGTGCTGAAGTCTGTGTGATCAAGGAGCTCAAGATCATTTTCACCCTTTACTATCTTGTAGAAGATTCTGTGCGACTCTTTGAAAATCAACCTAGTAAATTCCTCCAAGTGAAAAAGGAGAAGAAGGACGTAGCTGGGATTACACCACCCAGTGAACCTTATATATCATGTGTCATTTATCTTTATTGTCTTATTATTATTCTTATTACATCATTTATCTTTGAAAGAGACAAGTTAAAGTGCGAAGTGATTAAATTAACTAAAAGAACGCTAAAACTCATTTCCGCTGTGCTAACCCTGATTAAGCGATCTAAGCGTTGCCCTACTTTGGTAAACTGCTAAAGTCACTAAATCTAAGTTAACTTTCCTGAAGCGTCTGACCCAAGCACTCAGTTATCCAAGCGTTCAAACCTTTAAACTGATACGAATTTTTTGAAGTCCAAAAAGACTTCAAGGTCTATTCAACCCTCCCTTCTAGACCCTTTCGTATGCCACTTGGGACCACCAAGTGGTATCAGAGCGGTTGAAGTAGAAACCTACGTGTTTTCGAGCGTAACTTCTTGTTCAAATCCATTTTTTTAAAATTAATCGCTTTAAAATCTCTCTTTTAAACATCGCATTATGTCTTTTAACAAAATGCCTAAGTTGGTAGAATCAAACTGTGATTCTTGGAAACTTAGAGCATTCGCATATTTATGTTCATGCGATAATGAAATGTGTGATGTGATTACAGATGGCCTCATTCAGATTATGAAAGTTGTAACTCGAGCCCCTGGAGCGACCGAGGCTACTCCAGATGGTTATGTCGAGAAACCTAAGATAGAATGGACGCCAGAGGATAGAAAAAGAGCTAATCTGGATAATGTTGGACGAAGTGCACTTTACTCAGCATTAAGAGATAACGATGCGTTGTTCAACAAGATCAAGCAATGTTAGACTTCCAAAGAAATATGGGATAAGTTGGCCATTGTGTGTGAAGGTTCAGCACAAATGAAGGAGAACAAGCTCTCCATAGCCATGCAAAGATTCGAGCATTTCAAAATGCAGCCCAGTGAGACGCTAGAACAATTGGACGCAAGATTCACTTTGCTCATTACCGAGTTAGCGTCATTAGATAAAGAATTGACCAACAAGGAAATGGTCAATAAGATTTTCAGAAGTCTTCCAAGTAAATACTTGATTAAGACTGTTGCTATGAGAGAATCACAAACTTTGGAGACTCTTACTCCAGAACATGTGTTTTCAGAGTTAAAGGTATTCAAATTCGAGTTAGGTGAAGTCAGCGACACAACAACTTCAGCGACTGAATCAGGAGCTTTAATCGCTACCACCAAAAATAAGGGTAAAGCAGTTCGTGAGGTTAAACCAGTGGAATCAAATGAAGAAAAAGAAATGGCCCTATTAGTCAAGAAATTCAAGAAATTTCTAAGATATGAAAAAAGAAATCCTATTGGACAAAGTTCATTTCAAACTCCTCCCCCAGCACCAGCGCCTCATATCAAGCGCCAGTGTACTCCACACCTCAACCAGTAGCGCCAGTTCCATATCAAGCACCTCCATTGCCTACTCAGAATCTCTCAGCGCTAGTTGGATCCAAGCGATTATCCACTTAATAGAAAATGAAAACTAATTTGTGTTATAATTGCAGGAAACCAGGGCACTACAAGGAAATTGCCCTTATCCAAATGTGTCGAAGCCCACAAGGCAAGACTATATGGATAGAAACCAATTCAGGAGCAACCTTCACCGAGAAGGTTTGCTAACGGAATCCGAACCATTTCCCACACCTGAAGAGGACTTAGAATCATCAGATGAAAGCAGTGATGATGAGCCTACAAGCGACTCAGCGTTGATCTGTCTCATGGCAAGAGAAGATGAAGCGTCTGGCAAATCGCTACCAAAGGTAATCAATGAATTATCTCATCCTCTTTCTTATGATGAATTACTTGACAAAGTTAATGAATATTATAAAGATTGTCAAGAGGCCGCCAAAATATATCAAAATGATCTCGCTATTATCTCATCACTCACAAGAGATAAAGTAACGCTCAAAACAGAGTTGAAAGTTCAACAATAATGCATTGAGAAAAACAAATCACTTGAGAGTGAGATTATTCAATTGAAAAGCGATCTTGATATAATAGTCAAGAGAGAAGCTAATTTGATCGCTAGACTTGCCAAATCAGAGCAGCTCATCTCATCATTATCAAAAGCTTCTAGAAAGTTGGATAATGTGACTGAGGTAACTAGATTATATGGTGAAAAGACCGGTTTAGGATATAATAAATTCGGTAAACAACCAAATAAATCTAATGTTACGGCAAACAACAAAGAAAAGGGTCTTCTCTTTGTTGAGAAAGGTTCACAAAGTCAAACGCTAAATGAACCTAGCGACAACGGTACGAGGCCAAATGAGAAAGCCAAAGCTGACTCGGGCAAGGGTAAGGCTAAAGCAAATGATTCACAAAAACGGGTTCATCCAAACGCTCAAAAGGCTAAAGGTAAGTCTGAACACTGTGAATCAAAAGCTAAGTGCTCAGCACCAAAAGTGCAACCCAAGCCAGCGCCAAGGAAATACCAGCGTCAATATCCAAGACAGTCAAGATCATATTATCGATACTATGATAATTATGATTATGACTATGATTACTATTATAATCGAGGATATTTCTATACACCTAAAAAGCACACACAACACAAACCAAAACCCAAGAAGGCCAATCTTCCCGTAATGAAGACAAGGTAAATATGAGTTCCGAAAGTTTTAATTCAAATCAAAGCTACTAACGTTGAAGGACCCAAAACAACATGGGTACCTAAGAAGAATTAGAACTGCCCTTTAAATGCAGGTACCTAGAGCCAACACCGATACTTCAGTTTGGTACATCGATAGTGGGTCGTTAAGACACATGACTGGCTCAAAGGATCTCTTGATCAACTATCGTACAACCAACGGTCCTCAAGTTATATTCGGTGATAACTCCAAAGGTAAAACCAAAGGTATAGGTATCATGCATAGGGGGAACATCATGATCAGTGATGTGTATTATGTTGAGGGTCTTAAGCATAATTTGTTGAGCATTAGTCAATTTTGTGATAAAGGCTTTGATGTTGAATTTTCAAGCGACTTCTGCTATGTCAACGATGCTAAGACTAAGTCTACTAAATTAAGAGGAAAAAGAACAAATAATGTGTATTTAGTGGATTGGGATTCTACATTTGATAACAACCCCACATGCTTTGTTGCTAAAAGTCAAAATGAATTGGGTTGGTTATGGCATAGAAAAATAAATCACCTCAACTTTAAGGTAATCTCTTAGTTAATATCGCTAAATCTTGTAGAGGGATTACCTAAGGGTTCTTTTCAAAAGAATCGCTTATGTGATGCATGTCAAATGGGTAAACAAGTTAAATCATCTTTTAAGAAAAAACCATATCTATCTACTTCTAGAGTTCTTGAACTATTGCATTGAGATTTGTTTGGTCCTATTCAAATCATGAGTATTAGTGGTAAAAAGTAATCACTAGTAATAGTTGATGATTTCTCTCGCTATACATGGGTAGAATTTCTAGCGACCAAAGATGAAACTAGTGTCAAGCTCACAGCGCTAATCCGTCAATTGCAAAATTCAAAAGATCTAAAAGTGATGAGAATTAGAAGCGATAGAGGAACTGAATTTACTAATCAATTTGTTGAGAAGTTTTGTACAGATTTTGGAATACTTCATGAGTTTTCCGCTCCGAGAACACCTAAACAAAATGGAGTTGCTGAGCGACGGAACAGAACGCTCAAAGAAGCCGCTAGGACAATGCTTGCAGAGTTTAAGCTGCCTCAAAGGTTTTGGGCCGAAGCCATCAACACAGCTTGCTACACTCAGAACCGGTGTATGATCAACAAGCAACATGAGAAGACTCCATATGAGTTGTGGAAGGGACGTAAGCCTAACGTTTCATATTTTCATGTATTTGGTTCAAAATGTTTCATTCATAATAATGGATCCCACAGCCTAAAGATTTTTTATCCTAAAGCGGATGAGGGAATCTTTCTAGGCTATGCCAAGAATGGAAAGAGTTTTCGCATCCTAAATAAGATCAAATCGAAGGTTGAAGAATCCATTCATGTTGTGTTTGATGATACTAACCAAGAACCGAGTAAGGTTAATCCTGATGATGTAGGAATTGAAGATCTTGCCCAACAAGCGTCACAAATCAATCTTGATGATAACAGTGATGAAGCTGATGATGAGATCCTTGTGCATATTCCTAAGGTTACTCGTGAGGTTACAAATGATGATAAAGTCAAAATCGCTGATGATCATGAAGAGAATGATCATCAAGAGCAAATTGGAACTGTGAATGATGAAGCGACTGCGCAAGAGACAAATAGGGATCAAGCGATTGATGACTAAGAGTCTCTCAACCCTTTCCAAACAGACCGAAAATGGCTTAGAGACCATCCACCAGAGCTAGTAATTAGAGATATGGAAGCACCTGTTAGAACTAGGTCAGCTACAATTAATGAGGCCATGTTCGCAAGTTTCTTATCTCAAATAGAACCAAAGAAAGTGGATGAAGCGCTCAGTGATTCAAGTTGGGTTGAAGCGATGCAAGAAGAGCTTAACCAATTTGAGAGAAGCAAGGTTTGGACGCTAGTACCAAGGCCAACTCATCAAGGAGTTATTGAGACTAGATGGGTTTTTAGGAACAAGATGGACGAAGATGGCACTGTTATAAGAAACAAAGCCAGATTAGTCGCTCAGGGTTATTGTCAAGAAGAGGGTATTGATTTTGATGAGACACACGCCCCAGTAGCCCGTCTTGAAGTGATTCATATGTTCCTAGCGTTTGCCGCATTCAACAAATTCACAGTGTATCAAATGGACGTAAAGAGTGCATTCTTGAATGGTAAACTCCAAGAAGAAGTCTATGTGGAGCAACCTCCGGGATTCATCAACAACCATGGCAAAAGTATGGTCTACAAACTGGATAAGGCACTCTATGGCCTTAAACAAGCACCAAGAGCATGGTATGACACTCTCTCTATCTTCCTTATAGGTAAAGGCTTTTCAAAAGGCAGCGTTGACACAACGTTATTTAAAATTACCCATAATGAAGATATTCTCTTAGTCCAAATTTATGTTGATGATATTATATTTGGTTCTACAAATAAGCGATTGTGTAAGAAATTTTCGAAAATGATGCAAGATTAATTTGAAATGAGCATGATGGGTGAATTAACTTTCTTCTTAGGATTACAAGTTAAACAACTCCCTAATGGAATATTTATAAACCAAGTTAAATATACAAAAGATATGATTAAAAAATTTGGTATGGAAAATGCATCATCTTCAAAAATTCCAATGAGCCAAACACTGAAATTAGATAAAGATGAAAGTGGGAAGAAAATTGATATCACTAACTATAGAGGTATAATTGGATCACTTCTTTATCTTATCGCTAGTAGACCGGATATTATATTTTCGGCATGCATGTGTGCACGCTTTCAAGCTGATCCTAGAGAATCACACTTAAATGCTGCCAAGAGAATCCTTAAATACCTAAAAGGCACACAAAATGTGGGCTTATGGTATCCACGGGATTCTCCTTTTGAACTAATTGGTTATTCAGACGCAGATTTTGTAGGATGCAAAATAGATAGAAAAAGTACTAGTGGTACATGTCAATTTCTAGGTGATAGACTAGTTTCGTGGCATAGTAAGAAACAACAATCCATAGCGACTTCTACCGCTGAGGCAAAATATGTAGCCGCTGGGAGCTGTTTTGCACAAATTCTTTGGATGAGGCGACAACTTAGAGACTATGGAATCATTCTAGGTCCTACCCTAATCCATTGTGATAACCAAAGCGCTTTAGCTATGACCCAAAATCCTGTCCTTCATTCTAGAACTAAACACATTGACATTAGATACCATTTCTTGCGTGACCATGTTCAAAAGAAAGATATCTCCATGCACTTCATTGGAACTGACAAACAATTGGCAGATATCTTCACCAAAGCGCTCAACGAACAACGCTTTCTCACTTTGAGAAGTGAATTAGGTATGATTGATTTAAACGCTTAAATCATAAAGCATCATATTTAATAGGCATATAATTTAGGGAGAATCCACCATATGTTTATGTCTAAAGCGTTTTTACAAAAACTCTGAAATGAGTCATCAATTTTAGGGAGAACTTTAAAATTGTACTTATAACAATGTACAAGCGACTGTGATCAAAAATGATTTTAAAAATATATGCACTGATCACTAGCGCTTATCTTTATGCATGACAAAGTCAATCTCTAAATAAAAAAATGTCATTTATAAATTCAAGCGATTGACTTTATCTCAAACTTTACAAAATTTTGTTCTCCAAACGTCTTGAGCGTTAAAGAGATTCCCACATTAACGCTAAGAAAATTATTTTAAAATCATGCATAGTTTTCATCGATAAAAAGATCGCGTGTGGATAAGACCAAAAGATTGGATTTGATAACTACCCACACGTGTCTATCAAATCAAACTGACGGTTAATCACCTTTATCTAAAACCAAGACAGTTCAGTGACTGCACGAGTCTGATTATGTGTCAATGTACAATCAGGCGCGTGTACTTCACGCTGAAAATTTCAAATCTTTTCAAACGTTTTTCAATTAATTTGGTAACTGCGGATCCCAAAATTTTGCTCTTTTTGGTAACCCATAAACTATTTTACCGCACTTTTTGCATCCATATTTGTCTTAAAACGTATCAGATTTGACTCCTTTCAAAATTCAAACTCTTTGACCGTCCACGTGTTAAAATCGTAGCCATTGAGAAGTTACTTTTTGCCTCTATTTTAACCCTTCAAGGTTTTTACAGTAAGACTTTATCACTTTCTCAAATTCTCTCTACTGTCAAAATCTTCATCTCTCTCAAGACAAATACTTCTCTCTCTCAAAAAGCTTTCAAACTTTCAGCAATGGCACCCAAAGTTTCAAAATCTTCCAAATCATCCAAGTCTGCTACCGGAAAAACTTCCCGTGCTGAAAAACCAGTCACTGTTAACGCTGGATTTCTGGTTAACTGGGACTACCTGTTTGATAACCAGAACTTTCCTCTTCGAACGATTCTTCCACTCGTTCAAGAATTTGGTTTGAGAGATATGATCACTACTATTTTCAACTACTTTGAAGACGAATCTCTCTACTTTTTCAACAATGCTCAGATTTCTGAAGATGGAAATTCCATATCATGCGTCTTCCCTTTTGCTAAAGAGACTTTTGTTCTTACTCCTTCCTTAATTTCTTCATTGTTGGTTCTACCCAATGATGGTACTGAGGTGGAACACGTCACTCTTGGAGATGCTACCAAAGTCTGGGAATTGGTCAAGAAAGAAGATGTTAATACTGCATACGAGCCAAACTTCAAGAAAAACGATATGAAGGGAGAATACGTTATTCTCGTGGATATATGCTCAAAGATGATCGAATACAGAAAAGGGACATTCGATAAAGTTACTAACATTCAATACAAGATGATGGTGGCCATTCTGACCAAATTAAAAGTAAATTGGTCTCTCTACGTTTTTAATCGCTTCAAGGCAGCAATGGCCAAGTCAGTGAATCCCAAGCCTTATGGGATTGTGCTAAGTCGTATTCTTAGCGCTTGCGGTTATACAAACTCTTTTGGCAAAAAGATTCCAGCGACCAAATTCTACGGAAAGAAAATGATCGGTGAGCTGCAAAAGCCAAGGAAGTTAGGTGGTGCAGCTGTTCCAAAAGAAGAGCGTGAGCAACTTCCTGCTTTAGGAGTTGTTCGTAGCGATGATGAAGATCAAGCGTCTTCCTCTTCATCATCATCCTCTTCACCTGAAGAAGAAGTGGTGGTCAAGCAACCTAAGAGAAAGATAGTTCTCAAAGTCGTTGAGCCATCCAAGCCAGAAGCAAAAGCCTGAACCCAAGAAGAAGAAGACGTAGCCCAAAAAGAATCAAAAGATTCTCTCTCCTTCTCCCTCTCCTAAATATCCATCGCCTCCTCCAGCGTTTATCTTTTTTGTTCCCGAGGAAGAGGAAGTAGTAGAAGAAGAAGTACCGCTTGCACGAAGACGTACTCCTCTTTCTACTCCCGCAGCATCCTCTAGCGCTTCAGCGAAACCAGCGCTTAGAGAGTCAATAAGCGTTCCTCCTTCTGACGCTGTTCCCGAAATCAGTTCAGCTCCTCAAGCCGCTACTCAATCTGAGAGGCTTTCTAGTGTTCAGGGTAAGTATTTGCTAAGCAAATTAGTATATCCTTTCCTCGTTAGTTTCTAAATTTCTAACGCTAGGATAAAAACTCTTTTCAGCACAATGTGAAGCAGATATTCAATATGTTCTCAACACTCTTGAAGAATTAGATATTCCCATTCGTGCTGATCCTATAACTTCTTTTCTCGACTTAGATCCAGAAGAAGTTATCCCAGAGCCTGAGGAACCTGTCCAAGAAACAGATCAATCGACTGAAATAGTCGATGATATTCCTCAGGGTAAGCGATTTAGTCTTTTCTTTTCTAAATTTCTACTTAGTGCAAATTTTGCTTGCTTTTCTCAATCGCTTACTTGTATCAACTCAAGATGTACCTCAAGAGGCACCAATTGCTGATGCCCCTCTTTCATCCAAGATTCCAGTTGAAGTCGATGTGGGTATGGCAACTGTTGTGGATATCGCTAAGGAAGCATCTCAAGCCCTTCCTGACGATGAAACCTCATTAGCCAGTGAAGCAACTTTAAACGTTGAGTGGTCGATAGAAGTGGCCCCCATCCCAACAGAAGCGATTGCCATTGTTCCTATGCCAACGGGACCTCCTCCTCGTGTCATCGATTTCTTCCCGCGCGGATATATTCCAGATGTTGAATACTATTATGCCGCCAGAGAACGAAACACTCAAACGCTTGCCGAGTTGGAAATACAATTTCAAACAACTCTCCATCGGCCCGATATGCCCAACTCTCACAAGTTTGAAGTTTTCGAGCATTTTGCCAACCTTGGACTATATAACTTGGAGCGTCTTCAATCACGCTTTGAGTATATTCGTCGTCCAGTTTTCAACAGAGCTAACTTTGATCTTCAGCGTTTCAATTCAAATGGTCGCTCGGACGAGTCCTTATATCCTCAGCGCCAAAACAAGATTGTTTTCAAGAACCCCCACATGGGTGATTGGAACAAAGATCCAGATGAGGAAGATCTCAACAAGATCGGCTACTCGGCTCTCCCCTTCGTTGTCAAGTCTCCCCAGAACGCTCTCTCTCCTAATCCACTTAAGTTATGGAAAGGTAAAGGACCGCTTGTTGCGGAGCGCCCAAATCCGGTCAACTCGTGGATAGAAGATGAGGCTCGTGAATATCTAGCCAGATTATGGGCTGATGATTATGATGAAGAAACGGAACATTTTGAGAAGTTCCTTACCGCTAATAAAGAGCAAAAGAAAGCGGACAAACTTGGAAAACGGTGGATATTGAATACAGCCCGCTGGGCTGAAGAATTTGTTCTTCACTTTTACACCATTGAAGAACTGAGTAGATATCCATTCTTGTTCGAATTCGGAATGAGTACAGACGCCGAGGTTATGCAACCTTTTTTGCTTCAACAGCGTCAGATTATTGTAGGGAATGTTAGCGCTTTGCCACGATATAGACAACCAATCGAAAGCTACATTCGCCAGCAACTTGCTTTATACAGCTAAGGCGGACGCTATGTTTTGCATCCTCATGCAGGGTTTGTTCAACGAGTCTTTCCTGACCTAAATGAAGACGCTTCATCAAGTAAACAACCACTTCTTCCAGGTCAGAGTCAGATTCGTGTCGATGTTTCGAATGAACACGCTGAGTTCCACAAAGACATGAGATCAGTGTTTGAAAATGCCCAAGCGCTGGACATCAGTTTCAATCACTTTTTCGGGTGTTACAGTTTTCGAGGATATACTCTTCACCTCGTGCTCTTTAGCGAATCAAATATTCAAGTGGCCAAGATGATCTCACTGATTAGGCCAGTGGACCAAGAAGCAGCTCAAGCGCTCATGCCTTTAATTTTGGACTTAACTGTTATACTTCAGGGATTGCTTTATCGGAAGGTGTGCAACTTGCACTAAGTACCGAAGAGCGCGAAGACGCTATATTCTTTATCCCGCAATCTAGCCTAATTAGTCCAAGGCATGTGATGGAAGCCCTTGGCCCCCTCTGGGTCATTGGTCTTAGAGAACCTTCTCCCTCCATCCAAATTATAGAAGAAGAAAGTGCTCCTACTGAGGATGACGCTCAACTTCCAGATCCCTCTAGCGTCCCAGTGGTCGAGCCCCCAGCGATTGCAGATCCTATCATGGATCAAGCGATTGAAGAAGTGCACGCTGAAATTGCTCAAGAGCCTGAAGAACCTTTTACCAGAGATAAAACCAAAGGTAAGGCTACAGTTTTAAGTTCTTACGGACTTCTCCTGTCCCCAGAGCGTCCTTCTTCTGATTCAGATTTTGAGAGAGATTCAGAAGCCAGAGACTTCAGACAGGCAGTCCGGAACTCGCTCACCAACATTGAGGGTTCCTGCTGCAAGATCTTTGAGGCTGCTGATAGACATATCCGTATAGTGTCGGATACGCGAAGTCGTGATATTGGAAATGCTGCAAACAAAAGCACTATTGCTATCATGCAAAGCATATCACCCCTTATCGCTGAACTCTCATCTGAATTCAACCGTCACTTAGCTCAGAGCGCATTGGCCGATACTGAAAGACACGCTTCATCCGATGCCGCTGCTCAGAGTGTCGCTCAACAAGTTGCTCTTCTCGTCGAAGAAGTTTGACTCTTGGGCCGAGATGTCGCTGAACTCAAGACCTCCCTTGATAATGTCAAGAAGGGGGAAGATAAAGAAAAGTCCAAAGCGATTTCCAAGACAGATAATAAACAGTGGCGTTCATTGTTCGAAGAATTAGTAAGCATTAAGAAAATGCTATCCAAGAAAAGAAAGCCAAGGTATTATCTCGGGAAATTCGCGCTTCCAGAATTGGACCCCGAGTTCTTAGAAAGTATGGGATTTCCTGCCTATGCCGGACCGCTACAACGACCTATCAATTGGAGACCGTCAAATGAACAACAAAGAGATATCTATCATGATTTAATTCGTGAACTTGGTATTCCACCAAGGGATTGGACGGAAAGGTTGTTAGAGCTAAATGAAAGCGCCAGACTTCGTAGGCATGATTATGATGAAGTTCAACATACGACAATGATCGATATTGATCGTCTCTTGTTGGACTTAGCGTTAGAAGTTCTACAAGGAGAAGAAAGAGCGAAGCGACAGAAAACGTGATTGGATTCCTTTTATGTTTTTTTTATTTTATTTATGTTTTTCCTTCAGTATAACACATGTATGCTTTAATTCTTTCAATGAATGAATGTTTTAACGCTGAAACATCTTGTTCAAGCTAATCTAACTTTAGCTAACTTTACTAACTTTTCAAATGCTAACTTATATTCCTTTGGGCCTTTTCTTTTAAGTAACTCTTAAATTATAAAAGAGTTATAAGAGTTAAAAGTCTTGACATCATCAAAAAGGAAAAAATTGTTAGGAAATTTCATGTTAGATGTTTTGATAATGACAAGATAGGATTCAATGTTAGACCCCAAATAAAATGTAAGTTTATGTTTTCATAGATTGATGTATAAGCGTGTGAAAGTTGTAATTTATTATAGGATTGTAATTTTTATCTTTGTAGATTTTAGACTAAGTATTAGATACTGAATCGCTAGTAGAATTCTAGGTGAGTCTATTAGAGAAGAAGTTGAAGACCAGCGTCTGACGTCAACTAGAGATAAAGATTTGTTACTTAGCGTCCGTCAAACGCTAAAGGACCTCATTTCAGGATTTATGAATCAAGCGCTCAAAGTACTTAAGCAACCGATGTCAGATTCACTTGAAATAAATCCTCAAGTCATGAAGGACTTAAATGCAATCATTCAACGGGCATTTATTTCCAACGGGAATTAAATTCAAAATGCATTAAATGCCTGATAAGAGCATTAAATGTGATAAGCTAATGTGACTTGTGGACAAGCCACCTTTTGACCAGACTGTCAGAAGTTTCAGAGTTTTAGCTGCTCCCGTCTAATCGGTTTCAGCGAATTTTCAGGAATGTCAAACTTTAGGTAAACTCACGCGCTGCGTGAAAGGCACGCTCCTACATGTATCCAACGGACAAATCCCAAGAAATTGCCTATAAAATACCTTACCCCAACAAACCCTAAAACAGAGATACAATTTTTACAAGAGACAATTACGTACAGACACAAGAAAAAGTTGCTAAGAAAAAGCTTAGAAACCCCATAGCCAAATCTTTCAAGCTTTTTATCTACATTCCAGACAGTCACAAATATCTCAAATATCTTCCAAAAAAGAAATTCAAATTCCAACTGAGATATTCCAAGTTGTTTGATCTTTTCAAAAAACAAACAAAACCCTAGTGACAAACCTCAACCTTTCATCTGAGTGAGAAAAGTTGTTGAACCCTTTCAGGCAGTATTTCTGAGTGAGAGAAGCTTGAAGAAGACGATCTTCATTGGTGCTGAAGTCTGTGTGATCAAGGAGCCCAAGATCATTTTCACCCTTTACTATCTTGTAGAAGATTCTGTGTGACTCTTTGAAAATCAACCTAGTAAATTCCTCCAAGTGAAAAAAGAGAAGAAGGACGTAGCTGGGATTACACTACCCAGTGAACCTTATATATCTTGTGTCATTTATCTTTATTGTCTTATTATTATTATTATTACATCATTTATCTTTGAAAGAGACAATTTAAAGTGCGAAGCGATTAAATTAACTAAAAGAACGCTAAAACTCATTTCCGCTGTGCTAACCCTGATTAAGCGATCTAAGCGTTGCCCTACTTTGGTAAACTGCTAAAATCACTAAATCTAAGTTAACTTTCCTGAAGAGTCTGACCCAAGCGCTCAGTTATCCAAGCGTTCAAACTTTTAAAGTGATACGAATTTTTTGAAGTCCAAAAAGACTTCAGGGTCTATTCAACCCCCCCTTCTAAACCCTTTCGTATGCCACTTAGGAGCACCACTTGCTTTAGTTTTTTTGTCTTAATTCTAATTCCAATAAATGGCAGGAAATCCTCCATTTCTGACCCCGGAGCAACAAGAATGGCTTCTAGGACTCATTCAGGCTATGCAACTCACTCTCGAGGATTTGGATTGTCCAAAAAATTGGCAATTGGTGTGCGACGTCATTCAAGCTTTGCAACAAACACCAAATTATGGTATGACTTCAGGGAGTGGTGAGGCAACTGTGAGGGAAGACGAGGAGTTGAAAAATGAATGAATCTCTGCCCTGCAGATTACACCCGAACGAGCGGCTGAAAGTGTAGCAGAATTGGAAGCATTACTATATGGCACGCCTGAACGTGCAAAATCGAAAACTCCCACTGCCGAGCCTTCCTCTCCTACAGCTTCTCAACCGGTTGAAGATTCTTTTCACTGGTAAAGCGGTAATTGATTCCAATGCCGAGCGGTAGTTGAACGTGCAGAATCGAAAACTCCCACTGCCGAGCCTTCCTCTCCTACAGCTTCTCAACCGGTTGAAGATTCTCCACCCTCTGTCCTCTTCACTGGTAAAGCGGTAATTGATTCCAATGAAAGTGGGTTGTTATTAAATATTGGAGTTAATATGGTTAATTGTGAAAGCTATGAGATTATTAAGCATCCAATTTCTACATTATCTTTACTCATTGATGCTTTTGATCTTTTTAGTGTTGAGCTTTCTCAGGTTAAAAGAACACATAGTCTCCTCGAGTCCTACATCATGAACTCTAAGTTTTCCACATCGATGGGTGAAGAAAAATGGTCATCTACTTATAGCTTGGAGAATAGTCCAAATCATCACTAGGTGCAATGGGAAGGAGTGATGGAAGTGGTGATGAACTATGATAAAATATATGAGTGGATGATTGCTTGGTCACTACTCATCATATTTTCTACTAACACCGGGCCAAATTTTATCCTTACTTGGAGAATGAACAAGGCATTTATTCGGAAACTGCCTTGAAATAACTCGGTAAAGTCAAGCTAGTGACTTTAAAAGAGAGTTTCTTGGGAGGCAACCCAAGATTTTTGTTTTCTTTTTGTTTTTGCTTTCTAGTAGTTTAGTTGTTTTTGGTTTGTTTGTGAAAAAAAATAAAAAATATTACGCTTGATGGTTGTGGTTTGTTAAGTGCATGATTGATGATGACATACTATGGAGATTGGAGTTCACCATTTGGAGCCACACTTGGAATTTATGCATGAGACTAGGTTCGGATTTCACCGACCTATAAGGTTAAGTGTTTCTTTTCACTCTTTTTGTGCTTTATGAGAGACAACATTGAGGACAATGTTGAGTTTAAGTTTGGGGGTGTGAGAAACGCTTAATTGTTGAGTAGTTATTGAATATATTGGTGATATGCATGTTTCCAAGTTTGGGGGAATTTGTATGCTATCATGTTTAGATGCTTTTATGTTGAGAAAATCGAGCATGAAAATTTTTTAGCCTACCAATTAATGCATTGAGATTGATTAAATTGAGACAATGGCATGAGTTCTTGATTTATTTGGAATTTAATGGACTATACATATCTTTGTTTAGCTCGTGGGACCCTAGATTAGAGTATATTTTCCTTAGATAAATCACAAATGCACAATAAGTTGAGGGTAGAGGAGTTAAGTTGGATAATCATTCTAAAACACTTAAAGAATTCCTCCCAGAAATATTGACTTAGATTCTTCTTAAGGTCATGAGTTGAGTAGTTGCTTCATATGCCTAATAAGTAATGAATAAGGTTGATGATTGGTATGACTATAAATTCAGGCTAATATGTACTGGAGGTGAAAAGTTACAAACATATAAATTGTACTATTATGCTAATTTGAGTTAAGCTCAAGCCAATTAGAGTTAAAGTGAAGGAAAGGTCTAGTATTATTTCGTGGCCTTTGGCACTCGAGTGATTAAATCCGTAAGGAGTGTCTGGAAACTTAATGCCCTAAAACTATCTAGTTTGGGAGTCATTGGTCTAAAACTCGATACATGGGTGTCATAGAAAGCTTAAGGGAATAGAACATTGCACACGACCTAGCCTTAATGAATGTAAATGGAAGTTTCATGAGAGTTTATAGTCCAAATTGGTTAAGTAATGAAATTTAAGTGGCTATGGAGTTTTCTATGAGGCTTGTACTGTAGGATTGATCGAAGGTTAATAGATATGGGAGAAAATATGAAATTTGGTAAGGGTGCCACTTGACTATAATGCCGTAGACTTACAATCACTACACCCTTTGGAGGTTTATTCGAGTCAAGGTGTAACATGAGCAAGTCTTTGATATGTGTACATAATTTTGAGCTTTAACGGTTGATTTTGTGCCATTAATTCTTGTTAATTTTGTTGAGTTGTCTTGATTGGTTGTGGTTGAAATTTTTCGATTTTGCGGGTAAATCATCTGCAAACCCTCACGAGACTATACTCGTCCTCTTTGGTAACTTTGAGGTTTAAAGGCTTGTTGCACACGCTAAGTGCAATCGTGCACTCTACGAAAGTGAGTCGTTTTTGTTTTTTGTTTTGTTTTAGATTGATGTCTTCATCTTAGTCCCTTAAGTCTTAGTCTTTTTATTGCTCGGGGACGATCAATGTTAAGTTTGGGGGTGTTGATAGGTATGAGATTTACATGTTTTAGAGCCTCATATTTATGTTATTTACATTGGTTTATGCATGATTTATGCCACATATGCGTTTAATTTGTGTGCTTATTGAGTAAAAGTGGAAAATCATTGCAATTAAGAAAAAGTGGACGGAAATGCAGACTTTCAGAGTATTTACAGACGCAATTTGACAATTATTCCTTCTACAAAGTTGTAGAGCTCTGTCTTACCTGCACATGGCAACTTTAATCACCCAAATCGGAGGTCCTTGGAGAAAGTTATGAAGGAAACAAGATCACTGCGCAGAAGGCAAAATGTTACTGTTCCTAACGTTCAAACGTTAGCTTGTGGACGTTCGAACGTTGCGTCTGACAGGAAAAACAGCAGATTTTTGGAAAGTTCCAATTCTAATTCAAGTTGGAGTCTTCCCCTTCCACCCTTATATATATTAGATCAATTTTCTAGGGTTAAAGAGACGAAATACATATAGAATAGAGCCCTAATGGGGTTTAGACATAATTTTTACATATTCATGAAGATTTTCAAGAACCCTTGAAGGTGAAGAAATCAAGAAGTATGGAAGAGATGAAGATTGAAGTTCAACCATAAAAAATACGAGGGAGTTTCTTAGATTTAAATTTATTTTTGTCTATGAATATGAATCTTAATTTAAGTTTCTATCTTTTATCTTTTATGATGAATTAGATTCTTCGAACTAAGGCCATGTTGAGGCTAAATTATGATATTTGAGTTATAAATTGTATTTTCCATATTAATTCTATTGTTGCTTTGTGTCTTGATCTTGTTTGAATGCTACATATGCTTAGCTACCATATGCATGATATATTGCTTAATTTATTCGTTTGAGAGAAGGTAATTTAAGGTGCAAAAAGGATCATCACATAATCCGAAAAAAATAGTGGAATTGCCCCTAGAGATAGGTAGAGATTCCCTGGTGCAGTTAGCCGGATTAATTCGAGGAAATTCTAGAACTTGAATGCATGATTGTTGGTTAGATTCTCGAATAAACATATTTAGAGAACCGTCAATTAGTCATAGGATTATTACAGCCGAGACATCGGGTAGTAATTAATTAAGGAATTTCCACCGAAGTAATAGTAGTCTAATAATATGAAAACGTGATTTTAACAAGAATTAATTAATTTATGTCAACACATGTGTCTTAGTTGCTCTCTTACATAGCTATCTTGATTTCGACATCTTGTTTCTTGTATCTTGCTTCCATAATATTTGAGTTAATTCTTGTTTTAGTTTATTTTATTGCTTTTAAAATCTTTAAATCTTTAGTTTTAGTTTAATTATTGCTTGCTTTAAATTCAAGAAGTCTAAAATACAAGTCTCTGTGGGATCGACAATCCGGACTTAAAAATCCACTTTATTACTGCACATGACCAGTCCACTTGCTGTTTCAAACACGTAAGGATTTTTCGTGTCAGCCGTTCAATCCTATAATGCATTATGAATCTTCATACATGTATTGCCATACAAGGCATCAACAATGGAACGCGTCGACCTCTTTGGAAGAGTTACATGCATGAACAAGTCTTGACGAGGCCAGTGATATTCCACATCTCACAGCCTATATGACTTGGAACAATATTTAGAATTACGGTCTTTGAGAGCATTCCATATGTTTTCCCTGACCGCCTCTCCTAACCATATGTAATCCATGAGATCTTTATCTATACTATCACTAGTTATAACAATAAAGAAGCATTCCGTAATAGGCTTGATATAATCTAAGTGATAAGACTGATACAGTGTTAATGTTCAAGCCAACAGATGGCTCAATGGGCACAGAGCACCTTCAATATATCACATAATACACGAAAAACATATATGTTAATTTTTAATTAAATTCCAAATTTAATCGTTGTTTTTATATTCTTGAGGAAATTAAATTAATTTTAGTCTATTAGAAAATTCAATTTTAATAAACTTCAAAATTAATCTCCAAGTTCTTTGAAATTAATTTCACAATAGAAGAATCCAATTTAATTCAAAGTCCAACTTTAATTAACATTAAGATTAGATGAACTAGAAATGTTTTTATTAAATAAACTATATTATTTATTTTTGCATTAAAATCCAATTTTAATCAAAAATTAAATATATATATATATATATATATATATATTTAATAAATGACCCGGGTCACCCCCGGGTCGGGTCAATTTAAGGGCTCGTCATGTGGCCCAATTGCACTGCAGCCCAGGTGCCGTGTAATTGCACGAGCCTAGTTTTCAGCGCTATAGGCTGCGCTGTGTGACCCACCTTTCTCAACAACCCAACTGCAGAGAGAAATGGGCTCGCACGCCGTTTGCCGGTGGAATCGCCGCTGGCGCCCATCGCCACCACAGCGACGGGTCAGTGCTGAAATATGCAATTTTATTTTTCTACTTTTCATCACATTAATTTACATAAAACTCAACTTTTATTAATTTCTAACGAACGAAAAATAAATAAAATCCTCAAGAACACAAAAACTCGAAATCCACATAATTAATCGTGCATCATGAAAAACTATAAATCATGCATCTAATCACATATTTACACGTACATACGCTGAACCCCGCGATTTGACTTAGATACCACTGTTGGGAAAAATTAACCAAACGCATCGGAAACGGTATTTTAAAGTTTTATTTGGATTTTTCCATAACATGATCAATCTCGAGGTTTTATCAGACGTATGTACGATAAGAAAATTGACACTTTACCTGTTGAAGCTAAGTGGTTGGAGAAACTCAAGCTTTCGACTTTTTCAACTTCTTCGCGAAATAATCCAGCTGATTTCTTGATAATCCGAGCAGTCCAAAAGTGCTACCTCTAAATTGTCTAGCCAGAAAAACTTGATTGAAAAATTCTCCTTCTTCTTGGCATTATGACCGACGACTAGGGAGAGGAGTTTTCTTTCTTGCGGCTCAAGTGTTAATTAAAACTTATGACCAAGGTATTAACTAATGTGATATATTTATATCACTTAAGTTATAGCTTTAATTGGGCTTAAAAAGCCCATAGTGGATGCCTCCTTGGCCGCCCCACTCGGTCCTGGGGTGCCTTTTAGTGCACCAATTTGAGCTTGGTCCAATCCTTTATTTAATTAATTAATTCAGTCCAATTAATTAATCTAATTAAATAATAGATAGGATATTTAATTAATTTTATTTCTTCAAGAAATAATACATTAATCAAATTATAAATGAATTAACTTATTTCTTCAAATAATTAATTCCATTTAATTAAGTTTAAGTATCCAATACTTAAAATATTATAACAAGAAATACTCCATATTTTCTATCGATTTTTCCTTTTTAAGCGTGACTCTTTAGGTTCATCTATATTTGGCAATGAGAGGATTCCATTGAATGTGGGTTCCACCTAGCCACTCAAGTGATCCAAATTGTAACCCAAATAAGATGAAATGATTGGATCATCTTACCTTTCCTATTGTAAATACCGTGTGAATACAAACTCTTCGTTTCCTTATCCCGGTCAAGTGAGAATCATGGTTTTAGGTCAAACTCATTAACTTGACTCTATGCTATATTTATAATAAGTCTAGATCAGTGAATGCTTTGGCCAAAGACTTTTAGATCTAACTTACTTATAAATACACAAGATAATTCCTCGTACACTTTCGAGGGAATGAATCTCATCTTGGATATCAGTTAAGACTGCTACTTTCCCATTAGGTTGCAGTTCGAGGTTGACCCCACCAAAGGGTGAATTGGGTCTAACTACTCTAATGACAAACCTAATGTCACAAGTATATCTTCAACTCGATTACTCAAGTCTAAAGTTCAGACACACCTATTACAATTTAATCAATTCTGTCATTGACTGTCAAAGAGTGAAAACTCATGTGACAGAATCGATGTGAGTCATGTCTGAGTGCCACTATCTCCATCAGTGCACCTATGATATGAGTTCTTCACTACTTCCTAGTGATTGACGGACACCTTTCTCGTCAAAAATCACATCATACAAGTCTTCATAATTATCAACGCCCAATTAAGAATCATTGACTTGTAGACTATTTTAGTACACAAGTATTAAACTCCTCTAGTGCCTTAGAGAATCAACTCTTGTGTTAATGGACTTAGTCTTCATGATTATCAACGCCCAATTGAGAATCATTGACTTGTAGACTATTTTAGTACACAAGTATTAAACTCCTCTAATGCTTTACAGAGTCAACTCTTGTGTTAATGGACTTATAGATGATTACAATATATAAATGTCAATATAATACTAAACAACTAAATGCCTTTTTATTAATATAATAAGAAACAAATACAATTTAATAATGTCCTTACATTCTCTAGTCCTCTAGTGGCATTTTAGGACATTAACCTAACAAGATTGTTTAGGGCTTTTACGTTTATGTTGTACAAACTTTTTTAATGGAATAAAAGGCAATTTTATAATTGTTCATATGAATCTTAATGTTATTAATGAGTATTTAAGTCCCAAGTAATCAAGAGGGAGCTTCTGCTTTTTAAGGTTTAAGGAGACCGACACTAGAAGTGTCGGTGCCTTGATTATCTTAAATAGGGTTCGCAAGTCAAAGAGTCTTAATTGGGCATTATTACCAGTCTTGTACGATACAAGCTCTGACGAAGAGTGTCAGTCGGTCACTAGGGAATAGTGGGAACTTGTGTCGTAGATATATCGATGGACTTGATATATTCGAACATGGCTCGTCGTAATTCAGTCACATGAGTATTTACTCAATGACTGTCAATGATTGAATTACTGGCCATGATAGTTACGTGAGACTTAGACCTAAGGAGTCATTAATATTGTGCTCGTGACACTAGACATGTTATTAGAGTAGTTAGATCCAATTCACTCTTTGGTGGGACCGACCTCAAAGTACAGTTATAGTGGGCAAGCAACAATCGTTCGGTGATTGCCAATATGGGATTCACTGTCTCGAGTGGTAAACGAGTCAACATCCTGTGCGATCATAGGTAAATGAAATTATAAGTCTTTAGCCAAAGAAGGAAAACTAATTCGTGTGGAACATAAAGGGTTGTTTGATAATTTCATCTTACTATGATTTATTAAGCACAACATCGAGTCCTGTCAGTTTGACATATTCCATGACTCTCACTCGATCAGGATATTACAGTGAAAGGCTTACACTCACATGGTATTTGTGACATAGAGGTTCGCATTGATTAAATCCTTTTAATCTCAATTGGGTTTCAATGTGAGTCCAAAAGATTGGCTAGGTGACACTCACATTCTTGGTTTCCTCCCATTGTCAATTGAAACGAACCTAGAGAGCCGCACTTTCAAGGAATTAAGCGGAAAAAGTCTCAAGTTATCATATAAGGTTAAATAGGTAATTTGTCATTGGATGGTCAAATTAATTTATTTGGTTAATTAGATTAATTAAAAAAAGTAATAAAAATAAAATATTGGATTACTTTATTATCTTTCTTTTATTCTAAATTAATTACTGGATTAATGAATTTAGTGGATTATTAATTAATATTATCTATTAATTGGATTAAATATATGTTGGATTTAATTAATAATTGAACTAAGTTGAAAGTTAACTTTCCCCAATTAAAAGGAAGTAGGCGTGTACTTTAGAGAAGATGGGCTCAAGGAATTAGTTAATTCCAAGCCCATCATCTCATATAAATACACAAAGCCTATTGGAAAAACCTAACCTACTCATTTATAACTCTATTGCATAACAAGAGAAGAGAAAAATACTCTCTCCCCTCCACTATAGCTGTCGGCCTCTACAGGTTTAGAGGAGGAGGATTTTTCTTCAAGCTTAATTCCGACGTGATATCTAAAGGCAGAGATCCGGGATTGCTGCTACTGCAAAAGTCAAAGAAATCCTAATCTACCACAAAGGTTAGTTATGTTGGGAAAAATTAATAAAAGCAGTGGAAACAATATAACAAAAATTTTTACAAATTTTCCCAAAACAGGATCAACCCGAAATTTGAACATGCGTATGTATGATAAGGTTTTTGATACATTACCCATTTTAGTGAAGTGGTTGGAGAAACTAAAGCTTTCTTCAACTTTTTGAATTCCTACAGACTTTTGCGAATTGAACCGGATGATTGATTTTTGATCTGAGCAGTACAAAGGTGCTGCCTCTAAATTATCTCGTTGGAAAACTTTAACGAAAAATTCCTCCTTCTTTGGCTTGGAGGCTGACGGCTATCTAGAGAGAGGGGAGTGAGTTTTTCTTTTTCTTGTAGCTCAAGTGTATATTGACTTGTGTTATCCCTAGGTTTAATTAAGTGATGCATTTATATCACTTAAGTTACAACCTTGGGCTTAATGAGCCCATGTTGGTCGCCTACTAGAGCCGCCCCACACGTCTCATGGTGCACCAACTTTAAGCTCAGTACAATCACTTATTTAATTAATTAATTCAATCCAATTAATTAAACTAATTAAACAATAGATGGGATGTTTAATTAATTTTATTTCTCTAAGAAATAATATATTAGTTAATTTCATAAATAAATTAACTTATTTCTCCAAATAATTCATTCTATTTAATTAATTTTAAGTATTTAATACTTAAAATATTGCTACAATAAATACTCCATAATTTCCTTCAATTTTTTCTTTTTAAGCGTGACTCTTTAGGTTCATCTTTATTTGGCAATGAGAGTATTCCATTGAATGTGGGTAACACCTAGCCAGTCCAGTGGCCCACATCGTATCCCAAATAAGATGAAATGATTGGATCATTGTCAACCTTTCTTATCGTAATTCCCATCAGAATACAAACTCTACCTTTCCATATCCCGGTCAAGTAAGAGTCATGATTTTGGTCAAACTTATAAACTTGACTCCATGCTATATTTACAATAAGTCTAGATCACTGAGATTTATTATTTGATTCTTTCTCAAATAGCTCATATGCTTTGACCAAAGACTTAAAGATCTAACATATTTATAAATTCATAGGATAATTTCTCGTTCACTTCTGAGGGAACGAATTCCAACTTGCATATCAGGTAAGACTACTACTTGCCCATTAGGTTACATTTCGAGGTCGACCCCACCAAAGAGTGAATTGAGTCTAACTACTCAAGTGACAAACTTAATGTCACAAGTATATCTTCAATTTGATTCCTCAGATCTAAAGTTTAAACACACCTATTACAATCAATCAATTCTGTTATTGACTGTCATAGAGTGAAACCCATGTGACAGAATCAATGTGAGTCATGTCTGAGTGTTGTGACCTCCATCAGTGCACCTATGATATGAGTTCTTCACTACTTTCTAGTGATTGACGAACACTTCTCTCGTCAAAACACATATCATACAAGTCTTAATGATTTCCAATGTCGAATTGGTAATCCTCAACTTACATACCAATTTAATATACAAGTATCAAACTCCTCTAGTGCCTTAGAGAGTTAACTCTTGTATTCATGAACTTATAGATGATTACAATATACATAAATGCCAATAATAATATAAACAACTAAAATGCCTTTATTGAAATATAGAATAACAATTAAAATCTAATCATGTCTTTATTCTCTCTAATCCTCTAATGGCATTTGAGGACATAATCCTAACAATCTTCCACTTGTACTCAATGTCTATCACTATGGTATCTAATGCCCATCTTCTCAAGATGTCAATCCAGCACTGCCTGTGTCAAAGGCTTGGTCAATGGGTCAGCGACATTGTCGGCTAAATTTACTCCCTGAACAGCTATCTCGCCTCTTCCAACGATTTCTCTTATTATATGATTGTACACAATAAGTTTTTATGTCTGTTAACAAAAACATAAAAATAGTTGCAAATGAATTTATATTGATTAAAACAAAGAGTTGAAGTACAATCCCTAATATAATCCTCTGATTCTCTCTTCAAGAATGATTGATTTGAATATTGGAGCAGAAATCACTTCTTTGATCTTCTCCAATGTAGATTTGAATGTTTATAACGTTAATGCAAGGGCTCGACAGCTTAATCCCAGATTAAACGATGTAAACGATTTGGGAATTTGAAAGCTTCAAGGTTGACTCGTCGCTTCGATCTTCCTTCAACTTGATTTGGACTTTTATAACGTTTATGTGAGAGTTTAGCACCTTAATCTCGGATTAAACGATATGATTTGATGAATTTCGCCAAGAACACCTTGAAGATTGCCATGAACGCCTTCTTAAATTTGAAGAATTTGTAGAGAGAATTTGGAGTGGTTCCTTTGTCTTCTCTAGCTTCAATTGAATTTCGTGTGTGTTTATTATGAGCTCCCACAGACCCTATTTATAGGTGTAGGATGGAGAAACCACAAACTCTTTAAACACCTTTGATAATTATCTCTTTAATAGTTGTATTTATTAAGAGATAAAGATCAATTATTTTTGAGCCATTTGATTGACTAATATTTGATGAGGATAAATTTAATAAATATTATCTCTTTAACATCTATATTAATTTAAAGAGATAAATATGAATTGCTTTGGAGCCATTTGATTGGCCAACATATCCACTTGACGCAGTGTGATTGGTTGTTGACTTCTTTACTGCAAACATAATTTGATTTGTTGAAACACCTCAATTTGACATGCGACGCAATTTGATTTGCCAATAAAATATATATTAAATTATCATTTATATCTATTATAAATTAAGTAATCCCAAAATATAAATTAATTAGACTTAAATTGATAATTAATATAATATTTCCACTTGTCATCATTTAATTGGGCATAAATTTGATTTGTCTACAAATTTCGTTCGTGAGACCTTTGACTTGAAAGTGCACTTCGAAGTGAATGAGTCATGATCCTCTCATTATAGTATCAAATAATTTATGTCATGAGCCAATTTGAGTAGGCTTTGAGACATAAATTTTGTTTCAAGAGAGCCCACACATAATTCAATTGGGCCATGTCAATTTCTTTAGACTGAAAAGAAATAGATGACTAAGCAAAAAAATGGGCCATCGATTTAATAAAGAAACATTATATGGGCTAGTAATACACTCCAAAATGCTCGCCGCCTGCCATCAGCAATTTCTTCCCCTCTCTTTCTCTTTAGCTTCATTTGGGCCCATACCATTTATGGTCTAGGTGGTTTGGCAACATAAGATCACCATCAAGTCTTCTTCTCCAACATGACTGCAACTTATGGAAAAATGTGAATTTCTTTCTTCTTCTTTTTTGTTTTAAGGAGCTTGTCAAGAATTTCTCCGTCTTCTTTGAATCGAAATCTCGAACATAGAAATCGATAAAGATGACTAAGTTATAATCCTTATCAAACTTGAAGAGTATAAGATTATCCTGCAATTCTATTGGCTTACAAGAAGTTGAATTACACGTAATTATCCAAATCCAAAAAAATTCAGTGGAAAGTTGAAACCCAATTAGACTCAAAAACCTTGCAGCAACATTTATATATAAGCTTATCTGGGATTCAGATTTTTCACATCCGAGTAACACGGTTGGAAAAGTGAGGAATTAAAGCACACTTCTTCTTCCAGCTTGAGAGAATTCTTCTTGGTAGAGAATTTTGAGATATCTTTCTCTTTGTTCTCTTGCGTAGAATGCCTTGCAGATTCTGTTTCTTCTGGTGCCCAATCAAAGTAGTATATCAAAACTCCAAGCATCATCGATTCAGTAGTTGATCTTGTTTGATGCTTCAACTGTTTCTATCAAGTGGAGCCGATGAAATCTCCCCGTTGCTGTGATCATATTTTGTTTGTGCAAAAGTTGTTGCAGTGTCCCTTGTATGAAACGACTAACAGGCGTGTCTATTTTCACCATCGCCGGCGCGGCAAAGAATCAACACTCGGGAGATGTCCCTCCATTTGAAAAAATTTGAAATTCTTGATGAGTTGGGACTTCATCAAATGCTGGGTTTGATCTTCATTTAATCATAAATCAACCCCCACTTTGAACTTGGAACCCTCTTTTTCTTTACTTTTCTTCTTTTTATTTTCTTCCACTTATTTCTTTGTTTTTATTTCTTCTTTTTTTCGGGACATCAGCAAACCAAAAGACTCCACTTAGTTAGCAGCAATAGTTTGAGGTGATTCACACCACCTTCATCTTGTACGAATCGAGAGTCTCAAGAATTTATATTTCCGGCGTGGTTCGTAATTAACCATAATTGACGACAACAATCCATGAAGGAAGGCCTATGCCCTTTCCCTTGTTGAATTAATTAATTAATGGATTTTGTATAGTCCAAGTAGTTTATTTAATTGGATTGGACTCAAGTTAAATAAATGATATGGATGATTAAAAATTAATTAAAAGAATTGAATTCTTTGTAATTAATTAATTAGAGTCAAGGATTAAACCAAGAGATTAAAACTTGGACTCTAAGTCATGCTAGGGGGCATGTGATGTGAGGTGAAGGGAAGAGGAATTCTTTCCTTCCTCAACTTCTTGATCAAAGGTAAGTCACTGGTTGACTTATGCAATCAAGGAAAGATGAGTTACTTGGTAACTAATTCTATTTCTTGGAGGATTATATACATATAAAATAGTAGTATAAACATATATATATATATATATATATATATGCGTGTGATATATATGTATGTATATATATATACATCATTATTTATTATATATATTATGGAAGAATCCAAAATAAGGAAAATACTATATCTTAGAGATTAAATTATTTCCTTATCTACAAACTCTTTTAAGGTTTCGATTCCACCTCCATATATATGTGATTAAGTAAGAGGGAAAAAAAAGACTGAAGTCATTAGTTATTTTTCTCTTAAAAATTCGGCCATCTCAAAAGAAAAAGGAAGAAAAATTTTGTTCCTCGTTTTCTCATATAGCCACTGCTAGTCTTATTATCCAAGGTGTAATTTTGCTCATGTGTTGAGCTTAATTACTCACAACAAATATTCCTCAGCTTTTCACATAAACCTAGATAGTTAAGTTCTAGATTCGTTCTATTGGCTAGCACCGAAAATAGAACGATCGGATATTCAAGGAGGTGTGGACTATTCTTAGAGGCGCGGCGATTGAAGCGCTTTATCCGGAGATACAAAAAGGGGCGTTTTTATGAAGCTCGTAGCAGGTTGATAAAGATCCAACCGAAATCAAAAATTCGTTGTTGGTAATTTTTGTTTTGTCTTTTTAATTTATATGAATTAATCGAGCCAATTAGATCAGTGTCGGGGTGTTTTATGTTTATGCTATTGTTTAGTGTAAAAATTTTAATCTTCAACTGAGTTAGTCACCTCGGGGATCACCTAACCTGACATTTTTATCCTATATAATAACACCAAAATAATTATAAACACGACATCCCGGTAGGGTACAACCGCATAAAGAATGCATATCAAAATACGCAACCATAATCAATGACGCCAAGATCTTGCACTGGAATTGTGCGCCCCTTAGATAAGATAGACCAGGGAGGGGCATTATCAATAACAACAACCAGCAAATCTGCGCATCAAGATTGCCCCCCCCACATAAGTAAAACATATATATACACATAAAAGGAGTTGCTTGCCAAAACAAAGCTGCGGGCCTAAAACCCAGCCCTACCTATCAATGATTTACTCCCAACCAAGCCTGGTAGTACAGCAAGCTCAGTAAATGGCGTAGAACTAGACGCACCCATGATAATATCCTCATTCACCCGCAAAATAGCAATCCAAGAATTGATTATCCATTGATAAGGATGATCCATTATTTTGTACTTTGCCTTAACTGCTACAATCCTTGCATTTGATATTATATAGGTGTTATTGGGAAGGAGCCTACTACTCATGGAACCCATGTTCTTCTGATACAACACACCAACAATCTTCGTTCCCTACAAACATAGGCACCCTATCACAGTCGCATGGAAATGGCTTAAAAATATAAAATAGCAAAAATCACGACACGTCTAAAGCACGCAAGAGGATACAAATTAATCTTCTCATCAAGTAAGATGACCTTCTGATAGCTGGTAGGACTATTGACCCCCTGACAAGGCTGCATTTTTTCCTCCACGCAAACCTTCACACTCCATATGGGTGTAAGTGGAGTAACATCCGCAATATAACTCAAATTATCTAGCATCTGAAACACACATTCATGCACCAAAATTAAAATCGCATAATAAACCGTCAAAGCGATGAGCTCGATTAAATAAAAAACATATTTCAAAAGGAAATACGCACAACATATATGAAAATTCAGAAGTACACAATAATAACAAAGCAGGACCCGATGACAATGGACAGTAGAAGCCACCCACAAAGAAGCAAACTAGAGGCACATCACATCAATAAAGGCTAACCAAATATAGTCCCTGCCCCCATCAACACCCAATAATGATAGCAAATCTTAACTATAACCTTAAACTTTATACGACTTATTCTCAGCATAAGAAACCAGAACACACAGGCTGGCACACAACGGAAGAATGTAACAATGTATACATCCAATACAATACGAAAGTAATTTTTCCTTCTAATCACAACGCTCTTTCAAACTTAGATTCAAGCATCGAGCCTCCGCTCGCCGTTACGACAACCAAACAAGGACAATTAGAAAAATCTAAGCCTGAATGTCGCACTAATGGACAACATAGGAAGACCGCACCCCAGAGCCTGCATCACAACACAAACATATCGATTGACCACATCGCTGACACAGACAATCTATCCTGAATATACGCGCATCCGAAGCCTAACAGGAGCTTAAATCAAACCCAAACCCCAAAGAAAGGAAAAATCATCTTATTATTGTATTGAAATATGCACATACCAATGTCAAGGGTAGAGTAAATAGTTCCAGACGCTCGCACGTCTATGGTCAAGCTCGGATCGAAGGCGATATCATGAGCACACGGATGCAAGGGTCATCCATTGTCAAATAGAATGCGAAAGTACCTAATTAGTCTACAAATGCACACCGGTACGGCATGCAGTCCAGTTGTCAAGGGAAGGGAGCATTATCCATTCGCGTTAAGGTCACTCAACATCATTAAACGCGACAAAAAGAGTCACAGTCCAAAGGACAGTGCTTTAAGCCAAGATCCAACCCAGGAAGCAATAGTGACTTAATTATTTATTTTATGGCGCTATTCCAGAAAAAAAAACATTCTCGAGTGAAAAAGCACCGCAGCCCACAACGGGAAAAAAATACAAAAGTCATAAAAAAAAACCCAATATAGAATATACGAAACCGCGACGCACACAAATAGGACGCTGCAAAAAGACATGGACCAGCACTGATCCCATGCTTCGCATCTATTCCTGAAATCAACATACTCCCCCTTCTCCACCCCCACCACAAAACCCGGCTCGTGACTCACGAAAAAAGTTGCAATGAACTCATACAAACACGCAACGAAAATGAAAAAGAACTAAACCCCAGAATATGACGCTTTTGAAAAAAAGAAAGCGACAACAAAGACAGAACAAAATAGCACATCTTACCCTAAACTAAGGCACACAAATGGCAAACCAAATAATACAAACACCAATACTAATCCCGAAACCAACACTGCAGGAGAGAACACATTTAGGTGAGGATAAACTCTTTGAAAGGAAACTAAAATGCACAGTGGCGCACACAAAAATTAGACAAAAAACTATGTGAAGACAACAAAAGACCACCTTTGTATTTCATCGAGATGACGGCGGCAGATTTTTATCGGCGAATGGAGGTACGGAAAATGAACGGCCCTAACACCATATATAGGTGAATTAAAGGGGCATGGCAGGAGGAGAGTGTAAACACGCAATAGGTAACAGAAAAGAATACAGGATGTAGGTGCACAGGCCGACAAAAAACCACTCCAGAACAAAGCGTGTGTACACACTATCCACCACACAAACCCAAGCATTGAAGACATAGCCAATCACGAAGCACGAGATGGAAACAACGCAACCACATAATGTCAAGGCACAAGAGTGGCTTCACAGCCCATCGCATGAGCTGACCCGGTCAAGCAGGAAACAGTCCAACCTGAGCGAGGCTGGTGTAGGTAGGTAAACCGCAAACCCAACGGTCCGAAAGCATAATCGACCGAAACCAGGCATAACCAGTTAGCGTCCAATTTGTAACGCGAATCCTACACGCCCAGGATGAAGTTTTTAAATCCAGAATGTGGCACGTGTACCTGCCCCAGGGCAATCCAGGTGGGCACTCGCCGAAGAATGGGTCATCTCACAGACACGCGGACATCAGAGAGGACAATAAAAGATGCTTGAAACCGGCCATTCCTAGCGAGAGCGTGAATCGCAATAACGCTCAAAAGTAGAACGTTACCGTTTTAAGAGACAACGTGCCACATGGGCGAGGGATAAAAGTTGTCTAGAGGCCATTGGCCAACCGCTGATTGCACACGACTGCGTTAAACGCACGCACACTTCGGGGCGTAACCCGGTTGAGCCAATGCAGACCAAACGACGACGTTTCACTCAAAAGCAATTAAAAAAACTAAAAAGTTAGAAAATACGAAAACAACCAATCCCACCTCGACACGTCACGAAGACCACAAAGCACTATTCACAATAGCCATCAATGTTTATAATAATTAGCTAATATATATATATATATATATATATATATATATATATTTTAATTTAGTACTCGAACTAAGAACGACTCGTTCAAAGCGTGAGCTAGAGTCCTATAATTCTGGCTTTGTCAAACTCGATCTCAAGTCTGAGCTTGTCGGAATTGCTTGTTCGAGCTTGAGCTTGAGCTTAAAGCAAGTTGGTCATACAAAACACAACAACTAGAAAACAAATCTCGGTTGTTTGTTATTTCATGAGTTGTATCAGATTTGATTGCCTTAAGAAGTCTTCTAGAGTGTCACTGACCATGAAGAATTTGTCCCATGACATTTTTTTTTGTTTCTTTTTACCACCAGTGGAGCTGTTGATGTATATACACTGTAGTCATATACTTTCTACATTTCTCACCTATTGTATCACTGTTCACAAATTTTGGCCTATGAAATTGGCCGGTCATCTTTTTTTTTTTTATGTAATCAAAACAACAAAAGTAGGGATGATAATCACAACAAATGGATTATTCAGTTGGCTTCAACTATTCTATTATATAGGATGACCCTTTAATTGTGTGAGCAGAGGATAAATATCAGCAGAATTTCTACTAAACTTGATGTAAGTTTAACAAGTACATTAGTGTTAACAAGTATGTACATTTATTGAAAGAGTCAACCTATTTTTTTTATTCAATCAGGTATAACAAAGTAACAACAAAAAACTTATTTCAAAATAATGTTGAAAGAGTCAACCTATTGTTTTTTCATTCAATCAAGTATAACAAATTAACAAACAAACAAAAAACTTATTTCAAAATAATGCAAGTATAAAAGCCAATATGCTATTTTACTACTATGTGATCATTTAGTAGCAGTATTTCATACGAGAACGGCCAAAATTCATACGAGAACAACATGCAGTTAGCAATAATATCTAAGGCAAAACAAAACTAAAAACATGATAACAAAACCTATTATTGATGGTAAAATTGCTATATCTAACACAAAACCTCCCAAGCCAACATCGAATTTGCCAGATGGATGTAGTTCCGGTCACGAACTAATGGATATGCATATTTCCATAATGGACATTTCTACCTTTGATTTTCGGGGAAGAATTTTTGCCCAAGCTCTTCAACGTTGTCGCTGCTCCTCCTCGTTTAACTTCCAATTTTGTGTATTGAAGGGGTGTGAATTATTTGTATGCAAATATTCAACCATCAAATATAAGTAGATATGATAATAGGAGTGGTTGTAGAATTGAATTGATGGGGTGAGAGTAGGAAGACATTGAAAATCAGAATTGAGAAGAAAGTTGTGGAAAAGGGGCAGATTCTCCCTTATTTTACGTGAAAAGGAAGATTGGTGCAGAGATTTGTAGATTTAATCTGAGAAATAAATCCCCAGCTTTTACAGATAAAGAATGCCGATTCTTAAATTTGTGCAGGTGAGTTTTTGATTTGTTAATGTTTTGGGTTTCGACTTTCAAAATATTGAGAATTAAGAATCAAGACTTGGAAAAATAAGTTGGGCGAAACATATTTTGGGTTTCAAAAAATTGGGAATCGGGATTTGGGCTTTGAAAACAAAACCATACAAGCAATTAAAATTTGATTTTGATTTTTCACTTTATATTTCTAAACTATAGTAAAAAATTTATTGGGTTTAGGATTTCAAAAAATACATTATGAGCATCTATAAAATAATTTGAACAATTTTGAGAAGAGAGAAATTGAAGATATATAGATATATTTAGCACAAAAAAAAAATAAAAGGGATAGAAGATATCAAGTTGTGTGATATGTATAGTTATATCTATACTATTTATTAAAATTGAACACTTTAGAGTAACCACTTTGGGAAACCAAATGTACACTCTCTAAAATACCCTCATACATTAAACATTTGAATAGAAATAAAAGGGGTTAAATGGTCTTTTATTGCGAGCAACCAACTATTTACAATTTACACGCACTATCCCCTTCCCCACTTTGTCCCGGGGCTCTTTCATTTCCCCCGGATGAACACCATCTGTTGCAGTTAATTCTTCTTACTTCTTTTTGGTTTTTTCATTTTACAATTTTTGAGAGAATGATATTATTGCATTTTGGTCTTTTAGGAATCCATAGAGATTGAATATAGGAGGCCCGATTTCTATTCCTTCTTGATGGTACATGTAATAATTCAAGTTAAATCGAAAATTGGAAAGGTTATAATTTTTAATTTCTTACTGTTTATTTATATTGATTTTGCAGCGACAAAATTCAAAGAAATGGTTGCACAATGAAGTTGCAATTATATAAAAGAATGGATTTGGGTGCTTTTCGGTCAAATTGAATTGAAGGAAAATTACTCTTGAGTTTTTGTTTTAAGAGAAGAAAAGGTTCAATATAAAATGTGTACATAGGTTGTTAACCCTTCATGTGTTACTTAACTTTTCTTTATGTTTTAAAGTGACTTTATTGAATTATTTTATTTGAGATAATTTGCATCAAAGTTTCATCTTTGATTGTGGCTTTTACTACTCTTCTCATGTGCAATCCTCTCTCTCTCTTGAAAGATTGCTCTAATGCTCTCTCATTCCAGGCTCCTCATTGTGGTGTGACTGTTGAGGAATGAGGATTAAATCGTTTTTGACGATTTAGTTTCCGTTGTCATAATTTAATGCCCATGAGATTTTTGTTCTTTTATCTTTTCCATTGTTTTAGCTTTTTAAGTGTTATGATGTACAAATTGTTCATGATTTATTTTATTCATTGTCTTGCTTCCAATATTTTGCTCTATGTAAATCTAATCTGAGATACTAAAGAAATAAAATTTCATAAACTAAAACAAATTTTATTTCATATTATTTATTTTATTGCACACGCATCGAGTGTGCTTCGAACGCTAGTATGTATAATGTATTTGATGGGTTTAAGGGCAGTGGCGATACTACCTTACTGGGATGTGTGGATTTATTACTATTTTGTAAATAGAAAGTTAAATCTCGTGAGGTAGGGAATAGTTATTCATTTTTTGATGGCATTTGGTAGTGAGAAAAAAAGTGGCATTTTGAGGAGAAAAATAATAGATTCCTGCTTCATCAAAATGGAGTTGAATCTACTAAGAAAAAAAGAAAGAAAGAAATGGGAGATGAATCACCATTAAGTTCCATTAAACTAGGTCCCCATCCCTTATAAAATGTAAAACTCTAATTAAATCATTCCTTTCCCACCTTCATTCCATTTCCACTCTATTACATTCCTCCATACCAATCGAACCCTTAAACATTGGAGCATTTGACAGGAAAATATGTCATAAATGTTAAGCTATTAATAGAATTATAGAATGTCAAACCCTCCATAAATCCATTTTGTTTCAGCATTATAATTAATTAAATACTTTTGTTTGAGTGTAATAATTGATTAGATATTTTTTCTACTGCAGTAATTGAGCGTGTTTTTTCAAGTATGGAACTTGCTAAGACAAAACTGCGTAGTAAAATGAAAGATGATTTTATGACTTCATTATTAGTTTACTTTGAGAAAGAAATTATTCAGACTTTTGATATCAATTCAATCGTTGATGAGTTCTATATAATGAAGAGATGTCGAGCTCAACCCAAAGTTATATATAACAAATAGGTTAACAATATATTTCATTTAGATGTGATTTGCATATTATTGAATTTTATATTATCTTAAATTATGATTGCTTCCTTTTCTTATTCGCAAACAACTTTTTGCTAGAACATCTGTCGAAATATGTATTATGATTTCATGATTTGTTTACTATTAGGTTCAAAGCTTTGCATTTTCAGTCGTGCTTCAACAAATGATTATCTAAAGAAAATAAATCATAATCACCCCAGAAAAAAATATGTACAAAATAAATAAAAAAAATGGATCCCCTTCTCCCCCCCAAAATACTAACTCCATCCCTATTTCCACAACATTATCCATGGGTAGTTAAATACCACATACATTTAATAGGCCTTCTTTGCCACTGAAGCAGGATATACACCAAAGTGGCTCATCAATTGTTGAAAGACACATTATTATTCTCACTCTATGACATCATCACATACACGTTCGTCGGTAACCAATTATTTATTAGACTCCATTACTCGCGTGCTAAGACTAGAGAACATAGGTTCATTGAGACAAAAATTTAAGGTAGAAACGAGCAAGTGGTTACAGCAAGTACAGTAATGTATCAAATCTAGCTTATCAAGTCTAATACAAATTCGCTTGATCTTTCAGGTCCATGTTTAACAAAGGGACATTAACCACAATTACATTGGGACTGAACATGATTATGTCATACAGAACTCATCTCCAGCAACATCAACAAACTACGAAATTTTTGTTCAATAAACGAGCAATTCTATGCCCGTTTTAATAAAAAGTAGATGCCAACTTCCAAAAGAAAAGCATCACTTTAAAATTCAAGAGATCCTAGAGATGGGAGTCCAGAGACTAGGTTTTGAGCATCAGCATTGCTTATCCTTTCAACTGCATTTCTGCTCAATGTTTCAGCTTCTTGTTTTCCTAGTTTCTGCACATCCTCAGGAGAAAGAATCTTTATATACCACACATTGTTCACAAATGCCCTGTATATATATTTATTAGGGTCAGTCCAATTCATAGGCATTTTTCAAAAACCACACTTTAAGGCAATCACTAATCAAATGAAGATAAAAAAAGATATGCAATAATTGGGTGCCAACTTCTATAATCTTTTACTTCTTGAAAAAATGGTAAAAAAAGAAGCGAAGGGAAGTTTAGGATATGCAATGTATAGAAGTACTTTCCCATAGCACAGTTCGTTTCTTTATTCAAATTCGAACATTCATCATTTATTGCATATCACAATTGTACACCAAGTTTGCAAAAATGCTACTCTATATATACACTTGAAGTGCATTAGTGATGTGGAATATGATATGCGTAAAGCCGTAAATCAGAATAGAAGATCCGAGGTGCCTATAGCATGTAGCATATTCCATTTCACATGCAAGAGATCAAAAAATTAAAGTCCTTGATTTTAATGCACATTTATTTTTCCCCTTTTTTTTAATATATTTTTATGTGCAACGCACATGCTTATTGCTAGTAAAAATAAAAAAATACTTCTATGATTTTTCAGCTCTTGAAAAGATAGCATGAATGAAGGAAAGCTTAAGATATGCCTCGTATATAAACACTTCCATAGCACAGCTTGATCCTCTATTCACATCCGATGTTCCATCTTGTATTGCGCGTCATAGTTGCAAACCAAGTGTATAAAGAGCTACTCTAAGGATGACTTTTGGCCAGCTTTTGCATAATTGATTATGGCAAAAGCTAGGGCTGTGTTTGTTTTTGTTTTCAAAGATATTTTGGCCAGATTTTCTGGCCAAAACTTGTTTGTATGTGTTTTTGACCGAAATTAAAGGCTATATTAATACCCAAGAACTCAACTCTCTGAAAAAGATACTTACTCCCATGGGTCGTCTCCAAGGAGAAGCACATCATTCTCCCTGTCAACAAATACAAGCTGCCAGCCTGATCTTTGAGGATCTTCAAGCAAACCCTCGATCCCGAACATCTGACCCAATTCTTGTCTCAGCTCCTGATAGCTGTTGAACCGGGCGATATCCAACGACCTACCAACGCACCCCGGCTTGTAAACCTACACCAAACAAAATAATCACATACAAGTACAAGAAGAAATCTTTGTTTTAAAGTACAGATTACAAATACTCTTAACTAGCACCTTGACGAAGGTGCGGGCGTGTGTTGGTTGGTCGCCTTGTGCTGTACCGTGCAACAAGTCAGAAGAATCTTGCACATAGCCATACAGAGGACTGTTATACCCAGATGCCCCAAGTGGCATAGTGGACATATCAGCATGAACAGAAGGACTACCAATACTCGACACGGTGGTGGGTAACAAGAGGCCAGAGTCCATATTAGCACCAAAAAAATCATGATTTTGCACATCCAAGCTACATGTTTCTTGCTCTGTAGAAGCATCTTTTCCAGGATATGGTGGAAGTGACTTTGAATTGGAGCAATCACTAACAGGTGACTGAGAAAATTTTGTCACCCAGGATTGTTGTTGAGGTGACTGCTCATTGAGGATTGGTTGACCAGTTTTTGAGTAACTTAAGAGATTAGCACTTTCTAGAGAGCCCAACATATTTTGCAAGCTCGAATGAGCCATAGGAGAAAATTTACTGTTTGAATTTGTAAATTCGGCTTTGGCAAATGAAGGTGAGGGAATATCCGATGGCTGCCTTTGTTGGAGCTGCTGATCATGTTGGATCAAAAATGCATCTTGATAAGACTGTTGTTGTGGATGTTCTATGGACTGATTGTCTAATGGCCTCTGCTGTATACTATCTGACAGCATTTGGGTTTGCACTGGAAGCATATGAGAAGAAACTGATGACTGGACAACTTGGTGCTGTGACGGAGTATTATGGCTCCCTGAATGTTGAAGATAATGAACAGGCTGCTGAAATTGCTGCATTAAGTGATGTTTCAGCATATCTCCACTTCCAAAGTTTTGGACACCTGCTGCTAGCATTGCTTGGTACTGCTGACTGAGATCGTTTCTTAAGCCCATTGGATCGAATCTCTGTTGCATCCATGGAAGCATGCCGACAGACTGAAAATTCATAGAATTGAACCCTTGGTCACCAGCTTCACCTCTCAACCACGCCATGCCATTCATTGATTCGTTACTAGCATCTGAGAAAGGAAACAAGAAAAATAAACTTTATATAACCACATTAAAGCATGCATAACATTTGCTATTTGGTTCGAGAATTTAGATAATTGATATGATAAACGTATGAAATTTTAAGAGAATGAGAGGAAAATGGCCTTGTTTGTTTATGTTTTCAAATTCCATTTTCAAAATTCTGGATCAAAAATTCCTAAAAAACCAAAACACAAAGGCTATGTTTGGTTATGTTTTGAGATGGTATTTTGGTGAGAATTATTGGTGAAAATTTTATGGGGACACGTGCAATTTTGATGGGATAATGTTTGGTTATGTTTTGGGAGTTGGTTTTTGAGTGATTTTTTGGTGAGATAGTGTTTGGTTTTGTTTTCAGAGGGAACATAAATTACTGTAGCTGTCAAATCATGTAAGTTTTTGTCTGTCAATAATTAAAAATTATAATATAATATTGAGATTGAAATAATTATTATATAGATAAATATATATGTATATATGTAAGTAATAGTAGTGTGTGTATATATATATATATATGTTAGTGTACATATATATATATATGTGTAATAGTAGTAATAGTAGTTTATATAAAATTAAAAGAAAAGTACACACACACACACACACACACACATATATATATATAAGTAATAGTGTTAATAATAGTTGATATATAATTAAAAAAAAAGTATATATTCATATATATATGTATCAGCGTGTGTGAGAGTGCGTGTAACAGTGTGTGTGTTTTTGTGTGTGTAATTGTGTGTTTGTGTGTGCGTGTAATAGTGTGTGTGTGACTGTGTGTGTATTTCTGAGTGTGTAATTGTGTGTGTTTGTGTGTGCGTGTAACAGTGTGTGTGTGCGCTTAAACTGTGTGTGTGTGCGCGCGTGGGAAAGGGGTGTGAGGGGGGTTGGGGGAGATTGGGGAAGACGATGAACAGTCTCCCTCCCCCCTCTTCTTTTTTCTTTTTTTTCCTCTTTTTTTATTTAATTTATAAAAAAAATATTAATAAGTAATTTATTTTAAAAATTATTAAAATACAATCCTATTCTTAGATAATTAGGTCACTTCTACTACAAGTCAATTATCAAATCCAAACCAAAACCACGAAATAAGAAACCCTTGCTTCAAGTCACTATTCACGCGGTCAAATCCTCATTGACCACACGGTTGACTCGGTCAAATCCGAGTTGACCGTGGTCAAATTGCCTTTGACCGTCCCAAGACCTTTTTTTTCCCCACATAATATACATTAAGAAAACATACACATATAAATATGGGTAACACACATGCATTTCTCGATCTACACATACAATCAAATCACAAATTTAGCAATGAGATAAATTATACACAGCCACACACATAAAAAATAAGTAAAACTTTAAAATAAAATGTACAAATAACATATATATCTATATAAATATAGATATATATAAATCTAAATACTTTCACTATAACTAATTTGGAAAACAAAATTTGAAAGTTTTACTTTAGAAAACTCCACAAATTTTAATCTATATTTTATCAATACTATTTCTCATGATAGAATTACAAACAAACAAACTTTTTTCTATTTTAAAGTTTAATGGTACACGGTCAAAGATATGACAAAACATTACAAAAAAAAAGAGAAGAAGAGACACGGTCAAAGAGAAGAGAAAGAGTGAGGAGAGAGAAGAGAGAGAGTGAGGAGAGACAGAAAGAGGAGAGAGAGATAGTGGATATTAAGAGAGAGAAATTTTTGTATAAAAAATAGAGGAGAGAGAATGAGATAGGGGACAAAGTGAGAGAAAAAGTAAAAATAATGATTATGTTTTTTTGGATGAAAAAAGTTGTGTATTTTTGATGAAATATTGTGTGAAACAAACATTGTTTGGCGGGAATTTTAGACCAAATATGACTTGAAAACATAACCAAACATAGCCAAAATATTTCCATCTAAATTCACCTTTTTTCAACTTAACTTTTTCAATCCCCTGTATAACTACCTATCACTCACTATATCTATCATTTCACACAGTCATCAATCAAAATCATTTACTCCAATCATTACCCTCTTTCTTTTTCATATTTTACAATTTTTAATTTATATTGTTTTAATTTTTTTTCACATAATCATTATATAAATAACTAACTCAATCATTCAACAACATCATACATCAATCTATCACCATTAATTCGACACATTTTACAAATTTCAACCATTTTTATAAAACATAAACAATAAACAAACACAACATACATCACATTATTTTCACACGAATCTCCGTAGTACGCATTTCTTGAGAAATTTTCAGAATTCTAACTCAAAAACATAAACAAACATAACCTATCCTTCTTCAATATCATATTTATGAAAATTTTAGGTATAAAGTACTTTATTTCTATACTGAGATGACTCAATTAACTTGAAGGGAGGGGTGTAAGAGGATTAGAAAGTGATATATGAATTAGTGAGGAGAGAGGAAGAAGTGAAAACGGAGAATATTATGTTGTATGAGAAAAATTGAATGGGGAGTGAGTTGTAGCCTTACTCTTAGTATGGACTTCCATTCTACTATTTTATGTATCGCTTCTGCTTTCTTTCTCTCTTGGTAAGAGAAAAGTGTTTGGTTCCTTTTAAATTGAGCATGGTTTTTTTGGCAGAAAAACAATCAGACAAAAATAAGGTGAGGCAGCGAGGCACTTGGTGGATTCAATAATAGGTATCTACTCAGTGTTAGCTTCCATATGATTACTTCAATTGTACAGACAAGGCCAGGAGAAGCAGCTGGCTTTGCCAAAACATCAATTGAAACTAAAATGTCCAGCAGTAAGCAACTGAAAAAAGAATTGCCAATCATTATAACCTGTACAAATCAAACTATGTGGCTACTTGTTAGATGCTCAGAGTATATTCCTTTCACAAACAATTTTGAGCCAACTATATAAGTCAAAAATATATATATATGTATATATATACAGCAATGCATCTGCAGTTTAAAACTTTAATCAATCATAGGAGATGCAGAATTATTACGGAGTGTAGTAAACTAGTGAAGAATTACATGATGCCCTTCTCCAACTAAATTGAGGAAAAAAGGCCTCAAACTTGGCGCAAGTATGGTATCAAGTTTGTACCTTGAAAAGATGATGCCCCTGGATACCATGGCCGTTTCAGCCTGAGGGGAAATAGTGAGGGGTACATGGGAAATGTTGTCAAAGGCTCAATTTCCCATAATGATACTCTAGGCTGCCTCTCACCTGCTGTTGATTCGTCCCAACCAACCTACAAATTCAGTGAAAATGCGTGAACACGAAAAACATTCAGTAAGCAACCAGAGTTAACTAAATGTAGTATCAGCCATCGTTGTAAATTCCACCCTTAACCCACACCCCATTGCAAGAAGTCGACAAGCTTGGCTTGGTCCTATTCCCTTTGTGAACATGACCAAGACCAATATGACAGTTTTGTAAGTTGACAACGGCAAAACAGTTGGGATTTTATGCTATAAAAAATTATAAGTCTCCAATTATGACTAAAGCATGTAAGGAATCACCAGGACTAGTTTCAGACATTTCCTCCAGCGTGTTCAAGTTTCCAATCGTTAAAATTTAATTGTCTACATGTGTATAGTAGTCTCTTTATTAAGCCTGTTTTGCTTTAATCTAAAAAAGTTGTTTAGCATGAGCTGGTGCAAAGTTCTTCATAATTCAAAATTTTAGACCTCAGTGCTATGCTCTTTCTGGCCCCATACCATGAGAGAGAGATGATATACAGAAGAGGACTCAGAAACAAAAAGGCATGAAGCATCTAATTCACCCTGAATTTCTTTATTTCCCAAACAATAGAGATAAATAACTGAATTTTTAGCTGACATGCAGTATATTCAAGGCATGTTAGAAATATCAATTTTGATTTTTAAATGCATGGGTATGACCTCCATTTGTTAGTAACCAAGGTTTTGGTAACAAAACATGTCTTGATTACTAAAGTTGTGTTTTAGTGCTTCACTTTTAGTTATAGGAAATAAACACTAATGACCGGAAAAGTGTAGCTTACTGTGGAACTTAGTTGACGACCTTTATAAGCTACAAACTAAAGATAAATAATTAAGATCTTAAGAGAAATGTGCACAAAACTTGATCAAGACCATAGTAAGTGATTTCATAACGAGGCGAAGCTTACGCATCAAAGCCAAAGGATCAGAAAGCATTTTGAAGCAACTTTTATGAGAGAAATTCAGGAAATTAGCCTAGAAGTTCAATATTGGAAGCATCAACTTGAAGTTGGTTGTATCACCCTTTCTTCCAGTGGGCAGACAGATTTTTACCTAATCTTTGAGATATGGAAATAAATAGTCTAAGATTAACAATAGCATATATGCGGCTTACTTGTCTAGAAAGCACTCAAAGAATATCTATATACAAGAGAAGGAATATTTTGGCCATCAAGATGCTGAGATGAAGAAGATTGAGTGAAGATCTTGAAAAACTTTCACAGAAGGAAAGTCCAAAATGCTGATATTATGTTACTCTATACGAGGTATTTCTGAATACAAGGATCTTTCTATGAAAGATTGAAGAAACAGTTGTACCAATCAAATGACATCTCTTTAAGATCCTACAAATGTGAGGTGAAGATTAATAAGGAGATATCATCTATTTTCCATTTGACTTTCAAAGAACAAATTCAGATATAATCTTTTGAACTTTGAGAATTAGCTTGATGTTTATTTCAAAAATCGAGAGTTACACAACTGATACACATGCCACATCTTTGTGCTTAAGATTGCAGAACTTTGATGGAAGCATGAGAGGTTTTCAATGGTAACATTTATTCTTAAAGAGAGTAGCAGCAAGCTATCTCGTAACGAACAAAAAAGTGATTACCAATTGATGTTGGCAAGAAAATAATATTAAACTAAAAGAAAATCAAAAGAAGCAGAATATAAGCTTTCAACTATGAAATAACTGGGCCAAATCTCAAAATTCAATCAATTCATCAAGGTTGTTCAAATGCGAGCTTAACCCATCTGTATATAAGCTTACAAGACAAATATTTGCAACAGATTTATATGTAATATACGCATATATACATGTATGATATGCATATGTTACTAAGTTAATCAATACTAATGTATAAAATTATTCCATGTTTATCTTATAATATTTTGTAATTTTTACTTATTTAATAAATATACATATTTAAGTATGCATATAAAGGAAATTTAGGTATTAATAAAAATATTTTTATTGAAGGTATAACATGTATATTCTTTGAAAATCGACATTATATACATGTAAAAGTTACATGTGTATGCACTCGAATTACAATACTCCATCTGTTCCACAAAAGATGTCCATCTTTCTCACTTTATATGTCCCAACTGCTTGTCCTATACTAAAAAATCAAGGCACCCCTTCACTTAATATCAATTAGGCCCTTCAATTTACAATTAATGAGTTAGATTTAATTTTTTTTTAAACAATGACATATGTTATCGGCTACCCCTTCACTATTTTATTATCAACCCTTGATATGGTAAAAGATCAATTCATTGTGGTAAGCATTAATTACATAAATATAATTTAATGCATTCATTTCTTACCAAAACTAATAGAAGAGAAGAAGTGAGGAATCAAAAGTGACATATAGTATTACTCTCTTTTTTATCATAGTAATAATCTTACCTAAACCAAGCAATACGGACCCATGCCTTGGATCCTCTAAGGCAAGTTTCTTGCTTTCTTTAGAAAGCAAATTTTTAATAACAAATGCATAAGTAAGTCAAAATATACATACATGCATGTGCAGGCGCGCGCATATATAAATATAATTTTATATACTTGTGCTTTTGTTTAGGAGGCTATATTGTGGTCTCTTAAAATTTGTGTCTGATTAATAATAATACGATTTTATTTTAAATGGAAGTTGAGTTGTAATATTTAAACAATAAGGTTGTGATGACAAATTCGGAGCAAAGGGTTAGAATTTTGACTTTTCTAATTTCCTACAAAATGTCAGAGCAAATCCTTTATAGTGTCGATGGAGTATGTCTAAATATATCAACATTCCAGACACCAACTAGGCATGTGTGGCAAAAAACATAAAAACAACTTTTCAGTCTTGTCATTTCTAATTTTCAATTCCCAAGCTAAATATACAATGGATAAAGAGTGCGGTTTGATTCCTTTCTAAAATTGCTGTAAACTTGGTGTATGAGGAATAGGTTTCCTTTCCTTGAATTTAAATCTGTTTTGGCACAAAATAAGAATAAATTCTCACAAATAGGTGAGAATTCCCCTAAACAGAGTAGAGCATGGGTAAGTGAAAATCAACAAAAATGAAATAGAAAAGAAATGAGAGCAATGGATAAAATGAGAGAAAATGAAGACATAAAATAAATCTCATAATACATTTTGTTTTCTATTTTTTATTAAGAGGGAGAATTTTTCTTTAGTTGGAAACCTTAATATTTAGTCCACCTACAAATAATAATGAAACTTAACAGGGTATTTATGTCATTGATAGCCCAAGTATGACGGTTTTGACGTAATCAACATTTGATCGGCGCTCAGAGAGCCGCTAACTGCCAATTTTCAGAGTTAAAGGGGGGTAAAGTGTGACATATCATACAGTTAAGAGGGCCAAGTTTAATTCACCTTAAAAATTTTAATCTTCGAAGATCTTTAATGCATCTTCATATATTTTGCTGTAAAATCATTTTTACGATGGAATCCACTACACAAGTAATTTGTATCATTCAAGTACTTGTTACCTCTGATCCTTACATCATATACTTCGTAGTGTTTTTCTAAGATTTTTAGTTGAGTCAAAAGCGTAAATATTATAATCACAAATTAAAACATGTAAAATGTAATAGAAATCCTCCAACTCTTTAGGAAAATTGGCCCCATTCAGGAAGTGCCTATCATCCCTGATCTCATTCTAATCTTATCGTTAAATAGTATGTTCCACATTTTATATAGTAGCACTAGCTAAAATTCTTAGCCGAAAGTATTTTATTACTAAATAACTTAATAACCTACGAAACAAAGTAAAGATGCACCACTATTTTTAAAAGATTTGTAAAGAGGATCAAACGATCGATTATTCTTCTGGATTTGGTATACCTAAATATATTTCAAAAAGAAACAACAATTGAATATCTTCTAAAGGTAATCTGGAATTCTTTTTTCGCTAATAAGAAAAGGCATTTCATTTTCAATTTTTCGAGTGTGTTAATTTTTTTGATGAAATTGATAGGAGTAATCGTTCCACTGTATGGCCACTTAATTGGACCTAAGCTACAATCAGTCGATCATATCACCTTGCTTTCTTAAAAAATTAAAGAATAACTATAAATCAGTTACCATAGAAGAAACATGAGCTTACCTAATCAATAATTTAGGATAACAAGGTTTATTTACATAAAGTTTAAATTAATATATACCAGGAAACATCATAAAGTTATTTAACGGATTTCTTCTATTTTCTATTAAAATATATTGGTTCTGGTATTTACACGATTAGATATAATACAAATGAAAGAACTATGACCATCTAAGAGATACAATACAAGTATATTATACATTTATAACAAACCCCCCCCCCCAAACAACCAAAAAACACACTCCAAATTTTGAAGTCCATGATTAAATTGGCATGAAGTTTCATGAGAGACAAAAAAAAAGTGAAAGTTTTGGATCTTCTTAAACTTGTGTCTTAGAAATAGTGGTTGAGATTTACCAAAGTCACATTATTACAAGTAAACGCACCACTGGAAATAAATTTGTCATTTTATGAGATCGATCATTATTTGTCGGCATGAAAGGAAAGAAGAGCATTCATTTGGGACAAGGAGAATACGTCCTTATTAATCAATTCTAGGTTTGAAAAGTCATCTTCAAAGTTTTTTACTTTAGACGAGATGCTTCATTGATTTATAGCATCTTATTTAGACCATTTATGACTTGCTTTGCTCTGAAAATATAGGAGGGCGCAATTAGTTAATAGTTTTGTTAAAATAAAGTAATATCGAGAACTTCGGAATTTCCATCAGTAAAAAAGCATATAATACTTGGAGAATCAATTAGAGAACTATGATGTATATGAATGTTAACTTGATAGGACTCCATTTATGGGTTATGTTCTGATGTCACCACACTTGTAATTGAGACTTGTAAAAAACAAATCAAATTGTTCTGTTTTTTCAAAAGTTTCACAAATAAGAGTGAAAAAAAATTATGAAAGTGCCATTGTTTTAAAAATATGTTTGTAATTCCAGTGAAATTAACTTTCATCAATAAGTATCATAATTAAGTGAAACAACAAAGCTAACACGATCGAAAATTCAGCGAAACCACTAATACACAACCCAGATCTTTTGACCTCTTCCGCATCAATTATAAGAGCTCGGAATTTCAAAATGTGCTAGAGATATATCTTTGCACAAAAACCTTAGTGCAAGCAAGAAAAATGGGAAGTAAAGAATATTTTACTTAGATTTGTCTTTGATGAGTAATTGACAAGATACATGTTACATAAAAGATCTTCAACTATCTAAACTCTGCATTAATGATAAAATAATCATAAAAATTTGAAAAAAAATCATTACTAAGGGGGGTAAAAACACAAGATTACATCTTTAAGCCTTAAATTAATGCCATTTACCTTTACGGAACGCCAGTGAGAGTTGGGCCAGCGAACAGCATCTAAGTCACCAATGCCAGTAATTGTGCCCATGTATCTGGATGTAAAATGATCCACAGGTAAGAAAACCAACAGTTCATAGAATAAAGTATCATGCGAATTAACCATATTTAACGCTCTAACAACAATTTCTTATTATCTACTATTGTCATAGTTATGAGTAGACCATCAAATATAATACTATACCATAAACGAAATAGTAGCATGTTAATCCAACACCATGTACCCCATCAGTGGGAGTCAATATGTGGAGGGAAAAAGAACAGTTATAGATACGACATAATGAGCCATCTTCATATCCTAAAACATATACATGTTTGCCTTGTATCACCACGTCGAGTCAATATACAAATTAATTTACTACCCTAATTAATAATTTTAACTATCATAACATAAGTAAAATAAAGATCTAATAACGACGATCGAAGTATTAATATACCTGCGGACACTGGATTCTTCTGTTTCAAATAGCATCCTAAAACGCATTCCAACTGAGACACGAGTGTGATATACAGCTTTGACATACTTAGAAAGAGGTATGACAAACTCAGATGGGCTAGCTCTGATGTGACAAGGTTTTGTCAGCAGATGCAAAAGGAAAAATATATAAATAAATAAACTTTTAACTTTGAAAACTAAATATCAGAGAACAATGTACGCTTATGTCAGGATTAACACCTCGGGTTGTAAAATACAGTGAAGCAGCTATTAGTAGCAGCAGCATGAGCAGCAGCAGCAAGAAGGCCAATGTGCATACTGTCACTTGAAAGGACAGATGATGGCATCACAGTTTGTGGTCGAGTGGCACGACGAATTCCCAAAAGTAGCTGATTTCTCTCGTTCCTAACAAATCAAAGAAAATAATTTATGATTAAATATAGCAATAAGAGATTATTTAACATTTTGAAAATTGCATTTGGAAAATCAAACAGGTTTAAATGGTACCAGATAAAAAGAACAGAATCTCCAGCAACAAGTCGTTTGGCACTGACAAAGACGCTCCATCCAGTAGTAAGCAAATGACGCTTGGGCTGACCTGAGTGAAGAAGCACCACATCAAAAGGTCAAAATAGATTAAAACCAAATCAACTATTTAACCATTTAAACCATGAATCGTTAAGCGCGTCAATCTAAAACTTTTCGAACCGAGAGGATTTTTTTTAAGTTTTTGTACTCGATACCATGATGCAGCTTAGAACTATTTATGTGAAAATCTTAGCTATCATTAAGAGTATCAAAAAATTGGCACACTCCACAACCCCTAGAGTCATCTCTTAAAACAGTTTCCTTGGTCTACATTCATCAAGCTTTCAATTTGTATAGACTCTGGCATTTTACAACACAAAACATGTTAACATGAAACAAAATGGAACCTAGAGAGCTTTTCTTGATATATCCAATATAAATATTAACATTCTCACCTCCACAGAAATAGAGAGCCAAATTAAGCTACAGTTCCTACTTACACTATAGCACCATTCTAATAATATGTTTGAATCAAGGATTTTAATGAGGAAAAGAAAAACTTAGAGGTCTAAAATATAAAGCAAAAAGTTACATAATTTGAAGCGTGGACAACAATTTTTCCTAGTGTTTTCCTCACTAAAATCCAAGATCTAAACAGAGCATTAATGCTTACAAGCATTTTACCACTCTGTAGAAATCAGTGGAAAGTTTAACGGTAACCGCAGTCCCAAATTATCTGTCACGCCAGAAGCATGAATTCATAAAAGATGCTGGATCAGAGATGGATCAAACATTTTTTTTTTTTTCATATTTCTATAGAAAAAGTTGTCTAAAACCACAAGTGTGTATATAAGCCATGTAAACAAAAAATTAGTTATGGTAAAAACTTATCCAACAGGAACAGAACTAACATAGTTCAAAAACAAAAAACTTGAAAACTGTGATATTATATCTCTGTCAAACGATATTTATTTAATCCTTTATCCTCTTCCATAAATGACTAAAGACAATATTATATCTCCTAATGTAGCTTTCTGAAATAATTACATTAGCTCCAAAAAAGGATTTATTAAGCATAAGAAGGAAATGTATGAAAGTAGAGATCTAGTTATTCTCATATTCAAAATGCAAGAAAAAAGAGATTTAGAAAAAACCTTTTTTTCCAGTCATGCAGGATTAGAGCATGACCATAATGAGAACCATCTATCCAAATGATTAAGTAGTCAAGAACGTAGCCCACCAACTCATGTCACTAAAAAGTAGAACAAGGTATTTTCTTGAAGCTCTAGGTGCTTGTATGGTATTGTTTTCATTTCTAAATCTCATCTTCAATGTTGAAAAATGACGTGTAAAATTTGTATTGGCTTTTGTATGAAAAAGGAAAATGTGTTTGGATGAGTTATTTTGGATGGTTAATTTATAAGTTCAAAATAAAACTATGTTTGGATGAATGTAATTTTGTGTGAATTTCTATACGAAAATGTTTTTAAATGAGTAATTTTTGAGATATTTTTTAACATGAAAATGTGCATTTTCAGATCAGTATTAAAAAATATTATATATTTGTGGTCTCTGATAAGACCTAAAGAAAAATTGATATGTAGTTATTAATGTAGTTAGTATATTGGATTAGTAGAGAGTGTGATAACGTTGGAAACAAAATTGATAAAAGAAAATACTTTCGATAAATCGAAAGTCCTACAAGAATAAATCTTACCCCACAAGAATAAATCTTGTCCCAATACTTTATTGATTCAAAACTGAATAATAAAAAACGTAACCCCTAACACCTATATAAAACTAAAGATTCCTACTACGAAAGGAAATAACTTGACTCCTAAGCAACTAGAAAACTTAATCAACAAGTAACTAAACGAGAAAGGAAATAAACTTCTAACTCAACAAGGAGACCTAATTCAACGATAACAAAATAAGGAAATAAATAATAAACCTAAATAACTAAATCTTCGAAAATCTGCTTCATAACAACTCCACCCCCCTTAAAAATAGCCTTGTCCCCAAGGCTGAACTCAGGAAATTGCTGCCTATGCTGGTAAGGGCTTCTCTAATAATGATCATCAAATTGCACCGTGAGTGCCCGGGAAAATTCCAGCCAAATATCGTGTGGCTTACGGTTATGTGGGCAACGAAACAAGTGCAACGCTAGTCCTTCCATGGCGACCAAGGCAAGTTGAACTTTCTGCTCCGGGGTTGTGTCATGAATCTCAAATTGCTGGTCGGCAAGAATTGGCCAACCAATCAGATCAGTACCATAAAAAATTGGAAGCGCCACGGTGGTGTGCATGGCTGCTTTGGTCGTGTCAGGTTACGGGTTCAATGGTGAAGGCCGCGGAATTGCAGGTGCCACATTCTGGGCAACTGGTGGTGGTGGTGGTGGTGGTGGTGGTGGCGGCGGCAGGAATTCGTTGGCTTGGTTGATGAGCTTGTTTTCTGTTGATGAAGCCGATGCGGCGGCGGCAATTACAGGTGGTGAGTGGGCGGCTGACGATGGGAAATTTTCATAGGTAATCGCGGTTGGTGCAGTTTGAGTGTTGGGGGCGTCGGTTTTGAGGGCGGTGATCGGCGCCTTCATGTTGGCAAGACAGTTGGCCATGTTATCCATATGGGTCACAATGTTGTCCAAAGGGGTCATGGTGGATTCCAAGCGCGAAACAAACGCCGTTATGAGAGATTCGTTGAAAGTGGAATGAGCCATGGTGGTGCCTAATGATCCGGTAGATCGGACCAAATTGTTGGAAACAAATTTGATAAAAGAAAATACTTTCGATAAATCGAAAGTCCTACAAGAATAAATCTTGCCCTACAAGAATAAATCTTGTCTTAATACTTTATTGATTCAAAACTGAATAATCAAAAATGTAACCCCTAACGCCTATATATAACTAAAGACTCCTACTACGAAAGGAAATAACTTGACTCCTAAGCAACTAGAAAACTTAATCAACAAGTAACTAAATAAGAAAGGAAATAAACTTCTAACTCAACAAGGAGACCTAATTCAACGATAACTCAAAATAAGAAATAACTAATAAACCTAAATAACTAAATCTTCGAAAATCTGCTTCATAACAGATAATTAATGTGATGGGTATAGATGAATGATAGACATTATTGATGGTGTCATTGAGAAGATGGTACAGATAATAAAATTTTGAATTAAAAAATTTAAAAACGAGATTCGAGAAAATTTTGGGATATTTGAGAAATTCTTTGATGGTGGAATTTTGGGATATCTGAATGAAAACAAAAGGCCACAAACATGATCTGGAGTTTCAAAGTGGCTGAGAATTGGAAATTGAATTTTGAATTCAAAAATATACAAGTCCTGGTATTTTCCATTACATAGCCCAAGGATGACCACAAAATCCAATCTCTAAAAGGCCTATTAATTGTGGTTCAAAGCCTCTAATTTTTGTTTACTAGCTGATAATAATATCCTTGACGTGAAAGAGTTTCAAAAACATTACTCCTAAAGGAACAATAGAAAAAGTGGCAGTCATACATTAGCCAAGATAACAACAAAATGCTACAGGAAGCTTAGGCTCCGTATGGTTGTGTTTTCGGAAATAAATTCTGAGTTTTTTTTGGGGAATGTGTATTACAGAAATTCGTGTGAAAATGTAGACTTAATTTGTTTGTTTGGATGTATTTTTATAATTTGATTGAAAGTAATGTAGATGTGATATAAAATTGATTTTTATTAGGATTTGATATATGAAATGATTGAGTTGCTTATGAATGTGATGATGATGGGGGAAAGATATTAAAATAATATTTTTTTTTAATAATGTTATGAGTTGGTAATAAAGGAATATGTATATATGTGTGTATATATATATATACATATACACACACATAATATAATATATAGAACTATTAACGCTAATCATCCCCCATATCATGCAAAAGTATCACTTTAGTCCCTCTTGTGAAAAAATTATCACTTTCATCCCTCATGTCCATAATTTGTACCCAGATGGTCCTTTTTTTGACATTCCGACCAGATTTTCCGGCTTCCCACGCGAAAAAAGGGCTATCCACGCATATATCATGCGCGTCTTCACGAGAAAATTCATAACTCATTGTAGAAAATTTGGATTCATGAACCGTTTTCTTCCCATGAAACTAGACACATAGGGCTATCCACGCATATATTGCACATAATTAGGAGACGTCTAGAACAAAGCAATTTTGTATTAAAAAATTAGCTAAAAATCTGTCGACTGTGCAGACAGCTGTGCACGTCTTCACGAGAAAATCCATAACTCATTGTAGAAAGTTCGGATTCATGAACCGTTTTCTTCCCATGAAACTAGACACATAGGGCTATCCACGAATATATCGCACATAATCAGGAGACGTCTATAACAAAGCAGTTTTGTATTAAAACATTAGCTAAAAATCTGTCGGCTGTGCAGACAGCTGTACGCGTCTTCGCGAGAAAATTCATAACTCATTGTAGAAAGCTCGGATTCATGAACCGTTTTCTTCACATGAAACTAGACACATAGGTATATCCACGCATATATCGCACATAATCAGGAGACGTCTAGAACAAAGCAGTTTTGTTTTAAAAAATTAGCTAATGTTAGATTATTATTAGAATTAGTTAATATCTCTAGTTTTCTATTATGGCATTTCTTAGTGAACAAGTTGTATGTCTTGGTGGACAAGTCTTGTATACCTCTATATAATAGAGGATCCTATTCAGCAATAAACATACACTTTTCTTCTTAAATTCTACATGGTATCGAGCAAGGTTCAACCCTAAAAAAAAAAAAAAAAAAAAAATCCGAATTTTCAGCCTCCATTCTCCACCACCTGCTTCCTTCCGCCGCCTATTCTCTCTGCTCCCCTTCTTAGACCGTCACTAAGAAGGGAGTCTACCGTGACAGAACTTTGCCCCTGGTAATGTGACGAGACTTTCATCCGTCATCTTCACCTATTTGCTGCTCCACATCGACGTGACTTCCGGTGTGTAGAGCCTACTGCTGCTTGATACACGACGACGTTTTTTTTCCGCTCACGTTGATCATTCTCGGTTATTATGGCAGATGCTTCCAAGCCTTCTTCTTTTTCGTCAGATTACATGATGAAAAATTTGGTCGGTACTACTGTCAAACTGAATGGACCTAATTACTTGGTATGGTCTCAGTCCATCAAAATCTTTCTTGGTGCTCAACGCAAGTTGTCACATATCACTAAAGCCCCTCCCGCTGAGACAGACAAAGGTTATGAAGATTGGTTAACTGCTGACTATTGTGTCCGCTCGTGTTTGATTAACAGTATAGAGGAACGAATCTCCTCCTCGGTTGTTTTTCTGCCTACTGCTAAACGGATCTGGGATATGCTCCATGAATTATATGGTAATGAGAAGAATATCTCTCGTGTTTTTGAATTATATGAACAACTCTTTTCTCTTCAACAGGGAGACCACTCGGTCACTGAGTTGTATACTACCCTCCATGGTATTCTTGATGAGTTGGATATTCACCAACCCCTTTTACTGGATCTGATCAAGTTGCATGAATATCGTGAGGGTTTGGCGGTGGCTAAGTTTATGTCCGCCCTTCGTCCGAAGATCAGTAATCAAATACGTGGTCAAATTTTTGGGGGTGACGTGGTTCCATCACTATCCTCCACGTTTTCTCGGGCCCTGCGAGTCTCTACAGCCACACCACTCCCCTTTTCCGCTCCTCTCACTTCTGACCAATCTGCTATGGCTGTCATGGGTGGTCGTCGGGGTCGGGCCCTCGACTCAGGGAAAGAAAAATGTGCTCACTGTGGACGCACGAATCACCCTTCCGACAAGTGCTGGAAGAAATTTGGCAAGCCAGAGTGGGCACAAAGAAAGAAAACTGCCACTGCACCTGCACCAGCTCTTCAGACTTCCGAACTTCCCACTGTCCAGATATCTCAGGCAGAATATGACCAACTTATGAAGTTCCAGGCTAGTCAGATGTCTACTCTTTCTGACCCACATGCCTTAACTTCAGGTACTGGTGCTCTTCTAGCCTCTTCTAGGCATTCTTGGGTTTTAGATTCGGGTGCCTCATCCCATATGACAGGTGATAAGAACCTTTTCTCTTCGTTTTCTGATAACTCTTCTATCGCCTCAGTTTCTATTGCTGATGGTAGTCAATGTCCTGTCAAAGGAGAAGGTACTATTCAGGCCTCTCCTAATCTCTCACTTGACCGTGTTTTGTTTGTTCCTCGATTTCCTGTTAATTTATTAGCTGTTAGTAAACTCACAAAATCATGAAATTGTTCCGTGACATTCTTTCCCCATCATGTTGTCTTTCAGGATCTGGAGACTGGGAAGAGGATTGGTTTGGGCCATGAACGTGGTGGTACTTATTTTCTGGATAAGGGGGACGATCTGAGTTGTACTGCTAATCTTACTTCTGCTTCCGAGCCTTCCCTACTTTGGCATAATCGATTGGGACATCCTTCTTTCCAGAAGCTTCAACAAGCTCTGCCTTGGTTATCATTATCTTCTTTTGATTGCGAGTCATGTGAGTTAGGTAAGCATCATCGTGCTACCTTTCCACGTCGGTCTAGTTTAGTTAGTTACCGTCCTTTTGAGTTGATACATTGTGATATATGGGGTCCTTGTCGTACTCCCTCTGTGTCTGGATATCGTTATTTTATTGTCTTTATTGATGATTTCTCTAGAGCCACTTGGTTGTATTTACTAAAAGATAGAAGTCAAGTTCTTGATATTATTAAACGATTCTTTAGTGAAATACACACTCAGTTTTTGGCTTCTGTTCGTCTCTTTCGGACTGATAATGCTCTTGAGTTTGTTCAAAATAGTGTTGACCAGTTTTGTGCCACCCGCGGTGTTATTCATCAAACCTCTTGTCCTCATACCTCTCAACAAAATGGGATTGCTGAAAGAAAACATCGTCACCTTCTTGACGTTGCTCGTACTCTAATGATACAAATGAATGTCCCCAAATACTTATGGTCTGACTCTGTCCTAACTGCTGCATATCTTATCAATAGGATGCCCTCCACTATTCTACATGGTGATACTCCTTTCCGGAGACTTTATCCTAATCATCCCACTTTTCACTTGACTCCTCGTGTTTTTGGGTGTGTGTTTTGTCCAGAATTTATCTCCCGGTCTTGATAAACTGTCTCCCCGTGCTTTAAAGTGTGTTTTTGTGGGTTATTCGAGGACTCAAAAGGGCTATCGATGCTATGAGCCAACGTCTAGAAAATACTTTACTTCTGCTGATGTCACATTTTTTGAGTCCACACCTTATTTTGTCGCTCCACAGTCGAGTTGTCCTACTGATATTATTCCTCTCCCTTTACCTGTTGATGTTGCTGACTCTCCCTCACCAGCACCCAAGCCTACTATTCCTTTGCAGGTTTACACTCGGCGCCCTCGCCCCCCACCACCACCTTCGACTCATGCCGAACTGATTCCCATAGCTGCAGATCCGCCTCCGTCATCTCACGAGTCTGATCTTCACCTTCCCATTGCACTACGTAAAGGTAAACGATCTGTTACTGTGCATCCCATTTCCAACTTTGTTTCTTATGATAAACTTCATCCTGGCTATCGTGAGTTTGCTTTGTCTATTTGTTCTGAGACTACTCCCAGGACTTATATTGAGGCAATGGAAATACCACACTGGAAGTCTGCGATGGATGAAGAGATGACTGTGTTGCTCTCTAGAGGCACGTGGCATCTAGTGTCTCCTTCTCCCGGTACAGCAGTTGTTGGCTGCAGATGGGTTTACACTATTAAGTACAACCCCGATGGTACTGTGAATCGATATAAGGCCCGACTTGTTGTTAAAGGGTTCACACAGACTTTTGGAGTGGATTATGGTGAGACTTTCTCGCCTGTTGCTCGCCTCAACTCTATTCGTGTTCTTCTCTCTGTTGCACTTAATCAGTCATGGCAGCTGCACCAACTCGATGTAAAGAATGCGTTTCTCTATGGTGATCTGGCTGAAGAAGTGTTTATGGAGCAACCTCCAGGGTATGTTGCTCAGGGGGAGTATAAGGTTTGTCATCTCAAGAAAGCTATTTATGGGCTAAAGCAATCTCCGAGAGCATGGTTTGACAAATTTAGTCAAATTATTCTTGGGAATGGTTTTCGCCGTTGTGCAGTGGATCACTCTGTGTTTATCAAGTGTGGAATCAGTGGATGCGTCATTCTTGCTGTATATGTCGATGACATTCTAGTAACAGGTAGTGATGTATCAGGAATTGCAGAAACAAAGGAATACCTCAGCAGTCACTTTGTTACTAAAGATATGGGAAAACCACGATACTTTCTGGGGATAGAATTTGCTTTCAATAATCGGGGTTTGGTTCTATCTCAGAGAAAGTATGTCCTCGACTTACTTCAGGAAACTGGTTTACTTGGGTGCAAACCGGAGAAAACACCTGTTGACCAAAATCCAGATTTTTGGGATGATTCTTGTGCAAAGTTCGATGATGTGGGTCGATATAGACGACTTATTGGGAAACTTATCTATTTGACTGTAACTCGTCCAGATATCTCGTTTGCAGTGGGACTTCTAAGTCAGTTCATGCAAAACCCGAGGATTGTACATTGGAATGGACTTCTTAGAATCCTTGCCTATCTAAAAGGTTCTCCTGGAAAAGGCTTAATATATCAAAAGCATGGTCATCTCAACATTGAGGCCTATTCTGATTCTAGTTACGCGGGAGACAAGAATGATCGAAAGTCGACCTCGGGGTATTGCACATACTTAGGAGGGAATCTAGTTACTTGGAGAAGCAAGAAACAGAATGTGGTATCTAGGTCGAGTGCTGAATCAGAGTATAGGTCAATGGCTCATACTGCGTGCGAGATGATATGGCTAATGTCTCTGATGGTCGAACTGGGATTTCCCATTCAGAAATCCATGCCGATGCACTGTGATAACCAGGCTGCAATTTATATTGCTAATAATCCGGCTTTTCATGAACGCACCAAGCATATTGAGGTTGATTGCCATTTTGTCAGAGATGCAGTGATGAATGGTCATATATCTACTCCGTTCACTCCTTCCTCGGAACAACTTGCAGATGTTTTCACTAAGGGTCTTCCTTTGAGTCTTTTCAAAACTTTGTGTAACAAGCTGGGCATGTTTGATATATATGCCCCAGCTTGAGGGGGAGTGTTAGATTATTATTAGAATTAGTTAATCTCTCTAGTTTTCTATTATGGTATTTCTTAGTGAACAAGTTGTATGTCTTGGTGGACAAGTCTTGTATACCTCTATATAATAGAGGATCCTATTCAGCAATAAACATACACTTTTCTTCTTAAATTCTACAGCTAAAAAATTAGCTAAGCATCATTTCCGACAGATTTTTAGCTAACTTTTTAATACAAAGTTGCCTTGTTCTAGACATCTCCTGATTATGTGCGATATATGCGTGGATAGCCCTATGTGTCTAGTTTCATGGGAAGAAAATGGTTTATGAATCCGAGCTTTCTACAATGAGTTATGAATTTTCTCGTGAAGACGCGCATGATATATATGTGGATAGCCCTATTTTCGCGTGGGAAGCCGAAAAATCTGGTCGAAATTTCGAAAAAAGAACCATTTGGGTACAAATTATGGACATGAGGGATGAAAGTGATAATTTTTTCACAAGAGGGACTAAAGTAACACTTTTGCGTGACATGAGAATGATTAGCGTTAATAGCTCTAATATATATTATACAAATAGAATGAAAAGACAAAAAAAAAAAAAAAAAAAGAGGCAGCCAGGCAGTGGGGGGCGTTTATGGGTTGGGGTGGGGGGGCGGGTATGGGGGGTGGGGGTGGGGGGGCCTTCATTTTTAGTTTTTTTTTTTTTGTCACCTGTTCATTTCTTTTTTAGCTTTAGATTTTTATCATTTTTTCATTTCGTGTTTTCTTTTCAATTTTATATTTTAAAAGTTCAAGAAAATTGAATCTTACTCGTCTATATTTATAATAGTTAGTGTAATTATACGGTTCGCATTGGACAAATATAAAAATAGGATGTGGTCCATATATATATGCAATATTTTATAAAATGTGCAAATATGATTGGAGCATAAGTAGTTCTATATTTCTTTTTCCATTTCCATATAATATTTTATTTCCAATTTGATTGAGGCAAATTTATTTCCATCTTCTTATAATGAGATACTATGATGTTACAAAAAATCTTTGCTCGAGCTCGAGCCGAGAAATTTGGTGAGATTCGGCTCGAGCTCGACTCGTGGGCAACCCTATTAAATAACACGTTAGTACCAAAATAAAATAATCGAGATTCAGTCGGTATTTATTTGAATATTGAGAAGCTAAAAAAGTATAATTTAAAATCCAATAAACAACAAACGAAATTATTAAAATGAAATTATAAATCACACAATATTGTATATACTTTTGGTATAAGCATGGCCAATTAAGTCTCAATTCAAGTACACATATTATTAAATATATATAATTATTTAATAATAAATCACACAATATTTTTTTTTTCAAATTATATATTATTAAATAATATTTAATAATAATAATTGGAATATTTGAAAAATTGAATAGGAATTTTTATTATATAAAATATGAAAAAGTAAGAAAGATAATTAGTTGGATAGTGGGATAATGTAATTAATGATAAAATATTGTGAAAAGATTGAAATGATTGGTTGTTATATAGGGGAATGTGTAGTGTATTTAAAATTTGACCATTTTCTGTTGAATTTGGCTTGGACAATCACACAATATTTTTTTTTTCAAATTATATATTATTAAATAATATTTAATAATAATAATTGGAATATTTGAAAAATTGAATAGGAATTTTTATTATATAAAATATGAAAAAGTAAGAAAGATAATTAGTTGGATAGTGGGATAATGTAATTAATGATAAAATATTGTGAAAAGATTGAAATGATTGGTTGTTATATAGGGAAATGTGTAGTGTATTTAAAATTTGACCATTTTCTGTTGAATTTGGCTTGGACTGTGTATTTTCATTTTTTGGTGATCCAAAAAATGAAAATATTTTCAGAATTCACAACCATACATAGCCTTAACAAATCTCAAGACCACCAAACTGCCATATAATAGCAGGAGAGTGCAAGGGTAAAACCGAATTAAGGATTCAAGAAGAAGAGGTTACATCATGGTGGAAATGAGGTTGTTAGCAAGGAAGAACAAAATCTTGCTATAGATCTTTGGACTTCGGATATTTCGAGCATATTATGAGGTAGCAGTAAGCTCTAGAGTTAGACTTTGTAGTGTTACCAAATGCATGAAAGAGAAAATAAAAGAATCGGAAAAGCAGAGAGGCATACCCTACAAAAATATTAAAATGAGACGGAAAGTGACAGTAGTTATACAGCAGAGTAGAAGAAAAGATAACAGTCACTTTTTGGTAGGTTTCTAATCTGAATACCAGTTCGTCCGATTTAGGGAAGAGAAAATTGTGACGGCCATCAATTGTGCTAATGGTTTATATGTTCTTGGTTACTCTTACTTGCGAATGGGCATGAGCATTTTGAGACAGTCGGCTAGTGCCCAACAATTTTGATACACCAGGGGTCTACATGGGGTCCTTAAAGATATGCAAAAAGTAGACTTACATATGCAGTGTTTTATGTCTCACTCATTCCACATGTCATGATCCTACAAGACCTATTCAAAAAAGGAGTTTAACCAATGTGGACAACCTCTACATCACATAAATTTACTTTCTTACCGAACTAAATGAAAACAGCAACATAAAAGGATAATGCTAGAGTTTTGAAAGATAAAGCTTGTCATTTAGGACCAAACTACACGGAAACCAAGAGAAAGGACTTTCCTTCACATGGCAAAAAATAGCCTAGCAGAAGGGGATCCCAAGAAGAGAAGTCACGCACAATATAAAATTAGGGGATAAGACTCGTAAGATCAATGTCGTTGTAACAAATCGTTTATGTATAACTTTTTAAGGACCAAAATCATGCTAAAGCCTTTTATTTCCGAAGGAAGGATAGAATGGACTGGAGTCAAAACAATCTGCAAAAGTAATAAAAGAATGTCGATCCAAGTCTAGCAAGATGAAGAAACCAATTAAAGCAAATATTGTTAAAAGATTCTCAACATGCATCTCACTTAGATTGCCTAAAAATGAAAATATGAAGAAAGAGAAGCTCCACCAAAATCTAATAGTAAGAGTAGGTGGGTGGGTGGTCGGTGATAGGGCATTATGTAATCACGAAAGAGCGTATAAACAAGGTCAAGGAGGTTTTTTCCACCAATTACACATCCAAAAGCAAAAATAGAGCCATAATGTAGCCGTTACTTACAATGCCAACGTAGAGGGATCCTGGAGATGATATTATTATCCTATTCCGTATTCTTACATCCGTATCCACTACTGATTAAGTTACACTTACACCTAGGGATTTTATGTTTTAGGGGGAACCATGATAACTGATTGAAAACCAACAAAATGTCTCAGAAACACTTACCACTCCCAAACCACCCGCAGCCTTAATCTTGGTAATAATTTCACAGATACCAAACGATCCTTTCACTTTCTTTTGTTCTATCATATAAACACATCTCATCATTTCTTTTTTCCCGCTGCATACAGTAGCTAAAAGAGCTTAGACAGAGCCATAAGTAATATACTCACTCCATCTACAAATGAATCTCCTTGCCTGAATTAGAGAGGGTCACCTCCCTCGAGTCTCTGAGAAGCTTGAAATCAAGATTTTGCATACCATAAACCATAATATTGTGATGGGAATGTGTCAGACAACTAAGATCAGTTCCTCTTGCATGGATGTCTTAGTAGATCCCCACAAGGAGACATTTCTACAGTTATTAAGATGTATCATTGATCATGCTTTTTCTAGATTCATAACCAGTGACATCTTAAAAGATTAGCAAATCCAGACCTTGTTATACATGTGTATATATAAAGAGACTACTGACTCAACATTTATTACCTTGTGTTCACAAATTCCATGGTAAGCTTATGATGTCTTAATTTGACTCCACTTTCAGGTTGGAATCCAAGATTATTTTGAAGTTTGACATGTTTTTCTTTGAGTACAGTGCAAATAGAACATTACATGTTCGTAAGCCCAGTCAAAAAATGCTGAATCGAAGAGAAGCCAACTGCAAAAGGAACTTCAGCACATAAAGCCACCAGAAATGTGGCTCTTTCGCCTCCCACAAATAAGTTCCTTCCTTCCCATCAGTAAATTTATATCTAAGTTACACATGGAGCCAGATAAATCGAGAGTTCCGTATTTCCCAACCAAATTCTGTTGTTTCTATGGTATCACATTAAGTTTCACTTACACAATTTGAGTTGCAACTTTGTTTCTAAAATTTTTTACCTTCCTTCTCTCTGCCTCTTTCTTTTTTCAATCCCATGTCAAAATAGGGAGGACAAGTTATTCAATGTAATTTATATGAATGGTAATGCTGCTGTATAATTTTCTCGCCAAGCAGGCACGACTAATGAATTGCTTTTGTTATCTCATAAAAACACAAAATAGAGCCGACCAACCTAGAGTTATTGACACATTTGCCTGCACCACTGTGTATTGATGCCAACCATTGGTTTGCAAGAAAGACAACACTAGCATATCTTTGTGTTTTTACCTCTCTGCAAAACGGTGCATGACAAAATTCTTACCATTTGATTCTTCATTTCTCAATTTTTCAAGGCCAATATTAACTATTTCTAGTTAAGAAAAGAGGTTACTGGAATTTCAAGTCAAATTCCTAAGGAACTAGAATTCACATCACTGCTAAAATGCTCCCACAATTCTGTCTAGTCAAAACTAAACTACAACTTTAAAACCATTGAATTTCAAGCGATAAAGATGATTTGACAAATCCAAGACTGGAGGTTGAAAAACTTCAGAAACTTACCCCGAAAGATGTGCCTAAATTTCCATTCAACATCATGGAGATCCCTGGCAATAAGTTCTTGGGCAGGTGGTGTCTGTGAGAAATCCTGAGACACCAAAGAAAACTCAGAACAGTTCTTCACCGCCATTTAGATCATAATAATTAGATCATGAGAGTATCAATACCAAAGGCGGGAAAACTTTCTCCGCAGCACGACGAGGAACAGAGAAGCCTCCATGTGTACTAGTATCACTTGCTGTCAGAGTCTTGCAAAAGTAATTAGTTGGTTGCCTACTAGGAGTTCCCAGCTCCACGGGAAGATATGTATCTTTTTGTTCTTGCTACATTTAAATAATTGATAGTTCGTTATATCATAATTTTGAGCCAATGAATAAAGTAAAATTACAAGAAATAATAGGCGTCTGGTATAGTTTGAAAATACCAGAGTCAAGGGCTGTAGTGTCATCTGAGCATATACTTCATCTGTTTCAACATCTGCCTGAGATTTGTACAACGAACGATTTTTAGATTTATCCAACTATTCATCCAAATGATTAGTTTACAAGATATAGGAACGGAACAACATCTACAGAAGAAAACCCACATGCATTGTAACATTGTGGAGTTGGCAGATCAATTGGGGTGGCAAGCTCGGGTAATTCGGTATGTGGGCATCAACTTCTTTATTAGTTGTGGCTGCAACCTGCAGAACATTTCCAGTTAATATCTATCGGACACCTCATACTACAAGTGATAGATGAGTGATTAAAAAAGTACATCATGTTAATCAAACATTTGAAAGAAGCTAAAATTGCAATTGGACAATTTAAACAAACCTGCTCACTGTGACCCTGAGGGAAGTAAACAACACGGCTACCGACTGTGGGCAGTGACACCAAAGGACCAGCACAGGCATGCCATAGCTCAGAATTCAAACACTTCTTCTCCCCTTCCATAACCCACAATCAAAAAACAAATCCATCAATCACAATTCTGTCCACCTAAATTAACCTAGTGAAATTCCCTTTCTTTTGGCAATAAACACAGAAATCAAGAGTCTTTTCAAGAAAAGGAAATGGTGCACTTCAACAACAAAAAATTCAGTGAAAAAGACAAGCCGAAAGAGATATATTAAAAGAATTTGAGTTAGAAAAACAAAAGTTTAAGCCACAAAAGGGGTAAGCAAAAGTATGTAGAAAAAGAGAAGACACAATAGGTACCTTCAGGAGCCTGCTGACCCATCCCTGATGTTGAAAGCTTCATAGTTGTCCACGCTTCACTTGAACACAATATATGTATATATATATATATATATATGAAATGTCTGCTTATGATAAAGCTACAATTCTACCCGGAAACAAAGCCCTCAGTGAAAACCACAGCTCAAACAAAACCCTCACTTGCGATCCTATCAACACCTAAACACTCACTCATATTGAGCTCCAAAAGTCTAAATTCACTCTTCCCCATCTCAAATCTTCACTTGCATTTGACTTCACCCAACAATTGCCACTAAATTTACAACAAACCCGCTAAAAGAAACTAAACATTTCAGCTCATAATACTCAATAATCATCAAAACCCAGAGCAAAATCAACCCAACTGGAGCGAGCTATTTCTCAATCCTCCCCCCATGACCATGAATATTAAACTAGCAGAAGAAAAACTTCCCTTTTTGGGTTTTGCAGCTACAGTAACTATAACCTCCTCCTCCTCCTCCTCCTCAAAGTTTTAAACTTTTTTTAACCAATCGCTATCTCTCAACTTTCTTCAGGAAAGGAAAATGAAGTGAGAGAAAAATGAAAGATTGTGGCTTTCTTCTCTTTTATAGTCCACCCGACCAAGGTCGACCTGATATCAGTCATCCCCCCAGTAGAGAGAGAAACAGAGCGTGTGTGTATTTGCGTATGTAATGCAAAATATATTGTACTGCCGATACTATGCAAAATGGCTCAGTGAGTGTCCCTCTTTCTCTCTCCTCTCTTCTCTCTCTTGGTCTGGTCTTGGTCTGGGATATATCTATCAGAGAGAGAGGTATAAGGGAAGAGAGAATCTCAGCCGTTGATTGACCCGTACGTTGGATCCTGTCCGTCCCATGAAAAAATGATTTGACAGCAGGCATGTGCCACCATCCTTCAGTGGTCGCTGTCAGAGTACGGATCATCAAAATACAATACTGCACATGACAATGAAAGAGAAAAAGGGATGAAATGAAACCAACTTTTCTTTCTAGCTTCACACCTTGTACCCCACGCATGTTAGTGTTGTACGTTGTACAGTTGGGCGCAGTAACAAAATTGTTTTTTTTTTTTCTTTGATATTTGAATAATGAATATATATATATATATATACATATACACATATATGGGTAGAGGGAAAGGGGGTTCCTTTTCGGCCATACTGGTAACTGTACCTTTTACTGGGAATAAATAAATTAATTTTCCCAGGGTTTGAAGGTGGAGTAAAATAATGGAACATGGAATTAAGAATGTGGGCCGTGTGGGTATGGTGAAAGGGTCCATGCCCTTGGAGTGGGGGGTGGGGTGGGGGGACCATCTTTTTTGTTAAAATTATATAGTATGTGATCTTGGCTTCAATTCCATGATTGATTACTATTTTGAAAAGGATTTTTGGCGATCACTAGATGTGGAAAAGGAGTCTAGTTCTTGGAGGGTGATTTTACTTTGGTTAAGACTTTCTTGATAAAGAAAACGTACACATCCCATCTAATTTTAGTCATTTGTGCCCTACATCTTTTCCTTAAGGAATGTTGTTTTTCTTTGAAAATAAATGCATTCCAACTACGCAAGAGTTGTCCATGAAACATGAGCGGATGGATGTCAGTTTTTATTGGATGGAACGCTGTTTCCTATTTCTCAATTTTTTAGAAATTTTTTCATAAAAATGCATCTATTAAAAATAGGAATACATTGCAAATCTACTTTATTTTTAATCAAATTACCAAAGTGCTCGTGTATGATTTGAACACATAATTTCTCTTAATATATATGACAAATATAACTTTGACTATACTATTCATCTTTTTTAAGGTTTATCTTCACATTTTAATGTTTGAATGCATTAAACAAAATATTTTGCAACTTTAGCATAATCTTTGTTCATTTTTTCTTCTATTAAATTATTTTACATTTTTCATTTAGTATATTTTAAGAAATATAAAACTATTAAAAGTTAAGCAATGGTCAGAAGTTGGGAATTTCTTTGAAATTCGAATAATTTTTTTCATTCGAATTTTCATTCACAAATTCGGATAATATTATTGATAACTAATATTATTTTTAGACTAATTTTTGACCTGATATAAAAATATGAAGTAAAAATTTGACCTGAGATAAGAAAACTTGACCTGATTTTAACTAATGTGTGTAAGAAAGTTAATATTATCATTTCTAATTATTATTTTAAATAATGTATAATGATAATGTGAAGATAAACCTTAAAAATGATGAATATTATAGTGAAAGTTACATTTGTCTGACATATTAAAAGAAATCATGTGTTCAATAATACATGAGCACTTTGGTAATTTAGTTAAAAATAAAGTGGATTAGGAGTGCGGTTGTCACTTTTGGGAGTGCTAATATCAATTCCCTAAAAATATCTCAAAGAAATGCTACACTCAAATTCTTAAAAGAAATTCAAATTTCCTTTAAAAATGGAATTAGGTGGCATTTCTCTCAGATTTTCCTTAAGAAAGTTGAGTTGAGTCGGGGAAAGAGAGTGGTGTGGTCTATGTCTTTGTCTAGAACCACCCAGTGGCGGATTGAGGATCCACCCACGGTGTATGGGAGATCAGCTTCAGTGGAGGTTGTGACAACTTCTTAGGCAACTGCAATCACGACAGAAAGATCAACATCTAACTCCACAAGCAAACTCTCTAAGATACTATCTGGAGCGCCTGCTTCAGTATCGACTTCCAAAGGAGCTGAAAGAAACAAACAAACCTTAAGAACTAGATTTTTCACAGAAGGCAGAAAATCGAGAGAATGCCTTGGTAGGAGATATTTCTTACCCTGAAAGCTATTCTCAGCAATTGGTTCCAGAGGTTAAACTTGGGGTTCACTAGGCTCAGGCTCCATTTGCACATCAGCGTCTGTAGCTGATAGATGTTCTTGATGTTAGGTATATGCGCTCGATGCCAATGAGGACAACTAGATTGCATAGGGTATCTAATTACGTTGTACAAACTTATCATTATATTAACAAAGACATTTATTCTTTTGTTCATATAAAGCTTCATGGCATTAACAAGTATTGAACAAGTAATCCATGTGAATCAAGGTTGACTCTTCGCCCTTTATGGAATAAAAAAGTGGCACGAGGAAAGTCTGACACCTGATCACTTAAAGAGGGTTCGCAAGTCAAGAAATCTTAATTGGGCGTTAAGATTCGACTTGTATGACACATGCTCTGACAAAGAGTGTCAGTCGAATACTATTGGATGGTGAGAGCACATGGCATAGATATACAATGGAATTGATATATTCGAACACAACTCGTAGTAATCCTATCACATGGGTATTTACTCAGTGATTGTCAATGATCGAATTACTGATCATAATAGTATGCGTGAGCCTTAAACCTGAGGGGTCACGATCAATGTACTTGTGCTGTTGAATCTGTTATTAGAGTAGTTAGGCCCAAATCACCCTTTGATGGGGTCAGCCTCAAAGTGCGATCTCAATGAGTCAAATAGCACTTGTGAAGTGATCGCCAATATGGGATTCACTGTCTCAATAGTAAACGAGAAAGCATCATGTGCAATCATAGGCAAATAAAATTATAAGTCTTTGGCCAAAGCAGTGAAACTAACTCGTGTAGGACACGGAGGGTAGTTTGGTAATTTCATCATGCTATGATCTGATGCACAGTATCAAGTATTGTGAGTTTGACATATACCATGACTCTCACTTGATCGGGACACGTCAGTGAAGGGCTTATACTCATACGATATTTATGATCCAGAGGTTCGTAGATGATGCAATTATTTCGTACTCGATTAGGTTATGATATGAGTCCACGGGACTGGCTAGGTGACACTCACATCCTTTGGTATCCTCCCATTGCCAATCGAGACGAATCTAAAGAATCGCGCTATGAGAAATAAGCAGGATATCTTTTTGTGAAAATAACTTATTTTTTGGAAAGATAAATTAAATAGGACGGATTGATTTAAGTGATAAATCAATAATTCAAATTTTTAATTAGATTAAATTATTTGAATTTAATTAATTAATTGGAATTAATTAATTTTATGTATAAATATTTAATTGGATTTGAATTATATATATATATATATATTAAAAGATGGACTAAGTTGACTGGGCCAACTTAGCTCATCATGGCTGTCCTCTAGGGGTCTGGGAGACGCCCCACATGGGCTTTAAGTTTGAAGATTATTTAATCCTCAAATAATTAAGCTAAACCTAACCCTAGTACACAATACATAAAAGGAAAAGGAAAAATCATCTCCCCTCTACTCTTTTTAGCCGTCCACCATCAAAAAAGGAGAGTCCCGGGGAGCTTTTGAAGGCTTGTTTCGCGTGAGGCTTTAGAGACAAGAATTCTTGGAGTTGCTGTTACGTGCATTGCAAATAAACGAATCAAAAACGTATTTGATTATGTTTATGTTTTTCCTAAATTATTGAAAATCATCAAATCCACGTTAAAGTAATTCGACTGTAGGAATCCTTTTTATTTCCACTGCGTTTTTCGTTCATAGGATTCCTCACTTGAGCATCCTCAGCTATGGTTGATATGGTTGATTTAGCACTTGGCTTTTCTGTAAGAGTGCTCGTAGTGTAAGCTAATTTCTGCGGAATACCATGAGGATCAGATGTAGATCTAGCCGAGGGAGTTCGTTCTAGATACAAATTTTTCATGAGGGCTTGAGATGTAAATTACCTCAGTCTCATGGAGTAGATTCAGCTTGAGCAGCTGTTCTCTGGCTCTTAAGAGCTTTTGTTTGCTCATCTTATTCCTGAACATTCAAAGGCGGAGGTGGAGGGGATGATGGTTTCTTCCTCTTAGGCTTCTTAGAAGGCGCTTGAGGAGCCTTCTTAGATTTCTTGGAGTGCTTGCCCAGAACTTCTTCTGCTGGGCGCTCTTCAGAGAGAGAGAGGCAATATCCGAAAAATCTTCGGTAGTTCGACAATGGTTATGGATGCAAGACCTTCTTTTTCCAGCTTTTTGCGAAGTTTTTCTTCTTCTCAGCGAGGGCATTCTTCTTTCGGTAAGGCAACACCACTTGTTGGGAATCTTGTCGGATAAAAACAGATTTAGATTTCCAAATCGAGATCAATTCGTGGCTTTCATTGATTTTAGATATGAAAAAGATGAATACAAAAAACTCACATTTTTGCGTATTCAACTTAAATCCTCGCGAATCTTCAATCTTCTCCAATAATTCAATTGTACCATCTCTCTAGATCATCACGCAGGAACGAACTTCGGGAAATCTCCATCTCCAATCTCCATGGCGACTAGGCGAGAATGAGTTGGAAGAAGAGTTTTCTCTGTCTAGTATTTTGGTGGAGGATTTCACTCGATGTGAATTGTGATCAGTTAATCGACTTTTGAGCTTGTGTTGGAGGATTAAACAAATCCTCCAACTTAAGTCCATGTTATATGCCCACTTTGGGCTCTTGGACTATAGTTGGGCTAAGTTGACCAAGTCAATTTAGTCCAATTAATATAATTATCTAATATTTAATCTAATTGATTATATATAGATTAAATTAATATTCTAATTAATTAATCAAAGAAATAATTAATTAATAGTTTTAGTTGACCAATAAGAATTCTATTAGCGATAGTGGCCCACCTAGAATATGAAATATGGAAAATGGATGTCAAAACGGCATTCCTAAATGGATTCCTAGAAGAGGATATCTATGTGGAGCAACCAAAAGTTTTTGTATCCAAGAATGATATTCATAAGGTGTGCAAGCTTGAATGGACTCAAGCAAACATCTCGTAGTTGGAATCTACGTTTTGATGAAGCAGTCAAAGGATTTGACTTTGTCAAAAACGAAGATGAACCATGTGTACACAAGAAGGTTAGTATGAGCAAGATATCATTCCTTGTACTATATGTGGATGACATATTGCTTTAGAAAATTATGTAGGAATGCTCACCACTGTAAAGAAATGGCTATCGAGTACATTCTCCATGAAAGACTTGGGAGAGGCCACATACATTCTGGGAATTCGGATCTATAGGGATCGAACAAACAGAATGATAGGGCTTTCCCAAGCTCTTTACTTAAATGAGGTCCTAAAGAGGTTTAAGATGGAGAATTCTAAGAAAAGATTCCTGCCAATGAGGCATGTGATACATCTCTCAAAAACTATATGTCCTCAAAGTGAGGAAGATAGAATAGAGATGAGTGTTGTACCCTATGCATCAGCAGTGGGTAGTCTGATGTACGCCGTGGTGTGTACAAGACCCGACATAGCTTATGCAGTTGGCATTGTTAGTCAATTTTAGGCAAACCCAGGCAAGGAACACTGGATAGCTATGAAGAATACCTTTAAGTATCTTAAAAGAATAAAGGATATGATTCTCATCTACGGAGGTGGTGACCTAAGAGTGGATGGATACACCGACTCGGATTTTCAATCTGACGTCGATGATAGAAAGTCCACATCAGGGTTCATTTTCATCCTCAACGGTGGGGCGGTGTCTTGAAAAAGTTCCAAGCAAAGCACAACCGTTGATTCCACCATTGAGGCTGAATACGTGGCTACATCATAGGTAGCTAAAGAGGTTGTTTAGTTTAGAAAGATTCTTGGAGAACTTCAAGTGGTTCCAAGCATACAGCTCCCGTTGCCACATTACTGTGACAATAATGGAGCAATATTGCATGCGAAGGAACTAAGGTCTCACAACAAGTCAAAACACATAGAGAGAAGATATCACATCATTAGAGATATCGTTGGTAGAAAAGAAATAGCAGTGCAGAAAATAGCCTCAGCCGACAATGTAGCTGACCCACTGACCAAGCCTATGGCGCATGCGGTACTAGATCAACATCTGGAGAAGATGGTGTTGGGTTTGTGCCCTCGATACCAATGAGGAATTAGAGAATTAGAGACTAGGGCACTAGTTTATATTGTACAACCTATAAGTTATATAAAGGCATTAGCAAGTTGTTCATATATTTCGTAATGGCATCTAGAAGTCTTAAATGAACAATTAGTCCATGTGTGTCAAAGCAAACTTTCGCACTCCTTATAGTTGTTAAGGAGATGGGCACTGGAAGGATTTAGTACTTGATCACTTAAATGTTCGCAAGTTGGAGAATCTCAAATGGGCATTGAGATTCATGTGGACTTGAATGACAGATACTCTGACAAGGAGTGCCACTCTAACACTATGGGATAGTGGGAGTTTGTGTCATGGATACATTGATTGGATTGGATTAGTGTATTCGAACACGGCTCGTAGTAATCCGATCACATGGGTTTTTACTCAGTGACTGTCAATGATCGGATTACTGATTATGATAGTATGCATGAGCCTTTGACCTGAGTAATCAAGTTGAAGATGTGCTTGTGATATCAAGTTTGCCATTAGAGTAGTTAGATCCAATTCACCCGTTGGTGGGGTAGACCTCGAAGTGCGGCTTGATGGGCAAGTAGCAGTCTTAATTGGTTAGCAAAATGGAATTAACTGTCTCGAAAGTAAACAAGAAGTATTCTATGCAATCATAGGTAAATGAGATTAAAGTTTCTGGCCGGAGCTCATGAACTAACCCGTGTTGGACACTGAGGGTAGTTCGGTAATCTCATATTACTATGACACTTGAGCATAGCATCGAGTCCTGTAAGTTTGACATATTCCATGACTCTCACTCGATCGGGATACGTCAGTGAAGGGCTTATACTCAGTATTCACAATTTAGAGGTTCGTAATGACATAGTCATTTCATGCTCGGTTGGGCTACGATGTGGGGCCACGGTGCGGGCTAGGTATCACCCACATCCTTTGGCTTCTCCCATTGCCAATCGAGACAAACCTAGAGAGTCACGCTATAAAGGAATAGACCGAAAATCGAGTTTTGTATTTGGAGGGTATTTTGGTAATTTGTCCTATGGTAGGACAAATAAATTAATTGGACGAACTAATTTAATTGGTTGTTTAATTGGATTAAACAATGGTAAATTAAATTATTTAATTTGAATAGTTAATTAAATATTTAAATTGGAATATTAATTAAATGTATATTTATTTAATTGGATTAAATGTAATATAATTAAATTAAGTGGACTAAATTGACTGGGTCAATTTAGCCCATATGGGCATCCATTAAGGCCCAGTTGGGTGTGTGTAATCATAGGCTTAAGTTGGAGGATTATTTAATCCTCCAACACAAGCCCTAATTAATTAATTCAGTCATTCACAATACTGAAATCCTCCACCAGAAATACAACACAGAGAAAATTCTCATCCACTCTCTCTCACCTATCCGCCATTATGGAGAAAAGAGATGGAGATTTCCGGGGTCAATTCCAACGCGTGATAATCTAGAGACGGGACAGGTGGACCATTGAACGAAGATTTAAAGATTCGCGAGGATTGATTGAATACATGAAAATGTAAGTTTTCGCATTCATCTTTTTAATTAAAATCAACGAACAACAACTTGATCTTGGCTTTGGGAATCCGGATTTGTTTTTTAATTTTCGCTGTGCATGATACCAGAATTCCCAACAGATGGGTATTAGATACCATAGCGAATGGCACTGAGTGCAAGTGGGAGATTGTTGGCGTTATGCCCTCAGATGCCATAGAGGATAATATATAGGGCATATTCTTTGTAATTAAACATTATTTAAATAAAAACATTTGATTTGTTTTCTTATTGGCGCATTTGTAAGATAAAATAAACAACTGAAAGTCCATGACATTAAGGCAGACCTTCTACTCCCTATAGGTTACGGAGAACAGCACTAGAACGATTCGGTACTCATTGTCTAAATAAGTTCGCAGGTCAAAGAAAGTCTTGACTGGACATCAGAAACATATTAGTTTTGTATGGCATAAACTTTGACATGGAAGTGCTATTCGAACACTAGGTGGTAGTGGGAGCTTATATCATAGACATGTCAGTTTGACTGATTTGTTCGAACACGACTCACATCGATTCTGTCGCATGGGTTTTACTCAATGAAAGTCAATGATAAAACTGATAAATTGTGATAGGTACGTGACAAGTTCACATTTTACGATTATTTACCCTTTTGTATAGGTGTATTCGTCAAAGTTTAGTCATGATAACCCCACATTTTCCTTTGATTAGTTGTCATTTCATGTGTTCAGGGATTCGAGTTGAAAAGATCAATAATCGAGTGAAAAGGCCGAAGAAAAGATGTGAAATGAAGAAAGTGAGGAAGCTGGCTTTTTGGACCGCGGTCCAGTTGGACCACAGTCTAGAACCGTTGTCTTACACTGTTTGCACTGCGATCTATCACGTGTCAAACCGCGGTCCATTTTCTCGTACCTTAGTTTTTAGTCTGCCATTTTTTCCCTTTTGGAGACACCTTTCACCTACCAAAAGGGCTTTTTTTGCTCCCCAAGACCGAAGAAAGACACCCAAAGTTCCAAGGAAGCTTGAAGAGTCAATTATCATCATCAAAGCTTGGATTCACTTCTTGTGATAGGGAGTTCTTTAATTCCCCCTTTTAGAATAGTTCTTAGCTATGGCTTACAAGGATTTTGAATTTCTCTTTATTACAATTATGAACTAAGTACTTATTTGATTGGGTTATGTGAATACTTTGTGATATTTTGTGTTTGATGAATTCTTAGTTTCTGGATTAATTACATTCTTGTTACATGTTTGATTTTTATGCTTAATGCTTGCATATGCTTGATCACCATGTGTTTGATATAATGTTTTGTCTTGAAATCGAGAGGAGATAGATAAAGGTAGATCGTAAAATCAAAGATCATAACGTAACAATTGACTAGAGATAGATTCAATTGCGGTATGTGGCTTTTTGTGACAAGATGACCAGATTGAATGTAGGATCTTCGTAAGCAAGGAATCCCATTGAACCTTAATGCATGTTAGTTAATTCAATCTTCTCTATAGAGATATAGGGAGTTGTTGACTAGTATAGGCTCGTTATTTCAAGAGATTGAGTAATGAATACCTTAGGGGGTTTCGCCATAACGAGAGCGTTCTAATAATCCGGGTAATTGAGAGTTTATGAGCATAAAATAGAGCATAGTAGGATCATAACCTGATCATGTCTTTCCATTTGATATATTAACTTGTTTTTCATATAGTTGTCCTTAGTTTATTTTTATAGTTTAATCATCTCTCATCTTATAATTTGATTTAGCTTAGAGTTGGGTAGCATAGCAATTACGAGCATTGAATCCAATTGTCCCTGTGGAGAAGATACACACCCGGGCTCATTGTCCACTTTATTACATTGCACGACCTAGTACACTTGCTAGGAGAAACACGTGTCAAGTTTTTAGCGCCGTTGTCGGGGACAATTACCTTATTTGATATAGTAATTCACTTATCTTCTCTAAGATTAAGTCTTTTTTTTTATTACTATTGTTCTTTTGATCCTATTGATAGGTTAATCTCTTTGAGTAAACTTTCAATAGAAGAAGAAGAGCATAAAAATACAAAAAGAATCACTTTGAGGCAATGGAAGGGAATAATCAAAATAATCCCTTACATGCCCCATGGGGCATCAATTTGCTGCTACTTTAGCCCAGAGGCAAGAACATGCTCCTCGGCCATTGCGTGACTATATGCAACCCACCACCCATGGAGCCGCTGGTGCTATTGTGCTACCCACCATTAATGCGAATACTTTTTAGATATTTCACCGGTGATACTTCAGTTAATTTCCAATGATCAGCATCGGGGTGCAGTGGATGAGATGCCACATGCTCATATTACCCGGTTCCTCGGCTATTTGAGCACATTTCGACAGAATGGGGTTACCGATGAGGCAATTAGGATGAGACTCTTTCCTTTCTCGTTGAAGGACAAAGCAAGAGCATGGCTTGACTCTTTGCCAACTGCATCCATCCATACTTGGGATCAGTTGGTGGAGAATTTTTTGAGTAAGTACTTTCCACAGGAGAAAATAGTCGCTATCAAAGTCGAGATACAGGATTTTCAACAGATTGAGGGGGAATCATTATATGAAGTATGAGAAAGATTCAAGGAACTTCTCCAAAAATGCCCTCACCATGGTTTTCCATTATGGGCTCAAGTACCCATCTTCTATCAAGTTCTTAGCCCCAGAATTTGAACAAATCTTGATGCAGCTGCGGGTGGCTCCCTTATGAATTTACCACCACAGTCGGCTTGGGATATGAAAGACAACATGGCTGAAAATAACTACCAATTGCCTACCGTGAGAATGATGCTTCCTAAGAGGGCAAGTGGAGTTTATCTAATGAATGCTTCGACAACACTAGCTACATAAGTGGAATTATTAAATAGGAAGCTTGATGGGATGAATTTCCTGGTCAATCAAGTGCAAGGTTGCTCACCCTTCCAATATGATTCTATTGAGAATGCCAATTATGTGCACAACCCGAGCATGAGCCAAAATGACCCCTTTTCTAAACGTTACAACTCGGGATGGCGCAACCACCCAAATTTTTTGTGGAGCAACAACAACGTGGTTAAGCCACCCTCGGGATTTCTGTTACACCATGATAAACCACCCTTTTAACCAAATGCTTATAAAAAATAACAGGGGTACCACCAACAAGAAAAGAAGCCGAGTTTCGAGGAGTTGATGCTCTAATACATAAAGCAATAATGATGAGCGGAGTCATAATGTCGAAAGTCGAAATTAATATGGGAAACATACAAACTTAGTTGGGACAGTTGGCTAGTTAGCTTTCGGGTAGAGCACCGGGTTCATTTCCTAACGACAATGAAAAGAACCCAAAGGATCAAGTCCATGCCATTTCGTTGCGCAGTTGGAAGGAAATAGGTGTTGAAAATTCATAGAAAATGGAAGTGGACCATGGTCTAGGACCGGAGTCCAAAAATTCAAAATCAATTTTGGTTGAGGAAGACCGTGGTCTAGGACCGCGGTCCAAAAAAGTGTGAACATTGTTTTTTGGAGGAAGACCACGATCTAGGATCGTGGTCCAACACTGGACCATGGTCCAAGACCGCGGTCCAAACCGTTGCTTCTGAAAATTCTAGATTCGCACCTCTTGAACCCCGTATCCCGGTGCAACCACGTCCACCATTTTCTCTCACATAAAAAGGGGGACACTCGATGCTCAATTTCTTATATTTATTGAGATGTTTTAAACAACTTCACATTAACATCCCTTTTGCAGTTGCTATGCTCCAAATGCCGAATTATGTGAAATTTCTCAAGGAAATCCTTTCCAACAAAAGAAAGCTAGAGAAGTTTGAAACTGTGGTGCTTAGAGAAGAGTGCTCGGAGATCATCCAAAATAAGCTCCAACCTACGCTTTAGGATCCAGGGAGTTTCACAATTCCTTGTCAGATTGGTTCTATCAATTTTCCTTAAGTTCTATGCGATTTGGGAGCAAGCATTAACTTACTTCCATTCTCACTTTCAAGAAATTAGGATTTGGAGAGCCAAAACCCACCACCATTTCCCTCCAATTAGCTGATTGATCCATCAAGTATTCGAGAGGGATTATAGAGGATGTCCTAGTAAAAGTTGATAAGTTTATCTACCCGGTGGATTTCATAGTCTTAGACATGGAGGAAGACATGGAGATGCCTATCATACTAGGTCGACCTTTCCTAGCTACAGCCGAAGCTGTTATTGATATCAAACGTGGTAGGCTCACATTTATGGTTGGGGAAGAAACAATAACCTTTAATGTTTTCAATGACTTTAAACCGTCTTCTTCAACTAATGTTGTTTCTTAAGCCGATTCTATAAGAAGAGTTCAAAGATCGTTCAAGGAAAGTGGTGGAAAGATGACATGGTCAACAATACCAATGAAGGAGAATCATGAAACTGTCCCTACTGGTATTGGTTAAGCACATCAAAGGAGTCGAGCTACCGACTTTAAACTAGCGCTTCGTGGGAGGTAACCCGCGCTTTTTCTCGCTTTCTTGTTTTAGTTTTGCTTTCCGTTTTTGTTTGTTGTTTGTTTCATTGCTTTTATTTCTTTATTTTTTTTTTCACTTAGTCTTGTGTGCTCTTAGCTTGTTGATGATCTAATTGTCTCTTTCTCGCTTTCCTCTTTGCAGATGCTTGTTATCGTCGTATATCTTCTACGCCTTTGCACCAATCACCTTTTAGATGATTCATGCGCCTTCATTTCTCAGGGAAATTTTTCTACCCTCTTGTTTTATGCTTGTTTCCTCACCCATTGGGGTCAATGTGCTAGATAATTTTGGGGGTGGGTCATTCTTCCCTATTTAATTTTATTTTATGGCGATTTGGCGTGGTATGTGTTCATTTGTTTAGATTTCTACTTGATTTGGGATTAAAAAAAAAAGTTGGTAGTAAATGTTTTGGAATTATCAAGTAACACTTTGCTGATTTCAAAGTCATAGTTTGCTATATCTTTGCTTGGAGTATGATTCATTTGAGTGTCTCTACTTTATCTAAGATGAAATCCTTTGTCTGTGATCAACATGTCTTATTTTATACCTTGGATGCCTTTTTTGCCATGCTTATGTGAATTTTTGAGGATTTAAAGCATTGAAATTTCAATTTTGTCGACTTTGAAGTGTGTATTGATTGTGCAAAGTTATGAAATGATTTAGGCCATCTTTCATTGTCTCTAACCTTACAATTAACCTTCACTATATTACATAATCTCTAGACCTTACTTTGAGCCATATTGATAATGATGACGTGTACTAAGTGATAAGAGTCGTTTTTACGTGTTTTTAAGCCCTTATGTTTATGTTTTAGATTAATTTATCGCTTGATTTATGCCACATATGCGTATAATCTATGTGCTTATTGAGTAAAGGTGGAAAATCACTGCAATCAACGTAAAGTGCACAAAAACACAGTATTTCAGTATATTTTGAAATCGAATTTGAGGAAGTTTTGTTCTAAAACGTTGTAGAGCTCCATCTTGGCTTCACGTGGCAACTTGAATCATCCAAATCTGAGGTCCGTGGAGAAAGTTATGAAGAAAACACGATTACTGCGCTGAAAAACAAGAAAACGGTTAAGACTTCGAACTGTGGCGCCTAGGCGCCAGTCAACTTCTTCCCCAAGCCACTTAGGCCACCTGGACTGCGCCTAGGCGCCATTTGGGTCACGCCTGGGCGCCGATACAGCGGTTTTGAAGGTATAAAGGCCAAAAATGAAAGGAAAAAGAAGGGGGTTCGAATTCAAAAGGAATTTTGGGGATTTCTTGGGATTGAGACCTCACTTTTCATCACTTTAGAAGAGCAAAAGAGAAGGGAAAGAAGATATTAAAGCCTCCAATTAAAGATTTGATCATCAATTCAACATAAGGAGTTTCTTCGCTTTAGATTCATCTTTGTCTATGAACATGGATCTTATGCTTAGCTTTTTCCTTATGCATTTTATGAGCTAAATTGTTGAACTAGGGCCATGAGAAGGCCATGTTTTTAGTATTGTGGTAATAAGATCGTTTTCCATTTCAATTCGTATATTGCTATGTGTTGTGATTTTGTGGTTGAATGCCTTACATATGCTTGATCACCATGTGTTTGATATCATGCCTAGGTGAATTATTCGAGAGAAAGTTGACTTAGGGTGCAAGAATTTCACAACATCACCGACCAAATAGGAATTGCCCTAGACATAGGTAAAGATTCCCGGGTGAAGTCGTTCGATTTTAATCGAGAAAGCTCTAGCTCTTTAATGCATGGTTAGTGGTTAGATTTCCGGGTAGACATACTTAGGAAACCACCAATTAAGTATAGGAGTATATCACGAGACATCGGTTATTCTTTACCTTAGGAGCTTTCACCATAGCAATGTATGTCTAACGAATTGGTAATGATCTTAGGATAGCAATACGTAACATGTGCCCGAACATGAGCCTTAGTCACCCATCCACCTTGGAAGTTTAATCCCTCTTTACTTTCGCTTTAGCTTATTTTACTTTCCTTTTTAGTTAAATCTCTAATTTACTTCCTTTTGTTATCGAAAATCATAAACTAAAATTCAAGTCTTCGTAGTTCGACAACCCAGACTTATTGTCCATTTCTATTACTACACACGACTAGTGCACTTGCTACCAAAGCACGCTAGCTTCTAGCGTGTCACTAAGCACACCCAAAACCACCATTTGCCATTCTTTTGTAAGCCACGCCAACCACCTCTAGCCTAAAAGAAAAACAAAGTCTATTTCCCAACTAAGAGAGCCTAAAACTTCATATCATTTGGCTTTGATTTGGGTATACACTTCATTTTGGGTATAGATTCTCATGGATTAGTGGGTTAAAAGGTGTGTTTGTTCTTGATGATGTTGAGAAAATTTGAGGTTTAGATTTTATGTGAAATAAAGGGATGAAATGCAATTTTGAAAGTTAGCTAAATAGTCGAGAGTTCAAGAGTTAGTGGCGAGGTGTAGGCCATGAACTGAGCTTCAATGTGATGTGTCTGGCTTGGAAATCATTATTCACCCCTGGCATTAAAAGAAACTAGTTTTGGGGGTTGTGAGCTTAAAAGGCAAAAGAAATCTAAAAGTGATAAGTGGCGAGATGTAGAGAATTGTTCGGTTGATAAGTGAGTGTTTAACTCGATGATATTGAGTTGTATGCTCTTTTGAGTTTAGTCACTTTGTCCATATATCCTTGTCCAAGCCATTACCTAGCCTTACGCCACAAGCCAAAAAGACCTTTTGATTGTGATTTTCACATTTCATGCACACCGATAGGTTAACAAGTTTTGGAGTGTTTTAATGTCTTTATTATCTAATAAGTTTGCATAATCTTGTTTAAAGTGTGCTCTTGGCATGAAAATGGATATGGAGTTAATGATTTAGAGATGAAGTCAAAGATGTTTTGGAGGCTTTCAAATTGTTGAGTGTTCTCGGTAACGTGTAACTTTCATGATCATTTTTGAGGGTTTAATGCTTGCCTTTGTGTGTGAAGTTGCAAAACAATTTTGAGCCTTCATGTGCATACTTGATTTTTGAGACATGAAATTTTTGAAGATGTCAAATCAAGTTATAAAATCTGAACTTATGAATACTTGTTCACCATTTATTGATCGAGACGATCTAAGCCTAGTTGGGGGGTAGTTGATAAGTTCACATTTTACGATTATTTACCCTTTTGTATAGGTGTATTAGTCAAAGTTTAGTCATGATAATCCTACATTTTGCTTTGATTAGTTGCCATTTGATGTGTTCAGGGATTCAAGTTGAAAAGATCGATAATCGAGTGAAAAAAGGCCAAAGAAAAGATGCGAAATGAAGAAAGTGAGGAAGCTGTCTTTTGGGACCGCGGTCTTGCACTTTTTGGACCGCGGTCTGCCACGTGTCAGACCGTGGTCCATTTTCTCGTACCCTAGTTTTTAGTCTGCCATTTTTCCCTTTTGGGGACACCTTTCACCTACCAAAAGGGCTTTTCTTGCTCTCCAAGACCGAAGGAAGACACCCAAAGTCCCAAGGAAGCTTGAAGAGTCAATTATCATCATCAAAGCTTGGATTCACTTCTTTTGATAGGGAGTTCTTCAATTCCCCTATTTAGAATTGTTCTTAGCTATGTCTTTTAGGGATTTTGAATTTCTCTTTGTTACAATTATGAACTAAGTACTTATTTGATGGGTTATGTGAATACTTTGTGATGTTTTGTGTTTGATGAATTCTTAGTTTCCGGATTAATTACATTCTTGTTACATGTTTGATTTTTATGCTTAATGCTTGCATATGCTTGATCACCATGTGTTTGATATAATGCTGTGTCTTGAAACCGAGAGGAGACAGATAAAAGTATATAGTAAAATCAAAGATCATAACGTAACAATTGACTAGAGATAGATTCAATTGCGTTGTGTGGCTTTTTGTGACAAGATGACCCGATTAAATGTAGGATCTTCGTAAGCAAGGAATCCCTTTGAACCTTAATGCATGTTAGTTAATTCAATCTTCGCTATAGAGATATAGGGAGTTGTTGACTAGTATAGGCTCGTTATTTCAAGAGATTGAGTAATGAATACCTTAGGGGGTTTCGCCATAACAAGAGCGTTCTAATAATCCAGGTAATTGAGAGTTTATGAGCATAAAATAGAGTATAGTAGGATTATAACCTAATCATCTCTTTCCATTTGATATATTACCTTGTTTTTCATATAGTTGTCCTTAGTTTGTTTCATAGTTTAATTATCTCTCATCTTATAATTTGATTTAGCTTAGAGTTGGGTAACATAGCAATTACGAGCATTGAATTCAATTGTCCTTGTGAAGACGATACACACCCGGGCTCATTGTCCACTTTATTACATTACACGACCTAATACACTTGCTAGGAATTATACGTGTCAGCACGCGTGAACCTTAGACCTGAGAAATCATGTTGAAGATGTACTTGTGATTTTAGTTCGTCATTAGAGTAGTTAGACTCAATTCACCCATTGGTAGAGTCAACCTCGAAATGCAACTTGATAGACAAGTAGTAGTCTTAATTGATTTGCAAGACTGAAATTTATTCTCTCATAAGTGAATGAGAAATTATCCTATGCCGTCATGAATGAGTGAGGTCAAAAGTCTTTGCCCAAAGCGATAGAGATTACTAGTGTTAGACACAAGAGTAATCTTATTGACCTTGACTCATTATGTAATTAAGCATATAGTCAAGTACTGTGAGTTTGACTGAACCGTGACTCTCACTTGACTGGATATAAGAACAAAAGGTTTATACTCATATGATATTCACAATAGGAAAGGTTTGGAATGATCCTAATCACTCGTTCTCAATTGGGTTACGATGTGAGCCACTAGACTGGCTAAGTGTTACTCACATCCTTTCGGTTTCCTCCCAATTGCCTTTTCAGACAAACCTAAAGAGTCGTGCTTAAAGGAATTGGAAAGGGAAAAATAGTTTTTGACTAAAAGAGTTTTTCGGTATTTGATATCGATTATTATTAAATAATTAATTTATCATTTGATGATATGATTAATTAATTAAATTTATTAATTTCTTGGAAGAATTAATTATGCTTTAATTAATTAATTCATTTATTTAATTAATTATTGGATAACTATACTAAATAAATAGAATTGAATTAAAATTGCAACCAAGTGGTGCACTAGCCCGAAGGCTAGCACATGGCTTGTATGGGCGTCCATGTATACCTTGGTTTCCAAGAGTTTTGTAACTCTTAAGTAGCGTATTTATATACTACTTAAAAGGAGTTGAAAACACTAGCCTCCTTTTCACAGAGAAAAAGAAAGAACTAAGTCAAAAACTCTCTCCCCTTATCCTCTCTCTTAGCCGTCCACTACAGTGAAAAAATGAGGAGGATTTCTGCTTTGGATTCCGGCGCGAGGCTTTAGAGGCAGTGACAAATTTCCTGCTTGGGTCAGATTTTTTAAATATGCATATAAGGAAGAACATGTAAGTTTTCTTCCTCTAAGTTTGAATATGAAAAATCAAAGATGAACCACAACTTGGGATTTTTTTTAATTCTTCCGCTGCGTTTTTATATATACGTTCCCCAACACCTATGGGTTAGGGAGATTGGCACCAGAAGAGTTCTATCCTTAATATCTAAATTGGTTCGCAAGTCGAATAGAGTATTGACTGAGCGTCAATACTGGATAGAGACTTGTATGACATAGGTTTTGACAGGGAAGTGCCAGTCGAACACTATGAGTATGTTAGTGGGAACTTGTGTCATAGACGCATCAGTGGGACTGATGAGTTTGAACACGGCTCGCATCGGCTCTGTCACATGGGTTTCACTCTATGACAGTCAATGACAGAATTGATAAGTTGTGATCGGTACGCGTGAACCTTAGACCTGAGCAATCACGTTGAAGATGTGTTTGTGACATCAAGTCTGTCATTACAAAAGTTAGATCTAATTCACCCGTTGGTGGGGTCAACCTTGAAGTGCGGCTTGATGGGCAAGTAGCAGTCTTAACTGATTAGCAAAATGGGATTTATTCTCTCATAAGTGAATGAGCATGTATCCTATGCCATCATGAATGAGTGAAGTCAAAAGTTTTTGGCCAAAGCAATGGAGATACTTATGTTGGACATAAGAGTATACTCAGTGATCTCGATTCATTATGAGATAAGCATATGATCAAGTATTGTGAGTTTGACTGAACCGTGACTCTCACTTGATTGAGATATAAGAATAAATAGTTTATACTAGTACGGTATTCACAGTGGAAAGGTTTGGAATGATTCTATTCATTCGTTCTCAATTGGGTTGCGATGTGGGCCACATGACTGGCTAGGTAATACCCACGTCCTTTTAGTTTCCTTCCATTTGCCTTTTGAGACGAACCTAAAGAGTCGCGCTTAAAGGAATTACAAAGGAAAAATATTGGTTTAAGACTTGAGGGGTTTTTTCGGTATTTGATACCATAAAATTAATTAATTAGTCATTGGATGATTAATCATATTAATATGTTAATTAATTTCTTTGAAAAATTAATTATAGAATTAATATGAATTAATTAGCTATTAAATTATTTATTTATTTGATAAATAGTATTAATTAAATAATTAATTAAAATTGGACCAAACATATGGACTAGCCCAAGGGGCTAGTATATGCCCATTTGGGCATCCACTTTGGACGCCTAGGCCTTGGTCTTCAAGGGTTAATTGTTTCCTTATGTAGTATAAATACTACTTAGTGGGAATAATTACCCCAAGCCTCTATTATTAGCTTTCTCTCCAAGTCAGGAAAACCATACCTCTCTCTCTCTCTAGCCGTCCAAGGAGAAGAAAAAGAAGAGATTTTTCACTTTAAATTCTGGCGTGGTGATTTAGAGGCAGTGGTTGATTCGCTGCTTGGAATAGGAAGCTAGAAGTTGTTTCAGAAAATTCAAAAACTCGAAAAGGTACACGGTTTTTATCATTGCTTCAAAATTCAAAAACTCGAAGCTATAAGGTTACCTCATGAGTAATCTTAGGAGGGGGCACAAAGATCTCATCATCCTCATTATTGTCACTGTCATCACCAAAATTGATCTGAGATGTTTGTTGAGAAAGATCTTCAACTCCTACATCATTAAAATTAACCTTACTCGGCTCTTGGTTAGCATCATCAAACACAATATGAATAGATTCCTCGACCCTCGATTTGATCTTATTTAGGATGCGAAAATTCTTTCCATTTTTAGCATAGCTTAGAAAGATTCCCTCATCTGGTTTAGGATCAAATGTCTTTAGGCTGTGGGATCCATTGTTATGAATGAAAATTTTGAACCAAATATATGAAAATAAGAAATGTTAGGCTTTCGTCCCTTCCATAACTTATATGGAGTTTTCCCATTTTGCTTGTTCATCATACACTGGTTCTGAGTGTAGCAAACGGTTCTGATTGCTTCAGGCCCAAAACCTTTGAGGAAGCTTGGACTTTGCTAACATAGTCCTTGCAGCTTCTTTAAGCGTTCTGTTGTGTCGCTCAGCGACTCCATCCTGTTGAGGCATTCTAGGCGCAGAATACTCATGAAGTATTTCAATATCTGTACAAAACTTATCAACAATATGGGTTAGAAAATTCAGTTCCTCTATCACTTCTAATTCTCTTCACCTTTAGATCTTTTAAGGTTTGTAATTGGTGGATTAGCGCTGTGAGCTTGCCACTAGTTTCATCTTTAAACGTTAGGAATTCTACCCATGTATAGTGTGAGAAATCCATATGCAATAGTTCAAGAATACTTTTTTTACCACTTACACTCATTATTCGAATCGGACCAAACAAATTCATATGCAATAGTTCAAGAATTCTAAAAGTATATAGATAAGGTTTCTTCTTAAAAGATGATTTAACTTGTTTATCCATTTAGCATGCATCACATAAGCATTTTTTCTAAAAGGAACCCTTAGGTAATCCCTCTACAAGATTTAGCGATATTAATTGAGAGATTACCTTAAAGTTGAGGTGGTTCATTTTTCTATGCCATAACCAACCCATTTCATTTTGATTTTTAGCCACAAATTATGTAGGGTTGTTACCAATTGTTGAACCCCAATTCACTAAATAAACTATTAGGAATTTCATGTTAGATGTTTTGATGATGACAAGATAGGATTTTATGTTAGACCCCAAAATATAATGTAAGTTTATGTTTCACAGATCAATTGTATAAGCGTTTGAAAGTATGTAATTTTGTTAGGCTTGTAATTTTTATCTTTATAGATTTTAGACTAAGTATTAGCTACCGAATCGCTAATAGAATTCTGGGTGAGTCTATTAAAGGTGAAGTTGAAGATCAGTGTCTGAAGTCAGAAGAAGATGAAGATTTATCCTTAGCGTCTGTCAAACGTTAAAGGACTATTTCAGGATTCATGGATCAAGCGCTCAAAGAACTCTAGCGATCAGTATCAGATTCATATGAAATAAATCCTCAAGTCATGAAGGACTTAAATGCAATCATTCAACAGACATTTATTTCCAACTGAAAATAAATTCAAATGCATTAAATGTCTGATAAGTGCATTAAATGTGATAAGCTATTTAACGTGTGGACAAGCCACCTTTTGACTAAGACTGTCAGAAATTCAGAGTTTATAGCTACTCCCGTCCAATCGAAACCAGCAGGATTTCAGGAATGTCAGAGAAAAGGTAGAATCACGCGCCGCGTGAAAGGCACGCGCTCACATGTGTCCAACGGACAGATCCTAAGAATTGCCTATAAATACCTCCTTCCAACAAACCCTACACACAAAGATACAGAGAGACATACGTACATGCACAAGAAAATTTTGCTGAAATTCTCTTTCAAAGAAAAAGCTTAGAAACTCCGTAGCCAAAAATTCTTTCAAGCTTTTTACATACATTCCATACAGTCACAAATATCTCAAACATCTTCCATAGTTGAAACCTAAACTCTTACTGAGATATTCCAAGTTGTTTGATCTTTCCAAAAATACACAAACCCTTGTGATAAACCCTCAACCTTTCATCTGAGTGAGAAAGTTGTTGAAACCCCTTACAGGCAGTATTTCTGAGTGAGAGAAGCTTGTAGAAGAAGATCTTCATTGGTGCTGACATCTGTGTGATCAAGGAGCCCAAGATCATTTTCACCTATTTACTATCTTGTAGAAGATTTTGTGTGATTCTTTGATAATCATCTTAGTAAATTCCCTCCAAGTGAAAAAGGAGAAGAATGACGTAGCTGGGATTACATCACCCAGTGAATCTTATATATCTTGTGTCATTTACTTTCATTATCGTCTTGTTTCATATTATTCTATCTATTCTGAAAAAGACAAGTTAATCTGTTAAGCGACTATATATATTTAACCAAAACGAACGCTAAAGCTTTAAAATCATTTCCGCTGTGCTAACCCTGATTAAGCGATCTAAACGTTATCCTACTTTGGTAAATTGCTGAAATTACTAAGTCTAAGTTATCTTTACTGAAGTGTCTGACCCAAGCGCTCAGCTTCCTAAGCGTTCTAATCTTTAAAAGTGATATGAATTTTTGAAGTCAAAAAAGACTTTAGGGTCTATTCAACTTCCCCCCTTCTAGACTCTTTCGTATGCCACTTGGGACCACCATAAACAATATGAGTTCTTTTTCCTTTCAATTTTGTAGATCCAGTATTAACGTCGTTAATATAGCAAAAGTCACTTGAAAGTTTAACTTCAAAGCCTTTATCACAGAATTGACTAATGCTCAATAAATTATGCTTAAGACCTTCAACATAATATACGTCACTTATTATGACGTTCCCCCTATGCACGATACTTATACCTTTGGTTTTATCTCTAGAGTTATCACCGAATATGGCTTGAGGACCATTGGTTACACGATAGTTGATCAAGAGATCTTTTGAGCCTGTCTTGTGCCTTGAAGACCCACTATCAATATACCAAATAGATGTATCGGCGGTGGCTCTAGGTACCTGCATTTAAAGGGAAATTCCAATTCTTTTTAGGTACCCATTGTGACTTGAGTCCTTTCAAATTAGGGAATTAAAACTTTAGGAACCTAAATTTGCCTAGTCTTCATTGAGGGAGGATTGGCCTTTTCGGGTTTCACTTTGTGTTGTGTGTGCTTTTTAGGTGTGTAATAATATTCTTGATCATAATCGTAATCATAAACATAACCATCATCATAATCATCATAGTATTGATAATATGATCTTGATCTTTGTGGATATTGACAATGGTATTTTCTCAGCACTGGCTTAGGGTACGCTTTTGGCGCTTAACGCTTGAGTCACATGTGCAAGGTTTCTCCTTAGTCTTTTGAGCATTTAGATAACCTTTCTCTGTGAATAATTTACTTTCGTCTTTCCCTTATTGCCTGAGTTGGTGTTAACCTGCTCATTTGGCCTCGTACCATTGTCCTTTTTAGGTTCATTCGGCGTTTGACTGTTTTAACCTTTCTCAACAAAGGCTACACCTTTTCCTTTGTTGTTTGCCATAACCCTTGATGTTTTTTATTTACTACCAAATTTATCACAACCTAAATCGGTCTTTTCACTAAAAAGTCTGGTCACCTCAGTCACATTGTCTAGATTTGTTAACACTTTTGACAATGATGAGAGGAGTTGCTGTGATTTAGCAAGTTTAGTGATCAGCTCAGCTTCTCTCTTAACTACCATATCAAGATCACTTTTTAACTGAGCAATTTTAGTTTCAAGTGATTGGTTCTTCTCAATGCATTCTTGCTGAACTAGCAACTCTGCCTTGAGCATCACACTTTTACTTTTAAGCACTGAAATCTCATCAAAGTGTTCTTGATACAGTTGGGCGGAACCTTGACAAGCTCCATAATATTCACTGACCTTATCAAGTAATTCTTCATAAGAAAGAGGATTAGATAGTTCTATGGTTACCTCTAGTGGTGAGTCTGCAGTTGCTTCTCCGTCTATTACCATAAGACAGATTAGTGCTGAGTCACTGGAAGTTTCATCAACGCTTCATTCGTCAGAAGATTCTAGTCTTTTTCTAGTGCGGAGAATGGTTCAGATTCTTCTAGAAACCCTTTTGACAAAGGTCGCTCCTGAATTGGTTTCTATCCACATAATCTTACCTTGTGGGCTTAGACACATTTGGATAATGGCAATTTACCGAGTGGTGCCCTGGTTTCCTACAATTATAACAAAGATTAGTTTTCATCTTTTGTTCGGTTGTTAACCTTGCATGATGTGGCTTGGAAACTACTGGCACTGAGAGATTCTGATTTGGAGACGCTTGGTAGTGAATAGATGTTGTAGGAAGCGTTGCAGAATACACAGGCGCTTGATACTGAGGCACTTGCGCAGGGGGGGGGGGTTTGGTATGAAGTTTGTACATTGGAATTTTTCTTTTCATATCTCAAGAATTTCTTAAACTTCTTAACCAATAGAGCCATTTCTTATTTCTCACTTGGCTCTGACGCTTTCACCTCACTAGCCAATTTACCTTTGGCTGTTGCAATTAGCGCTCTGGATTCAATCACTGAAGTCGACGTATCGCTGACTTCTCCCAACTCAAATTCGAAATCTCTTAGCTCCGAAAACAAATATTCTGGTGTTATAATTTTCAACATTTGGCATGCTCTCATCGCAACAGTCTTCATAAGATATTTGCTTGGAAGACTTCTAAAAAACTTATTAACCATTTCTTTATTGGTCAACTCCTTGTCTAATGACGCTAACTCTATAATAAGTGAAGTAAATCTTACATCCAATTGATCTAGCGTCTCACTGGGCTGTATCTTGAAATGCCTAAATCTTTGCATGGCTATGGAGAGCTTGTTCTCCCTCATCTGTGCAGATCCTTCACACACAGTAGCCAACTTATCCCATATTTCTTTTGAAGTTTTGCATAACTTGATCTTGTTGAACAATCCCTCAATATCAATTAATGCTGAGTAGAGAGTAATACGTCCAACATTATCCAAATTTTCTCTTTTACGACCATCTGGCGTCCATTCTACCTTGGGCTTCTCGGCATAACCATCTAGAATTGCTTCAGTTGCTCCAGGGGCTCAAGTTATGACTTTCATAATCTGAATGGGGCCATTTGAAAGGACGTCACACATTTCATTATCACATGAACATAAATATGTAAATGCTGTAAGTTTCCACGAGTCATAGTTTGACTTAATCTACTTCGGCATTTTAGTAAAGCTATAATATGTGATAAAAAGATTTTCAAAAGCGACTAAGTTTTGAATAATAGATCTAAACAAGTAGTTACGCTCAGAAACGCTGCGGTTTTTACTTCAACCACTCCGATATCACTTGTTGGTCCTAAGTGGCATACGAAAAAGGTCTAGAAGGGGGGTTGAATAAACCCTGAAGTTTTCTTCGACTTCAAAAATTTGCGTGCCTCTTAAATATTTTGAACGCTTGGAAAGAAAAGCGCTAGTTTAAGCGCTAGAATAAAGATAACTTAGAATTAGTGATTTTAGCAATTACCAAAGTAGGAGTTTACTTAGATCGCTTAATCAGGGTTAGTACAGCGGAAATTATTTTGATGTTTAGCGTTCAGTTTTGCCAATTAGTCGCTTACTGATTTTAAAGCCTTTTTAAAGATTATATGCACATGATAAGTAAAGGAATAAAACAGTAAAGTAAATGACACAAGATTTAAAAGGTTTACTGGGTGTTGTAATCCCAGCTACATCCTTCTTCTCCTTTGAACTTGGAGGAAATTCACTAAATGATGATCAAAGTCTTCACACAGAGGACTCCTACAAATGATGAATGAACACAAAGATGATCTTGAGCTCCTTGATCACACAGACTTCAACTCCACTTGAGATCTCTTTAACAAGCTACTCTCACTCAGAAATACTGCTTGAATACAACTTCTTTCTCACAAAGATGAAAGAGGCTGGAGGGTTTTGTCACAAGGGTTTGTTTGATTTTTGGAAGTTTAAACAACTTGGAATATCTCGATAATAGTAAGGGCTCTTCTATGGAAGATGTTTGAGATATTTATAACTGTCTTTGGAATGTATGAAAAGCTTGAAGGATTTGGCTATTAAGTTTTGTAAGCTTTTCTTGGAATGATTTCAGCAAAGTTTAGACGTATTTTCTTGTGTATGTGCGTGTGTAATTAGGGTTTGCTGAAGGGTACTATTTATAGACTTTTTGTGGGATTTGTCCGTTAGACTCATGCAGGCGCGTGTCTATCACTCGGCGAGTGGGTAGTCCCCTTTTTCTGACATTCCTGAAATTTTACTTCACCGATTGGATGTTGCGGTCTTTAAATTCTGATAGTCTAGTCAATGGTGGCTTGTCCGTATGCAATAAGTCGTTATCACATTTAATACTCTTATCAAGAATTTAATGCATTTGAATTTATTTCTCGTCGGAAATAAATGCCCGTTATTGATTGCATTTAAGTCCTTCATGACTTCAGAATTTATTTTAGGTAAATCTGATCTCTTGGAAGTATAACACTGATTCATAACTCTTGAAATGTCTTTAGCGTTTGACAGACGCTTAAGACAATCTTCATCTTCATTTAACTTCAGACGATGATCTTCAACTTCATCTTCGACAAACTCACTTAGAATTCTATCAATGACTCGGTATCCAATACTTAGTCTAAAATCTATAAAGATAAAAATTTAAGCCTAACAAAATAATAATCTTTCAAACGATTGTACCGATTTTCTATGAAAGAGTAAATTTACATTCTTTTAGGGTCCAACATAAAATCCTATCTTGTTATCATCAAAACATCTAACATGAAATTTCCTAACAACGCTTGACAGCCGTTCAAAGGATCTCTTATCTTCAAAGTCTTCAGACGTTGATCTTAGACTTCAACTTGATAAACTCACCTAAAATTCTTTCATCACCCAAGCACTTAGATACTAGTCTAAAACTGTAAAGATAAAACGCCTTAAATAAAATCACAACTTCATAACTTGTTAAACGCTTAAACTTATTCTATTAAAGATAAACTTACATAATCTTTGGTGTCTAACATAATTCTTATCTTGTCATCATCAAAACATCTAACAAGAAATTTCCTAACACTTTTTCTTATTAAATCTTGACTTTGACTTTGACCGGAACGACATTCGAACCTTAAAACTCCCATGTTCAGACGTTGACTACAGAGATAATTTTTTCTTTGAAATCTTCTTTTTTTACACGTCTTTCACCCTTTTTCTCTTCTATTGCAATGATTTGTACCTGAACTCAATAAACGCACATATCACATGCATATGTGGCATAAATGATGCGTAATCAAATGAAAATCACATGAATATGGGCACTAAAAACACGTAAAATCACAGCCTATCACAATATTTCTTTGAACACTAAGTTTTTAACAAATCAACCTATCACATTGAATACGAAATACAGTATTAGTTAGGAATATTGTTTCAATGCTTGTAAGATCATTAAAACAACTGAAAATAAAACAATATACATTTTTTTTCTTTTTAAATAATGATTTTGTAGTCGTGCAAGCGGGAAATATTTGTTGGCAATTACATCGTCTTTTGCTTTGCAATTTAATGTCTTTCACCATATCTCTTAACTATTTCAATTAAAACTTCCTAGTCTCGATCTGAATAATACTTTTCTATTTACAATGATTTTTTTACGAAAAAAAAGATATAATGACAAACAGGATCATATAAACGATCTTCAAGACAAATATTATATTTAGCTCTATAATTTTTCCATTATGCACAAAGAAATTATCTAGAAGATGATTTCATACTTTCTCCTTCTAGCACATTTAACCCCACAACCAAAATCTTTCCTTGGACATTTTTATGTAAGTGGTTCCTTCAATTAGGAGACTAATAAAATCTCAGAAAAATGATCACTTATGATAACTTGAAGTATCATGATAAGAATAACTATTTTACCTTCTTAATCAAAATTTTTATGATGTGTCTTTTTAATAAAGCGGCCTTTGTCAAAATAAGTTAAGACATACTTAATTGTTATATTTAATATGATGTTTCGTTTATTTTTATTTCCCACTGCCTGACTGGAACTCAATTGAAATCGTTATTGTAATAAAAAGAGAGAAAATAAAAAAAACTTATTTAATGTAATTATTAGTATTTCTATGGGTTCTAAATTTTCTTCCAACATATATAATAAAACATTAGTTGCATTTTTTTTATTAATCTAATAAGTAACTTTGTTAAAAATAAATTTCATTTAATGATGAACGAAAGAATATTGAGTGGAAAATATGTATTTTTTAAGAAAAATATGAAATGGGTAACAAAGCATGATTTTGCATTAAATATATCATTTTAGTAATTTAAAAAGTTAAACAATCACTTTTTCCTGATTAGTTAAAAGTTTTGTGTATTTATAAATTTTAGAAGGTTTTATTCCCTTAAAAATAATTCTCCCTTTTTTTATTTATAAATTTTAAATAATTAAAGTGTGATAATATCTTTTGATTTGCTAAGTACATAGACAAAGTATTGTCCTATTTATACCGGAATGCAACTTTCACACTTTAAGATTTATGCTAATCGAATACCCAAACAAATTGGAAGCTTACATAATTGACAAATAAGGTGTCACTTTTTTCCACTCACATCATTTCCCATTTCTCGATTTTTTAGAGATTTTTCTTATCAAAAATGCATTTGTTTGACATCTTTTAAATATATCTCAAAAAAAATGTTACACTCAATTTTCTTAAAAAAATCTCAAATTTCTTTACAAAATGGATCTTGGAGGTCCCAAGTGGCATACAAAAGGGTCTAGAAAGGGGAGAGGGTTAAATAGACCCTGAAGTCTTTTTCGACTTCAAAAACTTCGTATCACTTAAAATGTTTTGAACGCTAAGTAAGCAAAGAGCTAGGTCAAGCGCTGGATAAAAGATAACTTAGACTTAATGATTAGGGAATTACCCAAGTGGGGTAACTCTTAGATCGCTTAATCAAGGTTAGCACAGCGGAATGATTTGAATGCTTAGCGTTCAGTTTAGCCAATTTACCGCTTACTGATTTTAGTGCTTTAAAATAATAATATGCAAATGATACGTATAGCAATAAAATAGTAAAAAGTAAATAACACAATATGTGAAAGGTTCACTGGGTAATGTAATCCCAGCTATGTCCTTCTTCTCCTTTTCATTTGGAGGGAATTCACTAGATGATAATCAAAATCTTCACACAGAGGATTTCTACAAATGATGAATGAAAACAAAGATGATCTTGAGCTCCTTGATCTCACATACTTCAGCTCCAGTTGAGATCTTCTTCAACAAACTTCTCTCACTCAGAAATACTGCTTGTAAATATCAATAACTTTCTCACACAGATGAAAGAGGTTGAGGGTTTTGTCACAAAGAATTTGTTTGATTTTTGGAAGTTCAAACAACTTGGGATATCTCAATAATAGTGAAAGGTTCTTCTTTGAATAGGTTTAAAATATTTGTGACTGTGTTTGAAATGTATGAAAAGTTTGAAGGATTTTTTGCTATGGAGTTTGTAAACTTTTCTTGAGAGTATTTCAGCAGAGTTTTGACCTATTTCTTGTGTATGTGCGTGTGTGATTAGGGTTTGATGAAGGGTACTAGTTATAGAAATTTCTAGGGATTTGTCCGTTGGACACATGCTGGCGCATGTCTCTCACGTAGCGAGTGGATAGACCCTTTTCTGACATTCCTGAAATTTTGCTGCACCGATTTGATGTGGCAGACTGGAACTCTGACAGTCCTAGCCAATAGGGTAACTTGTTCCGTATGCAATTTGTCTTTATCACATTTAATGCTCTTATCAGGCATTTAATGCATTTGAATTTATTTTCTATTGGAAATAAATGCCCGTTGATGATTTCATTTAAGTCCTTAATAACTTCAGAATTTATTTCAGGTGAATCTGATCATTTGATCGCTTGATGGCTTTAAGCGCTGATTCATAACTCCTGAAATTTCCTTAGCGATTGGCAGACGCTTAAGACAATCTTCATCTTCACTTGACTTGAGACGCTGATCTTCAACTTCATCTCTGACAGACTCACCTAGAATTCTATCAGCGACTTAGTATTCAATACTTAGTCTAAAATCTACAAAAATAAAATTTTCAAGCCTAATCCAAAAATTATAACTCGATAACTTTGTTAAACGCTTAGACATATTTTATTAAAGATAAACTTACATAATTTTTGGGGTTTAACATGAACCTATCTTGTCATCATCAAAACATCTAACATGAAATTTTCTAACAATGGATTTAAGTGACATTTTTCTCAAAATTTCCTCATGAAAGTCAATTTTATTATATTTTATGATTAGACAGCTCTCCCATTAACTAAAAGGGCTTCATCCGTCAATATCTTAATATAGTTATAAAAATAATCACATATCTTGATTTCAAATTAATCACATATCTTAATTGAAAAGCATGCAAGAAACAAAATAAGATTCACTAAAAATATTTTTGGATAACTTAGTGGATGAGGAAAAAATTAAAGAAATATTATATTTTTAAAAAATAATTCGAAAAATACCACAAAACTGACCTGAATTCGAAAAATTGTTGGCAAAAATAAATCAAAAGCAGCGGAAAACGAAACTTAATTTTTTTTCCGGATTTTTCCATAACAGAATCAATCTCGAGGTTTTATCACACGTATGTACGATAGGGTAAAACAAACTTTACCCGGTGTAGCGAAGTGATTGATGATTCTCACGAGCCTGAATTCTTCAAGTTCTTCGTGAAATCACTCCGGCTGAAAATTTGATGATCCAAGCAGTCCAATTGTTCTGCCTCTAAATTGTCTCGCCGAAAAATATTTGATGAGAAAAATCTTCCTCCTTCTTGGCTTGAAACCGACGGCTAGAGAGAGAGAGGGAGGGGAATTCTATTTCTTGTGGTATTGTGTAATACAACTTATGACCTAGGTATTAACTAATGTGATATATTTATATCACTTAAGTTATTACCTTGGACACAAACTAAGCCCATGACGACGCCTAGTGGCCACCCCCTTTGACTTTGGTGTGCCACTTGGTGCACCAAATTGAGCTTAGTGTAATCTAGTGTTTAATTAATTAATTCAATCTAATTAAATAATAGATAACTTATTTAATTAATTTTATTTCTCCAAGAAATAATATATTAATTAAACCATAAATGAATTAACTTATTTCCTCAAATAATTAATTTCATTTATTTAATTTTAAGTATCCAATACCTAAATTATTTCCACAAGAAATATTCCATTTTTCTATCAATTTTTTCTTTTTAAGGGTAACTCTTTAGGTTCATCTATATTTGGCAATGGGAGGATTCCATTGAATATGAGTCCCACCTAACCAGTCAAGTGATCCATATTTTAACCCAAATAAGATGAAATGATTAGATCATTTTTGCCTTTTCAATTGTAAGTACCGTGTGAATATAAACTCTTCGTTTTCTTATCTCGGTCAAGTGAGAGTCATGATTTTTAGTCAAACTCACTAACTTGACCCTATGCTATATTTATAATAAGTTCAGATCAATGAATGCTTTGGCCAAAGACTTTAAGATCTAACTTACTTATAAATGCATAGGATAATTCCTCGTTCACCTTCGAGGAAACGAATCTCATCTTGGATATCAGTTAAGATTACTACTTGCTCATTAGGTTGCAGTTCGAGGTTGACCCCACCAACGGGTGAATTGGGCCTAACTACTCTAATGACAAACATAATGTCACAAGTATATCTTTAACTCGATTCCTCAAGTCTAAAGTTCAGACACACCTATTACAATTAATTAATTCTGTCATTGACTGTCAAAGAGTGAAAACCCATGTGACAGAATCGATGTGAGTCATGTCTGAGTGCCAATATCTCCATCAGTGCCCCTATGATATGAGTTCTTCACTACTTCCTAGTGATTGACGGGCTCCTTTCTTGTCAAAACTCCTATCATACAAGTCTTCATGATTTCCAATGCCCAATTAAAAATCATTGACTTGCAGACTATTTTAGTACACAAGTATCACACTCTTCTAGTGCTTTGGAGAGTTAACTCTTGTATTCATGGACTCATAGATGATTACAATATATAAATGTCAATATAAAAGTAAACAACTCATTGTCTTTTATTGATTGATTAAAAACAATTATAAATTGATAATGTACTATCATTTACTAATCCTCTAGTAGTATTTAAGGACATTAACCTAACAATAATACCATAAAAAGCCTTGGGCCAAGGCGCGATCTAGACATAGCGCCTTGGTCCAAGGCGCTTCATTTCCCTGCAAAGGTTGACAGCGCCTTGGGCCAAGGCTGTGTCAGAACCAGCCTTGGCCCAAGGCGCAGTCAAACGGTAATTTTACCGATGAACCTGGTCAGCGCTTTTATCAAAGGCCCAACCTTTTCTATGTATATTTTCTTCCATCCGGTCTATTATTCTCCTACACCTTCTTCCATTATTCTCCTACATCTACATCCATTATTTTTCTACATCCATTCTTCTATATTTGGACCAAGAATATCCAATCTTTCAAAAATTTACAAGTAATTTTTCAATTCAATGTTATTATTATTATTATTATTATTATTATTATTTAGTTAAGTTTATTTTTTACTAAGTTAATTATTTCATTTTGTAGTTTATGATTTAAATGTTGTAAGATTTATGCTAATTTAAACCTAGTTTTCAATTATAATTTAGAATCAAAGTAGGACTTAGTTAAATTGGGGGTAAATTTTAGTATTGTAATTTATATTGTTTGTATTTGTTGTTAAATTTATTTTTTGACTTAGTTAATTTGAAGTGGATGTTAATTTCGTAGGATTTATGCTAATTTAAACCTTAATTTTTAATTTTAATGTAGAACTTGAGTTAGGGCTTAAATTAGAATACTAATTTAGTATTATAATTTATGTGGTTTGTTTAGTAGAGTTTAGTGTATTCTAATTTGTATGTATAATTTCTATGTATCCTACCCAAATTAGTAGGTTCAATTTTAGGTATTTTAGTTTAAATTAGGAATAACTTCAAATTTTTGAGGTTTATAATTTGTAAGTATAATTGACTTTTTGTCTTGTTATTGATTTTAGTGTTTATAATTTGAACTTTGATATAATTTAGTAGTATTCTATGGTTTGAACTATAATTTAATAATTGATATTTTGCAAAAATGTTGAGACCGAGCACTGTTAAACTTATTATATTCTCGGATGGTGAGATAATAGAAGAATAAAATTCAATGAGATATAGTAGTATACGTCCGAGCGCTAACCTGAGAATAAACCATAAGATCAAATTTGTTGATTTTGGTGAAAAAGTTATATGATAGAACTAAAATTGGTGTGAATCAATTTTTGTTGAAAGTTTTTATTAAATACTCATATGGAGAAAGGGGTACCATTAGGGAGGATTTAATGGAGAATTTATTAAATACTCATATTTTGTCATCGTGTTTTAACCCGTGCTTCTTTTGAATTTTTTGTTTGTGCATGTAGGCCCTTCTGAGCATTTTTAGCATTTTTAGAAATCCAACTACAGTGCTCATTTTCTCATCACGCAGGGGCGAGCAGTTCAGCAGAACCCCATTTCGATCACTTTGAGGATAACGAGAATGTTCAATCGCCGGATTGGACTTACTCCCCTTCAGACACTGACATGGATGAAGAAATGAACTACATACCAACTGATGATGAGGAGGAAATTGAGGAGAAGGTGTTCCTCCCACAGTGGGTCAAGAAAGACTTCACAGAGTTCTCCCATTTTATTCCACAAAAGATCCCAAAGTAGAAGGAGACTCATTTGGTCTACTAAGTGGAGTAGAAGCAAGGGATATGATTTATGATTATCGAACAGGTAATCTTGGTTTGGGTTTGGTATTTGAGAACAAAAGCGCTTGCAAAAAGTCATGAAAGATTACCACATAACGCACCTAAAGCGCGAGTACAAGGTGATGATCAGTGAACCAGACAAGTGGAAAGTACTATGAAAACACAAAGATGAACTCGAGCATTGCGAATTTGAACTCCGAGCTCATTTCAACGTGAAACTAAATATGTGGATAATTTCAAAGTTTGGTAAGTTACACTCATGTCTCTTCCACAATACGAGGGAGAAACACCCTATCTTGGACATGAATTTGATCGCCAACGAACTTATATCACATGTGGAACAAAATCCGGCATTTGAGATCAATCAAATAATAGTACTTGTACAACAGAAATGGAAATGCCAAATAACTTATGGCAAAACTTGGTACAGTTTGCAACGTGCAAATGAAGTTGTATACGGGACTTGGGAGGACTCCATGACAAACTTACCTAAGTTCTTGGGAGCTATCATGAAATGGAATCCAGGCACAATTGTTGAATGGGTATACAAAGATGCGTATGAAGATCCAAAAGTGTTGAAGTATGTGTTTTAGGCATTCAAGCCATGTATATATGGATTCCAACTTTGCCGATGTTGGGTTTCACGGAAAATCGAATTAAACGCAGCGAAAGGATTTCGAAAATTTTAATTTAAAACCCAAAGTTTAAATTCTTTGATCGCATATTCAAATCTATTATTTCACATAAAGAATAACTACTTACCCATTGAAGCAAAGTGGTTGGAGAATCCGATTCCTCCTCTAAAACTCAAATTGATGAAGTCTCGATTTCTTCAATCCTCATGTAATCTTCAATTCTTGAATTCGTTGACTTTTTTGAATTTTATTCGAACAACAAAATTACGCTCTCTCTAAATTATCACGCACGGATTGATTGATAAAAAATTCCCACTTTTTCCTCTAGGGGGCAACAGTTAGTATAGAGAGAGGGAGGAGGATTTTCTTCCTTTCTTTCTAGGAGAGTTATGAAAGTTTATGTCTTATTTTAGGTCAAAAAACTCCTTTTATATCTCATGACTTATTGACCAAGACAAAAAAAAAGATACTTTGTATGTTGCGCATCCTTATGGACGCCCAACTGACCTAATAGGCGTCCTCATGGATGCTCAATATGGACCCGGGCCTTCTTTTGTTTTAATTAATTCTCTATTTAATTAATAATTTATTATATCCAATAAATTAATTAATTAAATAACCAAATTAATTAGATAAACTAATTCATTAATTTATTTTCAAATGAAATTAATTAATAATTAATCTTATCCTTATAATTAAATATTTCATCTAATGAATAATTAATGATTTAATTTATCCAATAAATTAAAACTCTTAGAAGAAAAATAGAAACTCCTTTATTCATCTTTCTTTATCAATTCTTTAGCACGACTCTTTAGGTTCGTTTCATTTGGAAATGAGAGGAAACCAAAGGAAGTTTGTAACACCTAGCCAGTCACGTGGTCCACTTCGTAGCCCAAACGAAATTGAATGATTGGATCATTCCACAACCGTCCAATCGTAAATACCGTATAAGTATAAACCCTTTGTTCACGTACCCCAGTCAAGTGAGAGTCATGGTTATGTCAAACTCACTGGACTTGATCATATGTATTAATTATAATAATACGAGATCATTGAGGTCGATTTAGTGCCTTGCACAATCGTCTCCTTTTGCTTTGACCAAAGACTTTGATCTCTATTTATCTATAATCACATAGGGTACTTTCTCACTCACTTATGAGAGAACAAATCCCATGTTAGATATCAGCTAAGACTACCACTTGCCCATCAAGTTGTATTTCGAGATCGACCCCACCAACGGGTGAATTGGGTCTAACTACTCTAATAAACTACTTGACGTCACAAGTGCATCTTCAGCCTGATACTTCAGGTCAAAGGTTAACTTATACCTATTACGCATAATTAGTTCTGTCATTGGCAGTCACAGAGTGAAAACCCATGTAACAGGATCGATGCGAGTCCTGTTCGGGCATATCAGTCCACTGATGTGCCTACAATCTTAAGCTCCTACCATCCCATGGTACTCGACTGACACTCCCATGTCAGAGCTAATATTGTACAAGTGTTCTAAGTCGTCATTTATCCATTAAAGACTTCATATTACTTGCGAACGAGTGTAAGTAATCAAGATCGATCTCTCTAGTGCCAATCTTCCTATCCCATAGGAAGTAGAGGGATCACACTGAAAACATGGACAAAACATTTTACACAACTTATAGATACTGATAAGATTTAAGTGAAAACTAAATAATGCCTTTATTAATAAATATCAAATAAGTTCATTACAAGAAAGATGCCCTATCATTTTATCCTCTATGGCATCTGAGGGCATAATCCTAACAACCGGAGAGTCATATGTGTAGATGGGACACATCTATACGCACACTACAATTGTAAGTTGTTGATTGAAACTACTCTAGATGGAAATAATAACATCTTACCTCTTGCATTCGCAATCGTCGATAATGAGACGAATGGATCCTGGCTTGGGTTTCTATGGTGTATGAGCCACTATTTTGTTTCACCCAACGAAGGCGTATGCCTTCTTTCTGATCGTCATCAAGGCCTATTAAATGGAGCCAAAGTTGTAAGCGCGTTTCACCCTCCTCTAGGATCTCATCGATATTATCTGCGTCATGTGGTTTTGAACTTTAACCACACGTTCAAAAATAAAGCGTTGAAGCAGCTATGCTCTAATGCAAGAAATGCACATAGCATCAAAAAATTTGAACGTGAAATGAACAAAATCCGTGCATTGAATGAAGGGGCTAGAGCTTGGTTGGACAAATCGAGAAAGAAAAATGGACACTTTCACATAACGGAGGGGTGCGTGAAGGCATTATGACTACAATTACAACTATTGTGGAATTCACATTCCATAAACTTGCCACATATTTTTGTGATCGAGTGGTAGATGGTTTAAAAATGAAGAGCAACGGTCCCTTGACAAGAAAAGCTACTAAACTATACAAGATAGAGATAGATGCTTCCAGTAGCCACGAAGTCAGAAAAGTTTCTTATTCTAACCAAACTGGTCAAATTTTTTGTCGCGCCCAATTCGAAAGGCGTGGTCGAAGGTACTCCACAGACCTAAAAAATAAATTTGTTCTTGTGGAAATTGGATGACAATTGGAATTCCATGTTCACACGTAGTTGCCTTATCCAAAACAATGACTTTAAGGTTGATAATTCTTGTTAAACAATATTACGGAGTTGATGAGTATATCAAAACATATGAAGGAAGGTTCTATCCGTTGCCTGACAAGTATTATTGGGATACCCCAAATTTTGAGCTAGTCCACGACCCTTATTCGAAGAAGAAACGACTTATGGGCAGAAACGTGAGCATGCGCGTTCAAAATGAGATGGAATCGTAGATTGTTGAGCACTTTTTTAATATTTTATTGTTTAATTAGTATTAAATGTGTATGTTGTAATATTTTTCGTTTTAATAAAAAAATACTTCCTTATTTTTGACTTTTTTTATTGCCTTTAGTTACAAAGGTTACAAAGGTTACAAAACTAATACTAATACAAATTCTAAAGGTTACAAAAATAAAACTAATACTAATAAAATACATAAAAGGTTACAAAAATTAGTTACAAAGGTTTCTATTGTTGCCTTCGACGTAGCACCTCTGTAAGGCAAATAGTGGGATTCACCACCGTTCGAATCATCTCTGTTGATCATTTCTCGGTGGCAGCTGATCTTCTTGAGTTTCGTACTCTTGTTCAGGAGGTGTAGGGCTGTTCATATCCCAATTTAAAAGAACATGAGAAATATTTCTCTGGTTCTGTAGTGGATTTGACTCTATTGGGCTAAAATCATCTCTATAGGTATTAATGTGTCTGACGAGTGTGACCTCATATAGGAAGTGCCTTCTTCTCCATAATTGAAACATTGTGACCTCCTACATGAAGTGCCTTCTCCTCCATAATTGAAACCTTGTGACCTCCCATATGAAGTGCCTTCTCCTCCATAATTGAAACCTTGTGAACTCCCATATGAAGTGCCTTCTCCACTATAATAATAACCTTGTGACTGGGGATCGGGTGTGGGATGGCAAAATTGTGATTGCGACTCAAATGTGGGATGATATACCGGTGATGGGAGATCGACACGGTGCGGTTGAGTGTGAGTCCATCTTCATCGTGCATCCTCCTCTATATCCTCTTCTGTCACACTACGACTTCTCCTCTGTGGAAGTATGCACTCACTGGGGGAAGAAGTGTAAGTGTGAGCACGGGGTATTGCATCGTTAGTCCCAGTACATGAGACCAAACTAGCAATATGAGAAAGACTCAATCTCACTGTCCCTAATATTCTGTCAGCAACACTGTGAGTTTGAGGGACTTGTCGGAGGAGGTCTTGCGCATTCTGAACTTCATAACGCTGAAAAAATAAACAAAAGTATGAGATAAAAGAAATTGGAGATGTAGCAAAATATCATGCATCAAATCAAATACTTACCACTTATGCAGAAGAGGACCTGTCCCTATTTGGTATGAGTTTCTCGACCAATTCAAGGTCCGTGACATATAACGACGCGTGATGGACTAATACCACTCCTCGTATTCCGGTGTCGTGTCCAAACCCAAAACTCCATTTATAGTGCGGTTTTCACGGGTTAGACACATTTCAATTTCCTGCATGTGTTCTCTTATCCAGTTTCTGTTGTGATTAGGTCTAGCGGATAAAAGTTTTAATCCGAATCACACCCGAAATCCAATTCGGGGATATTCATGATATTAAGCATATAGATCAATTGATGAGAATTGATAAGAGTAATCGTATTACCTTTTCGTCTATTGAATCTCGAATTATCAGCAACAGTCCCGGACTCCTGCCTCTAGATAATCACGCGGAAGAAAAACTCTCTGAGAAAAGCTCGATCTCCTTCTCGATAACAATTGCAGGCGGCTAGTTGGATGGAGATGGAGGGATTTTTCTTTCCTAATGCTCTAGGTTTGTTTTGGCTCAGTGTCGTATTCTAAAACAATGACTTGTGTTCTTGTGTGGAATTCTGACACTGACTAATTACTTGTATAGAGTCCCCTAGGTTGCACATAAGAGGGGTGGCCGAAATGGCCTTTGTAGATGGGCTTCGGGCTTTGTTTTGACTTAGCCTATGTGTAATTACTTAAATCCAAGTCCAATCAAATTGGTAATTAATTAATTACATTAATCCAATTAATATAATTTAACTTATAAATTAATTTCTAATTAATTTAACTTATGAATTAATATGATTTAATTAATTTATTTAATCCTTATAAATATCTTTAATTAAATCACGCCATCTATTTTGTCAGTCAATTCAAATCAAATGTGATTTTACCAAAATACACTTAGCTTAAGGAAATATTCCGTTTCTTCACATAGCGCGATTCTCTAGGCTCGATTCAATTGGCAATGGAAGGATTCCAAAGGATAAGGTTGTCACCTAGCCAACACCGTGGAACCAAATCGTAATCCAATTGAAAACGAGATGATCATGTCATCACGAACCTTGACTACGAAGACCATATGTGTATAAACTCTTCACCGACTGACCCGATCAAGTAAGAGCCATGGTGTAGTCAAACTCAGAGAACTTGATACTGTACTTAGAACCATAATAATGTGAAATTACCAAACTACCCTCAGTGATAATCACAGGATAGTTTATATGTTTTGGCCAAAGACTTATAATTTCAATTACTTACGATCGTACAGGTCACATACTCGTTTACTGTCGAGACGGTGAATCCCGTTTTGGCAAGTTATCTTATAACATCGAATGCACTATTGGATCGTACTTCAAGGTCGACCCCACCTATCAGGTGATACGGGTCTAACTACTCTGATAACATATCCAATAATACAAGCATGTTATAAATGACTCATCAGGTCTAAAGTTCACACATACTATCGTAATCTTAATCCCAATCATTGACTGTGAAAGAGTAAATACCTATGTGATCGGATTAATGCGAGTCGAGTTTAAATATGTTAATTCCATTAATCATATTCATGACACCAGCTCCCCACTATCTAATCAGTGTATGACTGGCACTTCCTTGTCAAAGAAGGTGTCATATGAGTTGAATATTAATGCCCAATCAATATTCGTTAACTCACGAACTCCCAGTTTCAGAGATTGAGTACTGGATTGTTCCAGTGCCTCCTCTTGTCCATAAGAGGTGGAAAGTCTATCTTAAAATCTCTTGGACTAATTTATTCAATACAGTTAAATGCCATTAGATTTGTATGAACAAAATCAAAACCTTTATTTATTAAATAGAAACATCAAACGTTTTGTACAAATAACTTATCTAAGCCCTACTCAATCTAATTCCTCATATGTACTGAGGGCATACACCTAACAGTCTCCCACTTGCACTTAACGCCAATCGCTATGGCATTTGATTCCCATCTTCTCAAGATGTTTATTTAGCACCACCTGTGATAATGGCTTGGTGAGTAGGTCAGCCACGTTTTCTGCTGAGGCTATTTTCTGCACGGCTATATCGTCTCTTCTAATGATTTATCTTATTAGATGATATTTCCTCATCATGTGTTTAGATTTGTTGTGAGACCTTAGTTCTTTAGTTTGCGCAATTGCTCCGTTGTTGTCACACCATAGTGGCAACAACATTTCCACTCCAGGAACCACTCCAAGTTCGGCCATGAACTTTCTCATCCAAACAGCTTCTTTGACTAGCTCAGAGGCTGCCACATATTCTGCCTCCGTTGTGGAGTCAGTAGTTGTGCTTTGCTTGGAACTTTTCCAAGACACTACTCCTCCACTGAGTGTGAATATGTACCTAGTGGTAGATTTAAGGTCATCCAAATCAGATTGGAAATCTGAGTCGGTGTAACCATCCACCTTTAATTCTCCATTCCCATATATTAGTAGCATATCTTTAGTTCTTCTTAAGTACTTTAAGATACACTTCACTGCTGCCCAGTGAGGCTCCCCCGGTTTAGCTTGAAACCTACTGACCATGCTTACAGCATGTTCTAGATCTGGCCTCATGCATAACATCGCGTACATGAGACTACCCACAGCGGATACATAGGGTATATTCCTCATTTCCATTCTATCCTTATCCATATCGGGACTCATAGATTTGGAAAAATGAATGTCATGTCTCATGGGCAAAAGTCCTCCCTTAGAGTTATACATTTCATATCTCTTAAGGACTTTCTCTAAGTAGAGCGCTTGGGAGAGACCAATTATTCTATTCCCTCTATCTCTATAAAGGCGAATTCCTAGAATGTAGGTCACTTCTCCCAAGTCTTTCATGGAGAATGTACTTGAGAGCCATTTCTTGACAGAAGTCAATAAGCCTATGTCATTTCCTATAAGTAGTATGTCATCTACGTATAGAACCAGGAATGTCAACTTGCTCCCACTGACCATTTTATAGACACACGGTTCGTCTTCATTCTTGATGAAGCCATATTTCTTGGCTTCTTTATCAAACCTCAGATTCCAACTACGAGAGGCTTTCTTCAGTCCATAAATGGACCGATTTAGTTTGCAAACTTTATGAGAATTGGCTTCGGATATAAAGCCCCTGGGCTGTTGCATATAAATGTCCTCATCGAAGTATCCATTTAAGAATGCGGTCTTTACATCCATTTGCCAGACTTCATAGTCTAAGTTTGCAGCTATGGCTAGCAGAATTCTAATAGAGTTGATCATGGCTACTGGCGAAAAGGTTTCTTCATAGTTAATTAGTTAATGCCCTCTTTTTTACTATAACCTTTTGCCACTAGCCTGACCTTATAGGTGTCCACCTTGCCATCCAGACCAATCTTTTTCTTATAGATCCATTTGCATCCTATTGGTCGTACTCCATTTGGTAGATCAGTAAGAGTCCATACTTGGTTCAAATACATCGAATCAATCTCTGCTTTCATAGCCTCAAGCTACTTAGAGGAATCTATATCCGTCGCTGCTTCATCATAGTCAAAGGGATCATCTCCATCGCTTCCTTCTGCAATGGCATACAAATAATGCTGCGTTTTGTGCAGATAGCCGTATCTCTCAGGCGACTGAGATACTCTGCTAGATCATCGCTGTGACGGTTGTGTCAAGTTAGGTTCAGATTCTTGAACTGATGTCTCCAAAGGGACGTTATCTTTTTCTTCCAGAACAATCTTTCTACCTGCACCACCTTCTCGAATGAATTCTTCTTCAAGAAAGTGGGTTTGCAAGGCCACGATGATCCTATGATCATTTTATAGGAAAAAGAGGTATCCCATCGAATCTACGGGAAAATTGATAAAATGTCCTTTCAAGGATCTATCCTCTAGTTTCTCTACCTTGGTCTTCTTTACATATGCTAGGCAACCCCATATTTTTATGTATTTCAGACTAGGCTTCCTACCTCTCCATATCTCATATGGTGTAATGGGAACAGATTTTGAGGGACATTTGTTCAGAATGTGCGCAGCTGTAAGCAAAGCATGTCCCCATAACGAGATGGGTAAATCGGTGTAGCTAAGCATGGAACGTATCATGTCCAACAGAGTACGATTCCTTCTTTCTGCTACCCCGTTGAGTTGTAGGGTTGCTGGAGGAGTTAGTTGTAATACACTGCCTTGTTCTTTTAAGAACTCGTCAAACTCGGCACTCATGTATTCGCCACCTCGATCAGATCTCAGTGCCTTAATACTGTGCCCAGTTTATTTTTCAGTCAAAGATTTGAATTCCTTGAAATTTCAAATGCTTCGGATTTATACTTCATCAGATAAACTAGACCATACCGAAAGTGGTCATCTGTGAAGGTTATAAAGTACTGAAAACCTCCAAGGGCTGCATCCTTGAGGGGACCACAAACGTCGGTGTGGTTTATTCCTAAAACTTCATTTGCCCTTTCGAAATGTCCAGTGAACGGTGACCTAGTCATCTTGCCTTTGAAGCACGATTCACAAGTCAGATATAGGTCAGACCCAAGTGGACTAATGAGCCCACGTTTTTCCAACTCGTGAATCTTAAATTCACCGTCATGTCCCAATCTAAGGTGCCATATGAGTTTTTGGTTCATTCCATTCATACTACGTTTTCTAGTCATAGTATTAACCATACATTGATTTTGGACATTCAAATAGTATAAACCATTAATTAAAGATGTAGAGCCAACACACTTATTTCCAAAATAAATATCGCAAGAATTATGTTTAAATATAAACAAATATTCTTTCCTGACCAATACAGGAATAGAAATAATATTCTTGAGCCCATTGGGCAAAACAAGACAATCATCTAATCTAATTTGATGTCCATAAATTAATGCAACAGAAGTAATTCCAATGTGAGTCACAGCCACGCTGTGTCCTCTTCCTACATTGATCATCACTTCGTTCTCATCCAGCTTTCTACTTTCTTCCAGATCCTGGTTCAAAACACAAATATGAGCACTAGCACCGGAATCTAGAATTCAAGAAGTATAAAATATCATCATAGAACAATTTATTTCGAAAACATAAAGTTCTATACCTGATTTGCTTTCAGTTGATTGCTTAGGGTAGTCATGTTCCATTCATCCACTTCTCTGCAGTGGATACAAGTCTTTTGAACTCTTGAGCGTTTGGTTATTTGCTCATAGTTTTCAAAAGCAATCTTTACTCCAAGTAGCCCAGTCGGAGGTGCAACATCATCATCCCATTCCTTTGTCAGTTGACATTGCATGTATACAAGCCTATCTCTAAGATCCACTAAGGATCCTCCTAAGTCATCTATCTCAAAGTTAGAAACATAGGTAGAGAAGGATTTAGGGAGAGATTGAAGAATGAGATCAACTTCCAGACAAAAATCCGTGTAGCTTCCTGACACGCTAGAAGCTAACGTGCTTTGGTAGCAAGTGCACTAGTCGTGTGTAGTAATAGAAATGGACAATAAGTCCGGGTTGTCGAACCACGGAGACTTGGATTTTTAGTTTCTGATTTTCAAAAAGGTAAAAGACACTTAAAGTAAAGCGGGACTAAAACAATTAAGTAAATGAAGGACCAAAGGAGGGAACAAGTTATGGATTAAACTTCACGTATGATAAAATGACCAAGGCACATGCTACAACCAAATCTACTCGTCAATTTATATGGGTTACTCCTTGAATTATTAGACTCCTATTGCTTTGGTGGAAACTCCTAAATTAATTATTACCCGATGTCTCGGCTCATAATAATCCTATGATTAGTTGACGGTTCTCTAAATATGTCTATCCGAGAATCTAATCAAAAATCACGCATTAACGTTCTAGAGCTTCCCCGAATAAATCCGGCTAACAACACCCTGGAATCTTTACCTATTTCTAGGAGCAATCCCTCATTTGTTTCGGGTGATGTGTTAATTCCCTTGCACCCTAATCTATCTTCTCTCAAACAACTAGATTAGGCAAGATATCAAGCATATGGTGATCAAACACATGATTGGAATAAAAGCATAGAATTAACACACAAAGCAATAGGAGAATTAATACAAAAAGTAACTTCACATATATTGACTCATAAATTGGCCTTCACATGGCCTTAGTCTCACAAATTTAGCTCATAATCAATAACATAGAAGATCCTAATGTAGTCATATACATAATCATAGACAAGTATGTAATGAAAAACATATGAAAACTTCCTATATTGCTTGATTGATGATGTAACCGAGTCAAGAGCTTCAATCCCAAGCTAGATCTCCTTCTTAGCCTCTTAGAGTTGATGAAGAATGGCCCAAAACCCAGCAAATCGCCCCTAATCTCCCAGATTTTCGACCCCTTCAAATGAATTGAAAACTCCTATTTATACATTCCAAAATCTGTTATTGCGGCGCCTAGGCGCGCGTTGATTGGCGCCTAGGCGCCGCCTATGTGGCGTTTATTTCTTGGGGCATAAGTTCCGGGGCGCCCAGGCGTGGAGATAAGTGGCGCCTGGGCGCGCGACATGTGGCACCTAGGCGAGCGTCGATTGGCGCCTAGGCGGGCGCTTCAGAACACTGATTTTTCTCTGCCTGGGCGCGGTAAAACTGGCACCCAGGTGGGCGTTTCAGAAGCCAGAGCAAAGTGGATGAAACGAGTCGTCTTTTTTCCTTTTCTTCGTCCATCGTCGCTTACTACCTGAAATCACTTCACACACATATTAAACGCACGAGTGGCACGAAATAAACCATATACGAGCCTAAATTGTCATTAAAAGGGCCTAAAAACTTATGCAAAAACGACTCCTATCACTTCCTAGAGACTTGAGTCTTCCTATCATGGATATCATATTCATAACATGACTGGCAACTTCATCATTTTCTCTCATTCTTGTTTGGAAAAGTTCTTTTGATAAATAATATTGAGTTGACCTTCCATGTTCCCCGAACATCTCCTCTAAATGAAGCATCATTGACCTCAGACTTTCCATATCAAAATGCAAATGTCTCAGTTCGTTGCTCATGGAATGCAACATGAAGTCAGTGGCCTTCTGGGCATCAGATATCCATCTCTTGTATATTTTTAGAGCAGATTTTCCTTCATTGACCTTAGGCAAAGATGGACCATCTTGCTCCAAAATATGCTCAAGTGATTTTTTCTTGAGTTGTGCCCTTAGCGCTTTGATCCAATCAACGTAATTTGGTCCAATGAGGACATTTTTCTCAAGTAGTATTGTCAAAGGATTAGGCATTGTGATGGAAATAAACTGCAGAAAAAATAACCAAGATTTTCGATTAGATGTGTTATTATGTACTTTCAAGTAAAATCAAGGATTTCAATATTTACTTGACTCCCACTATTTTTCTCGATATATTGCACTCCCACTGCAATAATCGGAAACCGCGTTATATTGGTTGCATAGTGAGTGATTGATTTCCCCAACGATCTAAACAAGTTGCAACCTTGAACGATATATGGCTCGTTAGATCATTAAGGTGATGTCAAACATCAATCAGTCCAACCGATGATTCAGTCCCCTTTAGCTCATGGATCATTGAACTGCAAACTTTTTCGATATATAGGTGGTGATCCATCCGAGTCATTTATTCCATCAACTCCTATCAGTCTAACAATTTAATCTCGCCTTGTAACCTTGAACGATATATGGGGCGAAATTTGTTTCGACATGAAGGCATCAAATGCACTAGAGAAGATAGAGTACAATGTCTTGATGCATGACCCCCTTATTCCGGGAAGATGCCATGCACTAAAAATGAACCCACCTTCTAAAGTTTGATGGAGAACTAGGACATCCAATGCCCCTTTACTTACTTTGTATTTTAATTTGGAAGAATTATAACATTCGATAATGTTATTAAGTTGGTCTCACTTTGCACATTAATTTCTTTATCGCGCAATAATTGGAAATGCATAAGAATAAGCCTAGCAATTCTAACAACACACACATATATGGACTATCTAGATCAACTCGAGCCAATGAGTGATTGGGGAGGGGTCCTATCTATTATAAGGATTGGGCCCTATACAAAGATCTAATCTTCTTGATTCTCCAAGATTTCATGTGCCACCATGAATCGCCTTTTGGGCCTATCTCTAAAACAATTACATAGAAATAACCTATACAAAATTCTATGAATTGAAGATACAAACTGGGGGGCTCAAAACTGGCCCAATACAACCCAAGTAAGACAATATAATAAAACCCTAAGTCCATACATGGTGTCACCATCACATATGTAAGGAGCACATAAACAATTTAAACACATATGTGAATTTATCCTTTAAATCTAATTTAGTGTGTGATTAAATCTAATTTAGTCTAAGATTAAATCCAATTTAATCTATGATTGAATTCGATTCAATCTCTTGATTACATCCAATTTATTCTTCAATTAAATCCAACTCAATAACATCAAAATCAATCCAATTTAGTTTGAATACTTTAATCTAATTAAAGATTGACTATCATCAAATAACGTCTAATGGGTAATTTAATCTAAACACATAGCAATATCATGTAAACGGAAAGCGATATTTAAATCTAATTCAACAAATCCAATTTAATAAATACCAACTTTGAAAAGGAGTTTTAAATCTAATTTAAGACTTTGAACAATTCTAAGTTCAATTGAAAATTTTTCAAGTTTAAATCCATTTTAAATAAAGTAACTAAATCATGAGCTGGGCTTGGCCCAGCGCGTGGTGACAGTGCGCTGGGCCATACACTCCCTTCAGTGCTGGGCTCGGCCCATCGCCTACTTATGCGCTAGGCCAATCCCAGCGCTGTGCACATTATTCAGCGCTGGGCTCGGCCCAACGCCTATTTATGCGCTGGGCCAATCCCAGCGCTGTCACCATGGGTGTTGGTTGGGCTTTAGCCCAACACAACCCTAATGTGTTGGGCTAAAGCCTAACACCAAACAGCCGTCGCCACCCCCAATGCAGCAGCGTTTGCGCTGCTGCGCAGCTGCTCGGGCGGCGCGAATACAATTTAATTTTTCGTTTTACCCAGTAAATCCAATTCAATACATGAAAATCAATTTTATAGATACGCATGCATAACATAAATTACCCGAATTTACATACAATACATAAAATCATGTTTATGACATTATAACAATTAAAACACATAAACATACAACGAATATCATGAAATTCCCAAATTTTAGCTCTGATACCACTGTTGTGATTCGGTCTAGCAGATAAATTTAATCTGAATCACACCTGAGAATCCAATCTGGGGATATTCATGATATTAAGCATATAGATCAATTGATGAGAATTGACAAGAGTAATCGAATTACCTTTTCGTCTATTGAATCTCGAATTATCAGCAACAGCCTCGGACTCCTGCCTATAGATAATCACGCGAAAGAAAAATTCTCTGAGAAAAGCTCGATCTCCTCCTCGGCAACAATTGCAGGTGGCTAGTTGGAAGGAGAGAGAAGGTTTTTCTTTCCTAATGCTCTAGGTTTATTTTGGCTCAGTGTCAAATTCTAAAACAATGACTTGTGTTCTTGTGTGGAGTTCTGACACTGACTGATTACTTATACCAAGTAAAAGACTCCCCTAGGTTGCACATAAGAGGGGAGGCCGAAATGGCCTTTGTAGATGGGCTTCGGGCTTTGTTTTGACTTAGCCCATGTGTAATTAATTAAATCCAAGTCCAATCAAATTGGTAATTAATTAATTACATTAATCCAATTAATATAATTAATTTAACTTATGAATTAATATGATTTAATTAATTTATTTAATCCAATTAAATATCTTTAATTAAATCATGCCATCTATTTTGTCAGTCAATTCACATCAAATGTGAATTTACCAAAATACACTTAGCTTAAGGAAAATTTTCTTTTCTTCATATAGCGCGACTCTCTAGGCTCGATTCAATTGACAATGGGAAGATTCCAAAGGATAAGATTGTCACTTAGCCAACACCGTGGAACCAAATCGTAACCCAATTGAAAATGAGATGATCATGTCATCCGAACCTTGACTACGAATACCATATGTGTATAAACTCTTCACCGACGTGCCCCGATCAAGTAAGAGCCATGGTTTAGTCAAACTCACAGAACTTGATATTGTACTTAGAACCATAATAATGTGAAATTACGAAACTACCCTAAGGGACAATCACAGGATAGTTTATATGCTTTGGCCAAAGACTTATAATTTCAATTACTTATGATCGTACAGGTCACATACTCGTTTACTGTCGAGACGGTGAATCCCATTTTGGCAAGTTATCTTATAATATCGAATGCACTATTGGATCGTACTTCGAGGTCGACCCCACCTATCAGGTGATACGGATCTAACTACTCTGATAACATATTCAATACTACAAGCATGTTATAAATGACTCCTTAGGTTTAAAGTTCACACATACTATCGCAATCTTAATCCCAATCATTGACTGTGAAAGAGTAAATACCTATGTAATCGGATTAATGCGAGTCAAGTTCAAATATGTTAATTCCATTAATCTTATTCATGACACCAGCTCCCACTATCTAATCAGTTTACGATTGGCACTTCCTTGTTAAAGAAGGTGTCATATGAGTTGAATATTAATGTCCAATCAATATTCGTTAACTCACGAACTCCCAATTTCAGAGATTAAGTACTGGACTGTTCCAGTGTCTCCTCTTGTCCATAAGAGGTGGAAAGTTTATCTTGAAATCTCTTAGACTAATTTGTTCAATACAGTTAAATGTCATTAGATTTATATGAACAAAATCAAAACCTTTATTCATTAAATAGAAACATCAAACGTTTTGTACAAATAACTTATCTAAGCCCTGCTCAATCTAATTCATCATACGCATTGAGGGCATACACTTAACAGTTTCTCACATCTCGTCCCCTGTGATCAATCCTCCTAAAGCGTTCTATTGCTGGCGGAATAGTTTTTACATATCCAAACTGTCGCATAACACGCTCAGGACGGTGCCACTCCACAATGTGAAAGCATATCAATGGGACTGATGATGTCCACACTCTCCAATTCAAACATTGTGCAGGAAGTTCAACAATGTTGGGATCGAAGAAATTGTACGGAGTCCAAACAAACTGCAATAAGAGAAAATATGGTAAAATATTGTTAATGTCAAAGGCATATAATACTTCATAATATAATAATGTGACTATAATTTATTACTCACGTGATCATCGCTCATCAAATCAAGCTACTCTCTGGCTCCAAGAAGATTGTTAGCAATAACAAATCTTCGTGATCGAGGTGGATACCACCTTCAACATGAAAAACGAAAATAAGTAAAGAAAATATGACATTGTTAACAAAAGTAAATATATAAATAACTTACCGTGCACCATAAGAAGCTCGTGCAATGCCATTATCATTTACCGGCTCAATATAATGAGGAAGCTTGGTAGACCTAACAACCACTATCCGTGACCAAGCCCAAATCTGTTAAAAGTAAATACATTAATCTCATAAGCATTCTTAGTTCTAAGTAAGGTAAAAACACAATGTACTGAAACACAATGTATCACACCTGTAGCAAATTCAATGGACCTGCAATACTTTTAGGATTTTCAAGCATGACTTTGAGAGGTTGCGGTACAAGTTCGTCAATATAGCACTCCCCCAACTATAGGTACCGACTGCGGGAAACATCTTTAGCCAAAAACATGGAATCACATCTCCGCTATTGTCCGGACACATCACGCCTATCAACAGAAATGCCCAACAATGTGCTATTTTATCAACACTATCTTCATCGAAATACGACGTAATTTGTGTATCGTCTGCACTCACATGATGAACAACCGTCTCTGCTTTTAGCTTCATCCCCACACTCGGAAAATCAACACGCTGAGTCTCAATCTCTAGGATGCCAAAAATCCTGGCTTGATGCTGTTGCATTGTCGTACACTCATCATTAGCAATTAGAGGACAACCGTCCACTGGTAGAACCCATATAATTGCTACGTCTTGAAGAGTAACCGTAGCCTCTCCACTTCGTAAATGAAAAGTGTTCGTCTCCGAACGCCACCTCTCAACCAGCGTAGGTATAAGACCCAGATTATTTTCCAGCTTACTTAACTTGTAGATGCGGTAAAACCCCATTTCATTAAGTTTACGAAGGACACGCTCATGTGAAACTTTGGGATAGGCAGTCTGAAATGTATGAAAGTCTGACTGTCTAGAATGTAATAATAACTCACTATCATCTGCTCTGTCAGCACACTACCGACTAAAGGCCTGTATATCACAACCTCATTGCACTACCACTGGTACTTGTCATCCTGGATTGAAAAATAAGTGATAATAACACATAATTAGATTATGATGAATTCATTAAAATATTAGCTGCTAATATATCTAATTATTAAAAATTATAACATAAAATCACAAAAAATTGTATCGAAAGTTTCAAATTATACCTATAAATTATGTCAAATGTTAAACTATAAACACTAAATTTAAAATTATAACTACACATTGTTGGGCTACTAAAATTATAATAAATTCGAAACTTCAAAATTCATACTAAACTATACAAAATTTTGCAAATTAAACTAAATTTTATTAAAATTCTAAAACTATACTAAAAAATACATAAACCTAGCCATTCAATATTAAGCCTAAAATTATACTAAAATGATAACACATTATTGGGCTACTAAAATTATAATAGATTCGAAACTTCAAAATTCATACTAAACTATACAAAATTTTGCAAATTAAACTAAATTATATTAAAATTCTAAAACTATACTAAAAAATACATAAACCTAGCCATTCAATATTAAACCTAAAATTATACATATACTTATAAATCATACCTCAAAATTATACTAAAATGATAACACATTATTGGGCTACTAAAATTATAATAAATTCGAAACTTCAAAATTCATTTTGAAAATTAAACTAAATTATATGAAAATTCTAAAACTATACTAAAAAAATACATAAACCTTGCCATTCAAAATTAAACCTAAAATTATACATATACTTATAAATCATACCTCAAAATTATACTAAAATGATACCACATTATTGGGCTAAATTATACTAAAAATACTAAATTAAAATTTTTACTGACTAAAATACTAATATCATAATTGAAATATTAAAAATAAATTACATAATTAAAATTTACCTTAAACAAATTTGGAGGAAAAAGAGTAAAAAACCACTTAAGTGTGCAAGGTTTGCTGCGTTTGAAAGAGAAAGTGTGCGCCTCATACTAAGGTGTTGGGTGCAATTATAGGAACTCAAATGGGCCTTCATGCAAGGCGCTGTCAGCCATTTTCCCACTTTTACTTTTGCTTTGCAGGATTGGCAACGGGCACGGGAAAACGTTTGACTGCGCCTTAGGCCAAGGCTGGTTCTGACACAGCCTTGGCCCAAGGCACTGTCAGCCTTTGCAAGGAAATGAAGGCGCCTTGGAGTAAAGCGCGATATCAGATCGCACCTTGACTCAAGGGTTTTTATGGTATTTTCGAACCAGGGTCAATTTTAGGGTATTTTTCGAATTATTTTTTTAAAAATATAATATTTCTTTAATTTTTTCGTAGATGAGTCCAATTAGAATGTGTCCAATATTGCTTTTTTTTTCTAAAATTAAACACTCATTCATACCAATTTTAGACAAACAAAAACTTTAGCAAATTTTTTTTTTCTTTGTAAATTAAACACTCATTCATACCAATTTTAGACAAACAAAAACTTTAGCAAAGAAAAAAGACAAACAAAAACCATTTTTATTAAAAAAGACATATCACTGCCACATGTAATCATTATACTTTAACGCGCTTACTTTTTCTAAAGACGACATCCCCTCCAATGGAGCCTTTGGTTTCCCTTTGAGAGAGGGAAAGATCTCAAGAGAAGACAAAAGGGATTCGCATAACAATGGTGGGAGTGCTATCCAACAAGATTCCAAGAGATGAACTGAAGCCCGGAGATCATATCTATTCTTGGAGGCACTCCTATCTCTACGCTCATCATGGTCCATTCCCTTCTCTCTCGTTCAACACATATATATGTGTGTGTATATATATATATATATATATATATATATACGTACATTTTACTTCAGTTTATATTTTCCGATCACTTTTATGCTCTTTTATTCAATCAATTTTAGGTTGTCATAGAAGTATCTTGTTTGTTTGGATCAGTAATTGTCGATGGCATCGATCAATTTGGCGCATGGGCAATCTATATTTATACTAAGTGTCTCTGTTAGATAAGGAGTGTGGGAGCAGAAGATTAGAGGATTCCATAGGAAGTTATTTGTTTTCCTCTGCCTTTAATTAATTAGCTTCAGAATCCTAGGAAATATCAGAACCATTTTTTTTATAAAAGGAATAGATCTTCCTTTTATTTCGGTTACTGGAAGTATTCAATCCAACAGGTCTTTGAAAAAACCGATCTGTAATTTGAAGATAGACTTTTATGCTATGCTATGCGATGCGAGTCATATGGAAATCAAAAGATGTGTCTAATTCTGTGATAGTATGAAATATGCACATAATCTCTGTGAGATTGGACCACAGACGACCAGAACTAACCCATAAAATGTAAGAATATAAAATATTTATGTGGCTAAAGTGGAACAACAAATGACCTAGACATATACGTTTATTGGAATAGTTCGGGTAGGATTAATTGGTTTCACGCATGGTTCAAAGTCGCGGTATTGGTTATAATATCGGGGGTGTTGTTCCGTATCGGTCGCGGCGTATCGGGATATTATCGGGCGATACGATACAAAAGCATTATAAAATGCTCCAAATATTCTAAAAAAATTTGTAAAATTAAAGAAAAATATAAATAACACAAATTACTACTTTTTAACACAAATCACTCTCTTTCGGCTTTGTCTCTTCTCTTTCCTCTTGTTCTTTTTCAAGAGGATTCCACGGTTTTGAATATGAAACAACAAAAAATATCAACATTAAGAACAATAAGCAAAAAATCAAAAAAAAAAAATAATAATAAAAAAATAATAAAAATACATTCAAATTTCACAAAATAAGAATCAGATGACTCCAACTCATTTTTTTCCAATCCTGACCACAAATTTTAGCAATTTAACATATTAATTTTTTTTTAAAAAAAGAAATCATTAGCAATTTACAATACTATAATATTATTTAAAAAGTAAAAAGTCAAACTCTCTCTCTCTCTAATCTCTATTTGCCGTAATTTTGCTTTTCCTCTTTTTTTCCTTTTCTTCTTTCTCTTTCCTGGACCGTCTTCTTCGTCTTTTCACTTGCCCATCCATGACTGTAAATCGGCCGATATCATCGGAAAATCGGGCGATATTATCGATATAATCCGACATTATCATGATGTCGCCGATATTATCGCCCGATATCCGGTAATATTGGCAATACCATACCCAACCGGTAACAAACCGTATCGCTGGAATTTATCGGATCAGAGGGGGCCGATCCGGTTATGTATCGGCCGATATCATCGGATATCGGCCGATACTTTGAACCATGGTTTCACGAGGAGCTATGGCTTGAACTATGGTAGTAGCACCCACACAAATATTGTGAGATGTTAGGAACGAGACATCACGAGCACAAAGAAAATAATCAAGAAAACATGAAAAACTAATCTTAAAAGAATGAACACGAGGATTTAATGTGGTTTGACAAATTGCCTACATCTCTGAGCCAACTAAGACTACATCTTTTTTTCTCCAAGTGAATCAAATAATTACAAATTGACAGCTTCTATTTATAGCGGAGGAGACATTATACTCAAGGAAATTAAAAGCTAATCTAAAAATGAAACACAATCATATTCTTAGACAATTAGGAAAAACAATCCTAATATAAATCAATTGCCAAATTTATAGTATCAATCAGTCTCCACAAACCCATCAATCTTCCACTTGGAGATCGATCCAAAATAGTCTTGAAATCAACTTGAACAATCCTTTTACTTTTTCCAAGTGAATCTCGATGTAGTTGGCGCCCTTCTCCTCATTACAGAACATCCGTCTTCGTCAACTTGTCTTTCTGACATCTTTACATCAATGACTTTTCATTGACAATTTCGGATCCCTCACATATCTGGTCTCTACTCCCACTTTACATTGAATCTAATGATTACGTAAGTGTGAGTTTAGTCATAATGATTTGAGGTGTCATAGTTGCGACATGTGCAACCCCATTGTACTTTGATCCATCACACAATTCTAAAAACATCCCACAAAGGAACAAGGAAAGTGTTAGTCAGGAATATGTGAATTTACGTTCATTTATTCCTTCTTTTGAACTTGATCTATAAGGTGATGGTTTCTACGTTTTTATTTTTGTGGTTAAATAGTCTCGAACCTTATTTGCATTTAATTTTCTATCCGAATTAAAATATACATAATTAGTAAAAATGCACAATTTTAGTGTAGGTGTCAATGCATCGGTGTACAGCTATGTCTGATCCATCCGCCTATACACCCCGTCCCCGCGAATGTGCCCATCTGGCTTTGTATCCTTCCAAAACCTCAATTCGTGATACCTGCAACGAAACTGCTTGACATTTCCTTCATCTCCTACCATCGTTCCCACGACAAAATCCGTGCTACTTAAAGCACTTCCTCATAGATATAGATTATAAAACGTCTCCTAAATTTACAACTTATGGTTCTGATTCCAGTTGTTAGGAATGAGGCATCACGAGCACGAAGAAAATAATCAAGAAAACATGAAAAAACAAAGGTTAAAATGAATGAACACTAGAATTTAATTTGGTTCGGCAAATTGCCTACATCCACGAGTCAACCTAGACTACATCTTTATTTCTCATTGTGAATCAAATAATTATAAATTGACAACTCTTATTTATAGAGTAGGAGACATGATACTCGAAGAAATTAAATCTAATCTAAATAGGAAACACAATCCTACTCTTACACAATTAGGAAAAATAATCCTAATCTAAGTCAACTTCCAAATTCATATTATCAATCAATCTCCACAAACCTATCAATCTCCCATTTGGAGATTGATCCAAAATAGCCTCGAATTCAACTTGAACAGTCCTTTCACTTTTTCCTAGTGAATCTCGATCTAGTTGACACCCTTCTCTTCGCTAGAGAACATCCGCCTTAGTCAACTTGTCTTTCTAACTTCTTTTCACCAAGGACCTTTCTTTGGCAATCTCGAATCCCTCACATATCTGCTCTCTGCTCCCACTGCACAAGCTACGTCTGATCCATCCGCCAACAAAGGGTTTCACGAATCTACCCATCTGACTACACATCCTGCCACGTTTTCTTGTTAACATTAAACGGGATCACTCTTTTTGGTTGGTTATCTAACTGATCATATCCTCCTCTGTCATCTTCTTCGACTTTACCACAACTTCAATTCGTGCTGCTTGCAATGAAACTGTCGAGCTTGACCTTCCCTTTGTCTCTTGCCATCGTTCCCACGACAAAATCCGCGCTAACCAAAGCGCTTCCCGATAGATCTAGATCTAAGACGTCTTCTAAATCTATAACCTATGACTTTGATACCAGTTGTTAGGAACGAGGCATCTCAAGCATGAAAAAAATAATCAAGAAAACATGAAAAGCTAAGCTAAAAGTATGAACATGAGAGTTTAACATGGTTCGGCAAATTGCTACATCCACGAGCCAACTTAGCCTACATCTTTATTTCTGTGAGTGAATCAAATAGTTACAAGTTGACAGCTCCTATTTATAGACTAGGAGACTTGATAGTCAAGAAAACTAAAACCTAATCTAAATAGGAAATACAATCCTATTCTTAGGCAATTAGGTAAAACAATCCTAATATAAGTTAACTGCCAAATCAATAGTATCAACCAGTCTCCACAAACCCATCAAGGCTCTTTTTCTCTAGTACGATCTGAAAGAGAGGCACAAAGAAGATGTAGCCCTGGAAAAAAGTCAAAATTGTCACCATATTTATTTTAATCTTTAACATTTCGTTTAGAAGTTGAATGACAAAAGCTGTAAGATCCCGTACTGTTTGACTATTGCTGTATGGCATTGGAAGTAATTAAAGTGTCTTCCTCAGTTTTATGATATTGATTTAGCTCCCAAAGAATTATGGTATTATATGCAGTTGGAAGTTGTCCCTCTGTATGGCATTGGAAGTAATTAAAGTGTCTTCCTCAGTTTTTTGATATTGATTTAGCTCCCAAAGAATTATGGTATTATATGCAGTTGGAAGTTGTCCCTCATCTTTGTTATATCTTAAAGAGTGTAAATTTTGTAAAAAAGAGTCAGATTCTGTTCAAGGAAAATTTAATGTTCGAGTTTTGCATGATCACCGCCTAGGAGAAGGAACATTAATATAAAAAAATGACAGTGGTCTTTAAAAGTGTTAATATAATGTACAGGAACAAGTTAAACAATTTGAATGATAACTGGAGATGTATGACTAATAACCATGGTAGGTTTACTTTCTGAGACATTTTATTGAAAGATAAATTTGTTAGAGACAACTAAAATAATTGGAGGTAATGATGATTATCTAATGCTAATTGTTATTGTATGTCAAGGTGCAGTTTCTGATCAATTTCTTGGAAGCCGTGGCTTAAATCTGGACTATAGCTTTAATGTTTGTTAAAATAACTGTCACTGAGTATGCATGTTAATTTTCCTTGGAATATTGATGAACTTACTATTGTTAAAGGGCGCGATTCATGTGGTGCTATGATAGAGGAAACAGAGAGCTCTCTACTCTAAAACACCCTCGCATAGCTAATAGCTTGTTGAATCTTCATAGAGAACCATAGAGCAAGAGTTACCTCCGACGAGCGAGTGTTGTTAGAAATATGGCTAACATGGCTACGGTGTTCTTAGAAGCAACTTAGCTAGGAAACCTATGTAGAAGGGGGAAGGCCTGCTGTGTACTGCTTTCCCATGTTGTTTGACACATCAATTCCTATATCACAGAGTTTAAGAAAAGTCATTTTTATCTTTGACTCTTTCTCCCGTGCTTCTAAATTGATGGTGCTTGTGGAGTAACTTCAGGATAAGTGTGCTCTTTTGGTTTAATTATTTATAAGGAATCGAAGAACTTCACTACATAGTTGATGATGCAAAGATATAACATAATACTAAGAAGACAAATTGCATGAAAGGAAGAATGAAGACAACATAAGATAATAAGAATAGAAATTTTTTCTCACACGAGGGTTGAAGCAAATCCACACAACACAGCGATAAAGTCTCAATACTGTTTGTCTCTATTGTGATAATAAAGAGATATATGTACTGTAGAAACATCTCCTACTAGGAAAATGATATATACTCCAACTACGAAGCCATAAAATCGTTTTATTCTAATTCAACTCCTACATCACTAAGGATTCTAGATTAAACTCAAATAATGATTTAGAAATCAAAACTAAAGAATCATAACAGAAATTTACTTCAGTACTGAAAATCCACTTAATGCTGTATCATAAGGTGCTTCAAAATGACTAAATATATACAAATATATAATGAGGACTATTTAATTTGACACTCTTTTATGCCGTAACTTTTATCATAAAAAGCCTTCTTTTGAGATGAAAAGGATTGTGAAATTTTCCTCGTCGAATTTACTCTTCTTGAGCCTTTTGTTATCCCCATTATTAACCGTTGGTTGAAAAGTGTTAAGTATGTGAGTTCTGAGTGTTGGCCTTTAATATGTTGTTTCATAAAAAGATGCTCGAAACACATACAAGCTTGCACCTTTTTTTGCTAGGACAAGAATAATAAACTTCAGGACTTTCAATCATCATGTCATGATATTCTTTTTGGAGCTATGAAGTCAATTGTTGGATCAAAAACTTAAGATCCAGTTCTCTAAGCCTTCCCAAGCTTGAATAAAGTCCTGCTTCTGTCCTTTTGCTTCTGTTGTTCCTTCCATGCTCTCTTTAGATTTTAGTGGTGCACTTATATTATATTGCTGAAGTCTTTCACCCAATCCTTAACCCTAATATGCTAATCACCTAGTTGGCTACCATTCTCTTCCTCTTTGGCCTTGGAATGAACAACACCTATGTTCAATTTAAGCTTTGGTTCGTCTTGGTAAGTCAACATAGTGGCCCTTGTTCAGTTAGTTCCATTGTGCAATTGATATTATCCTCGCAAAGATGTGAAGCGAAACCAGATTGGAGATTATGAAACGATAGAATGGGAATTATTGATGGAAGTAACATTCTTTTCTCTTGAAACTTCATACTCAATCCAGGGACAGATCCATGATTTACTTGTTTTTGTTTTGTGTGGGGGGGGGGGGCGCAGTTACCATTAAAGTAAAATATTTATAAATTTTAATTTTAATAGATAGTAAAATAAAATTATTATGTGTAAAAGAAAAAATGACTTTCAATCAAGATCATTGTAGTTTTCGAAATATATAAACAATTTTTAGAATAATTATCGAACTTTACTCGACGTTTCTGAGTACCTATTTTCTTATGCTTACACATAAAAATAGGATATTAAACTATAATACGAACCCAATTGCTCATATGAATACTCATTGTATTTATAATATTATGCTATTTTTAAGAGTTTTATGATTAATGTATGTTTTATTAGTAAATAATTTTTTTTGCAATATTTTTCATCGTACTTGATTTTTTGTCTCATTCTATCTGGAGTTAACGATTTTGTCTATTTTATTATTATATGCAAGCAATCAGTTAAAAAAGCAATAATGAGTTGTTCATTATAGATCAATGTACAATTAACTAATGTACAGTTAACTGGAATCAAGAAAAGCATTAAATGAAAAACAAAAGATAATTCAACCACAAATTTCAACTATATTATAATGATTATTTTTTGAAAAAATATAAACAAGAATTATTAACACTATTTGTATGCATATCTGTTGGACGATAGACTCTAAATAATTTATGGTGATAGACTTTTTGTTGTCTTTAAATATTGATTTCTTGTATTTTCCCCCTTATCAATAATGCTTTTTATAGGTTTTAAAAAAGTGCTTATTAATTTTATATAATATTTCCTTTCAACAATATCTTTTCGTAAATATTAGAAAAACTTCTTATTAATTTTAATTAAAAAAAGGCGGGAGTTGTTTACAATTTAACATTTTCTTTTTGTTTCCCTTTTTCTTCTTTCTCCTGAAGCAAGTAAGCAGGAAAAGAATAAGTGGGCTAGTGGGGAGCTGTTCAAAAAATAAAGAGAATGAGTGAGACTTGGGTAAGGCCAATTGAACTTGAATACTCGACGTATGTGTGTAATGTAAAGGCGCTCACCAACTCGGCTAAATCATTTTTGCCTATATTTAAAACCTTAAATCTATATTTGGGGGTTTGGGGGTGGGTATATGCACCTCCCCCCCCCCCCCCCCCCCCAAAAAAAAAAAATCCGTCCCTGACTCAATCGCAATTTTGATCATATGCTTCCAAACTTGCTTCTTGTCAAACAATATGTTCTTTTCACTATCATGCTTCATATTAAGAGTAGCCAACTAAGATTGATTGAAAAGGATATGCGTGAATCTTACAGCCATCACACCACATTGAATCATTATAAATAGGAGTTGATTTATGGACAAGGGTACGATGGATTATTATATAAAAAAAAAGAGCACCTAATGCTCAAGTCTTCATATGGTTTCTCTTTCACAATCCAACACCTTGTAGGCAGTTGGTCAGAAGCTTTCTATATGTAGGTAAGATGAGTTTTGGACACCTTTATGTTGCTCATGCATGGTTGCCCAGGTTCACTATCTTATTGATGCCTTCATGCTCACTGGAATGTCAAAGTCCACTTTCTATGGCATGGATTTCCCTCTTCCTCCGTAATTTGGCTGGCCTCGAACTTTATATTTACTCAAATGCTGAGTTGGCTTCAGTTCACTGTAGCAATAGCTTCATTTATCAAAATTGTCTCTTTTTTCCTGGGCTTGGAATTAGCCCTTACGAATAACCTTTAGCTTCTTTACTGAAAACAAGTATTACAGCTTGTCCTAACATTGGATAGAGTATCCTGCATATGGCAAAAGTGCTTGATTCCACTTGCTTCTTCTGCCTATGTTCAACCTTAGTCATGCACTGTGACAAACATTTTGCTGCCTGAATTGCTCATATGATGTCTTTCATGATTCGCCAATCACTAGTAAATTGATTATCATTTTGTCCGACATTTCATGATGAGCTTCAACTGGTAATGGGCAAGTTAAAACTTTAGATATCCATAACAAGTTACTAATAGAAAGATGCTTTGGTCGAGTATGTCAGATCAGTTTCTGTGCAAACAAATCAGGTATAAGGGGAGGAGTTAATTTGTAAATAGTGTATCATATGTTTCAGTTCTAGCCTTAATTTAGTTCATAAACACACTAAATCGACAGCAAATTGTAAGTGTATATGTAGTTTTGAGAAGGTCTGCCAGGATCTGATCGGCTTATGGCGACACATCTAATTAACTACCCCCACAAATATCACTCTCAATTGAGATACTTGGTTTGCTTTTGTCATGGCAACACTTGTAGCTGGGACTTATTGCTAAATAAAGAAGTGAGGCACAAGCCTAAAGTTTCGTGTAGTTCAACGAATTCAATAAATATAATTGCTTTGCCTTGGATATCCGAGCCACAAATTGCAGTAAGCTAGTACTAATTTCCATCACACTTTGTTATAGGGAGGATTATGTGAATGGTTATAATTCGTTGGTTTTTTCCTTCTCGTCGATGCGGGTTCAAGCGTTTTAGAATTCTAAGTTGACCAATGCCTAAAAATATTGACCGGTGCACAAGTCTGACTCGAGCCCTTAGAGATTGTATCAGAGTTATTCAGTGGATTTTTGGTGTCACATATTTCAGTATGAGAGTTTGTATCGCCCTCCTGTACTGGGCATGGAGGATTATGTGAATGGTTACTTAGCTCCTCATTGTCAACAGACTTAATTTTGGGCCACTTGATATCATTGTCCAGAGATGTTCACAACTCCAAGAGTGTAATCCGGAATCTTACACTAGATGTCTGTGCGTTCAGATTGCACGAGATTTACACTCCATAATCACCTATTCACCAATAACATAAATCATACAAACGCTAGCAAAATATTTTACGCATTTAAGGTTGCTCTATTTTTTATTTACTTGTTGGGTTTAAACACCCTGATAACTATTCAACATTCACAATATGTTATTCCTCTCCAAGCTTGAGGTAATTTTCCTATACACGTCTCTTGGACATCTCAGACTCGTATTTCTTTTGAATCTTATTGAAGAGATCTATTAAGTTTGAACATACATTATAAATTCTTGAATAAGATTTGTAAGGATATAATTTATTAGTGACCCACTTTTTGATTCGCAAAACTAGACCCTTTGGTATACAAATATTAACATTACACCCTAGTATTCAACCTTTGTAAATTGTGACAAGTAAGTCCATCGGAGGAATAATTTGACTTCGATTGTACACCCAACTACCTATACATTGCATGATATGTGCACTTTGCACCATATCCTATGACATTTTGTCCACTGACTACCTACACAATTGCATGATATTCGCACTTTGATACACAATCCAAGTCATGCTTAAAGCAAATGTTAGACTTTTCGGAGGGAATATTTCAAATTATTCCTCCGATATACTTAGTTGTCACAACTTACAAAAGTTGGGTGTTCGGGTGCAAAAATTAATAGATTATGCACCACAGTGCTTCGCCCGACATATGTTGGGGTCGAAAATGCTTTTTACTCTATTAAATATTTAGATAGTTAATTAGATTTGATTAAATACAGTAAACTGCACCCAATATTGATATTGAACTGAATATATATTTGTCAAAAATTGAAACAAAATATTCATTTATTAGATTATAACAGGTTTAATTCGATTAAATCATACCAATTTAGATTAAATTCAACTACATACGACAATTATTAATCTAATTAAATACGATAAATTCAATTCCAACTAAGTATGGTAATACAAAATAATAAAAAGAATGCGAGTAATATATTTTTTCAAAAATAACATATAAATAATATATATGTATATACATAAGAAAAATAAAAACTAAAAAGTCACTGTTCATCATTCCTAACCAAACAATCCCCCCCCCCCCTCTCTTCCCCGCACCTCCGGTCAACCCTTCCCACCCTGCCAAAGGCCTCCTCTCCAGCCCCAGCCCAACCCTTTCTCATCCCGCCCCCCTCCAACAACTAAGGCTCCCCTCCCCCTGTGAACCACGGTTAATCGCTTCCCTTCTTTTTGTTTTTTTCAATTTCTTATTCTAATTTTTGTTTTTCTTTAAGGGTATTGTGGTCATTTACAATTTTTGATTGTTGAGGATTTTTTTAGTTTTTCTTTTGATTTTAAAAACTAGTAAATTGCATGACAAAAGCATGAGAAGTGCATAAGTTTAATAACAAACAAAATGATGAATATTGTTTTTTTCTTTTCTTTTTTTAATGCTTGCTTAGTATTGCCACTGCATTATTTTTAGGATTTTTTAATAAATTATCAGTTATAATCTCAATAAATATTATTTTAGTACTGTTGATTGTTTATTTTCAATGAATATAGTTGGTATAATTAAAACCTCGCCAAAATTAATGTATAACGTACACTTGATTGTAACACTAAAGCATTTGAAGACAATAGTTGGATAAAGTGTTTAAACAAATAAAAATATCAAATACTAAAAGCCCAAAACCCAAATAATAGTTCAGCTAAGTAAATGTTTTTTGCTCAAGGACTATAAAAATTTGAGTTATGGTTATATTAGTCCTTTTATTTGACTGTAATTCCTCGTGTGTTCTCTTTTACTTGTAGATTTTTTTGCTTTATTATTCTTCTTCAAGTGTCGTATATTTCTTCTCCACTTTGCTCAAAAGTTGGTTGTTGACATCGTCTTTGTTCGTTTTTGATAAATTGTCGACAACTGAATGAAGTTAAACGAAAATGAGTCTTTTGTAAGTTGTTTACGGTTTGTACTCAAATTTCTAAATAAATGCCATATTTATAGCTAATCAAGAGTAAGGAGCGCAAAATTTAGTGGTCTAGATAGAACCATTTGGGATTGAGTCAACTTTTTGTCCATTATCAGTTTCAATGAGAAGGAAACTAAATACACATAAACAGCCAGAACTCGTAAAATTGGTGGTAATTCATTACCTTCAGAATAGTTATAATTTATTACTTTTAATATCAAGCAAAAATTTTAAACAACAATATTTTAGTTATTTTGAAGTACAAATGTAAAATGTAGAAACAATACAAGCATTTAATGGAAACTTACGTTTAGTTAGTCTTTACTCTAATCATTACCTAATGTTTTTGTAAACTTCTTTTTTATCTACTGTAGTCGTGCACTTGGTTTGTCATGAGCTCAACTCATGTTCTGTTTTTGTGGTAAAATTTAAGAGGTTCAACAATAAATGGTATGTATGTTACTTTTGTGAGGTACTTTAAGTATTTTAAACTGTATTTTAAAAAAAAATGCTTTTCTCTCATGATATTGATATTGTATTCATAAATAAAATTAAATTTGAAACAAATAAAATAATGGCAGCAGTATTAATGTAAGAAGAAGTTTGTAAATGGGGATTACAATATATTGATTTGGGTTACAATGTCATGTATTTTCAAAGAAAAATTTAAATATAATTCATATTCTATCACTCTCCACAAAATAAATCCCACAAATAACTCGCAATTCATATCCCGAAGTTGCCTCCCAAGTTATCTCCACCTAAACCCAGAAATAGAGATCACTCACCTGTTCAAAAGTTGCAAACTCTATGACAGGTATCTGATTTAAATTTTGCAGTAAAAATACATCTAGCTTCCAGTTGTAGCATATACCTCTAAGTTTTGGTTGCCTTCGCTTAGAGACATCAATTTATAGTAAGAAGGCATTAGTACAGGAAGAGTCAAATAGTTAATATATTATCAGTTATCAAATTATGGTGGTATGTGGAGGGTCTTGCAACTTAAAAATCTTTAATGACCCCTTCACAAGGAGTTTAATAGAAATGGAATTAACTCCACTTAAAGGGTTCAATGAAAATGGGGAGCTATACATACGTCGACCCTATCAATTATTATTTGAAATAGTTTACAATAATAAGGATACATTAGGAGAAGGGTAATTGTGTCTTTTCACAATTAGAAGAAACACATCTCAAGATTCATACTTTTAGTATAGAATAAATAAATAAATAAATTAATTAATTAATCAAGTGCAAAATAGTTATTTTTCCATATCTGTTAAGACTTTTTCGGACCCCTTCCATTTAGGGAGGTTTTTGTATTTAGCCAAAGTTGAGCATGTACCTGTATTTAGCCCATAAGTTTGGGGTTTGGTAATTTTCCCTTCTTTTTATTCTTTCTGGTCTCAATCCTCCAAATATTGCTTATTAGATAAAGCTCAATTCATATCATCCAGGAAATTTGTTGTAGAGCACTTTATGACTGAAACATCTTGTTAGTTGCAAGCATAAAATGAACTCGTAAATGAATCGCGATGAATGAGTATGGCTATGCCTTTTTCATTTCAATTTTTTGGTTTGTTAATCCGTACGGAGTTGGTTTTTATTTACCAAGAAAGATCATTTAGGCTTCGTTTGCATTTGTAACCGGAGGTGATGGTAAAAGAACAAAAATGGATAATTAGATTGTGACATTGTGTATCAAGGAAGTCATATATATTCATGTGATGTGTTTCGAGCTTATCTTAAACCTTCTTGTTTCCTCTTTGCTCTATGCAATTTATTTTCATTTTTCAGAACTGTGAACTCTCTCACTTGCCTACCATCTAACTATGCTCCCTAACTTCCTATTCTTTACTCCATTTAACATCAGGAATATATATTGGGAACGGAAATGTGATCCATTTCACTCGTGGGGCGGGTCAGGAGATTGGGACAGGAACAGTATTAGACCGTTTATTTCTCAGCTCATCTCCATCTAATCCCTCGGACTCCCCCTGCCCGAGATGTGGTGACCAATCACGAGCCGACGGGGTCATCTCTTCCTGCCTCGAGTGCTTTCTTTCTGGTGGCGATCTCTATCAATTTCAATACGGTATCTCACCAGCCATTTTTCTTGCTAAAGCTCGTGGCGGGACATGCACCCTTGCTCGGTCTGATCCACCCGAAGACGTCCTCCACCGTGCTGAATATCTCCTTCAGAATGGTTTCGGTGGGTACCACATTTCCAAGAACAACTGTGAAGATTTTGCAATCTACTGCAAAACAGGTTTGCTCGTGTTTACAACTATAAGTGTGGGACGGAGCGGTCAAGCAGCTGCATTTTTTGCTGCTGCTAGTACTATTATGTCATCACCACTTAGGTTTATGACAACGGGGTTTGGTGGTCTGACGGCGGTTGGTTGTGGGATTTATTGTATTGGTCGAATTGTCTCCGATATTGGAGTACGGCGTGATGTGATGAAAATCCCCGTGGAGAGGCTCGTTGCTCAGTCAGGGGTTGATGATGAGCCCGAAGCAGCAAAACAGACCTCTAAGGAAGAATAACCTTATGATGTATCAAAGTTTCCGAAATAACAACTAGGGTAATTTTATTGAACCATGGGGATGAATTATTTGAAAATTATATATTTATGTTCTTTGTGTAGTGAATTGTACTGTTTTTCTTTCCCCTTCTTTGTAGTTTTGTAATTAATCCCCTTCTTTGTAGTTTTGTAATTAAGTGTACTTTATTGTGTATAAAGAACTTTGAACTGTTTTTGTATCTATATAATATCTATGCTATTATATAAACTGGGAGAAGCTCAAAGTTAACTACTTTGGGCTGTCAAATTTTGGTGAAGTCTTTATCCATTCAAAATTTGACAAATGTCCCAAATAATTTTCATTTCCCTTCCAAATTTTATTCTTTCCTATTTTTTCTCACATTATCTTTATATATTACGTTTATTTTTCTTTTTCCTCCCATACCTTTTTTTTCCCACTATCTTCTTTATGTTTTATTTATTTGATTTTGGTACAAAAAATAATTGTCAAATTGACTTTAACTAAAAGAATTTATATATATATTTTTTAATTTTGCACACGCAACGAGTGTGTGGCATCTACTAATACTAGTATAAAGCACGTGCGATGCACGTGGATGCATGATTCTGCTATTGAATTTTTAGGAATCAAATAAGTTAATTGGAAATCTGGTTGAACATCCAGCGGGGGCTTTTATATCTTCCATTCATAACAAGACCAAATCTATATAGATAAGTCTTCAGCCCTTAGATTTATGATTTGGATGAAGTGGAGGCAACCCTGTTGGCCCATTCGATAATAGTCTCACCCCATCTTTGATCCCTTTTTCATCTCGTAATGCATAATAAACCCAGAGGAGGTTTAGACTAGTTAGTTGGCAGAACAATATTAAAATCCGATAAAGATGACAAATAGTTAGCAGAGAAAAACGTTGGAACATCAATAATAGGTGACATTGAGACAAAAATGCCTTTTAAGATTCTCACCTACATATTTAATCAAATTCAGGCTCTATCCTAGGACTTTGCCATTGTGCTCCAATGGTTGAAATAACAGAATAACAAATATGAAATATAAGAATGATCGAGCATTTGATTTGGAGGAATCAGCATGCGTGATTTGTAGGTTGATTGAAACTAAATTTATCTCACCTTGTAGACCCTGGATATGAGAGGACACAATGAGCTCATTGATAGGAGTCGGTTTTACGTATATTTTGGGCCCATTTTATTAACAATTTAGGTTCGTTTATCGCTTGATTTATGTCACTTGTGTGTTTAATTTGTGCATTGAGTGATTTTAGGCATTAAACCAAAATGCACGAAGAAAAGGGCAAAAGATGACATATCAAACGAACTCAAGACAGGATGCTTCGCACGCTGGATGAAGAGAAGGAGTCCTTGCACGCAGTATGGCGCCTAAACGCCACATTACTCGCTCCTAGGTGCCGACCCATCCGCGCCCGAGCGCCACAAGCACCACGCCTGGCCGCTGAGCTGACTTTCTCCCCAAGATAACTCTGCCACGTAGGAGGCGCCAATTCACCCGCGGCTGGGCGCCGCTGTAATTGTTTTTCAAAACTATAAAACCCAAAATTCGAAAATTTTGGGAAATTGCTTGGATTTGGATCAACTTTTCACCAACTTTGAAGGTCAAGATAAGGAGCATAGCTAAGGATTGAAGCTTCAAATCGAGGATCTGTCATCAATCAATCGTTTAGGGAGTTTTAATCGTTTTTTGGTACATTTTATGTCCATGATTATGTACATGAATACGTTTAATTCTCTTATATCAACAATTATGGGCTAATTTTGTATGACTAGGGCCTTGTAAGGATCGATTTGTAATTAATTTGTATAATTGATAATCGTTGAATTAATTTCTATGTTGCTATGTTTTATGAATTTGTATTTATGTTTCCTACATGTGATTGATCACCATATGTATGATTGATTGCCTAGTTTAGTGTTTTGAGAAAAACTTGAACTAGGGTGCAAGGGATTCATAACATCACCGACCAAATAGGAATTCCCCCTGACATAGGTAAAGATTCCCGGGTGTAGTCGTTTGATTTATGCTAAGGAAGCTCTAGTCCGTCAATGCATGCTTAGTGGTTAGATTTCCGGGTAGACATACTTAGGAAACCATCATTTAAGCATAGGATATCTATCACAAGACATCGGGTAGTTATTATTATAGGATCTTCCACCATAGCAACCAGGTCTAATAATTCAACGAGAGTCTTTGTACAAATACAGATCAAATCAACTCTTGCATGTACCTTAGTCGCTTTTCATATTTGAGTTTCAATCTTTTCTTTGTCCTCACTCTTGTTCTTCGCACTCTTAATTGTATTACTTTTCCTTTAATTGTCTATTTCTTTATTGCAAATCTTAAACTAGAATTCAAGTCTCTGAGGTTCAACAACCCGGACTTTTTGTCCATCTATTACTATTTCACGACTAGTATACTTGCTACCAAAACGCGTTAGGTTCTAGCGTGTCAAGTTTTTGGCGCCGTTGCCGAGGACTTGTTCATTTTAGTTTTTGATTTTTTTTTACGTTTTCATAGTTCTTAGTTTTTCGTTTATTTCTTACTTTTTTTTTAATTTTTCTTGTTAGTCTAATTTCGTTTCTTGGATTTTCTTGATAGGTTTGTTCTTGGTGCATGACCCGCTCCTCCAACGAGCCTCAACTTGATTTTGAGCTTAAAATTGAATGTGTTCTCCTGGTAAGTAGACGAGTTCGAGGAATGGCGGGACAATCTCTATCAACCAAATCTGAATGCACGTTTCCTGAATATGAACTTACCGGAGAATCGGGAGTGGTTACAAGGCATTCTCCAAGCTTTGCAATCGCCTCCTCCTCAACAACTTCCATCATTCCGGGGTAGTCTACCACCGAGGGTCCACAGCATACTGGGGTTCGTGGTCTTGCCCAACTTCTATGCACCGAATTATCACATCCCGTCTCATATATTTAGTATGGTGCAAGGTGAACCGTTCTATGGCGAACCTCATGAATCGCCTCATGCACACTTGGAGACTCTAGATGATGCTCTCATGACCATTCAATTTCATCCAAGGGATCTAGATGTAATCTGTCTTAGAGTCTTCCACTTCTCACTTAAGGACAAGGCGACCACATGGTACAAGTATCTACCTCCTCAATCTATCATGACATGGGGTGAGTTAATGGACGCCTTCTTAAACAAATTCTTCCCACCCTCCAAGATCAACGAGCTCCGGAGCAACATAAAAGGGTTTAGGCAAAGGAATAATGAGTCCTTAGCCGCGACATGGGCTCCGTATAAAGTCATGCTTAGAAAATGCCTGGATCACAACTTTGGATTGAATGAGCAAGTGTTACACTTCTACGATGGAGTTCGATCACACATTAGAAATAGTCTCAATGTGGGTGCGGGCGGTGATCTCCTCGGTTTAGATTGCCAAAGTGTGTGGGACAAGATTGAACAATTAGCCTGGGAAGATGAGCTCTATCCTGATGATGAAGAGGTATCTGCCAAAAAAGTCGTATGCGTTTAAGAGTTGGAAGAAGAGGTAGCTTTGGAACCAATGGTTGGCAATGTGAACTATGTTGAAAATGCCAATCGACCTCAAGTGAACTTCCATGTGTCTGAAAAATTTCCAAAGAGACCTAATCCGGCACAGAATGCACAACCGGGTATTTATCAAACACCAAGGCCTCCATTCAACAACAATCAAGCTCAAAGGTAAGGTAATCCTCATGCACAAGGGCAAGTTAGGCCTCCTACAACCGATGAACGTCTCGATGCACATATTAAGAAGTCGGATGAATAATTCAATTAGCTCCGACGAAACATAACGAAGGACATGTTTATGGAAATGACAAATATGAAAACATACACGAGCCATTTATCAAGGGTGATTAGTGAGAGAGCCACGGGAATTTTGCCAAGCAATATGGAAAAGAATCCTAAGGAGCAATGCTATGAGATTGCCTTAAGAAGTGGAAAACAATTGGAAGATGATGCAGTTCGCACCTGTTACATCCTGTCCAGATTCTGAGGTTCGCACTGCCACGCCTAGGCACCAACAAGATGGCGCCCAGGTGTCGATCACGCCCTCCAGGAAAATGTGTTTTGCACTGCGACGCCCAGGCGTGACTCAGATGCACCCAGGCGCCGTCTCCTGCTTCTTTAGCCTCTAGTTCTTTGTCTCCGACTCCCGCTCCACCCATTGCAATCCATTTACCGTTCCCGTTAGCTCAGCACAAGCATAGAAAGGAGATGGATCCAAGCTTCTTTAGAATCCTAGCTATTCTTCATGGAGTTTGAATCAACATCCCCTTCATTGATGCCATTTTGCCCATGCCCAATTGCATTAAGTTTCTCAAAGACATCTTTATCAACAAGAAAAAATGGGAAGTGAACGAGACGATATGTCAAATTGAGGAGTGCTCGTCCATTGTGCTCAACGAGTTGCCTCGCAAGTTCAAAGATCCGGGATGCTTAACCATTCCATGCACCATTGGGCACCTCACACTCGAGAGAGTTCTTTGTTACTCGGGAGCTAGCATCAACCTCCTTCCTTACTCTATTTTTAAGATGCTCGGCCTTGGAGATCCTAAGCTAACATCCATGTCCTTGCAATTGGCGGATCACTCAATCAAGCACCCAAAGGGCATTATCGAGGATGTCATTGTACAAGTCGACAAGTTTTTTTATCTGGTTGACTTTGTGGTTCTCGAGATGGATAGCGACATTGATGTTCCCTTGTTCCTAGGAAGACCTTTCCTAGCCACTAGCAATGCCAAGATCGACATGGGAAAGGGCAAGTTGACATTGAAGGTAGGAGATGAAAAGGTGATATTCGATGCTTATAATGACATGAAACCATCCATGGATAATCTTATTTGTTTAAATATCGATGCTATTGCTCGATGAGAAATGTACAAGTGGCAAGACTAAGGGAACTCTCGAGTTGGAGGACGAGGTCCCTAATGAAAAACAAGACAAGGCGAGAAAAGAGGATTTATGCATGAAATACATTCCACCACATCGACGTGTTCGTGAGATTGACAAGACAAATGCGGCATGAAGGACTAATCTCAAAACACCGCAATATGAGTAGAGGCGAGTGGGGCATGAGGATAATGGACAAAATGACAAGAATATTGTCGTGCTAAATGGGCCATCTATTTGAACCTCAAAGAGCACAAATAGGAGGCAACCCAAGTTTGTAAGTTTTGTTTTCTTTTTCCTTTCGTTTTTATCTTGTCTAGTTTGTTTCGTTATGTTATGTTCAAGCATGCACTTTTGGCATGCTTATCTTTGAGTCTTGATGGTTTTGTATTGTGAGTACATGACGTGTCGTAGTCGAGTTTTGCTTTGGGAAATCTTTCTTTGCGGATTTGAGGTTGGAATAGATTCCAAGTGAATAAGGTTTGCTTTTCAGCATCCTTGGTGTAAGTACTCTTGTTTACCTTTTTAAATTCTCATGGTTGAGTTAACATTGAGGATCATGTTGAGTTTAAGTTTTTTTTTTTTGGGTGGGGGGTAGGGGGTGGGGAGGGGGTATATGAGTATGCTTATCAATTTTATGTGTCATGTGATCATATTTTTAGCTCAAGTTTGGGGGTGTCGTTGCTATTGCATGTGTTTTGTTCAAATTTTTGTGAAAAATCAAGCATAACAAATTTTTTGTGAAAAATCAAGCATAACAAAATTTTTGTTCTAGGATGTTAGCCTGCCAATTGGTACAATTAGACTTGAGAATTCGAGACAATGGCATGATATCTTCTGTGTTCTATTAATGGTCTAAAGTGAAAATTATACATCTTGATTATGCTCATTTCAACCTTAGTTGAGCGTCAATCTTCCTTAGATAATACACGTTGCACATAAGTCGAAGGTATAGGGATTGAAAAAGGTTCCCTATCCCGAGACATGTTAGGAGCATCCTCGGATGTATTAACCTAGATTTTTCATGTTGTTTTGAGAAGATTAGTTGCTTATAGGTTCATAATTGTGTTAAATGAATGAATGTTTAAGATAAGACTGGTATGACCTTGAAAATTCAGTCAGGCCAACGAGTATTGGAGGTCACCAAAGCACCATTGGCTATATGCTATACTCGTTGAGCTAATTTGAGCTTTGCTCAAGCCAATCAGGAATGAGTTGAATAAAAGACCTCGTTCTATTTCGTGGCCTTTGCCACTCGGGTCATTAAGTTCGTAGGAGTGTCTTAACACTTAACACCCTAAACCCTTTGGTTTGGGAGTTGTTGACCCAAAGCCCGTTATATGGGTGGCAAGAAGATGTAAGGGGGTAGAACATCACACGAGGCCTTATGTTGTTATAAGCTTAAATCGTTTCAAAGCGTGAAATGTCAATGTAAAGTGAATGGAAATGGGCACAATTTAACCTTAAAGCTGCCTATGATTCGATAAGCTTTATGATCTATCGAAAGTTGGTAGATATGGGGAATGTTTCAGAGCATGGTAGGGATGCCTTTCAATCATAATACCCTAGACCTTATCCTGCTACACCCTTTGGAAATTGGTTCGATTCTAGGTGTTGAATGAGCATTATCTTCATGTGTGTATATGTTATTGAGCTTTATTATCACTTGATTTGTGCCATTGCATCATAGTTCTTCTTTCAAAGTTGTCTCGGTTGGTTTGCAAAAAAACACCTATGTTAACAGGTGTTAACATATGAAATTGCAAAAAAACACCTATGTTAACAGTTGTTAACGAAATAGGCTAAAAACCACCATGTGTTATTCAAAAGTCTGCAAAAAATCACTTTTTGTTAAAAAGATATATATTTTTTGGGTGAAATAACACTATTACCTTTCGTTTTGTTTGAATAGTGTATAAAATACAAAAAAACATGTCATTAATGGTGAAAAATATGAAAAACACGCTCGTTTTTTTTTAAAAGTGACTTTTTACAAACTTTTGAATAACACATGGCGGTGTTTAGCCTATTTCGTTAACATAGGTGTTTTTTTGCAATTTCGCATTAACACAGACTTTTTTTTTTGGCATTTGTCCCTAGATTTTTTTGTCTACTCTCCGCCATGCTCTTTCTTATTCAGCTTGGAGTTGAAAAATTGAGGCTTTGTATGGTTGTGTTTTCGAAAGTGAATTTTGAGTTTTTTTTTGAAGAATGTGTAATCTAGATATTCGTGTGAAAATATCGACTTTTTAAATTTGTTTGGATGTATTTTTAGAAAATCGTTGGGAGTAGTGTAGATATGATATAAAGTTAATTTTTATTGGGATGTGATGTGAATATATTATTTAATAATAATTATTTAAATGTTTGAAAATATTGAATATAAGTTTTTATTACATAAAATATGATAAAGTAAGAAAGAGAATGTGTTGGATAGTGAGATAGTGTAATTAATGAAGAAAGAGAGTGAATTGATTGAAATAATGAAATGATGAGTAGTTATATAGGGGAATGTGTAGTAAGATTTGAAAATTGAGTATTTTTTGTAGAATTTAGTTTGAAATGTGCATTTTCATATTTTGTTGATCCAAAAAATGAAAATGTTCTCAAAAAATATAAACATACACAGCCTGAACTTTGAATTTGGTAGAAAGTAAACAACAATTTTCACTTGTCTATGTTACTGAGAAGGAAATTAAAATTTTAAACTACCAGTTTCTTTTACTTTCCTTCTTCTCCGGTTCCATAATTTCCTACGATTCTAGGGAAAATTGCAAGATTGGTACTCCAAATTGGCTAGTACGTTTTTTTAGTACTATAATTTGTTCTATTGGCAATTTGGTTACACTAACTTGCAAAAATTGGCAATTTCAGTACAAATTTCACTGGAAAATTCAAAATTGGCCGAAAATATTATTTTGCGGGAAAATTGACTTGAATTTGGGGATTTTGCTGAAATGGAGGGAAAATTACCTTCAGATTGGGAATTTCTTCATATGGAGGGATAATTGACCTATAATTTAGGGATTTAACTCAAATGCTTTCAATTTTTTTATTTAAATAGTTGGAAATTTCAATTCAAATATTTTTTTTTATCTAAGTTATTTGTTTATTTATTATAAATATAATATGTATAATTTATATATCTATGAAACAATTGAAGGTAAAAAAATTATAATACAATATGCATAAATTTAAACTAAATTATTTTTTAGTTAATATTCTGAATTTTACTATTTTTCTCTTTAAAAAAATGATTTTTTTTTCTTTCCTTGTTTTTATATTTCTAATTTTTCTGTTATTTCCTATTATTTGCTGATTTTTCAAAATCGATTTGATTATTTTTGATTTATTTTAGTTTTTGTTACTATTTGTTTTACATTTTTATGGATTTTACACTTTTTTTAGTTTTTAATTAATTTATTTTTCATCAATGAAAATCTTTGGCCACATTAAAATTTGTTTTATTTAAATTTAAATATTAGTTTGAGATATAATTTTTAATGTTTTCTAATTTCTTAGAAATAGTGCAATGTTTTTTATTTTTCTTATATTTTTTGAATTTCCATAAGTTTTCAAAAAAAAATTATTGTTTTCTATTTTTAATATTTTTTGAAAATGTATGAAAATTCAGAAAATATAAGAAAAAAATAAAAAATATTTAAAAAAATTAGAAATTATATGTTAAGCTAATTTTTAAATTTAAATAAAGTATCTTTTAATGGTAGCAAAAGTTTTCATTGATAAAAAATAAATTCATTAAAAACTAAAAAATGGTTAAAACCATAAACAAAAACTCAAAAAATCTGAAGTATTGGAGCTTAGCTCTCGACGCACGTTAGCAGTCTAATGTGCACCCACAAACCAAAAAATGGGGAGGAAGAAAGGGCGCAAGGTCACTGAAGTTTTAGCTAGCCCACAGGATCCCAGCAAGACGAGTAGCAACTCACACCAGCCAAATTATATGCCTATAAAAGTATGATGCTTTATGATTAAGCGTTTAAATCAATCATACCTAATTCAATTCTCAAAGTGAGAAAAAGTTGCTCGTTGAGCGCTTTGGTGAAGATATCTGCCAATTGTTTGTCAGTTCCAATAAAATGCGTGGAGATATCTTTATTCTGAACATGGTCACACAAGAAATGGTAGTGAATGTCAATGTGTTTAGTTCTAGAATGAAGGACTAGGTTTTGGGTCATAGCTAAAGCGCTCTGGTTATCACAATGGATTGGGGTAGGACCTAAGATAATTCCATAATCTTTAAGTTGTTGCCTCATCCAAAGGATTTGTGCACAACAGCTTCCAGCGGCTACATACTCGGCTTCAGCAGTAGAAGTCGTTATGGATTGTTGTTTCTCACAAAACCAATCTATCACCTAGAAATTGACATGTACCACTAATACTTTTTCTATTTAGTTTGCATACTGCAAAATCTGCGTCTGAATAACCAATTAGTTCAAAAGGAGAGTCCCGTGGATACCACAAGCCAATATTTTGTGTGCCTTTTAGGTATTTAAGGATTTTCTAGGAGGCAATTAAGTGTGACTCTCTAGGATCAACTTGAAATCATGCACACATGCATACCGGAAAATATAATATCAGGTCTACTAGCAGTAAGATAAAGAAGTGATCCAATGATACCTCTATAGTTAGTGATATCAATTTTCTTCCCACTTTAATCTTTATCTAACTTAAGCGTTTGACTCATTAGAATTTTTGAAGATGATGTATTTTCCATACCAAATTTCTTAATCATATCTCTTGTATATATAGCTTGGTTTATAAATATGCCATTAGAGAGTTGTTTAACTTGCAATCCTAAGAAGAAAGTTAATTCACCCATCATGCTCATTTCAAATTGATCTTGCATCATTTTTGAAAATTTCTCACACAATCACTTATTAGTAGATCCGAAAATAATATCATCAACATAAATTTGGACTAAGAGAATTTCTTCATTATGGGTAATTTTAAATAACGTTGTGTCAACGCTGCCTTTTGAAAAGCCTTTACCTATAAGGAAGATAGAGAGAGTGTCATACCATGCTCTTGGTGCTTGTTTAAAGCCATAGAGTGCCTTATCCAATTTATAGACAATACTTTTGCCATGGTTGTTGATGAATCCTGGTGGTTGCTCCACATATACCTCTTCTTGGAGTTTACCATTCAAGAAAGCACTCTTCATGTCCAATTGATACACTGTGAACTTGTTGAATGCGGCAAATGCTAGGAACATCCGAATCGCTTCAAGATGGGCTACTAGGGCATAAGTTTCATCAAAGTCAATACCCTCTTCTTGACAATAACCCTGAACAACGAATCTAACTTTGTTTCTTATAACAATACCATCTTCGTCCATTTTGTTTCTGAAAACCCATCTAGTCCCAATAACTCCTTGGTGAGTTGGTCTAGGAACTAGTGTCCAAACCTTACTACGCTCAAATTGGTTAAGCTCCTCTTGCATCGCATCTACCCAACTTGAATCATTAAGTGCTTCATCCACTTTCTTTGGTTCTATTTGAGATAGGAAACTTGCGAACATAGCCTCATTAAGTATAACTGCTCTAGTCCTTACAGGTGCTTCAATATCTCCAATTATTAGTTCTGGTGGATAGTCTCTAAGCCATTTTCGATCTGGTTGAAATGGGTTGAGAGACTCTTGATCATCAATCGCTTGACCCTCATTTGTCTCTTGCGCAGTCGCTTCATCATTCACAGTTCTAATTTGCTCTTGATGTATCATTCTCTTCATGATCATCAGTGTTTTTTGCAATATCATCAATGATAACCTCACGAATAACCTTAGGATTGGGCACAAAGATCTCATCATTCTCATCATCATCACTATCATCACCAAGATTGATTTGTGACACTTGTTGAGAAAGATCTTCAACTCCTACATCATCAATATTAACCTACTTGGTTCTTGGTTAGCATCATCAAACACAACATGAATAGATTCCTCAACCTTCGATTTGATCTTGTTTAGGATAAAGAAACTCTTTCCATTTTTGGCATAACCTAGAAAGATTTTCTCTTTCGCTTTAGGATCAAACGTCTTTAAGTTGTGAGATCCATTGTTATGAATGAAATATTTTGAACCAAATACATGAAAATAAGAAACATTAGACTTACGTCCCTTCCATAACTCATATGGAGTTTTTTCTTGTTGCTTGTTGATCATACACTGGTTCTGCGTATAGCAAGCTGTATTGATTGATTCGGCCCAAAACCTTTGAGGCAGCTTGGACGCAGCTAACATTGTCCTAGAGGCTTCTTTAACTTTCTGTTTCATCGCTTAGCAACTCCATTCTGTTGAGGTGTTCTAGGTGCAGAATACTCATGAAGTATTCCAAAATCTGTACAAAACTTCTCAACAATATGGTTAGTAAATTCAGTTCCTCTATCGTTTCTAATTCTTGTCACCTTTAGATCTTTTGAAGTTTGTAATTGATGAATTAGCGTTGTGAGCTTCACACTAGTTTCATCTTTGGACGCTAAAAATTCCACCCATGTATAGCGTGAGAAATCATCAACTATCACTAGCGAATACTTTTTACCACTAACACTCATGATTTGAATAGGACCAAACAAATCCAAATGCAACAGTTTAAGAATTCTAGAAGTAGATAGATGTGGTTTCTTCATAAAAGATGATTTAACTTGTTTACCCATTTGACATGCATCACATAAATGATTTTTCTGAAAGGAACCCTTAGGTAATCCCTCTAAAAGTTTTAGCGATATTAATTTAGAGATTGCGTTAAAGTTGAGGTGGTTCATTTTTCTATGCCATAACCAACCCAATTCATTTTAACTCTTAACAACAAAGCATGTAGCGTTGTTATCGATTCTTGAACCCCAATCTACCAAATAAACATTGTGTGTTCTTTTTCCTTTCAATTTAGTAGATCCAATCTTAGCATCGTTAATATAGCAAAATTCACTAGAAAATTTCACTTCAAAGCCTTTATCATAAAATTGACTAATGCTCAATATAATTATGCTGAAGACCCTCAACATAATATGCATCACTTATCATGACGTTCCCCCTATGCATGATACATATACCTTTGTTTTTACCTTTGGAGTTATCAACGAATATAACTTGAGGACCATTGATTGCACGATAGTTGATCAAAAGATCCTTTGAGCCTGTCATGTGCCTTGACGACCCACTATCGATGTATCCGTGCTGGCTATAGGTACCTGCATTTAAAGGGCAGTTCTAATTATTTTTAGATACCCATTTTGATTTGAGTCCTTCAAAATTAGTATCGTTAGTCTGAATTAAAACTTTTAGAACCCATATTTGCCTTGTCTTCATTACGGGAGGACTAGCCTTTTCGGGTTTCGGTTTGTGTTGTGTGTGCTTTTTAGGTGTATAATAATATCCTTGTGTTGGGAATTATATGAATAAAACGCAGCGGAAAGTAAATTTAATTCCTAAAGCCTGAATCATCTCTAATCCTCGTGTTTAATTGTGTATAGAAAAATTACTGTTCTCGCGTATGTTGATTTCTGAACGTGATCCTTTTCTCTAACGCCGAATTTGCCAACGTATCTAATTCGTCACGCCGGAATCAAAAACGAAAAACTCCTCCTTTCTTCCTTGTCAAACACGAATAGAGAGAGAGAGAGAGAGAGGTGGGAGACTTTTTCTTGGAGAGAAAGTTATGTAAATTGCCTTGTGTTATTTTTCACCTTGTGATATATTTATATCATTATGAAACAATAACACTAGCATGCAAGAGCCCTATTTGGGTGTCTATTTGGCCCCCCCTTAGTGGGCTCGGAAGCCTTCGGGCTTTCGTCTTGCTTGCTAATTAATTCGGATAATTTATTTATCCAATAAATAAATTGATAATCCAATTAATTCAATTTCTAATTAATTTATAATTCAATTTCTCCAAGAAATTAATTAACTCATTAATTTAATTAATTAATTAAATTATCCAATAATTAATTAATTAATTACGGCATCCAATGCTGTGAATTTCTCTCAAGTCTTTTTCCCATGTTTTTCCTTTTGTACTTCCTTTAAGCGCGACTCTTTAGGTTCGTCTCAAAAGGCAATAGGGAGGAATCCAAAGGGGCGTGAGTGACAACTAGCCAGTCTCGTGGCTCACACCGTAACCCAATTGAGAACGAATGAATAGGATCATTCCAAACCTTTACGCCGTGAATACCGTACGTGTATAAACCTTTTATTCTTATATCCCAATCAAGTAAGAGTCATGGTTTAAAGTCAAACTCATATAACTTGACCATATGCCTAAGCTCATAATAAGTCGAGGTATTTAAATGCTTTGGCCAAAGACTTTCATCCTCACTTATTCATGATCGCATAGGATATTTTACCCATTCACTTATGAGAGAATAAATTCCATATTGCAAATCAGTTAACAATGCTACTTGCCCATCAAGTCGCACTTCGAGGTCGATTCCACCAACAGGTGATTTGAATCTAACTACTCTAATGACAGACTTGATGTCACAAGTACATCTTCAACTCAATTTCTCAGGTCAGAGGTTCACACGTACCTATCACTACTTATCAGTTTCATCATTGACTGTCAATGAGTGAATACCCATGTGATGAACTGATGCGAGCCGTGTTCGAACATATCAGTCCAACTGACACGTCTACGGTATAAGTTCCCGCTACCATTTCCATAGTGTACGACTGGCACTTTCCCTGTCGAAACTTACATCATACAAGTCTTTGTTCACTATTGATGCCCAATCAATATTTCTTAGACTTGCGAACCCTTTTAGATGTTAAGGGTCAAACCATTCTGGTGCCTTTCCTCCTATCCCATAGGAGGTATAAGGTTCGCCTTGTCATCAAGGACTTTACGTTGTTTATTCACACCTTATAAATGCCAATAAGAAAACAACAATCAACTGCCTTATATTAATAGAAAAACTATAGTTTGGTTACAATGTTTATGCCCTATAAATCTATCCTCTTTATGGCATTCGAGGGCATATACTCTAACACCTTGATCATAATAATAATCATAGTCATAATCATAATCATAATCATCATAGTATCGATAATATGATTTAGATCTCCGAGGATATTGATGCTGGTATTTCCTCGGCACTAGCTTAGGAGTCACTTTTGGCGATTGACGTTTAGCGTTTGATTAACTTGTGGAAGGTTTCTCTTTAGCCTTTTAAGCATTTGGATAGACCTTCTTTTGTGAATCATTCACTTTCGTCTTCTCCTTATCGCCTGAGTTAGTTTTGACCTTTTTATTTGGCCTCTTACCATTGTCTCTTAGTTCGTTCAGCGTTTGACTGCTGTTTAAACTCTTGCCAACAAAGGCTACACCTTTTCCTTTGTTGGTTGCCATAACCTTTGACGCTTTTGATTTATGACCAAATTTATCACAACCTAAACCGGTCTTTTCACCAAAAATTCTGGTTACCTCAGTCACATTATCTAACTTTCTTGAAGCTTTTGATAATGATGAGATGAGTTGTTCTGATTTGGCAAGTTTAGCGATCAACTCAGCTTCTCTCTTGACTACCATAACAAGATCATTTTTCAACTGAGCGACCTCTGCCTCAAGTGATTTGTTCTTCTCAATGCACTGTTGCTGAACTAGCAACTAGGCTTTGAGTGTCACATTATCACTTTTAATCGCTAAGATCTCATCAGTGTGCTCTTAATATAGTCTGGTGGCACCTTGACAATCTTTGTTGTTAGGAAATTTCATGTTAGATGTTTTGATATTGACAAGATAGGATTCAATGTTAGACCCCAAATAAAATGTAAGTTTATGTTTTCATAGATCATTGTTTAAGCGTTTGAAAGTTTGAAATTATTATATTATTTAGGCTTGTAATTTTTATCTTTGTAGATTTTAGACTAAGTATTAGATACTGAGTCGCTAATAGAATTCTAGGTGAGTCTATTAGAGAAGCGGTTGAAGATCAGCGTCTGAAGTCAACCAGAGATGAAGATTTGTTACTTAGCATCCGTCAAACGCTAAAGGACCTCATTTCAGGATGTATGAATCAAGCGCTCAAAGCACTTAAGCGACCGATGTCAGATTCACCTGAAATAAATCTTCAAGTCATGAAGGACTTAAATGCAATCATTTAACGGACATTTAATTCCAATGGGAATTAAATTCAAAATGCATTAAATGCCTCATAAGAGCATTAAATGTGATAAGCTATTTATGACTTGTGGACAAGCCACCCTTTGACTTAGACTGTCAAACCTATAAAAGTATATACCTGCTCCTGTCCAATCGAAAACCAGTAGAAATTCAGGAATGTCAGATAAAGGTAACTACCACGCTCTGCGTGAAAGGCACGCTCTCACATGTGTCCAACGGACAGATCCCAAGAATTGCCTATAAATACCTTATCCCCAGCAAACCCAAAAATAATGGTACATAATATTTTACAAGAGAAAATTACATACAGACACAAGAAAAACTTGCTGAGAAAAAGCTTAGAAACTCTATAGCCAAATCTTTCAAGCTTTTTATCTACATTCCAGACAGTCACAAATATCTCAAACCTATTCCAAAGAAGAAACCAAAACTCCTATTGAGATATTCCAAGTTGTTTGATCTTTCCAGAAAAAACAAACAAAACCTTATGATAAACCTTCAACCTTTCATCTGAGTGAGAAAGAAGTTGAAACCCCTTATAGGCAGTATCTCTGAGTGAGAGAAGCTTGTAGAAGACGATCTTCTTTGGTGCTGAAGTCTGTATGATCAAGGAGCCCGAGATCTTCTTCATCACTTTACTATCTTGTAGAAGATTCTGTGTGATTCTTTGATAATCAACCTAGTAAAATTCTTCCAAGTGAAAAAGGAGAAGAAGGACGTAGCTGGGATTACACCACCCAGTGAACCTTATATATCTTGTGTCATTTATATTTTATTGTCTTATTTTCATATTACATCATTCATTCTGAAAAAGACAAGTAAAATTGCAAAGCAATTAAATTAACCAAACGAACGCTAAAATCATTTCCGCTGTGCTAACCCTGATTAAGCGATCTAAGCATTACCCTACCTTGGTAAATTGCTAAAATCACTAAGTCTAAGTTATCTTTACTGAAGCGCTTGACCCAAGCGCTCAAATCTTTAAAAGTGATACGAAATTTTTGAAGTCGAAAAAGACTTCAGGGTCTATTCAACCCCCCCTTCTAAACCCTTTTGTATGCCACTTGGGACCACCAAGTGGTATCAGAGCGGTTGAATTAGAAACCTAAGCGTTTCGGAGCATAACTGCTTGTTCAGATCCATCCTTTTGAAACTTAATCGCTTTAAAATTTCTCTTTAAAACATCTCATTATGGATTTTAACAAAATGCCTAAGTTGGTAGAATCAAACTATGATTCTTGGAAACTTAGAGCATTCGCATATTTATGTTCGTGCGATAATGAAATGTGTGATGTAATTTCAGATGGCCCCATTAAGATCATGGAAGTAATAACTCGAGCACCCGGAGCTGATGAAGCCACTTCAGATGGATATGTCGAGAAAAACAAGTTAGAATGGACGCCAGATGATAGAAAAAGAGCTAATTTAGATAATGTTGGACGAAGTGCACTCTACTCAGCGTTAGGAGACAATGATGCATTGTTCAACAAGATTAAGCAATGCAAGACTTCCAAAGAAATATGGGATAAGTTGGCTATAGTGTGTGAAGGATCGGCACAAATGAAGGAGAATAAGCTCTCCATAGCCATGCAAAGATTCAAGCATTTCAAAATGCAGCCCAATGAGACGCTAGAACAATTGGATGCAAGATTTACTTTGCTCATTACCGAGTTAGCGTCACTAGATAAGGAGTTGACCAACAAAGAAATGGTCAATAAGATTTTCAGAAGTCTTCCAAGTAAATACTTGATTAAGACTGTTTCTATGAGAGTATCACAGACCTTGGAGACTCTTACTCCAGAACATGTGTTTTCAGAGTTAAAGACATTTGAATTCGAACTGGGTGAAGTCAGTGACACATCGATTTCAGCAACTGAATCAGGAGCTTTAATCGCTACTACCAAAAGTAAGGGTAAAACGGTTAGTGAAGTGAAATCAACGGAATCAAATGAAGAAAAGGAAATGGCCTTATTGGTCAAGAAATTCAAGAAATTTCTAAGATATGAAAAGAGAAATCCTATTGGACAAACTTCATTTCAAACCCCTCCTCCTGCTCCAGCGCCTCAGTATCAAGCACCAGTGTATTCAGCACCTCAACTAGTAGTACCAGTTCCATATCAAGCGCCACAATCACCGACTCCGAATTTCTCAACGCCAGTCATTTCCAAGCGATTAACCACTGAACAGAAAATGAAAACTAATCTATGTTATAATTGCAGGAAACCAGGGCACTACCAGGTAAATTGCCCTTATCCAAATGTGTCTAAGCCCACAAGGCAAGACTATGCGAATAGAAACCAATTCAGGAGCAACCTTCGCCAACAAGGTTTGCTAGCAAAATCTGAACTATTTCCCGCACCTGAAGAGGATTTGGAACCATCAGATGAAAGCAGTGATGATGAACCTACAAGCGACTCAGCGTTTATCTGTCTCATGGCAAGAGAAGATGAAGCGTCTGACAAATCGCTACCAGAGGTAACCAATGAATTATCTCATCCTCTTTCTTATGATGAATTACTTGACAAAGTTAATGAATATTATAAAGATTGTCAAGAGGCCACCAAAATATATCAAAACGATCTCGCTATTATCTCATCACTCACAAGAGATAAAGTAACGCTCAAAGCAGAGTTGAAAGTTCAACAACAATGCATTAAGAAGAACCAATCACTTGAGAGTGAGATTATTCAATTAAAAAACGATCTTGATATAATAGTCAAGAGAGAAGCTGATCTGATCGCTAGACTTGCCAAATCAGAGCAACTCATCTCATCATTATCAAAAGCTTCTAGAAAGTTGGATAATGTGACTGAGGTAACTAGACTATATGGTGAAAAGATCGGTTTAGGATACAATAAATTCGGTAAACAACCACATAAATCTAATGTTACGGCAAACAACAAGGGAAAGGGTGTTTTCTTTGTTGAGAAAGGTTCACAAAGTCAAACGCTAAATGAACCTAGCGACAACGGTAAGAGGCCAAATGAGAAAGTTAAAGCTGACTCAGGCAAGGGTAAGGCTAAAGCGAATGATTCACAAAAATGGGTTCATCCAAACGCTCAAAAGGCTAAAGGTAAGCATGAACACTGTGAATCAAGCGCTAAGCATTCAGCACCAAAAGTGCAACCCAAGCCAGCGCCAAGGAATTACCAGTGTCAATATCTAAGACAGTCAAGATCATATTATCGATACTATGATGATTATGATTATGACTATGATTACGATTACTATTATAATCGAGAATATTACTATACACCTAAAAAGCACACACAACACAAACCGAAACCCAAGAAGGCCAATCTTCCCGTAATGAAGACAAAGCAAATATGGGTTCCGAAAGTTTTGATTCAAACCAAACCTACTAACGTTGAAGGACCCAAAACAACATGGGTACCTAAGAAGAATTAGAACAACCCTTTGAATGTAGGTACCTAGAGCCAACACCGATACTTCTATTTGGTACATCGATAGTGGATCGTCAAGGCACATGACTGGCTCAATGGATCTCTTGATCAACTATCGTGCAACCAACGGTCTTCATGTCATATTCGGTGATAACTCCAAAGGTAAAACCAAAGGTATAGGTATCATGCATAGGGGGAACATCATGATTAGTGATGCATACTTTGTTGAGGGTCTTAAGCATAATTTGTTAAGCATTAGTCAATTTTGTGATAAAGGCTTTGAAGTTAAATTCTCAAGCGACTTCTGCTATGTTAACGACGCTAAGACTAAGTCTACTAAATTATGAGGAAAAAGAACAAATAATGTGTATTTAGTGGTGACACGCTAAAAGCTAACGTGCTATTGTAGCAAGTGCACTAGTCGTGTGTAGTAATAAGTGGACTAAAAGTCCGGGTTGTCGAACCACAGAGACTTGAATTTCAGTTTATGATTTTAACAAAAAAAAGAACAAATATAATTAAAGTAAATTATAGGTAAAATTGCATATAATAAGAACAAGATTACACAATTGATTTTACACAAAGTATAAAGGGAGGCTAAGGCACATGCTAGGTTCAAATTGATCAATTACACTTATAAAGATTCTAGTTGAGGGATTACGCTTATATTGTTATGGTGAGAACTCCGAGGGTAGAGAATAACCGATGTCTCGCGTATAAACTCCTATGCTTAGATCGTGATTTCCCAAATATTCCTATCCAAAAATCTAACCACTAAACATGCATTAACGTACTAGAGTTCACTCGATTTGAATCGAACAACTTCACCTTGGAATCTTTACCTATGTCTAGGGCAATTCCAATAACGGATTTTCAAATAAAGTCCTTATACAATTTGGTCTTTAATTGTACAAGTCTCCCACTATTTTTCTCAAATCACACCACCCTCTTGATATGATTCGAAGAAACGTTAGTCTCTTTAGTGGGCTTGAGATCTATTCTCACTTCATCATATGCCCCATTTTCTGAGCTAACACACGATGATTTTGAATAGTAGCCTTACCGGGCCTTCTATCTTTCTAGATAGTTCTCAAGATGGTTTTCCTCATCTCCCACATGTGCCCCATTTTCTGAGCTGACACATGAGGGACGATGTTAGGCTCGACCCATCAAATATCCCATGTATAACCATCAATTCCATTGCCCCCATTTTCTAAGCAAAGCAATGAAACCAACCGATTTCCACGGGGCACCGTAGTGCTTAGTAAACACTCACAGCCTACCTCGGATCCAATCCATCCCATTTTCTGAGCAAAAGGATTGAACCTTTGGCGGCGTTTCACATGGTGAATACTTATGATAGAAGGTATGATAATAGAATTTCATTCTTATAATCACAAAAGCCTAATATTTTCACAGGAGGGAATTATAACATGCTTATTTTGGGGAGTCTCATCAGATTTAATTATCTTGTTTTAATTATCTATCCTATACATGCATTACATGACATAATCATCATAGAAAGATAAATAAAAACATCCACAAAGTGGAAAATTGAGGATGAACCACCTCGAGCCCTAACCTAGTAACCCACTCGAGCCAAAGTGGGTTTGGACATTCTAGAAAGTAAAAACCAGCCTAGACTATTACAATGGTATCGCCTCAGCATACAAGTCTTCGAGTCTTGGCTCCGTCTTCGATTACATAGAATATCAAAAACTACTAATCTACTATACGAAAAAGAAAGAGCTAAACCAGCTATTATTTACAACTCTAGAATAATTAAATACATAGAAAACCAACACTACGACTAGGCTCGTGGTTCATCCTTTTATCACATAAACATGCCAACCAACAAACATACATGTGATAAAGTAAATTTTACCCATTCATCATTCAAACTAGATTGCAAATATCATTGGGATAAGTTCGATATTGATTTCTAAAACCTTTCTCAGAGTTTACAAATCAAAAAACATCATAGGTTAGGTCTTTGGGTGACCTTTGGGTCACCCACCTCCAGAAAATACGAAGAAAGGTTTTTTTTTTATTTTTTTTTTAACTTTCGGTTGACCACGCCTGGGCGCCGCGTGCAGCGGCTGTTGCTGTTTGGGATTTTTAAATCAGTTTTTCGCACGTTCGTGATTCTTTCGAGTTTCGATTAACGAATCTGAATTCTCCTAAGGTCTAAGTTTTATTACTTGATGATTAAACCTTCGGTTAAACCATCTCACAATACCCCACCAAAGGTGATTTCATAAAACTAGATCAAAACCTTCGAAAACAATCATATACCCAAATTTCAGATTTCGTGATTTTTAAAACCAACGACTTTTAAACATTAAAATCATAAAAATCAAACAACATCCCAAATCAAAATCAATCCTAGTCTAACAATGAACATATTGATTATCATGCTTTCGATTTTACAATTAAAACGTAAAAACAAACATGCATAATCACATAAAAATTCGATCGAGCCAAACCATGGCTTTGATACCTCTGTTGGGTTGACTCATTCTCTCGGGTGGCTCGTGGCAGCGGAAATTAAAATTTTACTAAAGTAAACGTACAACCACCCAAAAATAGGAATATGGAATTGGTTCGATCGAATTCGATAAGAAGGTAAACGAAATTATACCTTTCGAAAATTTCGTTTCACCTTGAACTTTGGATCTCAGCAACCCTATGGTGCAAATCCACACAATTTCCCTTAGGTGAGAAATTGCCCGTCGTCTTTTCGTATCTCCCGGTTTAGAGTGCTCCAAGCGTCGCACCTCTAAAATGTATCCACACCTCATTCAAGTCACTAATCGTCTTGCCTTGCGTGCTAGACAACAAAACGATTCTAAGCTTAACTTAGGCTTGATTATATGAATGGTAGGAATATTTTCTAAGTCGTTTAATTCAACACATGAATAGAATGACGTCTGGTTGGAAGTGGGAGAAAGGTGGCCGATTTTAGTAGGTTAGGGAGGGGCGAATTTTTCCAGCAAAAATCATCATCATTTTTAGTCTCCTTCTTCTCTTATTTATAGGTGAAGATTACCTAGAGTTCAATTAAGAAAAGGAAACTTCCTTTCTCCTAAACTCTCTAGTAATCCTTATCCTATGAAGACTTGGAGAAGGGGAAAACTCTTTTCCTCCACCACCACATGTAAAAAATCGCCCCCTTCCCTTATTATCACTCAAGAAATTGCTCAAAACATTCAATTGGACTCTAGGGTTCAATTTTGACTTCTCAATTTAATTATAGGCACAACCCATCAATTAAATACAAGTCAAATTAAATCCAACTAATTAATTCCAACATTTATTTATTTAACTTGGGCTCCACCCAATTACATAAAATACTTGGACTCTACTAGGTCCATTAATTTAATTAATTCTACAAGATTAATTAAAAGAGTAAAATTAATTGAATCCTTCAATTAATTTATATTCCATATTAGGAAAGTACTACACTTTCCTAATTCCCTCAATTTCCTCGAAATTGATTAATCACATCTATTCAAGCAGTGACTCTCTCGAGTTAGTGTGTGACCCCTTAGGCTCGTTTCTATCTAGTAGTAAGTACACTTTCCCACAGTGCCAGTGTACCTTCCAAAAATGGAAAGTACTAGATTAAATCAATCCTTTGATTTAATCAAGCCTTGAATTAGTCACCAAGCTAATTCTCGGCACTTACAAATCGTTGTTGCCCACCTAGCATAGGGTCCCGAAGACCTAGATAAAATGAAAGTAAAGATATGCCTTTTACGATCTTGATCCTCGCATAAGTAAGATCCCTTTATCTAATCTCCCGATTGAATCTAGAGCAGTGGCTGAGGTCGAAGCTCTATTAATTCAATCCTATGTTTCCCACGTCATGTGAAATCGACTTCGACTATCTAAACGAGGAAACCCTATGCCTCTTTAGATATCATACTTCGGCTGAAGATTCCTTAAGTCGATTCACTATGTAACCATAGGAGATTAACCGACTGGCTAATGTCAGAGATAGATTCCTCTTAATTCTCACGTGCCTTACTATGTAAGACGTGCATGTCTGAGTTTGCCCATATTCGATCATCTAAAGTGATCATGTAACAAATCAAGAACATGCGCGGTTACGCATAAGACATCCAATGGAATCTTAGGTCCATAAGGATTACTCTTATACTACAAGACCACTGGAAGTTCCACATTCGACTGGGAATCCATTGCAGGAACTTCCATGGGGTTGTTCAGTTCGCCCATTACCACAATGGCAACCCTCATATATGCATTGGCTTTCACCGTGCCAGTATCTATGGAACGAGATACACTTCTACCAGAGTATGCATCATATGAGCAAGTCGTTTGGGTTGCATCGATATCCCTTTATCTCGATGAATCCTTTCACGACTTGGAACAATGTTTAAAGATCACAGCCTTCGAGACATATTCCATCATTGCCACACCCAATGTGCAATGATGTCCCATAGCTATGTGTGATCTTTCGGGACTTTATTCTAAGCCAAAGTAAAAACTAATTTAAGAATAAAGACATGCCACACATATAAAAGGAGATTGACTTTATTTATAAGAAAACGATTGTTCAACTCTAGAGTTACTGTTACAAAGAATGGCGCCCAATAATTGGTGCGCCGGGCACTAACTCTAACAGATCTCACTATACGAAAATATTGATCACCAGTTGGATCACATAAAGTAACATATTTCAAGCAACTTCAAATATTGATCACCAGTTGGATCATATAAATCACATAAAACTAAAACTAAAGCATCATTTTATAAATATTGATCACCAGTTGGATCACATAAAGCATCATATTTTCAAACATTCGACAGAGTAATAACGCACAAATTTGTACCAAGTTCTCGACTTAATCTTCCCCCAAAATTGCAACCCAACAAAACTAATCAAACTTCACAAAATCATGAATGCATTAAATGATGTCAACCAAAAAAATACAACAAAAATTCAATCATAATACCAACATATCATAGCATAAATCAAAAATCCAACAATCAAGAAACCCCAATTAACATAACTTATATATAACAAATACCCACATTATATAATTCACAAAACCAATTAATATAATCAACTATAACATAACAACAATCCACATTATAACATAATCAACTATAACATAGCATAACATAACACAACAAAAATCCACATTATATAATTCACAAAACCCCCATTTAACATAACATATATATAACAACAATCAAGAAATTAACATATAACCCACATTATATAATTCACAAAACCCAATTAACATAACATATATATATATATAACAACAATCAATAAAGTAACATATAACCCACATTATATAATTCACAAAATCCCAATTAACATAACATATATATAACAACAATCAAGATATTAACTTATATAACCCACATTATATAATTCACAAAACCCCAATTAATTAACATAACATATGTATAACAACAATCAAAATATTAACATATAACCCTAATTATCATAACATATATAAAATATACACAACATATATAAACATATATATATAAGTATATACCTATAAGGTGAGAGAGAGTCGAGCGGCGCTCGGGTGGTGGTGGTGGTGGCGGCGGCGGTATAAGGTGGCGGTGGCGGCGGTATATGGTGGGTGTGGTGGTGGTGGCGCCGATATATGTGGTGTGTGTATATATATATTTATATAGCTAGAGATATATATAGATCTAGTAGGAGAGAGAGAGAGAGAGAGAGAGAGAGAGAGAGAGAGAGAGAGAGAATAATGGTAGTGGCGGCGGCGAAGGTGGTAGTGGTGGTTGCGGCGGTGACCGGGGTTGGCGACGGTGGGGGTGGCAGCGGTGGTGGTGGAGGAGTCGAGTGAGAGAGAGAGAGTAGAGAGAGATGAGTGAGAGAGAGAATAGAGAGAGAGAGAGTACAGAGAGATGAGTGAGAGAGAGAGAGAGAGAGAGAGAGAGAGAGAGAGAGATCGGCCGAATGGGGGGAAAATGGGGGGGAAATGGGATTTTCATTTTTTTTAAATAGCGGTTTATTGAAAAACAGCTGTAATCGGTCCGGGCTGTTACAGCGGTTTTTCAATAAACCGCTATAATTGAACAATTAAAGCGGTTTTGTGAAAAACCGCTGTAACAGCCCTGGACCAGTTATAGCGGTTTTTTGAAAAACCGCTATAATAGGTCCCACGCGAAACCCTATTACAGTTCTTCACCAAAAAACCGCTGTAATAGGCCCCTCCATTCAGCGGTTTTCTAAAAACCACTGTAATAGGTGCGCTGTAATAGTGTATTTTTGTAGTAGTGAGTCTTGGAGGCTGTCGAAGGAAACTGTTTGGGTTTGAAGTTCGTGGTAGAACTTCTAGTGGTCCCTAGCACAGAACTTGCATTGTCACTTTACTGTAATGAAATGAAGTTCACGTGTATGAAGTTCACTTTACTCCAGACAAATGATAAGAGATACAACATCTTCTGAGATATCGTTGGAAAGGGCGATGTAGCCTTGTAGAAAATAAGCTCAGCCGATTAAACGGCTGACCCACTCACTGGGCTATTGTCACAGGCGGTGCTAGAGCAACATCTTTTATAAGATGGGAATTTAATACCGTAGCGATTGACATTGAGTGCAAGTGGGAGATTGTTGGTAATGTGCCCTCGATGCTAACGAGGAGTTAGAATATAAAACACGAGTTTGTATTGTGCAACCTCTAATTAATATAAAGGCAATAGTATGTTGTTCGAATAATTCTTGATTGCATCTATAAAGTCTTAAATGAACAACTAATCCATGTGTGTTAAGGCAAACCTTCGCACTCCTTATAGTAGTTAAGGAAAGGAGATGGGAACTGAAAGGGTTTTATACTTGATCACTTAAATGGTTTGCAAGTCGGAGAATATCAATTAGACATTGAGATTTATATGAACTTGTATGACACATGCTCTGATAAAGGAGTGCCAGTCGAACACTATGGGATAGTGGGAGTGTGTGTCATAGATACATTGATGGGATTTGTGTATTCGAACACGACTCGTAGTAATCCAATCACATGGGTTTTTACTCAGTGACTGTCAATGATTGGATTACTGATTATGAAGGTATGGGTGAGCCTTAGACCTGAGGAGTTATGGTCACAGTGTGTTTGTGACGTTGGATTCTGTCACTAAAGTAGTTAGACCCAATTCACTCGTTGAAAGGTGGGGTCGACCTCGAAATACATTGTAATGGGCAAGTAGCATGTGGGGTGATTGTCAAGATGGAATTCACTGTCTCGAAATTAAACGGAAAGTATCCTATGTGATCATAGTTAAATGAGATTGAAAGTCTCTGGCCAGAGCTGATGAACTAACTCGTGTTTAGTAATCTCGTATTACTATGATTCTTAAGCATAGCATCGAGTATTGTGAGTTTGACATATTTCATGACTCTCACTCGATCGTGATACGTCAATGAAGGGCTTATACTCATACGATATTCATAATCTAGAGGTTCGTAATGACATAGTCATTTCGTACTCGGTTGGGCTACGATGTGAGGCCACGGTGCTGGCTAGGTGTCACCCACATCTTTTGGTATCCTCCCATTGCTAATCGAGAGGAACCTAGAGAGTCGCGCTATATAGGAATAGACAGGGAAATCAATTCTTTTATTTGGAAGGTGTTCTGGTAATTTGTCCCTGGGTAGGATGAATTAATTAATTGGACAAATTAATTTCATTAGTTGTTTAATTGGATTAAACAATTGTGAATTAAATAATTAGTTTGAAAATTTAATTGACTAGGTTAATTAAATATTTAAATTATAATATTAGTTAATTAATTAATTAATTAACAAGAATATTGATTTAATCAATATATATTTAATTGGATTAAAAGTTGATTGATTAAATTAATTGGATTAAGTTGAATGGGTCAACGTAGCCCAATTATTGTCCAATAGTCCAATGGGGTGTGTACTGATGAATTCATTGGAGGATTTATTTAATCCTCCAACACAAGCCAAAGAACACAGTTGAAACAGTTGAGTGAAAAACATAACTCAGTTCCTCCACCAGAAGTACAAGACAAAAAAATTTATTATTCTTCCACTCTCTCTCTCACCTAGCCGCCTATGGAGTCCGAGATCGAGATTTCCCGGAGACAATTCCGCCATGTGATGATCTAGAGACGGTACAATTGAATCGTTAGAGAAGATTGAAGATTCGCGAAAATTAAAGATTGAATACATGAAAAGGTAAGTTTTAGTATTCATATTTTTCTTGATTAAAATCGACGAAAGCCACGAATTGATCTTGTTTTGAGAATTTGGGTCTGTTTTCGTTTCCGCTGCGCATGCCTAACAGGATTCCCAACAGTGGTATCAGAGCCAAATTTGTTGGCTTCGTTGATTTATTTAAGTGTTCTTCGTGTTTATGTGATATATCATGATTGAATTCGTAATTGGAGATTTCGAATTATCAAGAGCGAATCGAAAAATCTGGTTTGTTTGGAACAAAATTGTGCAGTTGTGTATGAATCTGAAATTTTATCAAATTCTGAAAATTCGATTTTCTGCAATCTGAAAATTGGGTAAAATTGTGAATTTCTTGAATCTAAATTTGGGGGCTGAAAATCTTTTGTTTTTGTTTTTCCGAATTCGATTGTAATCTGGAATTGAGTTTTTGAATCGTGGATTCATGGAATAAATTTCTGGGCTAAATTTGAATTTCTGGAAATTTGAAAAATTGTGCATCTCTGCGTTCGTGTTATTCAGAGAAGAGGGAGGCGGCGCCACCTGCGAGGGCGCACTGACGGCGACTACACTATGTCAAAACACCGCTGCACAGTTGTTGTGCAATCTCGGCGACCTCGGCAAAGATGGCATGCACATCTGTTGTGCAACGCCCTGGACGAAGTCGGATGCATCACTTGGTGATGCTGAAGGCGGCGTTATATTCGCCAACGTTCGCCATTCAGAGGCGATGCTCTTCACCACCTTGGGCAACGCGGATTCGCGTCGATAAGACGCCGGAGATTGAAGGCATATTCGGAGCTGTTAAAGGCACACGAATCACCTCTCCGGGTCGACGGTGACTTCGCATGGATGACAGTTGAGGTGGTGGCGCCGGGCGCTGTTTCCATGAGAGGCGAAATCGCCGGCACCGCTTCGTCGACGTTGATGGCGGCACAACGAAGAGGAAGAAGGTGGCTGAGTTGGGATTTGGGCTATTAGGGTATTTTGTTGTGTTGGGATATTAAATTATATGTTGGACTTGATCCAATGCTCATTTAATTAATATAGAGTTGGGCTTGGCCCACTCTAATTAATTAAACAAAAGCTCCAGCTGATTTTATTAATTAAAAGAGAGTTGGGCTTGGCCCACTCAAATTAATTACATAAATAGTCCAGCCTATTTTTAATTAAGAAGTGTTGGACTTGGTTCAGCACGAATTAATTAATTATTGGCCCAAATCAAATTAATTCAATTAGGTATTGGGCTTGACCCAACACCAATTAATTCAATAAGATTGAATAAAATATGGGGCTTGGACCCAAATTGCAATTGAATTATTAATTGGGTAAGACTCAAACCCAATTTTAACTAATTGGGTCAATCTTCTTCATGCCCTCTTTGTAAATTAAATTAAATTTAATTATTGTTAAATTAGATTTAATACAAATTAAATTATATTTGATTTACATAAATTAAATTAAGATTTAATTTACTAAACGAAATTAAATGAGATTTAGTTTTGTTGATATTTTGAATCTATTTAATTTGCCAATCAAAGTTAAAAGAGATTTAATTTTGTAATTGATTAAGTGGGACTTTGTCAATAATTCAAGAGCCCGTAGAAATTAAGTGGGACTTAATTTCACATTGATTGAAATTAATTTAATCTTTCATTGAAATTGATTAGGACTTAATTTCACTAAGATTAAAGTTGATTTAATAATTCCCATTGATATTAAGTGTGACTTGATATCACACTGATTGAAATTAATCTAATATTTTCATAGAAATTGAGTGGGATTTAATTTCATTAAGATCAAAATTGATTTAATCATTTTCATGCAAATTACGTGAGACTCGTTTTCACAATGATTGAAATCGGTTTAATCTTTTTCATGGAAATTAAGTAGAACTTAGTTCCACTTAGATTAAAGTTGATTTAATCCTCCCATTGAAATTAAGTAAGAATTAATTTCAAGATAGATTTAATATCGCTTTGATTAAATTAGTCTTAATCTTCTAATGAAAATTGAATTGGATTTAATCCCATGAAGAATGAATTGGATTTAATCATTATATCAAAATTAAATTAAATTTAGTTTTGTTATTAACAAAATTAGATTTAATTGATTATGATATAGATTTTTTGATCACATAAAATTAAGTTGGATTTAATTTCACTTTCATTAAATAGGATTTAGTCTTAGTGACAAAATTAAATGGGATTTAGTTTTGTAATAATCAAATTGGATTTGAATGAACAAAATAAATTAAATTTATTTTATGCTCTTATCGCATGTGTGCTTTTATGTTTTAATGCTTGTTATATGTGATGAGATGCACATTTGATGGACTTGGATTTATGTTTTATTATGCATGCTTAAAATATATATGTTGATTAGCCCATTGGCTTAGGTCGATCTAGTTAGTCCATGAAAATGTGTAATAGTAGAATTGCTAGGTTTTTCTACGCTTTATATGCATGTTAACATGTTAGGAGTTAATGTACATAGTGAGACCTAAATTAAATATTTAAATTATCCTAAATTAAATAATACCGAGTTAGTAAAGGATGTGGGACATCCTCTCCCTCCACTAAGCTTAATGAAACTAAAATTACAACCACTGTGTAATGCTTCCTAGTTATAGGGGTTATGCATTCGGAAGTAATTTGAAGTTTTGTTAAGTGCACGGGATGCCTTAGTCAACGCATATTTCACACGAGAAACCGGTTAGGTTGCAAGGTAAAATTCAAATGTTAGATTAAAGGAGTTATTGGGATGAACTCGGGTAATTCACGGGCTTAGAAATCGGTTAGGTTGCGGCTTTGTGAATTATGGGGAAAGGTATTGAATCATTTATTGGATAAACTGGTGTACGACACCACTTTAAATAATCAATGGACTAGAAATCGGTTAGGTTGCAACCCACTAAATTATTTGAAGAACTTAATACTCACTACGAAATTTATCGAACGAGATTTCCGAAAATTGCAATGGGAGTGCGATGTTTTGAAAAATGCAGTGGGAGCCAAGTAAAATTAAAGTCCTTGTTTTACTTGTGTACAATATAAACATCCTGATCGAATCTTGTTTATTTTCTGCGTTTAATTTATATCTCTTGAAAATTAACCTGTTTAAAATTATGCTCGAGAATTTTGTCTGTACTAGCCTAACCAAATTAACAGACTTAGAAACTTGAGAAAGGTCCTCAGTTCAGAGTCATTGATTTGTATGCTTGAAGGAAGCATCACTCAAGTCTAAGAATGAGACGATGAGCAGGGCTTAAATATGAGGCGCACTGGACATAGAACCATGTATTTTGGAAACAACTGTTCTATGACTGGTTTTCCCAACCTTTTGTATTCTACATCTAGAGCTAGTGCTCCTGTTTGAAGAATTAGAAAGAAGTACAAAAGCTGGAAAAATAAGAGGTTGTCAATATTGGAATCAGACATGGTGTCGAGTGTATCCAAATATAATCCACCTCTGTTCTTTTATAATTCTGAACACGTTTGGATGATTGATTAGTTTCACCAAATGGTACTAAGAACGTTATTATTTTCTGACATGGTCAAGAAATGGTACTTTTTAAAGGTTTTTTTTTATTTTATGAAACTATACTTTTTTAAGTTTGGTAATAACTTTCATGGCACTTATTTTGGAAATATGTGTAGGAACAATACATCCTTACTAAAATTGTTAACATGATTTGAAAGTTCGGAATTAGTATACTGTGAACACTTAAACTAGAGAATGTTGTACGCTAGAAACAAACTAGAAGAATTGTTTGGCACCTAAGATTAGGTCATGCCTTACGAGCATAAGATTCACTAGTTAGGAGAAACGTGGGGGTACAAGCCCATTGGGATTGGATCCCTATCCAAACTTAAGAATCTTATCTCATAAGTAAGATGACCAAATCTCCCTTTGATAAGAGGCATTTTTACGTGTTTTTAAGCCCGTGATGCTTATGCTTTGAATTCATTTATTGCCTAAATCATGCCACATTTGCGTTTAATCAGGGTGTTAAGTGATTTCAGGTGATAAACGAGTGCACACGAAGAAAAGGGGCGAGAAACGATGCACGACACAAGTTCAAGCCTGCTTACCGCGCCCAGGCGCCAGTATGACCACTCCCATGCACCAGACAAGAGGCAAATAAGTTCACATCTTGTAGACCGAGCCTAGGCACCACCATTCCCACGCCTGGGCCCCGTCCAATCCGCGCCTGGGCGCCGTCCAATCCCCGCTTGAGCGCCGTGATGACCACGCTTGGGCGCCACCAGACTTATCCCCCAAGTAGAGTACGACACGTGGGCCTCGCCTAGGCGCCGCAATAACCGTTTTTCAAGTCTATAAAAACCAAAATTCAGCTCATTTGAGGAGTTCGAATTTTGGAGTTGAGAGACCATTCTTCTGGATTTGAACCAATCTTTTCACCTACCTTGAAAGGCAAGAAGAAGATAAGAGCTAAGGATTGAAGCTCCACTCGAGGATCCATCACCATTAAACCTTTTAGGGAGTTTATTCATTGTTTATTGCATTTTGTGTTTACACTTATGTATATGAATATGATGAATTCTTCTATGTTGATGGTTATGGGCTAAATTCATATGACTATGGCCTTGTAAGAATTGATTTGCGACTTATTCGTATTATTGATAATCGTTGAATTAATTCCTATGTTGCTATGTGTTATGAATTTGTGGTTATGTTTCTTACATGTGATTAATCACCATATGTATGATTTATTGCCTAGTTTAGCATTTTGAGAAAGACTTAAACTAGGGTGCAAGGGATTTATAACATCACCGAACCAAATAGGAGTTTCCCTAGACATAGGTAAAGACTCCCGGGTGAAGTCGTTCGATTCTAATTGAGTAAACTCTAGTTCTTTAATGCATACTTAGAGGTTGGATTTTCGGGTAGACATACTTAGGAAACTGCCATTCAAGTAGAGGAGTCTATCACGAGACATCGGTTATTCTTTACCTTAGGAATTTTCACCATAGCAACTAGGTCTAATAATTCAACGAGAGTCTTTGTGCGAATAAGGATCAAATCAAGTCTTGCATGTGCCTTAGTCTATTTGCACACTTGAGTTTCAATCCATTGTTTGTTCTTACTTTTGTTCTTTGTTTAATTAATTGTTTTAGTCTTACTTTACTTTAATTGTCTTTTCTCTTTTTGCAAATCATAAACTAAAATCCAAGTCTTCGTGGTTCGACAACCCGGACTTATTTTGTCCACTTTTATTACTACACATCTAGTATACTCTTGCTACAAAAAGCACGTTAGGTTCTAGCGTGTGACCCTTCACAGGGAACATATTACAGGGCCACTCAAGTTCTAAAGTTTGTGCGTACTGACGTCTATGGTCGAATATATGGTATCTTATTAAGACACTACAATTGGATTGTAGTGTCAAGTGTATGATTTCCTAATTTGACTCGTTCCTAAAATAACGTAACATAGTTTCACAGTTGACACTTCTAGCGACTCTACAAATGAATAGGGTAGTAGTATGCAAGAACGAGACATCGTTGAACATGACTCATTCTATGCTAAGCTACATAGAATTACCCAATTCATAGTGAGTCTTGCGCTACTCATAGGTTCATCTTGAATAGATGTTCCTCCAAATTCATTCCTAAGGCACCATATCAGATGTGGCGCTAGTGGAAGCCTGATCTTAAACACGTGATGGTATGGGAATTCCCAACCTATGTAGAAAAGATAAAGGTAAAGAATCTGGAGGCTTGGTCCTTAAAAGGACATTTTGTTAGTTATCCTAAAGATTCAGTAGGAGAACTCTTTTAACCTACATGATGACTAGGGGATCATTATGGCCTTAGAGGTCTGTTTGCTCAAAGATAAGATCGTTCATGAAATTGGAGAAAGTGGAAAGATTATTCTAAGAGAATAAAACAAAACATCTTAGTACACTACTATTTAAGGAACCAAACTAAGCCCATTAAAACACAACCACCAACGATTGATATGGAAGAGTCTCTCAGCCGCCTGGGAGAAGTGGTTGTCTGCTATAAAGAAAGCATAGGATGAATGATGTAGCAGAGGAGAACCAAGGATACTATCCCTTTACCATGACAAATCGATGGTGGATATGGACTCTACGAGAGAGTGTCGAGGTTATGAAAGTGAAGATGGATTAAATGTCTTTGAATCAATCCTAGACCCTAGTAGATTGCCCTAATAGTTTTGTACTCATCAGAGACAAATACATCTACAAGAGAAAGATTGATTTGAATGGCAAGGCCAGGCTGATGGCGAAAGGGAGTAGTCAAGAGAAGGGCATTGACTACGAGGAAGCCGCTTTGCCACAGCTAAAATCAAATCCGTTAGAATCTTACTTTCGATAACAACACACCAATATTATGAAAATTTGGCACATGGATGTGAAGACTCGTTCATAAATAGATTCCTCTAGAAGTACATCCATTTAGAATAGCCCAAGGGTTTCACATTTGAGGTCGATTCTCATAAGGTCTACATGATGTATGAATCCATTTATGGATTTAAGCGGACCTCTCATAGTTAGAATCTTCACTTTGATGACATAATTTGGAATTATGATATCACCAAAATGAAGAGAGACCATCTGTCAATAAGGTCAATGGAAGTGAGATATCATTTCTGGTGCTATATGTAGAGAATACTCTACTTATGAGAAATGATGTGGGCTCATTGACTATGTCAAGACATAAACATCGAGCATGTTCTCCATGAAAGACTTGGGAGAAGCCATCTTTATCCATATAATTTGCATCTATGAAAATAGAGCAAATAGGATAATGAGCCCCTCCCGATCCCTATGCTTTGAATAAATCCTAAAGCAATTTAGGAAGAAGATCTGAGAAAGGGCTCTTGCCTAGAGAAGAAGAGCAATGGGTAGACATAATATATACCATGAAGTACTTGAGAAGAACTTAGGATATATTCTTCATCTATGCCCATGGAGAACTGATAGTGGAAGTTTTTTACTTATTCGGATCTTGAGTCTGACAAAGAAGATTAAAATTCCACTTTGGGTTAGTATTCACCCTCAATTGTAAAGTATAACTTGGTAAGGTTCCAAGTAAAATACTCCACTACAAAGAATGAATATGAAATTACCTTGGAGTCTTGGAGGCTGTCGAAGGAAACTGTTTGGATCTGAAGTTCGTGGTAGAACTTCTATTGGTCCCTAGCACAGAACTTGCATCATCACTTTACTGTGATGAAATGAAGTTCATGTTTATGAAAGGAACCTAGGTCTCACAAATCCAGACAAATAATGAGAGATACAACATCTCTTGAGAGATTGTTGGAAGGGCGATGTAGCCTTATAGAAAATAAGCTCAGCCGATTAAACGGCTGACCCACTCACTGGGCTATTGTCACAGGCGGTGCTAGAGCGACATCTTTTAGAAGATGAGCATTTAATACCATAGCAATTGGCATTGAGTGCAAGTGGGAGATTGTTGGGAATGTGCCCTCGATGCCAATGAGGAGTTTGAATATAAGACACGAGTTTATATTGTGCAACCTCTAATTAATATAAAGGTAATAGTATGTTGTTCGTATAATTCTTGATGGCATCTATCAAGTCTTAAATGAGCAACTAATCCTTGTGTGTTAAGGCAAACCTTCGCACTCCTTTATAGCAGTTAAGGAGATGGGCACTCGAAGGTTTTGATACTTGATCACTTAAATGGTTCGCAAGTCGGAGAATCTCAATTGGGCATTGAAATTCGTATGAACTTGTATGGCACATGCTCTGATAAAGGAGTGTCAGTCGAACACTATGGGATAGTGGGAGTGTGTGTCATAGATACATTGATGGGATTTGTGTATTCGAACATGACTCATAGTAATCCAATCACATGGATTTTTACTCAGTGACTGTCAATGATTGGGTTACTGATTATGAAGGTATGCGTGAGCCTTAGACCTGAGGAGTTACAATCATAGTGTACTTGTGACGTTGGATTCTGTCACTAGAGTAGTTAGGACCAATTCATCCGTTGAAAGATGGGGTCGACCTCAAAATGCATTCTTATGGGCAAGTAGCTTGTGAGGTGATTGCCAAGAAGGAATTCACTGTCTCGAAAGTAAACGAGAAGTATCCTATGCGATCATAGATAAATGAGATTGAAAATCTCTGGCCCGAGCTGATGAACTAACTCGTGTTTAGTAATCTCATATTACTATGATTCTTAAGCATGGCATCGAGTATTGTGAGTTTGACATATTCCATGACTCTCACTCGATCGGGATACGTCAGTGAAGGGCTTATACTCATACAGTATTCATAATTTAGAGATTCGTAATGACATAGTCATTTCGTACTCGGTTGTGCAGCGATGTGGGACCACGGTGCTGGCTTGGTGTCACCCACATCCTTTGGTATCCTCCCATTGCCAATCGAGATGAATCTAGAGAGTCTCGCTATAAAGGAATAGACGGGGAAATCAAGTCTTGTATTTGGAGGGTGTTCTGGTAATTTTTCCCTAGGTAGATGAATTAATTAATTGGATAAATTAATTTAATTGGTTGTTTAATTGGATTAAACAATAGTGAATTAAATTAATTAATTTGAATATTTAATTGACTAGGTTAATTAAATATTCACACTATAATATTAGTTAATTAATTAATTAATTAACAAGAATATTTATTTAATCAATATATATTTAATTGGATTAAATTTTAATTGATTAAATTAATTAGACTAAGTTGACTGGGTCAACGTAGCCCAATTATTGTCCAATAGCCCTATGGGGCGTACTGATGGGCTTCGTTGGAGGATTAATTTAATCCTCTAACACAAGCCAGAGAACACAGTTGAAATAGTTGAGAGAAAAACGTAATTCAGTTCCTCCACCAGAAATACAAGATAGAGAAAATTATTATTCTTCCACTCTCTCTCTTACCTAGCCGCCTATGAAGTCCGAGATGGAGATTTCTCGAAGTCAATTCTGCCACGTGATGATCTAGAGACGGTACAATTGAACCGTTGGAGAAGATTGGAGATTCTACAAGAAAATGTAAGTTTTCGTATTCATCTTTTTCTTAATTAAAATCGACAAAAGCCACGAATTGATCACGATTTGGGAATCCGAATATGTTTTTGTTTCCGCTGCGCATGCCTAACAGGATTCCCAACAATTTCCTCTATCCTTTAACATCAAAATTGACCTAACCACCATAATAAATACCATTTGTAGTGCATTAAAATATAGATGGCGTATACACACCAAGTTCTAAGCACAAAGGATGGTGTTTTATAAGAAATGGGTGATGATGCCACTATAATGAGGAACCAGTGTGTGCACTTCCCAAAAAATATATAATAAAAAACTTGTATCCCAAATACTAATGTCTCAACAACAAATAAGGGATTAATACGTAAGTCACGTATAAGCTTACAATTATATTCGGTTTTCCTCTGCCACAAAACTTGAACTCAAAGGCCCTCATTCCCAAGCCTTTCTTGTTCCTCTACTATTTTCTTAGCGGAAATGGCTATGCCATAATCCAAAGTGCATCATGTTATCCAAACGAAGTTACATTTAAAGAAAACAAGCAAGGAAAAATTAACTAAAACAGGGGTTCGATCTGGTCTAATGAAAAACCCTTCGGCGTTGGCGATTTGGTCTCTTTCTGGTTTGTGAATATGACTTCATCTTCTTCGTCCTCTTGCGGGCCGTCTGCCTCTGCAGCTGTCCATACTACCCCATCAATCCCCAATCCATCTGATTTTGAAGCCATCTCTAATCGTATCCCGAACTTTAACCATGAATTTAGCATACCTGAATTCAAACAATTAGTGGATCAAATAGAAGGTCATCCTATCAGTCCGAGAATTTCTGAACCGCATCATAGCTCTTCTTATGGTAGTCCTAATGACTTGCTATCGCCCCCGCTCTCTACTCGGTTTGCCAATGTAGTCTCTTCTCCCAATCTGTATAAGGGAAGATTTATGCTTCCACCGATAACAGACTTGCAACTTGACTCGGCAATCGTCCGTGGCATAGTTTCAGACACCTTAACTGATACGAACAGCCATAATCCTAGGGATACAAACTCTGATCATGAGAATATAGCTTCGCCTCTAAACCCTCATGGCATCCCTTTGTTGGAAAATAGCGAGAACATGCATGTAACTCATAATCCTTCTTCTATGGCAGAGATGAGTAATACTGCTAGCAGCTCTAGTGAATTTATAAACAACCACATGAAGCCATTGTTCATGGTGGGCAATATTCAAGTGGGACCCAATAGTAACCATGCATCTGAAAGTGATTTTTGCAAATCCAAGAAAACTAATCTACAATATGTTGCTCCGAAAATAATCAATGGAAAACGCTTTGTCCGGCCTTCCTGGAATCATGTGAACAAAGGGGTACAATGTTGGGAGAATACGTTAGTTGGCTATTTCATTGGAAAAAAACCATACTTTGTAGGTGTACGGAACTATGTCCTCTCGGTATGGAAGGGAATTACAGAAGTCAAGGCCACATCTACTGGATTTTTCTTCTTTAAATTTGAATCGAACTCAGCTATGCAAGAAGTGCTAGAGGGCGGGCCATGGATTTATGAAGGTCAAGTCCTTTTCTTAGAAAAATGGAGGACTGGAATGACTTTGGAGAAAAAAGTGCACCATGAGGTGCCGGTGTGGATTCAATTACGTAGGTTACCGGCAGAGTATTGGACCCTTGAGGGTCTCAGTGTGGTTTCTAGTGCGGTAGGACGTCCACTCTACCCGGATGCTATAACATTAGCTATGGAGCATATTGAATATGCTAGGGTATGTGTTTTGATGAAGGTAAGTGATGAATTCACCAACGGAATTTTCATGTTCCTTCCTTCAGAAAGTGGGGAGTTTAATGGTACTTGTAGGATTGACATGACATATGAGTGGAAGCCGGTGATTTGTAGCATATGTCAATCGTTCGGGCACCAAAACACTAAATGTCCCACTAGAAATCGTAACACAAGAACCCCAGTGAATGTCTATGTACCCAAGCAGAAAGAACAATCTTTTCCAAATACAAGTACTAAGGCTCCAGAAACAAAGGAAGCGTGGACAAAGATTTCTCGACAAAAAAAGCCAACCAATGAAGTGGTTGTTACAGCTAGAGAGAAGAGCCCCTCTAAAGATGAGAATGGTTCAGGATGCGTACAAAAACAAGTTGAAAATGATACTATTGAACTTGCCAATAAATACGTGAGTCCTGTTGACTGTATTTTAGAGGATGATTCTTTAGAAAAAACGGGCCCTATAACAAATGCAGCCCTACAAGAAGGTATTAGATGATACCTATAGCGTGTCGGAATGTTCGTGGTTTAAATAAATTAGACCACCAAGAATCGGCGAAAGAAATTATTTTGGAGTTTAAATTGAAAGTTATTGCATTCATTGAAACTAGAGTTGCTGCTCGTAAATTTTCACAGGTAAGCTCTCAAATACGTCCTTTACGGAAATTGCATACTGATTATGTAGATGGACCGTGTACATGCATATGGATAGCTTGGGATCCGACGTGTGCTGTAGTTGATATAGAATCGCAATCCTCCCAGGTCGTTCATTGTAAGATTAGATCCCTGGAGAATAATGACTATCTCTATGTATCATTTTCCTATGGGTTTAACACTATAGAAGAACGTCGCGAGTTGTGGGATAATATTTTGACGTACTCAGCAACAATGGGAGAGCAGGCTTGGATGGTGATGGGGGATTTTAACGAAACTATCGATGAAAGTGAAACACTAGGAGGAAGTGAAGAGGGCACACGAAGTGGTGATTTTCAAGCATGTTGAACTGCATCAGATTTGAATATGGTGCCAATGCAAGGGGCGGTCTACTCTTGATCCAACCAGCAAAGGGGTTTGGCGAGGATATGGAGACATCTTGACTGGGTTGTAGCAAACCCATCCTGGTTCGTTAAATACCCAGCGACTTCATACACCTGTGAAACCCCGAGAACGTCGGATCATAGCCCGTTGATTCTCTCATTTGAAGGTGGTAGTTCAGTAAAAGGTAACATCTTTCGATTTGATAATTTTTTAACTGAAGACTTGAATTTTTTTACCTTTAGTTAAGTCTATTTGGAAGCATGAGATTGTAGGTGTGCCTATGTATCCTGTTATGACTAAGCTCAAATCCTTAAAACCATTATTTAAAAATCTGCGTAAGAACACTTAATGTAGATCGAGCTAGAAATTTTTTAAATGTCATACAAAATTTTCTAATGGATTTTCCAGATGATGTGCAAGTGCACGAGGTTGAAAAATTCTGCAGGTACATATTTGCTAAGGCTGTAAAAATGGATAGGTCTTACTTAATCCAGAGAGCAAAAGCGGAGTGGCTTAAGGATGGCGACCAGTGCACATCTTTCTTCTTTAAAAAGATTGCAACTCGACAAGCAAGGTCTAAAATTTACCGGCTGGAAGATATTTATGGTAACGAATTAACGGATCAAGCTTCAATCCGAGTAGAAATTGTCGGGTACTATTCTAATTTACTTGGGGTATCTTCGCATCAGGCAGGGGCTCCTTTACTGGATTTTGCACCATTCTTGAGAAGAAAACTGAGTGATGAACAAGCTCTTCATATGATACAACCTATAGACAATGAGGAAATCAGGGCGGTTTTGTTCAGATTACCGAAAGACAAGGCTCCGGGTCCCGATGGCTATACTTCAGAATTCTATAAGCAAGCGTGGCCGATAATAGGAACATATATTTGTCATGCAGTTCAAAATTTCTTTGAATCTGGAAAACTGCTAAAATCTATTAAATCCACTCTAATATCCTTAATTCCTAAATGCGAAGTTCCGAAGAAGGCGAGTGATTATTGACCAATTTTTTATTGTAATGTTCTGTATAAAGTGATCTCTAAGATTATGGCAAATAGAATTACGCCGGTGTTGAATTTTCTAGTGGATAAATCTCAAACGGCGTTTATTCCGGGCCGAAGAATCAGTGACAACATTTTACTTGTTCAAGAGCTCTTCCATATCGAAGGAAAAATCTCCCAGCAAGGTGTGCTTTTAAGGTTGATCTTATGAAGGCATATGATTCGGTGGAGTGGAATTTTGTATTAAGAACTCTGGCAATCATGAATTTCCATCCCATATTTATTAACTGGATAAAAGAGTGTATTACATCGCCCTCTTTCTCTATTAATATAAATGGCACGTCGGAGGGATATTTTAGGGGAGCTCATGGACTGCGACAGGGAGATCCCATTTCTCCCAACCTGTTTGTCTTGGCAACAGAAGTATTAAATGGGATCTTAATGAATTTTATTGAAAACTCTACAGCTTTTAAGTATCATTGGCATTGCTCGAAAACTCGAACATTTATGCTCTCATTCGCTGATGACCTTTTGCTTTTTTGCAATGCAGATTCCCAATCAATAAGTACTCTAAAACAGGGTACGGATTTGTTCAATAAAATTTCTGGTCTTAAGGCGAATCCGAATAAAAGCAATCTTTTTCTTTCAGCAAAAGCGAGGTCAGTAAAGGCTGCATTGCAGCCAATTTTTACGTACCCTCTAGGCCACCTGCCACTTAGATACCTGGGTGTCCTATTGTTAACATCAAAACTTACACACTCGGATTGTGCACCGTTGGTGGCTCAAGTTAGTAAGCGGATCGGTTCATGGACGAACCGGTCACTGTTATACGCAGGTCGTCTTCAACTTATAAAGTCAGTGCTATCTGCACTCCATGTATTCTGGGCCAGTGTATTCATTCTACCGAAGACCATTATTAAAGAAATTGAAAAATTGATTCGTCACTTCTTATGGTACGGACACAATAACTCGGGCTATGCAAAGGTGTCGTGGACAGATGTGTGTATTCCGGAAGTTGAGGGTGGATTGGGCATTCATTCTATACTTACGGCTAATAAAGCCTTTGTACTCCGTCACCTATGGGTTGTGATTTCACGGGATAAAGAATCAATTTGGGTGGGGTGGATTCTCGCTAATAAGCTGCACCGTAAAACAATTTGGCAAGTCAAATCATCTAGTTTGAGCTCATGGAGTTGGACTCAGATCCTCAAATTACGAAATCATATCGAACCTCATGTAAGATATTGTATTGGGACGGGCGAGGATATTGGATTATGGAGTGACCCTTAGCATGAAAGAGGACGTCTGATCAATCTATACCCCAATGGCCCGCTCCTACTAGGATTACCAGAAGACTCTAAAGTTTCAAGGGTGATCCGAGAGGGGGAATGGAGGTGGCCGAGATCGAGAACCTTAAATTTAGAAGAAATCCTTGATAACCTCCGTAATATTCAGAGAGATGTTGTGGATTCAGTCATATGGAAACCAACTAGCACAGGGAAGTTCTCTACTTCATCAGCAAGGAAAATAGTACGCTCTCCTCAAGAGCCAAAGATTTGGCACCGACTACTGAGGGGCCCAGGTAAGATCCCTAAACACAACTTTGTTCTATGGTTATCTATTCGTGAAAGATTATCTACTTGGGATAAGCCATGGGTGGGAGTTCATAGCTCGTTTTTCACTCTGTGTGAATCTTATGCGCTTGAAACACATGATCACTTGTTTTTTCATTGTTCTTTCTCACAAAGGTGTTTATCCATTCTTAAGCAGCAGGTTAGGTTACAATGGCCAGGTCCTACTTGGCAAGCTGGGGTGTTAAGGGCTTCCTCTAAATGGAGAGGAAAACATTGGATAAACGTAGCTTACCGAATGCTAGTTGCAGCCATAGTCTACATGATATGGTAGGAAAGAAACTCGAGAATTTTTAGCAATAAAGTAGATGTCCCAGAGCATATAGCTTTCAATGCTATCGACATTGTTAAAAATCGGTTGGTGTCTATGGCAATCCATGATTCTATCTCATCTACAGCACTTAAGAGGATTTGGCGTATAGCCTGGTAATTTTTTGCTAAATGGTTGTAATAGGGAAAATTGTTGTATCTCTTGGATATTCATGTATAACTGCAACATAAAGCTTTATGTTCCCAACATATCTCAGAGGTAAGGATAATAACCTTCGTGTTAATCTAAGGCCTAACTTACTCGAGTTATTAAGTCCTAAGGGGTGTCTAAACACCTAATGCTCTAGAACAACTGGCTTGGAAGTCATTGACTGAAAGCTCACTTAAGGGTAACTTAGTCGCCTAACTGTTTAATACATTGCACGCGTTGCAGGCCTCTAATCTTTGGATATAATGTGAGCATAATTTTATGTTGTTGGATCGTGTATCAAGAGTAGAGCCTCGATTTTAGTTCGAGTTGGTAGTGGCAAGGTAGTACCTTGTGCACTTTTTTGTAACACCATTCTTTATGTTTAATGCAATTTATTTACCCAAAAAAATTATATTCGGTTTTCACAAGCATTAAGTTCGTCCGATACGTGGTTTAAGGTATTGTTTAGATATTAATAGCGAGTTGCACGGTAGAATTACAAAAAAAAGACCTTATCTTCAACCATGTTGGGCATTACCTGTTGGATAAAATGGTACAAATTGTGGTTAAGTACGAAATTCGAACGCCGTTAGTATCCGGGATACTTAAGATTATTGGATAATCTTAATCTACGTTCCGAGTAGATGAGTTTAGCATTTCGAATTTCTCTAATCGGAACGAATGAGAAATTAAGTGCTAAATTGAAGGGTTTGAATTGTGTATCCCATATTTTGATATAATTTTATTTAATATGTCATGCATATATCATGAATGACACAACACATTTTAATGGAAAATATGTCATGAATACATCATGAATGACATATAAGCACTTCAAGGTGGTGGAGCATATTGGATGGCTAAGATTTGATCTTAGAAATGGATGGTGTGGATTGATTCTTATGGAAATGGATTTTGCCTATAAATAGCAACCATTCCAACCATTTTGAAACACACCAACTCAAAACACAACATATTCTCTCTAAGTGTTCTTGAGTTTTATAAAATCATCTTCATCTTTTTCTTGAGATTTCAACAGTAAATTAAGTTCGTAGTTTTCTGAAATTGAAGTGGTTTAATCTTCAGAAAAAGAATATCGTTGTATCTTGGGACACTTGTTGCAAGAACTCGTACCACCAAGGCGGGGCAATTTAGTGTTAAGGATAGAGAGTTCTCTCTCGCCTCGATATAATATTTCTTTGTTATTATCAATTTGATACGTTTGTGAAGTTTTGAAACAACAAACTTAACACTAAATTTTCTTGTTGTTGTTCAAAAGTTATCACTTGTTCAAATGAAAAATATGGGAAATGTTGATGGTGCTACTCTTGATTTCGGTCTTGGACCAGGTGCTATTCATGGTCTCGGTATTATCAATGGCTCCGGTGGAGGTTCTGGTTTTAGTTACGGTTCAGGGCTGGGTCCTGGTTCCGGTTTTGGCATTGGCTCTGGTGGGGGTGCCGGGCTAGGTTCTGGTTCAGGGCTGGGCCCTGGTTCCGGTTCTGGCTCTGCTCCGGTCCCTCTATTTGTTTCAATGGCTAATCCTGTTATACCGGTTCAGGCTGAAAAACCGGAGAAGTTCAGCGGGGCTGACTTCAAGAGGTGGCAACAAAAGATGTTGTTTTACCTCACGACTTTGAACCAAGCAAGGTACTTAAGGGGAAATGCTCCTTATGTCCCGGTTTAGTCAACTGATAGTGATCTGAGGAAGGCATATGATTCCTGGATACATGGTGATTTCCTTTGCAGAAATTACCTACTCAATGGATTGAATGATTCGCTTTACAGCGTATATTCTGAAGTAAAAACTGCCAAAGACCTCTGGGAGGCACTGGACAAGAAGTATAGAACTGAGGACGCTGGACTAAAGAAGTTCGTGGTCGCGAAGTTCTTAGACTTCAAAATGGTAGACTCTAAGTCTGTGACAAGCCAAGTTCAAGAGTTTCAAATTATATTACATGAAATTCATGCTGAGAACATGGCTCTGAGTGAGTCCTTCCAAGTAGCTTCTATCATTGAGAAGTTACCGCCTTTTTGGAAGGATTTCAAGAATTACTTGAAGCACAAACGAAAGGAGATGAGTCTAGAAGACTTGGTTGTCCGACTCAGAATTGAGGAAGACAATCGGGGATCAGACAAGAAGCTCCTTGTGCAGGCAATGGCAAACATTGCTGAAGTTCCGGAGAGTTCTGACCGGAAGAGAAAATTCCAAGGAAATTCCCAGAAAAAGAAGGCTGCCGGGAAAGGAAAGTCAAGGGCGGGAGACCGCTGTCACAACTGTGACAAACCTGGTCATTGAGCCAGAGATTGTAGAGAGCCCAATAAAAACAAGTTTCATGGGCAAGGTTCTGGCCATAACCAGAACAAAGGCAAGAACCGGGTGCAAAATGAAGTGCACCTAGCTGTTGATGATGTCCAGGGTATCAACAAGATGATCGATGACCTGTCGGACAAACAGGTGCCGATCGATCTAACAGATCTTGATCTCACTGCCATCATGTTCGAAGCCAACTTGGTGGACAACCCGAGGGAGTGGTTTGTTGATACTGGAGCTACTCGCCATATCTGTTCAGATAGGGCTGCCTTCTCGTCCTATACCCCAACTAAAGGACGAAGACTGTTTATGGGCAACTCAGCCACATCTCCAGTGGTTGGAATGGGGAAAGTTGTGCTGAAGATGACTTCAGGCAAAGAACTGACATTGACTGAAGTTCTGCATGTTCCGGAGATTCGCAAGAATTTGGTATCCGGTTCAGCTTTGGTCAAGAATGGGTTCAAGATAGTCTTCGAGGCTGATAGATTTTCTTTAACAAAGAGAGGATTTTATGTTGGAAAAGGTTACCTTGAGCAGGGCCTTTTCAAGATGAATGTAATGAATGTAATCCGCTCTGTTGTAATTGAAAATGAAAGCAATAAAAGTATTGAGAATTCTGTTTATTTGCTTGAGTATTCTAATTTGTGGCATGTCAGACTAGGACATGTAAATTATAATACTATTCAAAGATTGGTCAACTTGAACTTATTACCAACTTTTAAAGTTGAAAATGAACATAAATGTGGAATTTGTGTTGAGGCAAAACTAGTCAAACAACCGTTTCCTTCAGTGGAAAGAAACACCGCACCACTAGAACTTATTCACAGTGACATCTGTGATTTGAAGTTTGTGCAAACTAGAGGTGGGAAAAAGTATTTCATTACATTCATAGATGATTGCACAAAGTATTGTTATGTGTATTTACTAAGAAGTAAAGATGAAGCTCTAGGAGCGTTTACACATTACAAAACGGAAGTTGAAAATCAACTTGGAAAAAGGATAAAGGCTATCCGTAGTGATAGAGGTGGCGAATACAGAGCACCGTTTGATGAATTTTGTGCAAATTCAGGCATTATACATCAAACAACGGCCCCATATTCACCACAATCAAACAGAATAGCGGAGCGCAAGAATCGTACTCTTAAGGAGATGATGAATGCGTTGCTGATTAATTCAGGTTTACCTGAGAATTTGTGGGGGGAGGCGATCCTCTCCGCCAATTATATCCTTAACAAGATTCCCCACAAAAGTAGGAGTGAGACTCCGTACGAACTTTGGAAAGGTCAAAAGCCTTCTTACAAGTACCTCAAAGTGTGGGGGTGTTTGGCTAAGGTAGAAATACCCAAACCCAAACAAGTTAAGATAGGGCCTAAAACTATTGATTGCATATTCATAGGTTATGCACTTAATAGTAGCGCCTATCGATTTTTGGTACATAAATCAGAAATATCTGAGATTCATGAAGGTACTATCATGGAATCTAGAAATGCTTCATTTTTCGAGGATATCTTTCCAAGTAAGGAAAGAAATGAACAATTTCCTCTCAAAAGAACATTTGATGAGTCTACGAGTAGTTCTAATCCCGGGGATGAAGAACCACGTCGTAGCAAAAGGGCAAGAGTTCCAAAATCATTTGGTCCCGATTATGTATCTTATACATTAGAAGGGGAGCCAAGGACGATTAAGGAAGCTATGTCCAGTCCAGATGCTCAACTCTGGAAAGAGGCTATCAATAGTGAAATCGAGTCTATTTTGCACAATCATACCTGGGAGTTGGTTGATCTTACAAAGGGAAGTAAGCCTTTAGGCTGTAAATGGATTCTGAAAAGAAAGTATAAGGCTGATGGAACTATTGATAAGTATAGGGCCCGTTTGGTAGTCAAAGGATACCGACAAACAGAAGGTCTTGATTTCTTCGATACTTATTCTCCAGTAACGAGAATAACATCCATAAGATTATTCATCGCTATTGCTGCGCTGCATAACCTTGAGATACATCAAATGGATGTTAAGACTGCGTTTCTGAACGGAGAATTAGAAGAAGAAATATACATGGAACAACCCGAGGGGTATGTTGCTCCTGGAAAGGAGAAGAAAGTGTGTAAACTTGTAAAGTCGCTATACGGACTTAAACAAGCGCCAAAGCAGTGGCATGAAAAATTTGATAGCACAATGTTATCAAATGGTTTCAAGATCAATGAGTGTGATAAGTGCGTGTATGTTAGACAAACACATAACGCATACGTCATAGTGTGTCTATATGTAGATGACATGTTGATAATGGGTAGTAATCATGAAATTATCATGAATACTAAAGGAATGTTAAAGAAGAACTTTGACATGAAGGATATGGGACTTGCAGACGTCATCTTAGGGATTAAAATCCTGAGGACTTCTGAAGGACTAGTCTTATCACAATCTCATTACGTTGAGACGGTTTTGGAAAAGTTCCTTCCGAGTGATAGTGCACCAGTTAAGACGCCAGTGGACTTGAGCGTTCATTTACGCAAGAACCATGGCGAACCCGTATCACAGTTAGAATATGCTAGGGTCATTGGGAGTCTGATGTATATCATGAACTGTACTCGCCCTGATCTAGCTTATTCTATGAGCAAGTTGAGTAGGTTCACAAGTAATCCAAGTGAAGAGCATTGGAATGCTTTAACTAGAGTTCTTAAGTGTTTAAAGTATACTAAAGAATATGGATTACACTACTCAAGATATCCAGCTGTAATAGAGGGATACAGCGATGCTAATTGGATATCAGACACGAACGACTCTAAGTCCACAAGTGGATATGTATTTACCGTTGGTGGAGGAGCAGTGTCGTGGAAATCTTCTAAGCAAACTTGCATAGCCCGTTCCACGATGGAATCAGAATTCATAGCTTTAGATAAAGCTGGTGAAGAAGCTGAGTGGCTAAGAAATTTCTTAGAAGATGTTCCCTGTTGGGAAAAACCTGTGCCTCCGATTTTGATTCATTGCGACTGTATGTCGGCAATTGGGAGGGCTCAGAGTAGTATGTATAATGGTAAGTCTAGACATATTCGTCGTAGGCATAATACCATTAAGCAGTTGATCTCTAACGGGATTATTTCCATTGATTATGTGAAATCAAAGGAGAATATTGCAGATCCTTTGACGAAAGGATTGCCTAGAGATCAAATATACTGCCTATCAAGAGGAATGAGATTAAAGTCTACAATTTAAGAATAGACACAGCGGAAACCCAACCATGTTGACTGGGATCCCAAGATCATGGTTCAATGGGAAAACTAAGTTGTGAACATTCAGTGAGGCACTTAAGAGTTAATTAATAAACTCTAAACCCATTGCCTAGGATAAAGAAGTGCAACCTGCAAGTTGTAGCAAAAGGTTAAGCCGGGCTTTTAATGATTCCTATACTGTCTAAATGAAGTGGAGTATGGCAGGATACTCTTAATTAGGAAGTCACCTATGTAAGTGTGAGGTGTAGGCCGCCTCAACATTGAGTAAAATGTAAACACTTCTGAAACCAAGAGGGGGTGCCACGGCCAAAATAGACCCAACCGTGAGAACTGAAAAACTGCTGAAAGTTTATTATGTGAATATTGTTGTTTAGATTTACACGAACGACTGACCAATTCAAGACATCACGTTCATTGGAGAGCCTAGTAAATCCGATGATATTTCACTAAGAAAGGTTCAAGGCCAAAAGCTACCTCTTTTGATGTGATAAACTTTCAATCGAAATCTCAAGAGCATGCATTGCATTAATTTCATTCGTGTGGGGGATTGTTGGATAAAATGGTACAAATTGTGGTTGAGTACGAAATTCGAACGCCGTTAGTATCCGGGATACTTAAGATTATTGGATAATCTTAATCTACGTTCCGAGTAGATGAGTTTAGCATTTCGAATTTCTCTAATCGGAACGAATGAGAAATTAAGTGCTAAATTGAAGGGTTTGAATTGTGTATCCCATATTTTGATATAATTTTATTTAATATGTCATGCATATATCATGAATGACACAACACATTTTAATGGAAAATATGTCATGAATACATCATGAATGACATATAAGCACTTCAAGGTGGTGGAGCATCTTGGATGGCTAAGATTTGATCTTAGAAATGGATGGTGTGGATTGATTCTTATGGAAATGGATTTTGCCTATAAATAGCAACCATTCCAACCATTTTGAAACACACCAACTCAAAACACAACATATTCTCTCTAAGTGTTCTTGAGTTTTATAAAATCATCTTCATCTTTTTCTTGAGATTTCAACAGTAAATTAAGTTCGTAGTTTTCTGAAATTGAAGTGGTTTAATCTTCAGAAAAAGAATATCGTTGTATCTTGGGACACTTGTTGCAAGAACTCGTACCACCAAGGCGGGGCAATTTAGTGTTAAGGATAGAGAGTTCTCTCTCGCCTCGATATAATCTTTCTTTATTATTATCAATTTGATACGTTTGTAAAGTTTTGAAACAACATTACCATATTTGTTCAAACGATTAGAAGTAATTACATTATACAACAATACACAATCATGATAAAAACTTGAATTGGTCGGGCACGTTGCACCGTGCATGTATATATATCTTCATTAGGAGTGTACTTCTAGGGCTTCCAAACCCTGCCAACCTTCCTTTCCTTCTCTGACTCTCATTGCATAAATAATTAGGTCCTCTAATTAATTAATTAGATTCTTCCATATGTTTAAGATCTTTTATATTTAATTACTCAGGCAATTAATTAATTAACTAATCTTCTTCTAATTTAATATTCCAATATTAAATCATAAACCTATTACTCCATTACTTAAGACCACTTTCTATGTTAAGAGCAAAAAATAAGTTTAGTATATTTGCACATCCAATTCTCAACATATTAACGGTTTGAATAGTAAAGCTAAGAATATTTTTGAAACAATTTATAATTTAAAGAGGTGTTTGCAATATAAAATATAGTACAAAATATATGTCATGTGTAGGGGTGTTCATCGGTCGGTTTTTTAACCGAACCGAATTGAACCGAATAGGGTCGGTTCGGTTCGGTTAAAAAATCGACCGGTTCTGTTAAAACCGAATTATTATTTTTTTGTATAGTTTTTTCAAAAATCTTACTAGCTGCTGTTTTTTGGCTATTATTGTTCACTTTTTTTTTGGAATGCATACATTTATATATTTATAATTATGTTTAGCACGACCAACTAAAATTCACATAATGAAATTAAAAAGTGAACCAGTTCGGTTTGATTTTTCGGTATAAATAAATAAATAAATAATTAAAATTTAATTATGACTAATTTTAATTAATTTTTTTATTTTCTTATAAATTGTCATTAGGAAACACATTTTTTCGTATGGTTTTTGGTCTATATTATACTATATAAAAAATAAAAAAAATTCAATTTTTCGGTTAACCGACCGAATCGAAACTCAAAATCGAAAATCGAACCAAAATTTCTATCCGGACTGAAAACTGAACCGAAAATTTCGGTTCAATTTTTGGTCTGAATCAAAATTTCGATTCTCAATCAATTCGGTTGATTTGTGAACATGTGCTTCACATGCAAATCAGGACGTCTAGTATTATTTACCAGTACCATTAAACGACATGTATATCTGCATTAAAGTAGCAATTTAGTGCATCCTATTTATACTTAAATAAATATAATACGTAATTCTCACATTTTCCATTTCAAAATAATATTACATTTTGTATTGTATAATATGCTTACATAATAAGTGTATATAATTCATGATAAATTTATATTCAAATAAAAATTTTATACACACAATATTCATGCGTAAAGTAAAATAAATTATTTTTCTTTTGTATATATCAAGGTTTTTTTCAACCGAACACCGGAGATTATTTTTTTTCGAGATGTAGAAATCACCGAAGCGGGTTTTATCTCTTCTAATAAAGCCTTTTTTATATACATCGCCAGGAATTAAACTCTAAATAAATGCTTAAAAAATTTAACTATTTATCAACTATATCGGACCTTAATAAGCGAAATAAGATTGCAATATGATTTACAATATAACATCCAATATGGTCAATTCTCGCCGAATATTGCAAAAACCCGTCCCATCCGGTCGTCTGAATGACAATTATTATTATTTTATTTCAACAACTTGACCGAGTAAAACAGACTCTCTCACTACAGCTTAGACGACGACCCCATATTCTTAGCCCTCTCTCTGAGTACAAACTTCTGTATTTTTCCGGTAGATGTTTTGGGCAGCTCTTCCATAAACACCACCGTCTTCGGCACCATATATTTCGGCAGTTTCGACCTGCAAAACGACATCAAATCCTTCTCCGTCACCTTCTCCTTTACCCCCTCTTCATCTTTCAAGCTCACAAAAGCACACGGCGTTTCACCCCAGAACGCATCCGGCCGCGCCACCACCGCCGCCTCGTTCACTGCCGGGTGCGTGTACAGAACCGACTCCACCTCCACGCTGCTCAGATTCTCGCCTCCGCTGATGATCACGTCCTTCGATCTGTCTTTAATTTCCAAGTACCCATCCGGATGCATCACACCCACATCGCCCGTGTAGAACCACCCATTCTTCATGGCTTTCGAGGTTCCTTCGGGGTCTTTAAGGTATCCAAGCATCACGCACCCACCTCTCAGAACAATCTCACCCAGAGTTTTCCCATCTCTCTTTACGCTCTTCCCTGATTCAGGCTCAATCACATCAACTTCCGCCATTCCCGGAGTTCGCACTCCCTGTCTCGCTTTCAGCCTAGCCCTCTCTGTCGCCACCAATTTATTCCATTTCTTCTTCCACGTGCAGCTAATCACCAGCCCTCCCGTCTCGGTCAGACCGTACCCGTGACTCACCACGAATCCGAGTGACTCTGTTCGGAACAGAACCGCCGCGGGCGGCGGCGCGCCGGCTGTCAAAATGAAGACGGGCTTTACCAGAGGCTTCCCGTCCGGAACATTTGTGAGCAGGTTGAGCACCACCGGCGCGCCGCACATGTGGGTCACGTCGTACTTGCGTATAGCGGCATAAATAGCGGCGGCGTCGAATTTGCGGAGGCAAACGTTGGTTCCTCCGGCAGCCGCCATGCCCCAGGTGTAGCTCCACCCGTTGGCGTGAAACATGGGGAGAGTCCACAAGTAAACGGGTTCTTTCGGCACTGACCATTCGATCAGCGAATCCATCGCGACGATGAACGACCCACGGTGGCTGTGGACCACTCCTTTAGGCGACGACGTCGTTCCAGAAGTGTAATTCAAAGTTAGGGGATCAAATTCAGTATTTGGGCGAACCCAATTGAAATCGGAATCACCATTCGAAACCATCTCCTCGTAGTTGCCGTCAAAATGGAATTCGGATTCATCACCCTCTGCAATAATCACAAGCAAAGGGCGGGGGGAATTTGGGGGGAACAAAGACAAAGCTTCAAGAACTAAAGATTCAGACTGGTAATCGACAAAAACAAGCTTGGATTGAGCATGGCGGAGGACGACGGAGATAGTGCGGGAATCGAGGCGGAGGTTGATGGCGTTGAGGACGGCGCCGGCCATGGGGATCGAGAAATGGAGCTCGTACATGGCGGGGACGTTGGGCGCCACCACAGAAACGACGTCGCCCCTCTGAATACCTAAAGACGAAATGGAAGACGCCAATTTCAAGCATCTCCGATAGGTTTGGGACCATGTGTAGGTGGTGGAGTTATAAATGATTGAAGTGGAATCGGCATAGACGGTGGCTGCTCTCTCCAAGAAACCGATGGGCGTTAGAGGGCTGGAATTCGGAGGGCTTGGCTTCAATTCATCCATCAATTGGAATTACAATCACAATTGGGTGTCCGTATAATTGAAGTGTGTGCTTGTGCGTGTGTGTTTGCAGATAATGTTTTGTAGATTAAGTTGAGGTTTTTTTTCACCTTTTATAGCAAAATTGCATTTTAGGGATGAGTGCGTTGACCTTTTAGGCCTGACTCCTGAGTTCTAAAATATTGGTCTACATGGAATGGTGTTACACTGGGGTTTATTAGCAATTTATCCGAAAATTGTGAATTATTTATCAAATTGACTTATCCTTGAAAAAGTTTATCAAAGTAACCCATAGGGGCCATTTTGAATGACGCCTTCAAGTTGGCTCAATTCTTTTTGGTCCTTCATATTTTGCCTCAATCCCAAATTGGTCCCTGTGGTTTTATTTTGTATTAATTTAGTCTGTGTGGCAAAAATTGTTGGGAATTATACAAATAAAACGCAGCGGAAAGTAAATTTAATTCCCAAAATTCGAATCATCTCTAATTCACGTGTTTAATTGTGTATAGAAAAAATACCGTTCTCGCGTATGTTGATTTCTGTACGTGATCCTTTTTTCTAACGCTGAATTTGCCAACGTCTCTAATTCGTCACGCCGGAATCAAAAACGAAAAACTCCTCCTTTCTTCCTTGTCACAGATGGCTAGAGAGAGAGAGAGAGGTGGGAGACTTTTTCTTGGAGAGAAAGTTGTGTAAGTTGCCTTGTATTATTTTTCACCTTGTGATATATTTATATCATTATGAAACAATAATACTAGCATGCAAGAGCCCTATTTGGGCGTCTATTTGGCCGCCCCTTAGTGGGCTCGGAAGCCTTCGGGCTTTCGTCTTGCTTGCTAATTAATTAATCGGATAATTTATTTATCTAATAAATAAATTGATAATCCAATTAATTCAATTCCTAATTAATTTATAATTCAATTTCTCTAAGAAATTAATTAACTCATTAATTTATTTAATTAATTAATTAAATTATCAAATAATTAATTAATTAATTAATTACGGCATCCAATGCCGTGAATTTCTCACAAATCTTTTTCCCATGTTTTTCCTTTGCACTTCCTTTAAGTGTGACTCCTTAGCTTCGTCTCAAAAGGCAATTGAGAGGAATCCAAAGGGGTGTGAGTGACACCTAGCCAGTCTCGTGGTTCACACCATAACCCAATTGAGAACAAATGAATAGGATCATTTCAAACCTTTACACCGTGAATACCGTACTTGTATAAACCTTTTATTCTTATATTCCAGTCAAGTAAGAGTCATGGTTTAAAGTCAAACTCATATAACTTGACCATATGCCTAAGCTCATAATAAGTCGAGGTATTTAAATGCTTTGGCCAAAGACTTTCATCCTCACTTATTCATGATCACATAGGATATTTTACTCATTCACTTATGAGAGAATAAATTCCATATTACAAATCAATTAACAATGCTACTTGCCCATTAAGTCGCACTTCAAGGTCGATTCCACCAACAGGTGATTTGAATCTAACTACTCTAATGACAGACTTGATGTCACAAGTACATCTTCAACTCGATTTCTCAAGTCAGAGGTTCACACGTACCTATCACTACTTATCAGTTTCATCATTGACTGTCAATGAGTGAATACCCATGTGATGAACTGATGTGAGTCGTGTTCGAACATATCAGTCCAACTGACACGTCTATGATATAAGTTCCTACTACCATTTCCATAGTGTACGATTGACACTTTCTCTGTCGAAACTTACATCATAGAAGTCATTATTCACTGTTGATGCCCAATCAATATTTCTTAGACTTGCGAACCCTTTTAGATGTCAAGGGTCAAACCATTCTAGTGTCTTTCCTCCTATCCTATAGGAGGTAGAAGGTTCGCCTTGTCATCAAGGACTTTACGTTGTTTATTCACGCCTTATAAATGTCTATAAGAAAACAACAATCAACTGCCTTATATTAATAGAAAAATCATAGTTTAGTTACAATGTTTATGCCCTATAAATTTATCATCTTTATGGCATTCGAGGGCATATACTCTAACAATCTCCCACTTGCACTCAATGCCATTTGCTGTGGTATTTAATATCCATCTTTTCGAGATGTTTTTCCAGCACCGCCTGTGCCAATGGCTTGGTCATTGGATCAGCGACACTGTCGGCTGAGGCTATTTTCTGAACATCTACTTCACCTCGTGCAACGATCTCTCTTATGATGTGATATCTCCTCTCTATGTGTTTGGATTTATTGTGAGACCTAGGTTCCTTCACTTGCGCTATAGCTCCGGTGTTGTCACAATAAAGTGGCAACGAGAGCTTTATGCTAGGAACCACTTGAAGTTCCTCAATGAACTTCCTAATCCAAACAGCTTCTTTAGCTGCCTCCGAGGCAGCTATGTATTCAGCCTCTGTGGTGGAGTCTGCGGTTGTGCTTTACTTGGAACTTTTCCAAGTCACCAATCCACCATTTAGAGTAAATACAAATCCCGAGGTGGATTATCGGTCATCAACATCAGATTGGTCTGAATCAGTGTACCCGTCCACCCTCAGGTCACCACTTCCATAGGTGAGAATCATATCCTTAGCACAGCTATCCAATGTTCCTTACCAGGGTTTGCTTGAAATCGACTAACAACGCTCACAGCATAAGCAATATCGAGTCTAGTACAGAGCATCGTGTAAATCAAGCTGCCCACAGCAGATGCATAGGGTATAATGTTCATTTCTTTTCTATCTTCCTCACTTTGAGGACACATAGATTTCGAAAGATGTATCCCATGTCTCATTGGTAGGAACCCTTTCTTAGAATCTTCCATCCTATACCTTTTTAGGACCTTTTCTAAGTAGAGGGCTTGAGAAAGTCCTATCATTCTTTTGGTTCGATCTCTATAGATCCGAATCCCTAGAATATAGGTCTCTTCTCCCAAGTCTTTCATGGAGAATGTACTCGAAAGCCACTTCTTGGTTGTGGTGAGCATTCCTATGTCATTCCCAATGAGTAATATGTCATCTACATATAACACTAGGAATGTCAACTTGCTCCCACTGACCTTCTTGTAAACACAGGGCTCGTCTTCGTTTTTGATGAAGTCAAATCCTTTGACAACCTCATCAAAACGTAGATTCCAACTACGAGATGCTTGTTTGAGTCCATAAATGGATCTCTCAAGTTTACACACTTTATGAATATGCTCCTCGGATTCAAAACTTTTAGGCTGTTCCATATAGATATCCTCTTCTAGGAATCCATTTAGGAAAGCAGTTTTGACATCCATTTTCCATATTTCATAATCTAGGTGTGCTGCTATTGCAAGTAGAATCCTTATTGATTTGATCATAGCCACTGGCGAAAAGGTTTCTTGGTAGTCAATTCCTTCCTTTTGACTATACCTTTCACCACTAGCCTGGCTTTGTAGGTGTCTACTTTGCCATCAACACCAATCTTTCTCTTGTAGATCCATTTACACTCGATTGGTTTTACCCCTTCAGGTTGGTCTACAAGTTTCCAGACTTGGTTTGCATACATCAAATCGATCTCAGTTTGCATAGCTTCACGCCATCTAGCAGCATCCACATCCACCATCGCTTGATCAAAAGTGGAGTGATCATCTCCATGATCCTCCTCTAACACAGAATGGAGATCCAACTCCCTTTGCATTAGATATCCGTACCTCTCAGGCGGTTGAGATACTCTATTCGATCGTCGTGGTTGTGGTTGTGTTATAGAAGGTTCAGTTCTCACTCCATGTGTAGATGTATCCAGTGAGGTTTCATTTTGTTCTTCTAGAACAATCTTTCTACCCGCTCCTCCTTCTTGAATGAACTCATCTTCAAGAAAGTGGGCTTATAAGGCTACAATGATCCTTTGATCATTGTGCAGGTAAAAGAGGTATCCCATAGAATCTTCAGGATATCCAATGAAACGTCCCTTTAAGGACTTAGCCTCCAACTTGTCCACTTTAGTCTTTTTGACATAAGCCAGACATCCCCAAATCTTTATGTGGTTAAGACTTGGTTTCCTATTTCTCCACATTTCATAGAGAGTCAGAGGAATGGACTTGGACGGACATCTATTTATAATGTGTGCAGCTGTAAGCAGCGCGTGACCCCACAGTGAAATGGGTTAATCAGTGTAGCTAAGCATGGAGCGAACCATGTCCAACAAGGTTCGATTCCTTCGCTCTGCTACTCCATTCAACTGTGGAGTCGCTGGAGGTGTGAGTTGCAATACTATACCATTCTCTTTGAGGTATAAGTCAAACTCGTCGCTCATATATTCTCCTCCTCGATCAGATCGAAGAGTTTTTATACGATGACTTGTTTGATTTTCCACTAAAGCCTTGAATTCCTTGAACTTGTCAATGGATTCAGACTTATGCTTCATCAGGTACACTAGACCATATCGAGAATGGTCGTCAGTGAAGGTGAGAAAGTAAAGAAAACCTCCTCTGGCCATTTCTCCAAATGGACCACAAACGTCAGTATGCACTAAACCTAAGATTTGTGAGGCCCTTTCAAAGCTCATTGTGAAGGGCGATCTAGCCATCTTGCCTTTGAGACAAGATTCACAAGTAGGATAGGGATCCAATCCCAGTGGGCTAATTAGCCCATCTTTTTCCATTTTGCGAATCTTTTGTTCGCCAGCATGGCCTAGTCGAAGGTGCCATATCAATCGTTAGTTTATTTCAAGCCTACTACATTTCCTTTGTATAGTATTCATTGCATACTCATTCTGGATACTAGGGTAATACAATCCATTTATCAAAGAAACAATGCCTACAAATTTATTACCATAATAAATGTTGCATCGTTCATCAATAAAATGGAAAGTGTAACCATGCTTAACTAAAATGGGAATAGAAACAATGTTTTTAAGCCCATTAGGCAAAACTAAAACATTATCCAGTAATAGTACATGTCCAGAATTTAAAACAACGAGGTAGATCCTATTGCAGTAGCTGCGAGGCTTTACCCGCTGCCTACTCTGATCTTCACCTCATCGTTGTCCAGCTTCCTTCTTCGCATCAGATCCTTATTCATACAACATATGTGAGCACGAGCTCTAGAATCAAGAATCCAAGATGTAGAGAAGACGGTCATAGAACAATAAGTTTCATGAACATAAAGTTCCATACCTTGTGCGTCAGACCCCATATTCGGATAGTTCCTTCTCCAATGGCCCAGCTCACCACAGTGTAGGCATCTGTTTGTCTTTTGTGGCCCCTTTCTCTTGTGAATCACAGGAGCTTTCCCTTTTCCTTTATCGACACCACCCTGAGCTCCAAGCTCGCCATCCTGCTTCTTGGTTTTTCTCTTCTTATTCTTCGCCCGTTTGGGCCCAGAAGTGATAACCAAAGTAGTCTCTTTTCCCTTGGGCTTCAATTGAGATTGTGCAGTGCTTAATCTGTTCAGTAGCCCAGCTAAGTTGCATTCAATCTCATTGCAATTGAAGTTCATGACGAATTGGGAAAAAGAGTCAGGAAGGGACTACAAGATAAGATCAGTCTGAAGTTGCGGGTTCATCGTAAAATCGAGAGCTTCCAATCTCTCAATCCTCGATATCATTTTGAGGACATGATCCCCAACCTTATCCCCTTATCTCATTTTGGCTCCGAAGAGCTCTTTAGATATTTCATATCTAGCAGTCCTACTGTGCTCACCATAGAGCTCGACCAAGTGCGCCAAGATAGCCCTCGCTGTGGTCATCTTGTCGTGGGACCTCTGTAGCTCATTCGTCATAGAGCCAAGAATGTAACCATGCACTCGGACGTCGTCCTTTACCCATTTTTCATGAGCTTGGACTTCTTCTTCATTGGCACATGTTCTGGCAGGTGGAGCAGGGATATCAGTGTCCAACACGTATCCTAGAGACTCCATATTGAGAACTATTCTCAAATTCATTAGCCAATTGACGTAGTTGGGTCCGGTAAGGATATTCTTTTCGAGTAATACGGAAAGTGGGTTGATTGTCTTTTTTGAAAAACGAGAGAAATAAAACAAATAACTGCAGAAAATAAACCATACTTAATTAGAATATTGGAATAAACTAAAACCAAGTTTAAAATCAAGGACTTCGACTTATAACTTGGCTCCCACTACATTTTTCGAAATTCCACACTCCCACTGTGAAATGACGGAAGCGATCGTTGATGAAAACTTCGTGGTGGGGGATTGAGTTCTTTAATTAATATAATGGATGGCAACCGTTTAACGATATTTGGTCCATTACTTAATTAAAGTGATGTCAAACATCAATCTATCAAATAGACGGTTCAATCATATTTATCCCATAATCCACAAATACCGCAACCCTTTAACGATTTATTGGTAAAGTGGACTATCTAAGTTCATTCCCACTAACTCCTCATAATCTAACATTTGAATTTCACCTTGCAACCCTTTAACGATATTTGGGGTGAAATATGTCTTGATTAAGGCATCCAATGCACTTAATAAAATTTTAGAATTAAATCTTCATATATGACCCCCACTTACTGGGAAGATGCCACATATGGATTTAATCCTTGATCTTATTAAGTTTAGTGGAGGGAAAGGATGCCTAGCACCCCTTACTAACTTAGTATTATTTTTGTTTGAGAGAATTCATGTTCAAAACATTTATTTCGTCTCACTTTGCACATTTACCAATTTATATAGCGCATATTGATAACACACATGCTTCATACAACTAATGAACATGCATCGAAAGCAATAATACAACACACAAGTCTACGGGCTTTTATCTAGAGGGCCCAAGCCAATGGACCATCATAAAATTGAAAAAGAAAAGCCTAGCTAATCTTCGTGGGCTCCAAGCTCCTCTTCTTTTGCATGATCTCCATCTTGAAAGGCCTATTCTATTTCTATTTATTACAAGAGATAATTTAAAACCTATACATAAATCTAGAAATAAAATAAAATGGGCTTAAACCAGCCCTTACAACCCATCAAAAGAAATACATAATCAAAAGAAGCAACCTAAACCCATAGACATATGTCACCATCACATAATACATGCTCGCGATAAATAAAGCACTTATGTTGGTGATTAATAAAAATTAATTAGTCCAACTTAATTAATTTTCACAATAAAATTCCAAATTTTATTGATTCATATAAAAATAATCCTATTTATGAGAATTCTTTATTTAAATAAATAACTTAATAAATAAAATTCTCCAAGAGTTTATTAACTAATTATTTCATTCAAATAAAGATCAATAAAAACTATATTGGGCTTAATTTTATCAAAATTAAATTACCAACCATTGACATATTCAAAATTAATTAATTAGGCCCAATAACTAATTTATTGAATTATCCACAATTTTAATCAAAACAATTTGGGCCCCTTTTTAATTAAATTTGGGTCATCATCCTTTTGACCCACCCGGATAACTAAAATAGCCCAAACACCTATTCAATTAAAATTTGGACCTTAGAAAAATATAACCCGACCCATTATGGACCGAGTCACAAAAACTTGGGTCCCGAGACAGGTCCGTGCGCTGGGCGCATGGCACGGTGTATGACGTGCGCGCAGCGCACGGTTTAATCGTGGGCGTCCAGCCAGCCCCTCCTACCGGCGCCGTGAAATGGCACAGCATTGGGGGCCCACCCAGTGTGCACAGTGCGCACGCTGTGTGCGCAACGGGAGGCCGAAAAGGCCACCTATTGCGCGCATAGCGCGCGCTGCGCACACTTTTTGAGTCGCGCTCGTCTCGGGGTTATACTTCTCTGATTCTCATAATACCACTGTTGCGAATTATACGAATAAAACACAGCGGAAAGTAAATTTAATTCCCAAAGCCCGAATCATCTCTAATCCTCGTGTTTAATTGTGTATAGAAAAAATACCGTTCTCGCGTATGTTGATTTTTGAACGTGATCCTTTTTTCTAACGCCGAATTTGCCAACGTCTCTAATTCGTCACATCGGAATCAAAAATGAAAAACTCCTCCTTTCTTCTTTGTCAAAGACGGCTAGAGAGAGAGAGAGAGGTGTGAGACTTTTTCTTGGGGAGAAAGTTATGTAAGTTGACTTGTGTCATTTTTCACTTTGTGATATATTTATATCATTATGAAACAATAACACTAGTATGCAAGAGCCCTATTTGGGCGGCCGAATAGTGGGCTCGGAAGCCTTCGGGCTTTCGTCTTGCTTGCTAATTATTTAGTCGGATAATTTATTTATTTAATAAATAAATTGATAATCCAATTAATTCAATTCCTAATTAATTTATAATTCAATTTCTCTAAGAAATTAATTAACTCATTAATTTAATTAATTAATTAAATTATCCAATAATTAATTAATTACGGCATCCAATGCCGTGAATTTCTCACAAATCTTTTTCCCATGTTTTTCCTTTTGCACTTCCTTCAAGTGCGACTCCTTAGCTTCATCTCAAAAGGCAATTGGGAGGAATCCAAAGGGGTGTGAGTGACACCTAGCCAGTCTCGTGGCTCACACCATAACCCAATTGAGAACAAATGAATAGGATCATTTCAAACCTTTACGCCGTGAATACCGTAGTTGTATAAACCTTTTATTCTTATAACTCAGTCAAGTAAGACTCATGGTTTAAAGTCAAACTCATATAACTTGACCATATGCCTAAGCTCAAAATAAGTCGAGGTATTTAAATGCTTTGGCCAAAGACTTTCATCCTCACTTATTCATGATCGCATAGGATATTTTACTCATTCACTTTTGAGAGTGTAAATTCTGAAAGAGTTAGGTGCCTGGTGCGCCATTTGTAGGGCGTAGTAGCCGACTCTTTAAACAGTCTTATATTGTATCTTGTCAACTAATTTAATAAATGGCATTTTCTTCTTTATCTTATCATTCTATGCAATTAGATAAAGTCCCCTAGATCACTCTTAAGCTATGAGATGTGTTTGGTATCGGGGATGCCAATCATGGAATACGTCTCTAAGGTTGTGGTCTTAAAGATGTTCCAAGTCATAGAATCATTGAGATAGGGATATCAATGACTCGTAAAGACTTGCACGTACAATGCACACTCTTGGAGAGTGTATCCTATTCCATGGATACTGATACGATGTACATCAGTGCATGTATGTGGGTTCTCGTTGTCGAGTAAACTGAACAACCCCGCCGAGATTCCATATTGGAGTCAATGTCGAATTTGGAATCTCCTCGGTTACGTAGGCATAAGATTGGTCCTCATGACTTGAGGCACCATTGGTCGTCTCGTGCATCGCTCACTGTACTTAGATTTGTCACACGATTCCAGGTGAGTCATAAAGTGGGGCATATTGGGTCCAGTCTGGTTATGTACGGAGGCGTGTGAGTGCCAAGAGAGAATCTGTCACTGATCATTAGCATCGGCGCATATCCTATGTACTTCACAGTGTATTGACCATGGGAACCTCCGGCCGGAGTAGTATCAATAAGGAGGCGCAGTGTTTCCTCGCTCGATTGATAAATTGGTCAATGTCACTTAGATCGATATACATAGAATAGAGTTACTGGGATTTCGACTGACATCCAAGTCCTAGATTCGATTGGGATATTTGATGGAAGGATTTTACTTATGCGAAAATCGTAATGCGGAAAGGTCACCTAATAATCGTTCATGGCTAGGTCTTCTTGGCTCGTGGCTAGTACTAACTTTGATTTGTAGGAACCATGAATTAATCGGTAATTAATTCTTGGTCGGATTAAAATACTTGGAGTAATTAAATCTAGCAATGAAAATTGCAAAGGCACAACGGGGTTGTGTTCCTACTACTAGTACATGAACGAACCTACAATGGGGTTACACACTTACTCAAGAAAGTTCAATTACTATGTGAATATTAATCCAATTTAGGATTAAAGTGATTAATGAGATTAATTGATTAAGTGGAAGACATTTTAATTAGTAGGCTTGGGAAAATAATTATTCTATTAATTAATCTTGGAGATTAATTATTAACGGAAATTGTTATTATCCGGGAATTTATTTAAACTACTAATTTTACCATTAATTAATCATGAGGATTATTTAATTAACAAGTCTTGGAAGACTTGAGAGCCATTTTAATTAAGTTGGACTTAATTAAATGAAGTCACAAAATTGAAATTCAAAGCTAGTCAAAGTTTAACTTGTAATGGTTTTTAAATGAAGAAGAAAATGAAAAATATTCTCTTACACATGTGGTGGTAGTTGAGAATGGAATGGTAGGTGAGAGTAAGGTGGTAGGTGAAGAAAAAACAAGTCTTCTACTCCACCTAACACCATATGGCCGAAAATTGGTGGCTATAAAAGGAGGTGTTCTTGCTCTCATTTAGAACTTGATGAAAACTTAAAAAAAAAAGCTTAGAGCTTAGTTCTTCATCTCTAGATTTTTTTAGCTTCTCTTGTGATTCTTGAAGACTTTCTTCTATAGAACTTCTTTTTGAAGATTAGTTATAAAAGATTATCTTTCATAGATATTTCTTTTAGTAACTCTTCTTGTTTTCCACCTTTCACTACATAGACTCCATTTCCTTAGAGCATATATCTAGCCAATCTTTTGCTTAAGGTCTGAACTTACTTGAGGTGTGTCCTTGTAGAGGCTTCTTTCTTTAGGAGCTTATGGTGGTTTGATTCGAATCCCTCCATGTTGAGGTGAGGTTTGAAAATGAGAGCTAAAGTTTTTGGTGTGGTTTTCCTTGTGTTGTGGTTATATACCCTCACTTTAATAAAACCTCATATCTTGTAATCGGTTTAAAACCCCTTTACTCGTATTAGTTTTTGTTGTGCATTACTTCGACCCCCTAGCTTGGGATGCCTTTTACATACTTTATTTCTTCCGTTGCGCCGGCATCGCTTGTGGGGGCATACCGATCCTTACAAATTCCATATTGCAAATCAGTTAACAATGCTATTTGCCCATCAAGTCGCACTTCGAGGTCGATTCCACCAACAGGTGATTTGAATCTAACTACTTTAATGAAAGACTTGATGTCACAAGTACATCTTCAACTCGATTTCTCAGGTCAGAGGTTCACACGTACCTATCACTACTTATTAGTTTCATCATTGACTGTCAATGAGTGAATACCCATGTGATGAACTGATGCGCCGTGTTCGAACATATCAGTCCAACTGACACATCTATGATATAAGTTCCCACTACCATTTCCATAGTGTACGACTGGCACTTTCTCTATCGAAACTTACATCATACAAGTCTTTATTCAATATTGATGCCCAATCAATATTTCTTAGACTTGCGAACCCTTTTAGATGTCAAGGGTCAAACCATTCTAGTGCCTTTCCTCCTATCTCATAGGAGGTAGAAGGTTAGCCTTGTCATCAAGGACTTTACGTTGTTTATTCACACCTTATAAATGCCTATAAGAAAACAACAATCAACTGTCTTATATTAATAGAAAAACCATAGTTTAGTTACAATGTTTATGCCTTATAAATCTATCCTCTTTATGGCATTCGAGGGCATATACTTTAACAAAAATAATCCTTACTTATTATAATAGCATTTTACAATATTGGTCTTACTACACAATATGAGTAAAACAGGCCCAACATGCTTCCAAAAAATATTAAAATTTCATAATGTAATACCTTTGGTTGATCGTCTTATCACCGGGTATTCTGAGTTCTCGATTTTACAGATTGAATCCAACCACACAACTGCAGCAGATGGTTCGCAGGCACCCAACTCCTTCAGCAATACATAGCACAACCCAAATTCGTTTTCTACCTTTGGGCGTATAAGATACTCCAGAATAAAGATTTAATAGACTTGGGAAGACAAAGGTTGAACAAAAGCCTTGAATTTTTATTGATGAAATAAAATTTTTATTACATAGATATATTCTACTCCGCTATTGTAGGAGAAAACTAGTTAGCCTCTCTTGTATGAGAGATGACTACACTTTTTTGTTTTTTTTGGAAAATCCTCATACACTCAGAATGAAAATTAAAACTTATTTTACAATCTTTTTTCTTTCTGGTTTTTTCAATTGTTGAAGAGTAAGAGGGAATGACTGATGCCTTCCTTTTGCTTCCGCCTTTGCCTTTTAAAGGCCATTATTCGGACTTCAGATACGGATTTCAAATTTAATTATTGCTGACGTCATTGTGTGCGTCAGCATTTGTCCTTATCCACAGTGCTTTGTCGGCTACTTTTTTACTTTTCTTCCGCTGCCCTTTGTCTGATTGTCGGTTACTGTTGATTTACCCCGGCATTTAACCTGTATTTTGTCAAAAGTGGCTTTTGGCTTTGTCGGCCATTTGTCCACTTTTGATTATTGCCTTCTGACGTCATTGCTTCCGTCAGCCTCCTGTAATAAATTACAATTATGCCCTTTGATGGGCAAAATTTTACAAATTATATTTTTAAACTAATTATTATATTTTGTTTAAAATTGTAAACTAATTGAGCCTATCTTAGACTCGTTTTTGTTTTTTTCTACATCTTGTAATTTTTACCGAGGTTTGTGAAAACCCCTCGGGTAAGTTGGTCTTTTACCCTTGTCCTGTTCGGGTTTCTTCTTTGTAACCCTAATTCTTGTACCAAACAAGGGTTTTTCCTGTGTTTCACAACAAAAGCATACATGATTATGCCATCGATCCACATGCATCATATGGCATGTCTTCTTTCTTGTGTTCTCTGTTGCAGGTAGCTTGTTCTTCCAGATATGCGTCCGTTTCTGTTCGAATAAATTTTCTACAAATTCTGTACTCTTTCCTGTCATAGAATTGAGTAAAAATGATCCATTTATTTTATGTGAATTTTTTTTAAAAGGATACTTTACTGTGTCCATCTCAGTGAGACAGACCCAAAAATCCCAAGCCCTTCTGGTAGAAATCTCATCTTCGCTGATAGAGATTACCAAAGCTCCTTCTTCTTTTACGACCTTAACTCGATTATGAGCCGTCATGTTCGGTCTCTGTAATTTGATGAAATGAAAAGCCGGATGAGACCCTTTTTCGATGATTTCTGGAGCTGCTGAAATGAATTTAGCTCCACCATTTCTCCTCTCCTAAGATGTGGATTCTTTTGCCATGAATCATACATAGCTGCACTAATCCATTTTGGAAGCTTGGAGATTTTCGAAAAACTTGGTACCATAGTATGGACAGAGGCAAGTGCCCTAAAATCATACCATTCTCGGACCTCTTCATAATCGCTGGTATACCTGCCATGGTAAATTAATCTCTTTAGTATTAACCTTAGAGGTGCCGGTATGTGGCCTCAGTTGAATCTCTCCCTCTTTAACCCAGAGGTGCCGAGTTGACTTGAACTAATAGAAGTTTGCACTTTCGATTGTTCAACTGTGTTGGTCCCGAGTGGCATACGAAAGGGGCTAGAAGGGGGGGGGGGGGTTGAATAGACCATGAAGTCTTTTTTGACTTCAAAAATTTCGTATTAAAAAATGTGTTGGGCGCTTGAAAAGTAGTAGCTTGACTGAGCGTCTATGGAAGACTGTTTCTAGAAAGATAACTTAGACTTCAAGATTTGAATACTATAACCAAATAGGCATAAGCATTCACTTCTTTGATCAGTGTTAGCACAGTGGAATGGATTTGATAGTCTTCCTGTTTGAAAGCTTTTAGCGTCACAAACTGTTTCTTAGTTGCTTAGCTTTTAATTGTGTTTTACTTAATCAATTTATGCAATGATATGTTAATAAGAAAATTGACTTTAAAGTAAATAACAAAATATTTGTAAGGTTCGTTGGGCGGTGTAATCCCAATTACGTCCTTCTTCTCCTTGAACACTTGGAGGCAATCCACTAAAAATGATTCTCAAAGAATCACATAGAATCTTCTACAAAATAGGGAGAGATGGATGTCGATGACTTGAGCTCCTTAATCACATAGATTTCTGCTCCAAATCACTTCTATCCCCTTGCTTCTTTCACTAAAAAATAATGCAAGTATCCAACTTCAACTTCACACAGATTGCGAGGCTTGGATGGGGTTTTTCTGAACAGTTTGTTTGATTTTGATAAAGTTCAAACAACTGGGAATATCTCAATAGTAATGTAGGTTTCTTCAAAAAGAATGTTTGAGATATTGGTTGACTGTCTCAGGTTTTGAAGAAAAGCAAAGAAAATGTTTGCTTGAATATTCTGGCTTTTCTGAGAATTTAAGGGATGAGATTTCAATGCAATAGCAATTTGTCTTAGAATTAATCGGGTGTTTTTAGCTTGTTGTTGAAGTCCTATTTATAGACATTCTTGGAAAAAGTGTATGTTTGACACATGCACAGTTGCGTGTCTCTCACTTCTGCGAGTGAACAACTTTTGTCCTTTTTCCTGAAAATTGCTACACAAAAGTTGGTGCTGCAGTCTGTGAATAGTTGACAGTCCAATAGGGTGGCTTCTCCGTACGTTCGAAAGAGCTTATCACATTTAATGCTCTTATCAGAATTTAATGCATTTGAATTAAATGCCCGTTGGCATTTAATGCACTGAGAATATTTGCATTAAACTCCTTCTGGACTTAGAAATAAATTCAGATGAAATCAGTCATTGATAGACGCTCATTCATCCTTGAATAACTTCTGTCCTAATGAACGCTTGGAATAGCTGGTCATTTTGGACGCTTGGAATCTTTCTCTTCATTCAGACTTCAGGCGCTTGAATCTTTAGAGTTAACTATTGATAAGCTCACTCATAATTTATCAAACGCTCAGCCTAAAAAATACTTAGCCTAATATTCTAAAATAAAATAAAGCAAAACCTATAAAGCCTATTATAGTTCTAACGCTCAAAGCTTATACATGATTTCTACTAAAATCAAACTTACATATTTTGGGGTCTAACAAATAATCCTCATTGTCCTCATCAAAACATCTAACATGAAATGCCTAAAAATTTCCCCATTTTTGATGATGACAATACTTACTCTTTTATAGTTCAAGAGTTAGACAGCCAAAAATAAAAGTTAGCTTTGGTTAGTAAAAGTGAGTTAAAGTTAGTAAAGCTTCAACGAGGTGTTTCAGCTGAAAAATGCCTTTTTATATATATCATTGATTACATGGATTTTTACAACTAAAAAAAACATAAGAGACAAGAATATAGATAATGCAAAGTAGACAAGCTCTTAATCATCTTCTTCTTCTTGAGAGTTTAGTCTTCTGTTTACCTCAGCCTTGATTGCTTTAGAAATATTTTCTTCAAGCCTAATCATGGCGGCATGATCTTTATTTATTACTGTCTTCTTCTCTTCTTGCTGTCTCTTTTTATAAGCAACAAATTGCTTATTCCATTCAACTGGGTCGATGCCAATCGCCCTTAGGCATACTCTGAACGCTCAATTGAAATTTGACTTTTTTTGCTCTTTAGCAATGATCTTCGGGTCAGAAGGCTCTGGAATAGGCGGTCTAGAGAATGGAACATCAAACTGTACAAGCAATGCCCTTGAAGGTACTGGAAAAATTTGAAAGAAGGTTTGACGCTTAAGTGGAGGGCTGGAAGCTCTTGAACTGGACACTTTCCTCTTCTCCCCCCTTCTCTGTCCTTTCCCCTTATTGCCATCATCAGCCTTTAGAAAATGGTCGGTGATCAGGCTGACTTGACTAGCAATCTGTGAAACAGAGGCTGAAAGATCGTCCAGGCGCTTATCAAAATGCTCCTTCATGGCCAGTTGGTTTGCCGTAGTAGCATCATGCAGTTCTTTAAATTCCTTTCCGCATTCTCCAACTGCCGCTTGAGCAGCACCTTTCATATGACCTATTTGAGTGATCATGGTCTGAGACTCAATCTTTGCTAAGTTAGTCTTGATCCAGTGGAGGGCTTCTTCATTCTGAGTAGCGTGATTGCTTACCTCCTCCAGAACTGATTTCAGCAAAGGACCAAAAGATTAACTCACATCCAAAGGAATCGCTTGAGGAGCCGGTCGCTTAAATCTTGGTGTGTGCTTGAGTAAGTCAAGGGGAGCTTGATATGTAGGATCAAAAATTATACCTCGTACATCGAGTTGAAGATCCTCAGCCATATCAAAAACGTGTTCAGAAGCGTCAGGATTATCCTCTGGTGGAGATGCTTGAACATGTTCTTCAGCAGACGCTGGAATACTGCAACTTTTGAGATGGACGCTGGTGCAGACTCTTCAACCAACTTAGCAGGCGCTTGCTCAAGCGCTGACTCCTCTTGGCGGAAGTCATCGAATTAGAAGTTCCAATTGGCGAGATTTGAATAGGAATCTGAAACAGCTTCCAGAAGTTCAGTCAGTCTGGAGCGAGAGATACAAGTCCCTTGAATGAAGGTGCGAAGTGGACTGTCTCAGGCTCGGACATACATTGGATCTATGATGTCCAATACATGATTTGGAAAGATCTTTGACTGCGGCTTTGGAATGAGAAATAAAGTATCTGGGTAGTAATGTAAAGAAAATCCAATAATCCGGTCCGTATGAAGACACTCGGATTTGTGAGCTTCTAGCACGTACATGCGATAATAGTCATCCAAATACGGATACACCGCTCGAGCTATGCCTTGATTGCGTTCAAGAAGAGAGAGAACATAGGCATAATGATCGTTTACTTCCTATTTGATACAAGGTAGAAGTGGATAACCTTGGAAGTTGTGGATCCTCGAGCCATTTGGCTTTCGTAGATTATCAGTGAAGATCTTGTCGAAGTGAGGAACGAGAGCCATGATCTTCATCATTAATCTGAAGTTGTCATCACAGTGGCTTGTAGAGAAGTTCAAGCAAGACACTGATGAACTGCTACTGGTTGACGCTTGAGCATTGAAATGAAGAGGAGTGAAGGAAAGCCTGTGCAGTGCTTGACACAGAAACAATTCTATCTTTTGACGAACTTTGGGTAACTTGGCAACAGGTCCAACTCGCTCTTGACGCTTCTTAAGGCAATACTTGGCGAACTGACGCTTCTTGTCATGCATGCCTATGCCGAAGAGATGAGGAGCTTTAACCAATTCTTGAAATGTGAACTGATGGCCAACATACGCTTCAACCCAGTTAACCTTACTCATGAAGTAGTCATCACCTGCATTGACTAACTCTCGAACGCCTTCATGGTGTATATCCCAGATGGATTCAAAGTGGTACTTATTTGTGTGATAGCTGGCATTCCAAACACTGTCAAAATAAGCATCTGCCTTGGCTTGAATCACATCGGTCACAGAAGCTGGATGCTCACCGACATGAATCCCTTTATTTTTCCAGAGACGAAGTGGATGAGCTGAGCGCAAATTTGCTTTACTGTTGGCTACACGAGAAAAGTGAGTGTAACCCTCTCTGTTCAGAACTTCCTCTATTGGATTAATAAATTCAACAGGTATACGCTCATACACTCTTATGTTGAAGTCTCTTGGAGCAAAACCAGTTGGTTTGCTGTGCCCCATATCCCGAAAGTAACCCAAATCAACATCTGCTCTGGGAGTTCTATCACTTTTCCTTGCTTCTTGGATGGCGAAAAATGCGGGATCTGACCATGAGTTTTACTAAGCTCAACCACCAAGTAGTAGGCTTTCTCTACCTCGGTCAACTCAGTATCAAATAAGGTGTCCCAGATTGTCCGATCTATATCAATCAGCGCAGCTATACCATTTTTAGCATTGATGAATCTTTCTTCATTATAACCGGCTGGGATGAAGTCTTCTTCAAGCGCTTGAGGCATATAATTGATAGAGTGATCAATTGTCTTCAATAGGTCCATCTTGAAGAAATCTCTGTGTATGGTAACATTTTTAGCAACGCTCTGACCTTCGGAGCGTGCCTTTGTTAGAACCGGAACAAGAGCAGTTCATGTTTGAACCTCTTTGGGAGCAGGTTCCTCAGCTTCAACTGCAGCAACTTCGGCGACAATATCTTTGGCAATAGCCACAATATCTGTCATCTCAACATCCAGGTGGACTTCTATTGATGCTTTAATAGTAGCTGAAACTAAAGCTGTAGCACAAGAATTATCCTCTATAAGAGCAGGATCTTCTACAGATGTAGGAAAAGAAATGCTGCAGGAAGAAATAAACTTACCCTGAGAACTCGGCTCAATAGCAATATCTTGAGCGCTTGGCTCGATAATCTCAGGATCTTCAGGAGTAAGAGCAGCTTGACGCTTGCTTATCCTGGAATGCTTAAAGATCTTCTTAACGTTGACTCCTTCAACGAGCTTCAGCGTTGGGGCTGGAGGAGTGGTAATCGGTTCCTCGAAATCAATCTGTTTAATAATGCCTTCCAACTTCCTCTGCCTAACTAGAGGAATCTTTTCCTCCTCGTCTTTTTCTGTTTCCTCATCATCCTTATGAGGAGACAGAATAGCTTGATCCTTGGGCTTTCTGGGAGCCCTCTTATAGCATCCGAATGCTTCACGGCTTCTTCTAGAGCTGGATGCTCCACTTCTTCATCTGACGCTTCGCGTACTACTTGACGGTCAGACAAAGGCCTTGCAGTACCTCCAACTCTGGGTGGGTGGAAGAGATTGCTGATGATTCTCTTCCCATAGAATTTCGCCTTGGTCAGAGTAATCCCAGCAGAGTTAACACATTCAGCTCGAAAAAGTAGATCACTGAGAATTACGCCATAAAGTTTGTTTGAAGTGGTCAGGCAGTCTCTGAATCTGTCAAAAACGTATTCACTCCAATTGATCTTAATGTCCAGGAGTATAACAGTCATCATCTGGAACTGCAATGGGTTTACCTTGTCAAAAGTTCCTACTCTGCATTCAATGAACTTACTACAGAAATTAGCTAATAGTCTGTATCGGTAGCCTATATCCATCTTCTCGAAATGAGTTTTGTAAGGGATGTTGTCATAAGCGCTGATCTTTGTCCAGGCTTCTTCTATTTGTTAAGCAGTAACGGAGTTCAATGATACACCTTGGTTCGATAGTTTGAAATTCTGGGTGATGGTGTCGGCAGCAAGGATGAATTCCTTGGAATCCTTTTTGGATAGAGAGAAGAGACAAGAGATAGACTTCTTGTTCTCTGAGAGTTTGGCGTTTTTCCAAAAGAATTCAACTTCGTTAGGGAAAATATAGGAGTATTTGGTGAGGAAGGTTTTCAGTCCAGACTCAGAGACAGAGTCCATGATCTCCGTGAGATCAACCTGAGTTTGTTCATATAGAAATTTTCAGTCCACTACTAGGCCCTCAGTGACCTTGATGATGGACTCAGCAGAAGTAGCGGTAGATTTTTTGGGTGCCATTTGAGATTTGTGAAGAAAAGTGAACTGAGATTGCTTTTTCTTTGAAAGAGATAGAGAAATTGAGTAAAATTTGCAAAGAGTAAAAGTGAATAGCTCTTCTGCAAGAATTGTGTTTTAAATGACACAGTAGGATAATTTTGAAACTTGTGTTTTCATGTCTCAGTAAGATGTAGACACGTGGGAAGTTATTAAATCTCAGCCATGAAAATTGTTAACTGCGGACGCGAGTTTTAAGTAAGAGAGGGAAGTTACATTTGGTAACTCCCATATATAAAGATTTGAAGTCCGAGTTAAATTTTTAAAACGTTTAGGATTTTCAGAGTGTAATGCATGCGCCTGATGGTATACTGACACACACCTAGACATGTACTAACTCTGAACCGTTATTTTGAAAAGTTTTGATTACCCGCCAGTTTGATGTGATGGAAACGTGTGAATAGAGTCCAAAATAGACTTTTAAGTCTATCCACTACGTCAAGAAGCGTGTAAAATTTATGCATGAATTTTACAAACAATTTTATATTAAGTGTTGAAGGGAATAAGTTCAACGCTTAACAAATACCACTTGTTAACGCTTGTTGTAACTGTTTTATGTTAACACTTGTAATCCAAGTCTTTTTTTGCTTGAGCATCCAACATATTATGCACAAATAATACTGAGCATTAATGATCATGCATATGAAAGTTTTTGATCATTGACGCTTGCAGTTAGGTTCAAGTACAATTTTAAGGTTCCCCCTAAATTTGTTAACTTGTAACAACTTCTCAAAGATCTTTTGGACATAAATAAAGTGAATTCCCCCCAAATTATATGTCTAATAAAATATGATGCAGAAAATGATTAAGCATTTAAGTTGATCATACCTAATTCACTTCTCAAAGTGAGAAAACGTTGTTCCTTGAGAGCTTTGGTGAAGATATCTATCAATTGTTTGTCAGTTCCAATAAAGTGCATGGAGATATCTTTCTTTTGAACATGGTCACGAAGAAAATGGTATCTAATGTCAATATGTTTGGTTTTGAAATGAAGAACAGGGTTTTGAGTCATGACTAGAGCACTTTGGTTATCGCAATGAATAGGGGTTGGACCTAGGATTATACCATGATCTCTAAGTTGTTGCCTCATCCATAACACTTGTGCACAACAACTTCCTGCGGCTACATACTCGGCTTCAGCTGTAGAGGTAGCTATCGATTGTTGTTTCTTACTATGCCATGAAACTAACCTATCTCCTAGAAATTGACATGTACCACTAGTACTCTTACGATCTATTTTGCAACCTGCAAAATCCGCATCTAAGTAACCAATTAGTTCAAAAGGAGAGTCCCTTGGATTCCATAAGCCCACATTTTGTGTGCCTTTTAGGTATTTAAGGATTCTCTTTGCAGAAATTAAGTGTGGCTCTTTAGGATCAACTTGAAATCGTGCACACATGCATACCGAAAATATAATTCCAGGTTTACTAGCATTAAGATAAAGAAGTGATCCAATGATACCTCTATAATTAGTGATATCAACCTTCTTCCCACTTTCATCCTTATCTAACTTATGTGTTTGGCTCATTGGAATTTTTTAATATGATGCATTTTCCATACCAAATTTCTTAATCATATCACGTGTATATTTAGCTTGGTTAATAAATATGCCATTAGGGAGTTGTCTAACTTGTAATCCTAAGAAGAAAGTTAATTCACCTATCATGCTCATTTCAAATTGTTCTTGCATCACTTTGGAAAATTTCTCACACAGACGCTTGTTAGTAGAACCAAATATAATATCATCAACGTAAATTTGGACTAAGAGAATATCTTCGTCATTGGTAATTTTAAATAACGTTGTATCAACGCCGCCTTTTGAAAAGCCTTTACCAATAAGAAAAATAGAGAGAGTGTCATACCATGCTCGGGGTGCTTGCTTAAGCCCATAAAGTGCTTTGTCTAGCTTGTAAACCATACCCTTACCATGGTTGTTGATGAATCCTAGTGGTTGCTCCACATATACCTCTTCTTGGAGTTTACCATTCAGGAAGGCACTCTTCACGTTCATCTGATACACTGTAAACTTGTTGAACACTACATATGCTAGAAACATGCGGATTGCTTCAAGACGAGCGACAAGGGCATATGTCTCATCAAAGTCAATACCTTCTTCTTGACAATATCCTTGAGCTACAAGTCTAGCCTTGTTCCTTATCACAATGCCATTCTCATCCATCTTGTTTCTATAAACCCATCTAGTTCCAATAACTCCTTGGTGAGTTGGTCCTGGTACTAGCGTCCAAACCTTACTACGCTCAAATTGATTAAGCTCTTCTTGCATGGCTTCAATCCAACTTGGGTCGCTTAGCGCTTCATCCAATTTCTTAGTTTCCATTTGAGATAGAAAACTTGCGAACATAGCCTCATTGAATGTAGTAGCTCTAGTCCTAACAAGTGCTTCAATATCTCCAATAATTTGCTCAGGTGGGTGATCGCGTAGCTATAGTCTATCTGGTTGGAAAGGGTTACGAGGTTAAACAGGCACTTGACGATCAGACGCTTGACTACCCTCTTGCATAGGCACTTCAAGTTCACAGACCCTTGTTTGCTCTTGATGATCACTCTCTTCATGATCATCAGCAGATCTTGCATTGTTATCCGAAATGTCCTCACGACTAATCTTTGGAGGTAGCACTGAGATCTCATCATCGTCGTCACTATCAACATCAATGGTAATCTCAGACGCTTGATGACATAGATCTTCAACTCCTACATCATTCATATTAACCCTACTCGATTCTTGGTTAGCATCATCAAAAACGACATGAATAGATTCCTCAACCTTTGATTTGATCTTGTTTAAGATGCGAAAATTCTTTCCATTCTTGGCATAGCCTAGAAAGATGCTCTCATCCGCTTTAGGATCAAATGTATTTAGGCTTTGGGATCCATTATTATGGATAAAACATTTAGAACCAAAGACGTGAAAATATGAAACATTTGGCTTACGCCCCTCCATAGTTCATATGGAGTTTTCCCAAGCTGTTTGTTGATCATGCAATGGTTTTGAGTGTAACAAGCAGTGTTGATCGCTTCAGCCCAAAACCCAGGAGCAAGATTGGACTCTGCTAACATTGTCCTAGCGGCTTCCTTGAGCGTTTTGTTCCGGCGCTTAGCAACACCATTTTGTTAGGGAGTTCTTGGAGCTGAATACTCATGATGTATTTCATTCTCTGCACAAAACTTTTCAACAACCTTGTTAGTAAACTCAGTACCGTGATCGCTTCTTATTCTTGCAACCTTAAGATTTTTCAATATTTGAAGTTGCCGAATAAGCGTTGTTAACTTGTCACATGTTTCATCTTTGGATGAAAAATATTCCACCGAAGTAAATTGAGAGATATCATCTACTATCACCAGCATATACTTTTTACCGCTCACACTAATTGTTTGAACAGGTCCAAATAGATCCATGTGAAGTAGTTCAAGTATTCTAGTGGTAGATAGATGAGGTTTTCTCTTGAAAGATGATTTAACATGTTTGCCCATTTGATAAGCGTCACAAAGGCGATCTTTGTGAAATGGTCCTTTTGGCAATCCCTCTACAAGATTTAGATTTATAAGCTGAGAGATGGTCTTAAAGTTGAGGTGATTCATTTTTCTATCCCATAACCAACCCATTTTAGATTCATTTTTAGCAACAAAACATGTTGGGTTGTTATCAGTTGTTGAACCCCAATCTACCAAATATACGTTGTTAGTTCTTTTACCTTTCAATTTAGTAGACTTGGTCTTAGCGTCATTTATATAGCAATAGTCGCTTGAGAATACGACTTCATAGCCTTTATCACAGAATTGACTTATGCTTAATAAATTGTGCTTCAGACCCTCATCATAATAAACATCACTTATCATGATGTTCCCCCTATGCACAGTACCTATACCTTTGTTTTACCTTTAGAGTTGTCACCAAATACAACCTGAGGACCATTGGCAACTCAATAGTTGATCAATAGATCCTTGGAACCAGTCATGTGCCTTGACGATCCACTATCGAAGTACCAAACAGTGTATCGGCTCTAGCTCTAGGTACCTGCAATCAAAAGGGAAGTTCTATTTCTATTTAGGTAGCCATTGTTGCTTAGGTCCTTTAACATTAGTAGCATCGTTAGTTTGAATTAAAACTTTAGGAACCCATATCTGTCTAGTCATCATTGTAGGAATACTGGCCTTCTTAGGTTTCACATTGTGTTGTGTGTGCTTTTTGGGTGGATAATAATATCCTCGATTATAATAGTAATCATAATCATAATTATCATAGTGTTGATAATATGATCTAGACTGCCTTGGATATTGACGCTGGTATTTCCTTGGTGTTGACTTGGGTTGCACTTTTGGTACTGGACGCTTAGCGCTTGATTCACAGTGGTTAGGTTTATCCTTAGCCTTTTGCTCTTTTGGATGAACTTATCTTTGTGAATCATTTGCCTTTTCCTTACCCTTGCCTGAGTTAGCTTTGGCTTTCTCATTTAGCCTCGTACCATTGTCGCTCGGTTCATTTTGTGTTTGACCTTGTGAACCTTTCTCAACAAAGAAAACACCCTTTCCTTTGTTGTTTGCCATAACATTAGATTTGTTTGGTTGTTCATCGAATTTGTTGCATCCTAAATCGGTCTTTTCACCAAATAATCTTGTTACCTTAGTCACATTGTCTAGCTTTCTTGACGCTTTGGACAATGATGAGATGAGCTGTTCTGATTTAGCAAGTCTAGCAATCAGCTCATCTTCTCTCTTGATGATAGGAGTCGTTTTTATATAAGTTTTTAAGTCCTTTTAATGACAATTCGGGCCCATATATATTTTATTTCGTGCCACTCGTGCGTTTAATATGTGTGTAAAGTGCTTTCAGGTAGTAAGCGACGATGGACGAAGAAAAGGGCAAAAAGACGACTCATTTACCCAACTCTGCTCAAGGCTACGCACTAAGGCGCCTAGGCGCCATGTTTCTCGCGCCCAGGCGCGACCCAGCAATTCCGCGCCTAGGCGCCTGAACCGCCACGCCTAGGTGCCACATATCGCGCGCCTGGGCGCCCCATTTTCCACGCCTAGGCGCCCCGGAACTTTTGCCCCAAGAAAGACATGCCACATAGGCGGCGCCTAGGCGCCGATCAACGCGCGCCCAGGCGCCGCGATAACAGAATTTTGGAACTATAAATAGGATTTTTCAATTCATTTTGAGGGTTCTGAATCTTAGAAATTGGGAGCATTTTCTGGGGTTTTGGGCCATTATCACTGATCTTGAAGAGCAAGAAGAGGATAAGAGCCAAGGATTGAAGCTACATTAAAAGATCTATTGCCATTAAACCTTATAGGGAGTTTCTTTCATTGTTCATTGCATTTGATGTTTACATTTATGTATAAGAACATGTTGAATTCTGCTATGTTGATAGTTATGGGCTAAATTCATATGGCTAGGGCCTTGTAAGAATTGATTTGTGAATTATTCGTATTATTGATAATTGTTGAATTAATTCCTTTGTTGCTATGTGTTATGAATTTGTGCTTATATTCCTTACATGTGATTGATCACCATATGTATTATAAATTGCCTAGTTTAGCATCTTGAGAAAGAGTTAAGTTAGGGTGCAAGGAATTCATAACATCACCGATCAAATAGGAGTTGCCCTAGACATAGGTAAAAACTCCCGGCTGAAGTTGTTCGATTTTAATCGAGTAAACTCTAATTCCTCAATGCATGCTTAGAGGTTAGATTTTCGGGTAGACATACTTAGGAAACCGCTGCTTAAGTGTAGGAGCATATCGCAAGACATTGGGTATTTTTTACCTTAGGAGTTTTCACCATAGCAACTAGGTCTAATAATCCAACAAGAGTCTTTGTGCGGATAAGGATCAAATCAAGTCTTGCATGTGCCTTAGGCTAGTTCTCACACTTGAGTTTCAATCCGTTGCTTGTTCTTATTTCTTTTGTTCTTTGTTTGCTTACTTGTTTTACTCTTAATTTCCGTTAATTCGTCTTTACGTTTATTCGAAAATCATAAGCTAAAAATCCAAGTCTCCGTGGTTCGACAACCCGGACTTATTTTGTCCATTTTTATTACTACACGACTAGTACACTTGCTATCCAAGCACGTTAGGTTCTAGCGTGTCACTTGACTATTATATCAAGATCACTTTTCAGATTTGTTATATCACTTTCAAGTGATTTGTTCTTCTCAATGCATTGTTGCTGAACTTGCAACTCTGCTTTGAGCGTCACATTATCACTTTGGAGTGATGAAATGATATGAAAGTGATTTTGATATAATTTAGCGGCATCTTGACAATCATTATAATGTTCTTTGACTTTGTCAAGTAATTCATCATATGAAAGAGGAAGAGATATTTCAGTGTTTACCTTAGGGGACGCTTCATCATCTATGGCAATGAGATAAATAAGCGTTGAGTCATCCACTGTCTCATCATCATCACTACTCTCCTCTGATGATTCCAAATCTTCAGGTGCGGACACTTGTTCTAATTCCGCTAGCAAACCTTGTTGACGAAGGTTTCTCATGAATTGGTTTCTATCCAAGTAATCCTGCCTTGAAGGCTTAGATAAGTTTGAATAAGGGCAATTTACCTAGTAGTGCCCTAGTTTCCTGCAATTATAACAAAGATTATTTTTCATCTTTTGTTCATTTGTTGACCTTGAATTGTGTGGTTTTGAGACCACAGGTGTTGAAGGATTTTGAGCAGACGCTTGGTACTGAACAGGCTCTTGGGATGTAGGAATAGAATACTGAGGCGCTTGAAACTGTTGTTGTACTGGAGTAGGCGCTTGATATGAATTTTGTCCTTGATTGCTGAAACCTTTTCCTTTCTTTTCATAGCTCAAGAAATTCCTGAATCTATTCAGTAAAGCCAACTCCTCTTCCTCGCTAATATCTGAAACCTTTCCCTTGTTACTCGATTTACCATTGATTGGCGCTATAAGCGCTCCAGATTCAATCACTGGACTGCTCACTACATCACTAGTCGAATTCAACTCAAACTCAAATGCTTTGAGTTCTTAAAAAGCATCTTCTGGAGTTAAACTTTCCAAATTGTTTGACTCCCTCATATCTGTTGTCTTCATCAAAAATCTAGTAGGTAGACTTCTAAAGATTTTGACCACCATTTCCCGATTTTGTAAATCCATACCCAAAGATGTTAATTCTGTAGTAAGAGCTGTGAATCTTATATCCAATTGTTCTAAAGTCTCATTGGGCAACATCTTGAAACCGTTAAATCTTTCCTTAGCAATGGAAAGCTTGCTCTCTTTAATCTGAGCTGAACCACCACAAATTATGGCTAACTTATCCCATATCTCGTTGGTAGTGTTACAAGATTTGACCTTGTTGAATAAGTTGTCGTATCACCAATAGCAGTGTACAAAGCGTTCCGTCCAACATTGTCTAGATTAAATCTTTAACGTTCATCTATGGACCATTCCTACTTGGGCTTCTCACAGCCATCTGGAGTTTCTTCTGTGGCTCCAGGCGCTCTGGTGATTACTTTGTAAATCTAAATAGGTCCATCTGAAATTACATCACACATTTCGTCATCACAGGAACACAAGTAGGTAAAAGCTTTGACCTTCCATGAGTAATAGTTTGACTCGGTCAACTTAGGAACTTTAGAAAATGCCATCTAAAATTTAAAAGCAACTAAATTTTAAAAAAAGATCTAAACAAGTAGTTATGCTTGGAAATTTTAAAATTTCAATTCTAACCGCTCCGATACCACTTGTTGGTCCCAAGTGGCATACGAAAGGGTCTATAAGGGGGGGTTGAATAGACCCTAAAGTCTTTTTCGACTTCAAAGATTTCGTATTGAAAAATGTGTTGGGCGCTTGAAAAGTAGGCGCTTGACTGAGCGTCTATTGAAGACTTTTTTTAGAAAGATAACGTAGCCTTCAAGATTTGAATACTATAACCAAATAGGCATAAGCGTTCACTTTTTTGATCAGTGTTAGCACAACGGAATAAATTTGATAGTCTTCTTGTTTGAAAGCTTTTAGCGTCACAAACTGTTTCTTTGTTACTTAGCTTTTAATTGTGTTTTACTTAATCAATTTATGCAATGATATGTTAATAAGAAAATTGACTGTAAAGTGAATAACACAATATTTGTAAGGTTCGTTGGGTGGTGTAATCCCAACTACGTTCTTCTTCTCCTTGATCACTTGGAGGCAATCCACTAAAAATGATTCTCAAAGAATCACACAGAATCTTCTACAAATTAGGGAGAGATGGATGTCGATGACTTGAGCTCCTTGATCAGATAGATTTCTGCTCCAAATCACTTCTATCCCCTTACTTCTTTCACCCAGAAATAATGCAAGTATCTAACTTCGACTTCACACAGATTGCGAGGTTTGGATGGGGTTATTCTAAACCGTTTGTTTGATTTTGATAAAGTTCAAACAGCTGGGAATATCTCAATAGTAATGTAGGTTTCTTCAAAAAGAATATTTGAGATATTGGTTGACTATCTCAGGATTTGAAGAAAAGCAAAGAGAATGTTTGCTTGAATATTCTGGCTTTTCTGAGAATTTAAGAAATGTGACTTCAATGCAACAACAATTTGGCTTGGAATTAATCGGGTGTTTTTGGCTTGTTGTTGAAATCCTATTTATAGGCATTCTTGAAAAAGTGCCCGTTTGACACATGCGCAGGCGCGTGTCTCTCACTTCCGCGAGTGAACAACTTTTGTCCTTTTTCCTGAAAATCTGCTGCACAAAAGTTGGTGCTGCAGTCTGTGAATGGTTGACAGTCCAATAGGGTGGCTTCTCCGTACGTTCGGAAGAGCTTATCACATTTAATGCTCTTTTCAGCATTTAATGCATTTGAATTAAATGCCCGTTGGCATTTAATGCACTGAGAATATTTGCATTAAACTCCTTCTGGACTTAGAAATAAATTCAGGTGAAATCAGTCATTGATAGATGTCATTCATCCTTGAATAACTTCTGTCCTAATGAACGCTTGAAAGAGCTGGTCGTTTTGGACGCTTGGAATCTTTATCTTCATTCAGACTTCAGTTCAGACTTCAGGCGCTTAAATCTTCAGACTTAACTATTGATAAGCTCACTCAAAATTTATCAAACGTTCAACCTAAAAAATACTTAGCCTAAGATTCTAAATAAAATAAAGCAAAGCTTATAAAGCGTATTACAATTCTAAGGCTTAAAGCTTATACATGATTTCTACTGAAATCAAACTTACATATTTTGGGGTCTAACAAGTAATCCTCATGTCATCATCAAAACATCTAACATGAAATTCCTAACAAACTGTTTCCTTTTTACCAGAGTCTGGTAGAGGACTTGTGCAAGCAAGTATTTGAATCTGCCGCTCCGGGTATAGAGCCCCGTTCTCTAAACGCAGGTTTTAAGTCCTGCTCTCTTAATTCTCGAGCCATCACTGAGGATGATGCCATTCCAATTGGTTCCTGTAAGGTATCCCATAACAAAGTCATGGCATACATAGTTCCCCTGATTGTGTTTTGGACTGTGTCCAAATCAACTCGTTGTACATTTCCAGCTGCCTCAACGTTAACTGATAGCTATCCAAACTTTTTGTCAAGCTCTCCTAGGTTTTCCCTGAGATACCTGTATCTTGTAAGGATGGAATTTGCTTCAGATGATTCCATCTCTTGTCACGAAATGTGCAAGAATATTCTCATGAGATTTCACAATAATAATGTCAAAGCAATAATATTGACATTCAGCTTGCCATCTAATAATACGTGCTTTTTCAATGTTTGATTCAAGTTTATTTTTTCAAAAAGCCTTGACATTCGTATTATCAACTTTTAAAGTGAATTCTTTGGCTGATAAAAATAAAGGCCATTTTTTAAATGCCTTCCAGACAACATAGAATTCTTTCTCGTTTATATGCCAAAGTTTGGCTTGTTGTTCAGTGAACAACCCTCCTGTATATCTACAAGGTTCTTCCCCCGTAATTGTCCGTTTCATGAGCACTGCTGCCCATCTATAATCATTGGCATCTGTATAAACTACCAAATTATCACTATCTTGTGGAATTGGGAGTTTAGGCAAGTTATTGCAAACTTGTTTTAACTCACGAACCCTTTGAGTGTGAATTTCTTCCCACTTCCATTTTGAACTTTCGGTTTCTTTTAAAAGTGATTGAAAATACTTCATGTATCTTGCAAGGTCTTTGATGAAGATGTTAGGATTATGCCCTCAGATGCCACAGAGGATAGAATGAGTAGGGCATGTATCTTATATTGAACTTAATTATTATTAATAAAAGGCAATATTTAGTTTTTCACTTAATTCTTATCTGCATCTATAAGTTGTGTAAAACGCTTTGCCCGTGTTTTCAGTGCAATCCTTCTACTTCCTATGGGATAGGAAGAATGGCACTAGAGAGATCGACCTTGATTACTAAAACTAGTTCGCAAGTAATATGAAGTTTTTAATGGGCAAATGAAGACTTCGAATACTTGTACAATCTTAGCTTTGACATGGGAGTGCCAGTCGAACACCATATGATGGTGAAAGCTTAAGACTGTAGGCACATCAGTGGAACTGATATGCTCCAACATGACTCGCATCCGTTCTATTACATTGGTTTTCACTCTGTGACTGTCAATGACATAACTGATTATGCGTAATAGGTATATGTGAACCTTTGACCTGAAGTATCAGGCTAAAGATGCACTTGTGACGTCAAGTCTTTCACTAGAGTAGTTAGACCTAATTCACCCTTTGGTGGGGTCGACCTCGAAATGCGGACTTGATGGGCAAGTGGTAGTCTTAGCAGATATCTAATATGGAATTTGTTCTCTCATTAGTGAATGAGAATGTACCCTATGTAATTATAGATAAATAGAGATCAAAGTCTTTGGCCAAAGCAAAAGAGACAATTGTGCTAGGCACTTAATCGATATCAATGATCTCCTATTATTATAACTTATACATATGGTCAAGTCCAGTGAGTTTGACATAACCGTGACTCTCACTTGACTAGGGGAACGTGAACAAAGGGTTTATACATATACGGTATTTACGATTAGAAGGTTGTGGAATGATCTATTCATTCGTATTTCATTTAGGCTACTAAGTGGGCCACGTGACTGGCTAGGTGTTACCAACTTCCTTTTGTTACCTCTCATTGCCAAATGAAACAAACCTAAAGAGTCGCGCTAAAGAATTGATGAAGAAAATTGAAAAGTATTTTCTATTTTATTTTTGGAGAGATTTAATTTATTGGATAAGTTAAATAATTAATTACTTATTGAATAAGATAATTAATTAAATGGATAAGATTAATTATTAATTAATTTCTTGGAGAAATATATTAATGAATTAATTTATCTAATTAATTTTATTATTTAATTAATTAATTTATTTATTAGATAAAATAAATTATTAATTGAATAAAGAATTAATTAAAAAAAAAGAAATTTCGGGCTCCATATGGGGCGTCCACGTCAAAGATGGATGATCAAAGTGATCTCTTTTGTTGTCTTGGTCAATAAGTCATTGAGGTATAAAAAATTTCTCTTGACTTTAACCTAGACATAACTTTGTATCAACTCTCCAAATAATAAAAGAAGAAAAATATCCTCCCCCTCTATACTCACTAGCCGTCGCCCTTATAGAGAAAGAAGTGGAATTTTTTCATCATCAATTCGTGCGTGATTATTTAGAGACAACGTGATTCGTTGTTTGGATTAATTTTTAAGAAGCTTCAAGAAATCATGACTTGAAGAATTCAAGAAGCTCATCAATTGGAAGAGTTGAAGAAGAATTGGATTGTCCTACCACCTCGCTTCAACGGGTAAGTTGATTTATTCGTTAAAGCATTTTTTATTCAATTATGCTATTAGAGAAACACTTTGGGTTTTTGTTAAAATTTTTGAAATCCTTCCACTGCGTTTATAAGTTTTTTCGAGAAACCCAACAGTGGTATCAGAGCCAATCTCTGATTTGCATATTTGATCTTGTTTACGTGATTTAAGATATGCATGTTATGTGTTTTTTAAGTATGTTTGTATGTTTCCTTAAATCTGCGTTTTTATGGTTTTTGCATAGATTTTTTGATTTTACAGTTATTGTAAATCTGAGAAATATTTGGTAATATTGAAAAATCGAAAAACCCGAGGAAAAACGTGGCTCGAAGAGCCCCGAGAATCAATCAGGCGAGGTGGCCTAGCCACCTGCACATGGCCCGTCGGGTCGTGTGTTTCGACATCCGAATCGCTGATTTGAGTCCGGGATCTGGGTTGGTAAATGTGCTATGTGTTAGGTCGAAATTGAAATTTGGGTTTGGGTAAATTTAATTATTCGGGTGGGTCAAAAGGATGACAACCCGATATAATTTAATTAAGCCCAACAAGAAATTTAATCAATCTCGACTTATTAATTAGTTTGGGCTTAATTTAATTAATTCCAAATGGGCCCATTGGATGGGTGATTTGGACTTTAATTAAAAATAGACCAATAGAAATTAATAAAGTGTGCATGTTTTTCTGAATTAATTAATTTGAGCACAATTGAATTAAATCCAAGTAGACCAAAAGGATGGTAACTTGAGTTTGATGAAATCGAGCCCAATAAGATTTATTGGAAATAAATATTTAATTAGAATAATTAATTATTTTTCTTGGAGATTAATAATTAATTTATGAATTAAATATTATTAATTTTTTCTTGACCTGGAAACTACTTAATATTTGAATAAGGAATATAAATAATTTTTCTTAGAGACTAATAATTAATTCTTTGGTCAAATAAAGTATTTCCAATTAATTATGGCATTAAATTATAATGAAATAGAATTTCATATTTTATGTATTCTTTTAGAAGGACTAATATAATTTTAATTAAAGGTACATATACTTAATTTTTAATTTTGTATTTCTAAGTCATTTAGTAGGACTAGAATGATTTTAATTGAAATAAATAATACATAAAAGTTGGGAATTTTGATAAAGGACCTTTTAGTTGGACTAAAATTTTAATAATCAACATAAGTGATTTAATATTGCGAGCATGTATTAAATTTTGCGAGCATGTATTAATTGACGTGAGCATGTCTTATGTGATCGTAACACCGATCGTGGACTTAGGTTTATTTGTTTTACCTTTATATTTTATGGGTTATCAAGTTTGAGGCTATTGATTATATTCTTAGAAATAATGCATAAGTTGTTTTAGGAATTGAAATAGAATAGTTCAAAATTGATAAAGTCAAAAGGCCCATGAATGTATAATAGGTTTAAATTGATGCCTTTTGTGATGGCCCATTGGCTCGGGCTCTCTAGTAAAAGTCCATGATTGAGTGATGAATTTATTTATTTATTTATTTAAATTCCATGACTATTTATATTGAAAGGCATGATTATTAGTAGTATTTTTATGTATGATCAATATAGAATAAAAGCGCTATATAAATTGAATAATGTGCAAAGTGAGACCAAAACCTTTTGACGAATTAAAATTCTCCCAAATAAATAATACCGAGTTAGTAAAGGATGTTTGACATCCTCTCCCTCCACTAAGCTTTCTAAAGTTAAAATACTATAAATGTGTAATGCTTCCCAGTTATGGGGGTTATGCATTTAGAAACAATTGAAATTTTATTAAGTGCATGGAATGCCTTAATCGAAGCATATTTCACCTTAGAAACTTGTTTGGTTGCAAGGTGAAATTCAAATGTTAGATTATAGGAGTTAGTGGGAATGAACTCGGGTAGTTCAAGAGCTTAGAAACCTGTTCGGTTGCGGTTTGGTGAACTATGGGGAAAGACATTGAAATGTTTATTGGATAAATTGATATTATATCACTTCAAATAATTAATGGGTTAGAACCGGTTAGGTTGCAACCCATCTAATTAATTGAGGACCTCAATACCCGCTGTGGAATCGATGCCAATGATGATTCCTAATTTTCACTTGGGAGTGTGGGATTCGAAAAATGCAGTGGAAGCCAAGATTAATTTTAAGTCCTTAATTTTTCTTGGTTAAGTCAAAACAAGTAATCTAATTAATCTGGTTTATTTCTGCAGTTATTTTCTCGTTTATCTCTCTCAAATATCACAAACCCACTTTTGAAATTACTCGAAAGAAATGTTCTAACTGGACCCAATTACATGCAATGGCTCGCGATCTTAAGGAATGTCCTAAGTGAAGAGTCAATTGAATATGTATTGGAAACTAATCGCCCTACCGTTCCTGAGTGAAATGAGGATGAAGAGGTTCAACTAGCTCACTTTAATTGGACTTGTGACAACTGTAAAGCTAGGGGATACATTCTTTGCTCAATGTGCAGTGAACTGCAAAGTTCACATGATACAATGAGCAATGTAAGGGACATAGTTCTTCACCTGAAAGAAATGTCTGGAGAGCACGGTAGGAACGTAAGATATTTTATATCAAAAGAACTCTTCAGGGCGAGGATGATAGAGGAAGAGAATGTGGGATACCACGTTTTCAAGATGATGACCCTAATGGAAAGACTTAGGTCAATGCATTTCTATATGGATATTCATCTTCAAGTTGATCTCATCCTACAGTCGCTCCCTGATTCATTTCACTACTTCGTCATGAACTTTGATATCAATGATATCGATTGTTCATTAGCTGGGCTGACAAAGAAGCTTGAAATCGAACAAGCTCGCTTAAGGACGAATAAGAAGAGGGATTCTTCTTTCTATTTAACGAATGATTCATTTGATGATCAACATAATGGAAAGAGGAAAAGGCAAAAGAAAGTATCCACAAGAACTTAAAAAAGTTAGGACATGGCCGAAAGAGCAAAAGACCTAAGAAAATGGATAGATGTCTCCAGTGCGTTGAGCTTGGCCACTGGAAGAGGAACTGTCCCAAATTAGGCAAAGGCACAAAAGGTATGGAACTCTTTCTTTTTAAAATTAGCTGTTGTATGACCGTCTTTTCTACTTCGTGGATTCTAGACTCAGGGGCTAGTGCCCATGTTTGTTGTTTGGATCAGGATCTGCAGAGAAGTAGAAGGCTGTGCTGAGAAGAAGTGATGATCAAAGTAGGCAATGGGGAAAGAGTCGCAACTACTAAGATTTGATCTACTTCTCTTTATTTGAATTTTGGACATTTATTAGTATTGAATGATGTTTTAGTTTTGCCCAAGGGGCTTAAGAACATTGTATCTATTCCCATCTTAGTTAAGATTGGGTATACATTCAATTTTTCTAAGTTAAATTGCGACGTTTATTATAGAAATAAATTGGTTGGCAATGCTTCTTTAGTTAATGATTTGTATTATTTAAATGTGATTAATTCAACTGTTGTGAATGTTTTAACTCATAAACGTGGTAGGAAAGAAGCTAACCTAAGGCTTAAGTGGCATCTTAGACTAGGCGATGCTGGAGAGCACAAGATACACAAAATGGAAAAGGATGGGCTTTTAAGCTCACTAGGGTCGGATCCCTATCCAACATGTGAATCATGTCTCTTAGGCAAGATGGCTAGATCACCCTTCACTGGGACTTTTGAAAGAACTACTCAAGTCTTAGGGTTAGTGCATACCGACGTTTGTGGACCATTTGGAGAAATGGCTCTTGGGGTTTCTACTACTTCATCACTTTCACAGACAATTATTCAAGATATGGTCTAGTGTATCTGATGAAGCAAAAGTCTGAATCCTTTGAAAGGTTCAAAGAGTTCAAAGCCTTAGTAGAAAGTTAAACTGGGCAAAATATAAAAACTCTACGATCAGATCGTGGAGGAGAATATATGCGTGTCGAGTTTGATGAATTCCTTAGACAATAAGGAATAATGTTACAACTAACACCACCAGCAACCTCTCAACTAAATTGAGTATCCGAGCGAAGGAACCAAACTTTGCTGGACATGGTTCGTTCCATGCTCAGTTAGAATGATTTACCCATTTTGTTATGGGGACATGCGCTCCTTACTGCTGCTTATATATTGAACAGATGTCTCTCCAAATCTGTTCCTAAGACTCCGCATGAGATGTGGAATAATAGGAAACCAAGTCTTAATCATATTAAGATTTGGGGATATCCCGCTTATGTCAAGAAGACTAAAGTGGAAAAATTTGAGACAAGATCCGTCATGGGACGTTTCATTGATTATCCTAAAGATTTCATGAGATTCTTCTTTTACTTGCATGATTAATAAAAGGCAATATTTAGTTTTTCACTTAATTCTTATCTGCATCTATAAGTTGTATTAAACGCTTTGCCCGTATTTTCAGTACGATCTCTCTACTTCCTATGGGATATGAAGAATGGCACTAGAAAGATTGACCTGGATTATTAAAACTAGTTCGCAGGTAATATGAAGTCTTTAATGGCAATTGAAAACTTCAAATACTTGTACAATCTTAGCTTTGACATGGGAGTGCCAGTCGAACACCATGTGATGGTGAGAGTTTAAGACTGTAGGCACATCAGTGGAACTGATATGCTCGAACACAACTCGCATCGGTCCTGTCACATGGGTTTTCACTCTATGAATGTCAATGACAGAACTGATTATGGGTAATAGGTATATTTGAACCTTTGACCTGAAGTATCAGGATGAAGATGCACTTGTGACTTCAAGTTTTTCACTAGAGTAGTTAGGCCCAATTCACCCTTTGGTGGGGTCGACCTCGAAATGCGGACTTGATGTGCAAATGGTAGTCTTAGCAGATATCTAATATGGGATTTGTTCTCTCATAAGTGAATGACAATGTACCCTATGTAATTATAGATAAATAGAGATCAAATTCTTTGGCCAAAGCAAAAGAGCCTATTTTATTTTATATAGGAGAGATTTAATTTACTGGATAAGTTAAATAATTAATTACTTATTGGATAAGATAATTGATTAAATGGATAAGATTAATTATTAATTAATTTCTTGGAGAAATATATTAATGAATTAATTTATCTAATTAATTTTATTATTTAATTAATTTATTTATTTATTGGACAAAATGAATTATTAACTGAATAAAGAATTAATTAATACAAAAGAAATTCTGGGCCCCATTTGGGGCATTCAAGTGGAATCTCATTAGGTCAAAGATGGATGATCAAAGTGGTCTCTTTTGTTGTCTTGGTCAATAAGTTATTGAGTTATAAAAGACTTCTCTTTACTTTAACCTAGACATAATTTTGTATCAACTCTTCAAATAATATAAGAAGAAAAATATCTTCCCCCTCTATACACACTAGCCGTCGCCCCTATAGAGAAAGAAGTGGGATTTTTTCATCATCAATTCGTGCGTGATTATTTAGAGACAACGTGATTCGTTGTTTGGATTAATTTTCAAGAAGCTTCAAGAAATCAAGACTTGAAGAATATGAGGATTGAAGAATTCAAAAAGTTCATCAATTCGAAGAGTTGAAGAAGAATTGGATTGTCCTACCACCTCGCTTCAACGGGTAAGTTGATTTATTCGTTAAAGCATTTTTGATTCAATTATGCTATTAGAGAAACACTTTGGGTTTTTGTTAAATTTTTTTAAATCCTTGTGCTGCGTTTATGAGTTTTTTTGCGAAACCCAACAGAAGATTCCTGCAAAGTTAACAACTCCTAAGAAACTTTGTGGGTGTTTCTTATGTTTTAGAATATTAGGAAAATTGCGGATTTTTTCCACAATATGTTCTTGAAGTTCAATACCTGTTTCGTCAATAAATATACCAAGAAATTCTATCCTATTAACTCCAATTATTGCTTTCTTTTCAAATAGCACTAATCCTTCTTTAAAGCATACATCAGAAAATATCTCAAGATGTTTAATATGATCATTCATATTCTTTGATGCAATCAGGATGTTATCTATATAGACAAACATCAATTCAAAATAATCTTTAAATAGATTATCCATTTTTCTTTGGTATATCTGGGGCGCATTTGCAAGACCCATTGGAAGTACATTCCAGATATACTGTCTTTGTGGAGTGGAGAAAGCAGTATATTTTCTAGACTCCTTTTCCATTTTAATCTAATAAAACCCAAATTTACAATCAAATTTAGAAAACACTTTAGCATTTTTAACACAATCAATTAAGTGTTCTCTACTAGGAATATAGTAGCTGTCAAATTCGAGTATCTTATTAATACCTTGATAGTTGATTACTAATCGAGTTTTTCCTCTTTTTACTTCACCATGGTTTCTTACCAAAAACCCAGGGCTACTGTAAGCCGAAACACCAGGTTCAATGAGTTTAAAATTGATATGCTCTTTAATTATTTCTTACATATCTCTCTTATCCACCATATTCATTTGGATTGGTTTATATCGAACATACTCATACTTGCATTATTCTTTCACGTTCAGAGTAGCTTCGATTTTCTTTTTGTCCCACCATGCCAAAGGATTCTCATTGAAATTCCTTTGGATAAGTCTTTTGATATGTTCGAGAGAAAGCTTACTTTCTTCATCTATATCAAAAAAGTATTTCTTTTTTGTAAAGTGATTTTAAGAAGGTTAACTCCTTCTTCATCCATATCTTTATTTCCTTTCGTAGTCACTTCACAAAATCCCTTTTGTCTAAAAAACAAAAGAGCTTTACCAAATCTTCTTTTATCCTGCATTTTAGGATGTGTTAATTTGGCGTCATTGAAATCACCACGTTTGCTGCGAAAATTGATAGGCATAAGCCTATTAAAAGCTTTTGCTCGCGCGCAATACTTGTATCTCACTACGACAATTAGTAGTAAAAATGAGCAAGTTTTTGTGCTTATCTTGCACATATTTTGCAAAAGTTTGGATAAAATTATTTCCCAACAAAATATCTGCTCCTGTATCATGAAAGTATATATGTGGCATTTTTACCTTAAACCAAGGTGTTCCGAATGCACCTCCAATCGTGATTTGTGCTTCTCGTATACTTTTATTGAGTATTAGAATTTTCTAAGAAAAATCCCTTCCTGCAATAATAGGTAAAGATTCCAAAGCATTGCTAGGGAAAACATCGGGTTTTGCAGTACAAATCCCTGATCCCAAATCAACATAAGCTGCAAAATATCCTGACTTATATTGTTCATATAACATACCGACAGATATGTATATTGAAAATGGGCTAGTCATTTAAGCTGCCAACTTTGAGGTTGCTTCTTGAAGCATTTTAAACTCGTCTAATAAACACCAGTTCACAATAAATCAATGATTTATTTTGAAATTCAGGTGAGGCAATCTTATGTTTCCAAAATTCAATACTTTATAAAACACAGTATTGTTTGGTTCTATTTCTTTTGAACCAATCAGTTTGTCGGAAATTCCGACAGTAATAGGGATCAACGTCGTGATGTAAAGTAGGATGAACATAAAATAGTTTACACCCTAAGTTATGTTGTAAAATATAATGATTATACTCAGCCATAATTTATATCACAATAGATTGGTTATAGAAAATTGATTTAGTCATTCAACTTTAATAAGATGACCATTTATACAAAATTCCATACCTGGTCCTTTTCTTTCCCAAGGTTTATGATCCTCAAGGAAACTTAATCTCAAGGTAATAATTCCTTTGTCTCGTCCTGCAATACCTGAAACAAACACTTCATGACCTGCCATTTCTAACATGCCTTCATATTTGTTAATCATAGGTTGTTGTAAGTAATATAAATCTTCACAAGTAATTATCTTTCTTTGTAATATCAAATATTACTAGCACTTCTTTCCATCCTTAAGGGCATCTAATTTTAACATTATTTACCCTAATAGCTTGATGAGTTAAATCTTCAATTAATTCTTTTTCTTTTAAACTCTAATCCTTTCTTCCGAAAAGGACATCTTGCTATTAAAATCTGTTCTAGAACTCATTGATCGATCTAGAATCGGATGGTCTCAGATTAAAATATCAACACCTCCAATTCTTAGTATCTAAATTGGGTCAGGTGCCATTACTTTAGCAAATTTCTTGAAAATTCTTGGAATTTCAATATACTCTTTCCTAATAAACAAATCAGAATATTGTGTATTGGAAAGTGCATATGCAATTCTATAAGTTATAGAATATGGTCTATTACCTTCTTTCATAATATCATTTCTTTTAAAATCTTGATGAAGGGTTAAGACACGACTGAAATCTTGGTCAGCTAGGTTATATGCAATTCTGGGATGAATATCAAGTATGAGTTTTCCTGCATATAAGCTTCCTACCATTGTACCAAGACAACCATCTCTTAGATTATTGATTCTCTTATCCATTATAGATAAATGTAGGGGAGAATTTACTCCTTCTTTGAAAGTGGCTTTGATTACTACTTCAATAGCTCCGATATGGATCCATTTCATAGTAACCGCTACTTCTTCTCGAAGCATACTTAATTCCTCCAGAATTTCTTCTTTCAGAATAAGTTGCATATACATCACATTACCAGTTAATTTCATAGGAAATACAAACTCTCCAGAGCTTACTTGTATAGGATGTTATGCCGCCTCTGATTTAATCCTATTTGATTTAGGTTTCGGCTAATTCCACTAACTCTGAAACCATCATATAGCCCAAGGTTAGAGTTTTGCTTCATTATTCTTTCCACGGTTTTATCTATAATAGATGACCTTGAAAAGAATCCTGACGTGCTATCCGATGTTTGTAGCCTATCACCTTCGTTGAAGTTATTCTGATTCGGTTGAAGATCCATCAGAATTGCTTTCTATTTCTTCCTCATAGACGCTTTCATCTGAGGGGACATTTTTAAATTGGTAAACTGGTACCAATTCTCCATAGAAAACTGCATCCAGTATGTCAGCCGTGGCTTCGAATTGTTTTAATTCACCACTTTTTTGCGGAAAATCTGGTGAAATGTGGCCACGAGCTCTACATGTCCAGCAGTTACAATCTTTAAAACTTTCGTTTGTCTGGGTGTGTGCTCGTCTGAAAGTTCATCTTGTGGGGGTTTTTCCGTCGGATTTTCAAGATCCTTGGGAAGACACCCTTGTCCGTCCGGATCTCTGGCCAGATTTATAAGATCGAGCTTTTAATTTAGACCACCAAGACTTTCGTTTGAAAGAAGTACGCTTTTTATAACCCCTGTTATCGAAATTACTATATTATTTTCTCTTCTTTCTTTGCTCAATTGATTCTCTAATAATTGTTGGAAAATCATTGTTATCACAGTAAAGAGGGGATTTCTTTATTTTTCCACTCAGCTTTTTCATGTTCTTCTAAAGGGACACTTGATAACACTAGTCCTTCAATTTGTCTTTTTAGAAAGACATACAGACCTGGCTATTGAATCCATTTGTCCTTTTGGCACCTTGTAGGATTAGGTTAACATTTCCCTCCAAGGACTGCAAATTTTTGCAAAGAACATTGGTGCCGCAATTTGTGATGTTACGTCACTCTGGAAGAAGTATTTGTGGAACCAATAAATGTATTCATCTATTGCACAAATATTTCTTAATTTAATACCATAAAGAGCATGTGTGTACTCTCTGGTTTTCTCATCTTTGATCGAAGTATCCATCTCCGATAAAATGCAATTTAACTAGCCTTCCAAATCTTTCTGCAATACTTTTAGATTCTCCGGCTAAAACTTCTTGCTTGGTTGTTTCGGGGGTATGATCCCATCCGGTGGTTACGGATCATTCCAAGCTTAACTCCATTAATCTAATGAAGTTTTCTTTATCGAGTTCCAGTGTGGTTGCTGCTGTTTTTATAGCTGCTACCCATTCATCGATTAATTTCTCGATGTTTCTGAAATCGATGACATCCAAATTAAGGACAGTACCATATGGATGCACGGGTTAAAACATATTCCTTGCCCAAGGTGTATTTTCTGGTACCCTATTTGGATTTCTTACGGGATTTGCTCAAAACTTTGTTCCCCCAAGAGCGGGGCCTGTGTTAACATGCAAATCACCCTTTTCACGCATCGTTTCATCCGGTGGTGGATTATGTGATGTAGAACTTCCTTCTGGCGGGGGTAAAGCCAGAGTTGATTCATTGGTTTTAACATTAACCAAATCCACAGCTGCTAATTGAGAAAAAAATCAACTAACTCTTGAAGGTCAGATAGATCTACTCTTGATATATCCATATTAATTTATATTTTTGAGTCTATCATTAGTTAGATCTTCTTGAGTTTTAGGTTTCAGAATTTTCGTAACCTTACCTTTCTGGTGTAGAAGAGGTACCTTTCCAAGGGCGTCGCTGATGCTTTCTTTGTTGGATTTGGATATCCCTGCATGTTTTCCTTTTAGATATGCTACATCAGTCTTCAGATCCATCATTGTTTTACCCAGATCTGGCAGAATCTGTAGTATTTCTTTAATCTTTTGGTTCAAGCTCTCTATTTTCCCAGGTATATGAATTAACTTGTGGCCATAGTCTTGAACGGTCTTTTGGATTTCTCTAAGGTCTTGAGAGAACTTAGAAGTATCCGTCTCAATCCTTCTGTGTAATGAAGGATACCTGTTTTTCATGAGTAATCGAACAATAGTTCGGTTCCATACTTGTTTGAATCTTCTCCGTTAGGGGTAAAATTGTTGGGAAATATACATATAGCCCGACTAAGCACAGCGGAAAATTAAAATTTTAGTTTCTAGGATTTAAACATGCGAGTTTATTAATCCTACGGGCTTATCACGTATCATAGGCTTGCGCATCTCTACACTTGTTCTTTAAAACTTAAATAAAGAAGATCTTACCTTATTCGATTTTTCGTAAAAATCGAAGAGTTTCTTCTTCCTTAACGTAAGCTCCCTAGCTTGCTTCTCGTTCCTTGAATCAACTCCTTCGTTTTTCCCTTTGATGTAGATTTCGAATTCCTCCACCAAAAACATCTTTGATCGGATTCTTGATTCACTTCAAGGACCCAAGTGTTTCTCCTCTAAAGTTGATCCACACCCCGGATACCCACTCGTTTATAATCTTTAGCTAGGTTTATTTATAAACGTTTATTCTAACTCTAAGGAATAGTGTATGGGATTAAGGTGAAAGCAAAATTTACTTCTCTAAGTATTTTTGGAAGAATTCTTAAATTCAAGATCTTGATGAATAATCAAGAACTCAAGAACACTATATGAGAGAGAGAAAAAGAGGAACGATTTTTCTATGCAAGAGAAACGAAAAATTTGGCTTCAAAAGTCATCATCCAATATTCGTTCTCTACATGTCCTATATATAGGACTAGGTTCTTGCAATTCTTTTCCATGTAGAACTCTTATACATTAATGCTTTTCCATGTAGGAATAGAAGACTAATTAATTTCTAAATAGAACTCTTCTATTTTAATTAGTTTCTTTTCTCTCCAAGAAATCTTATTTCCTTCTAGAAGAAAATTAATTAAACTCTTTTAGTTATTTTCTTCCACCAAATTCTCAACCAAGGCTTAATAAAATAGTCTTTTAATAATTAATCCACCATACTAGATTAATTAAAAGTCACTTCCAATTAATTAAATGCTTTCTAGACTTAATCTTAATTAAAATGATCTTATCAACTTAATTAATTTATTTATCCAACACTTGAATAAATAAAAGTCTTAATTAATTAATCTAATTAATTAATATATTAATTCAATTACTCTGAATTAAATTTCCTTAGCTAAGAAATGGATTTGTCCGAGTATTGTGTGTGACCCTTTAGGTTCACCAACATACTAGTAATGGGTTTCATAACTTTTATGATTTAGTTTGGACAATTAAATTGTCTCGATTAATTAAACACTTTTAATTAATCATCTTATTATTTAATCTCCATTAAATATAAGATACCCATAAATCAAAGAAAAGTTTCTAGCTACTTATCTTGAAGACCTAGATGTAGGCGATTCAAAGTGAACCTTTCCAATCGCGCATTCCATGCAAGTGAGATTCCTCCATCAACTAATTTCCCAATTGAATTAAGGATCGAGGAATGTTATTGGTCGAGATCCTTATAAATTCAATCTTAATAATTCAAGTGTGTTTGACTAGTGATTAATTAATTCAAGAAACTCATTTCTTAATTAATCACTTACTTGCCATGTCCAAGGACTAACTTAGTCAAATCACTTAGAATATTATAGGAAATTCACTTGTTCATCTAGACAAGTGATGGATCCTTTGTTGTCAACACCAACCTCCATATACGAGTCACTACACCCAATCACCAGTCCATATGTGTCCTTGTAAAAGAACTGGCATAGGAGTCAAAGTGCAGTGAGTCAATATACAAGATTACTGTGATAACTCAAGTCAAAGAATTAATCTCGCACTATCGTGATTAAGAAACTCCTAATTCGACATATATAGAAATAATTCCAATTTAGGAAGTTTCAGTCAGGGTAATTAGTGAACTTGTTCTCAACAAGCACCCGCGTACGTGCATTTGTGTCAACTACACTAATGTCTATAAAATGAGACATTCTCTAATTAAGAGTGCGCATCATAGGCGCAAGTCTATCCGAATTATCAATGTCCCATCTTGACAATTCTATGACTTGGATAGTATTTAGCAATCACAGCCTTAGAGACTTGTTTTATGATATCCATCCAATGCGATATCAAGTCTCATAACTATGTGTGATTTCTAGGGACTTCATCATACAGTTATAACAATACAAACATAAGATGAAGAAATGTCTTTTATTAATATAATGTAAAACAAAATTGTTTACTACAAGAATAGATAAATAAAGCCTATCTAGGATTGGCTCACAGGGCATTATTTTAACAAAAAATAACAATATGTGATGATAGTTAAATATTTCATCAATAAGACCTAAGGCTCTTGATACCATTTTTGCCCAAGATCCCAATATTGCTTACTTGATATTTCCAGGCGTTCAAGAAGGACTACAGTAAAACCTTTAAAAAGCTGAGGGACTGATTTGAGATCGGAAGTAAAGTTCAGGGACTGAAATGTATCTTTTCCTTTAGGTTACTTTAGTGAAACTTTTCACAAATAGGTTATTTTGATAAATGGTTCAATTTTTCTGGTTATTTTAGTAAAAAAACCCATTACTTAGCCACATGAATTTACACTTTTTTATTTTTTGATTGGGACGTGAAATTACATTAGTTATGCATATTTATGGAAAACGTTTAAAAGATTCGGTGCTCAAACATTAAAATATCATGATGGTTTATTCATTTCAATAGTCCGTTATGTGAAGACATTGTGTCACTTTAGTTTCATATGTCAAAAAGTTGACATTTTCATCACTCATGTTACTAAATTGTATCACTTTGGTCCTTTCTTGCAATTTCCGATCATATATTCCCGGTATAACATGTGCGTGAAACACACACACCCCCAAGAAGGGGCTTTTTCATCTTTTAATATATATTTTTACACATGGGGGACTTGAGTCAATTAAATTCAAATTTGGAGTTTAATTCCACTAGATTACCAACGTCTAAAAAAAATTAGGGTTTCCAAATAGTAGAAAATTTTTCTCAAGAAATTGCAAAAAGGCTACAAATAAGTGCGAGTTGGGGTCGGTTAATCATTTTGGAGTCAATTTATTTTCCTAAAATTGACCATTTTAAGAAATAATGGAGCAAATTTTAGTCCAATTGAAGTTAAAAAAAAATGGACGAAAATCGAAGTGAACAATTTTACCTTATTTAGTTCGCATCCGTAGAACCTTCTTCCTGAATTTGAATCAATCCAGGAGCACTTAAGCTTGACAAGTCCCATAGTAGCATATATTATTCACATGAGCAGCCATAACTTAAAGCTTAAAGCTTAAATTCAAGGAAAAAATATGGCAGAAGCTTTAAGCTTCTGCCATGGTTATATCCAGCAAAGCAGAAATCAGACAGGAATGTACAGGAATTATTCTCGCCTGATTTTTAGAGGACCAAAGTGAGAAAAGTTTTGACTCATGTGTAAAAATATAGTTTAAAAGATGAAAACGCTCCTGCTTGGGGTGTGTGTGTTTCACGCACATGTTTCACCGTGAAGAATGACCGAAAATTGCAAGAAAGGACCAACGTGATACAATTTTGTGACACGAGGGATGAAAGTGCCAATTTTTTGACATGAGGGACTAAAGTGACACAATATCTTCACGTGAAGGACTATTGAAGTAAGTAACCTGATCATGATTATGTTGTGAATTGAAGCAGCGGATAAATTTTTTTTCTCGATTCCCAAAGTCGGATTCAATTCATGTTTTGATAATTTTATAAACATAAAATTGAAACATAAGAAGAAGATGTAATCCAATTACCTTTTTCGATGAATTTCTAAAGCCAACCTTTTGAGAAGCAATTGATCGTTCCTTCCTCTACATTATCACTAAAAGATGATCTTCAATTCTTGAAGCTCGACCTCCTCTACCTCAGACGGGGTTAGATAACTAAGGTTTATAGGGAGGGAGAAAGGATTTTAATGTTTTACTTCTTTTCACTCTCTCAGATGAAAAATATCACATAAGTTATCCTTTTAGTTAAGCACCTAGTATTTAAATAAAAAGTACTCCTTTGCCTAAGGAGAGGGGGACTGCCGATTTGGCTTTGGGGATAGGTTCACTGGGCTTCATCCATTTCCAAACTCAGTGTTAAGTATTTAAATAACATTCTCAATCCAATCCAATTGGTAATTAATTAAGGGATTAATGAAAAAAAACCTTGTGTTAATGTGAAATTGCAAAAAAAACCCCGTGTTAACGAAATAGGCTAAAAACCACCCTGTGTTCTTAAAAAGTCTACAAACAGTGGATTTTTGGAAAAAGAAAGAGCATGTTTTTCATGTTTTTCACCTTTAATGACATGTTTTTTTGTCATTTATACACTCTCCAAACAAAGAAGCATGTTATTAAAGGTGAAAAACATGAAAAACACGCACTTTTTTTTCCAAAAATCCACTGTTTGCGGAATTTTTAAGAACACAGGGTGGTTTTTAGCCTATTTCGTTAACATAGGGGGGTTTTGCAATTTCACATTAACACAGGGGTTTTTTTTTACATTAATCCCATTAATTAAATACTAGGCTCTTTTTTATTAATAGTACTTTATTAATTCTAAATTAATAATATTATTTAATATTTGATTGAATAAAATTATTTAATTACAATAATTAAATATATTTATTATAATCAATACATATCCCTTTGATAATTTTCACTCTAAGTAAAATTACCAAAATACCCTCTATGAAGTAAAACTCCTTTATTTTATCATCTTTATATAGTGGGATTCTTTAGGCTCGTCTTGATTGGTATTGGGAGGATTCCAAGGATATATTTATCACCAAGCCATTCCCGTGAAGCTATACCGAGACCCAATCAAGTATGAGATGAATATTCATCACAAACCTTTAAGTTATAATTACCATATGAGTATAAACTCTTCACTGACACAACTCAATCAAGTAAGTGTCATGGAATGTCAACCTCATACAACTTAATTCTGTATTATGATCATACTGATGTGAAATTACCAAACTGCCCTCTGTATCCAATACAAGTCAGTCACAAATATTTTGGCTAAAGACTTTAATTTCACAACACCTATAACGTACAGGTCATTTCTCATTTACTTTCTAAATAGTGAATTCCTTATTGGCAGTCCACTTCACATTGTCGAACACACCCATTGAATCGTACTTCGAGGTAGACCCCATCAACGGGTGATTTGGCCTACCTACTCTAATAACTTATTCAATGATACGAGCACAATGCAAATGACTCCTCAGGTCTAAAGCCCACTCATACTATCATAACGAGTAATCCTTATTATTGACTGTCACCAAGTAAAAACATATGTGATAGGGTTGCTACGAGTCGTGTTCGAATATGTCAACTCTGTTAATCATATTCATGACACCAGCTTCCGCTATCCAATAGTGTAAGACTAACACTTGCCTTGTTAAAGCAAGTGTCATACGAGTTGAACCTAAACGCCCAATTTAGATTCTTTAACTCGCGAACCATATTTATAAGATCAAGCACTTAACTCCACCAGTGCTCTTACTTATCAAATAAGTAGTGGTGAGTACACCTTGATCTTAAGGACCTACTTGTTCAATACATTCAATGCCACAATTAGATTTATAAGAATAAACTCAATGCCTTTTATTAATGATTAATAATGTTCATACAATATAAATAAAATGCCTCCTAAATCTAATTCCTCAATGGCATAGAGGGCATAATACCTAACAATCTCCCACTTACACTCAATGCCAATTGCTATTGTATTTGAGTCCCATCTCCTCAAGATGTTTCTCTAGCACTGCTAATGATAGAGGCTTAGTGAGTGGGTCAGGTACGTTTTCTGTTGAGGCTACTTTTTCCACGGCGATGTTGCCTCTTCCAACAATTTTTTGAATTATGTGATGCCTTCTCTCTTTGTGTTTAGATTTTCTGTGAGACCTTGGTTCTTTAGTTTGTTCTGTTGCTCCATTGTTGTCACACGATAGTGACAATGACATTTCCATGATAGGAACAACTTGAAGTTCAGCTATGAACTTTCTTATCCAACTAGCTTTGTTAGCTGCCTAAGAGGAAGCTATGTATTCAGCTTCATATGTGGAGTTTGCACTTGTGCTTTGCTTGGAACTTTTCTAAGACACTGGTTTACCATTTAGAGTGAATATAAACCCAGACATAGATTTTTTATCATCGACATCTGACACGCTAAAAGCTAACGTGCTTGGTAGCAAGTGCACTAGACGTGTGTAGTAATAATTGGACAAAAAGTCCGGGTTGTCGAACCACAAGGACTTGAATTCTAGTTCATGATTTTCGATAAAAGATAAGACAATTAAAGTAAAGTGCAAGAAAAAGATTAAGCAATTAACGAACCAAAGAGAAACGTACTATAGATTAAATCTCACGTATGATAAAATGACTAAGGCACATGCTACAACCAAATCTACTCATCAATATATATGAACTACTCTTCGAATTATTAGACTCCTATTGCTTTGGTGGAAACTCCTAAATTAACTATTACCCGATGTCTCGGCACATAATAATCCTATGATTAATTGACGGTTCTCTAAATATGTCTATCCGAGAATCTAATCAAAAATCACGCATTAACGTTCTAGAGCTTCCCCGAACGAATCCGGCTAACAACACCCGGGAATCTTTACCTATTTCTAGGGCAATCCCTCATTTGTTTCGGATGATGTGTTAATTCTCTTGCACCCTAATCTATTTTCTCTCGAACAACTAGATTAGGCAAGATAGCAAGCATATGGTGATCAAACACATGATTGGAATAAAAGCATAGAATTAACACACAAAGCAATAGGAGAATTAATACAAAGAGCAACTTCACATATATTGATTCATAAATTTGGCCTTCACATGGCCTTAGTTCTACAATATTAGCCTCTCATCAAAGCCTTAAGAAAATCTAATACAAACATATACATACTCATGGAAATAAACATGTAAATGCAAATAATTAAAACTCCCTCAATTGATTGATGATGGATCTTTGCTCTTGATCTTCAATCCTTAGCTCCTCCCTCTTTGTTCCCCTCCAAAAGTGATGAAGAAAAAATGGTGATGAATGATGATGAGTGAAAAGTGATGGATCCAATGCCTCTCTCTCCCTTTTTCTCTAAGATCTCCGGTCAATTGCCCCCTAGGATCCTTAAGAAGACCACCACCAATCAGCCCCTCATGTGTATGTCCCCCCTAGTGTCCCCTCCACTACTCTTAAAGTGAGTAGTATAAAATTCCCAAAAGTAGATCTAGTAAGAAACATACTTATGACATCCCCCCCATACATGTGATGACCTCTTGGCTTTAAATGTTCCATTCCCCCATCAAATGATGATCTTTTGGCTGAAAGGAATCAAATCTCGGATGTGTCCACGCCTAGGCGCGGGTTTTATGGCGCTCGGGCGCCCAAATCAGAATGTTCGGAGTATTTGCCTCTGTCTGGCGCAGTATTTGTATTTCATTCATAACTCTCTCCACAAAACTCCGATTTGGATGATTCAAGTCCTCATTTGAAGCTAACACATAGTTCTACAACTTTGTAGAAGGAAACTTCATCCAATTCGGTCTCTAAAAGGAAGCAAAAAGCGCTCGAACGTGGAAAGTGGTGCTGAAACGGCGCCCGGGCGTGGGCAAGATGGCGCCTAGGCGTAGGGGTGCATAGAAATTTGGCCCAAATTTGTTTTATACGTCATTTTTCATCCCGTTTTTTGATTGTATCCATTTAAGACCTGAAATCACTTAATGCACGAATTAAACGCACATGTGGCAAGAATCAAGCGATAAATGAACCTAAGACATAAACGCAAAGGGGCTTAAAAACACGTAAAAATGCCTCTTATCAACACCCCCACACTTATCAATTGCTCGTCCTCGAGCAATAAGAGTTCTAAGATAAGGAAACATCATCAATCAAAGAGAGAAACAAAAAGAAAACTACCTAACTCACTTTCGTGGAGTAAACGGTTGCATTTAGCGAATGCAACAAGCCTTTGAACCTTTGAGTTACCTCAAAGGACGAGTTATAGTCTCGTGAGGGTTTGCAGACGATATACCCACAAAATCGAAAGATTTTTAACCCCGATCACTCAACGTAAATTACAATGATTAATAGCACACAATGGTATGAATTCATCTGTTTAAGCTCATATTACAAATATATACACATCACACATTTGCTCATGTTACGCCTTAACATTGAAAAGATCATCCTAAGGGTGTAGTGTAATAAATCTCAAGTATTATAGTCAAGTGGCATTCTTACCACTTTTCAAACATTAACCCCATATTTATCAACTTTTGATTATTCACATGGTACGAGAATTGAATACAACTTCATAGCCACTTAAAAATTTATCACTTCATTCCACTTCGGATTTATCTTATGCACTTTCAACTCGAAACATTAGAGGCTAGACCATGTGCAATGTTTGATCCTCTTAGGCTTTCTATGACACCCGTGTAACGAGTTTTAGGCCAATAACTCCTAAACCAGATGGCTTTAGGGTATCAAATGTGGAGACATTCCTAAGGGCTTAATCACTCGAGTGTCAAAGGCCACAAAATCAAACTAGGTCCTTATTCACTTAACACTTACATTGGCTTGAGCTTAGCTCAAATTAGCAAAATAGTACAGTATTCTAGGCATGGTGCTCTTCGCCCCCAGTATCTATTAAGCCTGACTTTTTTCAGTCATACCAATGTTCAACCTCTTTTTATTATTATTAAGCACACGAAGTTAACGTTCTCAACTCATAACACATGTGAAAATTCTAAGTTGATATTTCCGGGATCAAGCCTTTAAGTGTTTCAAAATGATTGCCCACTCAACTCCTCTACCTTCGATTTAGGTGCATATGTGAATCATCTTAAGGTTAATCTAGTCTAGTTAGGATCCCATAAGCAAGGAACGATGTGTATAGCCATTAAAAACCAAATTGATAGAGAAAACATACCATGTATTCAAATTAACCATGCTCAATGCCTCAAGTGAAGGGTTGAAATTCTATCCAAAAAAATAAATTAAAATTGCACACATTTCACATGTAGAGGTACAGCACCCCCCAAACTTGATCAAACTTGGACCGAAATATGTAAAACATGAATCAACATGACTATAATGGATCTAGTATACCCCCCACACTTATCATGAACATTGTCCCCAATGTTTGAAAAAGAAAAGGGCAAAGTACACGTCACCATAGGGAAGCTGAAAAGCAAACCCGAGTCCACTTAAGGCAATCAAGTCCACGGATGGCAATCACTGTGTCGATCACTACATAGGTAAACAAATGCTAGCCATACAGAGCATCAAACATTGGATAGAATAGAATAAAACAAAACGAGATAAACAAAAAAAATGAGAAACATGCATGGAAGGAAAACATCAAGCATCCAAACATCAAACATAAAATATCAAACATCCCAACAAAAGATATCCAAAAAAAAAAAAAAAAAAAAAGAAACATGCATGGAAATAAAACAAGGTAAGCCTAATCGGTGGTGCCAAAACGGTCAATGTAATCCTCATCCTCGCCGCCGAGATCATCCAAATCAATCAACGGGCTACCCTCATCATTATGAGCCTCATCATTATGAGCCTCATCATCACCTCCGTCAGGAACGAGAGCACCTGACTCGTGCATATCTGCGGGCTGCTGAGGCGGGGGGTGCGGGTAAGGTGGAGGAGCAGAATAATCAAACGGCCCCCAACCGACAAACGCATCATGCTCTACAAAAAGCTGACGGAAATAAGCACAAGTGTCGGACATGACCACCCTCATCTCATCTCGCAACTCCTCCCTCAATTCATCCTTTAATTGTCTAATGGCGGCGGCATCCATAGGTGGAAACTGTGGGGAGCTAGTAGACTGGGATGAAGATGGGCGAGGCCTCTTTGAAGTAGCTGGTGGTGGAGGAGCCTGGGAGTCGTCATCTACCACGGTGAGATAAGAACCAGGAAGCTCAGTACGCTCCAAAGGAAATGTGGGAACCTTAGCCGCCTTGCATAAAGCTGTGATCAGTGACGGGAGAATGATGGGAATCTTCCGAGTGGGACCTTCTCCCTTTTGCTTAGCCAATTCTTTGTTAATCAATGGCCCTAACTCATTCTTCAACTTTCTAAAGTGGTCCGTCAAAGACTTGTGGATTACCCGGGCAAAGTCCACAGCTTTCTTGGACATAATAGCGTAGATGAGGGTGGCCCGTTCCTTGTTTGCCTCTGATCGATTGGTACTCGGCATTAAATTGAATCTGATGAAGTCGAGCCAGAAAGCAGCCTCGGGTAATAGAGCCCTACGGGGGACATGAGCTTCTCCGGGTACCCATTCCCACCCCTCTCGGCCAATAACCTGCAAAATATCCGACAGGCTAACTCGGAGGCGCCCTGAATTGTAAAGAGTGGTGAACTCGCATGTCTGAGGGGTCGGGGTGCCTATGCTCTCCCTAATCTGTCTCAACTCATAATTGACATGTTTGCCCCGGACCAAAAGGGTAGTCCCCAGCCATCCTCGTGTCTCAATCTCATCATAAACCCCGGAGCTGAAGAATTCCAGAACCCAAGGAAGATGAATGGCCTCGGGCTTTTGACAAAAAAACTGTAAGCGATGAAATTGTATCAATTCGTGCACAGAGGGCTGTCCCCGGGTGGTTAAATAGTGCTCCTTAATAAGGGTGCGGGGGGTGCTCAAACTCTGACACATAATTTGGACTTGGGGGTTTTCAAAACGGGTATTATCGGGAGTCTCGGGCTCATTAGAGGAACCCTCACCCACTTTTTTCTTACCCTTGGACGGTCTGTTGGTAGTTCTCGTCATTTGCAACAACAATTATCAACTTCTTAACTACTCAAATCAACCCAAATGCAACCAACCAAATACAACAATCTTCAACGCCCAACACACACCAAAATCAGAGCAACCCACACTTGGCAACAATCCACAAATTCAATTTCAACCCACAAATTGATAATAACCCACGGATTTAGCAACAATAGACCATCCAATTCAACAACATCAACCCCCAATTTTTGATTACAACCCACAAATTCAATTTCAAGCTCTCAAATGCAATAACAACTAAAAATTCAATCAACAATCGGCCAATGCCCCAATTAATCCTCAATATATAACGCAAGGCACCTACGCGTCGGCTATGAATCGGAAATGGAAGAAGGGTAAAGCCAAAACTCACCTTTTATCCCCAAAATTTTCGCACCGAGTCGATGTGAAAGACGAGCCTCTTGTGCAACGAATGATGTTGATGGAAGTGGCGGTGAAATCCGGTGGAAATGGCCGGAAATGTTGAGGAAATCGCCAGAATTCGAGTGGGAGAGGAGTTGTGAAGATTTTGGGGAATTTTGACCGTTTTTGACCTACATATTTGTTAAATTCAGAATCGGGCGCCTAGGCGCGCGTGTTTGGGCGCCTAGGCGCGCGACACAACTTACCTGGATTCCTTTGGGTGGTAATGCCCGCGCCTAGGCGGGCGTTTCTCGGCGCCTGGGCGCCCCTTTCAGAATCGGGCGCCTAGGCGCCTGATTTCTCGGCGCTTGGGCGCCCCTTTCAGAGTCGGGCGCCTAGGCGCCTGATTTCTCGGCGCTTGGGCGCCCCTTTCAGAGTCGGGCGCCTAGGCGCCTGATTTCTCGGCGCTTGGGCGCGGGATTCTGAATAGTTTTGTAACGAATTTCATTTCCTGTTTCAAAAGGGAAGAGACAAAACACTTAAAACACAAACTAACAAAGATGTAAGGTTAGAAAATAAAGCAACAAACGGAATAATAAGGGAAAAAGAAAAGGAAACGGAAAGAAAACATGGGTTGCCTCCCAAGAAGCGCTAGTTTAGAGTCATTAGCTCGACTGAAAGCGAAGAATCACGAAGGGTCCGCGAGGATGAAGGACTCTTTGTCTCTTGGCCCATCCATCCCTAAGTAAGGTTTTAGACGTTGAGCGTTGACCAAGAAAGTATGTCCTTTATCTGTTGTAAGTTCGACGGCGCCGGATGGATAGACCTGGGAAATCAAAAATGGTCCCGACCATCGAAACTTAAGCTTACCGGGGAAGAGTCGGAGTCGAGAGTTGTATAGCAACACCCGCTCTCCCTTGTGGAATTCCCGGGGGAGAATATGTTTGTCATGCCACATTTTGGTCCGCTCCTTATAGAGTTTTGCGTTCTCATAGGCAAGATAACGCCATTCTTCGAGTTCGTTGAGTTGTAGCAAACGTTGTGTACCTACACTTTGAGAGTCAAAATTTAGAAACTTAATGGCCCAATAAGCACGATGCTCGAGTTCAACGGGCAAGTGACATGTTTTACCAAAAACAAGACGATACGGGGACATGCCAATTGGGGTTTTATAGGCGGTCCGATAAGCCCAAAGAGCATCATCCAATTTAAGGGACCAATCCTTTCTTGATGCATTGACCGTTTTTTCTAAAATACGCTTAATCTCCCTATTCGAGACCTCCACTTGGCCACTAGTTTGTGGGTGGTATGGGGTCGAAATTTTATGCTTCACCCCGTACTTGGTCAATAAAAGTTCAAACTGCCTGTTGCAGAAGTGGGTGCCCCCGTCACTAATGATGGCTCGGGGAGTTCCAAATCGAGTAAAAATATGTTTCTTCAGAAAACGAGTGACAACCCGAGCATCATTAGTAGGCAAGGCCACGGCTTCCACCCATTTGGAGACATAGTCTACCGCAACAAGGATATATTTATTTGAACAAGAACTGGGGAAAGGGCCCATGAAATCCACACCCCATACATCAAACAACTCACACTCTAACATGCTATTTAAGAGCGTTTCATGATGTTTAGAGATGTTCCCCATTCGTTGACAGCGATCACAAGATTTGACATAATGATGTGCATCTTTAACAAGAGTAGGCCAGAAGAAACCTGATTGGAGGATCTTAGCTACCGTTTTGGAAGGCCCAAAATGGCCACCTACCGCCATATCATGACAATGAGATAGGATAGCATGCACGTCCGTTTCGGGTATGCAACGTCGAATTAAACCATCTGCACAAACTTTGAATAAAAAGGGTTCGTCCCAAAGATATTGCTTTACATCAGATAGAAATTTCTTCTTTTGATGAAAAGTGATATCCGGGGGAAGACGGCCCGTGACAATGTAATTGGCAAAGTTAGCATACCAAGGTGAAATTTTTTCAGAAATAGCAAGGAGGTGTTCATCTGGGAATTCCTCACGAATTGGTGTCTCATCTAACGGATCATTCACTAGCTCTAATCGTGAGAGGTGGTCGGCTACTACATTTTCGGTGCCTTTCTTGTCTTTTATCTCTAAATCAAATTCTTGGAGTAACAAAATCCACCTAAGGAGTCTTGGTTTAGCATCTTTCTTGGCAAGCAAATATTTTAAAGCCGAATGATCGGTGTAAACTATCACTTTGTTTAGCACGAGGTAAGAGTGGAATTTATCGAATGCAAAGACTATGGCGAGTAATTCTTTTTCCGTGGTGGCATAATTCAATTGTGCGTCGTTAAGAGTTTTACTAGCATAGTAAATGGTTCGAAATACCTTTTCCTTCCTTTGGCCAAGGACCGCTCCAACCGCGGTGTCACTCGCATCACACATCAATTCGAATGGTAAGCTCCAATCGGGGGATGACATGATAGGGGCGGAAACTAAGTGTTCCTTCAAATCAAGAAAGGCCTGCATACAAGAAGAATTGAAATCAAAAGGTGCATCTTTAACAAGCAAATTAGACAACGGTTTCGCAATTTTAGAGAAATTCAAGATGAATCGCCTATAGAAACCAGCATGCCCGAGAAAACTCCTAACAGCTTTTACCGATGTGGGTGGGGGAAGTTTTTCAATGACCTCAATCTTGGCTTGGTCCACTTCGATCCCTTTTTGAGAGATCTTGTGGCCAAGTACAATCCCCTCTCGGACCATTAAATGGCATTTTTCCCAATTCAAAACAAGGTTGGTTTCTTCACAACGTTTAAGCACAACATTTAGATGAGCAAGACAAATATCAAAAGTTGTTCCGAAAACAGAAAAGTCATCCATAAAAATTTCAAGGAAATCTTCAACCATATCATGAAAAATAGCCATCATGCATCTTTGAAAAGTGGCCGGGGCATTACACAAGCCAAATGGCATCCTTCTATAAGCAAATGTGCCATAAGGACAAGTGAAAGTGGTTTTCTCTTGGTCCTCAGGATCTATGGCAATTTGATTATAGCCGGAGTAACCATCTAGAAAACAATAGAAATCATGCCCGGCTAATCGTTCAAGCATTTGGTCAATAAAGGGGAGGGGGAAATGATCCTTACGTGTGGCATCATTCAACTTACGGTAATCTATACATACACGCCACCCACTAATTATACGAGTTGGGATAAGCTCATTATTCGCATTCTCAATTACCGTTATTCCCCCTTTCTTAGGCACCACTTGGGTAGGGCTCACCCACGCACTATCAGAAATAGGATAGATTATACCTGAGTCGAGCAGTTTAATCACTTCCTTCTTGACTACCTCTTGGATTTGTGGGTTTGATCTCCTTTGGGGTTGGCGTGTAGGCTTGGTGGAGTCCTCCATAAGTATTTTGTGCATACATATCGCTGGACTAATGCCTTTGATGTCCGCAAGTTTCCACCCAAAAGCCCGTTTGTGAGATCTCAACACCGTCATTAATTGCTCTTCTTGTGATCCTGAAAGAGATGAGGAAATGATCAATGGGAGTGTCTCGTCATCGTTCAAGTACACATATTTAAGGTGGGAGGGGAGGGGTTTGAGTTCGAGAGAGGGGGGTTCTTCAATAGATGGGCGAGGTGATCCTGACAATGATCTATCAACTTTGATGAATCCTCCCGAATGAGAGGAAGATTTGTACTCTAAGCTTAGAACCTTTTCCACTAGATCATCTTTCTCCGAGTCCACTTGCATGGATTTCATAAGACTCTGTTCGAGAGAATTTTCAATTGTATTGTCCTGTAAATACTCAACAATCAAATGGTCAAATGTATCAATTCGATAACACGAGTCATGATCAAAAGGATGTTTAAGGACTTTGTAAACATCAAAGGTAACTTTGTCATCGCCCACATTCAAGGTAAGCTTACCATTAGCAATGTCAATTACCGCCTTACCCGTGGCTAGGAATGGTCTCCCTAGGATTAATGGTACTTCCACATCCTCTTCCATGTCGAGTACTACGAAATCAACGGGAAAATAAAACTTGTCGACTTGGACAATAACGTCTTCGATTATCCCCTTGGGCCTCTTGATCGATCGGTCGGCTAGTTGAAGGCTCATTGAGGTCGGCTTGGGATTTCCAAGGCCTAGCTTTTTAAACAGTGAGTATGGAAGAAGATTGATGCTGGCCCCCGAGTCACATAACACCTTCTTGAATGATAAGGATCCAATTGTGCATGGGATTGTGAGACTCCCGGGATCTTGGAGCTTAGTTGGCAATTTATTGAGTAATACGGCGGAGCATTCTTCCGTGAGGCACACCGTCTCATTCTCTTCCCACTTCTGCTTGTTGGAGAGTATGTCCTTGAAGAACTTCACATAATTCGGCATTTGGAGGATGGCGTCAATAAACGGAATATTAATTCTCACTTCCCGAAGGATTGCCAAAATTCGAAGAAAGCTCGGATCCATCTCCTTTTTCTTCTTTTTGTGAGCATTTGGGAAGGGGAGACGAACTTCGATAGGGGGAGAAAGCGTTGGATTAGACGGATGAAAACCTACAGAAGCAGTGGGCGGCGCCTGGGCGCGTGTATCGGCGCCTAGGCGCGGATCTTCTGGCGCCTGGGCGTGCATATCTGGGCGCTCGGGCGCGGGATGCAGAGAGTTTGCATCTGGCAGGTTTGTGGTTGGCGCCTGGGCGCGTGTATTGGCGCCTAGGCGCGGATCTGCTGGCACAAAAACAGTGGGCGGCGCCTGGGCGCGTGTATCGGCGCCTAGGCGCGGATCTGCTGGCGCCTGGGCGCTCGGGCGCGGATGTACTGGCAGTGTCTTTTTCCAATTGTTTGCCATTTCTCAAGGCTATGGCATTGCATTGGGCCTTCGGGTTCTTTTCCGTGTCGCTTGGGAGAGTCCCCGGGGCTCTACCGTTAACCGCATTAGAAAGTTGCCCTACTTGTGTTCGCAAATCCTTCATCTCCATACACATATCCTTTATCATATTCCGAAGTTCGTTGAAAGATGTATCGGACTTTTTCATGTGAGCATCCAGTTTCTCATCAATTGTGGGAGGTCGCATTTGCACTTGACCTTGACCTTGTCCATTGAAATTGCCTTGCCTCGGGGGTGGGTTATTGAAGGGTGGTCGTGGAGCTTGATAGATCCCCGGTTGTGCGTTCTGTGCGGGGTTGGGCCTTTTTGGAAAATTCTCGGGTATATGAAAGTTCACCCGAGGTTTATTTTGATTCCCCACATAATTAACATTGCCAACCTCCGGTTCCAAGAGTACTACTTCCTCAACTACTTCCTCAATACAAGCAACCTTTTTAGAGGATGAGGCCTCTTCATCGTCGGGGTAAAGCTCGTCTTCTCGGGCCAACTGTTCGACTTTGTCCCATACACTTTGACAATCTAACCCAAGGAGATCTCCTCCCGCACCCGCGTTGAGTCTATGCCGAATACGTGACCTAACCCCATCATAGAAATGGAGTACTTGTTCATTCAACCCAAAATTATGATCGGGACATTTACGGAGCATGCCCTTATATCTAGCCCAAGCCTCGGCTAAAGATTCATTGCTCCTTTGCCTAAACCCTTTTATATTACTCCGTAGCTCATTTATTTTTGAGGGTGGAAAGAATTTATTTAAAAAGGCATCGACCAACTCACTCCATGTTGTAATAGATTGTGGAGGTAAGGATTTGTACCATGTTGTCGCCCTATCCTTCAATGAGAAATGGAAGACTCTTAGACGAATCGCATCAAGATCACGTGGGTGATATTGAATGGTCACAAGAGCCTCATCTATGGTTTCCAAATGAGCGTGTGGTGATTCGTGTGGTTCTCCATAGAAAGGATCTCCTTGCACCATATTAAAAATGTGAGCCGGAATGTGGTAGTTTGGTGTGAAGAAATTAGGCACGACTACGGGCCCCGGAATGGTATGGACCCTAGGTGGTAAGCTACCCCGAACCGACGGGAGTTGTGGAGGAGGTACCGCTTGCATGGCTTGTAGAACACCTTGTAACCACTCCCTAGTTTCCGGTGAGTTCATGTCCGGGAAATTTCCATTTGGGTTTTGGTTGAGATTATTGGCCATTTCTCTTGCTCGCCTACTAGTCCTAAGAACTCGTTCAATTTCGGGCTCCAACTCGTATAGAGGCTTGCTTGAGGAGCGGGTCATGCACCTCAAGAACCTAACAATTAAATACAAGAACAAAATTAGACTAATCACGAAAATAAAAGAAAATCAAGAAATGAACGAAAACTAAGAATTATTAAAAATGTAAACTAAAATAAACAAGTCCCCGGCAACGGCGCCAAAAACTTGACACGCTAAAAGCTAACGTGCTTGGTAGCAAGTGCACTAGACGTGTGTAGTAATAATTGGACAAAAAGTCCGGGCTGTCGAACCACAAGGACTTGAATTCTAGTTCATGATTTTCGATAAAAGATAAGACAATTAAAGTAAAGTGCAAGAAAAAGATTAAGCAATTAACGAACCAAAGAGAAACGTACTATAGATTAAATCTCACGTATGATAAAATGACTAAGGCACATGCTACAACCAAATCTACTCGTCAATATATATGAACTACTCTTCGAATTATTAGACTCCTATTGCTTTGGTGGAAACTCCTAAATTAACTATTACCCGATGTCTCGGCACATAATAATCCTATGATTAATTGACGGTTCTCTAAATATGTCTATCCGAGAATCTAATCAAAAATCACGCATTAACGTTCTAGAGCTTCCCCGAACGAATCCGGCTAACAACACCCGGGAATCTTTATCTATTTCTAGGGCAATCCCTCATTTGTTTCGGATGATGTGTTAATTCTCTTGCACCCTAATCTATTTTCTCTCGAACAACTAGATTAGGCAAGATAGCAAGCATATGGTGATCAAACACATGATTGGAATAAAAGCATAGAATTAACACACAAAGCAATAGGAGAATTAATACAAAGAGCAACTTCACATATATTGATTCATAAATTTGGCCTTCACATGGCCTTAGTTCTACAATATTAGCCTCTCATCAAAGCCTTAAGAAAATCTAATACAAACATATACATACTCATGGAAATAAACATGTAAATGCAAATAATTAAAACTCCCTCAATTGATTGATGATGGATCTTTGCTCTTGATCTTCAATCCTTAGCTCCTCCCTCTTTGTTCCCCTCCAAAAGTGATGAAGAAAAAATGGTGATGAATGATGATGAGTGAAAAGTGATGGATCCAATGCCTCTCTCTCCCTTTTTCTCTAAGATCTCCGGTCAATTGCCCCCTAGGATCCTTAAGAAGACCACCACCAATCAGCCCCTCATGTGTATGTCCCCCCTAGTGTCCCCTCCACTACTCTTAAAGTGAGTAGTATAAAATTCCCAAAAGTAGATCTAGTAAGAAACATACTTATGACATCCCCCCCATACATGTGATGACCTCTTGGCTTTAAATGTTCCATTCCCCCATCAAATGATGATCTTTTGGCTGAAAGGAATCAAATCTCGGATGTGTCCACGCCTAGGCGCGGGTTTTATGGCGCTCGGGCGCCCAAATCAGAATGTTCGGAGTATTTGCCTCTGTCTGGCGCAGTATTTGTATTTCATTCATAACTCTCTCCACAAAACTCCGATTTGGATGATTCAAGTCCTCATTTGAAGCTAACACATAGTTCTACAACTTTGTAGAAGGAAACTTCATCCAATTAGGTCTCTAAAAGGAAGCAAAAAGCGCTCGAACGTGGAAAGTGGTGCTGAAACGGCGCCCGGGCGTGGGCAAGATGGCGCCTAGGCGTAGGGGTGCATAGAAATTTGGCCCAAATTTGTTTTATACGTCATTTTTCATCCCGTTCTTTGATTGTATCCATTTAAGACCTGAAATCACTTAATGCACGAATTAAACGCACATGTGGCAAGAATCAAGCGATAAATGAACCTAAGACATAAACGCAAAGGGGCTTAAAAACACGTAAAAATGCCTCTTATCAACATCAGACTGAAAGTCTGAGTCAGAATATCCATCTATTCTCATTTCTTCATTTCCATATACGAGAAGCATATCCATTGTTCTTCTAAGATACTTAAGGATAGTCTTCACAGCCATTCAATGCTACTCACTCGGGTTATCTTGAAACCGACTAACTACACTCACAGTGTAGGCTATGTCAGGCCACGGGCATAACATTGCATACATAAGACTTCCCACTACCGATGCATATGGGATTTTACTCATCTTTAGTCTGTCCTCATCCAATTTCGGACTCATAGACTTAGAGAGATGTATTCCATGTCCCATGGGTAAAAGTCCTCTTTTAGAGTTACTCATTTAATATCTCTTATGGACTTTCTCTAGGTAGAGCGCTTGGGAGAGAACTAACATCGGATTCGCTCTATCCCGGTAGATGTGAATTCCAAAAATGTAAGTTCCTTCTCCCAAGTCTTTCACGGAGAATGTGCTTGAAAGCCATGCCTTGACTGATGTCAACCAGCCTATGTCATTCCCCATTAGCAGTATGTCATCTACATACAACACTAGGAATGTCAACTTGCTCCCATTGGACAATCTATAGACACACGGTTTATCTTCATTCTTAATGAATTCATAAGATTTTGCTTCTTGGTCAAACCGTTGATTTCAGCTGCGAGACGCCTGCTTAAGTTCATAAATGGACTTATAGCTTGCAAATCTTATGAGAATCTGTATCGGATATAAAACCTCTGGGCTGCTGTATATCAATGTCCTCCTCGAGGTATCTATTTAAAAATGCGGTTTTCACATCCATTTGCCAGATTTCATAATCTAGGTTCGCTGCAATGGCGAGCAGAATTCGAATGAACTTGATCATTGCTACGGGCGAAAAGGTTTCCTCATGGTCAATGCCCTCTTTTTTACTATAACCTTTCGCGAAAAGTCTGGCCTTATAGGTGTCTACCTTGCCATCCGGACCAACCTTTCTTCTCTTATAGATCCATTTGCACCCTATCAGCCGTACACCCTTAAGGAGATCAGTAAGAGTCCAGATTTGTTCGAATACATGGAATCCAGCTCTGCTTTCATGGCTTCTAGCCATTTTGTGGAATCAATAGCAGTCGTTCCTTGTTCGTAGCTAGAGGGATCATCTCCGTGCCTTCCATTTGCTATAGCAAACAAATATTGTTGTTCATAAAGGTAACCATATCTCTCAGGCGGTCAAGATACTCTACTAGAGTGTCACAGCGACGGTTGTGTCTTTTGAGTTTTAAGTGTAGTTCTTTGTACTTGAATTGGTGTCTCTGAAGGGGATTCATTTGGTTATTCTAATAGAACGAGTTTCCTACATGCACCTCTTTCTCTAAAGAACTCATCTTCGAGAAAGAATGCTTCCATAGCCACGATTATCCGATGATCGTTTGGTAGGTAAAACAGGTATCCCATGGAGCCAATGGGAAAACATATCAAGCAAACCTTGTGAGATATTTCTTCTAGTTTCTCTACCTTAGTCTTCTTAACATATGCGGGGCAACCACATATTGTTATGTACTTAAGATTAGGTTTGTTCGAAATCCTGTCTGCAATCGCAACAGAAAATAAAAACAGATCCGGATTCCCAAACTAAGATCAATTCGTGGCTTTTGTTGGTTTAAACAAGAAAAAGATGAATACGAAAAACTTACCTTTTCGCGTATTCAATCTTTAATCCTCGCGAATCTTCAATCCTCTCCAACGGTTCAATTGTACCATCTCTAAATCATCACGAGGCGGAATTGACTTCGGAAAATCTCCATCTCCAATCTCCATGGCGGCTAGGAGAGACTGAGTGGACTGGGAAGAGAGAAAACATTTTCTACTCTATTGTATTTTGGTGGAGGATTTCATGCGATGTTTTCAACTGTGTTCTCTAGCTTGTGTTGGAGGATTAAATTAATCCTCCAACTAAGCCCATCAGTTCACACGCCCATATGGGCTATTGGACAATTAATAGGGCTATGTTGACCCAGTCAACTTAGTCTAGTTAATTTAATCAATTAATATTTAATCCAATTAAATATATATTGATTAAATCAACATTAATTAATTAATTAAATAATTAATCATTATTCTAGTTTAAATGTTTAATTAACCTAGTCAATTAAATATTCAAACTAATTAATTTAATTTATCATTTTTTAATCCAATTAAACAACCAATTAAATTAATTTGTCCAATTAATTAATTCGTCTTTCCAAAGGGCAAATTACCAAAATACCCTTCAAATACAAGACTTGATTTCCCCATCTATTCTTTTATAGCGCGACTCTCTAGGTTCATCTCAATTGGCATTGGAAGGATACCAAAGGATGTAGATGACACCTAGCCAGCACCGTGGCCCCAAATCGTAGCCCAATTGAGTACGAAATGACTATGTCATTACGAACCTCTAGATTATAAATACCGTATGAGTATAAGCCCTTCACTGACGTATCCCGATCGAGTGAGAGTCATGGAATATGTCAAACTCACAAGGCTCGATGCTATGCTTAAGAATCACAGTAATATGAGATTACTAAACACGATTAGTTCATCAGCTTTGGCCAGAGACTTTCAATCTCATTTACATAGGATACTTCTCGTTTACTTTTGAGACAATGAATTCTTTCTTGGCAATCACCTCATATGCTACTTGCCCATTGGAACGCATTTTGAGGTCGGCCCCACCAACGGGTGAATATGGCCTAACTACTCTAGTGACAGAATCCAACGTCACAAGAACATTGTGACTGTAACTCCTCAGGTCTAAGGCTCACGCATTCCTTCATAACTAGTAATCCAATCATTGGCAGTCACTGATTAAAAACCCATGTGATCGGATTAGTACGAGCCGTGTTCGAATACACTAATCCCATCAATGTATCTATGACACAAACTCCTACTATCCCATAGTGTTCGACTGTCACTCCTTTGTTAGAGCATGTGTCATATAAGTTCATACGAATCTCAATGTCCAATTGAGATTCTCTAACTTGCGAACCATTTAAGTGATCAAGTACCAAACCCTTCCAGTGCCCGTCTCCTTAACTACTATAAGGAGTGCAAAGTTTTGCCTTGACACACATGGACTAGTTGTTCATTTAAGAGTTATAGATGCCATCAAGAATTATACGAACAACATACTGTTGCTTTTATATTAATTAGAGGTTGCACAATATAATCTCATGCCTCATATTCTAACTCCTCGTTGGCATCGAGGGCATATTCCCAACAAGGTTTCCTTCCACACCACATCTCATATGGTGTTTCGGGAACAGATTTCGAGGGACACTTGTTCAATATATGTATTGCTCTAGGCAAAGCATGCCCCCACGATGAAACGGGTAAATCGGTGTAGCTAATTATAGATCTCGTCATATCCAATAGGGTACGATTTTTGCATTTAGCTACTCCATTTAATTGTGGGGTTGTTGGAGGAGTAAGTTGTAACACTATGCCTTATTCCTTTAAGAACTCATCAAGCTCAGCATTCATGTATTCGCCACCATTATCAGAACGCAGTGCCTTAATACTATGCCCACTGTATTTTTTAGTCATAGTTTTGAACTCTTTGAATCATTCAAGCGCTTCAGACTTATGTTTCATTAAATACACGAGTTCATAGCTACTATGGTCGTCATTGAATGTAATGAAGTACTAAAAACCTCCGTAGGTCTCATCCTTGAAGGGCCCACAAACATCTGTATGAACTGAACCCAAAACTTCCTTGGATCTTTCGAAATGTCTGGTGAAGCGTGACCTAGTCATTTTACCTTTTAGACAGTATTCACATGTTGGATATGGATCAGATCCAAGTGGGCCAATAAGCCCTCGTTTCTCCAACTCATGAATCTTGAATTAACCGGCATGTTCAAGTCTAAGATGCCACACAAGTCTTTGGTTAGTACCATTCATACTGTGCTTCTTCGTCATAGTGTTAACCATGCAATGGTTTTAAACATTAATATAATACAATTCATTAACTAAAGATGCTGACCCAACGAGTTTATTTCTAAAATAAATATCACAACCATTGTCATTCAACTTTCCTGACCAATACACGAATAGAAACAATGTTCTTAAGTCCATTAGGAAAATGAGGCAATTATCTAAAGTAATATAATGTTTAGAGATTAATGTAATAGAAGTGCTTCCAATGTGTATAGCCCCGACATTGTGCCCGCTTCCCACATTAATCATCATTTCACTTTATCCCAGCTTCCTACTTATTTCCAGATCTTGGTTCAAAACACAGATGTGAGCACTAGCTCTCGAATCTAGAATCCATGAAGTAGATAACATAGTCATAGAACAATTAGTTTCAAAAACATAAAGTTGTATACTTGATTTGCTTCTAGCTCTTAGCTTAGGACAGTCATGCTTCCATTCATCCACTTCTTTGCAGTGGAGACAAGTCTTTTCAACTTTTGAGCGTTGAGTTTCATATTAATAACATGACTTGCAACTTCATCATTTTCTCTCATTTTAGTTTGGAAAAGTTCTTTCGATAAATAATACCGAGTTGATTTTTCATTTTCCCTGAACATTTCCTCCAATTGAAGCATTATTGACTTGGGACTTTCCATATCAAAATGTATATATCTCAATTCGTTGCTCATGGAATACAACATATAGTCATTGACCTTCTGGGCATCAGAGATCCATCTCTTATATACTTTTAGAGCAGACTTTCCTTCATTAACCCTAGGTAAAGATGGACCATCTTGCTCCAAAATGTGCTCAAACGATTTCTTCTTGGGCTCTGCCCTTAGCATTTTGATCTAATCATTGTAATTTGGTCGAGTGAGGACATTTTTCTCAAGCATAATTGTGAGTGTGTTAACCATTATAGAGAGTAATTATCAAACTGCAGAAAATACTAGGATTATTCAATTAGATGCTTTATATTGTTTAAAACAAGTAATTTTAAAGGACTTGTACAATTATTTGTCTCCCACTATTTTTCTCAATTATTGTACTCCCACTGCAATAATTGAAAACCTCGTTGGATTATTTTCATAGTGGGTGATTGAGGTCCTCAATGTCTATATGGGTTGCAACCTTTTTCGATATATGGCCCGTCTAAAAATTAAGGTGGTGCCTAGTGCCAGTTTAACCATTTAACGATTCAATCCCTTTGGCTCAAGAATCACTTAACCGCAAGCTTTTTCGATATATAGGTGGTGATCCATCTAAGTCTATTCCCATCAACTCTTATAGTCTAACAATTTAATCTCGCCTTGCAACCTTTTTCGATAAATGGGGCAAAATTTGCTTCGATTGACGGCATCTAATGCACTAAAGAAGATTAAGCATATTACCTTTATATATGAGCCCCTAATGCCGGGACGATGCCATATACAAGATCCAGCCATCTTGTTCTAAAGCTTGATGGAGAGCCAAAATATCAAATACTCTTTACTTAGTATCATTTGATTTAAGGAGAATCAATAACTTAACAGTTATTATATTTTGGGTCTTACTTTGCACATTAATTTATTAAACACTAGTTATGGAAATACATAAGAAAAATGCCTAGAAATTTCTAACAACACACACACACACGTATGGGCTTTAATCTAGATTGTCTCAAGCTAACCAGTTAATCGGGGAGGGGTTCTAATCTATTACAAAAGAGATCTTTGATTTTGCTCCAAGCTCGTCGTCGTCTTCTCTCTTCATTCGACTGATCTAACATTTTTATTAAAATAGTACATGCCTATACATTTGTTCTAAATAAAAATAAAAATACAAACTAAGGGGCTCAAACTCTGGCCCAATACAACCCAGATAATAATAAAAAAAAAACAACCCTAGGCCCATACGAGGTGTCACCATCACATAATGATAAAGGGAGCAAATAATCAAATTAAACACATATGTGATTATTATTAAATCTAATTTAATTAATTTCTCAAAACTAAATCCAATTTATTTTGAATTTTAATGTTAATGGGCCAAACCCAAACATTTTCTTTAATCCAATTAAAGTGGACCTTATCAAATAAAGTCCAACATGGGTGAAATAATTTAAAAGCGAAACTAATCCTTAATTATATCCAACTCAAACTAATTTGGGCTAATCTAATTTAATTTAATTCATAAAATAAAGTAAGGCCCAACAAGCTTTATTTAGTCATTTAAATCAAATTTAAATACCAACGATTAAATTTGACGAATAATTTTAAGTGGCTAATAAATCTACCTTTGGCCTTAGAAAAATCTAATATTTCAAATATACTAATTAAAATTAAATCTAATTTAATCTCAATTAAAATTTTATTTTAAATAAAGTAATGAAAATTTAATCCAATTTAATCTCAATTAAAATCCAATTTTAAAATTGAAAAAGATTTTATGGGCCCTTTTAATTCTTAAAATTATTCCACAAAATAATTTTAAAATGCTAATTGGGCTTGAGCTAATTTTATTTTCAAAATCATCCATTGGGTTCAAAATATATCCAATGGACTAAACGGGCCAAGCCCCCAATTTAAAAATTAATTTTATACTTGTAGGATTAATTTTTAAACGGGCCAAGGTCCAGGCCCAGCCCGACAAAAATTAAAATTACGCGTCGGGCAAAACCCGACCTTGGGCAGCGCCAACCTCCATAAATACACAAACATGCATGACATGACGCCGTGCAACTGAAGGCACGGTACCGTGCTGTGCCCGCGTGGCGTGGCCTGGGTGCGGCCAGGCCATGTCGAGCAGTGCGGCACGGTGTGCGGTGCAGCCGCTGGTCGGCACACTGGCGACAGTTTTTCGGCGATTCCACCATGGTTTGCCTTGTCTTTTTCAATCATACAATTTAATCATCAAAAACCCAATAGTTTAAACATGCATAACATTAAATCATACCACTCAATTTTTACGTTTTTGCATACAATACGAAAAAACATAAAAACACATATTTATATTCATCCAAAAAAATAAACATTCAAACATGCATTCATATTCATCATATAAAATAAATACATGAACACATGAAAAATGATCAAAATCATGAATTTGGCTCTAATACCACTGTTGTGAATCGAACCAGCGGATAAATTTTTTTTCTCGATTCACAAAGCCTGGATTCAATTCATTTTTTGATAATTTTATAAATATGAAAATCGAAACATAAGAAGAAGATGTAATCCAATTACCGTTTTCGATGAATTTCTAAAGCCAAGCTCTTGAGAAGCAACGGATCGTTCCTTCTTCTAGATTGTGACGCGAAAGATGATCTTCAATTCTTAAAGCTTGACCTCCTCTACGTCAAACGGGTTTGGACGACTAGGGTTTATGGGGAGGGAGAAAGGATTTTAATGTTTTACTTCTTTTCACTCTCTCAGATGAAAAATATCACATAAGTTATCTTTTTAGTTAAGTACCTAGTGTCTAAATAAAAAGTACTCCTTTGCCTAAGGAGAGGGGGGCGGCCGATTTGGCCTTAGGGATAGGTTCGCTGGGCTTCATCCAATTTCAAGCCCATTGTTAAGTATTTAAATAATATTTTCAGTCCAATCCAATTGGTAATTAATTAAATACTAGGCTCCTTTTATTAATAGTATTTTATTAATTCTAAATTAAAAATACTATTTAATATTTAATTGAATGAAATTCTTTAATTACAATAATTAAATATATTTATTATAATCAATACATATCCCTTTGATAATTTCTGGTGCTCCCAAGTGGCATACGAAAGGGTCTAGAAGGGGGGGGAGAGGGGTTGAATAGACCCTGAAGTCTTTTTCGACTTTAAAAATTCGTATCACTTTTTAAAGATTTGAACGCTTAGAAAGTTGAGCGCTTGGGTCAGGCGCTTAGTAAAGATAACTTAGACTTAGAGATTTTAGCAGTTTACCAAAGTAGGGTAATGCTTAGATCGCTTGATTAGGGTTAGCACGACAGAAATGATTTTAGGGCTTTAGCGTTCCTTTTTGGTTAAATAGTCGCTTAGCAGTTTAACTTGTCTTTTTCAGAATAAATAAGAGAATATAGAACAAGACAATAATAAAAGTAAATAACACAAGAAATTTTAAGGTTCACTGGGTCATGTAATCCCAGCTACGTCCTTCTTCTTCTTTTTCACTTGGAGGGAATTTACTAAGTTGATTATCAAAGAATCACACAGAATCTTCTACAAGACAGTAAAGAGGTGAAAGATGATGTCGGGCTCCTTGATCACATAGATTTCAGCACCAATGAAGATCTTCTTCTACAGGCTTCTCTCACTCAGAAATACTGTCTGTAGGAGTTTAACAGCTTTCTCACTCAGATGAAAGGTTGAGGGTTTTGTCACACAGGTTTTGTTTGTTTTTAGAAAAATCAAACAACTTGGAATATCTCAGTAAGAATTTAGGTTTCTTCTTTGGAAGATGTTTGACATATTTGTGACTGTCTGGAATGTATGTAAAAAAGCTTGAAAGGTTTTGGCTATGGAGTTTCTAAGCTTTTCTTGAGAACGAGTTTCAGTAAAGTTTTCACTTTCTTGTGTATGTACTTATGTATCTCTGTCTTTAAGGTTTGCTGGAATGAGGTATTTATTGGCAATTCTTGGAATCTGTCCGTTGGACACATGTGAGTGCGTGTTCTTCATGCGGCACGTGAATCAGCCTTTTCTCTGACATTCCTGAAATCCTGTTGGTTCCTATTGGACGAGAGCAGACTTGAACTCTGAAATTCTGACAGTCTAGTCAAAAGGTGTTTTGTCCACAAGTCATAATAGCTTATCACATTTAATGCTCTTATCAGGCATTTAATGCATTTAAATTTATTTTATGTTGGAAATAAATGTTCGTTGAATGATTGCATTTAAGTCCTTCATGACTTGAGGGTTTATTTCGGGTGAATCTGATACTGATTGCTTGAGTGCTTTGAGCGCTTGATTCATGAATCCTGAAATGGTCCTTTAGCGTTTGACAGTTGCTAAGAACAAATCTTCATCTTCTTTTGACTTCAGACGCTGATCTTCAACTTCTTCTCTAATAGACTCACGTAGAATTCTATTAGCGATTCAATATCTAATACTTAGTCTAAAATCTATAAGGATAAAAATTACAAGCCTAATTAGTATTACAAACTTTCAAATGCTTATACATAACTTCTATTAAAAATATAAACTTACATTCTTTTTGGGGTCTAACATAAGATCCTATCTTGTCATCATCAAAACATCTTACATGGAATTTCCTAACAATTTCCCCCTTTTTGATGATGTCAAGACCTTAACTCTTATTACTCTTTTATAGATTAAGAGTTCAAAGAAAAGTCTAAAGAGATCAAAAGTTAGCGTTTGGAAAGTTAGTTAAGTTAGCTAAAGTTAGATTAGCCTTAACAAGTTGTTTCAGCGATAAATCATTCATTCATTCAAATCAGAAAATTAAGCAAACATGATTTACACTGAAAAAAATAAATAATGAAAGCAACAACAGAAATATATGTAGCAATGTAAGCCATCATCTTTTCTGTCTCTTTCTGTTTGCTTCTTCTTCTTGATAGATTTCAGTCGCTAAGTCCAGTAGGAGTCTATCAACATCTATCATGGTTGTATGCTGGACTTCAATGTAGTCATGCCTTCTTAGTCTAGCGTTTTCATTCAACTCCATCAACCTTTCCACACAATCCCTCGGAGGGATTCCAAGTTCTCGAATCAAGTTATGGTAAATGTCTTATCTTCTATCCTTGGTGGATTTCCAGTTGATAGGCCTTCTACGCGGTCTGGCATATGGGTGAAAACCCATACTCTCTAAGAACTCAACGTCTAAGTCCGGAAGCAAGTGCCTGCCTTGACAATATCTAGGCTTGCGCTTCTTAGTAAGCATTTTCTTTAAGCTCACTATCTCCTCGAACATAGATCAACAGTGCTTGTTGTCTGCTTTAGAGATAGCCTTGGACTGGGACTTTTCTTTAAGATATTCCCCCTTCTTGGCATCATCAAGGGAGGTCTTTAACTCAGCGATGTCCCGACGTAGAAGCTTAACTTCATCTATCAGAAAAGCAATTTGCTCAGCGACACTTTGAGCAATTAGATTGGAAGAGTTGTGATGCTCGGTATTAGCGGATGCATTCTGGGCAAGCGATTGATTGAATTCTTCAGAAAGAGCAGCGATTAGTGGTGATATTCTATCCATGATTGCTATGGTGCTTTTTGTTGCAGACTTTGCAATATCACGACTTCTAGTGTCGGAGACCAGCCTGATATTTAGATAATTATTTTCAAGTAGCTTAGAGTAGGAACCCTCGATGTTATTGAGCGAGTTCCTAACAGTTCTTCTAAAGTCTCGACTCTCTTGATCACTTTTCGAATCTGAATCAGAGGAGGAAGAATGCTTGGGAGACGGAATGAGTCCGTATGAGCTAGAAACAGCAGCCTTGCCTTTAGATTTGTCTATCACGAAAAGCTCTTCAAGCTCATCAAGTACTCCTGAACTTCCTCAATCGCTTGATCCATGGATGGATCTGCAGTCGCTGGATGAGAAATAGGTTCTTGAGTAGAGATCTCAACTACTGGGGTGCTAGAAATATCTAGCAAAGAAGCATCTGGAATTTGAGCGGCTTCCACAGTAGGAGCAATATCCTCTACTATCTCAACTATCTCCATGGGAGGAGAAGGATTCTCAACAGCAATGACCCAAAGGGGGCCAATCGCTTCCATGATGTGCCTTGGACTAATCAGGTTGGTCTGTGGGATAAAGAATATAGCGTCTTCGCGCTCTTCATTGCTTAGTGCAAGTTGCACTCCTTCCGGAAGATCAACTTCTGAGATGTAAGAGTTGTAGAAGTCCAATACATAAGGCATAAACGCTTGAGCTGCTTCTTGGTCTACTGGCCTGATTTGTGAAATCATCTTGGCCACTTGTACGTTCTGTTCACAAACAAAGACGGGGTGAAGACTATAGCCTCTGAAGTTATTCAGGCCAAAGTATTCAATGAAGGAGATGTCTAGCGATCGCACATTCTCAAAGATTGCTCTTCTGTCTCTATAGAGTTCAACAAACTCAGCGTGATCGTTGTCAAGACCCAAGGGGATTGCACTCTGCCCTGGCAAAATAGCGTGTTTACTGGTGGAAGCATCTTCATTCAAATCAGGAAGAAGTCGTTGTACAAAGTCTTGAGACAGATGATAAATATAGCGTCCTCCTTAAGTGAATAAGCTAAGATGCTGGCGAATATAGCGTTCTATCGATTACCGAAAATAAGGCAAAGTGCTAATATTGCCTACCAGATTCTTACGTTGCTCGAGTAGAAACACAGCGAATCCTCTGCGCCTATAATCTACTTCAAATTGAAACAGAAATGGATACTTCACAAACTCTTCTAGCGTGTAAAAATGCAACACAAACTCTTCAGCCCATCTTGCAGTATCCATCATCCATCGCTTTCCAAGTTTTTCAGCTTTTTTCTGTTCTTTTCTGGCTGCAAGAAACTTTTCAAAGCGTTCAAATTCTTCATCATAATCCTCAGCCCATACTCTTGCTAGATATTCTTGGGCTTCAGCTTATATCCAAGAATTAATAGGATTGGGACGCTCAACAACAACTAGTCCTTTTCCTTTCCATAATTTGAGAGGTTTGGGGGATAGAGCGTTCTGAGGAGAATGAACGACTTAGGGGTCAACGGAATACCCAATTCTGTTAAGAATTTCTTCGTCTAGATTCTTTGACCAATTACCCATATGGGGATTCTTAATGACAATCTTATTCTGGCGCAAGGGATAAAAAGATTCTTCAGAATGGGCAGTAAAGTTGAAACGCTTCTCGTCAAATCTTGTCATTTTGAATGCTGGTCGCCGAATATACTCAAGGCGAGATTGAAGGCGCTCAAGAGAGTAGAGACCCAGGTCAACAAATCGCTCGAAGAATTCAAATTTAACAGAATTGGAGACATTAGTCCTATGGAGAGTATTTTGAAAGTTGATTTCCTTATCGACTAATTGCCTGGTGTCAAGCTCCCTGGTGGCAATGTAGAATTCATCATTTCCATCATATCCACGGGGAAAGAAATTTATGACACGGGGAGGAGATCCGATTGGAGTAGGGACAAATGCAATAGACTTTGTTGGGATAGGAGCCACTTCTATCGATCGCTCAGCATGAACAGTTGCTTCACTGACTAGAGATGTTTCAGCGTCAGGAAGGACTTGTGCTAGTTCCTTAGCGATATCCACAATTGATGTCATGTTTACATCCACTTCAACAGAGATATCAGAAGGTGGAGGTGCTTCAGCGTCTGGTGCATTTTGAGCCTGTGGACTATCATCGGCTGACGCAGTCGCTTGATCTGTTTCAATATTTTGTGCAGTTTCCTCAGGCTCCGGGACAACTTCTTCTGGTTCTAAATCGACAAAAGAAGTAATGGGATCAGCACGATGGGGATATGCAAGTCCTTAAGAGTGTTAAGAACAGTCTGGATATTTGATTCACACTCGGCTGAAAAGATTTTATCCTAGCGTTAGAGACTTAGAAACTAACGAGGAAAGGATATAATACATTGCTTTTCACAATTACTTACCACGAACACAAGAAATCCTCTCAGATTGAGTAGGGGTTTTAGGTTCTGAGCTGGTTTCAGGAACAACGTCAGACGGAGGTGGAGGAGCACTCGCTGGTTCTTCAAGCGCTGGCTCAACTCTAGCGCTTGTTGATGCAGCTGGAGTGGATAAAGGAGTAGGCCTTTGGGCTAGCGGTACTTCTTCTACCTCTTCTTCCTCTTCTGGAGAGATAATGAAGACAAGAGGGGGAGAGGGAAATTTGGGAGAAGGAGAGGGAGACTTCTGTTTCTTTTTGGGCTCCGGCTTTTACTTCTGCTTCTTAGCTGGCTTTGATGGCTCAGCGACTTTCAAGACTATTTTTCTTTTAGGTCGCTTGACCACCACTGCCTCTTCTGATGATGATGACGAAGATGAAGTTGCTTGTTCTTCATCATCACTACGAACAACTCCTTCGTCACGAAGTCGCTCACGCTCTTCTTTGGGAACCGCTGCACCACCACGTCGTCTTGGGTTGAGCAGCTCGTTGATCATCTTCTTACCATAGAACTTTAGCGCTGGGATTCTCTTTCCAATGGTGTTGATGAAACCGCAAGCGCTGAGAATACGACTAAGTACAATCCCATAAGACTTGGGATTTACTAACTTAACCATTGTTGCCTTAAAGCGATTGAACACATATAGCGACCAATTGATTTTCAACTTGGTCAGGATAGCAACCATCATTTTGTACTGAAGGTTAGGAACTGTATCGAAACTACCCTTCCTACACTCTATCATCTTTGCGCAGATGTCAGCAAGAATGACATATTCGCCCTCCATGTTATTCTTCTTGAAGTTGGGTTCATACGCAGCTTCAACATCTTCTTTCTTGATTAGTGCCCAGACTTTGGTAGCATCTCCGAGAGTGACATTTTCAACTTCGCCACCATCGTTTGGCAGATTGAGTAGAGACGATATGAGTTGAGGAGTGAGAACGAAGGTCTCACGAGCAAAGGGAAAGACGCAGGAAATGGAGTTTCCATTGTCAAAGATTTTTGCGTTCTTGAAGAAGAAAAGGGTTCCTTCCTCATAGATGTTAAAAGCAGAACTTATCATATCGCGCAAACCAGACTCTTGGACCAAAGGAAGAACAATCCTTAGAGGGAAGTTCTGGTTATCAAACAGATAGTCCCAGTTAACAAGAAATCCGGCGTTAACAATGACTGGTTTCTCGGATTTGGAAGATTTTCCTGCAGCAAATTTTGAAGATTTGGGTGCCATTGATGAACTTTTGAAGCTTTCTGAGAGAGAGTGAGTACGAGTATTTTTTTCCTTGAGAGAGAAAGGGATTTTATAGCAAGGAGAATTTTTGAAAGTGATAAAGTTTGACTGTAAAAACTTTGAGTCATTTATATAGAGGTAAAAATAACTCCTCAATTGCTTGGATTAATACCACGTGTTAAGTTATAAATTTGGAAAATTGAAATATTTAAATTTGAACCGTGTACTCATAGAGACGGATGTCAAAAAGTGCGGTAAAATAGGGTAACAACTGTGAATTATAAAAGTTTGAAATCCGCAGTTCCTTTTTCAAAACGTTTGAATAATTTTGAAATTTTCAGCGTGAATTACACGCGCCTAATAGTACACTGACACGTACTCAGACAGGTGCAATTACTGAACCGCCTAGTTTTTAGATAGGAATAATAACCGTCAATTTGATTTGATAAGCACGTGTGGGCAGTTGTCAAATCTAATCTTTTGGACTTATCCACACGATACCTTTTTAGCGATGAAAACTATGCAGAATTTTTCAGAAAAAGTTACTTAGCGTTGAAGTGGGAATCTTTTAACGCTGAATTCTTTTAGATAAAAGGTCAATTGCTTTTTGATCTCAAAAAGGTATTTTTATTTAATTTTGTTAGCAATTGATTTTATCATGCATAAAAGATAAACGTTGGTGATCGATGCATAAAATTTTCAAAGACATTTTTTATCACAGTCGCTCATAGAATTGAATAAGTATAATTTTAAAGTTCCCCCTAAAATTGATAACTTATTTCAATTTAGAAAAATGCTTTAGACATAAACATAAAGTGGATTCCACCTAAATTATATGCCTATAAAATATGATGCTTTATGATTCAAGCATTTAAGTCGATCATACCAAATTCACTTCTCCAAGTGAGAAAGCGTTGTTCGTTGAGCGCTTTGGTGAAGATATCTGCCAACTGTTTATCAATGCCAATAAAGTGCATGGAGAAATCTTTCTTTTGAACATGGTCACGCAAGAAATGGTAACGGATATCAATGGGTTTTGTTCTAGAATGAAGGACATGATTTTGGGTCATAGCTAAAGCACTTTGGTTATCACAATGGATTGGGGTAGAACCTAAGATTGTTCCATAATCTCTAAGTTGTTACCTCATTCAAAGGATTTGTGCACAACAGCTCCCAGCGGCTACATATTCTACCTCAGCGGTAGAAGTCGCTATGGATTGTTGTTTCTTACTATGCCACGAAATTAGTCTATCACCTAGAAATTGACATGTATCACTGGTACTTTTTCTATCTATTTCGCATCCTGCAAAATCTGCATCTGAATAACCAATTAGTTCAAAAGGAGAGTCCCTTGGATACCATAAGCCCACATTTTGTGTGCCTTTTAGGTACTTAAGGATTCTGTTGGCAGCATTTAAGTGTAATTCTCTAGGATCAGCTTGAAAGCGTCCACACATGCATACCAAAAACATAATATCAGGTCTACTAGCGGTAAGATAAAGAAGTGATCCAATGATACCTCTATAGTTAGTGATATCAATTTTCTTTCCACTTTCATCTTTATCTAAGTTAAGCGTTTGGCTCATTGGAATTTTTGAAGATAATGCATTTTCCATACCAAATTTTTTAATCATATCTCTTGTATATTTAGCTTGGTTTATAAATATGCCATTTGGGAGTTGTTTAACCTATAATCCTAAGAAGAAAGTCAATTCACCCATCATGCTCATTTCAAATTGATCTTACATCATTTTCGAAAATTTCTCACACATTCGCTTATTAGTAGAACCAAATATTATATCATCAACATAAATTTGGACTAAGAGAATATCTTCATTATGGGTAATTTTAAATAACGTTGTATCAATGCTGCCTTTTGAAAAACCTTTACCTATGAGAAAGATAGAGAGAGTGTCATACCATGCTCTCGGTTCTTGTTTAAGGCCATAGAGTGGCTTATCCAATTTGTAGACCATACTTTTCCCATGTTTGTTGATGAATCCTGGTGGTTGCTCCACATACACTTCTTCTTGGAGTTTACCATTCAGGAATGCACTCTTCACGTCCATTTGATATACTGTGAACTTGTTGAAAGCGGCAAACGCTAGAAACATACGAATAGCTTCAAGACGGGCTACTGGGGCATATGTCTTATCATAATCAATACGCTCTTCTTGGCAATAACCCTGAGCGACTAATCTGGCTTTGTTTCTTATAACAATGCCATCTTCATCCATCTTGTTCCTAAACACCCATCTAGTCCCAATAACTCCTTGGTGAGTTGGTCTAGGTACTAGCGTCCAAACCTTGCTTCTCTCAAATTGGTTAAGCTCTTCTTGCGTCGCTTCTACCCAACTTGAATCACTGAGTGCTTTATCCACTTTCTTTGGTTCCATTTGAGATAGAAAGCTTGCGAACATGGCCTCATTGATGGTAGCGGACCTAGTTCTCACAGGTGCTTCAATATCTCCAATGACTAACTCTGGTGGATGGTCTCTAAGTCATTTACGGTTTGGTTGGAACGGGTTGAGAGACTCTTGATTATCAATCGCTTGACCCTCATTTGTCTTTTGCGCAGTCGCTACATCATTCACAGTTCCAATTTGCTCTTGATGATCATTCTTTTCATGATCATCAGTGATTCTGATATTGTCATCATTAGTAACCTCACGAGTAACCTTAGGAATAGGCACAAAGATCTCATCATCCTCATCATCATCACTATTATCACCAAGATTGATTTGTGACGCTTGTTGGGCAAGATCTTCAATTCATACATCATCAGGATTAACCTTACTCGGTTCTTGGTTAGTATCATCAAACACGACATGAATGGATTCTTTAACCTTCGATTTGATCTTATTTAGGATATGAAAACTCTTTCCATTTTTGGCATAGTCTAGAAAGATTCCCTCATCCACTTTAGGATCAAACGTCTTTAGACTTTGGGATCCATTGTTATGAATGAAACATTTTGAACTAAATATATGAAAATATGAAACATTAGGCTTACGTCCCTTCCACAACTCATATGAAGTCTTCTCATGTTACTTGTTGATCATACACCGGTTCTGAGTGTAGCAAGTGGTATTGATAGCTTCGGCCCAAAACCTTTGAGGCAACTTGGACTCTGCAAGCATTGTCCTAGCGGCTTCTTTAAGCATTATGTTCGATCGCTTGGCAACTCCATTCTGTTGAGGTGTTCTAGGGGCAGAATACTCATGAAGTATTCCAAAATCTATACAAAACTTCTCAACAAATTGGTTAGTAAATTCAGTTCCTCTATCGTTTCTAATTCTTGTCACTTTGAGATCTTTATAATTTTGCAATTGACGAATTAGCGATGTGACCTTGACACTAGTTTCATCTTTGGTCGCTAGAAATTCTACCCATGTATAGCGAGAGAAATCATCAACTATTACTAGCGAGTACTTTTTACCACTAACACTCATGATTTGAATAGGACCAAACAAATCTAGATGCAATAGCTCAAGAACTCTAGAAGTAGATAGGCATGGTTTCTTCTTAAAAGATGATTTAACTTATTTACCCATTTGACATGCATCACATAAGTGATTTTTCTGAAACAATTGAGAGATTGAGTGATATTAATTGAGAGATTGCCTTAAAGTTGAGGTGATTCATTTTTCTATGCCATAACCAACCCCATTCATTTTGACTTTTAGCAACGAAGCATGTGTGGTTGTTATCAAATGTAGAATCCCAATCTACTAAATACATATTGTTTGTTCTTTTTCCTCTTAGTTTAGTAAACTTAGTCTCACCGTCGTTAACATAGCAGAATTCACTTGAAAATTTTACTTCAAAGCCTTTATCACAAAATTGACTAATGCTTAACAAATTATGCTTAAGACCCTCAACAAAATATACATCACTAATCATGATGTTCCCCCTATGCATGATACCTATACCTTTAGTTTTACTTTTGGAGTTATCCCCGAATATAACTTGAGGACCGTTGGTAGCTTGATAGTTGACTAGAAGATCTTTGGAACACGTCATGTGCCTTGACGATCCACTATCAATGTACCAAACTGAGGTATCGGTGTTGGCTTTAGGTACTTGCATTTAAAGGGCAGTTCTAATTCTTCTTAGGTACCCATGTTGTCTTGGGTCCTTCAACGTTAGTAATTTTGGTTTGAATTAAAACTTTAGGAACCCATATTTGCCTAGTCTTCATTGTAGGAATACTAGCCTTCTTGGGTTTTACATTGTGTTGTGTGTGCTTTTTGGGTGTATAATAATATCCTTGATTATAATAGTAATCATAATCATAGTCATAATCATCATAGTATCGATAATATGATATTGACTGCCTTGGATATTGATGCTGGTATTTCCTGGGCGCTAGCTTGGGTTGCACTTTTAGTGCTGGATGCTTAGCGCTTGATTCACAGTAATTAGGCTTATCCTTGGCTTTTTGCGCTTTTGGATGAACCTATCTTTGTGAACCATGTGCCTTTCCCTTGCCTGAGTCAGCTTTGGCTTTCTCATTTGGCCTCGTACCATTATCGCTTGGTTCATTTAGCGTTTGACTTTGTGAACCTTTCTCAACAAAGAAAACACCCTTTTCTTTGTTGTTCGCCGTAACATTAGATTTATTTGGTTGTTTATCGAATTTATTGCATCCTAAACCGGTCTTTTCACCAAACATTCTTGTTACCTCAGTCACATTATCCAACTTTCTTAAATATTTTGATAATGATGAGACAAGCTGCTCTGATTTGGCAAGTCTAGCGATCAGATCAACTTCTCTCTTGACTATTATATCAAGATCGCTTTTCAATTGAGTAATTTCACTCTCAAGCAATTGATTTTTCTCAATGCATTGGTGTTGAACTTGCAACTGCTTTGAGCATTACGTTATCACTTATGAGCGATGAAATGATAGCGAAGTGATTTTGATATATTTTGGCTGCACCTTGACAATCTTTATAGTATTCATTGACTTTGTCAAGTTATTTATCATAAGAAAGAGGATGGGATAATTCAGTGATTACCTCTGGTAACGAAACGTCAGACGCTTCATCATCTCTTGCCATGAGACAAATCAACGCTGAGTCCCTCATTGGCTCATCATCACTGCTTTCATCTGATGATTCCAAATCTTCTTCAAGTGCGGAGAATGGTTCAGATTCCGCAAGCAAACCTTGTTAGCCAAGGTTGCTCCTAAATTGGTTTCTATTCGCATAGTCTTGCCTTGTGGGCTTAGACACATTTGGCTAAGGGCAATTTACCTGGTAGTGCCCTGGTTTCCTGCAATTATAACATAAATTAGTTTTCATTTTCTATTCAGTGGTTAATCGCTTTGAAACAACTGGCGCTGAGAGATTCTGAGTGGGAGTTGTAGGCGCTTGGTAAGGAACTGGTGCTATTGATTGAGGTGCCGAATACACTGGCGCTTGATATTGAGGTACTGGTGCAGGGGGAGGGGTTTGAAATGAAGTTTGTCCAATGGGGTTTCTCTTTTCATATCTTAGAAATTTCTTAAATTTCTTGACTAATAAAGCTATTTCTTTTTCTTCATTGGATTTCGTTGATTTCACCTCACTGATCGCTTTACCCATACTTTTGGTGGTAGCGATTAAAGCTCCTAATTCAGTTGCTGAAGTTGATATGTCTCTGACTTCACCCAATTTGGACTCAAATGCCTTTAATTCCGAAAACACATGTTCTGGAGTAAGAGTATCCAATGTCTGTGATTCTCTCATAGCAACAGTTTTAATCAAATACTTGCTTGGAAGAATTCTGAAAATCTTATTAACCATTTTCTTGTTAGTCAATTCCTTGTCTAATGACGCTAACTCTGTAATGAGCAAAGTAAACCTTGCGTCCAATTGTTCTAGCGTCTCATTGATTGGCATCTTGAAATGCTCAAATCTTTACATGGCTATGGAGAGCTTGTTCTCCTTCATCTGTGCTGAACCTTTACAAACTATAGCCAATTTATCCCATATTTATTTTGATGTTTTACATTGTTTGATTTTGTTGAAAAATGCATCATTATGAGTAAAGTGCACTTCGTCCAACATTATCCAGATTTGCTCTTTTTCTATCCTTTGGCATCCATTCTAACTTAGGTTTTTCAACATAACCATCTGGAGTTGCTTCATCAGCTCCAGGCGCTCGAGTTATCACTTTTATGATCTTGATGGGGCCATCTAAAATTACATCACACATTTCATTATCGCAAGAGCATAAATACGCGAATGCTCTAACTTTCCAAGAATCATAGTTTGACTCTACCAACTTAGGCATTTTGTTAAAAGCCATAAAGAGATGTTTAAAAGAAAATTTTAAAGCGACTAAGTAAAAAAATGGATCTAAACAAGCAGTTACGCTCGAAAATGTTTAGGTTTCTACTTCAACCGCTGTGATACCACTTGGTGGTCCCAAGTGGCATACGAAAGGGTCTAGAAGGGGGGGGGGTTGAATAGACCCTGAAGTCTTTTTCGACTTAAAAAATTCGTATCACTTTAAAAGATTTGAACGCTTAGAAAGCTGAGCGCTTGGGTCAGGCGGTTCAGTAAAGATAACTTAGGCTTAGAGATTTTAGCAGTTTACCAAAGTAGGGTATTGCTTAGATCGCTTAATCAGGGTTAGCACGGCGGAAATGGTTTTAGGGCTTTAGCGTTCGTTTTTGGTTAAATAGTCGCTTAGCAGTTTAACTTGTCTTTTTCATAATAAATAAGAGAATATAGAACAAGACAATAATAAAAATAAATAACACAAGAAATTGTAAAGTTCACTGGGTGATATAATCCCAGCTACGTCGGAATTTACTAAGTTGATTATCAAAAAATCATACAGAATCTTCTACAAGACAGTAAAGAGGTGAAAGATGATCTCAAGATCCTTGATCACACAGATTTCAGCACCAATGAAGATCTTCTTCTACAAGTTTCTCTCACTCAGAAATATTTCCTGTAGGGGTTCAACAGCTTTCTCACTCAGATGAAAGGTTGAGGGTTTTGTCACACAGGTTTTGTTTGTTTTTGGAAAGATCAAACAACTTCGAATATCTCAGTAAGAGTTTAGGTTTCTTCTTTGGAAGATGTTTGAGATATTTGTGACTGTCTGGAATGTATGTAAAAAGCTTGAAAGGTTTTGGCTATGGAGTTTCTAAGCTTTTCTTGAGAACGAGTTTCAGCAAAGTTTTCACTTTCTTGTGTATGTACTTATGTATCTTTGTGTTTAGGGTTTGCTGGAATGAGGTATTTATAGGCAATTCTTGGGATCTGTCCGTTGGACACATGTGAGCGCGTGTTCTTCACGCGGTGCGTGAATCAGCCTTTTCTCTGACATTCCTAAAATCCTGCTGGTTTCGATTGGACGGGAGCAGACTTGAACTCTGAAATTCTAACAGTCTAGTCAAAAGGTGGCTTGTCCACAAGTCATAATAGCTTATCACATTTAATGCTTTTATCAGGCATTTAATGCATTTGAATTTATTTCACAATGGAAATAAATGTTCGTTGAATGATTGCATTTAAGTCCTTCATCACTTGAGGACTTATTTCAGGTGAATCTGATACTGATCGTTTGAGTGCTTTGAGCACTTGATCCATGAATCCTGAAATGGTCTTTTAGCGTTTGACAGTCGCTAAAAACAAATCTTCATCTTCTTTTAACTTTAGATGCTGATCTTGAACTTTTTCTCTAATAGACTCACCTAGAATTCTATTAGCGATTCGATATCTAATACTTAGTCTAAAATCTATAAAGATAAAACTTACAAGCCTAATTAATATTACAAACTTTCAAACGCTTATACATAACTTCTATAAAAATATAAACTTACATTCTTTTTGGGGTCTAACATAAGATCCTATCTTGTCATCATCAAAACATTTAAAATGAAATTTCCTAACAATTTCCACTCTAAGTTAAATTACCAAAATACCCTTTATGAAGTAAAACTCCTTTATTTTATCATCTTTATATAGCGCGACTATCTAAGCTCATTTTGATTGGCATTGGAAGGATTCCAAGGATATAGTTATCGCCAAGTCATTCCGGTTAAGCTATACCTAGACCCAATCTAGTACAAGATGAATATTTCATCATGAACCTTTCATTTATAATTACCATATGAGTATAAACTATTCACTGACACAACCTGACCAAGTAAGAGTCATGGAATGTCAACCTCGAGCAACTTGATTCTCAGTAGCAAAGTACTTTACTTGGAAGTCTTCCAGGTCAATGCTCCACAGTTGAGGGTGAATACAAACCCAAAGTGGAATTTTAAATTTTCTTTGTCAGACCTAAAGTCCGAGTAAGTATAAATTTCCACTATAAGTTATTCATAGGCATAGACGAAGAATACATCATAAGTTTTCTCAAGTACTTCATGATATATCTTATGTCTACCCATTGCTCTTCCTCACTAGGCAAGAGCCCTTTCTCAGATCTTCTATCCCAAATTCTTTAGGATTTATTCTAAGCAAAGGACTTGGAGGGTCCCATCATCCTATTCGTGCTATCTCCATAGACGCAAATTCTAAGGATGGAGGTGGCTGCTCTCAAGTCTTTCATATAGTGTATGCTCGAGATTTGTGTCTTGATACAAGTCAATAAGCCCATATCATTTCCCATTTGTAGAGCAATCGCTACATATACTACTAGAAATGATATCTCGCTCCCACTGGCCTTTTGGCACACAGATGGTTCTTCATTTTTGATGATATCATAATTCTCAATTATGTCATCAAGGTGAAGATTCCAACTACGAGAGGTCCGCTTAAAACCACTTGTGGATTTATACAGCTTGTAGACCTTATGAGAATCGGCCTTTAGATGTGAAACACTTGGGCTGTTCTATATGGATGTCCTCCTCAAGGAATCCATTCATGAACGAGTCTTCACATCCATGCGCCGGTTTTTTATAATCTTGGTGTATTACAATCAAAATTAAGATTCTCATGGATTTGATTATAGTTGTGGCAAAGGGGCTTCCTCATAGTCAATGCCCTTCTTTTGACTACACACTTTTGCCATCAGCCTGGACTTTGCCATTCAAATCATTCTTTCTCTTATAGATGTACTCGCCTCCGACGGGCACAATACTCTCGGAGAGATTTACTAAAGTTTAGGATTGATTCAAAAACATCCAATCCATCTTTAATTTCAGAGCCTTACACCCTCTCGTTGTGTCTATATCCACCATCGATTTTACATGCGTAGAGGGATTATATCCATGGTTCCCCTCTGCTACAACATACAACTTATGCTTTCCTCATAGCAGACAACCATATCTCAGGCGGCTGAGATACTCTACCAGACCAACTCGGTGGTGGTTGTGTTTATTATGGGATTGGTTGGGATTTCTTGAATAGTAGTCTCCTAAGGAGTTTTGTTTTGTTCGTACAGAATAATTTTTCAACCAACTTGACTTTCTCAAATGAACTTATCTTCGAGAAAGGTGGCTTTTAAGGCCACAATGATCCTCAGATCATTATGTAGGTAAAAGAGGTCTTCCACTGAATCCTTTGAGACAACCAACAAAACATCATTTTAAGGACTTAGCCTCCATATTCTTTACCTTTGTCTTTTATACGTAGGTAGGGGAATCCCGTACCCTCACGTATTTAGGACTGGGCTTTCACTTGCGCTATATTTGATATGTTGCTTTAGGAATAAATTTGGAGAGAGATCTATTCAAGATTCACCTATGAGCCGTGCATGACTCACTATGAATTGGGAACTTCCATATAGCTTAGCATAGAATGTGTCATGTCCAACAATGCCTCATTCTTGCATACTAATGCCCTATTCAACTGTAGAGTCGCTGGAAGTGTCAGCTATGAAACGATACTGTGTTCTTTTAAGAACGGGTCGAATTAGGCAATCATATACTTGTCACTGCGATCCAATCGTAGTGCCCTTATATGATATCCATTTTCAACCATAGACTTCAGTACGCCCCAAACTTCAAAACTCAAGTGGCCCTTTAATGTATTCCCGATGAAGGGAGATTTGGTCATCCTTTCCACGAGATAAGAATTTTAAGTTTGGATAGGGATCCAATCCCAATGGGCTTTTACCCCATGTTTCTCCTAACTCATGAATCTTATGCTCCTAAGGCATAACCTAATCTCAGGTGCCAAACAATTTTTCTAGATTGTTTCTATTATACTACGCTCTTTAGCATTTATGATCACAATACACTAATTCCGAACTTTAAATCGTTGCTAACAATTTTAGTAAAGATGCATTATTCCTACATTTATTTTCAAAATAAATGTCATGTAAGTTATTAACAAACTTAAAGAAGTATCATTTCTTGACCTAGTCAAGAAAGGATAACATTCTGAATACCATTTGAAAAAACTAATCAATCATCCAACACTATAATAAATGTCCAAAATATTTTAAAAGAACAAAGTTGGATCTTATGTAGACACCTATGACATAATGTCTGGTACCACCATAAATCAACTTTCGTTCTTCCAGCTTTTCACTTCTTTCTAATTCTTCAATCATGAGCACTAACTCTAGAATGCAGAATATAAGAAGTTGAGAGAACCGGTCATAGAACACTATTTTTAAAAACACACAGTTCTATGTCTGGTGCGCCTCATATAATAGCCCTACTCACTACTACAAAAATACTCTATTACAGCGTATCTATGACAGCGGTTTTGCAAAATCGCTGTGATAGGGCTATTTGGTTCAGACCTATGACAGTGGTTTTGCAAAACCACTATCATAGGGCTATTTGGTTTGGACCTATGACAGCGGTTCTCCCCGAACCGCTGTCATAGTACCGAGATATGACAGCGGTCACCACGAACCGCTGTCATAAATTTTTCAAAAAAAAAAAATCCTGTGGAAGCGGTTTTGCACAACTGTTGTCATAGGGCTGGGCTATAACAGCGGTTCTGGGAGAACCATTGTCATAGTGCTGGGAAATGGCAGCGGTTCACCCCGAACTGCTATCATAGGCTGTCGGGTTTTTACTAGGTCAAACAGCCGCCCCCTAATTCTCTCACTCTCAAATTTCAGTTTTGCCTCTCTCTCACTACTCTCGGCCTCTCTCTCTCTCTCGATCCCCCCCTCCAAAGGCTCGGCACCACCGCCGCGGCCACCACCACCACATACCTGCGCCGCCGCCACCACGACCACGACCGTAAGCCTGCCTCTTCTCTTTCTCTCACTATATATATATGTATATTTGTATATGTGTGGGTGTATGTATATTTGTGTATATGTGGTTGTATGTATATTTGTGTATATGTTGATGGGTGTATGTATATTTGTGTATATGTTAATGGGTGTATTTGTGTATGTGTGGGTGTGTATATATTTGTGTATATGTGGTTGTATGTATATTTGTGTATGTATATATGTGGATGGGTGTATGTATATTTGTGTATATTTTGATGGGTGTATGTATATTTGTGTATGTATATATGTGGATGGGTGTATGTATATTTGTGTATATGTTAATGGGTGTATTTGTGTATGTGTGGGTGTGTGTATATTTGTGTATATGTGGTTGTATGTATATTTGTGTATGTATATATGTGGATGGGTGTATGTATATTTGTGTATGTGTTAATGGGTGTATGTATATTTTTGTATATTTTGATGGGTGTATGTATATTTGTGTATATGTTGATAGGTGTATGTATATTTATCTATGTATATATGTGGATGGATGTATGTATATTTGTGTATATGTTAATGGGTGTATTTGTGTATGTGTGGGTGTGTGTATATTTTTGTATATGTGGTTGTATGTATATTTGTGTATGTATATATGTGGATGGGTATATGTATATTTTGTGTATATGTTGATGGGTGTATGTATATTTATGTATGTGTGGGTGTACGTATATTTGTGTATTTATGAAAATATTTCTCGGTTGAAATTTTGCAGTGTCGGAATGACACGAAATTCACACGGTCATAGAGAAACGGTATTCTGAACAAAACGCATGACCTTGTCATGCGTTCTCGTGATTTTAGCCATCTTAGATCGTTTAAGGCCTCAAATTTGCGTTTTATTATGAAAATAAGGCATTTTTGTAATAAAATGCATATTTGAGGTCTTAAACGATCTCAAATGGCTAAAATCACTAGAGCACAAGATCTTGCATTTTGTTCAGAATGCCGTTTCGCTATGACCGTGCGAATTTCGTGTCATTCGGACATGGTAACATTATAATCGAGAAAATAAAATAAAATAAAATAAAATAAACGACCCTATGACAGCGGTTCCGGCTGAACCGCTGTCATAGGGTCCAAATAAATCTTTTTTTTTTGAACCCTATGACAGCAGTTTCGGAAGGAACCGCTGACATAGGTCAAAACCATATAACAGCGGTTAAAAACCGCTGTCATGGGACCAAAAAAACCGCTGTTATAGGTGATTTCTGTAGTAGTGACTCATTGTCCATACTTAAACTTGAGTAATGCTTTCTTCAAGCATATAGTTCAACTACTCTAAACTGAGGACCATCCTTAAGTTTCTAAGTTAATTGATTTGGTTAGGCCAGTTTGGACAAAATTCTTGAGCATATCTAACTAAATGGGTTTCTAATCTAAGAGATATATTAACTAAAGTACAAAATAAACCAAGATCTTAATTAGGTGCTTATATGTAGCACACAAGTAAAACTAGGACTTTAATTTTACTTCTCTCCCACTACATTTTTCGAAACATTGCACTCCCACTGCAATTTTCAAAAATCTCGTTGGATAGATTTCGTAGTGAGTGATTGAGTTCTTTAACTAGTTTAATAGGTTGCAACCTTTTGCTGGTATGTGGCCTATTAATCTATTAAAGTGATATCTTACACTAACCCATCAAATGGATGATTCAATCCCTTTGTTCATTATTCATCAAATCGCAACCTTTTAACGGTCATATTGATTTATGAATAATTTAAGTTGAACCCACTGACTCTCTGTCAGTCTAACAATTGAATTTTACCTTGCAACCTTTTGCTGGTATGTGGGGTGAAATTTGTTTCGACCAACGACATTACATGCACTTAGAAAAATCTAAAATATATTTTAATACATAACCCCCATTGCTTAGGGACGATATTATATATTAAATATCATTTCAATTTTCTCTAAGTTCTGTGGAGAATAGGATACTTAGTACCCTTTACCAACTTAATATTTTTTTTAAATGTTTGAGAATTATATTATTTACATTAAGGTCTCAATTATGCATATTAATTTGTAAAGCGCAAACATGCATGTAAAGTGTAGAAAACACCTAGTAATTCTACCTACATTCACACTTCCATGAACTTTCTAGATCGACCCAAGCCAATGGGCTAATCAACATATATTTTAAGCATGCTCAAACATAAATATAAAACCTAAGTTCATGGGAGGTGTTTTATCACATAAACGAGCAATATTACATGCACAAGCATATATGTGAACAAGAGCATAAAATAAATCTAATTTATTTAATCATCAAATCCAATTTGATATTACAAAATTAAATCCCATTCAATTTTGATACTAAGACTAAATCCAATTTAATCAAAGTAAAATTGCATCCATTCAATTTTCATGCCATCGAAAAATCTAAATCATTAATAATTACAACTAATTTAATTATCATGACATTATTAAATCTTATTTAATCACAGTGAAATTAAATCCAAATTAATTTAAAATAAAATCAATATAACTTTCACGGGTAGATTAAATCTTAATTTAATAAGGGTGGAACTAAATCCATTTTAATTCCCCTGGGCTCACAAATCGTTACAAAATTAAAAATAATTTAATTAAGTACATAATTAAAATCAACTCAATTTCGATAGGTGATTAAATCCAGTTTAATCAACTTACAAAATTAAATCCAATTTTATTAATGACTTATTAAAACTAATTTAATTTAATATAAATCAAATCCAATTTAATTTATTATAAATTAAATCCTATTTAATTTAATTACGGAAGGAAAGACAATTTGATCCATATTAGGTGTTGGATCTTAATTTAGTTGGGTGGCATTGGGTCAAAACAAATTAACCAACACAAATTTAAACATTATAAAGCATAGCCCAATCATCCTAACCAAACTAAGCCCAATCTTTTATGTGAGAACTGGACCAAGCCCATTTCACATTTAAGCTTTAGTAGACCAATTAATTTGTATTGGGTCAACCCACCCACATATTAAATTTAAATTGAAGTTGGGCCAAGCCCAACACATAAATTTATTTTGTGTTGGGCTCGGCCCAAAACACACAAGCCGCTGCCCTAGTAGCTTGTCTTCCTCCTCGCACTGTCATCACCGGCACCGTCGCAGGCCGGTGCTTCGACGGCCATGGATGCGGCGCTTTGCGCCGCTGCCCCCTCCATCATCCACACGACCCTTTCCGCTCCGGAACCGGAGAATGCCTAGTTCGGTGATATCACCAAACCCAACACCCCAAATCCGGCGACTTTCGGCGACTTCGATTGGCAATTTCAGTGCCGTTCCAAGAGGTGAACATCGGCGTTCCCAAAACTTCACCGTATCAAAGCCTTCGATTTCGAATTCAAAACAGCCATTGACATGGCTTTTCCGGCGATTTTGCGATTCAACTGCAATCTGCCATGGCGGCTTCCGATGGAGCACCCGACACAGCCCCAAAGCAGCGCAGAGCGAATCCGATGGTGTTTCCGGCGGATTGTGGCTGTGCCATCTCCGACGAACACTGACACTGGCGAGATCGTGAAATTTCAGATTCTCCAGATTTCAATCAATTCGAAGTTTCAGAATTTCGGCCCCATAAAAAATTCTATTTCAACTTCATTAGTGACTGCAATTCAAAATAAATACAATAATGGGAAATCCTAACAATTAGGAAATTAGTTACCATACGTCTGCCACTAAGTAACTAATTCCACTACTAAGTACTGACTCTTTGACTAACAAATTGAAATTACATGCTGAAAATAAATAAAACAATAAATAAAAAACAAAAGTGCTTCAAAATACGAAATCCTTGGTCCAATTCGGCTTCTTCATAACCCTCTTGGGCCTTTCAATGTTAATGGGCTCCTCTGGCATAACAATACTCTCATCCCCAAAAAGGGCCTTGTCCTCAAGGCCCGTAGTAATTGGGCTCGAGTTAGCTGGTGCGGGCTGCTCTAGTGGATCTGGACCAAGACCAGTGTGAAACAGATTTGGGTAGGCTTCAGAAATGTGTTTCAAATCAACCCAACTTATATCTTCAACTCCAGTGTTTGACCACTTGACTAAAGCTTGAGTCACCATTTTCCCATTGCGTAGAGTTTCTCTGGTTTGCAAAATAGACTCTGGCATATGAAGTGCATCTTCCAAATCGATGGACGGCAAATCGGGTTCGGTCTCTAGTGGAGGTCCCGTGTAAGATTTCAGCTTGGAAATGTGAAAGATTGGATGGATTCGTGAGGATTCGGGCAGCTCGAGCTCGTATGCGACTTGTTCGATGCGGCAAAGGATTTTGAAGGGGCCGAAGTAGCACCGTGATAACTTGTTGAATTGACTGCGGGTGACTGATTTTTGGCGGTAAGATTGCAATTTAACCAAGACGAGGTCTCCAATTTTGAATGCCTTGTCTTGTCTGTGCTTGTCGGCAGTTTGTTTCATCAGGTTGCGGGTTTGGGTGAGTGTTTTTTTGATTTGGTCGAGGGTGTGTTGGTGAATGGTGAGGGTAGTATCAATTGCAGCTGTTTCGTGTTTTCGAACAAACCAGCTTCGAACAAACCAGCTTAGGGAAGGATTTCGAATGTTTGATCCAAGCCCTTGATAATTCACAACTTAGAATTATTTTTCAACCCCTACGTTCGATACGCTAAACGGTAGTTTATCTCTTTAATTGACATTTTAGTTGTTCATTTCGAGTATGAGAATGACGAATGAAAAACTCAAATCAAGATACAAATTACCTATCGATATTTAAATCTGGATACGAGATAATTTATACCTCCATGAGAGTCTTCAATTCTGAAAAATTACAAGCAATTGAATGCTGATACAAGCCTTGAAGGCAAATGTCATCGAATCTACACTAAATTACATTACAGCTACTCCTAATTTACGCTACGTCTACTCCTACATTACGCTAAAACTACTCCTAAGATTAGAGTTAATTCTAAGAAAACGAAAATGCAGAAGTCTGATGATCTTGTGATATCTTTTTCTCTTCTCCACGGCTCGTATATATAGGAGTCTTTGAGAAACCCACGTTCCTTTTCTTCGGGAACCGCCTTCAACTGTCTTCAACTGCTCTTTTAAATATTTTTAAGGAACCCACGTTCCTTTCTTCGGGAACCGCTTTCAACCGTCTTCAACTTGCTCGAGCAGGGTAATTCCACTGAAATGCTCGAGCTAGAGCGCTCGAGCACTTGACTCGAGCTGTCATTTTCTGTGGACCCAATTTCCTTCTTTTCGAATTTCTACAGTTTTGGCTATTTGGGCTTTGTATTTCGAAAGCCCAAATTATTTTATGGTGTAAACAAATGCCCCCCCTAATATACATGAACGTTTCGAGTTTATGTGTATTAAAGGACACGTCTTTTGGTTAACGACAACTTCTCTCTCTCCTCTGTATCGACTTCTTAATTTTTGTACTTCACTTTCTCGAAGAACAGTCCCTCTGGTTATACTTCTCGAATTTTTTCCCTTTCTTGAAACCTTCATCTTCAAGCATGTCTCAGTTATCTTCTTTGATTATTGTTTCGAGCAACCAAAGATCACTGAGAACATTGCTGAGACTAATGAGTGATCTCCAATCGAATTGTGTGATCTAATTGTAACGAAGCTTGTGGTGTTCGAGCTCCTTGACTGCTTCTTCGAATTCGAATATTTTGAACAATTTTGACTGGATTTCAGATCGATAGATGATTAGTCCAGGGACTGATTTGGAAAGATAGAATTTGGAGAGTTCGGGGGTCTCGACTACATCGAGCCATGATTTGCAGATGCATTTGGATGTTGAATTAGAAGTCTCGAGAGAATGTTGATGATGATTTCTGATGATTTTATAACGGTTCGAATCGGAAGTCTTCGAGAGAATGATGATGTTGATTTCTGATGTTTTATAATGATTTGGTGTGTATATAAATATATATCTATCGAATATATATACATAGAGCAATCCAAGCCATACTGCTCAAAAGCAAAAAGTCTTGACATAGCCACCTACTTTATGTTATTATAGTAATATTTTTACTAAAAGTAATATATATATATATATATATATATCCTGTGACACGCTAGAAGCTAACGTGCTTGAATAGCAAGTGCACTAGTCGCGTGTAGTAATAAATGGACAAAAAGTCCGGGTTGTCGAACCTCAAGGACTTGGATTTTTAGCTTAAGATTTGCAATTAAGGTAAAGACAATTAAAGTAAAATAAGAGAAAAATTGTTGGTCCCAAGTGGCATACGAAAGGGTCTAGAAGGGGAGGGGGGTTGAATAGACCCTGAAGTCTTTTTCGACTTCAAAAGATTTCGTATTAAACTGGTTTTGGACGCTTAAAAAGGGAACGCTTGACTGCGCGTTTTCTTAGAAATATAGACGCTTAGGTTAAGCGTCTGATGAAGACTGTTTTTAGAGAGTTAACTTAGACTTCAAGATTTGAATACTTTAACCGAGTGGGTTTAAGCGTTCAGTTCTTTAATTAGTGTTAGCACAGCGAAATAATTTTTCTAGTCTTCCTTTGAAAGCTTTAGCGTCACCAGAGGTTTCTTAGTTGCTTAGCGTTTGATTGTATTTTACTTAGTCAATTTATGCAATGATATGATATGATATGATTGACTGAAAAGTAAATAACACAATATTTGTAAGGTTCGTTGGGTGATGTAATCCCAACTACGTCCTTCTTCTCCTTGAACACTTGGAGGCAATCCACTAAAGTGATTCTCAAAGAATCACACAGAATCTTCTACACAATAGGGAGAGATAGATGTCGATGACTTGAGCTCCTTGATCACACAGATTTCTACTCCAAATCACTTCAATCTCCTTGCTTCTTTCACCCAGAAATGATGCAAGTATCCAACTTCGACTTCACACAGATCGCGAGGCTTGGATGGGTTTTTCTAAAGCGGTTTGTTTGATTTTGATGAAGTTCAAACAACTTGGAAATATCTCAGTAGGAAAGTGGTTTCTTCGAAAAGAATGTTTGAGATATTTGTTGACTGTCTCAGGATTGAAGAAAAGCAAAGGGAATGTTTTCTTGAATATTCTGGCTTTTCTGAGAGTTTAAGGAACGAGACTTCAATGCAACAGCAATTCGACTTGAAGATTAATTGTTCTCTATTTGGCTTGTTGTTGAAGTCCTATTTATAGGCATTCTTGGAGAAAGTGTTCGTTTGACACATGCACACGCGCGTGTCTCTCACTTCCGCGAGTGAACAACTTTTGTCCTTTTTCCTGAAAATCTGCTGCACGAAAGTTGGTGCTGCAGTCTGAGATAGTTGACAGTTCAATAGGGTGGCTTCTCCGTACGTCTGAAATTGCTTATCACATTTAATGCTCTTATCAGCATTTAATGCATTTGAATTAAATATCTGTTGGTATTTAATGCTTCGGGAATATTTGCATTAAACTCCTTTTGAACTTAGAAATAAATTCAGGTGACATTACTTCTGTCCCATAAGGAAACGCTTGATGTAGCTGGTCAATTGGACGCTTGGAGACTTTTATCTTCTTTCAGAAATCAGGCGCTTGAGTCTTCGAACTTTACCACTGATAAACTCACTCAGAAATTATCAGACGCTCAGCCTAAGACTACTTAGCCTAATAATCTAAAGCAAAATAAAACAAAGCCTAATAAGCCTATTACAAAACTAAAACTTCAAGGCTTATACAAATTTTCTACTAAAATCAAACTTACATATTTTGGGGTCTAACACAAAGTCCTAATTGTCATCATCAAAACATCTAACATGAAATTCCTAACAATTTCCCCCTTTTTGATGATGACAATACTTATTCTTTTATAGTTCAAAAGTTGACAGCCAAAAGTAAAAGTTAGCTTGATTAGATAACATTAGTTAAAGTTAGTTACGCTTCAACGAGATGTTTCAGCTGAAAAATGCATTTTATATATCGAGAATTACAGGCATTTTTACAACTGAATAAGTGAAGATATAAGAGACAAGAATATAGATAAGGTAAGATCAGAAAGCTTTTAATATCTTGGTCTGACTCTGTATCGCTTGGTCATTTCAGCTCGGATAGCTTCAGTCAGATTGTCTTCCAAGATCATCATTGCTTCATGATCTTTGTTGATTATAAGCTTGTTTTCTTCTTCTTGTCTCTTCTTGAAGACAGTAAAATGATTGTCCCAGTCAGTTGGGTCAATACCAATATACCTTAGGCAGATTCGAAAAGTTTGGATAAAGTCAGTCATCTTTCTCTCTTCAGCTAAGATTCTTGGATCTGTAGGCTCTGGAATGGACGTTCTTTGAAGAGGGATGTCAAACTGTTCAAGCAGTGCTCTTGTAGGTATTGGTAGATTTGGATATAACGCTCTAGGAGGATCCCTTAGCGTACTACTGGGCGCTCCAGATGTACTTTGAGCAGTTATCCAAGACGGAAGACGAAGCGCAGAAGTAGAAGTAAGCACTTGACGCTTAGGAGACGGAGGCTCTTTAGCTTTTGCACTAGACGCTTTCCTCTTTTCTCCTTTCTTCTTCTTTTCCCCCTTATTGCCATCATCAGACTTTAAGAAATGATCTGTGAGTAAACTGACCTAATGAGCAATTTGAGACATAGAATCTGTGATGTCATCCAGACGCTTGTCGAAGCGCTCCTGCAGAACGAGAAGCTTGGCGCTGGTAGCATCATTTATAGAGGTCTCAAGGATTTCAAGGCGCTTCTCAAGCTCTTCTTTCATGGCAAGTTGGGTTGCTTGAGTGGCATCATGCATTACTTGAAAATCTTGCTTGCACTCACCAACAGCCGCTTGAGCTGAACTACGCATATGAGCAATTTGGGCGCTCATGACGTGAGTTTCAATCTTTGCCAGATCGTCTTTAATCCAATGGAGAGATTCTTCGTTCTGAGTGGTGTGGGCGCTAATATTCTCCAAGACGGATTTGAGCAAAGGACCAAAAGATTGACTCTCATCGGAAGGAACCGCTTGAGGAGCCGGTCGCTTGAACCTTGATGAGTGTTTGAGAGAGTCAAACGAAACTTGATAGGCTGGATCAAAAACAGTACCTCGAATGACAGGAGACAGATCCTCATCACTATCAACAGTAACAGGTTCAGAAGCGTCAGGAATATCCTCGGGTGGAGACGCTTGAACGAGTTCTTCAGCAGACGCTGGAATACTTGTAACTGCAGACTTGAACGCTTTAGCTGATGTATCAGGCGCTTCCTCAAGCGTTGACTCTGGTTGACGAAAGTCATCGATCTGGAAGTTCCAGTTTGCTAAGTCGGCATATGAAGTGGATGGAGAATCCAAGAGTTCAGTGAGTCTGGTTCTGGAAATACAAGTACCGGAGATGAATGTGCGAAGAGGACTATCAATGGCCCTGATGTGCATTGGACCAATGATATCAAGCACATGATTGGGGAAAACTTTGGACGGCGCTTGAGCGATGGAGAGGAGTGAATCTGGACAGTATTGTCTGGAAAATCCAATCAAGCAGTCAGAAGGAAGAGACGTAGGACGCCGATGTGCAGGTACACAATCAACATAGTACTCTTCAAGATACGGATAAAGTGCTTGAGCCAGCTCTTGATTCCTTTCAAGCAGGGAAAGGACAAACTCATAGTGATCAAGTACCTCGCTACGGATTGAAGGGAGCAGTGGATATCCTTTTAATGGACTGATTACTGAGCCGTTCCAAGATCTAAGATTGACAGTGAAGATCTTATCGAATAGGGAGACAGGAGTCAAAATCTTCACCATCAGATTGAAGTTTTCTTCACAGTGGCTTGGGGCAAAATTTAAGCACAATACGCCAGATGTACCACTGGAAGAAGCTTGAGCGTTGAACAAAAGAGGAGTAGTGGAAAATCTGTGAAGCTCTTGACGCAGACACTGTTCGATTTGATGTCTAACAATTGGGAGTTTGAGAACAGGTCCGACTCTCTGTTGACGCTGCTTGAGGCAATACTTGGCGAACTGACGCATCTTGTCATGCATGCCTATGCCGAAAAGATGGGGAGCTTGAACTAGTTCTGAGAAGATATACTTGTGTCCCACATACGCTTCAACCCAGTTAACTTCATTTATGCAGAAGTCTGTGCCAGCAGTCACCATAGCGCGAATGCCTTCAAGATGAATATCTCTGATAGCTTCAAATCGATATCTATCAGGCTGATAGTTAGCAGTCCAGACGCTGTCAAAATAGGCATCAGCTTCAATATGAAGCAAGTCTGTCAATGATTCGAGACGCTCACCGGCATGAGCAGCCTTATTCTTCCACAGACGAAGTGGATGGACTAATGCAATATTTTCAGGGCTATGAGCAGTCTGAGGGAAGTGTGTGTAGCCTTCTCTGTTCAAGACTGACTCTGAAGGATTGAGAAAGTTAGGACGCAGAGGCTCATACATACGAATGCTGTAATCCCGTAGGGCGAACCCGGTTGGCTTGTTGTGCCCATAATCCAGATAGTATGCTATGTCCATGACACATCTAGGAGTTCGATCTCATTGTCTGTCTTGTATGATGGCTTTGATTTGACTGTCAAAATCAATCAATCAAGCAACATCATTCTCTGCAGCAATATATCTCTCTTCGTTGTAGCCTGCAGGAATGAAATCTTCTTCGAGCGCTGGGGGCATATAATTGATTGAATGATCAATCGTCGTCAGCGGGTCGAGTAGGAAGAAGTGTCTAGGCGCTGGAACGTCTTCAGCATCGCTCTGACCTTCTGAGCGTGCCTCTGTTATAGCCTTAACAAGAGATGAAGTCTGAACCTCTGTAGTTGCAGGTTCCTCAGCTTCAATTGCAGCAACTTCTGCGGCAACATCTTTAGCGATAGTAACGACTTCGGTCAAGTCAACATCCAGGATGATATCAGTTGACGCTTCAGCAGCAGCTGGAATTATAGCTGAAAGAAAGGAACTATCCTCTATAAGAGCAGGATCTTCTACAGATGTAGGAAAGGAGATGCTGTGGGAAGAAATAAACTTACCCTGAGAACTAGTCTCAACAGCAATACTTTGAGCGCTTGGCTCAACAGCAACTTGAGCGCTTGGCTCAACAGTCTCACGCTCTTCAGGAACGGGAGCAGCTCGACGCTTTCTAGTCCTGGAACGCTTGAAGATTTTCTTCACGTTGACTCCTTCAACGAGTCTAGGCGGAGGAGCGGGAGGATCAACAGCTGGTTCTTCAAAGTCTATTTGTTTAATGATCCCTTCCAGCTTCCTTATTTTGAGAGGTAACTTGTCATCTACATCCTCATCAGTTTCCTCATCATCCTTTTGAGTGGAGGCGACAATTTGAACTTTGGGCTTTCTGGGAGCCCTTTTCTTCATTGCAGCCGGACGCTTCACATCTTCTTCTAGTACTGGACGCTCCGCTTCTTTATCGGACGCTTGACGTACTTCCAGACGCTCAGATAGTGGTTTGGCAGCACCACCAATTTTGGGAGGATTGAAGAGATTGTTCAAAATCCTTTTTCCCAGCAACTTGGTCTTATTCAACGGAAGACTAGAAGAATATACACACTGTGATTTGTATAAGAGGTCACTCAGGACAAGCCCATATGGTTTATTTGAGCCGCTTAAACAGTCCCGAAATCTTCCAAAAATGTACTCACTCCAGTTAATTTTGATGTTCAAGAGTATGGCAGTCATCATCTGGAATTGTACTGGGTTCACCTTATCAAAGGTTTCCACTCGGCATTCTATGATCTTGCTGCAGAAATCAGCCAATAGCCGGTATTTGGACACTAGGTCTTTCTTTTCAAAATATTGAGTGTAGGGTACATCGTCGTACGCACTCATTGTAGTCCATGCTTCCTTGATCTGTTTTAAAGTAATAGAATCCAGTGCCTCACCCTCATTTGGGAGTTTAAAGTTCTCGGCAATGGAGGCAGCAGTCAGAGTGAACTCCTTGGGAGGCTCCTTTGAGGATAGAGGAATTAGACAAGAGATAGACTTCTTGTCCTCTGAGAGTTTGGCAGTCCTCCAGAAGATATCCACTTCAGTTGGAAACAGATACGAGTATTGAGTCAAGAATGGCTTGAGCCCAGCTTTGACGACCATATCCATCATATCTGTTAGATTGATCTGAGGTTGCTCATACAAGAATTTCCAGTCGACGACAAGGCCTTCAGTAACCTTGATGGTAGCTTCGGCAGAAGTAGACGAGGATTTCTTTGGTGCCATTTTTAGTGAAAGAGATGAACTGAGATTTGCTTTTGCTTTTAAGAGAGAGAGAAAATAAATTTGCAGAGATTTTTGAGTATGAGTAAATGAAGTTTCTGCAAATTGTGTTTTTAAATGACAAAGCTTAATTTTTTTGAAACTTGTGTTCTCTTATCTCTATAGGATTAACACACGTGTAAAGAGTTTCAATCTCAGCCATGAATTCATTAACCACGGACGCGAGTTACACTTGGTAATTCTCAAAAAAAATATTTGACATCCGAATTAAAGTTTTAGAAACGTTTGGCATTTTCAAAGTGTAACGCACGCGCCCGTTTGTACACTGACACGTACACAAACACGTGCTATCTCTGAACCGTCATTTTGAAAAATTTTTGATTACCCGCCAGTTTGATGTGATAGAAGTGTGTGGATAGAGTACACAATAGACTGTTGAGTCTATCCACTACTTCAAAAAGCGTAAAAAAAAGTTTTTATGCATGAATTGTTAAAATCATTTTTATATTAAGTGTTGAATGGAATAGTTTCAACGCTTAATGCCACTTATTGGGGACAATATGGACGCTTAAAGCTAAATTCCTTTTATGGTTTAGCGTCCAACATATTTCACAAAAGAATACTGAGCGTTGATGATCATGCATCTGAAAGTTTTTGATCATTGACGTTTAGTTAGGTTCAAGTATAATTTTAAGGTTCCCCCTAAATTTGATAACTTGTACCATATGTCTAATAAAGTATGATGCTTGATGATTAGGCGTTTAAATCAATCATTCCTAGTTCACTTCTCAAAGTGAGAAAGCGTTGCTCGTTGAGCGCTTTGGTGAAGATATCTGCCAATTGTTTGTCAGTTCCAATAAAATGCATGGAGATATCTTTCTTTTGAACATGGTCACGAAGGAAATGGTATCTAATGTTAATGTGTTTGGTTCTGGAATGAAGAACAGGGTTTTGAGTCATGGCTAGAGCACTTTGGTTATCACAAAGAATGGGGGTTGGACCTAGGATTGTTCCATATTCTCTAAGTTGTTGCCTCATCCATAAAACTTGTGCACAACAACTTCCTGTAGCTACATACTCAGCTTCGGCTGTGGAGGTAGCTATGGATTGTTGTTTCTTTCTATGCCATGAAACTAACCTATCACCTAGAAATTGACAAGTACCACTAGTACTTTTACGATCTATTTTGCAACCTGCAAAATCTGCATCTGAGTAACCGATTAGTTCAAAAGGAGAATCCCTAGGATATCATAAGCCCACATTTTGTGTGACTTTTAGGTATTTAAGGATTTTCTTGGCAGCAATTAAGTGTGACTCTTTAGGATCAGCTTGAAATCGTGCACACATGCATACCGAAAACATGATATCAGGTCTACTAGCAGTAAGATAAAGAAGTGATCCAATGATACCTCTATAATTAGTGATATCAACTTTCTTTCCACTTTCATCTTTATCTAACTTAAGCGTTTGGCTCATTGGAATTTTTGAATATGATGTATTTTCCATACCAAATTTCTTAATCATGTCTCTCGTATATTTAGCTTGGTTAATAAATATTCCATTAGGGAGTTGTTTAACTTGTAATCCTAGGAAGAAAGTTAATTCATCCATCATGCTCATTTCAAATTGTTCTTGCATCATTTTCGAAAATTTCTCACACAGACGCTTGTTAGTAGAGCCAAAAATAATATCATCGACATAAATTTGGACTAAGAGAATATCTTCGTTATTAGTAATTTTAAATAACGTTGTATCAACGCTGCCTTTTGAAAAACCTTTACCAATAAGAAAGATAGAGAGAGTGTCATACCATGCTCGGGGTGCTTGCTTAAGCCCATAAAGTGCTTTGTCTAGCTTGTACACCATACTCTTACCATGGTAGTTGAAGAATCCCGGTGGTTGCTCCACATATACTTCTTCTTGGAGTTTACCATTCAGGAAGGCACTCTTCACGTCCATTTGATACACTGTAAATTTGTTAAACGCTGCATACGCTAGAAACATGCGGATTGCTTCAAGACGGGCGACAGGAGCGTATGTCTCATCAAAGTCAATGCCCTCTTCTTGGCAATAACCTTGAGCTACGAGTCTGGCCTTGTTTCTTATTACAATGCCGTTCTCATCCATCTTGTCTCTATAAACCCATCTAGTTCCAATGACTCCTTGGTGAGTTGGTCTTGGTACTAGTGTCCAAACCTTACTACGCTCAAATTGATTAAGTTCTTCTTGCATGGCTTCAATCCAACTTGGATCACTTAGCGCTTCATCCACTTTCTTAGGTTTCATCTGAGATAGAAAGCTTGCGAACATAGCCTCATTGATTGTAGCGGCTCTAGTTCTAACAGGCGCTCTAATATCTCCAATAATTTGCTCTGGTGGATGATCTCGCAGCCATAGTCTGTCTGGTTGGAAGGGGTTAAGAGATTGAACAGGCGCTTGGGGATCAGACGCTTGACTTCCTTCTTGCGTAGGCGCTTCAAATTCACAATTCCTTGTTTGCTCTTGATGATCACTCTCTTCATGATCATCGGCATCTATTATAAAATTGTCCAGAGTAATCTCATGAGTAATCTTAGGAGGTGGCACTGAGATCTCATCATCGTCGTCAGTATCTTAATCAATAGTGATCTTAGACGCTTGATGACAAAGATCTTCAATTCCTACATCATTTATATGAACCTTACTCGGTTCTTGGTTAGCATCATCAAAAACAACATGAATAGATTCCTCAACCTTCGATTTGCCCTTGTTTAGGATGCGAAAATTCTTCCCATTCTTGGCGTAGCCTAGAAAGATTCCCTCATCCGCTTTAGGATCAAAAGTCTTTAGGCTTTGGGATCCATTACTATAAATAAAGCACTTAGAACCAAAGACGTGAAAGTATGAAACATTTGGCTTACGTCCCTTCCACAGTTCATATGGAGTTTTTCCATGCTGTTTGTTGATCATGCAACGGTTTTGAGTGTAACACGCAGTGTTGATCGCTTCGGCCCAAAACCTAGGAGCAAGCTTGGATTCTGCTAACATTGTCCTAGCGGCTTCCTTAAGCATTCGGTTCCGGCGCTCAGCAACACCATTTTGTTGGGGAGTTCTGGGAGCTGAATACTCATGGTGTATTCCATTTTCTGCACAAAACTTCTCAACAACCTTGTTAGTAAACTCGGTACCGTGATCACTTCTTATTCTCGCAACTTTAAGATCTTTCAATGTTTGAAGTTGTCGAATAAGCGTTGTTAACTTGTCACATGTTTCATCTTTGGATGACAGAAATTCCACCCAAGTAAATCGAGAGAAATCATCTACTATCACCAAAGTATACTTTTTACCGCTTACACTGATTGTTTGAACAGGTCCAAAGAGATCCATGTGAAGTAGTTCAAGTATTCTAGAGGTAGATGGATGAGGTTTTCTCTTGAATGATGACTTGTTTACCCATTTGACAAGCGTCACAAAGGCGATCCTTGTGAAATGGTCCATTTGGTAATCCCTCTACAAGATTTTGACTTATAAGCTGAGAGATTGTTTTAAAGTTAAGGTGGTTCATTTTTCTATGCCATAACCAACCCTTTTTAGATTCATTTTTAGCAACAAAGCATGTTGGGTTGTTATCAGGTGTTGAACCCCAATCTACCAAATATACGTTGTTAGTTATTTTTCCTTTCAATTTAGTAGACTTTGTCTTAGCGTCATTTATATAGCAACAGTCACTTGAAAATATGACTTCAAAGCCTTTATCACAAAATTGACTTATGCTTAATAAATTATGCTTCAGAGCCTCAACAAAATAAACATCACTTATCATGATGTTCCCCCTATGCACAGTACCTATACCTTTGGTTTTACCTTTGGAGTTGTCACCAAATACAACCTGAGGACCATTGGCAGCTCGATAGTTGATCAGAAGATCCTTGAAACCAGTCATGTGCCTTGACGATCCACTATCGAAGTACCAAACAGATGTATCGACTCTAGCTCTAGGTACCTGCACTCAAGAAGGAAGTTCTATTTCTGTTTAGGTACCCATTGTTGCTTGGGTCCTTTAACATTAGTAACATTGTCAGTTTGAATTAGAACTTTAGGAACCCATATTTGCCTAGTCTTCATTGTAGGAATATTGGCCTTTTTGGGTTTCATATTGTGTTGTGTGTGCTTTTTGGGTGTGTAATAATATCCTTGATTATAATGACAATCATAATCATAGTCATAATCATAATCATCATAATATCGATAATATAATCTTAACTGTCTTGGATATTGACGATGGTATTTCCTTGGCACTGGCTCGAGTTGCACTTTTGGTGCTGGACGCTTAGCGCTTGATTCACAGTTGTCAGTCTTATTTTTAGCTTTTTGAGTGTTTGGATAAACCCGTCTTTGTGAATCATTTGCCTTAGTTTTCCCCTTGCCCGAGTCAGTTTTGACTTTCTCATTTGGCCTCTTACCATTGTCACTTGGTTCATTTTGATTTTGACCTTGTGAACCTTTCTCAACAAAGAAAACACCCTTTCCTTTGTTGTTTGCCGTAACATTAGGTTTGTTTGGTTGTTTACCGAATTTATTGCATCCTAAATCGGTCTTTTCTCCAAATAACCTTGTTACTTCAGTCACATTGTCGAGCTTACTGGATGCTTTGGACAACGATGAGACGAGCTGTTCTGACTTGGCAAGTCTAGCCATCAGATCAGCTTCTCTCTTGACTATTATATCAAGATCACCTTTTAATTGAATAACTTCACTCTCAAGCGATTGGTTTTTCTCAATGCACTGTTGCAGAATTCGCAACTCTGCTCTGAGCGTTACTTTATCTTTAGTGAGTGATGAAATAATTACAAGATCATTTTGATATATTTTGGCAGCTTCTTGACATTCATTGTAGTATTCTCTGACTTTGTCAAGTAATTCATCATAAGAAAGAGGAATTGATAATTCATTGATTACCTCAGGAGACGCTTCATCATCTCTGGCCACGAGACATATGAGCGCTGAGTCATCTAATGGCTCATCATCATCACTACTTTCGTCTGATGATTCTAAATCTTCAAGTGCGGATGCTGGTTCTGATTCCGCTAACAAACCTTGTTGCCGAAGGTTGCTCCTGAATTGGTTTCTATCCAAGTACTCCTGCCTTGAGGGCTTGGATACGTTTGGATAAGGGCAATTTACCTGGTAGTGCCCTGGTTTCCTGCAATTATAACAAAGATTAGTTTTCATCTTTTGTTCATTTGATAACCTTGCAGTGTGTGGCTTTGAGATCACGAGTGCTGAGATATTTTGAGTAGACGCTTGATATTGAGCAGGCGCTTGGGGTGACGGAGCAGAATACTGAGGCGCTTGGTACTGTTGTTGTACTGGAGTGGGCGCTTGATATGAACTTTGTCCTTGATTATTGAAACCTTTTCCCTTCTTTTCATATCTCAAAAACTTCCTGAATCTATTCAGCAAAGCTAACTCTTCTTTCCATTGATATCTGAATTCTTTCCTTTATTACCCGATTTGCCCTTGATTGATGCAATAAGCGCTCCAGATTCAATCACTGGACTACTCACAATATCACTGGCAGAATTCAACTCGAACTCAAATGCTTTTAGTTCTGAAAAGGCGTCTTCTAGAGTTAGAAGATTCAGCATATTTGATTCTCTCATAGCGGTTGTCTTCATCAAGAATTTACTTGGTAAGCTTCTAAAGATTTTGACCACCATTTCTCGGTTCTGTAAATCCATTCCCAACGATGTAAGTTCTGTAACTAGAGCTGTAAATCTTATATCCAATTGCTCTAACGTTTCATTGGGTAGCATCTTAAATCCATTAAACTTTTCCTTGGCGATGGAAAGTTTGTTTTCTTTGATTTGGACTGAGCCACCACAAATCGTAGCCAACTTATCCCATATTTCTTTAGTATTTTTGCAAGATTTGATTTTGTTAAATAAGTTGTCATTATCACCAATAGCCGTATATAGAGCGTTACGTCCAACATTGTCCAAGTTAGCTCTTCGACGCTCATCTGGAGTCCATTCTTGTTTTGGTTTTTCAACGTAACCATCGGGAGTTTCTTCTGTGGCTCCAGGCGCTCTTGTGATAACTTTATATATGTTGATTGGCCCATCTGAAATGATATCGCACATGTCATCATCACATGAACAGAGATATGTAAATGCTTTGACTTTCCATGTGTCATAATTTGATTCAGTCAGCTTGGGAACTTTAGCAAATGCCATATCTAAATTTTAAAAGACAATTAGATTTTTGAAAGAAAGGATCTAAACAAGCAGTTATGCTCGGAAATTTTGAAACTTCAATTTTAACCGCTCTGATACCACTTGTTGGTACCAAGTGGCATACGAAAGGGTCTAGAAGGGGGGGGGGGGAGGGGTTGAATAGACCCTGAAGTCTTTTTCGACTTCAAAAGATTTCGTATTAAACTGGTTTTGGACGCTTAAAAAGGGAACGCTTGACTGCGCGTTTTCTTAGAAATATAGACGCTTAGGTTAAGCGTCTGATGAAGACTGTTTTTAGAGAGTTAACTTAGACTTCAAGATTTGAATACTTTAACCGAGTGGGTTTAAGCGTTCAGTTCTTAAATCAGTGTTAGCACAGCGGAATGATTTTTCTAGTCTTCCTTTGAAAGCTTTAGCGTCACCAGAGGTTTCTTAGTTGCTTAGCGTTTGATTGTATTTTACTTAGTCAATTTATGCAATGATATGATATGATATGATTGACTGAAAAGTAAATAACACAATATTTGTAAGGTTCGTTGGGTGATGTAATGCCAACTACGTCCTTCTTCTCCTTGAACACTTGGAGGCAATCCACTAAAGTGATTCTCAAAGAATCACATAAAATCTTCTACACAATAGGGAGAGATAGATGTCGATGACTTGAGCTCCTTGATCACACAGATTTCTGCTCCAAATCACTTCAATCTCCTTGCTTCTTTCACCCAGAAATGATGCAAGTATACAACTTCGACTTCACACAGATCGCGAGGCTTGGATGGGTTTTTCTAAAGCGGTTTGTTTGATTTTGATGAAGTTCAAACAACTTGGAAATATCTCAGTAGGAAAGTGGTTTCTTCGAAAAGAATGTTTGAGATATTTGTTGACTGTCTCAGGATTGAAGAAAAGCAAAGGGAATGTTTTCTTGAATATTCTGGCTTTTCTGAGAGTTTAAGGAATGAGACTTCAATGCAACAACAATTCGACTTGAAGATTAATTGTTCTCTATTTGGCTTGTTGTTGAAGTCCTATTTATAGGCATTCTTGGAGAAGCATGAAAGTTGGTGCTGCAGTCTGAGATAGTTGACAGTTCAATAGGGTGGCTTCTCCGTACGTCTGAAATTGCTTATCACATTTAATGCTCTTATCAGCATTTAATGCATTTGAATTAAATATCCGTTGGTATTTAATGCTTCGGGAATATTTGCATTAAACTCCGTTTGAACTTAGAAATAAATTCAGGTGACATTACTTCTGTCCCATAAGGAAACGCTTGATGTAGCTGGTCAATTGGACGCTTGGAGACTTTTATCTTCTTTCAGAAATCAGGCGCTTGAGTCTTCGAACTTTACCACTGATAAACTCACTCAGAAATTATCAGACGCTCAGCCTAAGACTACTTAGCCTAATAATCTAAAGCAAAATAAAACAAAGCCTAATAAGCCTATTACAAAACTAAAATTTCAAGGCTTATACAAATTTTCTACTAAAATCAAACTTACATATTTTGGGGTCTAACACAAAGTCCTAATTGTCATCATCAAAACATCTAACATGAAATTCCTAACAAAAACAATTAAGTAAACGAAAGATCAAAGGACGGAACAAGCTATGAATTAAACCTCACGAATTGGTTAAAAAGACTAAGGCACATGCTATAACCGAATCCACTCGTCGATATATATGAGTTACTCTTCGAATTATTAGACTCCTATTGCTTTGGTGAAAACTCCTTAATTAATCATTACCCGATGTCTTGGCACATAACAATCCTATGATTGATTGACGGTTCTCTAAATATGTCTATCAGAGAATCTAATCAACAACCATGCATTAACGTTCTAGAGTTTCCCCGGATAAATTTGGCTAACCGCACCCGGAAATCTTTACCTATTTCTAGGAGCAATTCCACATTAGTTTCGGATGATGTGTTGATTCATTTGAACCCTAACCTATCTTCTCTCGAATGACTAGATTAGGCACAATAGCAAGCATATGGAGATCAAGCATATGATTGTGATAAAAGCACAAAATCAACACACAAAGCAATTAGGAGAATTAATACGAAAATTAACTTCACATATATTGATTCATGAATTCGGCCTTCACATGGCCTTAGTTCTACAAGATTAGCTCATATTCAATAACCAAGAAGGTCTAAAACAATCATATACATAGTTATTAACATAAACATGTAAATGAAATATAAAAGAAAACTCCCTAAGTCTTGAATGATGATGAATCCTTGGTTGTAGCTTCAATCTCTAGCTCAATCCCCCCTCTTCACCTTCAATTGTTGATGAAATTATGGCTCAAAAACCCAGAAAATGCTTTCCAATTCCCCCAGATTTCTAACCCCTCTTCCAATCTGAAGTTTGGCTTTTAAACAATTGAAAAACGGTTACGCCGGCGCCTAGGCGCGGCCTACGTGGCATACTTTTCTAGGGGGAGAAGTCCGGCGGCGCCCAGGCGCGGATAGTACGACGCTCGGGTGCGGGAATAACGGCGCCTAGGCGCGGTAGTGCGGCGCCTAGGCGCGGTCAACAGGGATCAACTTTGTTGTTCTTGATCGGCGCCCGAGCGTGGTCAGCTTGGCACCTGGGCGTGGTCGATAGGCTTCAAAAAGTGTCGTGCACCGTTTTTTACCTTTTTCTTCGTATGCTCTCGTTTATCACCTGAAATCACTTAACACCCCAATTAAACGCAACTGTGGCATGATTTAGACAATAAATAACTCCAACAATATCAGATCATAGGCTTAAAAACACGTAAAAACGCCTCTTATCAACCCCCCCAAACTTATCAATTGCTCGTCCTCGAGCGATAAACTATAGGTTAGGAAAAACATCATCAAACACGGGAGAAATAAAAAGAAAAAGAGAAAAAAAACGAAAAACTACCTAACTCACTTTCGTGGAGGACACGGTTGCATTTAGCGAATGCAACAAGCCTTTGAACCTTTGAGTTACCTCAAAGGACGAGTTATAGTCTCGTGAGGGTTTGCATATGATATACCCACAAAATCGAAGGATTTTCCACCACACTCAATCAACCCAAATCAATGTGATTAATAACAAAGCAATGGCATGAATTCGTCTATTTAAGCTCAAGGTTATATATATATACACGTCACATACTTGCTCATGTTACGCCTCAATTTTGAAAAGACCATCCTAAGGGTGTAGAGTGAGAAGTCTAAGGTATTATAATCGAGTGGCATTCTTACCAGTTTTCAAGCATTAATCCCATATTCTATCGACTTTCGAGTAATCACACGGCATGAGAATTGAGGAAAACTTCATAATCACTTAAAATTTCATCAATTTATCCACTTTGGGCTTTAACTTATGCAAATTTCAACTCACAACATTAGAGGCTAGACCATGTGCAATGTTCGGTTCTTTTAGGCTTTCTATGACACCCTTATAACGAACTTTGAGCCAATAACTCCTAAACCGGACGGTTTTAGGGTATTAAGTGTAGAGACACCCCTAAGGGCTTAATCGCTCGAGTGTCAAAGACCACAAAACCAAACTAGGTCCTTATTCACTTAACACTTGCATTGGCTTGAGCTTAGCTCAAATTAGCATAATAGTACAGTATTCTAGGCATGGTACTCTTCGCCCCCAGTATCTATTAAGCCTGACTTTTGCAGTCATACCAATGTTCAACCTCTTAATTCTTTTTAAGCATACAAAAACATTCTCAACTCAAAACACATGTGAAACATCTAAGTTAATATTTCCGGGATCAAGCCTTTAAGTGTTTCAAAATGGGTATCCACTCAACGCCTCTACCCTCGACTTATGTGCACATGTGACTCATCTTAAGGACAATCTAATCTTGTTTAGGGTCCCTTAAGCAAGGAAACAATGTGTATAATTCTTTTAAGTCCAAATTGATAGAGAAAAGATGCCATTGATTTAACTTAATCAATCTCAATGCATTAATTGAGGGTTTGCAATCCTACCAATTTCTTTTTTTTTTAAGGAGATGCTTAAAAAGGGTGCACATTATCACATGTAGAGGTACAAACGTCTCCCCCCCAAACTTGGACAGAATATAGAACATAAATAATCATGACAATAATGGATCGATTATAACCCCCCCAAACTTGGAACAAACATTGTCCCCAATGTTCGAAAATAAGAGAGGAGAGTACACGTCACCATAATGGGATGCTGACAAGCAAACCCGAGTTGTCCATTCAGAGTCTGTCCAAAGTTTGGTGACAGCGACGCTGGCGAAAGAAAACCTCACATGCGGGCATCCACTACAAGGTGAAAATGTGCTAACCATACTAAACGGGAAAGCATCACATATATCGAAAAGAGAAAGCAACAAAACCAAACATGCAACACAATATAGAGGAACAAATGATCAAGCATGCATCGAAAATATAAAGGGAAACAACTAAAATAATATCCACAAAACAACAACACCAAAACAAACATCTAACGACAAAAAGGACAGAAAATAGATACAAAATAGGTCTAATCGCCAAACAAGGCTTCCAACTCATCATCACCATCATCTCCACCTCCCTGTAAAGGCTCATCCTCGGCCCGCCCCACTAAATCATCCACATCAATCATATCATTCGGAGGAGGGTCGGAGTAGAGAGGGAAGTCCGGAGGGTCGGGGTACACAAAGGGGCCACGTCCCACAAAAGCATCCTGAGCCATCGCGACCTGACGGGTGTACGCACAGCTAGCCCGGATCATGTCCTCAAAAAGGCTCATCCGCTGATCAAAGTGGATGCGCATTTGATCCATTGCGCCCATCAAAGAGTCTATATCCATCGTTCCGGTCGTCCGAGTAGATGTCGACTGCGGGCGAGGCCTAGTAGAGGAGGTCGGGGGAGCAGAGGTGACGGTCTCGGAAAAAGAAAAAGGCGTGCCAGCCAATTCTGTGCCCTCGGTCGGGAAGACCTTAACCCTTGCGGTCGAGCAGAGAGCTGTAATCAGCGAGGGGAATATCATATGGCTCTTCTTCGATATATTAAGATCCCCACACTTCCTTTTCTGCTCGGTCGGGTGGATCAAATGTGTCAACTCAAGGCCCAACTTCCTCATGTGCCCGAGTAGCGTCCGGTGAATCACCCCCGCGAAGTTAATCGTCTTCCGGGTCATAATGCAGAAGATGAGTAAACACCTCTCCTTGTTCGCCTCGAAACGGTTGCCACTCGGGATAAGATTGAAGCGTATGAATTCGAGCCAGAAGGCGGCCTCGGGAAGGAGAAAATGACGGGCCAAGTGTGCATCCCGCTCCGGCCATGTCGTGCCGGGTATAGCAATCACCCCCAAAATCGCTTCCAAGGGCACAGTAAAATTGGGGCGAGCATGCTGATACTCACACTGCTCAGGGATGGGTAACCCGAGGCATGCACTGATATCCGGAACATCAAAGTAGACTGACACATTCCGAAAAGAGACCGAATCCGTGTAGTTGCTAAAACTGCTCGCCGTCTTCCCAATACTAGAAAACGCCCCGGCACTGAAAAATTTGAGAACCCACGGAACTTGAATGGGTTCAAGTGGTCCCCGGAAGCACGTGAGATGATGGAACTCCATGAGGTCGTTTAGGGAAGCCCGTCCTTGGATATCATAGGGCTTTTCTTTCATAAGCATCCGCCCTTGAATGGCATGGTAGAGTTTTACCACGCCCGGGTGGGAGAACCGGCTGGCCAGAGGAGGGAGCTCGATGGTGGGCTCGCGAACATTAAAAGAGCCCTCCCCGACCTTCTTTTTACGCTTGGTTTGTTTCCAGGATGTGTTAGGCATTTTCCAAAATCTCAGCGGCGTAACGGTACACAACAACAACCCCAAACACCAACAATCGTAACAACCCGAATCCAACAACGGCTCAACTGAATCAGGATAAATAATCTCAACCCACAATTGCTAAACAAAAGGACGGCTCTTTATGCAGCAAACGGAAAGTCAACTATCGGAATCAAGCAATGGACAAAATGCACTAGACCCAACTGAAATTACCCCCAATTTCGCACAAATCAACAAGAACCCCCAAATTTCTGAGTTAAACTCCAATACGCAATTCCAACCACACTTAATCACTGAAATCCGGCCATAACGAGATAAAAATAGCCAATGACAACCACAATAAGGCCCACACGGCCGAAATATGCAAAAATTCAGGTAAGGGCAAGCCAATCACTAACCTTGTGGTCCAAAATTACACAAATCAGCGATTACCCGTGACCCACAAAGCCCGGAGAGAGAAGATAGTTGTTCCGGCGGTGAAACAGCGGCGAAATGACGGTGAAATTGGCAGGAATGGGCGGAGAGGTGGTGGTCGGCGGCGGAAATCGAGAGAGAGATGGAGATGATGATGTGAAGTTGACCTAATTGTGACAAAAGAGGGTCTTTTATACCTGAGCGGCGCCTAGGCGCGCGTATGACGGCGCCTAGGCGCCGTAAGCTTCAAGTCTAATTGAAATGCTACTGCTGTCCACGCCTGGGCGTGGGATATTCGGCGCTCGGGCGTAGTGAGATCGGCGCCTAGGCATGGACTTGGCCGCACTGGGGCGCGGTTAACAGGGGAGATGTTGTGAACTGGGTTGAACGGCGCCTAGGCGTGGCTGATACGGCGCCTAGGCGTGGCCAGTAGACTGTTTTGAAATCCATTTCCTGGGAAAAATAAGAAAAAGAAAAGGCTCAACACAAACAAACACAAACGAGACAAAAGAAGGAAAAAAAGAAACGAAAACAAAACTTGGGTTGCCTCCCAAGAAGCGCTAATTTATAGTTGTTAGCTCGACTCGGGACAAAGAATTATGGAGGATCTCGGAGAAGGAGGAACACTTTGTCCCTCAGTTCATCAGTTCCGATATACGGTTTTAATCGTTAAGCATTGGTCAAGAACGTTTGCCCTTTGTCCGTTGTGAGCTTGACGGCACCCGATGGATAGACATGGGAATCAAGAATGGACCCGACCACTGTGACTTAAGCTTCCCGAAAAAGTCGGAGTCGAGAATTGTAGAGGAGAACTCTCTCGCCTTCATGAAACTCGCGGGGAATGATGTGCTTGTCGTGCCACGTTTTTGTTCGTTCTTTGTAAAGTTTTGCATTCTCATAAGCTTGGTGGCACCATTCCTCGAGCTCATGCAATTGGAGCAACCGACTGTACCTACAAGTGTGGAGTCAAAATTTAGAAATTTAGTAGCCCAATAAGCACGATGCTCAGCTCAACCGGTAGGTGACATGCTTTACCAAAACGAGGCGCTACGGGGACATGCCAATCGCGGTTTTAAACGCGGTCCTATAAGCCCATAAGGCGTCATCTAATTTTAGAGACCAATCTTTTCGAGATGCATTGATCGTTTTTTCAAGAATGCGTTTAATCTCCCTATTAGACACCTCCACTTGTCCACTCGTTTGAGGGTGGTAGGGAGTTGAAATCTTATGCCTTACCCCATACTTGTCAATAAGTGTTCGAATTGCTTGTTGCAAAATGGGTGCCCCCGTCACTAACGTAGCTCTAGGGGTTCCAAAACGAGTGAAAATTCTTTTTCGTAAAAATCGAGTAACCACCCGAGCATCGTTAGTGGGCCAAGCCTCGTCTTCAATCCATTTAGAGACGTATCTACTGCAACGAGAATATCTTATTGGAACAGATCGGGAAGGAGTCCCATGAAACCAATACCCCAAACATCAAATAACTCACACTCAAGCATGCTATTCAAAGGCATTTCATGTCTTTTAGAGATATTACCCGTGCGTTGGCACCTATCACAAGATGGACATGCAAAAATGCATCTTTAGAGAGTGTGGGCCAAAAGAAACCTGATTGGAGTACCTTAGCCACTGTTTTAGAGGCCCGAAATGGCCACCTACCGACATGTCATGGCAATGAGCTAGAACCGATGCGATTTTCTTCCTCGGGAATACATCTTCGAATGATGCCATCTGCACAAATCTTAAATAGATATGGTTCATCCCACAAATATTGCTTCACATCAAATAAGAATTTCTTCTTTTGATGAAAAGTGATATCCGGAGGAAGAACTCCCGTGACAGATATTTGCAAAATTGGCATACCAAGGAGTATCGTTATGAAGTATAGCATACAATTGCTCATCGGGAACTCCTCACAAATTGGTTTATCATGCATGCACTCGGGGGTAGGGGTCTCTATTCTAGATAAATGGTCGGCAACCACATTTTCCACTCCTTTCTTATCCTTGTTTTCTATGTTACATTCTTGAAGAAGCAAAATCCACCGAATAAGTCTAGGTTTGGCATCCTTTTTAGCAAGTAAATACTTAAGGGCGGAGTGATCGTGTACACAATCACCTTGTTCAAAACGAGATAGGAGTGGAATTTATCAAATGCAAATACTATAGCTAGTAACTTTTTCGGTGATTGCGTAATTCATTTGCGCCTCATTAAGAGTTTTACTAGCATAGTAAATTGTTTGAAATACCTTTCCCTTTCGTTGGCCCAATACCGCCCCCACGGCGGTGTCACTAGCATCACACATTAATTCGAATGGTAAGCTCTGAAAGAGGTGTTTTTACGTGTTTTTTAAGACCGTAATTCTTATGATTGGATTCACTTATTGCTTAAATCATTCACATTTGCGTTTAATAGGTGGGTTTAAGTAATACAGGTAAAATGAGAATACATGAAGAAAAGGGAAGAAAACGATGTACAAAACAAGTTCAAGCATGTTTTTTCAACACCTAGGCGGTTTATGCATCTCCTACCACATTCGAGCGATAAATAATTCCGTACATTTTGAGACCGACTTAGACAAAGTTTCCTTCTACAAAGTTTTAGATGTATGTCTTAGCTTCAAATGGAACTTGAAACATCTAAATCGGAGGTTTATAGAGATAATTGTGAAGGAAATACGATTGCTGCGCCGACAGAGAAGTACATGTGCCAGAATACGCCCCAACGCCCTCCTAGTCATGCTAGCATGATATTCCGAATGTTACTCCTTTTCAGCCTAATCCAGCCTTATATGATGGAAGATCAATTTTGGCCATAATTCAGCACATGTGTTGAGGGATTGTCATAATGTGTTTCTGGTAGATTTACATTTATGGTGCCAAATCAGAAACACCTCCATGTTGAAACGTAATTTAGGTATACTTAGAGACCGAATTGGACAAAATTGGCTTCTGCAAAGTTGTAGATCTATTGTGATCTGAACATGGGACTTGAAGCATCCAATTTGAAGATCTGTGGAGAAGTTTATGAAGAAATACTAGAGACTGCGCTGGAAAGCAAGAAAATGGCAGCATGCATGTGTTTTGTTGAAGTTTTCACATGGTTATGCTTGGTGGAATTTTAATGGCTGAAAGTTCAGCATTTTTTAGCTGGTTGGAATCTTAAAAGCCAAACTTTAAGCATCACCTTAGGGAATTCTCATTGGGGAACTTTAATGGGAATTCTTAATGCATACTTTAGTGAAATTTTGGCTATAAAAGGAGGGGGAGGGGAACCATACTCTTCATCATTCACTATCAATTTCAGATTCTTGAGAGGAGAGGAGGAGGAACAAGGTCCTCAGCTTCATTCATCACCATTCTTCATCATTCTAAGAGGAGAAGAAAATAGGATTGAAGTTCCAATCAAGGGGCCATCATTATCACATTAGAGGGAGTTTTTATAACCTTTTCATTTCATTCATGTCTATGAACATTGTGTATTATTATTTGTTTTTCATAATATCTATCATGAACAATTCATAAGACTAAGGCCATGTAAGGTCAAATTGTGATATATGCTTATAATAGATGATTGTTGAGGTTATACTTATATTGTTAGTGATGTGAATTGTGTTTTTACCTATCTTGCATATACTTGATCACTATGTTAGAATCTTATGCCTAGGTTTGCCAACAAGCCCTATGATGATTGACCGGTTCTCTAAATATGTCTATCAGAGAATCGATCAACAACATGCATTAACGTTCTAGAGGTTCCCCGATAATTTGGCTAACCGCCCCGAAATCTTACCTATTTCTATGAGCAAATCCACCTTAGTTTCGGATGATGTGTTGATTCATTTGACCCGCTAACCTATCTCTCCTCGAATGACTAGATTAGGCAACATAGCAAGCATATGGAGATCAAGCATATGATTGTGATACAAGCACAAAATCACACCAAAGCAATTAGGAGAATTAATACGAAATTTAACTTCCAGATATTTGATCAGTGACTTCGGCCTCACCATGGCTTAGTTCTACAAGATTAGCTCATATCAATAACCAAGAAGGTCTAAAACATCATATACATAGTTATTAACATAAACATGTAAATGAAATATAAAAGAAAACTCCCTAAGTCTGAATGATGATGAATCCTTGGTTGTAGCTTCAATCTCTAGCTCAATCCCCCCTCTTCACCTTCAATTGTTGATGAAATTATGGCTCAAAAACCCAGAAAATGCTTTCCAATTCCCCCAGATTTCTAACCCCTCTTCCAATCTGAAGTTTGGCTTTTAAACAATTGAAAAACGGTTACGCCGGCGCCTAGGCGCGGCCTACGTGGCATACTTTTCTAGGGGGGGGAAGTCCGGCGGCGCCCAGGCGCGGATAGTACGACGCTCGGGTGCGGGAATAACGGCGCCTAGGCGCGGTAGTGCGGCGCCTAGGGCGGTCAACAGGGATCAACTTTGTTGTTCTTGATCGGCGCCCGAGCGTGGTCAGCTTGGCACCTGGGCGTGGTCGATAGGCTTCAAAGTGTCGTGCACCGTTTTTTACCTTTTTCTTCGTATGCTCTCGTTATCACCTGAAATCACTTAACACCCAATTAAACGCAACTGTGGCATGATTTAGACAATAAATAACTCCAAACAATATCAGATCAAGGCTTAAAAACACGTAAAAACGCCTCTTATCAACCCCCCCAAACTTATCAATTGCTCGTCCTCGAGCGATAAACTATAGGTTAGGAAAAACATCATCAAACACGGGAGAAATAAAAAGAAAAAAGAGAAAAAAAACGAAAAACTACCTAACTCACTTTCGTGGAGGACACGGTTGCATTTAGCGAATGCAACAAGCCTTTGAACCTTTGAGTTACCTCAAAGGACGAGTTATAGTCTCGTGAGGTTTGCATATGATATACCCCAAAATCGAAGGATTTTCCACCACACTCAATCAACCCAAATCAATGTGATTAATAACAAAGCAATGGCATGAATTCGTCTATTTAAGCTCAAGGTTATATATATACACGTCACATACTTGCTCATGTTACGCCTCAATTTGAAAAGACCATCCTAAGGGTGTAGAGTGAGAAGTCTAAGGTATTATAATCGAGTGGCATTCTTACCAGTTTTCAAGCATTAATCCCATATTCTATCGACTTTCGAGTAATCACACGGCATGAGAATTGAGGAAAACTTCATAATCACTTAAAATTTCATCAATTTATCCACTTTGGGCTTTAACTTATGCAAATTTCAACTCACAACATTAGAGGCTAGACCATGTGCAATGTTCGGTTCTTTTAGGCTTTCTATGACACCCTTATAACGAACTTTGAGCCAATAACTCCTAACCGGACGGTTTTAGGGTTAAGTGTAGAGACAACCCTAAGGGCTTAATCGCTCGAGTGTCAAAGACCACAAAACCAAACTAGGTCCTTATTCACTTAACACTTGCATTGGCTTGAGCTTAGCTCAAATTAGCATAATAGTACAGTATTCTAGGCATGGTACTCTTCGCCCCAGTATCTATTAAGCCTGACTTTTGCAGTCATACCAATGTTCAACCTCTTAATTCTTTTTAAGCATACAAAAACATTCTCAACTCAAAACACATGTGAAAATCTAAGTTAATATTTCGGGATCAAGCCTTTAAGTGTTTCAAAATGGGTATCCACTCAACGCCTCTACCCTCGATTATGTGCACATGTGACTCATCTTAAGGACAATCTAATCTTGTTTAGGGTCCCTTAAGCAAGGAAACAATGTGTATAATTCTTTTAAGTCCAAATTGATAGAGAAAAGATGCCATTGATTTAACTTAATCAATCTCAATGCATTAATTGAGGGTTTGCAATCCTACCATTTTTTTTTTTTTTAAGGAGATGCTTAAAAAGGGTGCACATTATCACATGTAGAGGTACAAACGTCTCCCCCCCAAACTTGGACAGAATATAGAACATAAATAATCATGACAATAATGGATCGATTATAACCCCCCCAAACTTGGAACAAACATTGTCCCCAATGTTCGAAAATAAGAGAGGAGAGTACACGTCACCATAATGGGATGCTGACAAGCAAACCCGAGTTGTCCATTCAGAGTCTGTCCAAAGTTTGGTGACAGCGACGCTGGCGAAAGAAAACCTCACATGCGGGCATCCACTACAAGGTGAAAATGTGCTAACCATACTAAACGGGAAAGCATCACATATATCGAAAAGAGAAAGCAACAAAACCAAACATGCAACACAATATAGAGGAACAAATGATCAAGCATGCATCGAAAATATAAAGGGAAACAACTAAAAAATATCCACAAAACAACAACACCAAAACAAACATCTAACGACAAAAAGGACAGAAAATAGATACAAAATAGGTCTAATCGCCAAACAAGGCTTCCAACTCATCATCACCATCATCTCCACCTCCCTGTAAAGGCTCATCCTCGGCCCGCCCCACTAAATCATCCACATCAATCATATCATTCGGAGGAGGGTCGGAGTAGAGAGGGAAGTCCGGAGGGTCGGGGTACACAAAGGGGCCACGTCCCACAAAAGCATCCTGAGCCATCGCGACCTGACGGGTGTACGCACAGCTAGCCCGGATCATGTCCTCAAAAAGGCTCATCCGCTGATCAAAGTGGATGCGCATTTGATCCATTGCGCCCATCAAAGAGTCCATATCCATCGTTCCGGTCGTCCGAGTAGATGTCGACTGCGGGCGAGGCCTAGTAGAGGAGGTCGGGGGAGCAGAGGTGACGGTCTCGGAAAAAGAGAAAGGCGTGCCAGCCAATTCTGTGCCCTCGGTCGGGAAGACCTTAACCCTTGCGGTCGAGCAGAGAGCTGTAATCAGCGAGGGGAATATCATATGGCTCTTCTTCGATATATTAAGATCCCCACACTTCCTTTTCTGCTCGGTCGGGTGGATCAAATGTGTCAACTCAAGGCCCAACTTCCTCATGTGCCCGAGTAGCGTCCGGTGAATCACCCCCGCGAAGTTAATCGTCTTCCGGGTCATAATGCAGAAGATGAGTAAACACCTCTCCTTGTTCGCCTCGAAACGGTTGCCACTCGGGATAAGATTGAAGCGTATGAATTCGAGCCAGAAGGCGGCCTCGGGAAGGGAGAAAATGACGGGCCAAGTGTGCATCCCGCTCGGCCATGTCGTGCCGGGTATAGCAATCCCCCAAAATCGCTTCCAAGGGCACAGTAAAATTGGGGCGAGCATGCTGATACTCACACTGCTCAGGGATGGGTAACCCGAGGCATGCACTGATATCCGGAACATCAAAGTAGACTGACACATTCCGAAAAGAGACCGAATCCGTGTAGTTGCTAAAACTGCTCGCCGTCTTCCCAATACTAGAAAACGCCCCGGCACTGAAAAATTTGAGAACCCACGGAACTTGAATGGGTTCAAGTGGTCCCCGGAAGCACGTGAGATGATGGAACTCCATGAGGTCGTTTAGGGAAGCCCGTCCTTGGATATCATAGGGCTTTTCTTTCATAGCATCCGCCCTTGAATGGCATTGTAGAGTTTTACCCACGCCCGGGTGGGAGAACGGCTGGCCAGAGGAGGGAGCTCGATGGTGGGCTCGCGAACATTAAAAGAGCCCTCCCCGACCTTCTTTTTACGCTTGGTTTGTTTCCAGGATGTGTTAGGCATTTTCCAAAATCTCAGCGGCGTAACGGTACACAACAACAACCCCAAACACCAACAATCGTAACAACCCGAATCCAACAACGGCTCAACTGAATCAGGATAAATAATCTCAACCCACAATTGCTAAACAAAAGGACGGCTCTTTATGCAGCAAACGGAAAGTCAACTATCGGAATCAAGCAATGGACAAAATGCACTAGACCCAACTGAAATTACCCCCAAATTTCGCACAAATCAACAAGAACCCCCAAATTTCTGAGTTAAACTCCAATACGCAATTCCAACCACACTTAATCACTGAAATCCGGCCATAACGAGATAAAAATAGCCAATGACAACCACAATAAGGCCCCACACGGCCGAAATATGCAAAAATTCAGGTAAGGGCAAGCCAATCACTAACCTTGTGGTCCAAAATTACACAAATCAGCGATTACCCGTGACCCACAAAGCCCGGAGAGAGAAGATAGCTGTTCCGGCGGTGAAACAGCGGCGAAATGACGGTGAAATTGGCAGGAATGGGCGGAGAGGTGGTGGTCGGCGGCGGAAATCGAGAGAGAGATGGAGATGATGATGTGAAGTTGACCTAATTGTGACAAAAGAGGGTCTTTTATACCTGAGCGGCGCCTAGGCGCGCGTATGACGGCGCCTAGGCGCCGTAAGCTTCAAGTCTAATTGAAATGCTACTGCTGTCCACGCCTGGGCGTGGGATATTCGGCGCTCGGGCGTAGTGAGATCGGCGCCTAGGCATGGACTTGGCCGCACTGGGGCGCGGTTAACAGGGGAGATGTTGTGAATTGGGTTGAACGGCGCCTAGGCGTGGCTGATACGGCGCCTAGGCGTGGCCAGTAGACTGTTTTGAAATCCATTTCCTGGGAAAAATAAGAAAAAGAAAAGGCTCAACACAAACAAACACAAACGAGACAAAAGAAGGAAAAAAGAAGAAACGAAAACAAAACTTGGGTTGCCTCCCAAGAAGCGCTAATTTATAGTTGTTAGCTCGACTCGGGACAAAGAATTATGGAGGATCTCGGAGAAGGAGGAACACTTTGTCCCTCAGTTCATCAGTTCCGATATACGGTTTTAATCGTTGAGCATTGGTCAAGAACGTTTGCCCTTTGTCCGTTGTGAGCTTGACGGCACCCGATGGATAGACATGGGAAATCAAGAATGGACCCGACCACTGTGACTTAAGCTTCCCGAGAAAAAGTCGGAGTCGAGAATTGTAGAGGAGAACTCTCTCGCCTTCATGAAACTCGCGGGGAATGATGTGCTTGTCGTGCCACGTTTTTGTTCGTTCTTTGTAAAGTTTTGCATTCTCATAAGCTTGGTGGCACCATTCCTCGAGCTCATGCAATTGGAGCAACCGACTGTACCTACAAGTGTGGAGTCAAAATTTAGAAATTTAGTAGCCCAATAAGCACGATGCTCAAGCTCAACCGGTAGGTGACATGCTTTACCAAAAACGAGGCGCTACGGGGACATGCCAATCGCGGTTTTAAACGCGGTCCTATAAGCCCATAAGGCGTCATCTAATTTTAGAGACCAATCTTTTCGAGATGCATTGATCGTTTTTTCAAGAATGCGTTTAATCTCCCTATTAGACACCTCCACTTGTCCACTCGTTTGAGGGTGGTAGGGAGTTGAAATCTTATGCCTTACCCCATACTTGTTCAATAAGTGTTCGAATTGCTTGTTGCAAAAATGGGTGCCCCCGTCACTAACGATAGCTCTAGGGGTTCCAAAACGAGTGAAAATTCTTTTTCGTAAAAATCGAGTAACCACCCGAGCATCGTTAGTGGGCAAAGCCTCGGCTTCAATCCATTTAGAGACGTAGTCTACTGCAACGAGAATATACTTATTGGAACAAGAACTCGGGAAGGGTCCCATGAAACCAATACCCCAAACATCAAATAACTCACACTCAAGCATGCTATTCAAAGGCATTTCATGTCTTTTAGAGATATTACCCGTGCGTTGGCACCTATCACAAGATTGGACATGCAAAAATGCATCTTTAGAGAGTGTGGGCCAAAAGAAACCTGATTGGAGTACCTTAGCCACTGTTTTAGAAGGCCCGAAATGGCCACCTACCGACATGTCATGGCAATGAGCTAGAACCGATGCGATTTCTTCCTCGGGAATACATCTTCGAATGATGCCATCTGCACAAATCTTAAATAGATATGGTTCATCCCACAAATATTGCTTCACATCAAATAAGAATTTCTTCTTTTGATGAAAAGTGATATCCGGAGGAAGAACTCCCGTGACAAGATAATTTGCAAAATTGGCATACCAAGGAGTATCGTTATGAAGTATAGCATACAATTGCTCATCGGGAAACTCCTCACAAATTGGTTTATCATGCATGCACTCGGGGGTAGGGGTCTCTATTCTAGATAAATGGTCGGCAACCACATTTTCCACTCCTTTCTTATCCTTGTTTTCTATGTTAAATTCTTGAAGAAGCAAAATCCACCGAATAAGTCTAGGTTTGGCATCCTTTTTAGCAAGTAAATACTTAAGGGCGGAGTGATCGGTGTACACAATCACCTTGTTCAAAACGAGATAGGAGTGGAATTTATCAAATGCAAATACTATAGCTAGTAACTCTTTTTCGGTGATTGCGTAATTCATTTGCGCCTCATTAAGAGTTTTACTAGCATAGTAAATTGTTTGAAATACCTTTCCCTTTCGTTGGCCCAATACCGCCCCCACGGCGGTGTCACTAGCATCACACATTAATTCGAATGGTAAGCTCTGATAAGAGGTGTTTTTACGTGTTTTTAAGACCGTAATTCTTATGATTTGGATTCACTTATTGCTTAAATCATGTCACATTTGCGTTTAATAGGTGTGTTAAGTGAATACAGGTAATAAATGAGAATACATGAAGAAAAGGGAAGAAAAACGATGTACAAAACAAGTTCAAGCATGTTTTTCAACACCTAGGCGGTTTATGCATCTCCTACCACATTCGAGCGATAATTCCGTACATTTTGAGACCGACTTAGACAAAGTTTCCTTCTACAAAGTTTTAGATGTATGTCTTAGCTTCAAATGGGAACTTGAAACATCTAAATCGGAGGTTTATAGAGATAATTGTGAAGGAAATACGATTGCTGCGCCGAACAGAGAAGTACATGTGCCAGAATACGCCCCAACGCCCTCCTAGTCATGCCTAGGCATGGATAGTCCGAATGTTACTCCTTTTCAGCCTAAATTCCAGCATTATATGATGGGTAAGAATCAATTTTGGCCATAATTCAGCACATGTGTTGAGGGATTGTCATAAGTGTGTTTCTTGGTAGATTTACTTTATGGGTGCCAAATCAGAAACAACCTCCATGTTGAAACGTAATTTAGGTATACTTAGAGACCGAATTGGACAAAATGTGCTTCTGCAAAGTTGTAGATCTATGTGTTATCTGAACATGGGGACTTGAATCATCCAATTTGAAGATCTGTGGAGAAGTTTATGAAGCAAATACTAAGACTGCGCTGGAAAGCAAGAAAATGGCAGCATGCATGTGTTTTGTTGAAGTTTTCACATGGTTATGCTTGGTGGAATTCTTAATGGCTGAAAGTTCAGCATTTTTTAGCTGGTTGGAATCTTAAAAGCCAAACTTTAAGCATCACCTTAGGTGGAATTCTCATTGGGGAACTTTAATGGGAATTCTTAATGCATACTTTAGTGAAATTTTGGCTATAAAAGGAGGGGGAACCCATACTCTTCATCATTCACTATCAATTTCAGATTCTTGGAGGAGAGGAGGAGGAGGAACAGGTCCTCCAGCTTCATTCATCACCATTCTTCATCATTCTAAGAGGAGAAAACTAGGAATTGAAGTTCCAATCAAGGGGCCATCATCTATCACATTAGAGGGAGTTTTTATAACCTTTTCATTTCATTCATGTCTATGAACATGTGTATTTATTCATTATTGTTTTTCATAATATCTATCATGAACTAAATTCATAAGACTAAGGCCATGTAAGGTCAAATTGTGATATATGCTTATAATAGATGATTGTTGAGGTTATACTTATATTGTTATGTGATGTGAATTTGTGTTTTTACCTATCTTGCATATACTTGATCACTATATGTTAGAATCTTATGCCTAGGTTGATATTTCGGGAGAAAATTAACTTAGGGTGCAAGAAATTCACATCATGACCCGCAACTAATGAGGAATTGAAAGATTCCCGGGTAAAGTTGTTCGATTCTAATCGAGTGAACTCTAGTACGTTAATGCATGTTTAGTGGTTAGATTTCCGGATAGGAATATTTGGGAAATCACGATCTAAGCATAGGAGTTTATACGTGAGACATCGGTTATTCTCTACCCTCGGAGCTCTCACCATAACAATATAAGTGTAATCATTCAACAAGAACCTTTATAAGTATATTTGATTAATTTGAACCTAGCATGTGCCTTAGTCTCCCTTTATAATTGGTTTTAAATCACATGCTCATCTTTGTTCTTGTTCTTTACAAATTTTATTTGAATTTATTCTTACTTTGTTTATTCACTTCATTACAAATCTTAAACTAGAATTCAAGTCTCCGTAGTTCGACAACCCGGACTTTTAGTCCACTTATTACTACACACGACTAGTGCACTTGCTACAATAGCACGTTAGCTTTTAGCGTGTCAAGCTCCAATCGGGCGGTGCCATGATGGGGGCGGATATCAATCGCTCCTTCAAAATTAGGAATGCCTGCATACAAGTAGAGTCGAAATCAAACGGTGCATCTTTAATGAGCAAGTTAGACAATGGTTTTGCAATTTTGGAAAAATTCAAAATAAACCGCCTATAAAAACCGACATGCCCAAGGAAACTCCTCACGGCCTTAACGAAGATAGGAGGGGGAAGTTTCTCAATGACCTCAATCTTGGCTCGGTCTACTTCAATCCCTCTATGAGAGACATTGTGACCTAGCACAATCCCTTCCCGTACCATGAAATGGCACTTCTCCCAATTTAAAACAAGATTGGTTTCCTCACAACGTTTTAAAACACGAGTCAAATGATCTAGACATGTATCAAAGGATGTTCCAAAAACAGAAAAATCGTCCATAAAAATCTCAAGGAACTGCTCAACCATGTCATGAAAAATGGCCATCATACACCTTTGAAAGGTGGCCGGGGCATTGCACAATCCAAATGGCATCCGTCTATAAGCAAACGTACCATAGGGACAAGTGAAAGTGGTTTTCTCTTGGTCCCCGGGATCTATGGAAATTTGATTATAGCCGGAGTATCCATCTAGAAAATAATAAAAATCGTGCCCGGCTAACCTTTCAAGCATTTGGTCGATGAAAGGGAGGGGAAATGGTCTTTACGGGTGGCGTCATTCAACTTACGATAATCTATGCATACTCACCACCCGGTGAGCATACGTGTGGGAATCAATACATTGTTTGCATTTTTAATCACAGTTATGCCTCCTTTCTTAGGAACCACATGAGTAGGACTTATCCATGCACTATCAGAGATAGGGTAGATTATACCTGCGTCGAGTAACTTAATGACCTCTTTCTTTACTACCTCTTGGATTTGTGGGTTAGACCTCCTTTGTGGTTGACGTGTAGTCTTGGTGGAGTCCTCCATTAGGATCTTATGCATGCATATAGCCAGGCTAATGCCTTTAATGTCCGCAATTGCCCACCCGAAAGCTTTCTTGTTAGCCTTCAACACTCCCACGAGTTGGTCCTCTTGTGCCCCTGTCAAAGAAGATGAGACAATTAAGGGCAATGTCTTATTATCATTTAAAAACACATATTTCAAATGTAAAGGCAACGGTTTAAGCTCAAGGATAGGGGCCTCTTCAATGGAAGGGCGAGGAGGAGCCGAGAGCGATCGCTTGAACTTTTCAACCCCCATAACGAGGTAAGGAGGTTGCTTTTCTAATTCACACACTATTTCCAACTTCTCCTCAATTGCCGAATCGACATCCATGGATTGCAAAAGGCATGCCTCTAGCGGGTCATCTACCATGTGTTCCTGAAATGTCTCACCAATCAAAGTGTCAAATGCACCGATGCGTAAACATGAATCATTATCATATGCATGTTTAAGCACTTTGAATACGTCAAATATAACCTTCTCATCACCCACATGAAGAGTTAGCTTACCATTGGCGACGTCTATGATTGCCTTACCCGTAGCAAGGAAGGGTCTCCCTAGAATCAACGGTACTTCTACATCCTCTTCCATGTTGAGCACCACGAAATCTACCGGGAAGTAGAATTTGTCCACTTGCACAATTACATCTTCAATGATGCCCTTCGGGTGCTTAATTAAACGGTCCGCCAATTGCAATGATATTGATGTAGGCTTGGGCGTCCCAAGACCGAGCTTTTTAAAGATAGAATAGGGAAGAAGATTGATACTTGCTCCCGAATCGCATAGCACCTTGTCAAAAGTGAGATGACCAATAGTGCATGGTATGGTAAGGCTCCCAGGGTCCTTAAGCTTGCGAGGCAATTTGTTGAGTAAGACGGCGGAGCACTCCTCGGTTAGACAAATGGTTTCGTTTTCCTCCCATTTTTGCTTGAAAAACTTAACATAGTTCGGCATTTGCAAAATAGCATCCACCAAAGGAATATTTATTCTCACCTCACGAAGAATGGATAAAATACGGATGAAACTCGGATCCATCTCCTTCTTTTTCTTCTTCTGTGCGTTTGGGAAGGGAAGACAGATCTCAATGGGAGGAGGAGGCGTTGGAGTCGACGAACTAGCCCCGAAGGAAACAGGAGGCGGCGCCTGGGCGCGGTTGGTTCGGCGCCTGGGCGTAGGTATTGCGGTGCTCGGGAGCTACTGAAAGTGGCAGTTGGTCCTGACTGGGTGTAGACGGCGCTTGAGCGTGGGCTTCCTCGCGCCTAGGCGTGGACGACAGTGTTGAATCTTTTTCCAACTGCTTCCCACTTCTCAAAGTGATGGCATGGCATTGATCTTTCGGGTTCTTCTCCGTGTCACTTGGTAGAGTTCCTGGGGCTCTACCATTTACCACGGAGGAGATTTGCCCCATTTGTGTCCTCATATCTTTCATTTCCATGAACATATCCTTCATCATATTACGGAGTTCATTGATCGACGTGTCCGATTTCCTTATATGATCATTAAGTCGCTTGTCGATTGTAGGAGGTCGTGCTTGCCCTTGCCCTTGGACATTTGGAATGCTTTGCCTCAGAGGCGGGTTGATGAAAGGAGGTCGAGGAGCTTGATAAATCCTTGGTTGTGCGTTTTGTGCGGGGTTGGGCCTTTTTGGAAAATTCTCGGGTATGTGAAAGTCCAACCGTTGTCGATTATGATTCCCAACATAATTGACGTCTTCAACCTCCGGTTTCAAAGCCACTACTCTCTCAACCACTTCCTCAACACAAGCAACCTTTTTAGAGAATGAGGCCTCTTCATCGTCGGGATAAAGCTCATCTTCCCGGGCCAATTGTTCTATTTTGTCCCATACACGTTGACAATTTAACCTAAGGAGATCTCCACCCGCACCCGCATTGAGTCTATTCCGAATACACGACCGAACCCCATCATAAAAATGTAGTACTTGTTCATTCAAACCAAAATTATGTCGGGGCATTTTCGGAGCATGCCCTTATATTTAGCCCAAGTCTCGGCTAAAGACTCATTACTTCTTTGCCTAAACCCTTTGATGTTACTCCGGAGCTCATTAATTTTGGAGGGTGGGAAAAATATGTTTAGAAAGGCATCGACCAACTCAACCCAAGTTGTAATAGATTGCGGAGGTAAGGATTTATACCATGTTGTCGCCCTATCCTTCAATGAGAAATGGAAGACTCTTAGACGAATTGCATCAAGATCCCGTGGGTGATATTGAATGGTCACAAGAGCTTCGTCTATGGTTTCCAAATGAGCGTGAGGTGATTCGTGCGGTTCTCCATAGAAAGGATCTCCTTGCACCATATTAAAGATATGAGCCGGAATGTGGTAGTTGGGTACAAAGAAGTTAGGCACGACCACGGGCCCCGGAATGGTATGGACCCTAGGTGGTAAGCTACCCCGAACCGACGGAAGTTGTGGAGGAGGTGCCCCTTGCATGGCTTGTAGAACACCTTGTAACCACTCCCTATTTTCCGGTAAGTTCATGTCCAAATTATTGGCCATTTCTCTTGCTCGCCTATTAGTCCGAAACACTCATTCAATTTCGGGCTCCAACTCGTATAGAGGCTCGTTTGAGGAACGGGTCATGAACCACACAAGAATTTAGCAATTAAACACAAGAACGAAATTAGACTAGTACGAAAAATAAAAGGAAACAAGAAAATAAACAACAAACTAGGAATTATGAAAACGTAAAACGAAAATCAAAAACTAAAATAAACCAAGTCCCCGGCAACGGCGCCAAAAACTTGACACGCTAGAAGCTGACGTGCTTGAATAGCAAGTGCACTAGTCGCGTGTAGTAATAAATGGACAAAAAGTCCGGGTTGTCGAACCTCAAGGACTTGGATTTTTAGCTTAAGATTTGCAATTAAGGTAAAGACATTTAAAGTAAAATAAGAGAAAAACAATTAAGTAAACGAAAGATCAAAGGAGGGAACAAGCTATGAATTAAACCTCACGAATTGGTTAAAAAGACTAAGGCACATGCTATAACCGAATCCACTCGTCGATATATATGAGTTACTCTTCGAATTATTAGACTCCTATTGCTTTGGTGAAAACTCCTTAATTAATCATTACCCGATGTCTCGGCACATAACAATCCTATGATTGATTGACGGTTCTCTAAATATGTCTATCCGAGAATCTAATCAACAACCATGCATTAACGTTCTAGAGTTTCCCCGGATAAATCCGGCTAACCGCACCCGGAAATCTTTACCTATTTCTAGGAGCAATTCCACATTAGTTTCAGATGATGTGTTGATTCATTTGAACCCTAACCTATCTTCTCTCGAATGACTAGATTAGGCACAATAGCAAGCATATGGAGATCAAGCATATGATTGTGATAAAAACACAAAATCAACACACAAAGCAATTAGGAATATTAATATGAAAATTAACTTCACATATATTGATTCATGAATTCGGCCTTCACATGGCCTTAGTTCTACAAGATTAGCTCATATTCAATAACTCAAGAAGGTCTAAAACAATTATATACATAGTTATTAACATAAACATGTAAATGAAATATAAAAGAAAACTCCCTAAGTCTTGAATGATGATGAATCCTTGGTTGTAGCTTCAATCTCTAGCTCAATCCCCCTTCTTCACCTTCAATTGTTGATGAAATTATGGCTCAAAAACCTAGAAAATGCTCTCCAATTCCCCCAGATTTCGAACCCCTCTTCCAATCTGAAATTTGGCTTTTAAACAATTGAAAAACGGTTACGCCGGCGCCTAGGCACCGGTAAGACGGCGCCTAGGCACGGCCTACGTGGCATACTTTTCTTGGGGGAGAAGTCCGGCGGCGCCCAGGCGCGGATAGTACGGCGCTCGGGCGCGAGAATAACGGCGCCTAGGCGCGGGTAGTGCGGCGCCTAGGCGCGGTCAACAGGGATCAACTTTGTTGTTCTTGATCGGCGCACGAGCGTGGTCAGCTCGGCGCCTGGGCGTGGTCGACAGGCTTCAAAAAAGTGTCGTGCACCGTTTTTTCCCTTTTTCTTCGTGCGCTCTTGTTTATCACCTGAAATCACTTAACACCCCAATTAAACGCAACTGTGGCATGATTTAGGCAATAAATAACTCCAACAATATCAGATCATAGGCTTAAAAACACGTAAAAACGCCTCTTATCATCCTGCCATGGCCTACCTACTTTATGTTATTATAGTAATATTTTTACTAAAAGTAATATATATATATATCTATATATATGTATATATATACGATGTGGTTCGATTTTACACCAAGAAAGTCATGCTAATTAAAAACGCGACTTTATTTTTATACGTATGAGAAATCTAACTTTTATGGAAGACGAATAATTTTGTGAAATGAATGTCAAACTTTTAATAAAAAAATAGACAAAAGAAACACTTTAAATTTCCTTTTATTGATGCTTGAATCTTTCTCCAAAGAAAATGAAGAACATAAAAATAATATACTTTCTTGAATTGTGAATCTAAAATTACAAAGAATGGAATTTCTCCTATTTATAGGCCTTAATGGCCGAATTCTCTCCCCTTTTTTCTAGGAATGGGCGACCACTTCTCCATTTTTTGGGGGGAGATGAGCTTTTTGAGGGATATTAGGTAGGATTGGATACGATTTGATTTTTATCCAATCTTATCCCTTCTCGAGCTATCCTTCTTGATCCGAGCCTTCCGCCATTTCCTTGAGCTATCTTTTTTGATCCGAGCCTTCCACCATTTCCTCGAGCTATCCTTCTTCAGCCATGCCTTCCATTATTCCTTTCAGCTATCTTTCGAACTTCTTTATGACTTACTCAACTATCCTTCTTGAATAAACAATCAATGCTCCGACTTGTAGGCTTTCTTTGAGCCCTCTTTCATGAAACCTCCTCCGAACATTTGGGCTCCTTCTTATTTTTGGCTCACTGCTTCATCCTTCGTTTGAGCCCATCTTTTAATAAAGCCCAAAACCATGTCGTAATAATTTACGGGCATATCACAAGTCCCCCTACTCTTGAGAATTTTGGAATAAAAAGGCCCAAAAAGTCTCGAGAGTAAAATAAATTGTCATAATTCCAAAGAGGGTTTGATCCTTCTTGATACACTAACTGCCTCGTTAAAAACCTTATCCGGAAAAACCGAATGGGAAAAAACCGAGGCTAAGGGAAAAAGAGTGCAGGGTGTGTCAATTTCTCCTTGTAACCTTAAGGTGGGCTCTTGATCTTTATTTTGAGGTTTCTGGTGAGCTTTCCACTCAGAAGGCAATCGAGGTACCTTGCTCTGGATATTTAGAGGCCATTATGAGCATTCCTATTGATAGAGAGACTGGCAACGAGATGGCTAAAGGGCAGGCAGCCTCTGAGCCCTTCTTTGAGACAACTGAGGAACTTGCAACTCAGGCCTTCTTCGTAGTGAATAGAGAGACTGGCAACGAGATGGCTAAAGGGCAGGCAGCCTCTGAGCCCTTCTTTGAGACAAATGAAGAACTTGCAACTCAGGCCTTCTTCGTAGTGATATTTAGCTATTCCTTTCATTTGTTTTCCTTTCTTCAAGTTGTTATCACAACACATTTTTAATATTTCCATTTGAATCTTTTATTGTAAATCTCGCTTTTGAGGCATAGATTTCGTATTTACATTCTAAGGATTTTGTTTTAATTACTATCTCGTATGTGTCCTTTTATATATGTGCTTATTTAATGTCAATACCACTGTAATATTTGTCCAGCGATTAGACATGGTAAACAAGACATAAATAAAAATGACCAAGGAAAATGAATGCTTAAAGAAAATACTTACCCATGTATAGGAGAATGCTCTGCTTCGGAAAGCTTTACAGCTTGCTTTAATTGAAGTTGTCTTTTTTTTTTGTGCTTGCCATTTAGGTGTGAGGCTCTTTAAGGTGCTCGAAATAAAGGAGACTTTTTTCAGGTGTTCGAAATAAATGAGGCTTCTTCAGGTGCTCGAAATAAATGAGGCTTCTTCAGGTGCTCGAAATAAACGAGGCTTCTTCAGGTGCTCGAAATAAACGAGGAATCTTGAGGTGATCGGGATAACATAGACTTCTGGGAATACTCCAGGTTCTTCTTGAGTGCTCGAAATAAACGAGACTTTTTATTGAGTGCCTGAATTTTCACAGGGCTTAGTGGTGCCTGGTTTTTCACAGGGCTTATTGGTGCCTGGTTTTTCATAGGGCTTAGTGGTGCCTGGTTTTTCACAGGGCTTAAGAGTGCCTGGTTTGTCACAGGGCTTAGAGGTGCCTGATTTTTCACAGGGCTTAAGGATGCTTGGTTTTTCACAGGGCTTACAGGTGCCTGGTTTTTCACAGGGCTTAAGGGTGCCTGGTTTTTCACAGGGCTTAAGCGTGCCTGGTTTTTCACAGGGCTTAGAGGTGCCTGGTTTTTCACAGGGCTTATTGGTGCCTGGTTTTTCACAGGGCTTAAGAGTGCCTGATTTTTCACAGGGCTTAGAGGTGCCTGATTTTTCACATGGCTTATTAGTGCCTGGTTTTTCAAAGGGATTAGAGGTGCCTGGTTTTTCACAGGGCTTAAGGGTGCCTGGTTTTTCACAGGGCTTAGAGGTGCCTGGATTTTCACAGGGCTTAAGAGTGCCTGGTTTTTCACAGGGCTTAGAGGTGCCTGGTTTTTCACTGGGCTTATCAGTGCCTGGTTTTTCACAGGGCTTATTGGTGCCTGGTTTTTCACAGGGCTTCTTTCTTTTGCAATGACTTATAAAGTAATGCAATCGAAATAATTATTTATTCATCTTTCTTCATACGTCAAACCTCCTTAGATTCTGCATGTTCCAAGGCCTGGATAGCCTCCTTTCGTCCATGTCTTCTATCATGTAAGCACCCTCTGAAAGGACTTGCACTACTTTGAATGGACCCTCCCATTTGGGTCCCAATTTTCCTACTGGCTTCAGAACATCAGCTCTCCGGAGGACTATGTCCCCCACTTGCAGTTCTCGGTTGAGAACCCTCCGATTGAAGGCGCTGGCAACCCTTTGTTTATATTTGGCCATCCGTAAGAAACGCTCCTTGCCTTCTCTATCACCTCCAAACTTTCTCGCATTAATTCTTCATTTCTCTCAGGGTTGCAATACTTCATGCGCTGCATGAGCATACTGACTTCTGGTGGAATCACGGCGTCGGCCACGTACATGAGGCTAAAAGGCGTTTCACCCGTGGTGCTACGAGGGGTGGTACGGTATGACCAAAGGACACTGGGTAACTCGTCTACCCAGGAACTTCCTCCTCCTTGGATCCTTGTCTTCAGGCCTTGCAGGAAGATCCTATTAATCATCCCTACCTGACCATTGCACTGTGGGTGCCCTACGGCGGTAAACAGTTGCTTTATGCCCAGGTCTTGACACCAGTCTTGGATTCTTGCTCCTTGAAATTGTCGTCCATTATCAGAGACTATTTTTCGAGGGATCCCGAATTTGAAGAGTATCAACTTCTTCAAAAACTTGATCACCTCTCCCTCCGTGATCTTGGCCAGTGGTTAGCCCTCCATCCATTTACCGAAATAATCGACTGCCACCAAGGGGAACTTCTTCTGCCCGGCCGCCAAAGGGAATGGTTCTAGAATATCTATCCCCCATTTGGCAAAGGGGTATGGTAAACTCATGACTCGCATTAGTTCTGTAGGTTTATGGAGGAGGGTAGCATGCCTTTGACAGTGCTCAAACTTCCTTACCAAGTCCTTAGCATCGGCCTTCATGGTGAGCTAAAAATAGTCAGCTCTGATTGCTTTGGCTGCAACAGCAGTCCCCCCAGCATGGTTGGCACAAAGTCCTCCATGGATCTCCTCTAAGATGAGCACTCCATCCTTTCGAGAAAGATAACTTAGGTATGGTTGTGTAAACGATCTCTTATACAGCACTCCATTTAAGAGAGTGTACCTCCGGGCTGTGTATTGCATGCGTGCAGCTTCAACTTTATCATGGGGTAACTCTCCTTCCTGAAGCTAGCTCAAAATGGGTTCTCTCCAATCACCAGCCTCTTCAATGACATACACGAAATCCTCTGCGGTGGCACTAGGCATCGACTGTATGGTGACCTGCCTCGTATGGCAGTCCACTAGGGGGCTAGCTAGCTTGGCTAGGTAATCTGCTTTGTTGTCCTCTGACTGAGGTATTTATCGTATCTCAAAGCTCTCGAACTCTCCTTTTAGCTCCTTTATCTTTTTTAAATACTCTATCATCCTAGCTTCCATAGCTTCATATTGTCCAGCTACTTGGCAAGCCACCAGCTGGGAATTCGAGTAAACCACCAGGTGCTTAGCTCCTACTTTCAAAGCCATCCTCAAACCAACGATTAGGGCTTCATATTCAGCTTCGTTGTTAGATGCTCGAAACTCGATTTTTATCGCGTACTCCAGTTTGTTACCCTCAGGATTGGTTAACACTATACCAGCTCCACTTCCAGCCATTGTCGATGAACCATCCACGGGTAAGAGCCAAACTTGTCTCTCCTGTTGCACCGAAGGGACCTTCGAGATAAAGTTCGCTAACGCCTGGGCTTTAATGGCCGGTCTGGGAGAATAGGAGGAGTCGAACTCGCTCAATTCTACCGCCCACTTGATCATTCTTCCTGATACTTCTGTGCAGCCTAAGATTTGCTTCAAGGGATGGTTGGTACGTAATTCCACATGGTATGTGAGGAAATAAGGCCTCAGCTTCCTTGCAGTAGTCACCAGGGCGAAGGCAACCTTCTCAATCTCGGTGTATCTAGATTCAGCACCTCGTAGCATTCGGCTTACATAATATATGGGTTTTTGGTCCTTTCCTTCTTTTCTTATGAGCACAGAGCTGACGGCATGCTCCGAGATAGCTAAAGATAAGTATAGAGTTTCTCCCTACACTGGTTTTGTTAGCAGAGGCAAATTAGCAAGGTATGCCTTCAATTCTTGGAAAGCTTCTTGGCATCCTTCGTGTAAAGCTCTTTCATGAGCTCGCCTTGCTCTATGTGAATCCCCATTAGTGGGACCTCCGGATACCATGTTGATGACTCCTTTCATGACTATCACCTTTTCCTTCATTGGCGCATTTCTTCCTGGGCCACCTTGAGGATTTTCTTGGTCCTGCTTGATTTGGGGTTCACAGGCCCCTTTTCAGCACTACGTGGCCACTTCACGTAACTCTTGTGCTCTATAGCCATGAGAACTTGCAACGACGATACCTTCAACAGCATGAATTGAGTGTATCGACGCTCCTCAGGACGTCTATCTTCGGCTCGGGGTCTCCTAGGTACAAATTTAGCATCTTTACCATCCTTATTTAGTGGTAATGATTCAGCTCCCTTCATCATGGCTGCCTCCTCCATGTTTACATGATTTTCTGCCCTTGCCAGCAGATTATCAAAACTAAATGCAGGCTTCTTGGCTAACGACCTAAAAATGTCTCCTTCCTTCAATCCTTGAGCAAATGCGTTACTCAACACCTCCGCATTGGCAGAGGGTACCTCCAGGGCCGCCGTATTGAATCTTTGAATATACCCCCGTAAGAGCTCATTAGCCATCTGATGCATGTTGAATAGGCTAAGAGAAGTCTTCTGATACTTCTTGCTACTGGCAAATTGATGTAGAAACATTGATTTGAATTCTTTAAAAGAATTGATAGAATTGGGAGACAATTGCTTGAACCACTGCTGGGCAGACCGTGTCAGTATGGTCAGGAATACTCGGCACTTAACTCTGTCGGAATATTGGTGTAACAACGCGCAGTTCTCGAATTTCCATAGGTGCTCATTGGGATCCGATGAGCCGTCATACTCCGACATATTAGGCATCCGAAAGCTATTAGGTAGCTCATCAGCTAGTATCTGGGGCTCGAAAGGGATCCCCTTCGGTGGGTTATGCATGCTCACTCCAAGACGTTGCCTCATTTCTCTCATTTCTTCCTGCATGCCCTCAAACCTCTCCATTGTATGGTCATGAGGCCTTCTTACAGCTTCCCTCTCGGGTTCATTAATGCTTGTATATGCGTGTGATGTCCTTAACTGAGGACCACCCGAGATAGCTAACTGAGGGGACACCATCCTTGTATCAACTGGCGGAAACATCATTGGCAGAGCCCTTGGGGCGTAGAATATTAGTTGGGCTTCATTTCTTATGCCAGTTAACTGGAAGACAGCAGCATCTGGAATGGGCATCATCATCGGAGCACCCTGGCTTGGGGCAACGGGGGGAAGAGCCACCGTATTCAAAGCATAAGGGAGATTCGGGAAGTTGTTTCCCTCCCTGGACGCCTGGAAAGCTGAAGCTTACTGATTGTGTGTCGTTAGGAAGCTGTGTCCCATATTAGCCACCTGGGAAGCTAGAGCTTGTGGATTATACGCCGCTGGGAAGCTGTTTCCCATATTGACCATCGGGGAAGCTGGAGCTTGCTGATTGTACGTTGCTGGGAAGCTGTGTCCTATATTGGCCACCTGGGAAGCTGGAGCTTGCGGATTGTACGTCGCTGGAAACTGTTTCCCATATCGGCCACCTAAGAAGCTGGAGCTTGCGGATAGTATGCTCCTGGGAAGGTATTTCCCATATTAGACGCCTGAAAGCTTGAAGCTTGCGGATTGTATGCAGTTGGGAAACTGTTTTCAACGTTAGACACCTGGAGGATGGGAGCTCGGGGAGCATGATTTATTTGGAAGCTATTCCCCGCGCAGAACACCTGGAAAGATGAAACTTGGGGAGCGCACGTCACTGGAGGCCTGGTGTTCATCGTGCCCAATGGTGGAGGTATCGGGTCGTTAACTACCTGCGTAGATGCTGTCACAACGTCGGTGATAGTAGAATTGGGTGCCATTTCTGCCATGGATTGCTGCAAAATGGGTAAACTTGACTCCATACTTCTAGTGTGTCTTCTTACATACACAATTAGATGGGTCTCGTTTCTAGTCTCCTGAAGAGTTATTACGGAAGGTTGTGAAGAGACACGCGCCGGCGGCTCGATAGTTTGGGGATCAACTGAGACTACTTTCGAGCCAACGATGGGGGCGGATGATAGCGCCGAGCTCGGCTCTTCTCCAGTAGTTGGAATGACTTGATTTTCTTCAGGTGATGAAGTGTGGATTTATTGTGATTGCTGATTACGATGCTGCTTTGAAGGATCGAAGTCATGGCAATGGCGAACAGAGGTTCCTATTGACCAGCTAGCTGGGGTGCATTCTCCAATGGAGGCATGCTCAGTAGCAGGTTGTAGAGCACAGAGTGTGTATGCTGTGCATTCTCCAATAGCGGCATGCTCCGGGCCTCCTCTTTCAACTTGTTTCTCTTTGCCCAAGGGAGGTCCACTTTCGTATACCGGAGGTATAAATTCGATAGTCCCCCTTGTCGATAGCACTATGTTGTCAATCCTTCGATGGCGGCATGCTCTAGCCCTCTCTGTCAACTTGTTGCTCTTCACCCATGGGAGGTCCATTTTTAAGTAGTGCCATGCTTTGCCAGGCTCTAAGGAGCACCGGACGCATGTACGCTAGCTAAGGAACATTTCTCCTAGCATATAGCTTGAGGAGATGCCGTCAAGTGCAACAAGTGTGTACTTCTGCCCTCCTTCTTCTCCTTGATGCTCCTCGCCATTGACAGGTCCACTTTCTTGTACGGACAATGTATGCTCGGTAACTCCTTGTGATGTGGGTGCTTTGGGCCTGGGTGCTCCTAAGGGATAGATGATAAGAGTGCTAGCTGGTTAAATTGGGTGCGTATCCCATCACAGTAGCCTGCGAAAGGAATGACACTCCCGAGGCAGCTGATAAGAGTGCTAGTGGGATAACTCCGGGCATGTACACCTTCGAAGTCGTCTGTGAAGGGAATAGAGCTCCCAGGATAGCTTATAGGAGTGTTGGTGGGATAACTCCTGGTGTGTACGCCATCGCGGTCACCTGTGAAGGCAATGGGGCTCCCAGGATAGCTGATAGGTGTGCTGGCGGGATAACTCCTGGTGCATACGTCATCGCAGTCGCCTGTGAAAGGAATGGCACTCCTGCTGATCAGCTAGCTAAGGCACATTTCTCTATTGGAGACCACCTTAGTTTCACATCAGGGAATGTGGGACGTGCGTGGCTAGATTCTATCCAAAACTCCTGGTACGCTAGTCTTCTCCATGGCTAGGTCTCTTGCTAAGATTTTTTTCATATCTTTGGGCGCTGTTTCTCAAAGGAACCAGTCCGAATCCGACTTTACTTCCTTCTGGAAAGTTGTAGATCTGCTCGTGATCTTTTCCTTCCAACTGACCTTGACCTAATCCAAGGCCTGAATCGCAATTTATGATTTTTCCACCGAAACTGCGCAGCCCAGTCCGCAACCGAATTCTGCATCATCTTCATGAACACTTTCGAGCCTTCATACTTCCGAACTGGATCTGGATGTCTTCATAAAAATTGTAGGTCTTTGTCTTGGATTTTCAGTAATATAAACATCACTGAAAATGGATGTATGTAACTCCAGATATATCGATATTTCCAAAATTGCGTAAAATCGTCTAATTTGGTCGAAAATAACTCTTTTCACTCCAAAACCGAGATTTCCACATCGGAAAGTGGAAAAGAGTCAAACTTCTGGATTTTCTTCAAAATTTGTCATCATAACTCACGTCTTCGACTCAGATTTTCCCACAGACGGCGCCACTTGATGCGGTTCGATTTTACACCAAGAAAGTCATGCTAATTAAAAACGCGACTTTATTTATATACATATGAGAAATCTAACTTTTATGGAAGACGAATAATTTTGTGAAATGAATGTCAAACTTTGTATAAAAAAATAGACAAAAGAAACACTTTAAATTTCCTTTTATTGATGCTTGAATCTTTCTCCAAAGAAAATGAAGAACATAAAAATAATATACTTTCTTGAATTGTGAATCTAAAATTACAAAGAATGGAATTTCTCCTATTTATAGGCCTTAATGGCCAAATTCTCTCCCCTTTTTTCTAGGAATGGGCAACCACTTCTCCATTTTTTGGGGGGAGATGAGCTTTTTGAGGGATATTAGGTAGGATTGGATAAAATTTGATTTTTATCCAATCTTATCCCTTCTCGAGCTATCCTTCTTGATCCGAGCCTTCTGCCATTTCCTCGAGCTATCTTTTTTGATCCGAGCCTTCCACCATTTCCTCGAGCTATCCTTCTTCAGCCATGCCTTCCATTATTCCTTTCAGCTATCTTTCGACTTCTTTATGACTTACTCAGCTATCCTTCTTGAATAAACAATCAATGCTCCGACTTGTAGGCTTTCTTTGAGCCCTCTTTCATGAAACCTCCTCCGAACATTTGGGCTCCTTCTTATTTTTGGCTCACTGCTTCATCCTTCGTTTGAGCCCATCTTTTAATAAAGCCCAAAACCATGTCGTAATAATTTACGGGCATATCAATATATATATATATATATATATATATCCTGCCATAGCCTACCTACTTTAATATATATATATATATATTAGAAGCAAAACTTGGAAACCTTGAGCGCCTGGGATCCTTACTTATTTAGATTCGAATGATGATGTGGCACTTTCGAGAGGTTGGATATGGAGGGCATTTTGGTCTTTCCTGAAGAATTCAGAGAACATGATACTTTTTCGTCATCTGCTCGAACCCGCGTCTCAATTTTCATCGCAGCACCACTAACCAACTCCTCATAAGGCACCACCACGTCAACATTCCTACGAAATTCTTGTTTTCGCCGCCGGATAATACGACGTCGTCGTAAGGTTTCTTTGAGGAAGAGGAAAAGGCATTTGTGGTGGTAGTAGAGTAGTTTCTTCTGTCCATGGAAATGAAAATAGAGAGAATTTTATATACTTTTTGTCAGTACTGTTTCGAACCTTCAATTCGAGCATCTCTCAGCCATCCTCTTTGATTCGCCTTTCGAGTAAACAGAGATCACTGAGAAAATCGCAGAAAAATTATTTCTTTCATTTTCTCGAGTTTACCCCTTCAATTAAGATTCGATTAATGGTAAATCCCCGAATTCTTGCCCTTCACAACCAGTTCCATTTCGTTCCTCAAGCCCTCGAGCACATATCTTGGATTGCGAGGATGCCCAAGATTTGTATCAAATAATCATGCATTTCGAAGTACTTTACCGAATGTTTGAAACTACACATAAATACCAATTTTAAAAATATAATTCGAAATATTAAGATTGATCCATTTCGATTTGTACAAATTTCTTCATAACTCTTTCAGATGAGTTTTCAATTTTCCTGGCATTTACCTATTGTTTCTTCGAAAACCAAGCCTGTACATCCTCTCAATAATCATTTCGACCTGATTTAGGTATCAAAGAATTCCCCCCTAATACTTCCTCCCATATGGGCATCGGGCACAACTTGCCCCTCCTGCATATGGTACTTGGATATTATTTGGGAACGTAAAACTTCCTTGACTTATCGGCATATTCGAGAAGCCATTGTTTCCCATAATAAAACGAGCGTTCGACTAACTCCCACTGTGGTCGCCAAAAATTTGTATCGTGTTTTCAAACAAACTAGCCTAGGGAAGGATTTCGAATGTTCGATCCAAGTCCCTTGATAATTCACAACTTAGAATTATCTTTCAACCCCTGCGTTCGATACGCTAAACGGTGGTTCATGTCTTTAATTGACATTTTAGTTGTTCATTTCGAGTATGAGAATGACGAATGAAAAACTCAAATCAAGATACAAATTACCTATCGATACTTAAATATGGATATGAGATAATTTATACTTCCATGAGATTCTTCAATTCTGAAAAATTACAGGCAATCGAATGCTGATACAAGTCTTGAAGGCAAATGCCATCGAATCTACACTAAATTACATTACAGCTACTCCTAATTTACGCTACGATCTACTCCTACATTTCGCTAAAACTACTCCTAAGACTAGAGTTAATTCTAAGAAAACGAAATTGCAGAAGTTTGATGATCTTGTGATGTCTTTTTCTCTTCTCCGCGGCTCGTATATATAAGAGTCTTTGAGGAACCCACGTTCCTTTTCTTCGGGAACCGCCTTTAACCGTCTTCAACTGCTCTTTCAAATATTTTCAAGGAACCCATGTTCCTTTTCTTCGGGAACCGCTTTCAACCATCCTCAACTTGCTCGAGCAGAGTAATTCCACTGAAATGCTCGAGCTAGAGCGCTCGAGCACTTGACTCGAGCTGCCATTTTCTGTGGACCCAATTTCCTTCTTTTCGAATTTCTACAGTTTGGGTTATTTGGGCTCTGTATTTCGAAAGCTCAAATTATTTTATGGTGTAAACAGCAGCAATGGGGGAGGTGTCGGGGGTGTAAGTGGGTATTGTGATTGGAGCTCAGCCGAAGAGGGCTTGGTAAGGGGACATTCCGATCGCGGTGTCTGAAATGGTGTTGTACCAGTACTAGGCGTGGTGGAGGAAACGGGTCCATTGCGTGGGGTGATCCGACGTGAAACAACATTGGTAGCATTCGAGTGAGCGATTAACAACTTCGGTTTGGCCGTCGGTTTGAGGATGATATGAGCTGCTGTAATGTAGTGAGGTACCGAGGTGATGGCGAAGGGCTTTCCAGAATTGGCTGAGAAAGAGAGGGTCGCAGTCGGAGACAATACGTTTAGGGAGACCATGGATTTTGTAAAGGTCGGTGAGGAAGATGGATGCGAGATATGGGGCGGTGTATTTGGGAGGGAGAAGGATGAAATGAGCGAATTTGCTTAAACGGTTGACAACGACCCAGATTGCTATTTTGCCACTGGAATTGGGAAGGGAGGTGATGAAATCCATTGATATATCTTCCCAAACATGTTCAGGAATGGGTAATGGTTGAAGGAGCCCATAAGGTTTGGTAGTGAGGTACTTGTTGTGTTGGCAAGGGTGGCAGGCAGCAATGAATTCACGTACAGTTTTACGCATTTGAGGCCAATAGAAGAGAGCCGAAAGGCGGCTTAAAGTTCCTTTGATACCCAAGTGCCTCCCCATGGGAGATGAGTGAAACTCAGTGATCAAAAGAGGACGGCGCCCACGGCAGTAGTGATATCAAAAGAGGCTGAAAAGTCAGGCAAGGCGAGGACTGGAACTGTGGTCATTTTGGTTTTGAGAGTGTCGAAGGATTGCTGTGATTTGGTATCCCATTCAAACTTGCTGGCATGCAACAAATCAGTGAGTGGGGAGGCAATTTGAGCATAATGATGAACGAATATGCGGTAATAGCCGGTTAAACTCAAGAACCCACGGAGTGCCGAAACTGTTGTAGGAACATGCCAATCGAGAATGGATTGAATTTTGGCCATATCAACGCTAACAACTGAGCCAGAGATTACGTGGCCCAAGTAATGAATGCGAGAAACCGCAAACACACATTTGGAGAGCTTGGCAGTAAACATGGGCTAATAAAATTCAGAAAACTTGGCTCAAGTGAACAAGATGGGAAGTCAAGTCCTCACTGTAAACAAGTATGTCGTCGAAAAAAAAGAGAACGAATTTACGGAGATAGTCGTGAAAAAAATCATTCATCGCTGCCTGAAAAGTTGAAGGAGCGTTAGATAAACCGAATGGCATGACCAAAAATTCATAATGGCCATCGCGAGTATGAAATGCCGTTTTTTGGGTATCATGCGGGATGAATCTGATTTGGTGGTAGCCCGATAGCAAGTCAATTTTTGAGAACACGATGGCTCCTCGTAACTCGTCTAACAACTCATCAACAGTGGGTATGGGGAAGCGATTCCGAACAGTGATGGCATTGAGGGCTCAGTAATCGACACATAACACGAAAAATCCTTACGTGTTTGAAACAGCAAGTGGACTGGTCGTGTGAATAAAGTGGATTTTTAAGTCCGGATTGTCGATCCCACAAAGACTTGTATTTTAGACTTTTTGAATTTAAAGCAAGCAATAATTAAACTAAAACTAAAGATTTAAAAATTTTAAAAGCAATAAAATAAACTAAAACAAGAATTAACTCAAATATTATGGAAGCAAGATACAAGAAATAAGATGTCGAAATCATGATAGCTATGGAAGAGAGCAACTAAGATACATGAGTGGGCATAATTTAATTAATTCTTGTTAAAATCACGTTATCATATTATTAGATTACTGTTGCTTTGGTGGAAATTCCTTAATTAATTACTACGCGATGCCTCGGCTGTAATAATCTTATGACTAAGTGATGGTTCTCTAAATACGTCTATCCGAGAATCAAATCATTAATCATGCATTCACGTTTTAGAATTTCCCCGAATAAATCCGGCTAACAGCACCCAAAAATCTATACCTATCTCTAGGAGCAATTCCTCATGTTTTTCGGATGATGTGATGATTTCTTTGAACCCTAACTTATATTCTCTCGAATGAATAAATTAAGCTAATTAGCAAGCATATGGTGATCAAACATATGATTGGAATTAAAGCACAAAATCAATACACAAAGCAACAATAGAATTAATATGAAAAACACAATTTATAACTCAAATATCATAATTTAGCCTCAACATGGCCTTAGTTCGAAGAATCTAATTCATCATAAAAGATAAAAGATAAAAGATAGAAACTTAAATTAAGATTCATATTCATAGACAAAAACAAATCTGAATCTAATAAACTCTCTCTTATTTTTGATGGTTGAACTTCGATCTTCATCTCTTCCATACTTCTTGATTTCTTCACCTTCAAAGGTTTTTGAAAATCTTCATGAATATGTAAAAACTATGTCTAAACCCCATTAGGGCTCTATTCTATGTGTATTTTTGTCTCCTTAACCCTAGAGAACTGATGTGATATATATAAGGGTGGAAGGGGAAGACTCCAACTTGAATTAGAATTGGAAATTTCCAAAAATCTGCTGTTTTTCCCATCAGATGCAATGTTCGAACATCCACAAGCTAACAATCGAACGTTAGGAACAATAACATTTTGCCTTCTGCGCAGCAATCTTGTTTCCTTCATAACGTTCTCCACAGACCTCCAATTTGGGTGATTCAAGTTGCCACATGATACTAAGACAGAGGTCTACAACTTTATAGAAGAAATATTTGTCAAATTTCATCTATAAATACTCCGAAATTCTGCATTTCCGTCCATTTTTCCTCAATTGCAATGATTTTCCACCTTTACTCAATAAGCACACAAATTAAACGCATATGTGGCATAAATCATGCATAAACCAATGTAAATAACATAAATATAAGGCTCTAAAACATGTAAATCTCACACCTATCAACACAGAACCGCCATGTTCCATCGGTTTTGCGTACAAGGAGGACTGGAGAGGAGAAGGGGCTGCGACTGGGTGTTATGATGCCACCGCGTAACATATCAGTAATTAATTGGGACATCACTTCTTTTTGATAGTGGGGATAACGGTAAGGTTTAACATTGACGGGTTGAGAGTGGGGTTGGAGATGTATGTGGTGGTCATGTGGGTGGGTGGGGGTAACGAAGTGGGTGTTTGGAAAAGGGTTTCGAATTCGTTCAGGAGGGGTTGGATGGCAGGGTGAGTGTTGGGGTTGGAGGGTACGGATGTAGGCAGATGTGATGGTGGTGTGTTGAAAGAGAGGGAGAGAAGTGAAGCAATCGACTCGGTGTGAATCATTCTGTTGATTTGAGTGGGGGAGGCGGCGGTAATGGATGGATTTCCAGATAAGTGAATGAAACTATTATTGTGGGTGAAGCTCATGGAAGGAATGGAAAAATCAGCAGTAATCGGGCCGAGAGTGTGCAACCATTCAATGCCCAACACTATGTCGGCACCCTGGATAGGGAGAACAAGAAGGGACAGCATGAACCGGGCAGTGGAAAGGCTGATTTCCACAACAAAGCAGCGTCCATGGCATTCTAAGTGCTTACCATTGCCCACCATCACGTGGAAATTGGGCACGGGCTGAATAGGCAGGTGCAAAAACTCCGCGACATATGGTTGAATGATATTATGAGTGCTACCGGAGTCAATGAGCACGGGAAATTGGTGCCCGGCTATCAAGCAATTGACACGTAAGGTTTTGGGGGTAGGGAGGCCGACATAGGAAGCCATGGATAGGTGGAAGGAAGGATCGACTGAGTCATCCCGAGGGAGTAATAATGTGGGAAAGGGTGGGAAAGGGGGTTGATCTTGGATGGGGTCAAGGATATGGGTTGCGAGGTCGGAAGCGGGTTGATTGGAGAGACTAAGGAGGGGTCCGGTGGGCTCGAAATTATTCGGGCTGATGAGAGTGAGGAATTGTGGGGATTTACATTTATGTCCGGGCTGATATTGCTCGTCACAACTAAAGCGGAGGCCTTTAGAACGGCAGTCTTGGATTTCCACAGGGGTGAGGCGATGGAAATCAGGGGAGTTTTGAGGTTTTAAGAGTGGAGTGGGGGCGGTTAGGAGTGGGCACGAGGGTGGTGGTGGGAAGGGTCTGTTAGAGTATATGCCCTCGAATGCCATAAAAAGAATAGATTTATAGGGTATAAACATTGTAACTAAACTATGGTTTTTCTATTAATATAAGGCAGTTGATTGTTGTTTTCTTATAGGCATTTATAAGGTGTGAATAAACAACGTAAAGTCCTTGATGACAAGGCGAACCTTCTACCTCCTATGGGATAGGAGGAAAGGCACTAGAATGGTTTGACCCTTGACATCCAGAAGGGTTCGCAAGTCTAAGAAATATTGATTGGGCATCAATAGTGAATAAAAACTTGTATGATGTAAGTTTCGACAGAGAAAGTGCCAGTCGTACACTATGGAAATGGTAGTGGGAACTTATATCATAGACGTGTCAATTGGACTGATATGTTCGAACACGGCTCGCATCAGTTCATCACATGGGTAATTCACTCATTGACAGTCAATGATGAAATTGATAAGTAGTGATAGGTACGTGGGAACCTCTGACTTGAGAAATCGAGTTGAAGATGTACTTGTGACGTCAAGTCTGTCATTAGAGTAGTTAGATTCAAATCACCTGTTGGTGGAATCGACCTCGAAGTGCGACTTGATGGGCAGGTAGCATTGTTAATTGATTTGCAATATGAAATTTATTCTCTCATAAGTGAATGAGTAAAATACCCTATGCGATCATGAATAAGTGAGGATGAAAGTCTTTGGCCAAAGCATTTAAATACCTCGACTTATTATGAGCTTAGGCATATGGTCAAGTTATATGAGTTTGACTTTAAACCATGACTCTTACTTGACTGGGATATAAGAATAATAGGTTTATACACGTACGGTATTCACGGCGTAAAGGTTTGGAATGATCCTATTCATTCGTTCTCAATTGGGTTACGGTGTGAGCTATTAGACTAGCTAGGTGTCACTCACACCCCTTTGGATTCCTCCCAATTGCCTTTTGAGACGAACCTAAAGAGTCGCGCTTAAAGGAAGTGCAAAAGGAAAAACATGGGAAAAAGACTTGCGAGAAATTCATGGCATTGGATGCCGTAATTAATTAATTAATTAATTATTGGATAATTTAATTAATTAATTAAATTAATGAGTTAATTAATTTCTTGGAGAAATTGAATTATAAATTAATTAGGAATTGAATTAATTGGATTATCAATTTATTTATTGGACAAATAAATTATCCGATTAATTAATTAGCAAGCAAGACGAAAGCTCGAAGGCTTCTGAGCCCACTAAGGGGCGGCCAAATAGACGCCCAAATAGGGCTCTTGCATGCTAGTGTTATTATTTCATAATGATATAAATATATCACAAGGTGAAAAATAACACAAGACAACTTACATAATTTTCACTCCAAGAAAATGTCTCCCACCTCTCTCTCTCTCTCTAGCCGTCTTTGACAAGGAAGAAAGGAGGAGTTTTTCGTTTTTGATTCCGGCGTGACGAATTAGAGACGTTGGCAAATTCGGCGTTAGAGAAAAGGATCACGTTCAGAAATCAACATATGCGAGAACGATAATTTTCTATATACAATTAAACACGAGGATTAGAGATGATTCGGGCTTTGGGAATTAAATTTACTTTCTTCTGCATTTTATTCATATAATTCCCAACAGTGGTATCAGAGCCAATCTCTGAATTCTGTGTTTAATTGCTTATGTGATTGACTGTTTTTTTTGTGTTTCTGAGGCCTGCTTTGAACGTGTTTTTCATATGCAAATATTATGAATCTCGCTGCATTTTTCTCATGAACGTTGTAGTTCAATTAGTTGCGAATCTGAGCATATAAATTTTAAGAGAATCGAAGAATTATAACCCTGAGACGAGCGTGACGCAAAACACGTGCGCAGTCTGAGCGCTGTGCGCGCAATAGGAGGCCTTTTCGGCCTCCCGTTGCGCACTGCGCACACTGGGTGGGCCCCCAATGACGTGCCATTTCACGAAGCCGGTCAGAGGGCCAGGCTTGACGCTGGGCGTGCGGCCAAGCACGATTAAATCGTGCGCTGGGTGCACGGCATACACCGTGCCATGCGCCCAGCGCACAGACCTGTTTCGGGGCCCGGGTTTTCGTGACTCGGGCCCTAATGGGTCGGATTATATTTTTCTAAGGTCCAAATTTTAATTGAATAGGTGTTTGGGCTATTTTAGTTATCCGAGTGGGTCAAAAGGATGATGACCCGGATTTAATTAAAAATGGGCCCAAATTGTTTTGATTAAAATTGTGGATAATTCAATAAATTAGTTATTGGGCCTAATTAATTAATTTTGAATATGCCAATGGTTGGTAATTTAATTTTGATAAAATTAAGTCCAATATAGTTTTTATTGATCTTTATTTGAATGAAATAATTAATTAATAAACTCTTGGAGAATTTTATTTATTAAGTTATTTATTTAAATAAAGAATTCTCATAAATAGGATTATTTTCATATGAATCAATAAAATTTGGAATTTTATTATGGAAATTAATTAAATTGAACTAATTAATTTTTATTAATCACCAACATAAGTGCTTTATTTATCGCGAGCATGTATTATGTGATTGTGACATATGTCTATGGGCTTAGATTGCTTCTTTTGATTATGTATTTCTTTTGATGGGTTGTAAAGGCCGGTTTGAGCCCATTTTATTTTATTTCTAGATTTATGTATAGGTTTTAAATTACCTCTTGTAATAAATAGAAATAGAATAGGCCTTTCAAGATGGAGATCATGCAAAAGAAGAGAAGCTTGGAGTCCACCAAGATTAGCTAGACTTTTCTTTTTCAATTTTATGATGGCTCATTGGCTTGGGCCCTCTAGATAAAAGCCCATAGACTTGTGTGTTGTATTATTACTTTCGATGCATGTTCATTTGTTGTATGAAGCATGTGTGTTATCAATATGCGCTATATAAATTTGGTAAATGTGCAAAGTGAGACGAATTAAATGTTTAGAACATGAATTTTCCCAAATAAAAATTATACTAAGTTAGTAAGGGGTGCTAGGCATCCTTTCCCTCTACTAAACTTGATAAGATCAAAGATTAAATCCATATGTGGCATTTTCCCAGTAAGTGGGGGTCATGTATCAAGATTTAGTTCTAGAATTTCATTAAGTGCATTAGATGCCTTAATCGAGACATATTTCACCCCAAATATCGTTAAAGGGTTGCAAGGTGAAATTCAAATGTTAGATTATGATGAGTGAGTGGGAATGAACTTATATAGTCCACATTACCAATAAATCATTAAAGGGTTGCGGTTTTTGTGGATTATGGGATAAATATGATTGAACCGTCTATTTGATAGACTGATGTTTGACATCACTTTAATTAAGTAATGGATCAAATATCGTTAATGGGTTGCCATCCATTATATTAATTAAAGAACTCAATCCCCACCACGAAGTTTTCATCAACGATCGCTTCCGTCTTTTCACAGTGGGAGTGTGAAATTTCGAAAAATGTAGTGGGAGCCAAGTTATAAGTTGAAGTCCTTGATTTTAAACTTGGTCTTAGTTTAGTCCAATAATCTAATTAAGTTTGGTTTATTTTTTGCAGTTATTTTTTTTATCTCTCTCGTTTTTCAAAATGACAATCAACCCACTTTTCGTATTACTCGAAAAGAATATCCTTACCGGACCCAACTACATGGATTGCCTAAGGAATTTGAGAATATTTCTCAATATGGAGTCTCTAGGATACGTGTTGGACACTGATATCCCTGTTCCACCTGCCAGAACACGTGTCAATGAAGAAGAAGTCCAAGCTCATGAAAAATGGGTAAAGGACTACGTCCGAGTGCGTGGGTACATTCTTGGCTCTATGACGAATGAGCTACAGAGGTCCCATGACAAGATTACCACAGCGAGGGCTATCTTGGCGCACTTGGTCGAGCTCTATGGTGAGCACAGTAGGACTACTAGATATGAAATATCTAAAGAGCTCTTCGGAGCCAAAATGAGAGAAGGGGAGAAGGTTGGGGATCATGTCCTCAAAATGATATCGAGGATCGAGAGATTGGAAGCTCTCGATTTTACAATGAACCCGAAACTTCAGACCGATCTTATCTTGCAGTCCCTTCCTGACTGTTTTTCCCAAGTCGTCATCAACTGCAATTGCAATGAGATTTAATGCAACTTAGCTGGGCTAATGAACAAATTAAACACTGCACAATCTCAATTGAAGCTAAAGGGAAAAGAGACTGCTTTGGTTATCACTTCTGGGCCCAAACGAGCGAAGAATAAGAAGAGAAAAACCAAGGAGCAGGCTGGCGAGCTTGGAGCTCAGGGTGGTGTCGATAAAGGAAAAGGAAAAGCTCCTGTGATTCGCAAGCAAAAAGGGCCACAAAAGACAGACAGATGCCTACACTGCGGTGAGCTGGGCCACTGGAGAAGGAACTGTCTGAATATGGGGCCTGGCGGACAAGGTATGGAACTTTATGTTCATGAAACTTATTGTTCTATGACCGTATTATCTACATCTTGGATTCTTGACTCTGTTGCTAGTGCTCACATATGTTGTATGAATCAGGATCTGATGCGAGGAAGGAAGTTGGACAACGATGAGGTGAAGATCAGAGTAGGTAGCGGGCAAAGCGTCGCGGCTACTGCAATAGGATCTACCTCGTTGTTTTTAAATTCTGGACATGTACTATTACTGGATAATGTTTTGGTTTTGCCTAATGGGCTTAAAAACATTATTTCTATTCCCGTTTTAGTTAAGAATGGTTACACTTTCCGTTTTATTGATGAACGATGCAACATTTATTATGGTAATAAATTTGTAGGCTTTGCTTCTTTGATAAATGGATTGTATTACCTTAGTGTTCCGAATGAGTATGCAGTGAATACTATACAAAGGAAACGTAGTAGGCTTGAAATAAACCAACGATTGATATGGCACCTTCGACTAGGCCATGCTGGCGAACAAAAGATTCGTAAAATGGAAAAAGATGGGCTAATTGGCCCACTGGGATTGGATCCCTATCCTACTTATGAATCTTGTCTCAAAGGCAAGATGGCTAGATCGCCCTTGACAGGGAATTTTGAAAGGGCCTCACAAATCTTAGACTTAGTGCATACTGACGTTTGTGGTCCATTTGGAGAAATGGCCAAAGGAGGTTTCCTTTACTTTATCACCTTCACTGATGACCATTCTCTATATGGTCTAGTGTACCTGATGAAGCATAAGTCTGAATCCATTGACAAGTTCAAGGAATTCAAGGCTTTAGTGGAAAATCAAACAAGTCAATGTATAAAAACTCTTCGATCTGATCGAGGAGGAGAATATATGAGCGACGAGTTTAACTTATACCTCAGAGAGAATGGTATAGTATTGCAACTCACACCTCCAGCGACTCCACAATTCAATGGAGTAGCAGAGCGAAGGAATCGAACCTTGTGGACATGGTTCGCTCCATGCTTAGCTAGACTGATTTACCCATTTCACTGTGGGGTCACGCGCTGCTTACAGCTGTACACATTTTAAATAGATGTTCGTCCAAGTCCGTTCCTCTGACTTCCTATGAAATGTGGAGAAATAGGAAACCAAGTCTTAACCATATAAAGATTTGGGGATGTCCGGCTTATGTCAAAAAGACTAAAGTGGACAAGTTGGAGGCTAGGTCCTTAAAGGGACGTTTCATTGGATATCCTGAAGATTCTATGGGATACCTCTTTTACCTGCACATTGATCAAAGGATCATTGTAGCCTTACAAGCCCATTTTCTTGAAGATGAGTTCATTCAAGAAGGAGGAGCGGGTAGAAAGATTGTTCTAGAAGAACAAAATGAAACCCCACTGGATACATCTACACAGGGAGTGAGAACCGAACCTTCTGTAACACAACCACAACCGCGACGATCGAATAGAGTATCTCAACCGCCTGAGAGGTACGGATATCTAATGCAGAGGTAGTTGGATCTCCATTCTGTGTTAGAGGAGGATCATGGAGATGGTCCCTCCACTTTTGATCAAGCGATGGTGGATGTGGATGCTGCTAGATGGCGTGAAGCTATGCAAAGTGAGATCGATTCGATGCATGCAAACCAAGTCTGGAAACTTGTAGACCAACCTGAAGGGGTAAAACCAATCGAGTGTAAATGGATATACAAGAGAAAGATTGGTGTTGATGGCAAAGTATACACCTACAAAGCCAGGCTAGTGGCGAAAGGGTATAGTCAAAAGGAAGGAATTGACTACCAAAAAACTTTCTCGCCAGTGGCTAGATCAAATCAATAAGGATTCTACTTGCAATAGCAGCACACCTAGATTATGAAATATAGCAAATGGATGTCAAAACTGCTTTCCTAAATGGATTCCTAGAAGAGGATATCTATATGGAACAGCCTAAAGGTTTTGAATCCGAGGAGCATATTCATAAGGTGTGTAAACTTGAGAGATCCATTTATGGACTCAAACAAGCGTCTCATAGCTGGAATCTACATTTTGATGAGGTTGGCAAAGGATTTGACTTCATAAAAAATGAAGACGAGCCCTGTGCTTACAAGAAGGTCAGTGGGAGCAAGTTGACATTCCTAGTGTTATATGTAGATGATATATTACTCATTGGGAATGACATAGGAATGCTCACCACAACGAAGAAGTAGCTTTCGAGTACATTCTCCATGAAAGACTTCGGAGAAGCGACCTATATTCTAGGGATACAGATCTATAGAGATCGAACCAAAAGAATGATAGGACTTTCTCAAGCCCTTCACTTAGAAAAGGTCCTAAGAAGGTATAAGATGGAAGATTCTAAGAAAGAGTTCCTACCAATGAGGCATGGGATACATCTTTCGAAATCTATGTGTCCTCAAAGTGAGGAAGATAGAAAAGAAATGAACATTATACCCTATGCGTCTGCTGTGGGCAGCTTAATCTACGTGATGCTCTGTACTAGACCCGACATTGCTTATGCTGTGAGCGTTGTTAGTTTATTTCAAGCAAACCCCGGTAAGGAACATTGGATAGTTGTGAAAAATATCCTAAAGTATCTGAAAAGAACTAAGGATATGATTCTCACATATGGAAGTGGTGACCTGAGGGTGGACGGGTACACTGATTCGGATTTCTAATCTGATGTTGATGACCGGAAATCCACCTCAGGATTTGTATTTACTCTAAATGGTGGAGCGGTGACTTGGAAAAGTTCCAAGCAAAGCACAACCGCAGACTCCACCACAGAGGCTGAATACATAGCTGCCTCGGAGGCAGCTAAAGAAGCTGTTTGGATTAGGAAGTTCGTTGAGGAACTTCAAGTGGTTCCTAGCATAAAGCTCTCGTTGCCACTTTATTGTGATAACACAGGAGCTATAGCGCAAGCGAAGGAACCTAGGTCTCACAATAAATCCAAACACATAGAGAAGAGACATCACATGATAAGAGAGATCGTTGCACGAGGTGAAATATCTATTCAGAAAATAGCCTCCGCCAACAATGTCGCTGATCCATTGACCAAGCCATTGGCACAGGCGTTGCTGGAAAACCACAGCAAATGGCATTGAGTGCAAATGGGAGATTGTTAGAGTATATGCCCTCGAATGTCATAAAGAGGATAGATTTATAGGGCATAGACATTGTAACTAAACTATGGTTTTTCTATTAATATAAGCCAGTTGATTGTTGTTTTCTTATAGGCGTTTATAAGGTGTGAATAAACAATGTAAAGTCCTTGATGACAAGGCGAACCTTCTACCTCCTATGGGATAGGAGGAAAGGCACTAGAATGGTTTGACCCTTGACATCTAAAAGGGTTCGCAAGTTTAAGAAATATTGATTGGGCATCAATAGTGAATAAAGACTTGTATGATATAAGTTTCGACAGAGAAAGTACCAGTCGTACACTATGGAAATGGTAGTGGGAACATATATCATAGACGTGTCAGTTGGACTGATATGTTCGAACACGGCTCGCATCAGTTCATCACATGGGTAATTCACTCATTGAAAGTCAATGATGAAACTGATAAGTAGTGATAGGTACGTGTGAACCTCTAACCTGAGAAATCGAGTTGAAGATGTACTTGCGACATCAAGTCTGTCATTAGAGTAGTTAGATTCAAATCACTTGTTGGTGGAATCGACCTCGAAGTGCGACTTGATGGGCAAGTAGCATTGTTAACTGATTTGCAATATGGAATTTATTCTCTCATAAGTGAATGAGTAAAATATCCTATGCGATCATGAATAAGTGAGGATGAAAGTCTTTGGCCAAGGCATTTAAATACCTTGACTTATTATGAGCTTAGGCATATGGTCAAGTTATATCAGTTTGACTTTAAACCATGACTCTTACATGACTGGGATATAAGAATAATAGGTTTATACACGTACGGTATTCACGGCGTAAGGGTTTGGAATGATCCTATTCATTCATTCTCAATTGGGTTACGGTGTGAGCCACGAGACTGGCTAGGTGTCACTCACACCCCTTTGGATTCCTCCCAATTGCCTTTTGAGACGAACCTAAAGATTCACACTTAAAGGAAGTGCAAAAGGAAAAACATGGGAAAAAGACTTGAGAGAAATTCACGGCATTGGATGCCGTAATTAATTAATTAATTAATTAATTATTGGATAATTTAATTAATTAATTAAATTAATGAGTTAATTAATTTCTTGGAGAAATTGAATTATAAATTAATTAAGAATTGAATTAATTGGATTATCAATTTATTTATTGGATAAATAAATTATCCGATTAATTAATTAGTAAGCAAGACGAAAGCCCGAAGGCTTCCAAGCCCACTAAGGGGCTGCCAAATAGACGCCCAAATAGGGCTCTTGCATGCTAGTGTTATTATTTCATAATGATATAAATATATCACTAGGTGAAAAATAACACAAGACAACTTACATAATTTTCTCTCCAAGAAAAAGTCTCCCACCTCTCTCTCTCTCTCTAGCCGTCTTTGACAAGGAAGAAAGGAGGAGTTTTTCGTTTTTGATTCCGGCGTGACGAATTAGAGACGTTGGCAAATTCGGCGTTAGAGAAAAGGATCACGTTCAGAAATCAACATACGCGAGAACGATAATTTTTCTATACACAATTAAACACGAGGATTAGAGATGATTCGGGCTTTGGGAATTAAATTTACTTTCCGCTGCGTTTTATTCGTATAATTCTCAACAGGGTCGAGTAGAGGGGAAAAGTGGAGGTGTAAAATGTTGAACTGGAGGGAGGTGCAGGGGATTGGGGGAAAAAAGTGGGACGAGACCTGGATTCTTTAATTTTGACTTCCAGGAGTTTAGCCAACCCAATGGCTTCGGTGATGGAGGTGGGGCGCAACACTGCCAATTCATTTTGGATGTCAGCGCCGAGGCCCGAGATAAAGCAATTGAGGATATATGCTGAGTCCATTCCTGTCACACAGTTACATAATTGTTCAAAGTGTGTTTGGTAATCGACAATCGTGCCATGTTGGTGGAGTTTGAATAAAACTGCTTGGTGGTTATCATACGAGGTGGGGCCAAAGCGGATAGCAAGTGCATGGGTGAACCCTTCCCACGTGGTTAACTGCCCGTTGGTGTGAAGCCATTTAAACCAACTGAGCGTTAGTCCTTTCATGAAGAAAGAAACGAGGGAGAGGTGTTGAGAATGTGAAACCTCGTAGTAAGTGAAGTATTGGTCGACTTGGAAAAGCCAATCCAACGGGTTCGTCCCATCAAAAGAATCAAGAGTGATTTTTGGGATTTTCAGGTCGGGAGTGTGATGAAAGAGGGGGTTCGTTGGCATGGGAAGGAATGGGGTTTGAGATGTGGACCCGAATTAGAATGTTGGTTGGTTGGAAGTGCTGGAGGCAGAAGGATTAGTGAGCTGTTGGGGAAGAATGGTGGAGAGGAAGGCTAACAAGGATTCATGACGTTTCGAGGCTTCTGCATCACGAATCTTGTTGTCAGTTTCGATAGAGTCAAGTTTGGTTTGCATAGCGCGAAGAGTTTCGGTAAGGATGGTGATTTGGTCGTCGGTGGAGGGAGGAGGGGGATCGGGTTCGCGGCGCGGGGCCATGTTCGATGTAGAAAGCACCAATTGTTAAGTTCCTAAATATGAGTGAGGAACACACTCCCAAGAAGAAGACGATAAAGAAGAAGAAGTATTTTCTGGAATTTGATAACTTCATTAATGACTGCAATTCAAAATAAATACAATAATGGGAAATCCTAACAATTAGGAAATTAGTTACCATACGTCTGCCACTAACTCATGTAACTAATTCCACTACTGACTCTTTGACTAACAAATTGAAATTACATGCTGAAAAATAAATAAAACAATAAATAAAAAACAAACGTGCTTCAAAATACGAAGTCCTTGGTCCAATTTGGCTTCTTCATAACCCTCTTGGGTCTTTCAGTGTTAATGGACTCCTCTGGCATAATATGCATAATCACGTAAATAAATCAACGAAGTCAATAAATTTGGCTCTTATACCACTATTGGGAATCCTGGTATCATGCGTAGCGGAATTTAAAACATATCTAATTTCCCAAAGCCAAGATCAATTTGTGGATTTTCGTTGATTTTAGATAAAACTTGAATACGAAGAACGCGATAAATCGCTTACCTCTTGTAGCGTATTCAAATAATCCTCACACTTCACGAACGGTCCAATTGTCCCGTCTCTAGATCATCTCGCGAGGAATTGACTTTTGGAAATCTTCTTCTCTATCTCCCATAGGCGGCTAGGCAGAGATGAGAGGAACTATTTTCTCTGTCTTGTATTTTGGTGGAGGATTTCACGTAATGTTAATTGTATTCCCTAGAGCTTGTGTTGGAGGATTAATTAAAATCCTCCAACTTAAGTCTATGCAGTACATGCCCAAATGCTCTTCTTGGACGCCCATGCGAGCTAAATTGACTCAGTTAATTTAGTCCACTTAATTTAATCATGTCATATGTAATCCAATTAAATAAATATAGATTAAATTAATATTCTAATTTAAATATTTAATTAACCCTGTTAATTAACTATTCAAATTAATTAATTTAATTTACCATTATTTTATCCAATTAAACAACCAATTAAATTAGTTCATCCAATTAATTAATTCGTCCTACCAAAGGACAAATTACCAAAATATCCTCCAAATACAAAACTACAATTTTCGGTCTTATTCCTTTATAGCACGACTCTCTAAGTTCGTCTCGATTAGCAATGGGAGGATACCAAAGATGTGAGTGATACCTAGCTAGCACCGTGGCCCTACATCGTAGCACAACCGAGTACGAAATGACTGTGTCATTACGAATCTCTAGATTATGAATATTGTATGCGTATACACCCTTCACTGACGTATCCTGATCAAGTGAGAGTCATGGAATGTCACTTGATGCTATGCTAAGAATCATAGTAATATGAGATTACGGAACTACCCTCCCTGTCAAACACAAGTTAGCTTATCAGCTCTGGCTAGAGACTTCTAATCTCATTTACCTATGATTGCATAAGATACTTCTTGTTTACTTTCGAGACAGTGAATTCCTTCTTAGCAATCACTTTATATACTACTTGTCCATTGGAGCGCACTTCGAGGTCGACCCCACCAATGGGTGAATGAGCTTAACTACTCTAATGACAAAACCAACACCACAAGCACACTGTGACTGTGACTCCTCAGGTTTAAGGCTCACGCATACAATCATAATCAGTAATCCAATCATTGATAGTTAGTGAGTAAAAACCCATGTGATTGGATAACCACGAGCCATGTTCGAATACACTAATCTCATCAATGTATCTATGACACAAACTCCCACTATCCCATAGTGTTCGATTAGCACTCCCTGTTAGAGCATGTGTCACACAAGTCCACATGAATCTCAATGCCCAATTGAGATTCTCCAATTTTTGAACCATTTAATTGATCAAGTACCAAATCCTTCCAGTGCCTATCCCCTTAACTACTATAAGGAGCAGAAGGTCTGCCTTGACATACAAGGATTTGTTGTTCATTTAAGACTTATAGATGCCATCAAGACTTCTACGATCAACATACTAAATGCCTTTCTATTAATAAAGGGTTGTACAATATAAACCACTGCCTTATATTCTAATCTCCTCGTTGGTATCGAGGGCACTTTCCCAACACGTTTCTTGTTTACTTTCGAGGCAGTGAATTCCTTATTGGCAGTCCACTTCCCATTGTCGAACGCACCCATTGAATCATACTTCGAGGTCGACCCCACGAATGGGTGATTGGGCCTAACTACTCTAATAACTTATTCAATGGTACGAGCACAATGCAAATGACTCCTCAGGTCTAAAGCTCACTCATACTATCATAACTGATAATCCTTATCATTGATTGTCACCGAGTAAAAACCCATGTGATAGGATTACTACGAATTGAGTTTGAATATTGACACGCTAAAAGCTAACGTGCTATTGTAGCAGGTGCACTAGTCGTGTGTAGTAATAAGTGGACTAAAAGTCCGGGTTGTCGAACCACGGAGACTTGAATTTTAGTTTATGATTTTAACGAAAAAAGAACAAATATAATTAAAGTAAATTATAGGTAAAATGCATACAATAAGAACAAGATTACACAATTGATTTTACACAAAGTATAAAGGGAGACTAAGGCACATGCTAGGTTCAAATTGATCAATTATACTTATAAAGATTCTAGTTGAAGGATTACGCTTATATTGTTATGGTGAGAACTCCGAGGGTAGAGAATAACCGATGTCTCGCGTATAAACTCCTATGCTTAGATCGTGATTTCCCAAATATTCCTATCCAGAAATCTAACCACTAAACATGCATTAACGTACTAGAGTTCACTCGGTTTGAATCGAACAACTTCACCCGGGAATCTTTACCTATGTCTAGGGCAATTCCTCATTAGTTACGGGTCATGATGTGAATTTCTTGCACCCTAAGTCAATTTTCTCCCGAAATATTAACCTAAGCATAAGATTCTAACATATAGTGATCAAGTATATGCAAGATAGACAAAAACACAAATTCACATCACATAACAATATAAGAACAACCTCAACAATCATCTATTATAAGCATATATCACAATTTGGCCTTACATGGCCCTAGTCTTATGAATTTAGTTCATAATGGATAATATGAAAAACATAAATGAATTAATACACATGTTCATAGACATAATTGAAATGAAAAGCTATAAAAACTCCCTCAAAAGTGAATAATGATGGAGCTTCAATTGAATCTTCCTTCTCCAATGATGATGATGAATCAAGAATCCTTCTCTCTCCCCTCTTTTCTTCTCTAAGGATCGGTCACTTCCTCCCCCTCTTCTCCAAGAATCTGAAATTGATAGTCAAGCCCATGTGCAGATAAAACATAGATCTACAACTTTCCAGAAGGACATTTTGTCCAATTCGGTCGCTAAGTATACCTAAATTACGTTTCAACATAGAGGTTGTTTCTGATTTGGCGCCCATAAAGTAAATCTACCAAGAAACACACTTATGACAACCCCTCAACACATGTGCTGAATTATGGCCAAAAGTGATTCTTACCCATCATATAATACTGGAATTTAGGCTGAAAAGGAGTAACATTTGGACTATCCACGCCTAGGCATGACTAGGAGGGCGCTGGGGCGTATCCTGGCACATGTACTTCTCTGTTCGGCGCAACAATTGTATTTCCTTCATAACGCTCTCCACAGACCTCCGATTTGGATAATTCAAGTTGCTAAGTGAAGCTAACACAGAGATAAACAACTTTGTTGAAGGAGACGTCCTCAAATTCGAACTCGAAATATGCATAAATTCTGTATTTGCGTGCATTATTCCTCTATTGTAGTGATTTTCCACCTTTACTCGATAAGCACACAAATTAAACGCAAATGTGGTATAAATCATGCATAAACCAATATAAATCCAATAAATATGAGGCTCTAAAACATGTAAATTCACACCCTATCAAATATGTCAACTCCGTTAATCATATTCATGACACCAGCTTCCACTATCTAATCAGTGTAAGACTAGCACTTTTCTTGTCAAAGTAAGTGTCATACGAGTTGAACCTAAATGCCCAATTTAGATTCTTTAACTCGCAAACCATATTTATAAGATCATGCACTTAACTCCACTAGTGCTCCTACTTATCAAATAAGTAGTGATGAGTACACTTTGATCTTAAGGACCTATTTGTTCAATACATTCAATGCCACAATTAGATTTATAAGAACAAACTCAATGCCTTTTATTAATGATTAATAATGTTCATACAATATAAATAAAATGCCCTCCTAAATTTAATTTCTCAATGGCATAGAGGGCATAACACCTAACAGATTAAACACAAGATCACACTTGAGAGATTGGGGATCAAAGGTTGGGATGATCTCCAGTCTACCAATATATGTATATGCGATGATGAGTCTACTACATGTGTATGAATACATGTATGATGAAGATCACCTGACTCTCTAGTATGATCCTAGGGATGCGTCATAATCTACTATCATCCCTTGATTATTGTGGCTTCATCTGGATAAATCTATTATGGTCCTAGGGTAATGCTCTCGTGCATTAAATACCACAAGTTCAACCTGTGGTGGGTGGTTTTCATCACCCACCCCCTATATAAAAAGCACCCATTTCATGTTCAACTTGTGGTATTTAATGCACTAGGAGCATTACACTAGGACCACCATAGATTTATTTGCTTCATTCTGATATTTTGGTTGTCCTAGTGTAATGCTCTCAATGCATTAAATACCGATAGTTTGGTGTTTGAACAATAGTTCATAGCTCAAAAATATTATAATCTGTTTTGTGTCGATAGGTTTTGAATGAAATTGATCGTTAGTATCAAACAACGGTTAGTTTTTTTTTTTGTTATTTATTGAGCATGCGTGTATCAGAAACCTATAGATTTAAAAAGAAAAATGAAAAATCTATCATTTAATAAAAGATTAAAAAACTCATGTGAAAGTCTTTGCGTGCGTTCACCATTAGTTTTCTTTACAAATCAACAATATTACGACATGCCAGACTAACTTAGCCTATTACGGTAAAAATTAATTATTTAAATTAATTGTGGATTAATTCAAATTATGGAACTGAATATGCATAACCGCTAAGAGTATTTGAAAGTTATAAATTTCAATTGGATCAACAAATTCATTGAGCTTGTTTAGATGATTTTAAGTTACAATGAATGTCAAATTTTTGTGTCTCACTTAAAATTATTTTTTAATCACTATGGTGGATTTCAAATAACGTTAATTTAGACTAATTTAAATTATTTTCTCCAAATCCAAATTCATTGTCCAAACACAATTTTTTATTTTTATTTTTTAAAGAGGAAAACGATGGAATATCAATGCGAAAAATCAAGCAAATTAGAGTTCAAAACATGTGGTGGAGGATTCGAATCACCCTCAAATGTCACTCTAGCACTACGAGCTAACAAAGGGTCCAAACACAGTTTAAAGTTCCAAATTAAAGGTGTTAACTTTTTTATCTATCAATGAGATCAAATGTACAATTTTGCATACGTCATCCAAGGAGTACGTCATTATAAATTGCAATCAAAATACTAAGCACCATCGTCACTAGTAAGCAGAAAGTTCTTCTGGAAAAACACCTCTTCTTGCTCAATTTTATTAATTAGATGGGGAAAACAACAGCTGCGTTGCACCTAAAACGATTAGGGGGCCACGTCACTTCACTATTATATGGTTTCTATCGCTGTGTAGTATTATTTGTAAGAATTTTATGGACTTATATTATGTATATATATATATATACGTATTAGCATTTAGGTATATAGACGTGTATGTATTGTGGTTTAATTATATATATATATATATAAATAGGGTCAAGATCTAATACATACTCTATATTAGATAATATATATGACTCAATCTATACCATTGAATCCATTAAATCCAACAGTCCAAAAAGGAATCCAAAAACAGGTGGGGAAATTGATTTCAATTGAATCAGGAGTATAATAGTCAACTGATGTCATTTTTCAAAGCCCACAAACCCACGTCTCAAAAAAATTTCATCGTCTTCTCTCTCAGATGCGAGACTTCCACTTCTTCTCTGGTCTTTCACTGTTTCTCTTCTTTTCTCTTTTTTTTTTCTTTTTTCTTTTTCAATTGTTCATGGAGAATCATCTTTAAAACTCATTAGCTTTAAAGTCTTGTTTAAAGATCTAAACCGAGTTGATTCAGACTCATGAATTGAACCAACACCATTAAAGAAGTTGGGGTCTATATCTACCAACCTCATACTAGTACTACACTTCTTCTTTCTCTTCTGTTTAGACCCATAAGAAGAAGAAGAAATAGACAGCAAAGGTGGTTTCGAAGTTGACTCGTCCTCGTCAGTAGTGAGTTGTTGTTCATAATGATGATGATAATGTGTTGTAACACATTATACGGTATATTATAACTCATTATACAGTATGTGTTTATATCATATTAAAAATATTTAATTATACAGTATCTTACAAGTCATTATACAGTATGTTATAACACATTATACGGCATATGATAACTCATTATACAATATGTGTTTATAAAATATTAAAAATATTCAATTATACAGTATCTTATAAGCCATTATATAGTATGTTATAACACATTATACAGTATATTATAACTCATTATACAATATGTGTTTATAACATATTAAAAATATTCAATTATACAGTATGTTATAACACATTATACGGTATATTATAACTCATTATACAGTATGTATTTATAACATATTAAAAATATTCAATTATACAGTATCTTATAAGCCATTATACAATATGTTATAATACATTATACGGTATATTATAACTCATTATACAGTATGTGTTATAACATATTAAAAATATTCAATTATACATTATCTTATAAGCCATTATACAGTATGTTATAACACATTATACGGTATATTATAACTCATTATACAGTATGCGTTTATAACATATTAAAAATATTCAATTATACAGTATGTTATAACACATTATACGGTATATTATAACTTATTATACAGTATGTGTTTATAATATATTAAAAATATTCAATTATATAGTATCTTATAAGCCATTATACAGTATGTTATAATACATTATACAGTATATTATAACTCATTATATAGTATGTGTTTATAATGAGTGGGCTGTATATTAATATGTTTATCAGAGCATTTGGCCAATCAGTATGTTGTCTTGATATAATATTATCCAACACTTATCTACAAATAAATTGATACTCATTATAAGTTGCCTAATTTTCAAATTTGTTTAACCTAAGGGAATTAGCACTTGTGTATTGAGTGTTAAATCTACTTTCAGGTATGTTACATTTTGACTCTACCGGGTATGGATCACTGAAACCCTTCAATTCGAGTAAAAGACCAGTTGGACTTATAGAATGGAATATATACACACACATATACATATATACATACTGTAATCTCGCGGAATTCTCCAAATTAATACGTAATCAGATTACACCTAAATTATTTAATTTATGTTAAAGTCTGTATTCATCGCTAGACTTCAAGCAAAACCCCCCATTCAAAGTTTCTCCATTTCAGGTGAGTTCTTCGCCTTCACCCTGTATTTCATGAATTCGTATTTGTGTATATATGTAATTGCATATATATACACACGTTTTCACTGGGTTTTGGATCGGAATATTAGGTCGAGGAGCTCTCTTCTTCGTTGTAAGCTGCTTTTCTAATTAGTTGCAGAAAAGTGAATTTTTTAAACCATTTTTCATGGACTAAGATGCCCCTGCCCTCATTAAAAAAATATATATAATCTGAAAATAGTTGTTAAATCTGGATCTTGGGATCAAACGGTATCAATGGTGTAGATTGAGTCTTATATCTTACCAAATGTAATGAGATGTATTTGATCCATACCCTATATATATATATATATTTTGATTTATGATGGACTAATTAGCAATTAAGTCCAAAAAAGAGGAGGGAGAGATGCTTGAAAAAGAAGAGTACGCACAATGTTGTTGATAGATTGAAGAGTGTGTTCGGCTTTCCCATTTTGTTGAGATGTATGGGGGCAAGAGAACCGAAAAGTAATACCTAGACCACTAAGGAGAGTATGGAAATTCTTATAATCGAACTCGCGACCATGATCACATTGAAAAGATTGAATTTCATGATTAAACTAATTTTTGACATAAGCACGAAAATTTAAAAAAATATTAAAAACGTCAGATTTAAGACGAAGGGGAAAAACCCATAAAAAATGCAAGAAATTATCTACAAAAATAACATAATAGCGAAATCCATTAGCACTAGTGACTGGCAAGGTCCATAAATCCGAATGTATAATTTCAAAAACACGAGAAGTAGTAGAATTGGAACTAAAAAATGGAAGACGTTTATGTTTGCCTAACTGACAAGCGTTACATAACGGTAATAATGAATTTTGACAAGAAATTAAATTTCCTAGAAGCTAAAAAATTAAAGACAGAAGAGCCGGGATGCCCAAGACGGCGATGCCAGAGTGTAGTAGTGGTGGCAGTGAGAGCTGCAACAGAGAGAGGGTGCGAAGAGAAGAAGGGAGAACGAGATAAAGATCGCCTTGACTGTCACTGCAGAAGAGAAGGGTGCCCGTCTGAAGGTCCTTCACAGAAAAGCCATTTGGATCAAACTCAATAGAATCATTATTGTCACGAGTAAAGGAACGAACAGAAACGAGATTTTTAATAATGTGGGGAGACACTAAAACATTAGATAAAGGAAAGTGGGTTGTCGGGAAAAAAGTAGAGCCAGTGTAAGAAATAGGTAAAACAGCACCATTACCAACTAATATTGATTTAGAATTATCACAATGCACAAAAGAATAAAGTGTACCTGGGTGAGAGGTGATACGTGCACTAGTCCCGAGTCCATATACCAATTGTCATCTAAGATTTGAACAGTCATAATGGAAAATAATTGGGAAAGGTCCGTGGGCTGCTGCTGGGAAAGGCCCTTGTGCGTTGGCTGTAGTTGGGCCAAGTAAGGAGAATTCAGCATTAGGCTGGCCTGTTGATGAGTGGAGGGTGATAAGTGCAATATTTATATATTTTATTTCCTCTATCTTTAGCATTTTATTGTGATTATATGGCCATTGGAACTGATTTTTATCTCATTTTGTGATTTGGGCAAGATTTGAAGTGCAAAATTTCAATTTCAATCAAAATGGCAGATTTGGCGATGTTTCGGAAATACTGATATATCTGGAGATGCAGACATTAGTTTCTACTGAATTTTATCTAGTTGGAAAGTTAAGACAAAGGCCTATATTTCTTATGAAGAAGTCCAGACCCAGTTCGGAAGTTAAAGGGCTCGAAAGTGTTGAAGAATTTAAAGAAGAATTCTGTTCTGGACTGGACTGGAATGCGCAGATTTGGTGAAAAATTCATAACTAGAGTTATGTGTCTTGGATTCAGTCAAGGCCATTTGGAAATGAAATCTAACACATAAATCTACAAATTTCTAGAAGGAGTCAAAGTCAGATTTGATGAAGTAGAGGCGACAAATCGGAGTGTAAATGGAAGAATATATTCTCCATGCTTTGATGTTAAAGGGAAGAATATATTCTCCATGTCTTGATAAAGGAAGAGAGAATATATTCTCTCCATGATTATGTCATCTTTTTATTGCCTATATATATGTCTTGCAAGAGTTGAAAAAAAAAATAGAAGAACAAAAAAACAAGGAGAAGAGAGTTAGAAAAATAGTATTTTCAAGTTTTATGCTTACAATTATTATTAGCTAAGTTTTTATTTCGATTCAAGAAAATTCCAATTAATTCATACATTGTGAGACACGAAACTTTTATTTTAATCTATTCACGGTTTGATTATCTTTTGTTTCTTGATTTCAATTCTTACAATTTTGTATATGATTATCTAAGATGCATATTAGTTGATTATATATGTCAATTGTTTGCTAACAAATCTTCATAATCCGTAATTGTTATGTTTGATTTGTGCATGTAGCAATTAGGTTTTCATGATTAGGTTCCCAATTTTCGTTCATAACCTAAGGGAAACATTGGAGTAAATTAAATAGTTGGCGTTTGCTTAAACTATTGTTTATCCTTAGTCGCTTCTAATTCGTTATGCTGTTATTAATTTGATTAGGATTGCTTAATACCGAATCAGTTAATAATAAGAATTTAATCGGGTGCTGGGCTTTGATTAATGATATAAGGAAGATTATAGGGATCTAGATAGCTGGTTATTTAGATTCTTGGCTAAGTAATCAATGAGTGAATAGTAATTTAGGTGTCTATGATCAATGTGTGAATTAAGGGTTGAATTTCTCTTGAATCGTATTTTCCATTAATTGAATTTTCAAGCCTTTATTTTCTACAATTTTAGTTAATTAAATCTTCAAAACCCCCTTTGTTATTTGATCAATCAGTCTCTTGGGTTCGACCTGGACTTACGAGTACTACAGATTCTTGTGAGAATAGTAATTATATTTTGGTGCATTCGACACGTACCAGAGGGCGCTGCTAGATAAGAGAGATAGTGGCCCGTGTAGTTAAATCCTGGTGAGGGAGACAGACTAGGCTACGGCGAAGGAGGCCCAATAAAGAATTGAGGAAACCCAGTGAAGAATTGTTGATGCGGGCCTTGCTGTTGAGGAGTCCATGTGGGGCCTTGCTGTTGAAGAGGCCATGTGGGCTGCTGAGGAGGCCCATAACCGAAGTTGGGCTGTTTGTTAGAATTTTGGTAATTTGACTGCCATAATTTTGGTAACTTCCACGACCGAATCCACGACTAAAATTTTTACCACGACCACGCCCTCGACAACGACCATTATCACTACGAGAATTGGGTTGATTTTGAGAAAAAGAAAAAGAACAGAGGAATCAGGAGAGGGGGCGGTTTTGTGGGTGTCTTGGGTTTCTTGGAGTAAAAGCATGTTACAAGCCTGATTAAATTTAGGAAACGGACGTTGATTGGTGATTACATCTATAATATTATTGTATGAATCAGGTAAATTATTTAAGATTTGTAAAACTAAGTCCTGATCATTAATAGGAGAATCAACATCCTTGAGATTATCTGCAAGCTGTTTCATATCGCGACAGAAATCAGAAATGGACAAATTTCCCTTTCATAATTGCGAAATTTTTCCTGAAGATGAAGGGAACGGGAGGGTTTATTATAATTGCGAAATCGACACATTGTTCATAATGTGTTCCATGTGTCTATGCTGAAGAAATACATTTCAAATCCTTCTCATGCGCTAAGTTACGAGCCGTTAAACCTATCTCCAAATTTAGCCTATGAAGAGAAACCAGAGCAAATCCTTGATCAGAAGGTGAAACAATTGAGAAACAAAAGTATTAATCTGGTAAAGGTTTTTTGGAAAAATCATGCGGTAGAAGAAGCTACATGGGAATGGGAAGAAGAACTGCGAAACAAGTATCCAGAATTATCTCGGTATGTCAAATTTCTAGGACAAAATTTTTTGAAGGAGGTTATGATTGTAATGCCCAATCATCTCTCACGCAGCCAACAATAACCATGTCATATAGTTAGCATTTATTATTGATTATAAATGGCATGATTGCACGAACATGATTACTTTCTAATTATATGATAACTGCATTTAAGGTACATTTTTTCGAACGTTTATCACTAGTTAAGCATGCATGACGTCTAAGCAGGCACGACGTCTAGCATTTATCGCTAGTTAATCAATGAACAAAATGTTTGGAAAAGAAAAAAAAATGATAATTGACGTGCTTCTCAGGTGGTCACCCATCTCAGAATTGCTCCCGTTTGAGCATGCTTAACTTTAGAGTTTTGATTGAATTTGGTACACGATAGCTTTCTACTAGTCACCGGGTCAATATATTTCATGCACTACGTGCTGCTTACGTGTCATTTATATGTCACGATGAATGTAAATATGTGACACATAGAAAATATAAGGCACAAACGTATAACACGTATTAAGCTAGCAGTTGCAAATAATTAACTGAATAAAATAATATTATTTTTCAACAAACTTCACAATGAAGTTTGCAAACTGCCTTAAGCCTTTTAAAGGGCTTTCTGGACAAAGAAATGGAAAGAAAAGTGTAAGGAAAAGAAACAAAAATCAGAGAAGAAAGAAAGAAAGAAAAGAGCGGAAAAAAATTCAAGGAAAAATAGGAAATGAAGAGTAATAGGTAAAGCGAGCTAGGCATAGCGACGTGGCCGTTACAAGTAAGTCTTTTACAGATTGTTTCTTCAATTTAATCGGTGAATTTGGAATAAGTATAGAGAATTGTATTTAGGTATGTTATATACCCTTTTTACAGATTATTGCACATCTAAAATTAGGAAGAAGTATCATTAGCTAGCTTCGGTAGCATCACCTTTTCTAGTTCATTGCAAAGGACCTAAGGTAAGTTGAAGTTCGTTTTCTGCTTCATAAGGACCATATTATACATGTTTATGATGTTTTAAGATAATTGTTTGAAAATGAATTTTATTACTTGCCTATTGTGCAAAGTGTTGAGGTATATATGTTTATGATGTTTTAAGATGATTACTTGGGAATGAATGTTTATTTCTTGTTTATTGCTTATATATGATTATGATACATGATGTTGATGCACACGTAAAGAAAATGATTTGAAAAGGGGAGGTATGGTATTTGATTGATGGTCGGGTAGGCATGGGACGCGGGTGGGACTGGCGGACCCAAAAGACTGGTGGTGAATACCTTGAGGTGTAAAAACCAAGATAGATAAAGCCACGATGTACTGGTGGTGAATACCTTAAGGCGTAAAGCCAAGATAGATAAAGGCACGATGTATAAGAGAGCCAGCGGTTAATGTCATTGGGCCGAAAGGTCGGTTATGAGAACCCCGTGATTGCTCTTCCAGTGGCCAATTGTTATGAACAGGTTCCGAAAACGGACGCCTATCACTATCGGTCGAATACCACACTTCGAAGGTACCCAAAAGGAAAGGATAAAAAGGAAAAAGAAAAGTTTTAACTGAACTATGCATTATTGACTGTCGAATGTGATATGTGAAACGTTGTTTTTAAAAATATGAGCTTCTTCTTACTGAGCCATTAGCTCATTAGGTTCTTATGATGCAGGTGATGATTATGTTAATATGTGAAGGTTGCCCAAGTCTCCAGAGCGGTCAGACAGAGCTATCTTCATATGCCATGCTTCGAGCACTTTTGTACTCTGATGTTGATTTGTATAACCGCCCTGTTATGGTTTTGTAAACATAAGTATGTTAATACAGGAATGAAGGTGCTAGGTTTTGATGTATATAAAAAAAAATGATTTGCTTTTATTTTAAAAGGGATATATTATACTTTTTTTTAAAACCATAACATTTCAAATGAAGAAAATGGGTCATTGCCCCCTTGGCCTGACCGTGTGGCTTATTTGAGTTACATGTACGGGTCGGGTCGGGGTGTGTGACAGAAAACCCTAGAGTTTACAGCACAACCGGAAGACATAATTCAAGATATATTTCATTCTCATGGAATTAGGTATGCTTCCGATTTAATGTTTATTACGTGATTATCATGGAGTTTGAAGATCTAGGGCTATAATTTTCCATCAAATGGTATCAGAGCTCTGATTAAAGAACTCATGATTATTCATAAGTTTGTCAATTTTCTGTAGAATCTTGAGTGTTCAAAGAAAGTTAATTTCGCTGCAAGTTATGTTTTATGTTCGATCAATGTTTCCCGAATTGATCGATTCAGTTTATGCATTTTTTTCGTTTTTTTTAGGAGCTGCCGATTTTCTGCATAAAGGAGAATTCATGTTTGAGTTTTCTTTTCATTAATTGAACACCAGACGATTTTGAGATCAAGATATTGGAACTTTGGACACCTCTAAGTCAAGAGATCCACTCGGTTGCTCTTTGAGTTATCGGACTAGTTGTCCCTTTCTTACTTCCTTTTGTCCCCTCCCAAAGTTTGGATCTTTGCATTGTAATGTCTCTTATTTGTACCTTATGTTTGTTGGGGATGCTTTGACCCCTTCTATTGATACATGTATGTGTTAGAGTGTATGCCCTCTAATGCCATAAAGAGGATAGATTTATAGGGCATTGATTTGTTACTAAACAATATCTTTTATAATATAAGGCATTTCTTGTTGTTTTCTTTTAGGCATTTGCAACGTTTTAGTAAACAAGGTAAAGTCCTTGATAATAAGGCGAACCTTCTACTCCCTATGGGATAGGGAGAATGACACTAGAAGAGTTTGATCCTTATTATCCAAAAGAAGTTCGCAAGTCTAAGAAAATATAGACTGTACATCAATACTAGATAAAGACTTGTATGATATAAGTTTTGACAGAGAAAGTGTCATTCGAACACTATGGACATGGTACTGAGAACTTATGTCATAGACACCTCAGTTAGACTGATGTGTTCGAACACGGCTCGCATCAGTTTTGTCACATGGGTTTTCACTCACTGACAGTCAATGATAAAACTGATAAGTTGTGATAGGTACGCGTGAACCTCAGACTTGAGGAATGATGTTGAAGATGTACTTGTGACATCAAATCTGTCATTAGAGTAGTTAGATCAAATTCACCCGTTGGTGGGGTCGACCTCGAAGTGCAGCCTGATGGGCAAGTAGCAGTCTTAACTGATTAGCAAAATGAGATTTATTCTCTCATAAGTGGATGAGCTAAATATCCTATGTAGTCATGAATGAATGAGGTCAAATGACTTTGGCCGAAGCATAAGAGATATTCATGTTAGACATGAAAGTATACTCAATGACCTCGATTCATTATGAGCTAAGCATATTGGTCAAGTTCAGTGATTGTGATTAACCCATGACTCTCACTTGATTGATGACACGCTAATACTTAACGTGCTTGAATAGCAAGTGCACTAGTCGTATGTAGTAATAGAAGTGGACAAAATAAGTCTGGGTTGTCGAACCACGAAGACTTGAATTTTTAGTTTATGATTCGTGAGAAAATAAGAGACAATTCAAATTAAGAAGATTAAAACAAAAGTAAATTGCAATGATATGAGAAGCAAAGTGGAGAACAAAGGAGAGCGGACTATAGATTAAAACTCAAGATCGATAAATTGACTAAGGCACATGCTCCAACCTAACCTATACTCCTCAATATACGTGAGCTACTCTTCGAATTATTAGACTCCTATTGCTTTGGTGGAAACTCCTTAATTAACTATTACCCGATGTCTAGGCACATAATAATCCTATGATTAATTGACGGTTCTCTAAATATGTCTATCCGAGAATCTAATCAATAACAATGCATTAAAGTTCTAGAGCTTCCCCGGATAAACCCGGCTAACAGCACCCGGAAATCTCTACCTATTTCTAGGGGCAATTCCACATTTGTTTTGGATGATGTGTTAATTCCTTTGAATCCTAATCTACCTTCTCTCGAATGACTAGATTAGGCAAGATAGCAAGCATATGGTGATCAAGCACATGATTGTGATAAAAGCACAAAATCAACACACAAAGCAACAGGAGAATTAATACGAAAATTAACTTCACATATATTGATTTGTAAATTAGGCCTTCACATGGCCTTAGTTCCACAAAATCAGCTCATCATCAATAAGTCAAGAAGATCTAGAACAAACATATACATAGTTATTAACATAAACATGTAAATGAAATGCAAGTAAAACTCCCTAAGGCTTAAATGATGATGAATCCTTGCTTGTAGCTTCAATCTCTAGCTCAATTTCCCTTCTTCCCCTTCTTAGAGTGATGAAAAGATGGCTCCAATCTCAAAAAATAGCCTCCCAACTCCAAAATTCGAACCCCCATTCAGTGCTGAAAATTTCCATAAATAGGTTCCAAAAACGGTTATGACGGCGCCCAGGCGCGGCCGACGTGGCAGTGTTGTCTTGGGGGAAAAGTAAGGGAGACGCCCAGGCGTGATTTCTGGCGCTCGGGCGCGAGAGGGCTCAAGCCTAGGCGCGGAATGTTTGGCGCCTGGGCGTGCGTCTGCGCAACTTTTATCTTCAGTAATCGTCTGGCGCCTAGGCGCGGGATCTTTCACGCTTGGGCGCCATGCTGCGAAACTTCACTTGGCTGGCGCCTAGGCGTAATGAATATCACGTTGGGGCGCCGGTCTGCGAAGCATGTCCTGATGTAATTGGCTGGCGCCTAGGCGTGGTGAATCTCGCGCTTGGGCGCCAGTCTGCGAAGCATCTTGGCATGAACTTGTTTAATACGTCGTTTTTTTGCCCTTTCTCCATTGCATCCATTTACAACCTGAAATCACTCCACACACGGATTAAACGCAAATGTGGCAAGATTCAAGCGATAAATGAACCTAAACCATAAACAAAACGGACTTCAAAACACATAAAAACGGCTCTTATCAACCCCCCCACACTTATCAATTGCTCGTCCTCGAGCAATAAAAACAATAAGATAAGAAAACATCATCAAACGCGGAAGGGACAAAAAGAAAGAAAAAGAACTACCTAACTCACTTTCGTGGAGTACACGGTTGCATTTAGCGAATGCAACAAGCCTTTGAACCCTTGAGTTACCTCAAAGGACGAGTTATAGTCTCGTGAGGGTTTGCATGCGATATACCCACAAAATCGAAAGATTTTCAACCCTGATCACAAGTACGCAAATTAATATGATTAAAAAGAGCACAATGGCATGAATTCATCCGCTTAAGCTCAAAATTACACATATATATACACGTCACACCCTTGCTCATGTTACGCCTTAACATCGAAAATATCATCCCAAGGGTGTAGTGTAATAAATCTCTCGTATTATCGTCGAGTGGCATTTTTACCACTTTTCAAGCGTTAATCCCATATCTATCAACTTTCGATTAGTCACATGGTACAAGAATTGAATGCAACTTCATAGCCACACAACATTCATCATTTTATCCATTTTAGGCTTTAATTTATGCAACTTTCAATTCAAAACCTTAGAGGCTAGACCGTGTGCAATGTTTGATTCCCTTAGGCTTTCTATGACACCCTTGTAACGAGCTTTAGGCCAATAACTCCCAAACCGGATGGCTTTAGGGTATTAAGTGTAGAGACACTCCTAAGGGCTTAATCGCTCGAGTGTCAAAGGCCACAAAACTAAACTAGGTCCTCATTCACACTTAGCACTTACATTGGCTTGAGCTTAGCTCAAATTAGCATAATAGTACAGTATTCTAGGTATGGTGCTCTTCGCCCCCAGTATCTATTAAGCCTGACTTTTGCAGTCATACCAATGTTCAACCTCTTTTATTATTGTTAAGCATACAAAGTTAACATTCTCAACTCATAACTCATGTGAAAATTCTAAGTTGACATTTCGGGATCAAGCCTTTAAGTGTTTCAAAATGATTGTCCACTCGACTCCTCTACCTTCGACTTATGTGCATATGTGAATCATCTTAAGGATAATCTAGTCTTGTTTAGGGTCCCACAAGCAAGGAGACGATGTGTATAGTCATTAAAATCCAAATTGATAGAGAAAACATGCCATTGATTCAAATTAACCATTCTCAATGCATCAAGTGAAGGGTTAAAATTCTATCCAAACATTTAAAAATTTGCACCCGATTCACATGTAGAGGTACCCCCCCCCCCCAAACTTGGACAAAAAAAAATACATAAAACATGGATAACAGGACCACAACAGGTCTAGCATACCCCCCCCCCCCCCACACTTAACATGAACATTGTCCATAATGTTCGAAAAATAAAGGAGTAAAGTACACATCACCATAGGGTTGCTGAACAGCAAACCCGAGTCCACTAAGGAAATTGAATCCAAGATTGGTACACACGGTGGAAGCCAAGCTATCAACACTACACAAGAAACAGATGCTAGCCATACAAGACGTGAAGTAATGGATAGAACGAGAAGCGAAAATAGCCAACAACAACAAAGGCTAAAAAGAACAAACAACTAATATGTATCAAGGCAACAAATAAACATCACGAAAACTGCATAAATCCGACAAAACGAAGATCTAAACAACGAAATTGAACTAATATCCGACAAAACGGAACAAGAAATAGACTAAACAATACAGCTAATCATCCTCACGAATAAAATGATCAACAAAATCATCATCATCTCGCTGCTCACGGCCACCCTCATCCGTGTGACCACCCATTATCTCGTCCACATCAAGCATATCGTCAGTGCCCCCGCCAGGCTCAGTAGACTCTCCTCTAAGAACCAAAGCACCAGCTCCCACCATTTCATCCAGTTGAGGAACATCGTAGCGCGCAAAAGTAGGTGGCATAGAGTAGTCAAAAGGGCCAGGACCCAAAAAGGCATCCTGCTCTAGAAAGAGCTGACGCATATAGGCACACCCCTCGCTCATCATAGAATGCATATCTATACGCAACTGTTGTAAATCAGACCAAAGGATCTCCACATCAGTCGAGGTGGTGTGGCGGGATCCGGTGCCCTGAGCGGGACGAGCTCTAGACTGACGGGCTGAAGCTGGGGTGTCCGAGAAGGTAAGAGGAGTGCCAGTGGGGTTTGTAGTCTCGCTCCGAAGGGGTCTGACACCACAGGTCGAACACAAGGCCTTAATGAGAGACGAAAAAATAAACGGGATCTTCTTCGGATTGGTTGACTCTCCTCTTTTCCTCTTAGCCTGTGTCGGGTCAACCAGGGGAATGAACTCGAGACCAAACCTTTTGATATGCCCTAATAAAGTCCGGTGGATCAACCCCACAAAATTAATTGGTCGCTCCGTCATAATGGCGAATATAAGCAACGCTCGATCTTTGTTCAACTCCGACTTGTTAGAGCTTGGAAGGGGGTTGAAACGAATGAAGTCAAGCCAAAACGCAGCTTCAGGTAGCAAACTCCGACGGGGTAAGTATGAATCCCCTTCTAGCCAAGTCGACCCCTCAATAGCAATGATGCTAAGAACCTCGTCGAGTGACACTGTGTACGTCCCATCTAACTTGTATAGATCCAAATACCCACAAATCTGGGGAATTGTCATCCCAAGGCACGTATGAAGCGCAATGGTGTCAAAATTGACCCGGTGATCCCTAACCTCGATAGTGTGGGCCTTCCAACTCGCTTTGTCAGTGATGGAAATATAAGCCCCGACACCATAGAACTCTTGAATCCACGGGAGTCGGATAGGTCCCAAAGGGCCACAAAAATAGTCCAATTTATGGAACGCAATCCTGGCTTTCACTGCAGTCCGGGCACTGTGGGCAAAAGACCGTTCTTTGATAACTACCCGATTTAACAACCCATTGAAAATTAACTCCAGCTTCGGGTTGGAGGATCGCGGAAGCGCCAATGGATCGTGTGGATCAGTTAAGGGCTCGGAAGCGGTGGAGGATCCTTCCCCAACCTTCTTTTTCCCCTTTGATTGCTTAGAGGATGTCTTAGGCATGTTCAAAAATTTCAGCAGCGTAACGGTTCCACAATCAACAACCCAAAAACACCCACAACTGAACAACCAGAATCTGCCTCAACGGACAACAAATCAGCAACCCAAAAAAATAATCTCAGCACACAATGTCTAAGCAAAACAGTCGGCTCTATATGCAGAAAACAGAAGCTCCAAGAACCGAATCAACAATGGTCACAATACACTATACCCAACCGAAATCACCCCCAATTTCCGCATAAAGCAACAAAAAGCCTCAAATTTGCGATTTAAAACCCAAAACTCAACTCTGACCACAACTAATCACCGAAATCTGGCCACAACGAGATACAACTAGTGAAATGATAACCACAAGAGAGCCCCACACGGCCGAAATATTCAGAAATTCAAGAGAGGGGCAAACTAATCACTCACCTTGTGGTCGAAATGAAGCAAATCTGACGCACAACCGTGACCCACAATGCCTGGAGATATAAAGTAGCAGTTCTAGCGGCGAAATGGTGGCGAGTCGGCGGTGAAACTCAGTGGAAATGAGGTGTTTGGCGGAATTGAGTGTAGAGAGAGAGAGAGACGATGATACTATGACCTAAAAATTGACTGAATACAAACTAAATACCTGTACGGCGCCTGGGCGCGTGTAAGCTGGCGCCTAGGCATGGTGATGCGAAACTCAAGTGGCCTTTGGTGTTCAGTCAACTCCTGGTCGTGGATGAGGCGACGCTCGGGCGTGAGTCATGCGAGCGCCTGGGCGTGATTTGGTGGCGCTCAGGCGCCATGATGCGAAATGAAATGTTCTGCTGGGCGTAGTGATGTGGCGCCTAGGCGTGATGTGAAACGGCGCCCAAGCGTGAAATCAGAGGGTTGAAATTTCAGTCTATTTCCTGCAACACAAAAAGAAAAACGCAACGATTAAAACCAACAAAAAGAGATGAAACACAAGGAAATAAAATAAACTAGCTAAAAACACGAAAAGACAAGAACGAAAAGAGAGCTTGGGTTGCCTCCCAAGAAGCGCTAGTTTATAGTCGGTAGATCGACTTGAGACATAAGATCATGGAGGATCCCTGAGGCGGATGGACACTGATAAGTCAATATTTTACAGTATTTTATGCCCCATTTTGATATGATTTGATCGTTACTCTGATCACTTTTTATTCCTCATAATGCTTTGATTGGTATATATTTTGTTTTGTAGGATAAAAGTTGATTTACGCATGAAAGACGAGAAAAGAGATCCAAATTGAGCTTGAAATTGAAGAAAGAAACAAAAGAAGATAGTTGACGAAAGATTTTACACAATATTCATATTTAAACGAGGTTTTCATCCTCTTACAGGCCGAATCAGATTAAGGTTTCTTCTTCACTATTGTAGATTTGTTTCTTAGCTTCGCTTGGCAACTTGAATCACCTCAATCCGACATTTGTAGAGAGAGTTATGATTAAAATACGAAAGCTGCGAATTCTGCGTCAGACGACCGCGGCATAAGACCGCGGTCCTACTTCGGAAAATTGGTTCGCACTTTTAGTGCCGCGGTCTGATAGGAGTTTGTGCCGCGGCTCAGTGCCCTGCTGCCCTATTTTTTATGTCCGCCGTTTTTGGTCTTTATAACACATTCTTCACTTATCAAAAGGCTAGAAATGCTCTAAAACACCAAGGGGGAGCCATGGGAAGTCCTAAGGAAGCTTGAAGAGCCATCATCATCCTCATCATCATCATTTTCATTATCAAAGCTTGGATTCACACTTTATAATAGGGAGTAATTCAACTCTTTCTCTTGATTAGTATTTCAATTATGTCTTGTAGAGTTGTTGAATCACTTGTTGTTGTAAGTATGAGCTAAGTATTTTTGTGATTGGGTTATGTGAATACTTTGTGATGTTTTGTGTTTAATGTATCATTAATTTCCGGATTTATTACATTCTTGTTACATGTTTGATTTTGTGCTTAATGCTTGCATATGCTTGATCACCATGTGTTTGATAAAATGCTTGTCTTGAGACCGAGAGGAGATAGATAAAGGGAGATCGAAAAATCAATCATCATAACGTAACAATTGACTAGAGATAGAATCGATTGCGTTGTGTGGCTTTTTGTGATAAGATGACCCGATTGAATGTAGGATCTTCGTAAACAAGGAATTCCTTTGAACCTAAATGCATGTTAGTTAATTCAATCTTCACTATGGAGATATAGGAAGTTGTTAACTAGTATATGCTTGTTATTTCAAGAGATTGAATAATAAATACATTAGGGGGTTTCGCCATAACAAGAACGTTCTAAGAATCCGGATAATTGAGAGTTCATGAACATAGAATAGAACATAGCAGGATCATAACCCAATCACCTTTTTCCATTCGATTTATTATCTTGTTTATCACATAGTTGTCTTTGATTATTTTCATAGTATAATCAACCATCATCTTATAATTTGATTTAGCTTAGAGTTAGATAATATAGCAATTACGAGCATTGAATCCAATTGTCCCTGTGGAGACGATACACCCCGGGCTAAATAGTCCACTTTATTACTTTGCACGACCTAGTATACTTGCTAGGATTTCGCGTGTCAAGTTTTTGGCGCCGTTGCCGGGGACAATTGCGTTATTTGATATTGTAATTCACTTATCTTCTCTAAGACTAAGTTGCTGTTTTTCAAGTTGCTGTTTTTCAAGTTGCTGTTTTTGTGTTTTTAGTTGCTGTTTTTGTGTTTTAAGTTTCTGTTTTTGTGTTTCAAGTTGCTGATTTTGTGTTTTAAGTTGCTGTTTTTGTGTTTTTAGTTGCTGGTTTTGTGTTTTAAGATGCTGTTTTTGTTTTTTTTTTAGTTGTTGGTTTTGTGTTTTAAGTTGCTGTTTTTTGTTTTTTTTAGTTGTTGTTTTTTTATTTTTTTTATTTTTATTCTTGAATAGATGAGCATCAATGACTTTTATTGGTCAAAACAAGGATGGGATGAAGGTGCCGAATACGGGAGTCGAGTGCAAGATTTATGTTCGTGGTGTGGAGACGCTCATCATAGCGATTATTGTCAACACGGATGGAGAAGTCAGCAAGACTTGCCATTGAGTTATTATGTTATGAGAGATTCACAAGCATACCTGCATCAAGATAGGTCCCCCTTTCTAATGCAGGGAGAATTTGAATCGACTAACTTTCAGAACCATGGGGATTATCAGCAACAATGTGATAGGAACCCTAGTTTTGAGGAGTTGATGATCCAATGGATGAAGTCGAACGATGAGCGATCTCAAAATCTCGAAGCATCTATAATGGAATTGCAAACACAACTCAACCAACTTTCCAATTTATTGGCAGAGAGATCATCAGACACTTCTCAGGGTGGCACAGAGGAGAATGATGAGGTACTTGATACAGGAGTTGAACAAGTTGTTGATTCGGCACCACAGTGTTTGTACCCTATTGCTACACCAACACTACCTTCAGAATCTATGTGTGGTGAAGTAGATACAACATCACTGGAGCACCTTCAATTCAGCATTGAGATCCCAAAATTCACTCCATCAAATGACCAAGAAAAAGCATTAGAAATATTCAAGAACTCAAAACCTCCTACCACCATATCTCTCGAATTCTTACAAAAGTGTATCAATAACCAGAGAGACACAATGGAGGAGGTTGAAGTCAAGGTTTACAACTCTAGTGATCCATTCGATACATATTTGGAAAACCCAAGTGATGCTACGGTTGAGAATGAGAAAATTAGAGGATATCTAAATCACTTGGATATACCACCATTTGAGTTGTCAAAACTAAGTCTATGGGAGTATGGAGTAGCCACATATGAGTTGCAATCATCCATTGACAATCCTTTCTCACTTCCAATTAAACTTTCATCTTTACACTTCAATTATGTATTTTTGAAAGAGACCTTATGCTTACTTCTAATTCTTTTAGGTTGTGTGATAGATATTGGAGGGGAGAAGCCTTTACGCAACTGGAAAAAACACAAAAAGGCTCATCCATACAAAATTGGCATTGCTCCTTACGATCTACCATGAGCAGTGCAAGGGAGTCGAGCTAATGACTTAAAACAAGCGCTTCGTGGGAGGCAACCCACGTTTTACATGCTTTCTTTTGTTTACATTTTTTTTTCTTTTTGTTTTGTTTTTGTCGTTTTATGTGTTCTTAGTTGTCATGATGATGCTTTTTGTCTCTTCTTGTTTTTCTAACTTCACAGATGGCTAGGCTTTAATGTCAGATTTTTCGCCTTGTCACTCTTTCGCTTTTTGGACATCACTTAGCTTCAAACATTAGGGGCGTCTTTCCTTCCTTTACTTTACCTTTGTATGTTCGCTCATTGGGGACAATGTGCTAGATTAGTTGGGTGGTGGGTTAGACGTCCTAATTTTATTCTGATGTGGTGATTTGGTGTAACTTGTACTCATTTGTTAAGTTTCATGCTTGATTTGGGATTAGAAAACTGTGATAGTCAATGATTTCATATTCATGATTTGTTATACTTTTGCTTGGAGCATGATTCATTTGAGTGTCTCTACTTCATCTAAGATGAAATCATTTGTCGTATTTTATATGTGAAAGCCTTTTTAGCCATGCTTATGTGAATTGTTGAGGATTTAAAGCATTGAGCGTTCAATTTTGTCAACTTTGAAATGTGTGTTGAGTGTGCGAAGTCATGAAATGATTTAGGCCATCTTTCATTTTCTTTAACCTTACAATTGGCTTTCACGATATTACATAATCTCTAGACCTTATTTTGAACCGTATTGATAAGAATGGAGCGTGTTTAGCACACTAAAAACCACCATTCGATTTTCTTTCGCAAGCCACACCAACCACCCTTTAGCCTAAAAGAAAGAAAAACAAAGTCTATTTCCCAAGTAAGAGAGCATATAACTTCATATCATTTAGCTTTAATTTGGGTTTACGCTTTGTTTTGGGTGTCGAATCTCATGGATTAATGGGTTAAAAGGTGTGTTTGTTCTTGATGATCTTGAAAAATTTTGAGGTCTTGAGTTTATGTGAAATAAAGAGAGGAAAAAGAAATGTTGTAAGTTGGCTAAAGAGTCGAGAGATTGGAAGTTACCGAAAAATATATTATGTGAGCTCTCTCTCGACTTGGCTAGGAACTGAGCTTCAATGTGATTTATTTGGTTTGGGAATCATTTTTCCACCCCTAGCATCAGAAGAAACAAGTTTTGGGGTTATGAGTTCAAGGGGAAAAGAAATCAGAAAGCTATAAGTGGCGAGATGTGTAGATTTATTCAGTGATAAGTGAGTGTTTAGCTCGATGATACTGAGTTGTATGCTTTCTTGAGTTTAGTCACTTTATCCATATATTCCCGTCCAAGCCATTACCTAGCCTTACGTTACAAGCCAAAAAGACCTTTTGATCTTGACTTTCACATTTCATGCACACCGATAGGTTAGCAAAGTTTTGAAGTGTTTTAATGTTTTTATTATCTAATGAGTTTGCATAATCTTGTTTAAAGTGTGCTCTTGACATAAAAATGGATTTGGAGTTCATGATTTCGAGATGGATTCGAAGATGTTTGGGGGCTTCCAAATTGTTAAGTGTTCTAGGTAAAGTGTAACTTGTCATAATCATTTTCGAGGGTCTAATTCTTTTACGTGCTTGATTATTGACACATGAATCTTTCAAGATCCCAAACCAAGTTGTAAAATCTGAACTTATGAGTACTTGTTCACCATTTAGTGATCGAGACGATCATAGCCTAGTTGGGGGGTAGTTGATAAGTCAATATTTTACAGTATTTTATGCCCCATTTTGATATGATTTGATGGTTACCTTGTCCCGTGGTCCATCAATCCCCATATAAGGCTTCAATCTTTGAGCATTTGTCATGAAGGTTTGCCTAGTGTCCGTTGTGAGCTCGACGGCACCCGAGGGATATACGTGAGATATAAGAAATTGGCTAGACCACCGTGACTTGAGCTTCCCGGGAAAAAGTCGGAGTCGAGAGTTGTAAAGGAGAACTCTCTCCCCATCTTGAAACTTGCGGGGAAGAATGTGTTTGTCATGCCACATTTTTGTGCGTTCCTTGTAAAGTTTAGCATTCTCATAAGCTTGGTGGCGCCATTCCTCGAGCTCATGTAATTGGAGCAATCGATGTGTACCTACAAGTGTAGAATCAAAATTGAGAAATTTGATAGCCCAAAATGCACGACGCTTAAGCTCAACCGGTAGATGACATGCCTTTCCAAAAATGAGGCGATAAGGGGACATGCCAATTGAGGTTTTAAACACGGTCCTATAAGCCCATAAGGCGTCATCTAGGTTAAGAGACCAATCTTTCCTAGATGCATTGACCGTTTTTTCAAGAATGCGTTTAATTTCCCTATTAGACACCTCCACTTGCCCACTTGTTTGAGGGTGGTAAGGAGTTGAAATTTTATGCCTTACCCCGTACTTTTTCAATAAGTGTTCGAATTGCTTGTTGCAAAAATGGGTGCCCCCATCACTAACGATTGCTCTAGGGGTTCCGAAACGAGAGAAAATTCTTTTCCTTAAAAATCGCATAACCACCCGAGCATCGTTAGTGGGCAAAGCCTCGGCTTCAACCCATTTCGAGACGTAGTCGACTGCAATAAGAATATACTTATTTGAACAAGAACTCGGGAAAGGTCCCATGAAATCAATACCCCAGACATCAAATAACTCACACTCAAGCATGCTATTCAAAGGCATTTCATGTCTTTTAGAGATATTACCCGTTCGTTGGCACTTATCACAAGATTGGACATACAAAAATGCATCTTTAGAGAGTGTGGGCCAAACGAAACCTGATTGGAGTACCTTAGCCACTGTTTTAGAAGGCCCAAAATGGCCACCTACCGACATATCATGGCAATGAGCTAGAACTGATGCTATTTCTTCCTCGGGAATACATCTTCGAATTAGGCCATCTGCACAAATCTTAAATAGATACGGTTCATCCCACAAGTATTGCTTCACATCAAATAAGAATTTCTTCTTTTGATGAAAAGTAATATCCGGAGGAAGAACTCCCGTGACAAGGTAATTTTCAAAATTGGCATACCAAGGAGTATCGTTATGAAGAATAGCATACAATTGCTCATCGGGGAACTCCTCACAAATTGGTTTATCATGCATGCACTCGGGGGTAGGAGTCTCTATTCTAGACAAATGGTCGGCAACCACATTTTCCACTCCTTTCTTATCCTTGATTTCTATGTCAAATTCTTGGAGAAGCAAAATCCACCTAGTAAGTCTAGGTTTGGCATCCTTTTTGGCAAGCAAATACTTAAGGGCGGAGTGATCGGTGTACACAATCTCCTTGTTCAAAATGAGATAGGAGTGGAATTTATCAAATGCAAATACTATAGCTAGTAACTCTTTTCCGGTGGTTACGTAACTCATTTGCGCCTCACTAAGAGTTTTGCTAGCATAATAAATGGTTTGAAATACCTTCCCATTTCGTTGGCCAAGTACCACCCCCACAGCGGTGTCACTAGCATCACACATCAACTCAAAGGGTAAGCTCCAATCCGGAGGTGCCATGATGGGGGCGGATATCAACCGCTCCTTCAAAGTTAGGAATGCCTGCATGCAAGAAGAGTCAAAATCAAACGGTGCATCTTTAATAAGTAATTTAGACAATGGTTTTGCAATTTTGGAAAAATTCAAGATAAACCGCCTATAGAAACCGGCATGCCCAAGGAAACTCCTCACGGCCTTAACCGAGGTAGGAGGATGAAGTTTCTCTATGACCTCAATCTTTGCTTGGTCTACTTCGATCCCTCTATGAGAGACCTTGTGACCTAGCACAATCCCTTCCCGAACCATGAAATGGCATTTCTCCCAATTTAAAACAAGATTGGTTTCCTCACAACGTTTCAAAACACGGGTCAAATGATCTAGACATGCATCAAAAGATGTTCCAAAAACAGAAAAATCGTCCATGAAAATCTCAAGGAACTCCTCGACCATATCATGAAAAATTGCCATCATGCATCTTTGAAAGGTGGCCGAAGCATTACATAAACCAAATGACATCCTTCTATAAGCAAATGTGCCATAAGGACAAGTGAAAGTCATTTTCTCTTGGTCCTCGGGATCTATGGCAATTTGATTATAGCCGGAGTAACCATCGAGAAAATAATAGAAATCGTGCCCGGCTAACCTTTCGAGCATTTGGTCGATGAAAGAGAGGGGGAAATGGTCTTTCCGGGTGGCATCATTTAAATTCCGATAATCGATGCATACACGCCACCCAGTAAGCATACGTGTGGGAATTAATTCATCGTTTGCATTTTTAATCACAGTTATGCCTCCTTTCTTAGGAACTACATGAGTAGGACTTATCCATGCACTATCAGAGATAGGGTAGATTATACCTGCGTCGAGCAACTTAATAACCTCTTTCTTTACTACCTCTTGTATTTGTGGATTGGACCTCCTTTGTGGTTGACGTGTAGGCTTGGCGGAGTCCTCCATGAGTATTTTGTGCATGCAAATAGTAGGGCTAATGCCTTTAATGTCCGCAATTGCCCATCCGAAAGCTTTCTTGTTGGCCCTCAAAACTCCCACGAGTTGCTCCTCTTGTTCCCCTGTCAAAGAAGATGAGACAATTAAGGGCAGTGTCTTATTATCATTTAAAAACACGTATTTCAAATGTAAAGGCAACGGTTTAAGCTCAAGGGTAGGGGCCTCTTCAATGGAAGGGCGGGGAGGAGCCGAAAGTGATCGCTCTAACTTTTCAATCCCCATGACATGGTAAGGAAGTTGCTTTTCTAGTCCACAAACAATTTCCAATTTCTCCTCACTCGCCGAATCAACATCTATGGATTGCAAAAGACATGCCTCTAGCGGGTCATCTATCATGTGTTCCTGAGATGTCTCACCAATCAAAGTGTCAAATGCATCGATACGTAAGCATGAATCATGATCATATGGATGTTTAAGCACTTTAAATACATCAAATATAACCTTTTCATCACCCACATGAAGAGTTAACTTACCATCGGCGACGTCTATGATTGCCTTACCCGTGGCTAGGAAGGGTCTCCCTAGAATCAGTGGTACTTCCACATCCTCTTCCATGTCGAGCACCACGAAATCTACCAGAAAGTAAAATTTGTCCACTTGCACAATTACATCTTCAATGATGCCCTTCAGATGTTTAATCGAACGGTCCGCCAATTGTAAGGATATCGAGGTAGGTTTGGGCTTCCCTAGACCGAGCTTCGTGAAGATAGAGTAGGGGAGGAGATTGATACTTGCTCCCGAATCGCAAAGCACCTTGTCAAAAGTAAGATCACCAATAGTGCATGGCATGGTAAGGCTCCCGGGGCCTTTGAGCTTGCGAGGCAATTTGTTGAGTAAGACGGCCGAGCACTCCTCGGTTAAGCAAACAGTTTCGTTTTCCTCCCATTTTTGCTTGTTGGAGAGAATATCCTTGAAAAACTTCACATAGTTCGGCATTTGCAAAATAGCATCCACCAAAGGAATATTGACCTTCACCTCACGAAGAATAGATAGAATATGGAGGAAACTCGGATCCATCTCCTTCTTTTTCTTCTTCTGTGCATTTGGGAAGGGAAGACGGATCTCAATAGGAGGAAAAGGCACTAGACTCGAAGAGCTAGAACCTGAAGAGACAGGGAACGGTGCCTGAGTGCTGGTACCGGTGCCGGGGCGTGGAACATCCAGCGCCTAGGCGTGTATAACCTCGCGCTCGGACGCAGATGTGCGAAGCATTTCCTGCTGCTGGGTCATGTCTGGCGCCTGGGTGCCATCTGAAGCACGCCTAGGCGCGGATGTGTGAAGCGAATTTTCAGGATTGGAGTTCACCGGCGCCTGGGCGTGTATAACCTCGCGCTCGGGCGCGGGAATGCTGACAGGATAACATTCAACTTGTTTCCCACTTCTCAAAGATATGGCGTGGCATTGTTCTTTCGGGTTCTTTTTCGTGTCACTTGGTAGAGTCCCCGGGGCTCTACCATTTACCGTGGAGGATATTTGCCCTATTTGTGTCCTCATATCCTTCATCTCCATGAACATGTCCTTCATCATGTTCCGGAGTTCATTGATCGACGTGTCCGATTTCCTTATATGATCATTGAGTCGCTCGTCAACAGTAGGAGGTCGTGCTTGCCCTTGCCCTTGTACATTGGGATTGCCTTGCCTCGAAGGAGGGTTGTTGAAAGGAGGCCTCGGGGGTTGGTAGATGCCCGGTTGTGCGTTTGGTGCGGGGTTTGGTCTCTTTGGGAAGTTTTCGGGAATGTGAAAATTCAACCGTTGTCGATTGTGATTCCCAACAAAGTTCACGTCTACAACCTCCTGTTCCGGGGCACCCACTTCTTCTAAGTCTTGAACACACGCAACCCTTCGATTTGGTGGAAGAGGCTCGTCATCATCTTCGGGGTATAGCTCATCCTCCCTTGCCATTTGCTCAAGTTTCATCCACATGATTCTACTATCGAGGCCCAAAAGGTCGCCACCGGCTCCCGCATTGAGACGGTGGCGAATCCGAGATCGTACTCCATTGTAGAAATGTTACACTTGCTCGTCTCGGGTATAATTGTGATCGGGGCACTTCCGTAGCATACTCTTATACCTTGCCCACGTGGATGCTAAGGACTCGTTCCTTGATTGTTTGAACCCCTTAATCTCGCTTCGAAGCTCGTTGATTTTTGATGGAGGGAAGAATTTATTAAGAAACTCATCCACGAGATCGTCCCATGTTCCAATCGATTGCGGGGGCAATGACTTGTACCAAAGAGTAGCCTCATCTTTTAAAGAGAAATGAAATAGTCGGAGGCGAATAGCATCAATATCTCTTGGGTTGAATTGCATGGTCGAGATCACAGTCTCAAAGTGATCAAGGTGGTCATGAGGTGAGTCCTTGAGTCACCATAAAATGGCTCAGCTTGCACCATCCCGAACATGTGAGAGGGAATGTGGAAATTAGGAGTAGCAAATTCCGGAAAGATAACAGGTCCCGGAGTAGAGTGTACCCGTGGTGGTTGATTACCGCGAACCGATTGAGGAGGCGGTGGAGGTGCCGGTTGCATAGCTTGGAATAGGTTTTGCAACCATTCCCTATTCTTTTGAAGATTCACATCGGGAAAGTTCCCATTTGGAATAGGATTGAAGTTGTGGGCCATTTCTCGAGCTCGTCTACTAGCCCAAAGAACGCGTTCTATTTCTGGCTCGAAACCGTATAATGGCTGGTTGGAGGAGCGGGTCATGCACCACAACCCAACCTATCAATAAAATAAGAGAAACAAAATTAGACTAATACGAACAATAAAAGAAAAGCAAGAAGTAAACACAAGTAAGAATTATGAAAACGTAAAATGAAAATCAAAAACTAAAAAAATAAATAAACAAGTCCCCGGCAACGGTGCCAAAAACTTGACACGCTAATACTTAACGTGCTTGAATAGCAAGTGCACTAGTCCGGGTTGTCGAACCACGGAGACTTGAATTTTTAGTTTATGATTAGCGAGAAAATAAGAGACAATTCAAATTAAGAAGATTAAAACAAAAGTAAATTGCAATGATATGAGAAGCAAAGTGGAGAACAAAGGAGAGCGGACTATAGATTAAAACTCAAGATCGATAAATTGACTAAGGCACATGCTCCAACCTAACCTACTCCTCAATATACGTGAGCTACTCTTCGAATTATTAGACTCCTATTGCTTTGGTGGAAACTCCTTAATTAACTATTACCCGATGTCGTGGCACATAATAATCCTATGATTAATTGACGGTTCTCTAAATATTTCTATCCGAGAATCTAATGAATAACCACGCATTAAAGTTCTAAAGCTTCCCCAGATAAACCTGGCTACCAGCACCCGGAAATCTCTACCCATTTCTAGGGGCAATTCCACATTTGTTTCGAATGATGTGTTGATTCCTTTGAATCCTAATCTATCTTCTCTCGAATGACTAGATTAGGCAAGATAGCAAGCATATGGTGATCAAGCACATGATTGTGATAAAAGCACAAAATCAACACACAAAGCAACATGAGAATTAATACGAAAATTAACTTCACATATATTGATTTGTAAATTAGGCCTTCACATGGCCTTAGTTCCACAAAATCAGCTCATCATCAATAAGTCAAGAAGATCTAGAAAAAACATATACATAGTTATTAACATAAACATGTAAATGAAATGCAAGTAAAACTCCCTAAGGCTTAAATGATGATGAATCCTTGCTTGTAGCTTCAATCTCTAGCTCAATCTCCCTTCTTCCCCTTCTTAGAGTGATGAAAAGATGGCTCCAATCTCAGAAAATGGCCTCCCAACTCCAAAATTCGAACCCCCATTTAGTGCTGAAAATTTCAAAAAACGGTTACGAAGGCACCCAGGCGCGGGTGAATCGGCGCCCAGGCGCGGCCGATGTGGCATTGTTGTCTTGGGGGAAACGTAAGGGAGACGCCCAGGCTTGATTTCTGGCGCTCAGGTGCGGGAGGGCTCAAGCCTAGGCGCGGAATGTTTGGCGCCTGGGCGTGCGTCTGCGTAGCTTTTGTCTTCAGTAATCGTCTGGCGCCTAAGCACGGGATCTTTCACGCTTGGGCGCCATGCTGCGAAACTTCACTTGGCCGGCGCCTAGGCGTAGTGAATATTGCGTTGGGGCGCCGGTCTGCGAAGCATGTCCTGATGTAATTGGCTGGCACCTAGGTGTGGTGAATCTCGCGCTTGGGCGCCAGTCTGCGAAGCATCTTGGCATGAACTTGTTTAATACGTCGTTTTTTCGCCCTTTCTCCATTGCATCCATTTACAACCTGAAATCACTCCACACATGGATTAAACGCAAATGTGGCAAGAGTCAAGCGATAAATGAACCTAAACCATATACAAAACGGACTTCAAAACACGTAAAAACGGCTCTTATCAATTGAGATATGTGAATAAAAGGTTTATACTCGTACAGTATTCACAACGTAAATGTTTGGAATAATCCTATTCATTCGTTCTCAATTGGGATACGATGTGGGCCATGAGACTGGCTAGGTGTTACCCACATCCTTTTGGTTTCCTTCCAATTGCCTTTTCACACGAACCTAAAGAGTCGCTCTTAAAGGAATTGCAAAAGAAAAAAATCATGGAATTGACTTGAGAGAATTTTCGGTATTAGATATCGCAATTAATTAATTAATTAATCATTGGATGATTTTATTAATTAATTAAGTTAATGTGTTAGTTAATTTCTTAAGGGAAATTAATTATAGAGTTAACAAGGATTTAATTAATTATTTTATATATTGGATAAATAATATTAATTAAATAAATAAATTAAACGATTGGACTATGCCCAAAGGCTTTGAAAAGCATAAGGTGGGCGTCCACATTATACCTAGTTGCCTAGGTTATTATTATTTATATAGTAGTATAAATATACTGCTTAGTGAATAGTTATAAAAAGCCTCGAATTTAACTTTCTCTCTAAGTAAAAAGTCTTCCAATCGCTCTCTCTCCCTCTATCTGATTTCAAGGAGCAAGAAGAAGAGGATTTTTCGCTTTGATTCCAGCATGGTGATTTAGTGACAATGACACGTTTGCTGTTCAGAGAAGGATCGCGAAAGCTGGTTCAAAATTCAACAAACACGAAGAAAGATACATGAATTCTTAACACGATTTGAATATGAGAAATTGAGATAAACCACTTGGGATTATTTATTTTCCGCTGTGTTTTAATGTTAAAAACCCAACAGTGGTATCAGAGTCAATCTCTGATTTCCGTATTTAATTGAATACGTGAATTATGTGTTTTTTTGTGTTTTTGAAGCATGATAATTTGATGTCAAATTTATGATTTTGAACCATGATTTTTCAGTGTTTATTCTTGAATATTATTGCATAACGATATGTGAATTGAAAAATCAAAATTGTGTGAAAATCGGGGGTGAAAACCCAACGACGTGCGCGACACGCACGAAGTGCGCAGGCGCGCAGACAGCGCACACTGTGCGCGCAGCTGGTGGCCTCCTGGCGCACATCATGAGCGCAGGTGCTGTGCGCTGGGCTCACAGCACACGCACGGCATGGCCTCGTGGGCCAAGGTCCATGACCCGGGTCCTATCGGGTTGGGTCGGGTCAAAAAATTTTGGGTCCAAATTTTTGAATAAATGAGTTTTAGGTTATTTTAATTATCCGGGTGGGTCAAGAGGATGATGACCCGAATTTTAATTAAAAGAGCCCAAATAGGTTTAATAAAATTATTGGGCATTCAATAAATTAATTTTTGGGCTTAATTAATTGAATTTAAATATGTCAATGGTTGGTAATTTATGTTTGATGAAATCGAGCCCAAATTTGTTTTTATTGAATATTAATTATTTGAATAAAATATTTAATTAATTATTGTTGGAGAATTTTTAATTAATTAATTTATTTAAATAATAAATTCTCACTAGATGGTTTATTATCATAATTATCAATAAAGTTTGGAATTTTATTGAAGAAATTAATTAGTTGGACTAATTAATTATTAACTTAATCACCAACATAGTTGCTTTAATTAATGCGAGCATGTATTATATGATGGTGACATTATTCATGGGCTTAGGTTGTTTTCTTTTTGGATGTATTTCTTTTTTATGGGTTGTAAGGGCCGGATTTGAGCCCATTATTTTATTTATAGAATTATGTATAGGTTGTTAAAATAATCTCATGTAATAGATAGAAATAGAATGGGGTCTTGAAGAAGAGATCAATCCAAAAAAAGAGGCGCTTGGAGCCCAAGAAGAATAGCTAGGCTTTTTTTTGTTTTTTTTATGATGGCCCATTGGCTTGGGCCCTCTATAAAAAGCCCATGGATATATGTGTTGATTGTATTGCGTTCGATGCATGTTCATTAGTTGTATAAAGCATGTATATAGTTAATATGCGCTATATAAATATGATAATGTGCAAAGTGAGACTTAGATGTATGTTTAGAACATGAATTCTCCTAAACAAAAATTATGCTAAGTTAGAAAGGGGCGCTAGGCGTCCTTTCCCTCCACTAAACTTAATAGAATTAAGATTTAAACCTAGTATATGACATCTTCCCAGTAAGTGGGGGCCATATATCAAGATTTAATTTAAAAATTTTATTAAGTGCATTAGATGCCTTAATCGAGATATATTTCACCCCAAATATCGTTAAAGGGTTGTATGGTGAAATTCAAATGTTAGATTATGAGGAGTTAGTGGGAACGAACTTAGATAGTCCACAAAGCCAATAAATCGTTAAGGGTTTGCGGTTTTGGTGGATTATGGGAAAAAGAAGATTGGATCGTCTATTGGATATATTGATGTTGGGCATCAATTTAGTTAAGTAATGGACCAAATATCGTTAAAGGGTTGTCATCCATTACATTAATTAAAGAACTCAATCTCCACTACGAAGCAATAAATAACGATCACTTTCGTTTTTCACAGTAGGAGTGTGAATCTCGAAAAATATAATGGGAGCTAAAGTTATAAGTCGAAGTCCTTGATTTTAAACTTGGTTTTAGTTTAAGTTACAAATATCTAATATAGTCTGGTTTATTTTTTGCAGCTATTTGATTTATCTCTCTCAAAACAAAAACGACTATCAACCCACTTTCCGTTTTACTCGAAAAGAACATCCTTACCGGACCCAACTACGTGGATTGGCTAAGGAACTTGAGAATTGTTCTCAACATGGAGTCTTTGGGGTACGTGTTGGACACAGAAATCCTTGCTCCGCCTGCCAGGACACGTGCCAATGAGGAAGAAGTCCAAGCTCATGAAAAATGGGTAAAGGATGACGTCCGAGTGCGTGGGTACATTTTTGGCTCGATGACAAACAAACTTCAGAGGTTCCACGAGAAGATGACCACTGCGAGGGCTATTTTGGCACCTTTGGTCGAGCTCTATGGTGAGCACAGTCGCACTGCTAGATATGAGATATCTAAAGAGCTCTTCAGAGCCAAAATGAGAGAAGGTGAAAAAGTTAGGGATCATGTCCTCAAGATGATCTCGAGGATTGAAAGATTGGAGGCTCTCGATTTTACAATGAACCCACAAATTCAAACTGATCTCATTTTGCAGTCTCTTCCTCATTCTTTTTCCCAATTTGTCATGAAATTCAATTGTAACGAGATTGAATGCAACTTAGCTGGGCTAATGAACAAATTGAATACTGCACAGTCTCAATTGAACCCTAAGGGAAAAAAAATGCATTGGTTATCTCTTCTGGCCCCAAAAAGGCTAAGAATAAGAAGCAGAAAAACAAAAGGCAGAGTGGTGAGCTTGGAGCTCAGGGTGGTGTCGATAAGGCAAAAGGGAAAGCTCCTGTGAATCAAAAGCGTAACGAGCCACAGAAGATGGATAGATGCCCACACTGCGGTGAGCTAGGCCACTAGAGAAGGAACTGTCCAAACATGGGCCCATGCACACAAGGTATGGAACCTTATGTTCATGAAACTTATTGTTCTACGACCGTTTTCTCTACATCTTGGATTCTTGATTCTAGAGCTAGTGCTCACATTTGTTGTATGAATCAGGATCTGGTACGAGGAAGGAAGCTGGACATTGATGAGGTGAAGATAAGAGTAGGCAGTGGGCAAAGCATCGCAACTACTGGAATTGGATCTACCTCATTACTTTTAAATTCTGGACATTTTCTATTTTTGGATAATGTTTTTGTTTTGCCCAATGGGCTTCAAAACATTGTTTTAATTCCTGTTTTAGCTACATATGGCTATACTTTCCGTTTTATTAATGAACATTGCAATATTTATTATGGAAATAAATTAGTAGTCTCTGCTTCTTTAGTAAATGGTTTGTATTACCTTAATGTACAGAACGAGTGTTCTGTAAATACTATACAAAGGAAAAATAGTAGGCAGGGAATTCACCAAAGATTAATCTTGCATCAGATCCTGATTCATACAGCATATGTGAGCACTAGCTCCAGAGTCAAGAATCCAAGATGTAGAGAAGACGGTCATAGAACAATAAGTTTCATGAACATAAAGTTCCATACCTTGTGCGCCAGGCCCCATATTCTGACAGTTCCTTCTCCAGTGGCCCAGCTCACCGCAGTGTAGGCATCTGTCTGTCTTTTGTGGCCCCTTTCGCTTGCGATTCACAGGAACTTTCCCTTTTCCTTTATCGACACCACCCTGCGCTCCAAGCTCGCCAGCCTGCTCCTTAGTTTTTCTCTTCTTATTCTTTGCCCGTTTGGGCCCAGAAGTGATAACCAAAGCAGTCTCTTTTCCCTTTAGCTTCAATTGAGACTATGCAGTGTTTAATTTGTTCATTAGCCCAGCTAAGTTGCATTCAATCTCATTGCAATTGAAGTTCATGACGAATTGGGAAAAAGAGTCAGGAAGGGACTGCAAGATAAGATCGGTCTGAAGTTGCGGGTTCATCGTAAAATCGAGAGCTTCCAATCTCTCGATCCTCGATATCATTTTGAGGACATGATCCCCAACTTTCTCCCCTTCTCTCATTTTGGCTCCGAAGAGCTCTTTAGATATTTCATATCTAGCAGTCCTACTGTGCTCACCATAGAGCTCGACCAAGTGCGCCAAGATAGCCCTCGCTATGGTCATCTTGTCGTGGGACCTCTGTAGCTCATTCGTCATAGAGCCAAGAATGTACCCACGCACTTGGACATCGTCCTTTACCCATTTTTCATGAGCTTGGACTTCTTCTTCATTGGCACGTGTTCTGGCAGGTCGAGCAGGGATATCAGTGTCCAACACATATCCTAGAGACTCCATATTGAGAACTATTCTCAAATTCCTTAGCCAATCCACGTAGTTGGGTCCGGTAAGGATATTCTTTTCGAGTAATACGGAAAGTGGGTTGATTGTCATTTTTGAAAAACGAGAGAGATAAAACAAATAACTGCAGAAAATAAACCAAACTTAATTAGAATATTGGACTAAACTAAGACCAAGTTTAAAATCAAGGACTTCGACTTATAACTTGGCTCCCACTATATTTTTCGAAATTCCACACTCCCACAGTGAAATGACGGAGGCGATCGTTGATGAAAACTTCGTGGTGGGGATTGAGTTCTTTAATTAATATAATGGATGACAACCCTTTAACGATATTTGGTCCATTACTTAATTAAAGTGATGTCAAACATCAATTTATCAAATAGACGGTTCAATCATATTTATCCCATAATTCAAAAATACAGCAACCCTTTAACGATTTATTGGTAAAGTGGACTATCTAAGGTCAATCCCACTAACTCCTCATAATTTAACATTTGAATTTCACCTTGCAAACCTTTAACGATATTTGGGGTAAAATATGTCTCGATTAAGGCATCCAATGCACTTAATAAAATTCTAGAATTAAATCTTAATATATGACCCCCACTTGCAGGGAAGATGCCACATATGAATTTAATCCTTGATCTTATTAAGTTTAGTGGAGGGAAAGGATGCCTAGCACCCCTTACTAACTTAGTATTATTTTTGTTTGGGAGAATTCATGTTGAAAACATTTATTTCGTCTCACTTTGCACATTTACCAATTTATATAGCGCATATTGATAACACACATGCTTCATACAACTAATGAACATGCATCGAAAGCAACAATACAACACACAAGTCTATGGGCTTTTATCTATAGGACCCAAGCCAATGGGCCATCATAAAATTGAAAAAGAGAAGCCTAGCTAATCTCCGTGGGCTCCAAGCTCCTCTTCTTTTGCATGATCTCCATCTTGAAAGGCCTATTCTATTTCTATTTATTACAAGAAGTAATTTAAAACCTATACATAAATCTAGAAATAAAATAAAATGGGCTCAAACCGGCCCTTACAACCCATCAAAAGAAATACATAATCAAAAGAAGCAACCTAAGTCCATAGACATATGTCACCATCGCATAATACATGCTCGCGATAAATAAAACATTTATGTTGGTGATTAATAAAAATTAATTCGTCCAACTTAATTAATTTCCACAATAAAATTCCAAATTTTATTGATTCATATGAAAATAATCTTATTTATGAGAATTCTTTATTTAAATAAATAACTTAATAAATAAAATTCTCCAAGAGTTTATTAATTAATTATTTCATTCGAATAAAGATCAATAAAAACTATATTGGGCTTAATTTTATCCAAATTAAATTAACAACCATTGGAATATTCAAAATTAATTAATTAGGCCCAATAACTAATTTATTGAATTATCCACAATTTTAATCAAAACAATTTGGGCCCCTTTGTAATTAAATTCGGATCATCATCCTTTTGACCCACCCGGATAACTAAAATAGCCCAAACACCTATTCAATTAAAATTTGGACCTTAGAAAAATATAACCCGACCCATTAGGGCCCGAGTCACGAAAACCCGGGCCCCGAAACAGGTCCGCGCGCTGGGCGCATGGCACGGTGTATAACGTGCGCCCAGCGCACGGTTTAATCATGCTTGGGCGTCCGGCCAGCCCCTCCTACCGGCGCCGTGAAATGGAACGGCGTTGGGGGCCCACCCAGTGTGCACAGTGCGCATGCTGTGTGCGTGCACAGCGCGCGATGTCTGTGCGCCCAGCGCGCAAACTGCGCACATATTTTACGTCGCACTCGTCTCGGGGTTATGCTTCTCCGATTCTCATAAAATTTATATGCCCAGATTCGAAACTCATTAAACTACAACTTTCATGAAGAAACTGAAGCGATATTCAGAATATGTTCATATGAAAAACACGTTCAAAGCAGGCCTCAAAAATGCGGAAAAAATAGTCAATCACATAAGCAATTAAACACAGAATTCAGAGATTGGCTCTGATATCACTGTTGGGAATTATACGAATAAAATGCAGCGGAAAGTAAATTTAATTCCCAAAGCCCGAATCATCTCTAATCCTCGTGTTTAATTGTCTATAGAAAAATTACCGTTCTCGCGTATGTTGATTTCTGAACGTGATCCTTTTCTCTAACGCCGAATTTGCCAACGTCTCTAATTCGTCACGCCGAAATCAAAAATGAAAAACTCCTCCTTTCTTCCTTGTCAAAGACGGCTAGAGAGAGAGAGAGAGAGAGGTGGGAAACTTTTTCTTGGAGAGAAAGTTATGTAAATTGCCTTGTGTTATTTTTCACCTTGTGATATATTTATATCATTATGAAACAATAACACTAGCATGCAGGAGCCCTATTTGGGCGTCTATTTGGCCGCCCCTTAGTGGGCTCGGAAGCCTTCGGGCTTTCGTCTTGCTTGCTAATTAATAAATCGGATAATTTACTTATCCAATAAATAAATTGATAATCCAATTAATTCAATTCCTAATTAATTTATAATTCAATTTCTCCAAGAAATTAATTAACTCATTAATTTAATTAATTAATTAAATTATCCAATAATTAATTAATTAATTACGACATTCAATGCCGTGAATTTCTCTCAAGTCTTTTTCCCATGTTTTTCCTTTTTGCACTTCCTATAAGCGCGACTCTTTAGGTTCGTCTCAAAAGGCAATTGGGAGGAATCCAAAGGGGTGTGAGTGACACCTAGCCAGTCTCGTGGCTCACACCGTAACCCAATTGAGAACAAATGAATAGGATCATTCCAAACCTTTACGCCGTGAATACCGTACGTGTATAAACCTTTTATTCTTATATCCCAGTCAAGTAAGAGTCATGGTTTAAAGTCAAACTCATATAACTTGACCATATGCATAAGCTCATAATAAGTCGCGGTATTTAAATGCTTTGGCCAAAGACTTTCATCCTCACTTATTCATGATCGCATAGGATATTTTACTTATTCACTTATGAGAGAATAAATTCCATATTGCAAATCAGTTAACAATGCTACTTGCCCATCAAGTCGCACTTCGAGGTCGATTCCACCAATAGGTGATTTGAATCTAACTACTCTAATGACAGACTTGATGTCACAAGTACATCTTCAACTCGATTTCTCAGGTCAGAGGTTCACACATACCTATCACTACTTATCAGTTTCATCGTTGACTGTCAATGAGTGAATTACCCATGTGATGAACTGATGCGAGCCGTGTTTGAACATATCAGTCGAACTGACATGTCTATGATATAAGTTCCCACTACCATTTCCATAGTGTACGACTGACACTTTCTCTGTCGAAACTTACATCATACAAGTCTTTATTCACTATTGATGCCCTATCAATATTTCTTAGAGTTGCGAACCCTTTTAGATGTCAAGGGTCAAACCATTCTAGTGCCTTTCCTCCTATCTCAAAGGAGGTAGAAGGTTCGCCTTGTCATCAAGGACTTTACGTTGTTTATTCACACCTTATAACTGCCTATAAGGAAACAACAATCAACTGCCTTATATTAATAGAAAAACCATAGTTTAGTTACAATGTTTATGCCCTATAAATCTATCCTTTTTATGACATTCGAGGGCATAGACTCTAACATGGAGATGATCCCTTCACTTATGATCAAGCGATGGTGGATGTGGATGCTACAAGATGGCGTGAAGCTATGCAAACTGAGATTGATTCGATGCATTCAAACCAAGTCTGGAAGCTTGTGGATCGGCTTGATGGGGTAAAACCTATTGGGTGCAAATGGATTTACGAGAGAAAGAATGGTGTTGATGGCAATGTTGACACCTACAAAGCCAGGCTAGTGGCGAAAGGGTATAGTCAAAAAGAAGGAATTGACTACCAAGAAACCTTTTTTCCAGTGGCTATGATCAAATCAGTAAGGATTCTACTTGCAATACCAGCTCACCTAGACTATGAGATATGGCAAATGGATGTCAAAACTGCTTTCCTAAATGGATTTCTAGAAGAGGATATCTATATGGAACAGCCTTGTATCCGAGAATGACACTCATAAGGTGTGTAAGCTTGAGAGATCCATTTATGGACTCAAGCAAGCATCTTGTAGCTGGAATCTACGCTTTGATGAGGCAGTCAAAGGATTTGACTTCATCAAGAACGAAGATGAGCCATGTGTTTACAAGAAGTTTAGTGGGAGCAAGATAACATTCCTTGTGTTATATGTAGATGACATATTACTCATAGGCAATGATATAGGAATGCTCACCACTGTTAAGAAGTGGCTTTAGAGTACTTTCTCCATGAAAGACTTGCGAGAGGCAACTTATATTCTAGGGATTCGAATTTACAGAGATCGAATAAATAGAATGATAGGGCTCTCTCAAGCCCTTTACTTAGAAAAGGTCCTAAAGAGTTATAGGATGGACGATTCTAAGAAAGAGTTTCTACCAATGAGACATGGGGTGCATCTCTCGAAATCGATGTGCCCTCAAAGTGAGGAAGATAGAAAAGAGATGAGCACTATACCCTATGCATCTACAGTGGGTAGCCTGATGTATGCAGTGCTGTGTACTAGACCTGAAATTGCTTATGCAGTAAGCGTTGTTAGTTGATTTCAAGCAAACCCTGGCAAAGAATATTGGATAGCTGTGGAGAATATCCTAAAGTATCTGAAGAGAACTATGGATATGATTCTCATCTATGGGAGTGGTAACCTGAGAGTGGATTTGTACACTGACTCAGATTTCCAATCAGATGTCGACGACCAGAAATCCACCTCAGGATTTGTATTCACCCTCAACGGTAGGGCGGTGACTTGGGAAAGTTCCTAGCAAAGCACAACCATGGACTCCACGACAGAGGCTGAATACATGGCTGCCTCTGACGTGGCTAAAGAGACTGTTTGGTTTAGGAAGTTCATAGAAGAACTTGAAGTGGTTCCAAGCATAAAGCTCTCATTTCCACTTTATTGTGAGAACACTGGAGCAATAGCGCAGGTAAAGGAATCTAGATCTCACAATAAGTCCAAAGACATTGAAAGGAGATATCACATCACAAGAGAGATCATTGCAAGATAAGAAATATCTGCTCAGAAAATAGCCTCAGCCGACAATGTCGCTGATCCATTGACCAAGCCATTGGCACAGGCGGTGCTAGGTAAATATTTAGAAAAGATGGGTATAAAATACCATAGCAAATGGCATTGAATGCAAGTGAGATATTGTTAGAGTGTATGCCCTCAAATGCCATAAAGAGGATAGATTTATAGGGCGTTGATTTATAACTAAACAATATCTTTTATAATATAAGGCAATTCTTGTTGTTTTCTTATAGGCATTTGTAAGGTTTTATCCTCTCTATGGGATAGGGAGAATGGCACTAGAAGAGTTTGATCCTTATTATCTAAAATTAGTTCGTAAGTCTAAGAAAATATTAACTGGACATCAATACTAGATAAAGACTTATATGATATAAGTTTTGACAGAGAAAGTGCCAGTCGAACACTATGGACATGGTAGTGAGAACTTATGTCATAGACACCTCAATTAGACTGATGTGTTCGAACATGGCTCGCATCAGTTTTGTCACATGGGTTTTCACTCACTGACAGTTAATGACAAAACTGATAAGTTGTGATAGGTACGAGTGAGCCTCAGACCTGAGGAATTATGTTGAAGATGTACTTGTGACATCAAGTCTTTCATTAGAGTAGTTAGATCCAATTCACCAGTTGGTGGGGTCGACCACGAAGTGCGGCTTGATGGGCAATTAGCAGTCTTAACTGATTAGCAAAACGAGATTTATTCTCTCATAAGTAGATGAGCTAAATATCCTATGCAGACATGAATGAATGAGGTCAAAATACTTTGGCCAAAGCATAAAAGATATACATGTTAGACATGAAAGTATACTCAATGACCTAGATTCATTATGAGCTAAGCATATGGTTAAGTTCAGTGAGTTTGGCTAAACCATGACTCTCACTTGACTGAGATATGTGAATAAAAGATTTATACTCGTACGGTATTCACAGGGTAAAGGTTTGGAATGATCCTATTCCTTTGTTCTCAATTAGGATACGATGTGGGCCACGAGACTGGCTAGGTGTTACCCACATCCTTTTGGTTTCTTCCCAATTTCGTTTTGAGATGAACCTAAAGAGTACCGCTTAATGGAATTGCAAAAGGAAAGATCATGGAATTGACTTGAGAGAATTTTCGGTATTGGATTTCGCAATTAATTAATTAATTAATTAAGTTAATGTGTTAGTTAATTTCTTAAGGGAAATTAATTGTAGAGTTCGTTAGAGTTTATGCCCGGCGCACCAATTTTGGGCATCATTCTATGTAATAATAACTCTAGCTAAACGATCTTTTTCATATAAATAAAGTTAATCTTTTGGCATTATTTATTCGTGTATATAGCTTGGTCTTAACTTAGAATAAAGTCCCGAAGGATCACACATAGCTATGGGACATCATTGCGCATCGGGAATGGCAATGATGGAATATGTCTCCAAGGCTGTGATCCTTAAACATATGTTCGAAGTTGTGAATGGCTCGTCGAGATGAAGGGATATCGATGAGACCCAAAAGACTTGCGTTCGATAGATATTGGCACGGTGAAAGCCTATGCATATATGAGGGTTCCTATTGTGGGAATAGGTATACTGGACAACCCCATGGAAGTTCCATTAAATGGAATCCCAGTCGAATCTGGAACTTCCTGTGGTCTTGTAGTATAAGAGTAATCCTTAGAACCTGAGGTTCCATTGGATGTCTTGTACACAATTGAACATGTCTTGGTTTGTTACATGATTACTTATATGATCGCAAATGGGCAAAATCAGACATGGGCTAATTGTGTATGAAGGCACGTGAGAATCAAGATGGGATCTATCTCTGACATTGGACTTGTCAGTGAATCTCCTATGTTTACATAGTGAATCGACTTTAGGAATCTTCGGCCGAAGTATGATATCTAAAGAGGCGTAAGGTTTCCTCATTTAGATAGTCGAAAGTCGATCTCACCGTATTTTGAAAACATAATTATTGAATTAATAGAGCTTCGACCTTAGCCACTGCTCTAGATTCAATCGGGAGATTAGATGGAGGGATCTTAGTTATACAATGATCAAGATCACGAAAGGTGTATCTTTATCTTTGTCTAGGTCTTCGTGGCCCGTTGCTAGACAGTAACCACGATTTGTAAGTGCCGAGAATCAATATGGTGATTAATTCGAGGCTTGATTAAATCAAAGGAATGATTTAATATAGTGCTTTCTATTTTAGGAAAGCACACTAGCACTTTGGGAAAGTGTACTTACAACTAGATAGTAGACGAGCCTAAGGGATCACACACTTAACTCGTGAGAGTCACTACTTATATGATGTGATTAATTAATTTGAGGAAATTGGGAAAGTCTAGTCCTTTCCTAATATGGAATATGAATTAATTGAGGGGATTCAATTAATTCGACTATTTTAATTAATCTTGTAGAATTAATTAAATTAATGGACCTAGTAGAGTCCAAGTATTTTATTTAGTTGGGCTTGGTCCAAGTTAAATAACGAAGTCAATTGGAATAAATAAATATAATTAAACGGGTTTTAATTATATGGGAATATTTAATTAATGGGTTTAGCCCATAATTAAATATGGCGTCAAGAATTAATTCTTAGACTCCAAATAAGGATGATGGCTGATTTTTGGGGCCCTTGGCAGCTGGATTCGAAATCTAGGTGAAGAAAGAAAGGGTTTTCTTCTTGAGAAAATAGCAGATACCCCCCCAAACTATTAGGTGATGTGCACTTTGCCACCCAAACTATTAAAAATTGCAATCAACACCCTAAACTATCATATATGTGCACTTGGCCCCCTCGGTCAGCTTCGGGCAGCACACAGGGGGCAAAGTGCTACAAACCGCATAGGTGAGGGGGCAAACCGCACATCACCAATTTTTTTTTGTTTTTTAAAATTTTTACCAATTTTTTTATTTTTATACATTTTTTTATTTTTTTTCATATTTTCGAATTTTTGAATTGTCTTTTTTGTTTTTAGAAAATTATAAATATTTGAATATATACTTCTTTTCATTGTTTTCTTATTTATTTTCATGTTTTATTTTTATTTTTCTTATTTTCATGTTTGAAGATTATTTATTTCAAACCTAGAAATAAGATTTCAAGAAAAATCCAAATAAATCCCAATATGCATGATTTAAATTGAACGATGAATGGGTAAAAATTTCCCTGAAACTGACCGAGAGGGGTTAAGTTAATATTAAGAATATTTGAATTTAAAAAAAAAAGAGAAAATTACGAATACCCCCCCAACCTATGAGGTGATGTGCGCTTTGCCCACTCACCTATGCGGTTTGTAGCACTTTGCCCCCTGTGTGCTGCCCGAAGCTGACCGAGGGGGCAAAGTGCACATATATTATAGTTTAGGATGTTGAGTGCAACTTTTAATGGTTTGGGGGGCACCTATGTGGTTTGTAGCACTTTGCCCTTGTGTGCTGCCCGAAGCTGACCGAGGGGGCAAAGTGCACATATATGATAGTTTAGGGTGTTGAGTGCAACTTTTAATGGTTTGGGGGGCAAAGCGCACATCACCTCATAGTTTGGGAGGGGGGTATCTGCTATTTTTTCTTTCTTCTTCTCCAAGTCTTGCAGTTGAATAAGGACTCTAGGGTTCCTATTCTATATATATGTGAGTGCAAGACTAAAACCCTAAGTTTTTGAGGAGTGCGAAATTCGAACCCCAGCTGGAAAGTTAAGAGAGAATTTTCTTTGTCATCCCTAAGCCAAAAATCGCCCCCTTCCCTTATTCCAACAAGACATCATTTTGTTCATGTGTGGAACTTAACGATTCACATATTCCATTCCTTCACATAATCAAGCCTAGGTTTTAGACTTAGATCTATTTCGTTGGCTAGCACCAATAACGAAGTAGGTGGTGACTTGAACAAGGTGTGGATACATCTTAGAGGTGCGACATTTGGAGCACTAAAACTGGGGATACAATTGACAAGCGATTTCCTCCAAGAAATTGTGTGGAATTATACCACAGGGTTGAAAAGATCCAAGATTGTTGCTGCGAGAATTTAATCAAGGGGTAAAAATTCTCGCAACCTTCTCTATAGCATAATCGAGCACACCATTATTCCTGTTTTGGGTGGTTGTACGTTTAAATTTTCAATTCCGCTGCCACGAGCCACCCGGGGAATAGAACCCAACCCAATAGTGGTATCAGGGCCATGGTTGGCTCGATTAAGCTATATAATATGTTAGCATGTTTTATTTACGCATATGTAAATTGGTGCATGTTAAAAATATGTTCGTTGCTTAGGAAAATTGATTTTTAGATTGGGATATAATTGATAGTTTTGTGAAAACATTTTTGGTTTTGAAAATTCAATTGGAAAAGATGAATCTTAGGTGTGTGTTGATTTATTTGGATGATGAAGGATGATTTTGGAATCACCAGTGGTAGGACGTTGCGAGATAATCAGGCCGAAGGCTCAATTGTCGAGTGATTATGCCTAGCCCGAGGTGGGATCAAATTCGTCCATCATTAACTGAACGAATCACTCAAGGATGAAAAAGGGAGAAATCCCTTACAGCAACAGGTGTTGTTGCCCGTGACCAGGCGCGGGGTGACTGGCGCCCAGGCGCCTGGGCGTGGTTCTGCCGGTGCTCAGGCGTGGCCAGCAGACTCGGATCGATTTTTTTCTCTCGTTTTTGATGCCGAAAGGTCGGGTAACCTAAGAACCTGACTCCAGTTAATTGTTTAAAAACCTATAATTTCTGAAAAGGTTTTTGGAAATTGAAAATCGATATTATCCCGATGAAATTTGCAATTTTGTTTGGATGACGGATGGGTAAATTTTGGATATCGCATATATATGTTTGTTGCTTGGCATGCTCATGTGATGAGGATGAACCATGAGCCTAGTCTATGTTGTATGGTTTTCATTGTATGTAATATTCTAGAGTTGTAAAAATAGCCGATTTGGCTTTTACTTTTCTGTCAAGTAGATTAGTAGTAGTTGATAGACTATGTAATCGAAGACGGAGCGAGAAGACAAAGCCAAGACTTGAAGACTTGTATGCTGTGGTGGGACCCATTGTAATATTCTAGTTGTTTTTATTTTCTAGAATGTCTTGGCCCACTTTGGCTCCGTGGGTTAGTAGGTTAGGGCTCGAGGTGGTTCATCTTCAATTTACCGCTTTATGGGATGTTTATTTATCTTTCCAATACGATATGTGATGTGTTGTGAAATGCATGCATATGATAGATAACTAAACAAGATAATTGTAATACTGATGAGACCTACATGTATGCAATGTAATTCCCTCCTTGAAAAATATAAGGCTAATGTGGGAATAGAATTGGAGTTCTATTTTCATTCCTTCCATCATAAGTAATTGCCATGTGATATGCCGCTGAAGTTCAAATCCATTTGCTCAGAAAATGGGGTGGGTTGAACCTAAGAAAGGCTGTGAGCATTACTAAGCATTTGATGCCCTATGGGATTATTGGTTTCATTACTTAGCTCAGAAAATGGGGGTAATGGAATTGATGATTGACCACGGGATATTTGATGGGTCAAACCTAACATCGACTACCATGTGTTAGCTCAGAAAATGGGGCACATGCGAAAGATGAGGAAAAAGATCTTGAGAACTATCAAGGAAGATAGAAGGCCCAGTAAGGCTACTGTTCGAACTAGTCATATGTTAGCTCAGAAAATGGGGCATATGATGAAGTTTGAATAGATCTTAAGCCCACTAAAGAATTTACTATTCTTCGAATCACACCAAGAGGGTGGTAGGATTTGGAAAAATAGTGGGAGACTTGTACAATTAAAGATCAAATTTTATAAGAACTTTATTTGAAAATACGTTAATTATCTATTGTCTCGTACATTTTGTAGATAACACGTATATCTAATCCATTCAAAACAATTCTAGAAACAAACAGACTAACCGGTCCTAACTTTAAAGATAGGTTTCGTAACCTTAAGATTATCCTTTTGTCTGAGAAAAGGGGGTATGTCCTTGACATACCAGTGCAAGAAGAGCCGGAAGAGGATTCATCTGATGATGAGAAATTCCAGTACCAGCAATGGAAGGAACACGAGCAATGAATTGCAAAAGCAACGCGAGATGATCGAGAACTCTGCATCGATTCTTCTCCATTTGCAAGAGCTATATGGTACTAAATCTAGGAGAGAGAGATTTGCAATCTCAAGGGAGTTTTTCAGGGCTCGCATGACTGATGGCTCTGATGTAAGTACGCACATGCTCAAGATGATAGGGCTGATTGAAAAGTTGGCTAATCTTGGTGTGGTGCTTAGTGACGAGCTATCTATGGACTTAGTCCTACAGTCACTCCCTAGTTCTTATGACCAATTTGTGGTCAACTTCAACATGAATCAACTTGAAGCTAAGCTTCCTGAGTTGTTGAACATGCTGAAGACGGCTGAAAGCACTATAAAGAAAGACAAGTCGGTGCTTCTTATGAATTCATCTTCTAAACCTAAGAAGGGTAACAAGAAGAAGAACAAGACTAAGAAACTGAAAGGCAAAGGAGGAATCATGAAGGGTAAGAAAGCTAAATCAGATAAGTGCTTCAAATGTGGGAAGACTGGGCACTGGTAAAGGAACTGCAAAGAGCCACCTGCTCAAGGTACGTTCTTTGTTGAAGTTAACTTTTCGGTTAACGATTCTTCTTAGATTCTAGACACTGGATATGGAGTTCATATCTGAAATAACATGCAGGAGATGACAAGAATCAATGAGCTAAGTAGAGGAGACATGACCCTGTGGATGGGAAATGGAGCACGGGTTGCTGCCAAAGCCATGGGGACGATCTACTTAGGGATAGGAGATAGAAATTTATTATTAAATTCTGTTTATTTTGTTCCTGAAATAATCAGAAACATTATCTCGATTCCGATTTTGGATCAAGAGGGTTATTATTTTGAGATTCTTATTAAAATTTTGTTTTTATCTTATGAATCATCTCTTATTATGGAATCAAAATTGCAAGATGGAGTTTATACTGTTTTCCCAACAATTTCTAATCTCAATATTTAACTAAGAAATAAATGTGAACAAGATAATCAAGAAAACGCACTAATGTGGCGCAAGAGACTACGTCATATCTCAAAAGAAAGAATTCGAAGTTTGGCAACTCATTTAGGTCTCTAAAACTTGGATGAATTGACAACTTGCGAATCGTGTCTTAAAGGGAAAATGACTAAGTCGCCATTTTTAGGTAAAGCGGAACGAGCCACAAGTCCATTGGATTTGATTCATACGGATGTGTGCGGCCCTATGAGCATAAATGCTCGATGAGGGTTTAGCTACTTCACAACCTTCACTGACGATGACTCTCGGTATGGTTACGTATATCTGATGAGATAAAAATCTGAATCCTTTGAGAAATTCAAGGAGTTTAGATATGAGTTAGAGAAGCAACTTGGAAAAAGTATTAAAGCTCTTCGATCTGATTGGGGAGGAGAATACTTGTCTTCTGAGTTCATTGATTATCTTAAAGAGAATGGGATTCTCTCACAGTGGACTCCGCTAGGAACGTTTCAACATAATGGTGTAGCCGAGCGAAGGAATCGAACATTGTTGGATATGGTTCGATCCATGATGAGTTTCACTGAAGTTCCTAAGTCTGTGTAGGGCTATGCGCTTGAAATGGAGACCTATTTGTTGAATAGGGCACTGTCCAAGACTGTGCCCAAGACCTATATGAAACTTGGTGTGGAAAGTCACCCTCGTATGCTCACTTGAGAATATGGGGGTGCCCCGCTTATGTAAAGCATTTAGTCGGAGACAAATTGGATCCCAAATCCTCTTTGTGTTATTTTGTAGGGTATCCAAAAGAAACTATTGGATACTACTTCTACAACCCTATGGAACAAAAAGTGATTGTTTCAAAAAATGCCAATTTCATAGAAAAAGGATTCCTTTTGGATAGGAAAGGCGAGGATGTAGAACTTGATGAGATGAATCAAAGTGATTCGAATCAAGGAGTACAAAACATCCCACCTGACACCAATGAAGCTAATTCCAATATACCTACTGAGAACACACAACCCTTGTGGAGATCTGAAAGAGTTCCAAAGGCACCTGAAAGATGGCTTGGCCTATTGGAAGAAAAGAACTCAGAAGATCCTCCCTTAGACTCTGATCCAAAGAGTTATAAGGAAACAAGGTTTGACATTGATTCGGGAAAATAGCTTGAAATAATGAAGTCTGAAATGGACTCCAACAAGGTATGGACCTTGATGGACCCACCTGAGGGCATGATGCCCATTGGATATAAGTGGGTCTATAAGCGGAAGCTTGGAGTCGATGGAGAGGTGGCTACCTATAAAGCATGCCTCGTGGCAAAAGGATTCACTCAGAGGCAAGGCATTGACTATGAGGAAACCTTCTCGCCATTGGCGATGCTGAAATCCATTACGATTTTGCTTGCTATATTTGCATTTCTCGATTTCGAGATCTGGCGGATGGATGTAAAGACTGCTTTCCTCAATGGAGAGATTAAGGAAGATATATACATGCAATAGCCAGAGGGCTTTACTTTCGAAATGAGCGAACACAAAGTGTGTAAGCTCCAAAGGTCCATTTATGGATTAAAGCAGGCTTCCCAAAGCCGGAATGAACGGTTTGACACTGTCATACAAGAGTATGGATATGTGCAAAACGCTGAAGAGGCTTGTGTGTACAAGAAAGTTAGTGGGAGCACAGTTACGTTTTTAATACTTTACGTTGATGATATTCTTTTGATCGGAAACGATATTGGAATGATGCAGTCGACTAAAGTATGGCTCTTGACACGCTAGAAGCTAACGTGTTTTGGTAGCAAGTGCACTAGTCGTGTGTAGTAATAAAAGTGGACAAAAAGAAGTCCGGGTTGTCGAACCACAGAGACTTGAATTTTAGTTTATGATTGACAATAAGAAAAGGAATTAAAATAGATATTTAACTAAGCAAGAAGGTAGAAGAACTAAAACGAGAGTAAAGAGGGATTAAACTTCCAAGGTGGATGGGTGACTAAGGCTCATGTTCGGGCACATGTTGCGTATAGCTATCCTAAGATCATTACCAATTCATTAGACATACATTGCTATGGTGAAAGATCCTAAGGTAAAGAATAACCGATGTCTCGTGATAGGCTCCTATACTTAATTGGTGGTTTCCTAAGTATGTCTACCCGGAAATCTAACCACTAAGCATGCATTAAAGAGCTAGAGCTTTCTCGATTAAAATCGAACGACTTCACCCTGGAATCTTTACCAATGTCTAGGGCAATTCCTATTTGGTCGGTGATGTTGTGAAATTCTTGCACCCTAAGTCAACTTTCTCTCGAATAATTCACCTAGGCATGATATCAAACACATGGTGATCAAGCATATGTAAGGCATTCACCCACAAAATCACAACACATAGCAATATACGAATTGAAATGGAAAACAATCTTATTATCACAATACTAACAACATGGCCTTCTCATGGCCCTAGTTCAACAATTTAGCTCATAAAATGCATAAGGAAAAAGCTAAGCATAAGATCCATGTTCATAGACAAAGATGAATCTAAAGCTAAGAAACTCCCTATGTTGAATTGATGATCGAATCTTTAATTGGAGGCTTGAATCTTTTCTTTCCCATCTCTTTTGCTCTTCTAAAGTTATGAAAAGTGAGGTCCCAATCCCAAGAAATCCCCAAAATTCCTTTTGAATTCGAACCCCCCCTTTTTCCTTTCATTTTTGGCCTTTATACCTTCAACACCGCTGTATCGGCGCCCAGGCGTGACCCAAATGGCGCCTAGGCGCGGTCCAGGTGGCCTAAGTGGCTTGGGGAAGAAGTTGACTGGCGCCTAGGTGCGGACAAGGTGGCGCCTAGGCGCCACAGTGCGAAGTCTTAACCGTTTTCTTGTTTTTCAGCGCAGCAATTGTGTTTTCTTTATAACATTCTCCACGGACCTCAGATTTGGATGATTCAAGTTTCCACGTGAAGCCAAAACGGAGCTCTACAACTTTCTAGAAAAAAGCTTCCTCAAATTCGATTTCAAAATATTCTTAAATACTGTGTTTTTGTACACTTTACGTCGATTGCAGTGATTTTCCACCTTTACTCAATAAGCACATAGATTATACGCATATGTGGCATAAATCAAGCGATACATGAATCTAAAACATAAACGTAAGGGCTTAAAAACATGTAAAAATAACTCTTATCAGCTCTCTAAACAATTTTTTGTGAAGGCTATGGGAGAGGCATCCTACTCACTTGGTATGAAGATATATTGAGAGAGATCGAGTAAGCTGCTAAGACTCTCCCAATCCGCATATATCAATCGCGTACTTAAGAGATTTAAGATGGAAGAATCCAAGAGAGGATTCTGGCCATTGGGATATGGGATTACACTTTCCAAGTCATTGTCTCCTAAGACTCGAGAAGAAAGAGTAAGAATGTCCCAAATACCTTATGCCTCGGCTATAGGTAGCATAATGTACGCGATGATATGCACAAGACCCGATGTATGATTTGTTTGATCGAGAAATAGTGTCGTGATGTGTTTCATGGAGATGGTGCTTCTGGTTGTGAAAAGAAATAAGTTTTCTTCCTCCAAAAGATTCTGCAAGTTATTATATAAACTTTGAAACCCTTTTTCCTTTTATGTTCAACTTGATCTCTCTTCTCGATATCTCTGCCGTAAATTGTCTTGAAGGGAAATTACATAATAAATATGATGCTTCAATGATTTGTTTCTTGTATACACTTGGTGTGGGACCTAGATATATGCACCAAGACACAACAAAATATAATGAAAAAATGTATATTCAATATAAAAATAAGTCAAATATTTGTTATTATTTTTTGTTGTGTCTTGGTGCATGCATTTGGGTCCCACATCGAGTATATACAAGATTTTTTCACGGATAGTGGATATATGTGTATGTGATTCTTGTTTTGGACTTTTACATGGATTGAGATGTAATTTGGCTTGTGGTACACATATGTATATATTATTTTAGTATTAGAGGGTACATGATGACTAATGAGTTTTTAGAAGACTTCTGTCATATGTATATTATAATTGGTGTTTGTTATTTTTAAGGAACACAGTTTTATTGATTAGATAATATTACACGAGAGAGTATATTCACCATCCATAGGCCAAAAGCGGTAAAAAACATCAGACATATCCCTAAGTAAAACGGGATACAAACGGGGAGGGGGGGGGCAACTATTATATATACTAAGATGGACGTCACCATCTTTGGCTGCCTCCTTAGCAAGATTATTCGCAACTTGGTTAGTCTCTCGGTAGCAAAAATCGACCCGGAGATGGGTCAGATCACGCTAGAGCTCTTGGCAGCCCATGAGGAGCGTGTGCATGGCTGGTGCCTGCGTCATTTTGTCACAAAAACATTGAACCAAAGTGCATGAGTCTGAGACTAGAATAACATTGAGAAGCCTAAGTCTAATAGCTTCTTGGAGAGCAACACGAGCCGCCCAAAATTCAGCAATGTTATTTGTGGTGGTTCCAATGCTTTGAGAGAAAGCTGAAATGAACTCCCCGTTGTGATTACGAATTATGCCCCCAATTCCAGAAAGTCCCGGATTACCAAAAGAAGAGCCATCAATATTAATTTTAACCCAGTGTAAAGGTGGGGCGACCAGATTAGCAATAAGATCCTGAGTAAGGAAAATTTTAACCCCACTCAAGAAGAGCCATATATCCACTATCCGTGAAAAAATCTTGTATATACTCGATGTGGGACCCAAATGCATGCACCAAGACACAACAAAAAATAATAACAAATATTTGACTTATTTTTATATTGAATATACATTTTTTCATTATATTTTGTTGTGTCTTGGTGCATATATCTAGGTCCCACACCAAGTGTATACAAGAAACAAATCATTGAAGCATCATATTTATTATGTAATTTCCCTTCAAGACAATTTACGGCAGAGATATCGAGAAGAGAGATCAAGTTGAACATAAAAGGAAAAAGGGTTTCAAAGTTTATATAATAACTTGCAGAATCTTTTGGAGGAAGAAAACTTATTTCTTTTCACAACCAGAAGCACCATCTCCATGAAACACATCACGACACTATTTCTCGATCAAACAAATCATACATCGGGTCTTGTGCATATCATCGCGTACATTATGCTACCTATAGCCGAGGCATAAGGTATTTGGGACATTCTTACTCTTTCTTCTCGAGTCTTAGGAGACAATGACTTGGAAAGTGTAATCCCATATCCCAATGGCCAGAATCCTCTCTTGGATTCTTCCATCTTAAATCTCTTAAGTACGCGATTGATATATGCGGATTGGGAGAGTCTTAGCAGCTTACTCGATCTCTCTCAATATATCTTCATACCAAGTGCGTAGGATGCCTCTCCCATAGCCTTCACAAAAAATTGTTTAGAGAGCTGATAAGAGTTATTTTTACATGTTTTTAAGCCCTTACGTTTATGTTTTAGATTCATGTATCGCTTGATTTATGCCACATATGCGTATAATCTATGTGCTTATTGAGTAAAGGTGGAAAATCACTGCAATCGACGTAAAGTGTACAAAAACACAGTATTTAAGAATATTTTGAAATCGAATTTGAGGAAGCTTTTTTCTAGAAAGTTGTAGAGCTCCGTTTTGGCTTCACGTGGAAACTTGAATCATCCAAATCTGAGGTCCGTGGAGAATGTTATAAAGAAAACACAATTGCTGCGCTGAAAAACAAGAAAACGGTTAAGACTTCGCACTGTGGCGCCTAGGCGCCACCTTGTCCGCACCTAGGCGCCAGTCAACTTCTTCCCCAAGCCACTTAGGCCACCTGGACCGCGCCTAGGCGCCATTTGGGTCACGCCTGGGCGCCGATACAGCGGTGTTGAAGGTATAAAGGCCAAAAATGAAAGGAAAAAGGGGGGGTTCGAATTCAAAAGGAATTTTGGGGATTTCTTGGGATTGGGACCTCACTTTTCATAACTTTAGAAGAGCAAAAGAGATGGGAAAGAAAAGATTCAAGCCTCCAATTAAAGATTCGATCATCAATTCAACATAGGGAGTTTCTTAGCTTTAGATTCATCTTTGTCTATGAACATGGATCTTATGCTTAGCTTTTTCCTTATGCATTTTATGAGCTAAATTGTTGAACTAGGGCCATGAGAAGGCCATGTTGTTAGTATTGTGATAATAAGATTGTTTTCCATTTCAATTCGTATATTGCTATGTGTTGTGATTTTGTGGGTGAATGCCTTACATATGCTTGATCACCATGTGTTTGATATCATGCCTAGGTGAATTATTCGAGAGAAAGTTGACTTAGGGTGCAAGAATTTCACAACATCACCGACCAAATAGGAATTGCCCTAGACATTGGTAAAGATTCCAGGGTGAAGTCGTTCGATTTTAATCGAGAAAGCTCTAGCTCTTTAATGCATGCTTAGTGGTTAGATTTCCGGGTAGACATACTTAGGAAACCACCAATTAAGTATAGGAGCCTATCACGAGACATCGGTTATTCTTTACCTTAGGATCTTTCACCATAGCAATGTATGTCTAATGAATTGGTAATGATCTTAGGATAGCTATACGCAACATGTGCCCGAACATGAGCCTTAGTCACCCATCCACCTTGGAAGTTTAATCCCTCTTTACTCTCGTTTTAGTTCTTCTACCTTCTTGCTTAGTTAAATATCTATTTTAATTCCTTTTCTTATTGTCAATCATAAACTAAAATTCAAGTCTCTGTGGTTCGACAACCCGGACTTCTTTTTGTCCACTTTTATTACTACACACGACTAGTGCACTTGCTACCAAAACACGTTAGCTTCTAGCGTGTCAAGAGCCATACTTTAGTCGACTGCATCATTCCAATATCGTTTCCGATCAAAAGAATATCATCAACGTAAAGTATTAAAAACGTAACTGTGCTCCCACTAACTTTCTTGTACACACAAGCCTCTTCAGCGTTTTGCACATATCCATACTCTTGTATGACAGTGTCAAACCGTTCATTCCGGCTTTGGGAAGCCTGCTTTAATCCATAAATGGACCTTTGGAGCTTACACACTTTGTGTTCGCTCATTTCGAAAGTAAAGCCCTCTGGCTATTGCATGTATATATCTTCCTTAATCTCTCCATTGAGGAAAGCAGTCTTTACATCCATCCGCCAGATCTCGAAATCGAGAAATGCAAATATAGCAAGCAAAATCGTAATGGATTTCAGCATCGCCAATGGCGAGAAGGTTTCCTCATAGTCAATGCCTTGCCTCTGAGTGAATCCTTTTGCCACGAGGCATGCTTTATAGGTAGCCACCTCTCCATCGACTCCAAGCTTCCGCTTATAGACCCACTTATATCCAATGGGCATCATGCACTCAGGTGGGTCCATCAAGGTCCATACCTTGTTGGAGTCCATTTCAGACTTCATTATTTCAAGCTATTTTCCCGAATCAATGTCAAACCTTGTTTCCTTATAACTCTTTGGATCAGAGTCTAAGGGAGGATCTTCTGAGTTCTTTTCTTCCAATAGGCCAAGCCATCTTTCAGGTGCCTTTGGAACTCCTTTCAGATCTCCACAAGGGTTGTGTGTTCTCAGTAGGTATATTGGAATTAGCTTCATTGGTGTCAGGTGGGATGTTTTGTACTCCTTGATTCGAATCACTTTGATTCATCTCATCAAGTTCTACATCCTCGCCTTTCCTATCCAAAAGGAATCCTTTTTCTATGAAATTGGCATTTTTTGAAACAATCACTTTTTGTTCCATAGGGTTGTAGAAGTAGTATCCAATAGTTTCTTTTGGATACCCTACAAAATAACACAAAGAGGATTTGGGATCCAATTTGTCTCCGACTAAATGCTTTACATAAGCGGGGCACCCCCATATTCTCAAGTGAGCATACGAGGGTGACTTTCCAAACCAAGTTTCATATAGGTCTTGGGCACAGTCTTGGACAGTGCCCTATTCAACAAATAGGTCTCCATTTCAAGCGCATAGCCCCACACAGACTTAGGAACTTCAGTGAAACTCATCATGGATCGAACCATATCCAACAATGTTCGATTCCTTCGCTCGGCTACCCCATTATGTTGAAACGTTCCTAGCGGAGTCCACTGTGAGAGAATCCCATTCTCTTTAAGATAATCAATGAACTCAGAAGACAAGTATTCTCCTCCCCAATCAGATCGAAGAGCTTTAATACTTTTTCCAAGTTGCTTCTCTAACTCATATCTAAACTCCTTGAATTTCTCAAAGGATTCAGATTTTTATCTCATCAGATATACGTAACCATACCGAGAGTCATCGTCAGTGAAGGTTGTGAAGTAGCTAAACCCTCATCGAGCATTTATGCTCATAGGGCCGCACACATCCGTATGAATCAAATCCAATGGACTTGTGGCTCGTTCCGCTTTACCTAAAAATGGCGACTTAGTCATTTTCCCTTTAAGACACGATTCGCAAGTTGTCAATTCATCCAAGTTTTAGAGACCTAAATGAGTTGCCAAACTTCGAATTCTTTCTTTTGAGATATGACGTAGTCTCTTGCGCCACATTAGTGCGTTTTCTTGATTATCTTGTTCACATTTATTTCTTAGTTAAATATTGAGATTAGAAATTGTTGGGAAAACAGTATAAACTCCATCTTGCAATTTTGATTCCATAATAAGAGATGATTCAAAAGATAAAAACAAAATTTTAATAAGAATCTCAAAATAATAACCCTCTTGATCCAAAATCGGAATCGAGATAATGTTTCTGATTATTTCAGGAACAAAATAAACAGAATTTAATAATAAATTTCTATCTCCTATCCCTAAGTAGATCGTCCCCATGGCTTTGGCAGCAACCCGTGCTCCATTTCCCATCCACAGGGTCATGTCTCCTCTACTTAGCTCATTGATTCTTGTCATCTCCTGCATGTTATTTCAGATATGAACTCCATATCCAGTGTCTAGAATCTAAGAAGAATCGTTAACCGAAAAGTTAACTTCAACAAAGAACGTACCTTGAGCAGGTGGCTCTTTGCAGTTCCTTTACCAGTGCCCAGTCTTCCCACATTTGAAGCACTTATCTGATTTAGCTTTCTTACCCTTCATGATTCCTCCTTTGCCTTTCAGTTTCTTAGTCTTGTTCTTCTTCTTGTTACCCTTCTTAGGTTTAGAAGATGAATTCATAAGAAGCACCGACTTGTCTTTCTTTATAGTGCTTTCAGCCGTCTTCAGCATGTTCAACAACTCAGGAAGCTTAGCTTCAAGTTGATTCATGTTGAAGTTGACCACAAATTGGTCATAAGAACTAGGGAGTGACTGTAGGACTAAGTCCATAGATAGCTCGTCACTAAGCACCACACCAAGATTAGCCAACTTTTCAATCAGCCCTATCATCTTGAGCATGTGCGTACTTACATCAGAGCCATCAGTCATGCGAGCCCTGAAAAACTCCCTTGAGATTGCAAATCTCTCTCTCCTAGATTTAGTACCATATAGCTCTTGCAAATGGAGAAGAATCGATGCAGAGTTCTCGATCATCTCGTGTTGCTTTTGCAATTCATTGCTCGTGTTCCTTCCATTGCTGGTACTGGAATTTCTCATCATCAGATGAATCCTCTTCCGGCTCTTCTTGCACTGGTATGTCAAGGACATACCCCCTTTTCTCAGACAAAAGGATAATCTTAAGGTTACGAAACCTATCTTTAAAGTTAGGACCGGTTAGTCTGTTTGTTTCTAGAATTGTTTTGAATGGATTAGATATACGTGTTATCTACAAAATGTACGAGACAATAGATAATTAACGTATTTTCAAATAAAGTTCTTATAAAATTTGATCTTTAATTGTACAAGTCTCCCACTATTTTTCCAAATCCTACCACCCTCTTGGTGTGATTCGAAGAATAGTAAATTCTTTAGTGGGCTTAAGATCTATTCAAACTTCATCATATGCCCCATTTTCTGAGCTAACATATGACTAGTTCGAACAGTAGCCTTACTGGGCCTTCTATCTTCCTTGATAGTTCTCACTTGAGTGGGGTATCTTTGGTGGTTTTAGAAAAATAGAAGAAAGGGACTGAGTAAGGAATTTACATTTCTGGCAGATACACCATTGATTTATAGGGCAATGATTAAAGATGGCATCATTACAGGCTTTCCAAATCTGCCAGACAAGGTAAACTAAATGACATTGGTAGTGGGACTGGGCCGGAGCATGTTTAGTAAGATTAAAAAATTGGTCGGAGCTGGGCTATTTGATTGGGGCAACAGATTAGCAATAAGATCCTGAAATGGTGGACAGTGGAAGAAGAGATGTTGTGTGTCTTCATTCACAGAATTACACAGTGAGCATATTAGGGAGGGCAAATAGCATTTGTGAAAGAGTTGCACAGCCGTTGGTAGGCTCTGGTGACCAAGGAGCCAAAAATTGAACTAAGCTCGAGGCTGAAGATGTAGCTTCCAAAGATTAGGCTAGGGTAATGGTGGTCCAAAGGGAAAGTGGGAGGCCGATCGAAGCCTATGGTACGCATGTTTGGTAGAGAAAGAACTCGAAGGTTGCCAAGCTCATCGTTGTATATCCAAAGTTGGTTTAAGGGGTAGAAGAATACTATGAATGGGAGAGACAAGAGATGGCGGTAAAACAGAAGAAAGCTTGGTAGTGTTCCATTGTGGTAGAGAGGAAAGAATAAAATCAGCCACTCAGAGGTGTTGTTGCGGGGATTGAGAGTCCGTCAATTGCGTCAGAGAAGAGTCAGTCACCCATTTATCAAGCCAAAAGTTGATTGAAGTGCCATTGCCCACTGTCCATTGAAGCGAATCAACCAACGTGGGAATGGATTTGGCAAGATTATACCAGAGCCAACTATGCTCGATTTTTGGTATGGCTTGAAAGGGGCCTGACTTACGGAAATATTTTGCTTTGAGGACTTGAGCAATAAGAGACTTAGGAGAAGAATGGACCCGCCAAACAGACTTAAGCATAAAGGCTTGATTTAAGGAGTGTTAGTTTCTTATACTAAGACCACCCACTGACTTTGGTTAGCACACACGGTTCCATTCAACCAAGCCATGTTTCTGAGTTGTTCGATGAGCATTCCAAAGAAATCATCTACACAAAGTGTCCATGGAGCAGAGGACGCCAGAAGGAATGGGATATGCACTCATTGTGTAGATAGGAATAGCATTAAGGACATGTCTAAAAAGAATAGCACGCCACGCATAAGAAAGAGTACGATTGTACCATGCATTTATTCGGGACGCTACCGAATCAAGAAGTGAAAATTGTGGCGAGTAACACGTCCCGTAATAATCGGTAGCCCAAGGTACTTTTCCTGAGGTCTGAGAGGAGAAATATTAAGGAGATGGGTAAGGTGATCCCGGCGATGTTGTGGAGTATTTTTAGAGTAGAAAGAAGAGGATTTAGACCAGTTGATCGTTTGGCCAACTTCAATCTCAAAGGAGTGTAATAGATCCTGAACATTTTGAATGGAATGGTCATTTGATTGAACAAATAACATGAAATCGTCAGCAAAGGCTAGAATTGTTATTTTTGGTCCACGAGGGGTAACAGTGAGGGTATGAAGCTTATTTTGAAGAGAATCTTGATATACCCGTTGAATAAGAAATTCCATACACATAATGAAAATATAAGGCGAAAGAGGGTCCCTGTTAGGTTGCATATTTTATATATTTTCATCAAGCTTTACCTCACATTTATGCTTTGTAGTTAGTCTTTTTCATTATTTCTAACCTAATTTACGTATTTTGATTTCTAAGTCATTTTAATGCTTTTCTAGGCATAAAAACGATTTTTTTGATGAGTTTAAGGAGTATTTAATATGAGAATAAGGAAGGCTAACCAAGAGAACGTGAAGATTTACAATAGAGAAAAATTAAGAGAAAAAATTCTGCACAGGCAGACTGCACAGTTGTGCAGCTGCGGGTTTTTATAATTTCCATGGGCCGATTTGATGACTTGGTTGGGCCTATTTTATACATCTAAGACTTCTTTTAAGTTGAGAAAAGAGGGAAAAACATTTTTTAGGCTAGATAATAGGTTAGAGAGTCATATTCTAGAGTTAGAAGACTTGGAGAGAAAGAAAAGAAGACTTGAAGAAGATTTCTTGCAATTGGAAGCCTTCATCTTCTCAAGTTGTATATTTCTATTCCTCCATTGTTGAACATGAGTATTTTTATGTTTATGCAGTTTAATTCTTATTTTTCTTTAATTATGCATAGCTAAATATTTTCTAGGGTTTAAGATGTGGTTTTGCGTATCAATTTGGATTATTGATGATTTATGGATTTGATTCTTGTTTTGTTTATCTATTAATGAGTGTTTAGTGCTTGTAATTGCTTGATCACCAATTACATGATTTAAGATGAATTAAGAAGTGTCGGGAGGTGAATTAGTTTATCGGTTCAGATTTAATAGACATGTGTAAATTACTTAATAGGGATATTGGTAATTTTGCATGAGACTAGTTAAACAATATTCATAGAACTTAATGGATTCATCTAAATCAGTTATTGATCATGGGAGTGACGGTAATTAATTTAGTTGGTGGTGGTCCCAAGTGGCATACGAAAGGGTCTAGAGGGGGGGGGGGCTGAATAGACCCTAAAGTCTTTTTCGACTTCAAAAATTTCGTATCACTTTTAAAGATTTGAACGCTTAGAAGCAAAGCGCTTGGGTGAAACGGTTCAGTAAAGATAACTTAGACTTAGTGATTTTAGCAATTTACCAAAGTAGGGTAATGCCTAGATCACTTAATCAGGGTTAGCACAACGGAAATGATTTTTAGCGTTCGATTGGTTAATTAATCGCTTTGCAATTAGCTTATCTTTTTCAAAGAATATAATATATTGTAAATCAAGACAATAAATAAAGTAAAGAACACAAGAAATTTGTAAGGTTCACTGGGTGATGTAATCCCAACTACGTCATTCTTCTCCTTTTTCACTTGGAGGAATTTACTAGGATGATTTTCGAAGAATCACACAAAATCTTCTACAAGATAGTAAAGGATGAAAAATATCTTGGGCTCCTTGATCACACAGATTTCAGCACCAATGAAGATCGTCTTCTATAAGCTTCTCTCACTCAGAAATACTGCCTGTAAGGGGTTTTCAACTTCTTTCTCACTCAAATGAAAGGTTGAAGGTTTATCACAAGGTTTTGTTTGTTTTTGGGAAGATCAAACAACTTGGAATATCTCAATAGGAATTTAGGTTTCTTCTTTGGAAGAGGTTTGAGATATTTGTGACTATCTGGAATGTAGATAAAAAGCTTGAAGGATTTTTAGCTATGGAGTTTCTAAGCTTTTTCTTGTGCAGGTACGTAAATTTCTCTTGTAATATTATGTACCACTTTTTTAGGTTTTGCTGAAGGTAAGGTATATATAGGCAATTCTTGGGATCTGTCCATCGGACACATGTGAGAGCGTGCCTTTCACGCAGTGCGTGATTTTACCTAAAACCTGACATTCCTGAAAATATGCTGGCACCGATTGGATAGGAGCAGCTATAAGCTCTGAAGTTCTGACAGTCTAGTCAAAAGGTGGCTTGTCCACAAGTCACAGTGACTTATCACATTTAATGCTCTTGTCAGGCATTTAATGCATTTGAATTTATTTCCCGTTGGAAATAAATGTCCGTTGAATGATTGCATTTAAGTCCTTCATGACTTGAGGATTTAATTCAGATGAATCTGACATCGGATCGCTAGAGTGATTTGAGCGCTTGATCCATAAATCCTAGAATTGTCCTTTAGCGTTTGACAGGCGCTAAGAACAAATCTTCATCTTTAGTTGACTTCAAGCGCTGATCTTCAACTTCTTCTCTAATAGACTCACTTAGAATTGTATTAGCGATTCGGTATCTAATGCTTAGTCTAAAATCTATAAAGATAAAAATTTAAAATTTACAAGCCTAAAGAAAATTACATACTTTTAAACGCTTATACAAAGATCTATCAAAGTAGAAACTTACATTGTATTTAGGGTTTAACAAAAAATCCTATCTTGTCATCATCAAAACATCTAACATGAAATTTCCTAACAATTTCCCCCTTTTTGATGATGTCAAGACTTTTAACTCTTATAACTCTTTTATAATTTTTAAGAGTTATTTAAAAGAAAAGCCCAAATAAAGTATAAGTTAGCGTTTGAAAAGTTAGTAAAGTTAGCTAATGTTAGATTAGCCTCAACAAGTTGTTTCAGCGATAAATCATTCATATATTGAAAGAATAAGCATACATGATTTATACTGAAAGTAATATAATGACAGCGACAACAGAAATATAAATATAAAAAGAAAGATTCATTCACTTTATCTGTCGCTCTACTCTTTCTTCGCCTTGGAGAACTTCTAGCGCTAAGTCCAACAAGAGACGATCAATATCGATCATTGTCGTATGTTGAACTTCATCGTAATCATGCCTATGAAGTCTAGCGCTTTTATTAAGTTCTAACAACCTTTCTGTCCATTCTCTTGGCGAAATTCCAAGATCACAAATTAAATCGTGATAGATATCTTTTCTTGGATCTTTTGATGGTTTCGAATTGATTGGTCGTCTAAGCGGACCGACAAAAGGTTGAAATCCCATACTTTCCAAGAAATCGACGTCCAATTCTGGAAGCGGATATTTTCCTAGATAATATCTTGGCTTTCTCTTTTTAGTTAACATCTTCTTGATGCTCACGAGTTCTTCAAACATTGATCGCCAATGTTTATTATTTGTCTTTGATATCGCTTTGGACGCTTGATGCTTTTCTTTTTTCCTTTTCCCCCTTCTTGGCATCATCAAGAGAGGTTTTCAACTCAGTGACTTCTCTTCGCAAGAGTCGAACTTCGTCAACTAAGAGACCGACTTGTTGAGCGACGCTCTGAGAAGCGGCATCGGTCGAAGTATGTCTTTCAGCATCAGCCGAAGTGCTCTGAGCTAAGTGACGATTGAATTCAGATGAGAGTTCAGCGACAAGTGGTGATATACTATTCATGATTGTGATAGTGCTTTATGGGAAGCGTTTGCAATATCGGGACTTCGCGTATTAGACATTATGCGGGTTTGTCTATCAACAGCCTCAAATATCTTGGAGCAGGAACCTTCAATGTTGGAGAGTGAGTTCCGTACTGCCTGTCTGAAATCGCTAGTGTCTGAATCACTCTCTGAATCCGAATCGGAAGAAGGACGCTCAGGAGATAGAATGAGTCCGTAAGAACTAGAAATTGCAGCCTTGCCTTTGGATTTATCTCTGATAAATGGCTCGTCAGGCTTTTGAGCAATTTCAGTGTGCACTTCTTCAATCGCTTGATCCATGATTGGATCTGCAATCGCTGGGGGCTCAACTACCGGGGCGTTAGAAGAAGCTGGCAAAGAGGCCTCAGAAATCGGAGTGACTTCCTCAGTAGGAGCACTTGCTTCTTCAATTATTTGGATTGGGAAAGAAGGATTTTCAATAGCAATGACCCAGAGTGGGCCAAGTGCTTCCATCACATGCCTTGGACTTATCAGGCTGCTTTGCGGAATAATAAAGATAGCGTCTTCTCGCTCTTCTGTACAAAGTGCAAGTTGCACACCTTCAGGCAATTCTACTCCTGAAGTATAAGATTGGAAAAAGTCCAAAATAAATGGCATCAGCGCTTGAGCTGCTTCTTGGTCCACTGGCCTAATTAGTGAAATCATCTTGGCCACTTGAATGTTCTGTTGACTGAAGAGCACAGGGTGTAAATTATATCCTCTGAAATTGCTTAACCCAGAGTAATGATTAAAAGATATGTCCAGCGCTTGGGCATTTTCTATCACTGCTCTCATGTCTCTGTGGAATTCAGCAAACTCAGCGTGCTCATTTGAAACATCGACAAAAATTTGACTTTGGCCGGGAAGAAGCGGCTGTTTGCTGGAGGAGGCTTCTTCGTTCAAATCGGAAAAGATGCTTTGAAAAAATGCTTGACGAGGATGTAAGATGTAGCGTCCACCTTGGCTGAATAAAGCTAGTTGCTGGAGAATGTAGGTTTCTATTGGTTGCCTATAGCGTGGTAAGTCGCTGACATTGCCTGCAATGTGCTGACGCTGTTGAAGCAAAAAGGTCGCAAGTCCTCGGCGTCTGTATTCAATTCCAAATTCAAAGCGGAATGGATATCGCACGAGTTCTTCAAGAGTATAGAATTGTAGAACGAACTCTTCAGCCCATCTGGCTGTATCCATCATCCATCGCTTGCCAAGCTTGTCAGCTTTCTTTGGTTCTTTTCTAGCGGCAAGGAATTTCTCGAAGCGCGTAGTTTCTTCATCGTAATCCTCAGCCTATAACCTGGCAAGATATTCTCGGGCTTCATCTTCTATCCACGAATGAACAAGATTTGGACGCTCAGCAACCACTAGTCCTTTTCCTTTCCAAAGCTTGAGTGGATCAGGAGAGAGGGCATTCTGAGGAGAGTTGACGACTTTGGGGAGAACCGAATATCCTATTTTCTTTAGATCTTCCTCATCAGGATTTTAGTTCCAATCGCCCATGTGGGGATTTTTGAAGACAATCTTGCTGGCTCGAAGAGGATAAAAGGATTCGTCTGAGCGACCGGTGAAATTAAATCGTGCTTGATCAAAATCTGCTCTATTAAACACTGATCGACGAATATATTCAAAGCGAGATTGAAGTCGCTCCAAGCTGTAGAGACCAAAATTGGCAAACTGCTCAAAGAATTCAAACTTTTGAGAGTTGGAAAGATCAGGCTGATGGAGAGTTGTTTGAAAAGAGATTTCGAGCTCTGCAAGCGTCTAAGTGTCTCGTTCTCTAGCGGCATAATAAAATTCAAGATCAGGAGAATATCCGCGAGGAAAGAAATCGATGACATGAGGAGGAGATCCTGTTGGAGTAGGAACAAGAGCAATTGCTTCTGTTGGGATGGGGGCCATTTCTATCGACCTTTCAGCATTTACAGTCGCTTCACTAGCTTAAGATGTTTCAGCGTCTGGAAGGACTTGAGATGCTTGTTTTGCAATATCCACAATAGTTTCCATATCCACATCTACTTCAATGGGAACCTCTAAGGATGGAGGTGCATCAGCGTCTGGTGCATCTTGAGCTGATACATATAAGCATTTGAGAAAAGTAAGCAAAATTTCTACTAAGTAGAAATTACAAAGAAAAGACTGAAACGCTTACCCTGAGGAATATCATCGACTGACCTAGTCGCTTGATCTGTTTCTATATTAGGGACAGGTTCCTCAGGCTCCGGAACTTCTTCTTTTGATTCTAAATCGCAAAAAGAAGTTATAGGATCAGCACGAATGGGAATACGTAATTCTTCAAGAGTGTTGAGAACATATTGAATATTCGCTTCACATTGCGTTGAAAGAGTTTTTATCCTAGTGTTAGAGACTTAGAAACTAACGAGGAAAGAGTAAACCAATTTGCTTAGAAAATACTTACCCCGAACACTAAAAAGCCTCTCAGATTGAGTAGCGGCTTGAGGATCTGAGCTGATGTCGAGAACAGCGTCAGAGGGAGGAACACTCACTGACTCTCTAAGCGCTGGATTCGCTGAAACGCTTGTAGATGCAGCTGGAGTAGAGAGGGGAGTACGCCATCGGGCAAGCGGTACTTCTTCTGCTACTTCTTTTTCTTCTTTGGGAACAGAGAAGATAAACACTGGAGGAGGAGAGGGTGATTTAGGAGAAGGAGAAGGAGATTTTTGTTTCTTCTTGGGCTCTGGCTTCTGCTTCTTCTTGGCGGGCTCTGGCTTTTTCTTTTTGGCTGACTTGGCTGATTCAGCAACTTTGAGAACGATTTTCCTTTTTGGTCGCTTAACCACCACTTCTTCTTCAGACGAGGACGATGATGAAGAGGAAGACGCTTGGTCTTAATCATCGTTGCGAACAACTCCTTTGTCTTGAAGTCGCTCACGCTTCTCCTTGGGAACCGCTGCACCACCATGCCTTTTTGGTTTGAGCATCCCGCTAATCATCTTTTTACCATAGAATTTTAACGCTGGGATCTTCTTTCCAGCGGAGTTTGTAAAATCACAAGCTCTTAAAATTCTACTTAACACAATCCCATAAGGCTTGGGATTAACTGACTTGGACATCGCTGCCTTAAAGCGATTAAAAACATAGAGAGACCAATTAATCTTTAATTTGGTCAGAATGGCCACCATCATCTTGTACTGAATATTTGTAACTTTATCGAATGTCCCTTTTCTGCATTTGATCATCTTGGCGCAAATATCCACGAGAATGACATATTCGCCCTTCATGTCGTTCTTCTTGAAGTTTGGCTCATAAGTAGCTTGGACTTCATCTTTCTTGATCAACTCCCAGACTTTAGTAGCATCACCAAGAGTAACAAGTTCTACTTCACCACTATCATTAGGTAAGTTCAACAGGGAAGATATCAGTGAAGGACTGAGATTAAAGGTCTCACGAGCAAAAGGGAAGACGCAGGAAATAGAGTTTCCGTCGTCAGAAATTTTAGCATTGTTGAAGAAATAGAGAGATTCTTCTTGAAAGTAGTTAAAAACAGTGGTAATCATATCTCTCAAACCAGATTCTTGAACGAGTGGAAGAACCGTTCGTAAAGGGAAGTTCTGGTTATCAAACATGTAGTCCCAGTTAACAAGAAATCCAGTGTTAACCGTGACTGGTTTTTCAGCGTGGGAAGTTTTTCCGGTAGCAGACTTGGATGATTTGGAAGATTGTGAAGCTTTGGGTGCCATTGCTGCAAGTTTGAAGCTTTTTGAAGGAAGGAAAGAAGTTTTTGCCTTGAAAGAGATGAAGATTTTACAGCAGAGAGAGAGTTTGGAAGTGATAAAGTTTGACTGTAAAAGCCTTGAAGAATATATATAGAGGCAAAAATAACTCCTCAGTCGCTTAGATGACTGCCACGTGTGACATCATTGAATTTTGAAAAAAAATGAAAAGTGTGAATCTGAGCCGTTTATGCATAAGTACGGATGTCAAAAGGTGCGGTAAAATAGGTTAACTGTTACAAAATAGAGAGTTTTTGGGTTCCGCAGTTACCCATTTAATTGAAAGACGTTTGTAAATTTTTGAAATTTTCAGCGTGAAATACACGCGCCTGATAGTACACTGACACGTACTCAGACTTATGCAGTCACTGAACCGCCTAGGTTTAGATAGGAATCATAACCGTCAGTTTGATTTAATAGGCACATGTGGGTAGTTATCAAATATAATCTTTTGGACTTATCCACACGTTACTTTTAGCGATGAAAACTATGCATGATTTTTAGAGAAATTTACCAAGCGTTAAAGTGGGGATCCTTTTAACGCTTAAGTCTTTTTTAGAACAAAATTTAATTTCGTAAAGTTTGAGATAAAGTCAATCGCTTGAATTAATAAATGACATTTTCATTTAGAGATTGACTTTGTCATGCATAAAGATAAGCGCTAGTGATCAATGCATAATTTTTTTATTTTTTTTTAAAAGTCATTTTTGATCACAGTCGCTTTAGGTATTGAGACAAGTACAATTTTAAAGTTTCCCCTAAAATTGATGACTTATTTTAGATTTTTGTTAAACGCTTTAGACATAAACATAAAGTGGATTCCCCATAAATTTTATGCCTATAAAGATATGATGCTATTATGATTTAAGCATTTAAATTAATCATACCTAATTCACTTCTCAAAGTGAGAAAGCGTTGTTCATTGGGCGCTTTGGCGAAGATATCTGCCAATTGTTTGTCAGTTCCAATGAAGTGCATGGAGATATCTTTCTTTTGAACATGGTCACGCAAGAAATGGTATCTAATGTCAATGTGTTTGGTTCTAGAATGAAGGACAGGGTTTTGGGTCATCGCTAAAGCGCTTTGGTTATCACAATGGATTGGGGTAGGACCTAGGATTATTCCATAGCCTCTAAGTTGTTGCCTCATCCAAAGGATTTGTGCACAACAGCTCCCAGCGGCTACATATTCTGCTTCAGCGTTAGAAGTCGCTATGGATTGTTGTTTCTTACTATGCCACGAAACTAGTCTATGTCCTAGAAATTGACATGTACCGCTAGTACTTTTTCTATCTATTTTGCATCCTGCAAAATCTGCGTCTGAATAACCAATTAGTTCAAAAGGAGAGTCCCTTGGATACCATAAGCCCACATTTTGTGTGCCTTTTAGGTATTTAAGGATTCTCTTGGTAGCATTTAAGTGTGATTCTCTAGGATCAGATTGAAATCGTGCACACATGCATATCGAAAACATAATATCCGATCTACTAGCGGTAAGATAAAGAAGTGATCCAATGATACCTCTATGGTTAGTGATATCAATTTTCTTCCCACTTTCATCTTTATCTAACTTAAGCGTTTGGCTCATTGGAATTTTTGAAGATGATGCATTTTCCCTACCAAATTTCTTAATCATATTTCTTGTATACTTAGCTTGGTTTATAAATATTCCATTAGGGAGTTGTTTAACTTGTAATCCTAAGAAGAAAGTTAATTCACCCATCATGCTCATTTCAGATTGATCTTGCATCATTTTCGAAAATTTCTCACACAATCGCTTATTAGTAGAACTAAATATAATATCATCAACATAAATTTGGACTAAGAGAATATCTTCATTATGAGTAATTTTAAGTAACGTTGTGTCAACGCTGCCTTTTGAAAAGCCTTTACTTATAAGGAAGATAGAGAGAGTGTCATACCATGCTCTTGGTGCTTGTTTAAGGCCATAGAGTGCCTTATCCAATTTGTAGACCATACTTTTGCCATGGTTGTTGATGAACCCTGGAGGTTGCTCCACATAGACTTCTTCTTGGAGTTTACCATTCAAGAATGCACTCTTCACGTCCATTTGGTACACCGTGAACTTGTGAAAGGCGGCAAACGCTAGGAACATCCTAATCGCTTCAAGACGGGCTACTGGGGCATATGTCTCATCAAAATCAATACCCTCTTCTTGACAATAACCCTGAGCGACTAATCTAGCTTTGTTTCTTGTAACAACGCCATCTTCGTCCATTTTGTTCCTAAAAACCCATCTAGTACCAATAACTCCTTGGTGAGTTGGTCTTGGTACTAGCGTCCAAACCTTGCTTCTTTCAAATTGGTTAAGCTCTTCTTGCATCGCTTCTACCCAACTTGAATCACTGAGTGCTTCATCCACTTTCTTTGGTTCCATTTGAGATAGAAAACTTGCGAACATGGCCTCACTAATTGTAGCTGACCTAGTTCTAACAGGTGCTTCCATATCTCCGATTACTAGCTCTGGTGGATGGTCTCTAAGCCATTTGCGGTCTGGTTGGAACGGGTTGAGAGACTCTTGGTTGTCAATCGCTTGACTCTCATTTGTCTCTTGCGCAGTCGCTGTATCATTCACAGTTCCAATCTGCTCTTGATGATCATTCTCTTCATGATCATTAGCGATTCTGACAGTATCACCATTGTTAACCTCACGAGTATCCTTAGGAATAGGTACACGAATCTCATCATCTTCGTCATCACTATCATCACCAAGATTGATTTGTGACGCTTGTTGGATGAGATCTTCAATTCCTACGTCATCAGGATTAACCTTACTCAGTTCTTGGTTAGCATCATCAAACACAACATGAATGGATTCGTCAACCTTTGATTTGATTTTATTTAGGATGCAAAAACTCTTTCCATTCTTGGCATAGCCTAGAAAGATTCCCTCATCCGCTTTAGGAACAAAAGTCTTTAGGCTGTGGGATCCATTGTTATGAACAAAATATTTTGAACCAAATACATGAAAATATGAAATGTTTGGCTTACGTCCCTTCCACAACTCATATGGAGTCTTCTCATGTTGCCTGTTGATCATACACCGGTTCTGAGTGTAGCAAGCCGTATTGATGGCTTCGGCCTAAAACCTTTGAGGCAGCTTGAACTCTGCTAGCATCGTCCTAGCGGCTTCTTTAAGTGTTCTGTTCCGTCGCTCGGCAACTCCATTCTGTTGAGGTGTTCTAGGAGCAGAATACTCATAAAGTATTCCAAGGTCTATACAAAACTTCTCAATAAATTGGTTAATAAATTCAGTTCCTCTGTCGCTTCTAATTCTAGTCACCTTTAAATCTTTATAAGTTTGTAATTGACGAATTAGCGATGTGAGCTTGACACTAGTTTCATCTTTGGTTGCTATCAACTATTACTAGCGAGTACTTTTTACCACTAACACTCATGATTTGAATGGGACCAAACAAATCTAGATGCAATAGTTCAAGAACTCTAGAAGTAGATAGGCATGGTTTCTTTTCAAAAGATGATTTAACTTGTTTACCCATTTGGCATGCATCACATAAGCAATTTTTCTGAAAGGAACCCTTAAGTAATCCCTCTACTAGATTTAGAGATATTAATTGAGAGATTGCCTTAAAATTGAGGTGATTCATTTTTCTATGCCATAACCAACCCAATTCATTTTGACTTTTAGCAACAAAGCATGTGGGTTTTTATCAATTGTAGAATCCCAATCTACTAAATATACATTGTTTGTTCTTTTGCCTCTTAATTTAGTAGACTTAGTCTTAGCGTCGTTAACATAGCAGAAGTCGCTTGAAAATTTTACTTCAAAGCCTTTATCACAAAATTGACTAATGCTTAACAAATTATGTTTAAGACCCTCAACATAATATACATCACTAATCATGTTGTTCCCCCTATGCATGATACCTATACCTTTGGTTTTACCTTTGGAGTTATCACCGAATATAACTTGAGGACCTTTGGTAGCTTGATAGTTGACTAGAAGATGTTTGGAACCCGTCATGTGTTTTGACGATCCACTATCAATGTACCAAACTGAAGTATCGGTGTTGGCTCTAGGTACCTGCATTTAAAGGATAATTCTAATTCATCTTAGGTAGCCATGTTGCCTTGGGTCCTTCTTTGTTACTAACTTTGGTTTGAATTAGAATTTTAGGAACCCATATTTGCCTAGTCTTCATTGTAGGAATACTAGCCTTCTTGGGTTTCACATCGTGTTGTGTGTGCTTTTTGGGTGTATAATAATATCCTTGATTATAATAGTAGTCATAATCATAGTCATAATCATAATCATCATAGTATCGATAATATGATCTTAACTGTCTTGGATATTGACGCTGGTATTTCCTTAGAGCTGGCTTGGGTTGCACTTTTGGTGCTGAATGCTTAGCGCTTGATTCACAGTGGTTAGGTTTATCCTTAGCCTTTTGAGCGTTTGGATGAACCTTTCTTTGTGAATCATTTACTTTAGCCTTACCCTTGTCTGAGTCAGCTTTGGCTTTCTCATTTAGCCTCGTACCATTGTTGCTTGGCTCATTCGGCGTTTGACTTTGTGAACCTTTCTCAGCAAAGAAAACACCCTTTCCTTTGTTGTTCGCCGTAACAATAGATTTATTAGGTTGTTTACCGAATTTATTGTATTCTAAACCGGTCTTTTCACCAAATAATCTAGTTACCTTAGTCACATTATCCAACTTTCTAGAAGCTTTTGATATTATATTCTAAACCGGTCTTTTCACCAAATAATCTAGTTACCTTAGTCACATTATCCAACTTTTTAGAAGCTTTTGATAATGATGAGACGAGTTGCTCTGATTTGGCAAGTTTAGCGATCAGATCAGCTTTTCTCTTGGCTATTATATCAAGATCGCTTTTTAATTGAATAATCTCATTCTCAAGTGATTGGTTCTTCTCAATGCATTGTTGTTGAACTTTCAACTTTGCTTTGAGCGTTACTTTATCTCTTGTGAGTGATGAGATAATAGCTAGATCGTTTTGATATATTTTGGCGGCCTCTTGACAATCTTTATAATATTCATTAACTTTGTCAAGTAATTCATCATAAGAAAGAGGATGAGATAATTCATTGGTTACCTCTGGTAGCGATTTGTCAGACGCTTCAACTTCTCTTGCCATGAGACATATCAACGCTGATTCGCTTGTAGGCTCATCATCACTGCTTTCATCTGATGATTCCAAATCCTCTTCAGGTGCGGGAAATAGTTCAGATTTTGCTAGCAAACCTTGTTGTCGAAGGTTGCTCCTGAATTGGTTTCTATCCGCATAGTCTTGCCTTGTGGGCTTAGACACATTTAGATAAGGGCAATTTACCTGGTAGTGCCCTGGTTTCCTGCAATTATAACACAAATTAGTTTTCATTTTCTGTTCAGTGGAGAATTGCTTTGATCCGACTGGCGCTGAGAGATTTAGAGTAGGAGTCGTAGGCGCTTGTTAAGGGACTGGCGCTACTGGTTGAGGTGCAGAGTACACTGGCGCTTGATATTAAGGCGTTGGAGCAGGGGAAGGGGTTTGAAATGAAGTTTGTCTAATTGGATTTCTCTTTTCATATCTTAGAAATTTCTTAAATTTATTGACCAATAAGGCCATTTCCTTTTCTTCATTTGATTCCATTGATTTCACTTCGCTAACCGCTTTACCCTTACTTTTGGTAGTAGCGATTAAAGCTCCTGATTCAGTCGCTGAAGTCGATGTGTCGCTGGCTTCACCTAGCTCGAATTCAAATGCCTTTAACTCTGAAAACACATGTTCTGGAGTAAGAGTCTCCAAGGTCTGTGATTCTCTCATAGCAACAGTCTTAATCAAGTATTTACTTGGAAGACTTCTGAAAATCTTATTGATCATTTCCTTGTTGGTCAATTCCATATCTAGTGACGCTAACTCGGTAATGAGCAAAGTAAATCTTGCTTCCAATTGTTCTAACGTCTCATTGGGCTGCATTTGAAATGCTCGAATCTTTGCATGGCTATGGAGAGCTTGTTCTCCTTCATTTGTGCTGAACCTTCACATACTATAGCCAACTTATCCAATATTTCTTTGGAAGTCTTACATTGCTTGATCTTGTTGAACAATGCATCATTGTCTCCTAACGCTGAGTAAAGTGCACTTCGTCCAACATTATCCAGATGAGCTCTTTTTCTATCATCTGGCGTCCATTCTAACTTATTTTTCTCGACATATCCATCTGGAGTGGCTTCATCAGCTCCGGGTGCTCGAGTTATTACTTTTATGATCTTAATGGGGCCATCTGAAATTATATCACACATTTCACTATTGCACGAACATAAATATGCGAATGCTCTAAGTTTCTACCAACTTAGGCATTTTGTTAAAAGCCGTAATGAGATGTTTTAAAGAGAAATTTTAAAGTGATTAAGTTTCAAAAGGATGGATCTGAACAAGCAGTTACGCTTGGAAACGCTTAGGTTTCTAATTCAACCGCTCTGATACCACTTGGTGGTCCCAAGTGGCATACGAAAGGGTCTAGAAGGGGGGGGGGGTTGAATAGACCCTGAAGTCTTTTTCGACTTCAAAAATTTCGTATCACTTTAAAAGATTTCAAAGCTTAGAAGCCGAGCGCTTGGGTCAGACGCTTCAGTAAAGATAACTTAGACTTAGTGATTTTACCAATTTACCAAAGTAGGGTAATGCCTAGATCGCTTAATCAGGGTTAGCACAGCGGAAATGATTTTTAGCATTCGATTGGTTAATTAATCGCTTTGCATTTATCTTGTCTTTTTCAAAGAATATAATATAATGTAAATGAAGACAATAAATAAAGTAAAGAACACAAGAAATTGTAAGGTTCACTGGGTGATGTAATCCCAGCTACGTCCTTCTTTTCCTTTTTCACTTGGAGGAATTTACTAGGATGATTTTCGAAGAATCACACAGAATCTTCTACAAGATAGTAAAGGATGAAAAAGATCTCGGGCTCCTTGATCACACAGATTTCAGCACCAATGAAGATCGTCTTCTACAAGCTTCTCTCACTCAGAAATACTGCCTGTAAGGGGTTTTCAACTTCTTTCTCACTCAGATGAAAGGTCGAAGGTTTATCACAAGGTTTTGTTGTTTTTGGGAAGATCAAACAACTTGGAATATCTCAATAGAAATTTAGGTTTCTTCTTTGGAAGAGGTTTGAGATATTTGTGACTATCTGAAATGTGGATAAAAAGCTTGAAGGATTTTTAGCTATGGAGTTTCTAAGCTTTTTCTTGTGCAAGTACGTAAATTTCTCTTGTAATATTATGTACCACTTTTTTAGGTTTGCTGAAGGTAAGATATTTATAGGCAATTATTGGAATTTGTCCGTTGGACACATGTGAGAGCGTGCCTTTCACGCAGCGCGTGATTTTACATAAAACCTGACATTCCTGAAAATATGCCGGCACCGATTGGATAGGAGCAGCTATAAGCTCTGAAGTTCTGACAGTCTAGTCAAAAGGTGGCTTGTCACATTTAATGCTCTTATCAGGCATTTAATGCAATTGAATTTATTTCCCGTTGGAAATAAATGTCCGTTGAATGATTGCATTTAAGTCCTTCATGACTTGAGGATTTAATTCAGGTGAATCTGACATCGGATCGCTAGAGTGATTTGAGCGCTTGATTCATAAATCCTGAAATAGTCCTTTAGCGTTTGACAGGCGCTAAGAACAAATCTTCATCTTTAGTTGACTTTAGACGCTGATCTTCAACTTCTTCTCTAATAGACTCACCTAGAATTCTATTAGCAATTCGGTATCTAATACTTAGTCTAAAATCTATAAAAATAAAAATTTACAAGCCTAAAGAAAATTACATACTTTCAAACACTTATACAAAGATCTATCAAAGCAGAAACTTACATTGTATTTGGGGTCTAACAAAAAATGTTATCTTGTCATCATCAAAACATCTAACATGAAATTTCCTAACAGTTGGGTACTCATGAAGATCTCGGGAGAGTATTCATGTATTTAAGGAAATTGAGTCTTTAATTTAAGCAAGAATGATAATCTATTGAAAGTCAATAATCCATAGAAATACCTTGATGAAATCTTAATCCCTAGGCTTTTCGTTAATTGATTATTCATTTTAATTATCTCTGTTTTAATTATTTCTAATTAATTCTGTTTTAATTAAGTTTTGCTTTTAATTAGTTTAAAAACCACATCTTTGATAATCGATAGTCTAAATAATAGGATAAACTTCGTTTGGTACTTGATAACCTTCCCTGTGGAGACGATCTTAATTTCACTATATTATTTGTTCGATTCCGTGTTGTTACGGACGGTTAACAAATTGGCGTCGTTGCCGGGAAAGGCAACAAATAGTCAATATCAATAAAAAGTTAATTCTTATTAGTTTAGACATTTATTTTTATTTTATTTCCAAAAAAAGAAAAAATTGTCTCGCTCTATTCGTAATTTCTTGTTTTAGGTTGAATTTTGGTAGATGCACAGGCGTTCTCTGAGTGCACCTTCTAATGAAATCGATCCAGAACCAGGACGAACTTTTCGAAGAGGCAGACGTCAGCAAAGAGTGCAACGTAGCATGGCAAACGACTTATAGAGAATTGAACTTGCCGCGCAAAGAACTCTCCGGGATTATGCTACACCAACATATCAGAACTTAACCTCCAGCATAGCGGTACCAAATGTTTAGGGCAATACCTTTGAGTTGAAGCCAGCTATCATTCAGATGCTACAGCACTCTACCTTTGAGGGAGATGTTGAGAGGGAGGATCCTCATTCCCATCTGGGGAATTTTTTGGAAATCTGCAGTAGTTTCAAGATGAATACCGTTACTGAAGATGCCATAAGACTGCGACTCTTCCCATTCTCCCTGTCTAAAAGAGCTAAGGAGTGGCTGAAAAACCAGCCGGCAAATAAGTTCACCACTTAGGCTGATTTGTCGACTGCGTTTCTCACCAAGTATTTTCCCCCAGCTAAAACAGCTCAGTTAAGGAATGCAATCACAGGATTCATGCAAACTGATAGCGAAACCCTCTATCAAGCATGGGAAAGGGATAAAGAACTACTCAGAAAGTGCCCACGTCACGGTATTCCTAGTTGGATGCTTGTGCAGACTTTCTCCAATGGTCTGTCACATAGTATCTGGATGAATATCGATGCAGCTACAGGAGGGAGTTTTATGGCAAAGAATCCGGATGATGCATTAGCTCTTATGGACGAGATGGCATCCAACAGTTATTAGTGGGCGAGTGATAGTCGGGCAGTAAAGAAAACACAAGGCATGCACAATGTATATTACATTACATTGCTTAATGCTAACATTGAAGCACTTGTCAAGCACATCCAGGGACTCAAGGAAAATGTTAGTATAGTATCTCAGCCTACTTTAGCTTGTGATATTTGTGGGGCACCTCATATGGCTTTTAATTGCCCACTCATTGAGCAAGCTAATTACCTATCCAATCAGAATAAGCAGCAAGGAAATCCATTTTCGAACACCTATAATTCGGGTTGGCGAAATCACCTTAACTTTTCTTGGGGAGGTCAAGGGAACCAAGGAGCTCAGACAAATCCTCCTAGACAACAATTTTCTCCAGGTTTCCAACAGCAAGGACCACCACCTCAAGAACCACAAGCTTGGGAATTAGCTATTGAAAGGCTCGCTAATGGAACAGCAAAACGGTTTGAGAATCTGGAAGCAAAAATTGATCAGGTAGTGGGAGCAACGAAGAATCTGGAATTACAAGTTGGACAATTGGCAAGTTTTATGAATTGTAGGTCAAAGGGTACACTACCTAGCTAAATAGAGGAGAATCCGAGAGGACAGTGTAATGCAGTGACTCTGATAAACGAAAATACAATTGAAGAATTTGAGCTACATGCTGTACACAGAGATGAAATTGGGACGAAAGATAATTCAGTCTTTGAACCTTCACACAAGGTTGAACCGAAAAAGGTTATCCCGAAGCCATATGTGAAGCCGTATGTTCCTCCAAATCCATTTCCCCATAGGTTGCAACACAAGAGGTTGGATAAACAGCGAGAAAAATTTCTCTAAGTATTTAGACAGTTGCACATAAACATTCCATTCGCAGATGCTCGAGCTCAATTACCTGTCCATATGAAGTTTTTCAAAGAGCTGTTGAGCAGTAGAAAAAAATTGGAAGATTTAGAAACAATCTCGATGAATGAAGAATGCAGTGCCATAATCCAACGAAACATTCCTCCAAAGCTAAAGGATCCAGTGAGTTTTTCACTTCCTTGCACTATTGACAGATTTCAATTTGATAAGGCACTTTGTGTTTTAGGAGCTAGTGTTAGTCTAATGGCTTATTCAATTTGCAGGAAATTAGGTTTTCAAAAGCTTAAAAACACAAAGATGACACTTCAATTGGCGGATAGGTGCATTAAGCACCCCATGGGAATATTAGAAGATGTGTTTGTGAAAGTGGACAAGTTCTACATACGCTGTGACTTCGTGGTGCTTGAGATGGATGAAGATTCGACAACACTAATCATCCTTGGAAGATCATTTCTCGCAACTGCGGGAACTTTCATCGACGTGCATGCTGGCAAGCTAGCGTTGAACATTGGAGATGAGAAGGTGGAGTTCGACTTAAATAAGGTGATAAAATATCCTTCTTTTAAAGAAAAATGCTATTCAGTGGATGTGATTGAAGAGACCATCAAAGAAGAAATTTTGCAAGGTAATAGAGATCCATTAGAGTCACATCCCAAAATATCCTCTACATCGAAGGTAAAACTTAAACCTCTTCCACCACATCTCAGGTATGTTCTTCTTGGAAACAATGAGTTTCTATCTGTTATTGTAAATACTACAATTTGTACACCTGAAATGGACCGATGGTTAAGTGATTTGCAATCGAAGAAAGAGGGAATAGGTTGGAATATTTCTGATATGAAAAGAATTAACTGTGCTTTGTATTTTTCGGGCGATGATATTCCTCGAGGGGAAGCAATTTTCCTCGCCAAAACTCAACAATAATTTCGTCTAAGTCGAGCTAATGACTTTAAACAAGCGCTGCTTGGGAGGCAACCCAAGAGTTTTCTATGTTTTTTTCGTTATTTTCTGCATTCTGCCTTATCGTTTTCAGTCTTTTATATTCAAAATTTTCGCATTAAAAAAAAGCAAAAAATTGGGTGCACAATTGTGCAATTTTTCAGCACAGTTGTGCAAAAATTTCGCACAAAACTAAACACGCCGTGCACAACTGTGTAATTTTCGTGCACAATTGTGCAAAATTTTCGCACTTTGCACTCTCAAAAATTTCAAAAAAAAATAAAAATTCATAATTTGGAAAATTGGGTCAAAATCCCCAATTCAGTCAACACCCCCTCCAAACCCTCAATTCCAGCCAAACCAATCTCTCTCTCTCTCTCTCTCTCTCTCTCTCTCTCTCTCTCTCTCTCTCTCTCTCTCTCTCTCTCTCTCTCTCTCTCTCTCTCTCTCTCTCTCTCTCTCTCTCGTTTTCTCTCACAAGAGTCGTCGACCCACTCAACTCCGACCAGTTCCGCCACCGCCATCCAGCTCACACGCCGCCACCGTCGCCGTTCTGTCCACACGACGCCAACACTCGTCACACTCCACCTGACGTTCGAGCAACCACTGCGCCACCATCTCACAGCCAGAACCGTCGGCCGCTGGTCGCGACCCACTCCACTCCAACTCCACCTACGCCGTCAATCACCCCTTCTATCTACCAGCCAACCACTCAACGCCGCCGCTCGCTGCGCCGCTACTCGCCGCACTCTATTGCTGCCATCATCTCAACCTCCAGGGTCTCCAGCAACTCCGCTCGTGTACGATTCAACACCACCACCATCGACTTCTTCATATCACAGCAACACCACACCGCCGTCACTGTCCCAAATATACCATGTCGCCTTCTATTGGGCGAATTTTGTTACCATGCCTAATATCTTTCCGGGGAAGCCAATTTCAGCAGTTTCTTACAAGCAGCCATCGGTGGGTATCTTTTTCAATATGTCAAAGCGGGCTAGAACAGACACCAGCTCTACCACCAACAGCGCTCTACAACCGATCGCTACGGACACTACCGACTCCCGGCCATCACGCACATACTTAGGGGAGTCTCTCTTTCAATATTATTTTAATTCCATTCTGTTTTTGTTTACGCATTTCGGTTTCACTTGAGTACATTGAGGACAATGCATTGCTTAAGTGTGGGGTGGTTGCTTGCATGTTGTGATTAGAAGTATATTGCATTGCTTAAGTGTGGGATAATGTGGTTAATTGGTGAAAGGATTGGGCATACGTAAATTTTTTGTTGAGTTGGTTGCTGAAATTTGGTTAACTTGTTCACAATATTTGTGTTCCCATATTTAAACTCTTGACTATATAAACATGTGAATTTGATTTCGGTACATGGATACTCTTTTTATTAAGTTTGATCACTGAGCCTGAAATTTGTGAAATTTTTATGCATCTTTTACACACTACACACGAGTTCTAGTAAAGGGGATTGATCGAGGAGATAAAAGCAATTACATATTTTTGGATACATGGTGATATTTTGAGGAAAGTTGAAGAAGCTAAGAAAAGAAAAGAGAAAAAAAATTGAGAAAAAAAAGAAGGAAAAAAAGGTTGATTCAGTTGGCATTAAATGCTAAAATCAATCAGTTTTGTTTTTAGCCTTTGTCACTCGAGTGATTAGGTCCGTTGGGGTGTCTTGACACCTAGTGCCTTAAAACCGACTGGTTTGAGAGTCATTGACCCAAAACTCGTTACAAGGGTGGCATAGAAATCTTGACTATCGAGACATTGCACGGGTAGATAGATGTTGAATGAAGGAAAGCAAATGAGAATGAATTGTGATATATGTTTGTGTTTTTGCTTGAAATAACTGAAAGGTTCCCTTGCTAGAATTCATATATTGTGCACGAATGGATGCATATTAAATCAAACTTGTTTAGAATTAGTGTGAAGATTTGAGAGTAACGATGTTCATGTGGTGGAAAAATATTGATTCTATGCGTTTATTGGTTTATGTGTGATGATTGTGGGGATTAATAAATGTTGTGACTCGTTGCTGATTTGATGAACAATGAGACAGATTGACGAATGTCATGAATTTTGTGGGTATATTCTCTGTAAACCCTCACGAGACAAAACTCGTCCACTAGGGGTAACGTCTAGGGGTTTAACGGCTTATTGCACGTGCTAAGTGAAATCGTGTTCCCTACGAAAGTGGTGTTATCTTTAGTTTTGTTTTTGTTTTGTTTAGATTTACTCGGGGACGAGTAAAGGTTAAGTGTGGGGTGTTTGTTAGGTTGCTTTTTTGATATATTTTCATCATGCTTTACCTCACATTTATCTTTATTTTATGCCTTGTAGTTAGTCTTTTTCGTTATTTTTAGCCTAATTTACGTATTTTGATTTCTAAGTCGGTTTAATGCTTTTGTAGGCATAAAAGTGATTGTTTTGATGAGTTTAAGGAGTATTTCGTACGAGAATAAGGAAGGCTAACCAAGAGGACGTGAAGAAATACAATAGAGAGGCCACACGAGAAGATTTCGTTAAAGAAAAATTAAGAGAAAAAATTCTGCACAGGCAGACTGCACAGTTGTGCAGCTACGGGTTTTTATAATTTTCATGGGCCGATTTTATGTATCTAAGACTCCTTTTAAGTTAAGGAAAGAGGGAAAAACATTTTTTAGGCTAGATAATAGGTTAGAGAGTCATATTCTAGAGTTAGAAGACTTGGAGAGAAAGAAAAGAAGACTTGAAGAAGATTTCTTGGAATTGGAAGCCTTCATCTTCTCAAGTTGTATCTTTCACTTCCTCCATTGTTGAACATGAGTTTTTTTATGTTTATGCAATTTATTTCTTGTTTTTCTTTAATTATGCATAGCTAAATTATTTTTTAGGGTTTAAGATGTAGTCTTGCGTATTAATTTGGATTATTGATGATTTATGGATTTGATTCTTGTTTTGTTTATCTATTAACGAGTGTTTATGCGTGTAATTGCTTGATTACCAATTACATGATTTAAGAAGAATTAAGAAGTACCGGGAGGTGAATTAGTTTATCGGTTCAGATTTAATAGACATGTGTAAATTACTTAATAGGAATATTGGTAATTTTGCATGAGACTAGTTAAACAATATTCATAGAACTTAATGGATTCATCTAAATCAGTTATTGATCATGGGAGTGACGGTAATTAATTTAATTGGGTACTCATGAAGATCTTGGGAAAGTATTCATGTATTTAAGGAAATTGGTTCTTTAATTTAATCCATTGAAAGTCAATAATCCATAGAAATACCTTGATAAAATCTTAATCCCTAGGATTTTCGTTAATTGATTATTCGTTTTAATTATCTCTGTTTTAATTATTTCTAATTAATTCTGTTTTAATTAAATTTTGCTTTTAATTAGTTTAACAACCACATCTTTGATAATCGATAGTCCAAATAATAGGATAAACTTCGTTTGGTACTTGATAACCTTCCCTGTGGAGAGGATCTTACTTTCACTATATTATTTGTTCGATTCCGTGTTATTACGGATGGTTAACAGTCCCCTTGGTGGATTCCACGGGTTGCTTGCCAGATTGGGGAAGGCCTACCATTGACAGATAACGAATAAGAGACAGTCATGATACATTTCATCAAACGATCAATAAACCAAGGTAGAAAGTCGAAGGTGGTTAGTGTATGGTGGATGAAGTTCCAATTTAGTTTATCGTAAGCCTTTGCTAGGTCAATCTTAAGGATCAAATGTGGTGCACGGCCCTTTTTCGTTTGCATTGAATGTAAGAACTCATGGGTAAGAATGATATTGTTCGTGATTAGTCATTTTGGAACAAAAGCATTTTGAATGAGCCCAATAAGATCGCTAATGACAAGCCTCATCTGGGCAACAAGAACGTTAGCAATAATCTTGTAAAGGACATTGCAAAGGCTAATTGGGAGATAGTGCTGCGGTAAGGAAGATTTTGAAAATTTTGGGATGAGGATAAGCCGTGTATGGTTGATACACGGGGGAAGTTCTCTAGATTGGAAAAACTGATGAACCAAGGGAAGAACAGTGGACTGCGTGATATCCCAAGTTCTTTTATGAAAATGAGCATTAAGACCATCAGGGCCAGGTGCTTTTGTACTGCCAATTTTGTAGAGGCTAGCTCGAATTTCATCATCAGAGATGGGAAGCAAAATAGATGCCAATTGGTCTACCGAGAGTTGCGGAACAGAAGGGTTGAACCTTCGGACAGGGGGAGATGAGTTGTTATCAACATGAAACGATTTGAAATAGTTCAGAAGGGTGTGTGTGAGCTGTTGGTTAGATGTGGCCCAAGAACTGTCAGGTAAGAGAAGGGCTTGGATACGATTGATCTGCCGACGATGACTCGCATAAGCATGAAAAACGGATGTATTCTGGTCCCCTTTTTTTAACCAAGTAACATGGGCTCTTTGACGCCAGTAAGTTTCTTTTTGTTTAAGGAGAGAAAGAAGTGAGTTTTTAAGCAAGAGCGCTTATGAAAAACAAGATTGTGAACCAGACTGATGGGGTGGTGCAAGGGATTGAAGATGTGCTTGAGTACTTCGTATTCGCTGATCTAGATTGCCAAAAACATTATTCTTCCACCAACAAGATTTAGAAACTAATTTTTTATAGCTCGCCTCATGTAACTGGAAAGGATGATTTGGCATAGAAAGAGGTGGAAAATCATTCTGCCAAGCAGAAGCCACAACTTGGCGATACGAGGCTTCACATGCCCACAAGTTTTCATATCGAAAAGGTCGCTGATAGACATCATCAGGATCATGGGTATCGAGTAAAATAGTAGAGTGATCAGAAGTGACAGACGTAATATGTATAAGCATAGAAAGTGGATAAGAATGAACCCAAAGAGGATTGACTAACGCCCGGTCAAGGGATGGTCGAATAAGAGTAGAAGGTTCGCGGAAATGCTTATTCGACCAGGTGAATGGATTACCCACATACCCAATATCAATCAGATCACAAGCAGCAACACAATCATTAAAATTAGGTGATTTATAATATTGATCACTTCCTCCCGATTTCTCAGAAGGTTGTAATATATTATTAAAATCACCAATAATAGCCCAATCATGCGTAATTAATGGGGCTAAAGTCATAAGCTCATTCAATACCTCAACCTGGCAGTGACCTTGGGGGTGATTATAGATAGCCGTAATAGAGAACAGAGAAGTATGAGTTGTTAGAGAGGCTTCCAAGTGTGTTGTGTGTCTAGCAGTGGCTGCATGGCGAACAGTGACTTAATTAGCATGCCACATACATAACCCATATAGCTCCCGAGAATCCCTCCGCCGACACCAACGTAGAATTCGTGAAAGAGAGGCGGTCCAAGGTGGCCTGAGCACGATCAGCGGGAACCCTTGTTTCCAAAGCAGTGAATGTGAGTGGATGATGTTGCATAACCATGTGATGAGCCTCTATAAAAAACCCATCTCTAGCAGCCCCTCTACAATTCCAAGAAAGGATTCGCATGGTGAAAAGTGATGTTGGTGAAGTCGGGCTGGAGAAGTCGCTGAGAGGAGGGACTATTGTCAGAACAACGCCGTTTTAAAGGGAAAGATATGACAGGGGTTCCGCTGGTTCACTTGGCATGGGCTGCACTCGAAGGAAGAATTGATGGTCCAAGTCTTAGCCCATTAGATCGTGTTCTTGGGCCACGTCTATGATTATCTGCCTTAGTGGTGGTGGACCAAGAAGCATAAAGGGATCGACAAATTGGGCCTGAAACAAATACTCGTTGGGCACAATTTGCAAGACATGGTCCCGGGCCCGTATCATAAGCGGGAATGCATTGAGGGGCATGCGGGGCCCAAACTCGATCGGTGAATGCAGCTGGGCTCTAGGAGTCAGATTTGAAGTTGAAGTGAGAGTGGTTATCTTGTGAGTGAGTGCCTCCATCCTCAGTTGTTGTCCCTGGTAAGCTACAAGAAGATCGTCGCCATTAACTGAATCGGGGTGGTAAGGCAGTGCCACTAGAGGTTCCAGAAACACGCTCAGCACTTGGGGGTTCAATGAGTTCCACTGGGTAGCCGGTTGTTGTTGACCCCCGGGATTGTGAGAGTTTTTTCCTGCAAAAGCTTGTCCGAAAGTTGGAAAGGCGGTTTATGGGAAAACACAAGAGAGTTCAGAAAAATAAATGGCGGGAGTGGGGGGGAAGAGTTATTAGATGCAGAGAGGGGGTTATAACAACGCATATCATCGACGTATGGCTGAAGATCACCTAAAGATTCTAGATAAACCATAGACGTGTCAATGCATGGTGGAGAGAAATTTTGTAAGTATGCCAGCTGTTGATGAGATAACAAAGGAAGAGAATCTGTATTGGGGGTGGGTAAAGGATGTAATGATGGTTGGTTAGGGATAAAATACGGTGAGGAGATCTGTATAAAAATTGAGGGGGAAAGAGAGAGAGAAGAAGAAGAATCTGGAGAAAGAAGCGGCAAATTAGACTCTGTCTTCTTGTATGAATCCAAAACAGGGTTAATTTTACGAATAAATTGTGTAGTTGTGGATAAAGGATTGGGCTTGATAAGTGGGTTAAAGATAGAGGGGGAAGCTACAAGGCTTAGCGATAAGGTATGAGCTGGGTGATCCGAGTTAGCCTCATCCAGCAGAGCAAATGAATTGTTGGACTCAAACGAAATGGGCTCATGTACCTCCATTGGGCTGGGCTATCCAAATTGCTGGGCCGGTGTTGTACTCTTGGTTTGCCGTAATTTACTAGGAGGAGCGGATACATGCTTGGTGCCATCTTGTTGATTCTTGACAATTGATTAATTGGTTTTGAGCCTAGATGGGGCCCAAGCATGATTCGGTGGAGTCCTAGATTGGCAATTGGATGTGTGGTGGGTAATCAACTGCCAGCCAGAGTCGGCTAGCACCCGATCGACAAGAGAATTCGACAAAGGTTTCACACTCGGATAGGAGGTGGCTGTGGAAAAACGAGAAGTACATGTGGCCATGATATGCCCAATAGTACCACAAGACTGACAAAACAAGTTTTTCAACTCATATACGATGACTTGTTTAAAGTTTTGAATGCTAATAACCTGTGGAACGGGTTGAGAGGTGTTTATTTTAGCACAAATTCTAGCATATCTGCCATGCTGAAGATTTCCCGTATGCATGTCCACCTTAATAGGGTGACCAAATAACTGCCCAATTTTATACAGTGCTCGGTGGCTATAGTATTCCACCGGTAGCTCCGGGAGCTGAAGCCATATAATCATCTTATCATTTGTATCCTGAGATGGTCGAAAATTTGGTCGCCAAGGTTGGATAAAGAGGTATTGATTATGTTAGGATTATGCCCTCAGATGCCATAGAGGATAGAATGTATAGGGCATATATCTTTGATGCGTATTTTCCTAGCAAGTATACTAGATCGCACAAGTAGTAATATGGACGTAAGTCTGAATATCGTTCCCACAGGGACTAAATTATCTAATTACTGAAAAGTTAATATACTTATTCTAAGTTAAACCAAACGATAATTGATGATGATTCTTAAACTAAAATTCTAACACTAATTACTACTAAGAACACAAGAATTTAATGATTTTAATCAAAGGCTATAAAGATAACCAAGACAATGATCCAACCAAATTATGCAAGTTAATTATGAATTTCGTTTAAATCAATTATTAAGTAGGTTATGTAAAGTCGAAATTTCCTAAAGTACTTACTACCCAATCTCTCGGTGTAGCAATTCTACCCCTTTCAACAATCAACTATATCTCTATATGAAGATTTAATTAAAAAGACTGCATTAAAAGACACTTAGAAATTCCTCGTTAAAACGAAAAGCCACACAAAGGAAAAGATTCTATCTCTAGTCAATTCAACGATGTGGTTTTTATGATCTTAAAAGCTTTACCAATCTATTATTTCTCAATATGTAGACTAGCCATTAAATCAAACAATTGGTGGCCAATCAGTTGTAAGCTTTAAGACCAAATCATAAAAACATTGCATAAACCCAACATAATCAATTAAAAACAAAACTTAATCATAACAAGCATAAATTCGGCCTTCACATGGCCTTGGTCTAACGAATTTAGTTCATAACTACCGAAATAAAAGTATGCAAAAGATTTTCTAAAGACATGGTTTTCAATCCAAAACAAAAGAAAATACTAAACATCCAATTAAACCGTATCGTCAGTTGAGTAAATCTTGAATTCGTCTTGATGTTGGCGAATCTTCGATCTTCTCTCCTATCTTCCTCTTCCAAACGCCTCTTTTCTTCCCAGGGTCTTTTTCTAAAGTGTTTAGAGTTGTAAAAAGTGAGAAGTCCCCCAAATTTGACCTAAAATTCGTGTTTTAAAGAATCAGTCCCCGTCCGTGGCGCTGTGGCGCCATGTACAAATTACTTTCTGTAAGGGTGGCGCTGTGGCGCCAGATTGACAGCTTTTTCTTTTTCATTTTTTTCTTTTGACTTCGTTTTCGATTCTTTTTCACTTAAATCACCATTTGTTCCCTACAACACAAAATATATGCAATTATATAAAATATGTAGGACAAAATGGATTGAAACTTACTCAAAATTAAGTAAATATGGGCATAAAATGTAATACAATTATGAGCTTATCAATCTTGTATTGAATTTAAACTCTTCTTAAATAAAAGGCATTATTGAGTTTTCACTTAATTCTTATCTGCATCTATAAGTTGTGTAAAATGTTCTGTCCATGTTTTCAGTGCGATCCCTCTACTTCCTATGGGATAGGAAGATTGGCACTAGAGAGATCGATCTTGATTACTAAAATAAGTTCGCAAGGAATATGAAGTCTTTAATGGACAAATAAAGACTTCGAATACTTGTACAATCTTAGCTCCGACATGGGAGTGCCTGTCTGGTATCATGGGATGATAGGAGATTGAGATTGTAGACACGTCAGTGGAACTGATATGTTCGAACACGACTCGCATCGGTTCTGTCACATGGGTTTTCACTCTGTGACTGTCAATGTCGGAACTGATTATGCGTAATAGGTATATGTGAACCTTTGACCTGAAGTATCAGGCTGAAGATGCACTTGTGACGTCAAGTCTTTCACTAGAGTAGTTAGACCCAATTCACCCTTTGGTGGGGTCATCCTTGAAATGCGGACTTGATGGGCAAGTGGTAATCTTAGTAGATATCTAATATGGGATTTATTTTCTCATAAGTGAATGAGTATGTACCCTATGTAATTATAGATAAATAGAGATCAAAGTCTTTGGCCAAAGCAAACGAGACGATTGTGCTTGGCACTAAATCGATCTCAATGATCTCATATTTATTATGATTTATACATATGGTCAAGTCTAGTGAGTTTGACATAACCATGACTCTCACTTAACCGGGGAACATGAACAAAGGGTTTATACATACACGGTATTTATGATTGGAAGGTTTAGGAAGGATCCTAACATTCGTTTTCGTTTGGGTTACGAAGTGGGCCACATGACTGACTAGGTGTTATCCACTTCCTTTGGTTTCCTCTCATTGCCAAACTAAACAAATCTAAAGAGTCGCGCTAAAAGATTGACAAAGAAAAATGAAGAAAAGGAATTTCTATTATTTCTTCTGGGAGTTTTAATTTATTGGATAAATTAAATAATTAATTATTCATTAGATGAAATAATTAATTATAATGATAAGATTAATTATTAATTAATTTCCTTGTGAAATATATTAATGAATTAATTTATCTAATTAATTTGGTTATTTAATTTATTTATTTATTTATTGGATATAATAAATTATTATTTGAAATAAGAAATTAATTAAACAAAACAAATCCCGGGGCTAAATAAGGAGTCCAATTGGAAGCCTATGAGGCCTCAAAGTGGCGTCTTTGAGAGGCCACATATTAGGGCTCTTTTGTTTTGACTTGTTCAATAAGTCATGAGGTATATAAGGACTCTTTGACTTAGAACAAGAAAAGAAGAAGAATACATAACTCTCATAACTCTCAAAAGAAAGAAAAATATTCCTCCCCTTCTCTATACCTAGCCGTCGACCATAGAGAAAGAAGAAAGGGGATTTTTTGTTTGTTGATCCGTGCGTGACGATTTAGAGACTACGTATTTTTGTTGTTCGGATCAAGTTCAAGTTTGAAGAATCAAATCAAAGGATTGAAGATTTGGAAGTTTCAATATTTCGAGTTTGGAGAAGAAGAAGTTTTTCTCCATCATCATATTCATATTAACGAGTAAGTTTTATTCGTTGTCGCTTTTAGATTCAATTATGTGAATTAGAGTACCAATTGACTTTTCGTTTTTTAATTTTTGAAATCCCTTCCGCTGCGTTTATGCTTTTTTGAACGAAACCCAACAGTGGTATCAGAGCCAATCTCTGATTTGCATATTTGATCTTGTTTACGTTATTTGAGAATTGCATGTTATGTGTTTTTGAAGCATGTTTGTATGTTTTTCTTAAATATGGGTTTATGATTCTTTGCCTAGTTTTTGAATTTTTAGTTATTGTAAATCTGGGGATATTTGATGATATTGAAAATCGAAAAATATCGAGGAAAAATGGGGCTCGAAAGGCCCGAGAAAAATGTTTAGCGCAGCTAGGCCGTTCGGCCCGGCCCTGCCCAGTCACGGCCCATCGGGTGGTGACCGTGGCCTGACGGGTTGTGGGTTTGAATACCCAATTCGTTGATCCGGGTCATGGATTCGGGTCATAAAACGGGTTATGTTTGGGTCGAAATTATTTTTTGAATTTTGGGTGATTTTAATTAATTGGGTGGATCAAAAGGATGATGTCCCGAATAATTTAAATCAAGCCCCAATTGAAAATTATCTAATTTCGATTTGTTAATTAGTTTTGACTTAATCTAATTAAATCTAAATGGGCCAATTAGATTGGTAGTTTGGACTTAAATTAAATTTAGCCCAATAAGAAATTAATAAACGTGAATGTTGTTCTAATTAATTATTTTGAGCCCAATTAAATTGAATCCAAGTGGACCAAAAGGATGGTGACTTGGGTTTGATGAAATCGAGCCCAATGAGATTAATTGGAATTTAAAATTTAATTAGAACTAATTAATTATTTTTCTTGGAGAATAATAATTGATTTATGGATTAAATATTATTATTTTTTCCTCAACTTGGAAATTACTTCATTTTGAATAAGGAATATAAATTATTTTTTTTAGAGATTAATAATTAATTCTTTGATCAAATAAAAGTATTTTCAATTTTTGATGGCTTTAAATCATAATAAAATAAAATATAGAATTCCATATTTTAAGTGTTCATATTATTTTAATTAAAGGTAGATGCACTTAATTCTTAATTTCGTACATCTAAGTCATCTAGTTGGACTAGAATGATTTTAATTGAAATAGTGAATATGTGAAATCATAAGGAATTTTATAAAGGACCTTTTAGTTGGACTAAAATTTTAAGGGATTAATGCAAAAAAAAACCCTGTGTTAATGTGAAATTGCAAAAAAAATCCTGTGTTAACGAAATAGGCTAAAAACCACCCTGTGTTCTTAAAAAATTTGCAAACAGTGGATTTTTGGAAAAAAAAACGTGTTTTTCATGTTTTTCACCTTTAATGACATGTTTTTTTTTGTCATTTATACACTCTCCAAACAAAGAAGCATGTCATTAAAGATGAAAAACACGCACTTTTTTTTTCAAAAATCCACTGTTTGCAGACTTTTTAAGAACACAGGGTGATTTTTAGCCTATTTCGTTAACACATGGGTTTTTGTGCAATTTCATATTAACACAAGGGTTTTTTTTGCATTAATCCCAAATTTTAATAATCAACATAAGTAATTTAATATTGCGAGCATATATTAAATGTTGCGAGCATGTATTAATTGATGCGAGCATGTCTTATGTGATTAAAACACTAATCATGGACTTAGGATTATATGTTTTACCTTTAATTTTATGGGTTATCAAATTTGAAGCTATTTATTATATTATTAGAAATAATGCATAAGTTGTTTTAGGAATCGAGACAAATAGTTCAAAGTTGATAAAGTCAAAAGGCCCACGAATGTTTAATAGGTTTAATCTATGCCTTTTGTGATGACCCATTGGCTCGGACCCTCTAGTAAAAGTCCATGATCAAGTGATGAATTTATTTATTCATTTATTTAAATTCTATGTTTATTTATATTGAAAGGCATGATTATTAGTAGTATTTTTTATGCATGTCAATATAGAATAAAGCGCTATCTAAATTGAATAATGTGCAAAGTGAGACCATAATCTTTTGAAGAATTAAATTCTCCCAAATAAATTATACCGAGTTAGAAAAGGATGTTTGACATCCTCACCCTCCACTAAGCTTTCTAAAATTAGAATTACTATAAATGTGTAATGCTTCCCAGTTATGGGGGTTATACATTTAGAAATAATTTGAAATTTTATAAAGTGCATGCAAATACTTTAATCGAAACATATTTCACCCCAAAAACCTGTTCAGTTGCAAGTTGAAATTCAAATGCTAGATTATAGGAGTTAGTGGGATAAACTCGGGTAGTTCATGAACCTATAAATCAAATGGGTTGCGGTTTGGTGAACTATGGGGAAACGTATTGAAATATTTATTGGATAAATTGATATTAGATATCACTTCAAATAATTAATGGGCCAGAAACCGGTTAGGTTGCAACCTATTTAATTAATTGAAGATCTCAATACCTGCTGTGGTATCGATGCCAATGATGATTCCGGATTTTCACATGGGAGTGTGGGATTCGAAAAATGCAGTGGGAGCCAAGATAAATTTTAAGTCCTTAATTTTTCTTGGTTAAGTCAAAACAAGTAATCTAATAAATCTGGTTTATTTCTGCAGTCATTTTCTCGTTTATCTCTCTCAAATATGACAAACCCACTTTCAATTCTACTAGAAAAGAATACTCTGACTGGACCCAATTATGTGGACTGGCTTAGAAATTTGAGGATTGTCCTCAATATGGAATCACGGGATACGTCTTGGAGGCTGATATCCCGGTGGCTCCTGCTAGAACACGTGCCAACGAGGAAGCGGTCCAAGCCCATGAAAAATGGGTTAAGGACGACCTCCGGGTGAGAGGATACATGGTGGGATCTATGACTAATGATCTTCAAAGGTCACATGATAAGATGCCCATTGCAAGAGCTATCCTAGCTCACCCGGTAGAGCTTTATGGAGAGCATAGTCGAACTGCACGATATGAGATATCGAAAGAGCTCTTCGGAGCCTAGATGAAAGAAAGTGAGAAGGTTGGTGATCATGTCCTCAAAATGATTTTGAGGATCGAGAAATTGGAAGCTCTCAAATTCACCATGAATGTCACCCTTCAAACTGACTTAATCTTGTAGTCTCTTCCTGATTCCTTTTCCCAATTTGTGGCTAACTTTAACTGCAATGAGATAGAGTGCAATTTAGCTGGCCTAATGAACAAGTTGTTACTGCGCAATCTCAAATGAAACCAAAGGGAAAGGAAACTACCTTGGTCATCTCTTCTGGACCCAAAAAGTCTAAGAAGAAGAAGAACAAGAAAAGTCTAGCGAGCTTGGAGCTCAAAGGGGTACCAAGAAGGGTAAGAGAAAGGCTCAAGGGTTTTACAAGAGCAAAAGACCTAAGAAAACGGATAGATGTCTCGAGTGCAGTGAGCTTGGCCACTGGAAGAGAAACTGTCCCAAATTAAACAAAGGCGCACAAGGTATGGAACTATTAGTTTTTGAAACTAACTGTTCTATGACCATATTTTCTACTTCATGGATTCTGGACTCAAGGGCTAGTGCCCATGTTTGTTGTTTGGATCAGGATCTACAGAGAAGTAGAAAGCTGGGCCGAGAAGAAGTGATGATCAAAGTAGGCAGCGGGGAAAGCGTCGCAGCTACTAGGATCGGATCTACTTCTCTTTATTTGAAGTCTGGACATTTACTGTTTTTAGATAATGTTTTGGTTTTGCCGAAGGGGCTTAAGAACATTGTATCTATTCCTATCTTAGTTAAGATTGGATATACATTCCGTTTTTCTAAATTAAATTGTGACATTTATTATGAAAATAAATTAGTTGGCAATGTTTCTTTAATTAATGGTTTGTATTATTTAAATGTCTGTAATTCATCTGATGTGAATGTTGTAACTAATAAACATGGTAGGCAAGAAGCTAACTTAAGACTCAAGTGGCATCTTAGACTAGGCCATGCTGGAGAGCACAAGATCCACAAAATGGAAAAAGATGGGCTCTTAAGCTCACTAGGGTCAGATCCTATTCCTACTTGTGAATCATGTCTCTTAGGCAAGATAGCTAGATCCCCCTTCACAGGGACTTTTGAAAGGGCTACGCAAATCTTAGGATTAGTGCATACCAACGTTTGCAGACCATTTGGAGAAATGGCTTGTGGAGGTTTTTACTACTTCACCACTTTCACTGACGACCATTTAAGATTTGGTCTAGTGTATCTGATGAAGCAAAAGTCTGAATCCTTTGAAAGATTCAAAGAGTTCAAGGCCTTAGTAGAAAATCAAACTGGGCAAAATATAAAAAATCTACGATCGGATCGTGGAGGAGAATATATGAGTGCCGAGTTTGATGAATTCCTAAGACAACAAGGAATAATGTTACAACTAACACCACCAACAACTCCTCAACTGAATGGAGTAGCCAAGCGAAGAAATTGAATACTATTGGACATGATTCGTTCCATGCTGAGTTACACTGATTTACCTATTTCGTTGTGGGGATACGCGCTCCTTACTGCTGCTCATGTTTTGAACAGATGTTCCTCCAAATCCATTCCTAAAACTCTGCATGAGATGTGGAATAATAGGAAACCGAGTCTTAATCATATTAAGATTTGGGGATGCCCCGCTTATGTCAAGAAGACTAAAGTGGAGAAATTGGAAGCAAGAGCCCTAATGGGATGTTTCATTGGTTATCCTAAAGATTCCATGGGATTCTTCTTTTACCTGCATGATGATCAAAGAATCATTGTGGCCCTACAAGCTCACTTCCTTTAGGATGAGTTCATCTTGGAAGGGGGCAAAGGTAGGAAAATTGTTCTAGAAGAACAAAATGAAACTCCCTCAAATACATCTGTTCAAGAACCGAGGCCTGAACCCATAGTAGCAAAAGATTAGATTTGACAACTGACCACACGTGCTTATCAAATCAAACTGACGGTTAAATGATTCTTATCAAAAAACTAGGTGGTTCAGTAACTACACATGTTTGAGTACGTGTCAGTGTACTATCAGGCGCGTGTGATTCACGCTAGAAATTTTAAAATTATTCAATCGTTTTGAAAAAGTAACTGCGGATTTCAAACTTTTATAATTCACATATGTTACCCTATTTTACCACACTTTTTGACATCCGTATTTATGAGTAAACGGCTCAGATTTAATTTTTGTTATTTCCAAAATTAACTTCTGTACATGTGGCATTCATCTAATAGTCGAGGAGTTATTTTGGCTCCTATTTAAACCCCTCACAACCATTACAGTAAAACTTTATCACTTCCAAAATACTCCTGCTGTAAAAGTTTTTCTCTCTAAGGCAAAAAGAATCTCATTTATCTCCTCAACCGAACCTTTTTCTGTTCATCAATGGCACCTAAATCTTCAAAATCTAGTACTGGAAAATCTTCCACATTTGAGAAACCAGTCACTGTTAACGCCGATTTTCTTGTTAACCGGGACTACCTTTTTGACAACCAGAACTTCCCTCTAAGGACTGTTCTTCCCCTAGTCCAAGAGTCTGGTGTGAAAGATATGATCACTTCCTTTACAAATATCTTTGAGGAAGAAGCCCTATTTTTCTTCAAGAACGCAAAAATCTCTGACGATGGAAACTCCATTTCCTCCGTCAATCCGAGAGGCTTTCCTGTGTTCAGGGTAAGTACTTGTGATAAACAATGTATTATATATTTTTCCTTGTTAGTTTCTAAGTCTCTAACGCTAGGACAAACTCTTTTCAGCACCAGACTGTTCTTAACACTCTTGAGAACTTGCATATTCCCATTTGTGCTGATCCCATTACTTCTTTTCTTGATTTAGATCTAGAAGAAGTTGTCCCGGAGCCTGAGGAAACTGTACCAAATGTTGAAACAAATCAAGCGACTGCATCGGTCGATGATAGTCCTCAGGGTAAGCGTTGTTGTATCTTATTTATGATTTCTACTTAGTAGCAATTTTGCTTGTTTTTCTCAAACGCTTGCTTGTATCAACTCAAAATGCAGCAGACGCTGATGCACCTCCACCTTCCGAGATTCCTGTTGAAGTGGATGTAGACATGGAAGCAGTTGCGGATATTGTTAGGAATCCCGTACAGTAAAAACAGAGAAATGCAGCGGAAAATTCGAGGATTCCTACCGGTAGATAACAAAAATAGATCTAATGATTTTTTTCATGGGTTTCGCAAAAAATTAGAATGAATAAAATTACCTTTTGATTCGTTAACTGATTCTGCAGAACAGCAATTCTCCAAGGGCTCCTGTCTCTAAAACTTCATGCGAAACGAACCTTCCAAAGATCTTGAAACTCCTCCTTTTCTTGCTAGAGTGGACGGCTAGAGAGGAGAAAAGGGGGAGAGTTCTTTTCTTTTGTGTTGTGTAATTAGCTTGTTGCTTCTCTCTTAGGATTTGTTCCATGTAGGAGTCCTTTTAAACTCAACTACCTTGTGGAACAATGACACGCGAAATCCTAGCAAGTATACTAGGTCGTGCAAAGTAATAAAGTGGACTATTTAGCCCGGGGTGTATCGTCTCCATAGGGACAATTGGATTCAATGCTCGTAATTGCTATATTACCTATTTCTAAGCTAAATCAATTTATAAGATGATAGGTGTTTATACTATGAAAATAACTAAAGATGACTAAAATGATTATCAAGGTAATAAATCAAATGGGAAGAGGTGATTGGGTTATGATCCTACTATGTTCTATTCTATGTTCATGAACTCTTAACTATCCGGATTTTTAGGACGCTCTTGTTATGGCGAAACCCCCTAATGTATTTATTATTCAATCTCTTGAAATAACAAGCCTATACTAGTTAACAACTCCCTATATCTCTATAGTGAAGATTGAATTAACTAACATGCATTTAGGTTCAAAAGAGTTCCTTGTTTACGAAGATCCTACATTCAATCGGGTCATCTTATCACAAAAAGCCACACAACGCAATCGATTCTATCTCTAGTCAATTGTTACGTTATGATGTTTGATTTTTTGATCTCCCTTTATCTATCTCCTCTCGGTCTCAAGACAAAGCATTATATCAAACACATGGTGATCATTCATGTGAAAGCATTAAGCATAAAATCAAACATGTAACAAGAATGTAATAAATCCAGAAATTAATCATTCATTAAACACAAAACATCACAAAGTATTCACATAACCCAACCACAAAGATGCTTAGCTCATACTTACAACAACAAGTGATTCAACAACTCTACAAGACATAATTGAAATACTAATCAAGAGAAAGAGTTGAATTACTCCCTATTATAAAGTGTGAATCCAAGCTTTGATGATGAAAATGATGATGATGAGGATGATGATGGCTCTTCAAGCTTCCTTAGGACTTCCCATGGCTTCCCCTTGGTGTTTTAGAGCATCTTCTGGTTTTCCAAGAGAAAAGTGTGTTATAAAGGGAGAAAACGGCGGACTTAATTTTAGGGCTTCGGGAGAATTGGACCGCGGCACAAACTCTTATCAGACCGCGGTCCTCTGACGCAGAATTCACAGCTTTCGTATTTTGATCATAACTCTCTCTACAAATGTCGGATTGAGTTGATTCAAGTTGCTACGAGAAGCTAAGAAATAGATCTACAATATTGAAGAAGAAACCTTAGTATGATTCGGCCTGTAAGAGGACGAAAACCTCATTTATATATGAGCATTGTGTAAAATCTTTCGTCAACTATCTTCTTTTGTTTCTTTCTTCAATTTCAAGCTCAGTTTGGATCTCTTTTCTCGTCTTTCATGCGTAAATCAACTTTTATCCTACAAAACAAAATATATACCAATCAAAGAATTATGAGGGATAAAAAATGATCAAAGTAACGATCAAATCATATTACAATGGGGCATAAAATACTGTAAAATATGGACTTATCAACTACCCCCCAACTAGGCTATGATCGTCTCGATCAATAAATGGCGAACAAGTACTCATAAGTTCAGATTTTACAACTTGCTTTGGGATCTTGAAAGGTTTTATGTCTCAATTATCAAGCACGTACACGAATTAAACCCTCGAAAATGATTATGACAAGTTACACTTTACCTAGAACACTCAACAATTTGAAAGCCTCCAAAACATCTTCGATTCCATCTCAAAATCATGAACTCCATATCCATTTTTATGCCAATAGCACACTTTAAACAAGATTATGCAAACTCATTAGATAATAAAAACATTAAAACACTTCAAAACTTGTTAACCTATCGGTGTGCATGAAATGTGAAAGTCAAGATCAAAAGGTCTTTTTGGCTTGTAACGTAAGGCTAGGTAATGGCTTGGACGGGAATATATGGATAAAGTGACTAAACTCAAGAAAGCATACAACTCAATATCATCGAGCTAAACACTCACTTATTAACCGAATAAATCTCCACATCTCGCCACTTATAGCTTTTTGATTTCTTTTCCCCTTGAACTCATAACCTCAAAATTTGTTTCTTTTGATGCTAGGGGTGGAAAAATGATTCCCAAACCAAATAAATCACATTGAAGCTCAGTTCGTAGCCAAGTCGAGAGAGAGCTCACATAATATATTTTTCGGTAACTTCCAATGTCTCGACTCTTTAGCCAACTTACAACATTTCTTTTTCCTCTCTTTATTTCACATAAACTCAAGACCTCAAAAATTTTCAAAATCATCAAGAACAAACACACCTTTTAACCCATTAATCCATGAGATTCGACACCCAAAACAAAGCGTAAACCCAAATTAAAGCCAAATGATATGAAGTTATATGCTCTCTTACTTGGGAAATAGACTTTGTTTTTCTTTCTTTTAGGCTAAAGGGTGGTTGGTGTGGCTTGCGAAAGAAAATCGAATGGTGGTTTTTAGTGTGCTAAACACACTCCATTCTTATCAATACAGCTCAAAATAAGGTCTAGAGATTATGTAATATCGTGAAGGCCAATTGTAAGGTTAAAGAAAATGAAAGATGGCCTAAATCATTTCATGACTTCGCACACTCAACACACATTTCAAAGTTGACAAAATTGAACGCTCAATGCTTTAAATCCTCAACAATTCACATAAGCATGGCTAAAAAGGCTTTCACATATAAAATACGACAAATGATTTCATCTTAGATGAAGTAGAGACACTCAAACGAATCATGCTCCAAGCAAAAGTATAACAAATCATGAATATGAAATCATTGACTATCACAGTTTTCTAATCCCAAATCAAGCATGAAACTTAACAAATGAGTACAAGTTACACCATATCACCACATCACAATAAAATTAGGACGTCTACCCCACCCCCCAACTAATCTAGCACATTGTCCCCAATGAGCGAACATACAAATGTAAAGTAAAGGAAGGAAAGACGTCCCTGATGTTTGAATCTAAGTGATGTCCAAAATGCGAAAGAGCAACAAGGCGAAGAGTCTGAAAATAACGCCTAGCCAACTATAAAGTTAGAAAAACAAGAAGAGATAAAAACATCATCAAAACAACTAAGAACACTTAAAATGAAACAAACAAAACAAAACAAAAAAAATAACGAGAATGAAAGAAAGCATGTAAAATGTGGGTTGCCTCCCACGAAGCGCTAGTTTAAAGTCGGTAGCTCGACTCCTTTTATGCTCTTAACCAACACCATTAGGGTCAGTGTCAGGATTCCCCTTCATGGGTGTTGTTGACCAAGTCATCGTGCAACCATTTTCCTTGAACGATCTTTGAACTCCTCTAATAGAATCAACTTGAGAAACACCATTAGTTGAAGAAGACGGTTTAAAGGCATTGAAAACATTAAAACTTACCGTTTCTTCCCCAACCGAAAATGTGAGCCTACCACGCTTGACATCAATAATGGCTTCAGATGTAGCTAGGAAAGGTCGACCTAGTATGATAGGCATTTCCACGTCTTCCTCCATGTCTAAGACTATGAAATCCACCGGGAAGATGAACTTATCAACTTTTACGAGGACATCCTCTATAATCCCTCTTGGATACTTTATGGATCGGTCAGCTAATTCGAGTGAAATGGTGGTGGACTTTGGCTCTCCAAATCCTAATTTCCTGAAAAGTGAGAATGGAAGTAAGTTAATGCTCGCTCCCAAATCGCATAGAACTTTAGGAAAATTGATCGAACCAATTTGACAAGGAATTGTAAAACTCCCTGGATCTTTAAGCTTAGGGGGAAGTTTATTCTGAAGTATCGCGGAACATTCTTCAGTGAGTGCAACGGTTGCATGTTCTTCAAGCTTGCGTTTGTTCGAAAGAATTTCCTTGAGAAATTTAGCATAGCTTGGCATTTGGAGAATAACATCTGCAAAAGGAATGTTAATGCGCAATTGTTTAAACATTTCTATAAATTTGAGAAATTGAGCATCAAGTTTCCCCCTTTTTAGTGCCAAAGGAAAAGGTGGTCGTGGCTGTACAGGTTCAGGAGCGGTGCGGGAAGCAGATTCGCCGTCATCCGAAACAGGTAACTGTGCAGCGGCATTGGACCGCGGTTCGGTGGTGTGCCACGGTTCAGTGCCACGGTCCCCTTCTGAAAAATTGGACACTGGAATTTCAGACCGCGGTTCAGTGCCGCGGTTCAAGTCGGATTTTAGCAAATTTTCAGCACCAACGTTTTTACCACTTCTCAATGCGATGGCCTGAACCTGTTCTTTCGGGTTTTTCTCAGTGTCGCTAGGTAGCGATCCTGGTGTTCTACCTGAGAGTTGACTAGCCAATTGTCCCAATTGAGTTTGTATGTTGCTCACATTAATTTCAAGGTTGTGACACCGTTCACCATTTTTCTTTATATATTGGAGCATCAATTCCTCAAAACTCGGTTTCTTTTCTTGTGGTGGGTAACCTCCTTGTTTGTGAAAAGTGCTGGGTTGAAAACCCCTTTGGCGTTGAAATGGCGGTCTATCACCGTGTGATTGAAACCCGGGAGGTTGCTTCACCACATTGTTGTTGTTACTCCATGAGAAATTTGGGTGATTTCTCCACCCCGGATTATATTTTTCAGAAAATGGATCGTTTTGTGTCCTATTTGAATTTTGCACATAATTCGCATCTTCAACACATTCGGAATGATAAGATTGACTTCCATGTTGACACTCCGTAATGTGATGATTTCCACCACAATTTTCACACAACGTTTGCACTTGGTTTACCGAGAAATTCATAGCATCCAATTTCTTGTGCAATAGTTCTACTTGATTAGCTAGAGAAGTGGAAGCTTCCACTTCATAAACTCCACTCGCCTTCTTTGGAAGTATTACTCTCTCGGTAGGCCATTGGTAGTTGTTCTCCGACATTCTATCGATCATTTCCCAAGCCGCTTGTGGTGGTAAATTCATGAGTGAACCACCCGCAGCTGCGTCTAGATGAGTGCGAAGGCCGGGTCCAAGGCCTTGATAAAAGATGGTCACTTGAGTCCAAACTGCAAAACCATGGTGAGGGCATTTTCGGAGAAGTTCCTTGAATCTTTCAAGTGCTTCATAGAGTGACTCTCCCTCCATTTGTCGAAATCCTTGTATCTCAACTTTGATAGCGGCTGTTTTCCCCGGTGGAAAATACTTACTCAAAAACTTCTCCACCAACTGGTCCCAAGTATGAATGGATGCCGTTGGCAATGAGTCAAGCCAAGCTCTTGCTTTATCCCTCAATGAGAACGGAAAGAGTCTCATTCTAATGGCATCATCGGTCACTCCATTTTGTCGAAATGTGCTCAAATAGCTAAGGAACTTGGTAATGTGAGCATGTGGTGACTCATCCGCCGTACCCCGATATTGTTCATTGGAAATGAGTTGAAGAATAGCCGGTGATATTGTAAAATTGTTTGCTTCTACCGTGGGTAATACGATAGCACCAGCGGCTCCATGAACAGTGGGTTGCATATAATCACATAAAGGACGGGGAGCTTGCTCTTGTCTTTGTGCTAATGTGGCAGCAACAGCGGCTTGAATCAAGGCTTGAATTCCCGGGTCCTCTAAATTAACGGGATTGTTCCCTTCCATTGCCTCAAATTGATTCTCGTTTTGGCTTTGTGCTCGTCTTCTTCTATTGAAAGTGCGCTCGATCTCAGAATCAAAATCTTCAAGGTTTCCTTGAGATGTGCGGGTCATGCAATACTCAAAGAAGTCAACCTAACAATAGAATCAAAAGAACCAAAATTAAAACGTAAAAACAACAAACCAAAACGCAAAAACAGCAACTTTTAACATAAAAACAGCAACTCAAGATGTAAAAACAGCAAACCAAAATAGCAAAAACAGCAACTAAAGATGTAAAAACAGCAAACCAAAATAACAAAACAGCAACTTAAAACACAAAAACAGCAACTTTAGACGTAAAAACAGTAAATCAAAATGTAAAAACAGCAACTTAGTCTTAGAATAGATAAGTGAATTACAATATTAAATAACGCAATTGTCCCCGGCAACGGCGCCAAAATCTTGACACGCGAAATCCTAGCAAGTATACTAGGTCGTGCAAAGTAATAAAGTGGACTATTTAGCCCGGGGTGTATCGTCTCCACAGGGACAATTGGATTCAATGCTCGTAATTGCTATATTACCTATTTCTAAGCTAAATCAATTTATAAGATGATAGGTGTTTATACTTTGAAAATAACTAAAGATGACTAAAATGATTATCAAGGTAATAAATCAAATGGGAAGAGGTGATTGGGTTATGATCCTACTATGTTCTATTCTATGTTCATGAACTCTTAACTATCCGGATTTTTAGGACGCTCTTGTTATGGCGAAACCCCCTAATGTATTTATTATTCAATCTCTTGAAATAACAAGCCTATACTAGTTAACAACTCCCTATATCTCTATAGTGAAGATTGAATTAACTAACATGCATTTAGGTTCAAAAGAGTTCCTTGTTTACGAAGATCCTACATTCAATCGGGTCATCTTATCACAAAAAGCCACACAACGCAATCGATTCTATCTCTAGTCAATTGTTACGTTATGATGTTTGATTTTTCGATCTCCCTTTATCTATCTCCTCTCGGTCTCAAGACAAAGCATTATATCAAACACATGGTGATCATTCATGTGAAAGCATTAAGCATAAAATCAAACATGTAACAAGAATGTAATAAATCCGGAAATTAATCATTCATTAAACACAAAACATCACAAAGTATTCACATAACCCAACCACAAAGATGCTTAGCTCATACTTACAACAACAAGTGATTCAACAACTCTACAAGACATAATTGAAATACTAATCAAGAGAAAGAGTTGAATTACTCCCTATTATAAAGTGTGAATCCAAGCTTTGATGATGAAAATGATGATGATGAGGATGATGATGGCTCTTCAAGCTTCCTTAGGACTTCCCATGGCTTCCCCTTGGTGTTTTAGAGCATTTCTTCTGGTTTTCCAAGAGAAAAGTGTGTTATAAAGGGAGAAAACGGCGGACTTAATTTTAGGGCTTCGGGAGAATTGGACCGCGGCACAAACTCTTATCAGACCGCGGTCCTCTGACGCAGAATTCACAGCTTTCGTATTTTGATCATAACTCTCTCTACAAATGTCGGATTGAGTTGATTCAAGTTGCTACGCGAAGCTAAGAAATAGATCTACAATATTGAAGAAGAAACCTTAGTATGATTCGGCCTGTAAGAGGACTAAAACCTCATTTATATATGAGCATTGTGTAAAATCTTTCGTCAACTATCTTCTTTTGTTTCTTTCTTCAATTTCAAGCTCAATTTGGATCTCTTTTCTCGTCTTTCATGCGTAAATCAACTTTTATCCTACAAAACAAAATATATACCAATCAAAGCATTATGAGGGATAAAAAATGATCAAAGTAACGATCAAATCATATTACAATGGGGCATAAAATACTGTAAAATATGGACTTATCAAACAAGTTGCAGGCTACTCCAAACCTTAGAGTGGCCGCCCCCTTTAGGGCTTCCATGGACTGGGTGGACTTTTAATTGGCTTGTCTAATTTCTAGCACACCTGTATATATTTAATTTAAATCTAATTTAAATATAATATATACTATTAATTAATTCCAATTAATTAATACACTAATTAAATAATTTAATTTAATCTAATTAAATTAACTATTTAATTAATTGATTTAATCTAATTAAATCAATCAATCCATTTAATTCTTTCTAAAAAATTTACACAAAAGATACATCCCGTTCGTTTCTTATAGCGCGACTCTTTAGGTTCGTCTCAATTGGCAAAGGGAGGAATTACCTAAGGATGTGAGTGTCACCTAGCCAGACCCGTGGACTCACATCGTAACCCAATTGAGTACGAAATGAATGAATCATTTTACGAACCTCTTGATCATAAATGCCGTATGAGTATAAGCCCTTCACTGATGTATCCCGATCAAGTAAGAGTCATGGAAAATGTCAAACTCACTAAACTTGATACTGTGCATTAGATTATAGCATAATGAAATTACTAAACTACCCTCAATGTCACACACGAGTTAGTTGTTTATGCTTTGGCCAAAGACTTATAATTTCATTAGCCAATAATCGCATAGGATACTTTCTCGTTTACTATCGAGACAGTGAATCCCATCTTGGCGATCACTGATCAACTGCTACTTGTCTTATTGATATCGCACTTCGAGGTCGACCCCACCGACGGGTGATATGGGCCTAACTACTCTGGTAATAGATCCAATAATACAAGCACATTGATCATGAACCCTCAAGTCTAAGGCTCACGCATACTATTATGATCAGTAATCCAATCATTGACAGTCACTGAGTAAATACCCATGTGATCGGATTACTACGAGCCGTGTTCAAATATGTCAATTTCATTGACATATCTATGATACCTGCTCCCACTATCCCTATAGTGTTCGACTGGCACTCATCGACAGAGCATGTGTCATGCAAGTCGAATCTTAATGCCCAATCAAGATTCTTTGAATTGTGAACCCTTTTAAGTGATAAAGTGTAAGACTCTTCCCATGCCACGTCTTTATTCCATAAAGGGCAAAGAGTCAAACCTTTATTCACATGGACTGTATGTTCAATACTTATTTAGATGTCGTAAAAATTTATATGAACAAAATATAAATGCCTTTATTAATTTCTTCTCAATAGTTTGTACAACATAATAAGATACCCTAATCTAACTATTTGTCCTCATTGGCATCTAGGGCATATACTTAACAGATATCTCTAAGAAAGTAGCCCAAGTCCTTCCTGACGCTGAAACATCTCCAGTCAGTGAAGCGACTGTGCATGCTGAGCGGTCGATAGAAATGGCCCCTATCCCAACCGAGTCTATTGCCTTTATTCCTACTCCAACCGAATCTCCTCCTCGTGTCATAAATTTCTTTCCCCGTGGCTATGATGCAAATGATGAATTCAACTTTGCCACCAGGGAGCTTGACACCAGGCAATTAGTTGATATGGAGATTAACTTTCAAAACACTCTCCATAGGACTGATGTCTCCAATTCTGCTAAGTTCAATTTCTTTGAGATCTTCACTGATTTGGGTCTCTACAATCTTGAGCGTCTTCAATCGCGTCTTGAGTATATCAGGCGACCAGTTGTCAACATGGCTAAATTTGACGAGAAGCGTTTCTATGTTACTGGCCATTCTGAAGAGTCCTTTTATCCATTGCGCCTGAACAAGATCGTCATCAAGAATCCCCATATGGGTGATTGGTCAAAGAATCTTGACGAAGAAATTCTTAACAGGATTGGCTACTCTGCCTACCCCAAAGTCGTTAAATATCCTCAGAATGCTCTATCTCCAAGACCCCTCAGATTATGGAAAGAAAAAGGACCAGTTGTCGCTGAACGTCCCAATCCTATTAATGCTTGGATAGAAGCTGAAGCCTGCTGATAAGAGGCGTTTTTACGTATTTTTAAGCCTATGATCTGATATTATTGGAGTTATTTATTGCCTAAATCATGCCACAGTTGCGTTTAATTAGGGTGTTAAGTGATTTCAGGTGATAAACGAGAGCACACGAAGAAAAAGGCGAGAAACGGTGCACGACACTTTTTGAAGCCTGTCGACCACGCCCAGGCGCCGAGCTGACCACGCTCGGGCTCCGATCAAGAACAACAAACTTGATCCCTGTTGACCGCGCCTAGGCGCCGCACTACCCGCCTCTAGGCGCCGTTATTCTCGCGCCCGAGCGCCGTACTTTCCACACCTGGGCGCCGCCGGACTTCTCCCCCAAGAAAAGTACGCCACGTAGGCCGCGCCTAGGCACCGTCTTGCCCGTGCCTAGGCGTCGGCGTAACCGTTTTTCAATTGTTTAAAAGCCAGATTTCAGAGAGGAAAGGGGGTTCGAAAATCTGGGAATTGGAGACATTTTGCTGGGTTTTTGAGCCACAATTTCATCAACAATTGAAGGGGAAGAAGGGGGATTGAGCTAGAGATTGAAGCTACAAGCAAGGATTCATCATCATTCAAGACTTAGGGAGTTTCTTTTGCATTTCATTTACATGTTTATGTTAATAACTATGTATATGATTGTTTTAGACCTTCTTGAGCTATTGAATATGAGCTAATCTTGTAGAACTAAGGCCATGTGAAGGCCTAATTTACAAATCATTATATGTGAAGTTAATTTTCGTATTCATTCTCCTATTGCTTTGTGTGTTGATTTTGTGCTTTTATTCCAATCATGTGTTTGATCACCATATGCTTGATATTGTGCCTAATCTAGTCATTCGAGAGAAGATAGGTTATGGTTCAAAGAAATCAACACATCATCCGAAACTAATGTGGAATTGCTCCTAGAAATAGGTAAAGATTTTCGGGTGCTGTTAGCCGGATTTATCCGGGGAAGCTCTAGAACGTTAATGAGTGGTTATTGATTAGATTCTCGGATAGACATATTTAGAGAACCGTCAATCAATCATAGGATTGTTATGTGCCGAGACATCGAGTAATAGTTAATTAAGGAGTTTCCACCAAAGCAATAGGAGTCTAATAATTTGAAGAGTAGCTCACGTATATTGATGCGTAGATTAGGTTGTAGCATGTGCCTTAGTCGTTTATCGCTCTTGAGTTTTAATCTATAGTCTGTTTCTCTTTGTTCTTCGCTTGTTTCTCGTTATAGTGCAATTTACTTTCGTCCATTTTCATTAATCAAAAGCTAAAAATTCAAGTCCCTGTGGTTCGACAACCCGGACTTTTAGTCCACTTTATTTCTACCGCGACTAGTACACTTGCTATTAAAGCACGTTAAGTATTAGCGTGTCAAGTTTTTGGTGCCGTTGCCGGGGACTTGGTTTATTTTAGTTTTGGATCTTCGTTTTACGTTTTCATAATTTCTAGTTTGTTGTTTATTTTCTTGTTTCCTTTTATTTTTCGTACTAGTCTAATTTCGTTCTTGTGTTTAATTGCTAGATTCTTGTGTGGTGCATGACCCGTTCCTCAAACGAGCCTCTATACGAGTTGGAGCCCGAAATTGAACGAGTGTTTCGGACTAATAGGCGAGCAAGAGAAATGGCCAATAATTTGGACATGAACTTACAGGAAAAATAGGGAGTGGTTGCAAGGTGTTCTACAAGCCATGCAAGGGGCACCTCCTCCACAACTTTTGTCGGTTCGGGGTAGCTTACCACCTAGGGTCCATACCATTCCGGGGCCCGTGGTCGTGCCTAACTTCTTTGCACCCAACTACCACATTTCGGCTCATATCTTTAATGTGGTGCAAGGAGATCCTTTCTATGGAGAACCGCACGAATCACCTCACGCTCATTTGGAGACCATAGACGAAGCTCTTGTGACCATTCAATATCACCCACGGGATCTTGATGCAATTCGTCTAAGAGTCTTCCATTTCTCATTGAAGGATAGGGCGACAACATGGTATAAATCCTTACCTCCGCAATCTATTACAACTTGGGTTGAGTTGGTCGATGCCTTTCTAAACAAATTCTTCCCACCCTCCAAAATTAATGAGCTCCGGAGTAACATCAAAGGGTTTAGGCAAAGAAGTAATGAGTCTTTAGCCGAGACTTGGGCTAGATATACGGGCATGCTCCGAAAATGCCCCGATCATAATTTTGGTTTGAATGAACAAGTACTACATTTTTATGATGGGGTTCGGTCGCGTATTCGGAATAGAGTCAATGCGGGTACGGGTGGAGATCTCCTTGGGTTAGATTGTCAACGTGTATGGGACAAAATAGAACAATTGGCCCGGGAAGATGAGCTTTATCCCGACGATGAAGAGGCCTCATCCTCTAAAAAGGTTGCTTGTGTTGAGGAAGTGGTTGAGGGAGTAGTGGCTTTGGAACCGGAGGTTGAAGACGTCAATTATGTTGGGAATCATAATCGACAACGGTTGGACTTTCACATACCCGAGAATTTTCCAAAAAGGCCCAACCCCGCACAAAACGCACAACCAAGGATTTATCAAGCTCCTCGACCTCCTTTCAACAACCCGCCTCCGAGGCAAGGCATTCCAAATGTCCAAGGGCAAGGGCAAGCACGACCTCCTACAATCGACGAGCGACTTAATGATCATATAAGGAAATCGGACACGTCGATCAATGAACTCCGTAATATGATGAAGGATATGTTCATGGAAATGAAAGATATGAGGACACAAATGGGGCAAATCTCCTCCGCGGTAAATGGTAGAGCCCCGGGAACTCTAACAAGTGACACGGAGAATAACCCGAAAGATCAATGCCATGCCATCACTTTGAGAAGTGGGAAGTAGTTGGAAAAAGATTCAACACTGCCGTCCACACCTAAGCGCGAGGGAGCCCACGCTCAGGCGCCGTCTACACCCAGTCAGGACCAACTGCCACTGTCATCGGCGCCCGAGCTCCGCAATACCCACGCCCAGGCGCCGAACCAACCGCGCCCAGGCGCCGCCTCCTGTTTCCTTCGGGGCTAGTTCGTCGACTCCAACGCCTCCTCCTCCCATTGAGATCCGTCTTCCCTTCCCAAACGCACAAAAGAAGAAAAAGAAGGAGATGGATCCGAGTTTCATCCGTATTTTATCCATTCTTCGTGAGGTGAGAATAAATATTCCTTTGGTGGATGCTATTTTGCAAATGCCGAACTATGTTAAGTTTTTCAAGGATATTCTCTCCAACAAGCAAAAATGGGAGGAAAACGAAACCGTTTGTCTAACCGAGGAGTGCTCCGCTGTCTTACTCAACAAATTGCCTCGCAAGCTCAAGGACCCCGGGAGCCTTACCATACCATGCACTATTGGTCATCTCACTTTTGACAAGGTGCTATGCGATTCGGGGGCAAGTATCAATCTTCTTCCCTATTCTATCTTCAAGAAGCTCGGTCTTGGGACGCCCAAGCCTACATCGATATCATTGCAATTGGTGGACCGTTCAATTAAGCACCCAAAGGGCATCATTGAAGATGTAATTGTGCAAGTGGACAAATTCTACTTCCCGGTAGATTTCGTGGTGCTCGACATGGAAGAGGATGTAGAAGTACCATTGATTCTAGGGAGACCCTTCCTTGCTACGGGTAAGGCAATCATAGACGTCGCCAATGGTAAGCTAACTCTTCATGTGGGTGATGAGAAGGTTATATTTGACGTATTCAAAGTGCTTAAACATCCATATGATAATGATTCATGTTTACGCATCGATGCATTTGACACTTTGATTGGTGAGGCATTTCAGGAGCACATGGTAGATGACCCGCTAGAGGCATGCCTTTTGCAATCCATGGATGTCGATTCGGCAAGTGAGGAGAAGTTGGAAATCGTGTGTGAATGAGAAAAGCAACCTCCTTACCTCGTTATGGGGGTTGAAAAGTTAGAGCGATCTGAAATATGTGTTCTTAAATGATCTTACATTGCCCTTAATCGTCTCATCTTCTTTGACAGGGGCATAAGAGGACCAACTCGTGGGAGTGTTGAAGGCCAACAAGAAAGCTTTCGGGTGGGCAATTGCGGACATTAAAGGCATTAGCCCGGCTATATGCATGCATAAGATCCCAATGGAGGACTCCACCAAGCCTACACGTCAACCACAAAGGAGGTCTAACCCACAAATCCAAGAGGTAGTAAAGAAAGAGGTTATTAAGTTACTCGACGCAGGTATAATCTACCCTATCTCTGATAGTGCATGGATAAGTCCTACTCATGTGGTTCCTAAGAAAGGAGGCATAACTATGATTAAAAATGCAAACAATGTATTGATTCCCACACGCATGCTCACCGGGTGGCGAGTATGCATAGATTATCGTAAGTTGAATGACGCCACCCGTAAAGACCATTTTCCCCTCCCTTTCATTGACCAAATGCTTGAAAGGTTAGCTGGGCACGATTTTTATTATTTTCTAGATGGATACTCCGGCTATAATCAAATTGCCATAGATCCCGAGGACCAAGAGAAAACCACTTTCACTTGTCCCTATGGTACGTTTGCTTATAGACGGATGCCATTTGGCTTGTGCAATGCCCCGGCCACCTTTCAAAGGTGCATGATGGCCATTTTCCATGACATGGTTGAGGAGTTCCTTGAGATTTTTATGGACGATTTTTCTGTTTTTGGAACATCCTTTGATACATGTCTAGATCATTTGACTCGTGTTTTAAAACGTTGTGAGGAAACCAATCTTGTTTTAAATTGGGAGAAGTGCCATTTCATGGTACGGGAAGGGATTGTGCTAGGTCACAAGGTCTCTCATAGAGGGATTGAAGTAGACCAAGCCAAGATCGAGGTCATTGAGAAACTTCTCCCTCCTATCTCGGTTAAGGCCGTGAGGAGTTTCCTTGGGCATGCCGGTTTTTATAGGCGGTTTATTTTGAATTTTTCCAAAATTGCAAAACCATTGTCTACCTTGCTCATTAAAGATGCACCGTTTGATTTCGACTCTACTTGTATGCAGGCATTCCTAATTTTGAAGGAGCGATTGATATCCGCCCCCATCATGGCACCGCCCGATTGGAGCTTACCATTCGAATTGATGTGTGATGCTAGTGACACCGCCGTGGGGGCGGTATTAGGCCAACGAAAGGGAAAGGTATTTCAAGCAATTTACTATGCTAGTAAAACTCTTAATGAGGCGCAAATGAATTACGCAACCACCGAAAAAGAGTTACTAGCTATAGTATTTGCATTTGATAAATTCCACTCCTATCTCGTTTTGAACAAGGTGATTGTGTACACCGATCACTCCGCCCTTAAGTATTTACTTGCTAAAAAGGATGCCAAACCTAGACTTATTCGGTGGATTTTGCTTCTTCAAGAATTTGACATAGAAATCAAGGATAAGAAAGGAGTGGAAAATGTGGTTGCCGACCATTTATCTAGAATAGAGACCCCTACCCCCGAGTGCATGCATGATAAACCAATTTGTGAGGAGTTTCCCGATGAGCAATTGTATGCTATACTTCATAACGATACTCCTTGGTATGCCCATTTTGCAAATTATCTTGTCACGGGAGTTCTTCCTCCGGATATCACTTTTCATCAAAAGAGGAAATTCTTATTTGATGTGAAGCAATATTTGTGGGATGAAACATATCTATTTAAGATTTGTGCAGATGGCATCATTCGAAGATGTATTCCCGAGGAAGAAATCGCATCGGTGCTCGCTCATTGCCATGACATGTCGGTAGGTGGCCATTTTGGGCCTTCTAAAACAGTGGCTAAGGTACTCCAATCAGGTTTCTTTTGGTCCACACTCTCTAAAGATGCATTTTCGCATGTCCAATCTTGTGATAGGTGCCAACGCACGGGTAATATCTCTAAAAGACATGAAATGCCTTTGAATAGCATGCTTGAGTGTGAGTTATTTGATGTTTGGGGTATTGATTTCATGGGACCCTTCCCGAGTTCTTGTTCCAATAAGTATATTCTTGTTGCAGTAGACTACGTCTCTAAATGGGTTGAAGCCGAGGCTTTGCCCACTAACGATGCTCGGGTGGTTACTCGATTTTTATGAAAAAGAATTTTCACTCGTTTTGGAACACCCAGAGCTATCGTTAGTGACGGGGGCACCCATTTTTGCAACAAGCAATTCGAACACTTATTGAACAAGTATGGGGTAAGGCATAAGATTTCAACTCCCTACCACCCTCAAACGAGTGGACAAGTGGAGGTGTCTAATAGGGAGATTAAACGCATTCTTGAAAAAACGGTCAATGCAACTCGAAAAGATTGGTCTCTAAAATTAGATGACGCCTTATGGGCTTATAAGACCGCGTTTAAAACCCCGATTGGCATGTCCCCTTATCACCTCATTTTTGGTAAAGCATGTCACCTACCGGTTGAGCTTGAGCATCGTGCTTATTGGGCTACTAAATTTCTAAATTTTGACTCCACACTTGTAGGTACAAATCGGTTGCTCCAATTGCATGAGCTCGAGGAATGGCGCCACCAAGCTTATGAGAATGCAAAACTTTACAAGGAACGAACAAAAACGTGGCACGACAAGCACATCATTCCCCGCGAGTTTCATGAAGGCGAGAGAGTTCTCCTCTACAATTCTCGACTCCGACTTTTTCCCGGGAAGCTTAAGTCACGATGGTCGGGTCCATTCTTGATTTCCCATGTCTATCCATCGCGTGTCGTCAATCTCACAACGGACAAAGGGCAAATGTTCTTGACCAATGCTCAACGATTAAAACCGTATATCGGAACTGATGAACCGAGGGACAAAGTGTTCCTCCTTCTCCGAGATCCTCCATAATTCTCTGTCCCGAGTCGAGCTAACGACTATAAATTAGCGCTTCTTGGGAGGCAACCCAAGCTTTGTTTTCGTTTCTTCTATATTCCTTCTTTTGTCTCGTTTGTGTTTGTTTGTGTTGAGCCTTTTATTTTTCCTATTTTTCCCAGGAAATGGATTTCAAGACGGTCTTCTGGCCACGCCTAGGCGCCGTACCATCCACGCCTAGGCGCCGTTCAGCCCAGTTCACAACATCTCCCCTGTTAACCGCGCCTCAGCGCGGCCAAGTCCACGCCTAGGCGCCGTTCTCACCGCGCCCGAGCGCCGAATATCCCACGCCCAGGCGTGGATAGCAGTAGCATTTCAAATGGACTTGAAGCTTACGGCGCCTAGGCGCCGTCATACGCGCGCCTAGGCACCGCTCAGGTATAAAGCCGCCTCTTTTGTCACAATTAGGTCAACTTCACATTCTCATCTCCATCTCTCTCTCGATTTCCGCCACCGACCACCCTCTCTCCGCCGATTCCTGCCAATTTCACCGTCAGTTCGCCGCCGCTTCACCGCCGGAACAGCTACCTTCTCTCTCCGGGCTTTGTGGGTCACGGGTAATCGCTGATGAGTGTCATTTTGGACCACAAGGTTAGTCATTGGCTTGCCCTTACCTGAAGTTCTGCATATTTCGGCCGTGTGGGGCTTTATTGTGGTTGTCTTTGGCTATTTTTATCTCATTATGGCCGGATTTCAGTGATTAAGTGTGGTTGGAATTGAGTATTGGAGTTTAAATCGGAAATTTGGGGGTTCTTGTTGATTTGTGCGAAATTTGGGGGTAATTTCAGTTGGGTCTAGTGCATTTTGTCCGTTGCTTGATTCCGTTTGCTGCATAAAGTGCCGTCCTTTTGTTTAGCAATTGTGGGTTGAGATTATTTGTCCTGATTCAGTTGAGCCATTGTTGGATTCGGGTTGTTACGATTGTTGGTATTTGGGGTTGTTGTGTACCGTTACGCCGCTGAGATTTCGGAAAATGCCTAACACATCCTCGAAACAAACCAAGCGTAAAAAGCAGGTTGGGGAGGGCTCTTCTAATGTTTCCGAGCCCACCTTCGAGCTCCCTCCTCTGGCCAGCCGGTTCTCGCACCCGAGCGTGGTAAAAATCTACCATGCCATTCAAGGGCGGATGCTTATGAAAGAAAAGCCCTATGATATCCAAGGACGGGCTTCCCTAAACGACCTCATGGAGTTCCATCATCTCACGTGCTTCCGGGGACCACTTGAACCCATTCGAGTTCCGTGGGTTCTCGAATTTTTCAGTGTCGGGGCGTTTTCTAGTATTAGGAAGACGGCGAGTAGTTTTAGCAACTACACGGATTCGGTCTCTTTTCGGAATGTGTCAGTCCGCTTTGATGTTTCGGATATCAGTGCATGCCTCGGGTTACCCATCCCTGAGCAGTGTGAGTATCAACATGCTCGCCCCAATTTTACTGTGCCCTTGGAAGCGATTTTGGGGGTGATTGCTATACCCGGCACGACATGGCCGGAGCGGGATGCACACTTGGCCCGTCGTTTTCTCCTTCCCGCGGCCTCCTTCTGGCTCGAATTCATATGCTTCAATCTTATCGCGAGTGGCAACCGTTCCGAGGCGAACAAGGAGAGGTGTTTACTCATCTTCTGCATTATGACCCGGAAGATGATTAACTTCGCGGGGGTGATTCACCGGACGCTACTCGGGCACATGAGGAAGTTGGGCCTTGAGTTGACACATTTGATCCACCCGACCGAGCAGAAAAGGAAGCGTGGGGATCCTAATATATCGAAGAAGAGCCATATGATATTCCCCTCGCTGATTACAGCTCTCTGCTCGACCGCAAGGGTTAAGGTCTTCCTGACCGAGGGCACCGAATTGGCTGGTACGCCTTTCTCTTTTTCCGAGACCGTCACCTCTGCTCCCCCGACCTCCTCTACTAGGCCTCGCCCGCAGTCGACATCTACTCGGCCGACCGGAACGATGGATATGGACTCTTTGATGGGCGCGATGGATCAAATGCGCGTCCATTTTGATCAGCGGATGAGCCGTTTTGAGGACATGATCCGGGCTAGCTGTGCGTACACCCGTCAGGTCGCGATGGCTCAGGATGCTTTTGTGGGACTTGGGCCCTTTGTGTACCCCGACCCTCCGGACTTCCCTCCTTACTCCGACCCTCCTCCGGATGATATGATTGATGTGGATGATTTAGTGGGGCGGGCCGAGGATGAGCCTTTACAGGGAGGTGGAGATGATGGTGATGATGAGTTAGACGCCTTGTTTGGCGATTAGACCTATTTTGTATCTATTTTCTGTCCTTTTTGTCGTTAGATGTTTGTTTTGGTGTTGTTGTTTTGTGGATATTGTTTTAGTTGTTTCCCTTTATATTTTTGATGCATGCTTGATCATTTGTTCCTCTATATTGTGTTGCATGCTTGGTTTTGTTGCTTTCTCTTTTCGATATATGTGATGTTTTTCCGTTAGTATGGTTAGCACATTTTCACCTTGTAGTGGATGCCCGCATGTGAGGTTTTCTTTCGCCAGCATCGCTGTCACCACACTTTGGACAGACTCTGCATGGACAACTCGGGTTTGCTTTTCAGCCTCCCATTATGGTGACGTGTACTCTCCTCTCTTATTTTCGAACATTGGGGACAATGTTTGTTCCAAGTTTGGGGGGGTTTATAATCAATCCATTATTGTCAAGATTATTTATGTTCTATATTCTGTCCAAGTTTGGGGGAAGACGTTTATACCTCTACATGTGATAATGTGCACCCTTTTTAAGCATCTCCTTAAAACAAAAAAAAAAACAAAAACAAAAAAAAAATTGGTAGGATTGCAAACCCTCAATTAATGCATTGAGATTGATTAAGTTAAATCAATGGCATCTTTTCTCTATCAATTTGGACTTAAAAGAATTATACACATTGTTTCCTTGCTCAAGGGACCCTAAACAAGATTAGATTGTCCTTAACATGAGTCACATGTGCACATAAGTCGAGGGTAGAGGCGTTGAGTGGATACCCATTTTGAAACACTTAAAGGCTTGATCCCGGAAATATTAACTTAGATGTTTCACATGTGTTTTGAGTTGAGAATGCTTTTGTATGCTTAAAAAGAATTAAGAGGTTGAACATTGGTATGACTGCAAAAGTCAGGCTTACTAGATACTGGGGGCGAAGAGTACCATGCCTAGAATACTGTACTATTATGCTAATTTGAGCTAAGCTCAAGCCAATGCAAGTGTTAAGTGAATAAGGACCTAGTTTGGTTTTGTGGCCTTTGACACTCGAGCGATTAAGCCCTTAGGGGTGTCTCTACACTTAATACCCTAAAACCGTCTGATTTAGGAGTTATTGGCTCAAAGCTCGTTACAAGGGTGTCATAGAAAGCCTAAGAGAACCGAACATTGCACATGGTCTAGCCTTTAATGTTGTGAGTTGAAATTTGCATAAGTTAAAGCCCAAAGTTGATAAATTGATGAAATTTTAAGTGATTATGAAGTTTTCCTCAATCTCATGCCGTGTGATTGCTCGAAAGTCGATAAAATATGGGATTAATGCTTGAAAAGTGGTAAGAATGCCACTCGATTATAATACCTTAGACTTCTCACTCTACACCCTTAGGATGGTCTCTTCAAAATTGAGGCGTAACATGAGCAAGTATGTGACGTGTATATATATATAACCTTGAGCTTAAACAGACGAATTCATGCCATTGCTTTGTTATTAATCACATTGATTTGGGTTGATTGAGTGTGGTGGAAAATCCTTCGATTTTGTGGGTATATCATATGCAAACCCTCACGAGACTATAACTCGTCCTTTGAGGTAACTCAAGGGTTCAAAGGGTTGTTGCATTCGCTAAATGCAACCGTGTCCTCCACGAAAGTGAGTTAGGTAGTTTTTCGTTTTTTTTTTCTCTTTTTCTTTTTATTTCTCCCATGTTTGATGATGTTTTTCCTAACCTATAGCTTATCGCTGGAGGACGAGCAATTGATAAGTTTGGGGGGGTTGATAAGAGGTGTTTTTACGTGTTTTTAAGCCTATGATCTGATATTGTTGGAGTTATTTATTGCCTAAATCATGCCACAGTTGCGTTTAATTAGGATGTTAAGTGATTTCAGGTGATAAACGAGAGCACACGAAGAAAAAGGCGAAAAACGGTGCACGACACTTTTTGTAGCCTGTCGACCACGCCCAGGCGCCGAGCTGACCACGCTCGGGCGCCGATCAAGAACAACAAACTTGATCCCTGTTGACCGCGCCTAGGCGCCCGCCGGACTTCTCCCCCAAGAAAAGTACGCCACATAGGCCCCGCTTAGGCACCGTCTTGCCCGCGCCTAGGCGCCGGCGTAACCATTTTTCAATTGTTTAAAAGCCAAATTTCAGAGAGGAAAGGGGGTTCGAAAATCTGGGAATTGGAGACACTTTGCTGGGTTTTTGAGCCACAATTTCATCAACAATTGAAGGGGAAGAAGGGGGATTGAGCTAGAGATTGAAGCTACAAGCAAGGATTCATCATCATTCAAGACTTAGGGAGTTTCTTTTGCATTTCATTTACATGTTTATGTTAATAACTATGTATATGATTGTTTTAGACCTTCTTGAGCTATTGAATATAAGCTAATCTTGTAGAACTAAGGCCATGTGAAGGCCTAATTTACAAATCATTATATGTGAAGTTAATTTTCGTATTAATTCTCCTATTGCTTTATGTGTTGATTTTGTGCTTTTATTCCAATCATGTGTTTGATCACCATATGCTTGCTATTGTGCCTAATCTAGTCATTCGAGTGAAGATAGGTTAGGGTTCAAAGAAATCAACACATCATCCGAAACTAATGTGGAATTGCTCCTAGAAATAGGTAAAGATTTCTGGGTGTTGTTAGGGAAGCTCTAGAACGTTAATGAGTGGTTATTGATTAGATTCTCGGATAGACATATTTAGAGAACCGTCAATCAATCATAGGATTGTTATGTGCCGAGACATCGGGTAATAGTTAATTAAGGAGTTTCCACCAAAGTAATTGGAGTCTAATAATTCGAAGAGTAGCTCACGTATATTGATGCGTAGATTAGGTTGTAGCATGTGCCTTAGTCGTTTATCGCTCTTGAGTTTTAATCTATAGTCTGTTTCTCTTTGTTCTTCGCTTGTTTCTCGTTATAATGCAATTTACTTTCGTCCATTTTCATTAATCAAAAGCTAAAAATTCAAGTCCCTGTGGTTCGACAACCCGGACTTTTAGTCCACTTTATTACTACCGCGACTAGTACACTTGCTATCAAAGCACGTTAAGTATTAGCGTGTCACCTGCAAATACCATGCAAGATTATGGGTTGGGGATTATGATGAAGAAATAGAACGCTTTGACAAATTCCTTGCCGCTAGAAAAGATCAGAAGAAAGCTGACAAGCTTGGCAAGCGGTGGATGATGGATATAGCCAGATAGGCTGAAGAGTTCGTTTTACACTTCTACACTCTTGAAGAACTCGTCCGATATCCATTCTTATTTGAATTTGGAATCGAGTACAGACGCCGAAGGTTTGCTACCTTTTTACTTCCATCAGCGTCAGCATATTGCAGGAAATGTTAGCGATCTGCTAGTTTACAGACAACCTATCGAGCGATACATCCGCCAAAAGCTAGCCTTATTTAGTCAAGGCGGACGCTATGTGTTTCACCCGCATCAAGCGTTTGTTCAGCGCATCTTTCCAGGTCTGAACGAAGATGCCTCCACCAGTAAACAACCCCTTTTTCTAGGACAAAGTGAAGTTCCTTTGAGTATTGATAATGATCATGCTGAGTTTGCTGAGTTTTACAGAGACAAAAGAGCAGTGATAGAAAATGCCCAAGCGATGGATATCACTTTTAACCACTATTTTGGGTTAAGTGACTTTCGAGGCTAGAACCTTCTTTTTGTGCTCTTTTGCAAACAGAACATCTAAGTGGCCAAAATGATATCGCTGATCAGGCTAGTGGACCAAGAAGCAACTCAAGCGCTTATGCCTTATTTATTGGACTTCTACAACTCTTACAACTCAGGAGTTTATCTGCCAGAAGATGTGCAATTTGCACTAAGCATTGAAGAGCATGAAGACGCTATATTCTTTATTCCGTAGACCAACCTGATAAGTCCAATGCATATCATGGAAGCGATTGGCCCCCTTTGGGTCATTTCTGTTAAGAATCCGTCTCCTCCCATTGAGATTGTTGAGATAGTATTGGATATTGCTCATACTGTGGAAGCCGCTCAAATTCCAGACGCTTCTTTGCTAGATATTTCTAGTGCCCCAGTAGTCGAGATCTCTACTCAAGAACCTATTTGTCAGCCAGCGACTGCAGATCCATCCATGGATCAAGCGATTGAGGAAGTTTAGGAAGTACTTGATGAACATGAAGAGCCTTTTGTGAGAGACAAATCTAAAGGCAAGGCTGTTGTTTCTAGCTCATACGGACTCATTCCGTCTCCCAAGCATTCTACCTCCTCTGATTCAGATTCAAAAAGTGATCAAGAGAGTCGAGACTTTAGAAGAGCTGTTAGAAACTCGCTCAATACCATCGAGGGTTCCTGCTCTAAGCTACTTGAAAATAATGATCTAAATATCAGGCTGGTCTCAGACACCATAGCAATCATGGATAGCATATCATCACTAATCACTGCTCTTTTTGAAGAATTCAATCGGACGCTTTCCCAGAATGCATCCGCTGATACTGAGCATCACAATTCTGCCAATTTAATCGCTCAAAGTGTCGCTGAGCAAGTTGCTCTTCTAATAAATGAAGTCAAGCTTCTACGTTAGGATATCGCTGAGTTAAAAACCTCCCTTGATGATGCCAATGAAGGGATTAGGGATTGATTGGACGGGAGTAGGCTTGAACTCTAAAATTCTGACAATCTAGTCAAAAGGTGGCTTGTCCACAAGTCATAATAGCTTATCACATTTAATGCTCTTATCAGGCATTTAATGCATTTGAATTTATTTCCCGTTGGAAATAAATGTTCGTTGAATGATTGCATTTAAGTCCTTCATGACTTGAGGATTTATTTCAGGTGAATCTGATAATGATCACTTGAGTGCTTTGAGCGCTTGATCCATAAATCCTAGAATAGTCCTTTAGCATTTGACATTCGCTAAGAACAAATCTTCATCTTCTTTTGAATTCAGACGCTGATCTTCAACTTTATCTCTAATAGACTCACCTAGAATTCTATTAGTGATTCGGTATCTAATACTTAGTCTAAAATCTATAAAGATAAAAATTACAAGCCTAAGTAATATTACAAACTTTCAAACGCTTATACATAACTTCTATGAAAAAATAAACTTACATTCTTTTTGGGGTCCAACATAAGATCCTATCTTGTCATCATCAAAACATCTATTATGAAATTTCCTAACAATCTCCCCCTTTTTGATGATGTTAAGACCTTAACTCTTATAACTCTTTTATAGATTAAGAGTTCAAAGACAAGTCCAAAGAGATCAAAAGTTAGTGTTTGGAAAGTTAGTTAAGTTAGCTAAAGTTAGATTAGCCTCAACAAGTTGTTTCAGCGACAAATCATTCATTCATTCAAATCAAAAAATTAAGCATACATGATTTACACTGAAAATAAAGAAAGCAACAACAGAAATATATGTAGTAATGTCAGCGATCATCGTTTCTGTCGTTTTCTGTTTGCTTCTTCTTCTTGATAGATTTCAGTCGCTAAGTCCAGTAGGAGTCTATCAACATCTTTCCTCGGAGGGATTAAGGATTAGGTGGAAAGGTTGATGGAGCTGAATGAAAGCGCTAGACTAAGAAGACATGTCAGAGAAAAGGCTGATTCACGCGCCGTGTGAGAGGCACGCTCTCACATGTGTCCAACGGACAAATCCCAAGAATTGCCTATAAATAACTCATTCCAGCAAAACCCTAACATACAAGAACGTACATATACAAGAAAGTGAAAACTTTGTTGAAAGTCATTCTCAAGAAAAGCTTAGAAACTCCATATCCCCAACCTTTTAAGCTTTTTACATACATTCCAAACAGTCACAAATATCTCAAACATCTTCCAAAGAAGAAACTCAAATTCTTATTGAGATAGTCCGAGTGGTTTAATCTTTCCAAAAACAAACAAAACCTGTGTGACAAAACCCTCAACCTTTCATCTGAGTGAGAAAGTTGTTGAACTCCTTACAGGCAGTATTTCTGAGTGAGAGAAGCTTGCATAAGAAGATCTTCATTGGTGCTGAAATCTGTGTGATCAAGGAGCCTAAGATCATCTTTCACCTCCTTATTATCTTGTAGAAGATTCTGTGTGATTCTTTGATAATCAACTTAGTAAATTCCCTCCAAGTGAAGAAGGAGAAGAAGGACGTACTATTATTATTGTTTTGCTTTATATCTTATTGTTTATTTTGAAAAAGACAAACTAAACTGCTAAGCGACTATTTAGCCAAAACGAAGGGTAAAGACCTAAAATCATTTCTGCTGTGGTAACCCTGATTAAGGGATCTAAGCATTACCTTACTTTGGTAAACTGTTAAAATCTCTAAGTCTAAGTTATCTTTACTGAAGCGCCTGACACAAGCAGTCAGCTTTCTAAGCGTTCTAATCTTTTAAAAGTGATACGAATTTTTGAAGTCGAAAAAGACTTCAGGGTCTATGAAACCCCCCCCCCCTTCTAGACCCTTTCGTATGCCACTTGGGACCACCAATTATTTTCGGAGAAACCTACATTGTTACTGAGATATTATCAAGTTGTTTGAACTTTATCAAAATCAAAAAAACTGTTAGAAAAACCTCATCCAAGCCTCGCGATTTGTGTGAAGTCAAAGTTAGATATTTGCAATATTTTTGAGTGAAAGAAGCAAGGAGATAGAAGTGTCCTGGAGCAAAAATCTGTGTGATCAAGGAGCTCAAGTCATCGACATCCATCTCTCCCTAATTTGTAGAAGATCTTTTGTGTGATTCTTTAAGAATCATTTGAGTGGATTGCCTCCGAGTGTTCAAGGAGAAGAAGGACGTAGTTGGGATTACACCACCCAACGAACCTTACAAATATTGTCGTCTTTACTTTACAGTCAATTTCTTTTCTATCATATCATTGTATAAATCTATTAAGTAAAACTCAATCAAAACCTAAGCAACTAAGAAACATCTTGTGACGCTAAAACTTTCAAAGCGAAGACCTTAAAATCATTCCGTTGTGCTAACACTGATTAAAGAACTAAACGCTTAAAGCTAACTGGTTATAGTATTCAAATCTTGAAGTCTAAGTTAACTTTATCAAACAGTCTTCGAGTAAACGCTCAGCCAAGCGTTTACATTTTCAAGCGTCCAAACAAATTTTTATACGAATATTTTTGAAGTCTAAAAGGACTTCAGGGTCTATTCAACCCCCTCCCTTCTAGACCGTTTCGTATGCCACTTGGGACTAACAGAGGACTTGAGCAATAAGAGAGTTAGGAGAAGAATGAACCCGCCAAACAGACTTAAGCATAAAGGCTTGATTTAAGGAATGTAAATTTCTTATACCAAGACCACCCACCAACTTTGGTTGGCACACACGGTTCCATTCAACCAAGCCATGTTTACGAGTTATTCGATGAGCATTTCAAAGAAAATGTCTACACAAAGTGTCAATGGAGTGGAGGACGCCAGAAGGAATGGGATATGCACTCATTGTGTAGATAGGCATAGCATTAAGGACATGTCTAAGAAGAATAGCACGCCCTTCATAAGAAAGAGTACGATTGTACCATGTATTTATTCGGGATGCTATCGAATCATGAAGTGATTGAAAATTGCGGCGAGTAACACGTCCCATAATAATCGGTAGCCCAAGGTACTTTTCTTGAGGTCCGAGAGGAGAAAGATTAAGGAGATGGGTAAGGTGATCCCGGAGATGAAGTGGAGTATTTTTAGTGTAGAGAATGGATTGGTCATTTGATTGAACATATAACATGCAATCGTCAGCAAAGGCTAGAATTCGTATTTTTGGTCCACAAGGGGTAACAGTAAGGGTATGAAACTTATTTTGAAGAGAATCTTGATATACCCGTTGAATAAAAAGTTCCATACACATAATGAAAATATAGGGCGAAAGAGGGTCCCCTTGGCGGATTCCATGGGTTGCTTGCCAGATTAGGAAAAGTCTACCATTGACAGATAACGAATAAGAGACAGTCATGATACATTTCATCAGACGATCAATAAACCAAGGTGGGAAGCCGAAGGTGGTTAGTGTATGGCAGATGAAGTTCCAATGTAGTTTATCGTAAGCCTTTTCTAGGTCAATCTTAAGGATCAAATGTTGTGCACGAATCTTTTTCTTTTGCATAGAATGTAAGAGCTCATGGGTAAGAATGATATTGTCCGTGATTAGTCATTTCGGAACAAAAGCATTTTGAAATGGCCAAATAAGATCGCTAATGATGGGCCTCATCCAGGCAACAAGAACGTTGGCAATAATCTTGTAAAGGACATTGCAAAGGCTACTTGGGCGATAGTGCTGAGGTAAGGAAGGTTTTAAAATCTTTGGGATGAGGATAAGCAGTGTATGGTTGATACACGGGGGAAGTTCTCCAGATTGGAAAAACTGATGAACCAAGGGAAGAACAGTGGACTGCGGGATATCCCAATTTTTTTTATAAAAATGAGCATTAAGACCATCAGGGCCAGGTGCTTTTGTGCTGCCAATTTTGCAGAGGCCAACGCGAATTTCATCATCTGTGATGGGAAGCAAAAGAGATGCCGATTAGTTTACCGAGAGTTGGGGAACAGAAGGGTTGAACCTTCGGACAGGGGGAGATGAGTTGTTATTAGCATGAAACGATTTGAAATAGTTCAAAAGGGTGTGTGTGGGCTATTGGTTAGATGTGTTAGTGTGTATGCCCTCAAATGCCATAAAGAGGATAGTTTTATAGGGCATTGATTTGTAACTAAACAATATCTTTTCGTAATACGAGGCATTATCTTCTTGTTTTCTTATAGGCATTTGTAAGGTTTTAATAAACAACTTAAAGTCTTTGATAATAAGGCAAACATTCTACTTCCTATGGGTTAGGAAGAATGGCAATAGAAGAGTTTGATCCTTATTATCAAAAACTGGTTCGCAAGTCAAAGAGAGTATTGACTGGACATCAATACTGGATAAAGATTTGTATGATATAATTTTTGACAGAGAAAGTGTTAGTCAATCACTATGGGAATGGTAATGGGAACTTATGTCATAGACATCTCAGTTAGACTAATATGTTCGAACATGGCTCGCATCAATTTTTTCACATGGGTTTTCACTCACTGATAGTCAATGATGAAACTGATAAGTTGTGACAGGTACGCGTGAACCTAAGACCCAAGGAATCAAGTTGAAGATGTACTTGTGACATCAAGTCTGTCATTAGAGTAGTTAGATCAAATTCACCCGTTAGTGGGATCGACCTCGAAGTGCGGCTTGATGGGCAAGTAGCAGTCTTAACTAATTAGCAAAATGGGATTTATTCTCTCATATGTGGATGAGCTAGATATCCTATGTAGTCATGAATGAGTGAGGTCAAAAGACTTTGGCTAAAGCATAAAGAGATACTCATGTTAGACATGAAGGTAAACTCATTGACCTCGATTCATTATGAGCTAAGCATATGGTCAAGTCCTGTGAGTTTGACTAAACCATGACTCTCACTTGACTGAGATATATGAATAAAAGGTTTATACTCGTACGGTATTCACAACGTAAAAGGTTTGGAATGATCCTATTCATTCGTTCTCAATTGGGATACTATGTGAGTCAAGTGACTTGCTAGGTGTTACTCATATCCTTTTAGTTTCCTCCCAATTGCCTTTTGAGACGAACCTAAAGAGTCACTCTTAAAGGAAAGGCAAAAAGAAAAATCATGGAATTGACTTGAGAGAATTTTTGGTATTGGATATCGAAATTAATTAATTAATTAATCATTGGAGAAAATTAATTAATTAAGTTGACATGTTAATTAATTTCTTGGAGAAAATTATTATAGAGTTAACATGGATTTAATTAATTTATTTATTGGATAAATAATATTAATTAAATAAATAATTAAACAATTAAAAATTGACTAAGCCTAGGACTTAGAAAAGCCCAAAGTGGGCGTCCTCATAGGCCTTAGTTTATTAGGTTATTTGTTTTTATAAAGTAGTATAAATATACTACTTAGTGAAAAATTAAAGTAAGCCTCCAATATTATTTTCTCTCCAAGTCAAACTCTCTACTCGCTCTCTCTCTCTCTCTAGCCGTCTCTGAGAAAGAACAAGGAGGGGATTTTTCGCTTTGATTCCGGCGTGGTGATTTAGAGACAGCGATAAATTTGTTGTTCAAGAAAGGATAGCGAAAGCTGGTTCAGAATTCAACATACGAGAAGAAAGGTACATGAATTCTATACTCAATTTGAATATACGAAATCGAGATAAACCACTTGGGATTTTATTTTTTCCGTTGCGTTTTATTGCTATAAACCCAACAAGATGTGGCCCAAGAACTGTCAGGTAAAAAAAGGGCTTGGATACGATTGATCTGCCGGCGATGACTCGCATAAGCATGAAAAAAGGATGTATTCTGGTCCCTTTATTTTAACCAAGTAACTTGGGCTCTTTGACGCCGGTAAGTTTCTTTTTGTTTAAGGAAGAAAGAAGTGGGTTTTTAAGCAAGAGCTCTCATGAAAAACAAGATTGCGAAGTAGGGTGATGGGGTGGTGAAAGGGATTGAAGCTGCGCTTGAGTACTTCGCATTCGCTAATCTAGATTGCCAAAAACATTATTCTTCCACCAACAAGATTTAACAACTAATTTGTTATAGCTCGCCTCATGTAACTGGAAAGAATGATTTAGCATAGGAAGAGGTGGAAAATCATTCTGCCAATTAGAAGCCACAACTTGGTGATACGAGGCTTCACATGCCCACAAGTTTTCATATCAAAAGGGCCGCTGATAGAAATCATCAGGATCATGTGTATCACGTAAAATAGCAGAGTGATCAGAAGTGACAGACGCAATATGTGTAAGCATAGAAAGTGGATAAGAATGAACCCAAAGGGGATTGACTGACGTCGGGTCAAGGGATGGTCGAATAAGAGTAGAAGGGTCGCGGAAATGTTTATTCGACCAGGTGAACAGATTACCCACATACCCAATATCAATCAGATCACAAGCATCAACACAATCATTAAAATCACGTGATTTATAATATTAATCACTTCCTCCCGATTTCTCAGAAGGTGGTAATATATTATTAAAATCACCAATAATAGCCCAGTCATGCGTAATTAAAGGGGCTAAAGTCATAAGCTCATTCCTACCTCAACCTGGCGGTGACCTTGGGGGTGATTATAGATAGCCATAACAGAGAACGGAGAAGTATGAGTTGTCATAGAGGCCTCCAAGTGTGTTGTGTGTCTAGAAGTGGTTCTCTAGGATCAGCTTGAAAGCGTGCACACATGCATATCGAAACCATAATGTCAGGTCTATAAGTGGTAAGATAAAGAAGTGATTCAATAATACCTCTATAGTTAGTGATATCAATTTACTTCTCACTTTCATCTTTATCTAACTTAAGCGTTTGGCTCATTGCAATTTTTGAAGATGATGCATTTTTCATACCAAATTTCTTAATCATATCACATGTATATTTAGCTTGGTTTATAAATATACCATTAAGGAGTTGTTTAACTTGTAATCCTAAGAAGAAAGTTAATTCACCCATTATGCTCATTTCAAATTGTTCTTGCATCATTTTCGAAAATTTCTCACACAATCGATTATCAGTAGAACCAAATATAATATCATCAACATAAACTTGGACTAAGAGAATATCTTCATTATGAGTAATTTTAAATAACGTTGTATCAACACTGCCTTTTGAAAAGCGTTTACCTATAAGGAAGATAGAGAGAGTGTCATACCATGCTCTTGGTGCTTGTTTAAAGTCATAGAGTGTCTTATCCAATTTGTAGACCATACTTTTTCCATGGTTGTTGATGAATCTTGGTGGTTGCTCCACATATACCTCTTCTTGGAGTTTACCATTCAGGAAAGCACTATTTACGTCCATTTGGTATACTGTGAACTTTTTAAATGCGGCAAATGCTAGGAACATACGAATTGCTTCAAGAAGGGCTACTGGGGCATACGTCTCATCAAAATCAATACCCTCTTCTTGGCAATAACCCTGAGCGACTAATCTGGCTTTGTTTCTTATAATAATGCCATCTTCACCAGTCTAATTCCTAAAAACCCATCTAGTTCCAATAACTCCTTGGTGAGTTAGTCTTGATACTAGTGTCCAAACCTTGCTTTTCTCAAATTGGTTAAGCTCTTCTTGCATTGCTTCTACCCAACTTGAATCACTAAGCACTTCATCCACTTTCTTTGGTTTCATTTGAGATAAGAAACTTGCGAACACGGCCTCATTAATTGTAGCGGACCTAGTTCTAACAGGTGCTCCAATATCTCAATGACTAGCTCTGGTGGATGGTCTCTAAGCTATTTATGGTCTGGTTAGAACAGGTTGAGAGACTCTTGATTATCAATCGCTTGACTCTCATTTGTCTCTAGTGCAGTCGCTGCATCATTCACAGTTCCAATTTGCTCTTGATGATCATTCTCTTTATGATCATCAGTGATTCTGACAATATCATCATTAGTAACCTCACGAGTAACCTTAGGAATAGGCACAAAGATCTCATCATCCTCATCATTATTACTATTAACACCAAGATTGATTTTTGACGCTTGTTGGGCAAGATCTTCAATTCTTACATCATCAGGATTAACCTTACTCAGTTCTTGGTTAGCATCATCAAACACAACATGAATGGATTCTTCAACCTTCGATTTGATCTTATTTAGGATGCGAAAACTCTTTCCGTTCTTGGCATAGCCTAGAAAGATTCCTTCATCCGCTTTAGGATCAAACGTCTTTAGACTTTGGGATCCATTGTTATGAATGAAACATTTTGAACCAAATACATGAAAATATGAAACGTTAGGCTTACGACCCTTCCACAACTCATATGGAATCTTCTCATGTTGCTTGTTGATCATACACTGGTTCTGAGTGTAGCAAGCGGTATTAATAGCTTCGGCCCAAAAGCTTTGGGGCAGCTTAGACTCTGCAAGCATCGTCCTAGCAGCTTCTTTACGCGTTCTGTACCGTCGCTTGGCCACTCCATTCTGTTGAGGTGTTATAGGGATAGAATACTCATGAAGTATTCCAAAATCTATACAAAACTTCTCAACAAATTGGTTAGTAAATTCAGTTTCTCTATCGCTTCTAATTCTTGTCACCTTGAGATCTTTATAAGTTTGCAATTGACGTATTAGCGATGTGAGCTTGACACTAGTTTCATCTTTGGTCGCTAGGAATTCTACCCATGTATAGTGAGAGAAATCATCAACTATTACTGGCGAGTACTTTTTACCACTAACACTCATGATTTGAATAGGACCAAACAAATCTAGATGCAATAGTTCAAGAACTCTAGAAGTAGATACGCGTGGTTTCTTCTTAAAAGATGATTTAACTTGTTTACCCATTTGACATGCATCACATATGCGATTTTTCTGAAAGGAACCTTTAGGTAATCCCTCTACTAGATTTAGAGATATTAATTGAGAGATTGCCTTAAAGTTGAGATGATTCATTTTTCTATGCCATAACCAACCAATTCATTTTGACTTTTAGCAACAAAGCATGTGGAGTTGTTATCAATTGTAGAATCCCAATCTACTAAATACACATTGGTTGTTCTTTTTCCTCTTAATTTAGTAGACTTAGTCTTAGCGTCATTAACATAGCAAAATTCGCTTGAAAATTTTACTTCAAAGTCTTTATCAAAAAATTGACTAATGCTTAATAAATTATGCTTAAGACTCTCAACACAATATACATCACTAATCATGATGTTCCCCCTATGCATGATACCTATACCTTTAGTTTTACCTTTGGAGTTATCACCGAATATAACTTGAGGACCGTTGCCAGCTCGATAGTTGACTAGAAGATCTTTGGAACCCGTCATGTGTCTTGACGATCCACTATCAAAGTACCAAACTGAAGTATCAGTGTTGGCTCTAGGTACCTGCATTTAAAGGACAGTTCTAATTCTTCTTAGGTACCCATGTTGTCTTAGGTCCTTCATTATTAGTGACTTTGGTTTGAATTAAAACTTTAGGAACCCATATTTGCCTAGTCTTCATAGTAGGTGGTGGTCCCAAGTGGCATACGAAAGGGTCTAGACGGGGGGGGGGGGGGGGGGTTGAATAGACCCTGAAGTCTTTTTTACTTCAAAAATTTCGTATCACTTTTTTAAAAATTAGAATGCTTAGAGAGCTGAGTGCTTTGGTCAGACGCTTCAGTGAAGGTAACTTAGACTCAGTTATTTCAACAATTTACCAAAGTAGGGTAACGCTTAGATCGCTTAATCAGGGTTAGCACAGTGGAAATGATTTTAAAGCTTTAGCGTTCGTTTTGGTTAAATAGTCGCTAAGCAGATTGACTTGTCTTTTTCAGAATAGATGAAATGATATGAAATAAGACAATAATAAAAGTAAATTACACAAGATATATAAGGTTCACTAGGTGATGTAATCCCAGCTACGTCCTTCTTGTCCTTTTTCACTTGGAGGAAATTTACTAAGTTGATTATCAAAGAATCACACAAAATCTTCTACAAGATAGTAAATGGGTGAAAATGATCTAGGGCTCTTTTATCTCACAGATGTCAGCACCAATGAACATCTTCTTCTACAAGCTTCTCTCACTCAGAAATACTGCCTGTTTCAACAACTTTCTCACTCAGATGAAAGGTTGAGGATTTTATCACAAGGGTTTGTTTATTTTTGGAAAGATCAAACAACTTAGAATATCTCAATAAAAGTTTAGGTTTCTTCTTTTGAAGATATTTGAGATATTTGTGACTGTATGGAATGTATGTCAAAAGCTTGAAAGATTTTCGCTATGGAGTTTCTAAGCTTTTTCCTCAACAAATTTTTCTTGTGCAAGTACGTATATATCTCTCTGTCTGTATATGTCTCTATTTTGGGGTTTGCTGGAAGAGAGGTATTTATAGGCTTTTCTTGGGATTATGTCCGTTGGTCACATGTAGAAGCGTACCTTTCACGCGGCGCGTGAGTATACCTTTTTTTTTTACATTCCTGAATTCCTGCTGGTTCCGATTGGACGGGAGGAGCTATAAACTCTGAATTTCTGACAGTCTAGTCAAAAGGTGGCTTGTCTACAAGTCATATTGGCTTATCACATTTAATGCTCTTATCAGGCATTTAATGCATTTGAATTTATTTCCCGTTTGAAATGAAATCCATTGAAAGATTGCATTTAAGTCCTTCATGACTTTGAGAATTTATTTAATTTCAGGTGAATCTGATTCTAATCGCTAGAGTGCTTTGAGCGTTTGATCCATAAATCTTGAAATAGTTCTTTTAGCGTTTGACAGACGCTAAGGATAAATCTTCATCTTCTTCTGACTTCAGACGTTGATCTTCAACTTCATCTCTAATAGACTCACCTAGAATTCTATTATCGATTCGGTATCTAATACTTAGTCTAAAATTTATAAAGATAAAAATTACAAACCTAACAAAATTACATACTTTCAAACGCTTATACAATTGATCTAGGAAACATAAACTTACATTATATTTTGGGGTCTAAAAAAAATCCTATCTTGTCATCATCAAAACATCTAACATGAAATTTCCTAACAATTTTCCCCTCTTTGATGATGTCAAGACTTTTACGCTTATAACTCTTTTATAAATTAAGAGTTCAAAGAAAAGCCCAAAAATAATTATAAGTTAGCGTTTGGAAAGTTAGTAAAGTTAACTAAAGTTAGATTAGCCTCAACAAGGTGTTTCAGCGATAAATCATTCATTCATATAGAAAGATAAGCCTACATGATTTATACTGAATATAAGATAATTGAAAGAACAAAAAAATATAAAGCATTCATCTTTTTTGTCGCTTTATGCTTTCTTCTTTTTGGTATATCTCATTTGCTAAGTCAATGAGGAGTAGGTCAATGTCTATCATGGTTGTATGTTGAAGTTCATCATAGTCATGCCTTCATTGTCTAGCACTTTCATTGAGTTCCTTCAGCCTGTCCACCCATTCCCTTGGAGGAATACCAAGTTCACAAATCAAATCATAATAGATGTCTTGTCTTCTGTCGTTAGATGGTTTCCAGTGGATAGGTCGTCTAAGTGGTCCGGCATAAGGATGAAATCCCATACTTTCCAAAAAATCGACGTCCAAGTTCATGAGAAAGTACCTTCCTAGATAATATCTTGGCTTTCTCTTTTTAGTTAGCATTTTCTTTATGCTTGCTATTTCATCAAACATTGATCGCCAGTGTTTATTATCTGTTTTAGATATTGTCTTGGACTTTTCTTTATCTTCCGCCTTCTTAACATTAGCAAAGGAGTTCTTTAAGTCAGCGATATCCCTTCGAAGAAGCTTGACTTCATCTATTAAGAGAGCAATCTGTTCAGCGATACTCTGAGATATAAGGTTGGAGGAATTGTGATGCTCAGTATCAGCTGAAGCATTCTGTGCAAGCGACCGGTTGAAATCGTCTGAAAGCTCTTTGATGAGAGGAGCGATAGAGTTCATCATGGAGATTGTAAGCTTGCTGGCATTTCGCATATCAGTTTTGAGAACTGTTTCTACTTGATTGAGCGTGGAAGTGCTTTGCTCTTCCAATCGATAACAAGAACCCTTTATATCGCTGAGAGAATGTCGAACTGCTTTTCTGAAATCTTTAGCTTCTGGATCACTGTCAGAGTCTGAAGCTGATAAATCAGAAGATGAACGCTCTGGTCTGTGAGAGCTTGAGACTACTGGAGCTTTGCCTTTAAATTTGTCTCTAATAATAGGCTCTGCAGGCTGTGTTGCTAAGTCAACATGAACCTCTTCTATCGCTAAGTCAAGCGTCTGAGTTGCGGAGTCAATTTGAACGATTTGTTCCTCAAGTGGAACCTCGACTGCTGGAGCGCTGGGGACAATGTATTGCATATCAGCGTCTGTGGGTTGAACGGCTTCCACAACAGAAGTCTGAAAAGATTCGCTGAACAAACATTTGACGGGGGTGAAACACATAGCGTCTGCCTTAACTGACTAAGGCTAGCGGTTGACGGATGTAGCTCTCAATAGGTTGCCTGTATCCTGGCAGATCGCTAACATTTCCGTCAATATGTTGACGCTGATGTAGTAAAAAGGTAGCAAACCCTCGGCGTCTGTATTCTATTCCAAATTTAAAAAGAAATGGATATCTCACGAGTTCTTCAAGGGTATAGAAATGTAAAACAAACTCTTCAGCCCATCTGGCTGTATCCATCATCCATCGCTTACCAAGCTTGTCAGCTTTCTTCTGTTCTTTTCTAGTTGCAAGAAACTTGTCAAAGTGTTCAATTTCTTCATCATAATCCTCAGCCCATATTCTTGCAAGGTATTCTCGGGCTTCATCTTCTATCCACGAGTTGATAGGATTGGGACGCTCAGCAACCACTGGTCCTTTTCCTTTCCATAGTCTAAGAGGTTTAGGGCATAGAGCGTTCTGAGGAGAACGAACGACTTTGGGATACACAGAGTATCCAATCCGGTTAAGAATTTTTTCATCTGGATTCTTTCACCAATCACCCATATGAGGATTCTTGATGACGATCTTATTCTGGCGCAAGGGATAAAAGGATTCTTCAGAATGACCAGTATAGTTGAAATGCTTCTCGTCAAACTCTGTCATGTTGATCGTTGGTCGACGAATATACTCAAGTCTAGATTGAAGTCGCTCAAGATTGTAAAGACCAAGATCAGCGAATCGCTCGAAGAATTCAAACTTGGCAGAATTAGATAAATCAGGCCTATGGAAGTGGTTTGAAAGGAGATTTCTGATTCAGCAAGGGTCTGAGTGTCCATTCTCTAGCAGCATAATAAAATTCAACATCTGCAGAATATCCGTGAGGAAAGAAGTCTATGACACGAGGAGGAGACCCGGTTGGAGTGGGAACGAACGTAATAGATTTTGTTGGGATAGGGGACACTTCTATCGACCGCTAAGCATGCTCAGTCGCTTCACTGACTGGTGATGTGTCAGCGTCAGGAAGGACATGGGCGACTTCCTTAGCGATATCTACTATTGCTTCCATATCCACATCCCATTCAACAGGAATCTCAGAAGATGAAGGTACATCAGCGTCTGGTGCATCTTGAGCTGATACATGTAAGTGTTTGAGAAAAGCAAGCAAAATTTCTACTAAGTAGAAAAATAAAAAAAAATACTACAACGCATACCCTGAGGACTATCATCGACTTTGTCAGTCGCTTGACCTGTTTCAATAGTTGGTACAATTTCCTCAGGCTCCGGAACCTCTTCTTCAGGATCTAACTTGAGAAAAGGAGTGAGGGGATCAGCACGAATAGGTATATTCAAAGACTCAAGAGTGTTAAGAGCATTTTGAATATCCGCATCAACTTCGGATGGAAAAGGTTTTATCCTAGCGATAGAATAGGAAACCTAATGAGGAAAGGATAAACTACTTTGTTTTTCACAAATACTTAACCTGAAAACGAGCAACCATCTCAGAAAGAGTAATGGCTCTAGGCTCAGGAAAAGATTCAGGAACAGCGTCTGAAGAAGGAGGAGGAACACTCGCCGAGTCTTCAAGTGCTGGCTCGACTGGAGCTCTTATTGATGCAGCTGGAGTGGATGAAGGAGTAAGCTTGTGTGCTAGCGGTACTTCTTCTTCTTCGTTTACACTGAAGATAAACGCTGGAGGGGTAGAGGGTGATTTAGGAGAAGGAGAGGGAGACTTTTGTTTCTTCTTGGGCTCCAGCTTCTGCTTCTACTTCTTTGCTGGTTTTGATGGCTCAGCGACCTTCAAGATGATTTTTTGTTTGGGTCGCTTAACCACCACTTCTTCTGATGATGATGAAGACGAAGACGCTTGCCCTTCATCATCGCTTCGAACAACTCCTTCGGCAAGAAGTCTCTCACGCTCGTCTTTGGGAACCGCTGCACCACCACGTTTCCTTGGCCTTTACAGCTCGCCAATCATTTTCTTTCCATAAAACTTTAGTGCTGGGATCTTCTTTCCAGCAGAATTGGTGAAACCGCTAGCACTAAGAATACGACTTAAAACAATCCCGTAAGGCTTGGGATTTACCGACTTAGCCTTCGCTTGCTTGAAGCGATTCAAAAAGTAAAGGGACCAATTTATCTTCGATTTGGTCAGAATGGCCACCATCATCTTGTAATCGAGGTTTGAAACTTTATCGAAGCTTCCCTTTCTGCATTCGATCATCTTGGCGCATATATTTGCAAGAATGACATATTCACCCTACATGTCGTTTTTCTTGAAGTTGGGTTCATAGGCAGCCTCAACTTTATCCTTCTTTATCAGTGTCCATACCTTTGTAGCATCTCCAAAAGTGACATTTTCTACTTCGGCACCATCACTTGGCAAATTTAGTAGACAAGAAATCAGAGAAGAAATGAGGACGAAGGTCTCACGGGCAAAGAGAAAGACGCAGGAAATTCAGTTTCCGTCGTCGGAGATTTTTGCATTCTTGAAGAAAAAGAGAGTTTCTTCCTCAAAGTAGTTGAAAACGGTAGTTATCATATCGTGTGAACCAGAATCCTGAACAAAAGGAAGAACAATCCGAATAGAGAAATTCTGGTTATCAAAGAGATAGTCCCAGTTAACAAGAAAGCCGGTGTTAACAGTGACTAGTTTCTCTGATTTAGAAGATTTTTCGGCAGCCGATTTGGAAGGTTTGGGTGCCATTGATGAACTTGGAAAAGCTTGGGTAAGGGAGAGAAAAGATTATCTTTTTGCCTTAGAGAGAAATTTTACAATCGAGAGATTTGGGAGTGATAAAGTTTTACTGTAAAGGTTACGAAGGGTTTAAATAGAAGGCGAAAATAACTCCTCAATTGGTAGATACATGACACGTGTTCAAAAGTTAATTTTGAAAATAATGAAAAGTAAATCTGAGTCGTTTACCCATAAAGACGGATGTCAAAAAGTACGGTAAAATGGGTGACTACTGTGGAATATTATGGTTTGAAATCTGCAGTTACTTTTTCAAAAACGTTTGAATAAATTTGAAATTTTCAGCGTGAAATACACGCGCCTGATAGTATACTGACACGTAGTCAGACTGGTGTCATTTCTGAACTACCTAGTTTTTAGATAGGAATCATTAACCGTCAGTTTGATGTGATATGCACGTGTGGGCAGTTGTCAAATCTAATCTTTTGGACTTATCCACACGCTACTTTCAGCGATAAAGACTATGCATGAGTTTCTAGAAAAGGATTACTTAGCGTTAAAGCGGGAATCTTTTTAACGCTGAAGTCTTTTAAGAACACAATTTAATTTTCTTAAAGTTAAGGATAAAATCAACCGCTTGGATTTACAAAAGACATTTTCATTTATTAGAGATTGATTTTGTCATGCATAATAGTAAGCGCTAGTGATCAATGCATAAATTTTCAAAGTCAATTTTGATCATAGTCGCTTATGAATTGAGATAAGTATAATTTTAAAGTTCCCCCTAAAATTAATAACTTATTTCAATTTGAAAAAATATTAGACATAATCATAAGGTGGATTCCCCCTAAATTATATGCTTATAAAATATGATGCTCTATGATTTAAGCGTTTAAATCAATCATACCTAATTCACTTCTTAAAGTAAGAAAGCGTTGTTCATTGAGCGCTTTGGTGAAGATATATCTGCCAATTGTTTGTCAGTTCCAATGAAGTGCATGGAGATATCTTTCTTTTGAACATGGTCACGCAAGAAATGGTATCGAATGTCAATGTGTTTAGTTCTAGAATGAAGAACGGGATTTTGGGTCATAGCTAAAGCGCTTTGGTTATCACAATGGATTGGAGTAGGACCTAGGATTTTTCCATAATCTCTAAGTTGTTGTCTCATCCAAAGGATTTGTGCACAATAGCTCCCAGTGGCTACGTACTCTGCTTCAGCGGTAGAAGTCGTTATGGATCGTTGTTTCTTACTATGCCACGAAATCAGTCTATCACCTAGAAATTGACATGTACCACTAGTACTCTTTCTATCTATTTTGCATTCTGCAAAATCTGCATCTGAATAACCAATTAGTTCAAAAGGAGAGTCCCTTGGATACCATAAACCCAGAGTGGGCCAATCACTTCCATTACATGCTGTGGACTTAGGATATTGGTCTGCGGAATGTAGAATATAGCGTCTTCGCACTCTTCTCACTGCTAAGTGCAAATTGCACATCTTCTGGCAGATCAACTCCGGAAGTATAAGAATTGTAGAAGTCCAATATAAATGGCATCAGCGCTTGGGCAGCGTCTTGGCCACTTGAATGTTCTGCTCGCACATTAGGACAGAGTGAAGATTATAGCCACTGAAATCATTTAGGCTAAAATATTCATTGAAGGTAATGTCCAACAATTGTGCATTTTCTACAATTGCTCTCCTGTCTCTGTAAAATTCTACAAACTCCGCATGGTCATTGTCCAGTCTCATGTGAGCTTCACTATGCCCTGGTAAAATTGGTTGCTTACTGGTGGAGGCATCTTCATTTAGATCGGGAAAGATACACTGTACAAAATCTTCAGTCGGATGATAAACATAGCGTCCTCCCTGAGCGATTAAGGCTAGATGCTGGTGAATATATCGTTCTATCACTGTCTGTAATAAGGCAAATCGCTAATATTTCCCACTAAATTTTTGCACTGCTTGAGTAGAAACACAACAAAACCTCTGCGTCTGTATTCTACTCCAAATTAAAAAAGGAATGGATACCTCACGAGCTCTTCTAGCGTGTAGAAATGTAACACAAATTCTTCAACCCATTTTTCAGTATCCATCATCCACCGCCTACCAAGCTTTACAGTCTTTTTCTTATCTGATCTAGCGGTAAGATACTTCTCAAAGAGTTCATATTCACTCTCATAATCATCTTCCCAAAAGCTGGCAAGATATTCACGAGCTTCATCTTCTAGCCAAGAATTGATTGGATTAGGACGCCCAACAACGACTGGTCCTTTTCATTTCCAAAGTTTGAGGGGCTTGGGAGATAAAGCGTTCTGAGGAGAATTAACAACCCTGGGCAGAGTAGAGTATCCGATTTTGTTGAGATCCTCTTCATCTGGATTCTTCAACCAATCGCCCATGTGGGGATTCTTGATCACAATTTTGTTCGGGCGAAGAGGATAAAAGGATTCTACACAGCGACCTGTGAAGTTGAATCGCTCACTGTCAAAGTCTGTCAAATTGATTGCTGGTCGCTGAATAAATTCAATTTGAGATTGAAGGCGCTCTAGCGAGTACAGACCGAGATCGGCAAGGCTCTCAAAGAACTCAATTTTCTTTGAGTTAGAGAGAGAAGAATCATGGAGAGTGGTCTGAAAAGCAATCTCCACTTCAACTAGCTGCCGGGTGTCACTTTCTCTAGCGGCAAAGTAAAATTCAACATCTGCATTATAGCCGTGGGGAAAGAAATTGATGACATGAGGAGGAGGTCCGATTGGAGTGGGAACAATGGCAATCGCTTTAGTTAGGATTGGGGCCACTTCTATCGACCGCTCGGCATGAACAGTCGCTTCATAAGCTGGTGAGATTTCAGTGTTAGGAAGGACCTGATCAATTTCCTTAGATATATGCACAATTGTTGTCATATCCACATCCAATTCCACATTGACCTCGGGAGGTGGAGGTGCATCAGTGTCTAGGGCATTTTGAGCTGACACATGCAAGCATTTGAGAAAAGCAAACAAAATTTCCACAGAGTAGAAATAGGCAATTAAACAGACTACAACGCTTACCCTGAGGACTGTCTTCGAATATTTCAGTTGCTTGATCTATAGGAACTTCAGTTTCCATAGCCTCAGACTCCGGGAATGCTTCATCATTTTCAAGATTGAGGAATGAAGTAAGGGAATCAGCACGAATAGGAATTTTGAATCCTTCTAATAAATTCAGTGTATACTGGATTTTATATTCGCTAAAGGCTAAAAAACAGTTTATCCTAGTGTCAAAAATAAAAACATAGGAAAGGATAAAATACATTGTCTAAGATAAGTACTTACCTTGATAGTCACCAAGCTCTATTGAGAGAGCACCAGTAGTGGGCTCGGCGATTGGTACAGAGGGAGAAACACCAGATGATTCTCCAAGCGCTGGTTCTTCACTCGCTGGAGCGCTACTGGATCCTCTTGGTGTGGATCGCTTGCGTGCTAAAGGCACTTCTTCTTCTTCTTCGTTTGGAACCATGACAAACGCTGGAGGGGGAGAGGGTGATTTAGGAGGAGGAGAGGGAGATTTCTTCTTTTGTTTTGTCCCCTTCTTCTTCTGATTCTTGGCTGGCAAACAGTAAGTTGATCAACATGCCACATAACTCATATACCGCCCGAGAATCCCTCCACCGACACCAACGCAAAACCCGTGAATAGGAGGTGGTCCAAGGTGTCCTGAGCACAATCAGCCGGAACCCTTGTTTCCAAAATAATGAATATGTGTGGACGATGTTGCATAACCATGTGATGAGCCTCCATGAAGAACCCATCTCTAGCAGCCCCTCTACAATTCCAAGAAAAGATTTGCATGGTGAAAGGTGCTTTTGGTGAAGTCGGGTTGGAGAAGTAGCTGAGAGGAGGGACTCCTGTCTGAACGATGACGGGGTTTCCACTGGTTCGCTTGGCATGGGCTGCACTAGAAGGAAGAATTTTTGGTCCAAGTCTTGGCCCATCAGATCGTGTTCTTGGGCCACGTCTATGATTAGCTGCCTTAGTGGTGGTGGACCAAGAAGCATAAAGGGGTCGACAAATTGGGCCTGAAGCAAATACTCTTTTTGCCCAATTTGCAAGAGATGGTCTAGGGCCCGTATCATAGGCGGGAATGCATTGAGGGGCATACGGGGCCCAAACTCGATCGGTGAATGCAGCTGGGCTCTGGGAGTTAGATTTGAAGTTGAAGTGAGAGTGGTTAGCCTGTGAGTGAGCGCCTCCATCTCCAGTTGTAGTCCCTGGTAAGCTACAAGAAGATCCGTCGCCGTCGCCGTCGCCGTCGCCGAATCGGGGTAGTAGGGCAGTGCCATTAGAGGTTCCGGGGGAAATGCTCTCGGCACTTGGGGGTTCAATGAGTTCCACTGTGCAGCCGGTCGTTGTTGTTGACCCCCGGGATTCTGAGAGTTTTCTCCTGCAAAACCTTCTCTGAAGTTGGAAAGGCGGTCCATGGAAAAACACAGAAGAGTTCAGAAAAACAAAAGGCAAAAATGGGGGAGAAGAGTTATCAGATGCACAGAGGGGGTTATAACAACGCATATCGTCGAAGTACGACTCAAGATCAGTAGAAGATTCCAGATAAACCATAAACATGTCAATGCACAGTGGAGAGAAATCCTGTAAGTGTGCCAGTTGTTGATGAGATAACAAAATAAGAGAATCTGTATTGGGAGTGGGTAAAGGGATGTAATGATGGTTGGTCAGGGAGGAAAGACGGTGAGGAGATCGGTATAAAAATTGAAGAAAGAGAGAAGAGGAATCTGGAGAAAGAGGCGGAAAATTAGGGCCCGATTGGATGAACGTCTATTTCCAATTTTTCATTTTTCATAGATAAACTAAGAGAAATTATTTTTAAAAAAATAGAGATATGAAAGAGGAAGTGTGTTTGGATGAGTTTTTTTAATAGAAAAAATTGTAATGATTAAGTGTGATGTGATATGTTTTTTTGTAAGAAAAAATCTTTTTTTGTGGGAAATTGGTATGGATGAGTTTTGTTTTTGTAAGAATATTTAACATATTTAAGCTAAATTCATCGATTAAGGCATCCAAAAATATGTAAAGTGGATCTTATTTCGTAGCTTACATCATTTCAAATAAAGATATGTGATTATTTTGATGATTATATCAAGATATTGGCGGATAAAGTACTTTTAATTATTGGCTGAACTGTTTAATCATAAATAGTAAAATTCTGACTTTTTGAGAAAAATTTGAGAGAAATGTCCATTTTTCAAAGAAATTTGAGATTTTTTTCTGAGAAATTATGTGTAGTATTTGTTTGGGATATTTTTGGTAGATGTCAAACATATGTATTTTTGATGAAAAAAATCTCTGAAAAATCGAGAAATGGGAAACAGCATCCCATCCAATCGGGGCCTTATACTCTGTCTTCTTGTATGAATCTAAAAGAGGGTTAATTTTAGGAATAAATTGTGTAGTTGTGGATGAAGGATTGGGCTTGATAAGTGGGTTAAAGATAGAGGGGGAAGCTATAAAGTTTAGCGATAAGGTATGAATTGGGTGATCCAAGTTAGCCTCATCCAGCAGGGCAAATGAATTGTTGGACTCAAACGAAATGGGCTCTTGTACCTCCATTGGGCTGGGCTATCTAAATTGCTGGGCCGGTGTTGTACTCCTGATTTGCGATATTTTACTTGGAGGAGAGGATACATGCTTAATGCCAGCTTGTTGATTTTTGACAATCGATTCATTGGTTTTGAGCCGAGATGGGGAAAGCACAATTCGGTAGAGTCCTAGATTGGCGGTTGGATGGGCGGTGGGTAATCAATCGCCATCCAGAATCTGCTGGTACCCGATCGGCAGGAGAATCCGGCAAAGGTTTCACATTAGGATAAGAGGTGCTTGTGGAAGAACGAGACGTACATGTGATCATGATATGGCCCACCGTACCACAAGACTGACAAAAGAAGGTTTTCAACTCATATACGACGGCTTGTTTAAAGTTTTGAATGCTAATAACCTGTGGAAGGGGTTGAGAGGTGTTTATTTCAACACAAATTCTAGCATATCTGTCGTGCTAAAGATTTCCCTTATGCATGTCCACCTTAATAGGGCGACCAAATAACTGCACAATCTTATACAGTGCTCGGTGGCTATAGTATTCCACCGGTAGCTCTGGGAGCTGAAGCTATATAATCATCTTATCATTAATTTTATCCTGAGATGGTCGAAAATTTGGTCATCAAGGTTGGATAAAGAGGTATTGATTAAACAAAAACCATGGTCCCCCAGCCAAGTCTAAAAGATGATCCGCAAGGTTAGATAAGCGGCATATGAAATAGTTTTGGCCAAGATAGGTTAACTGAATAAGGTCGTCAATTTTCCAAAGTTTTTTAAGGAGAGGTCCAAGAACTTAGATCCCACCACGAATGGTGGGTGTTTTAATTATGACAGCAAATTTCCATGGCAACTGTATCTCCTCAATATCATCAGACGACAGATGTAACAGCGATCCCACAACATCAACATCAGGCAGCATCGGTTGAGTGTCAGCTAAGCCAAGGTCCAAGCAATTGTTGAACCAAGAGTCTAAGAAGGCAGGACCAGAGGATTGAAGGAGTTTGTGCTTATACGAGGGCCCTGGGGCTGTATAGAATTGAGCAGATTCATGGGCTTTGACAGGCTCAGAAGGAACTGGCGGATGAAGAGGCGTGGATCGCAGAAGGGTATCTGGAGGAGGGGGGAGAAAGGGGGTGGAAATGAGAGCATTTTTTAATTATCTCCACATGATTTTCTAATTGGTGTTTGTTATTATGGTACGAAGAATCCTTGTTAATTTGTAAGAAATTTCGGTCATGTGTGTAGAAACTTGCAATATAGTGTTTTTTTAATGATGAAAATACTTTCTTGGGTAGAAATTATTTTTGAGGAAAGGTTCAGATATCACGTAAGCTCTAAGTAGGGACGGAGCGAGGGGGGAGGGAGAGCTGGACCCCTTAATTTTTTTATTTCAAATTTTCAGGTATAAATTTTAAAAAAATTGTATTTTCGCCCCCTCCCCCAAAAAAAAAAACAAAAAGTAAAATTAATTCACATTCCTCCCACAAGCTAGCCCAAACCCACATAGTAGAACAATTGACTCAGTTGAACATTCCAGTAGGCTATATAATCAAAATTTTAAGTTAAAATTCTTGCTATAATCTTACATTTTCTCATCACTCATAATTTGTTCAAATCCCATCAACTGTTTCTCGTCTCTTCTATACGAAAAGTACTTTTTTATTTTTACTTTTTTTATAGTCGATTTTCACGAAATTGGATATTATTGATTAAATATAATGATGATTGTCATTTTTAATTTGAAATGTTAAAATTGGTATTAGTCAGATCATACTTCTTAGACTTTTTATGTTTTGTTTTATTTAACATTATGACCATTTTCCATTTTAGTTTTAAAAATATACTTTATTTGATCAGTTATGAAAAATATATCAAATATTATTTCTATGTGGTTTGGCAATTGCCTACATCCACGGGAGAGGATAAGAGAATTTCACTATTTTCAAAAGAGGTACAAAGTATAAAATATGTCAAAGTTCTTACTAAGGCTAATCCCCAATTTTTTCGTATACATATAGCGTACCGTACCGCATCCCCATTGAGTATATTTAATAGATATCTGTTAATTTAATTTGATGTTTTATAATTTAATTTTTAATAATCTTTTCAAAAAAAAATTATCTTACCCAAATAAGCCTTCAATTATATTTTAAATGTGATACTTATGACTAAAGATCATTAAAATTATTCCATATAGATGATTTATAAGTCATTAAAATGCAAACAAAAGTAAAGTAGCATGCTTATTTAGTTAAGAAATAATAGTTTTTCATTATGTTTTTTCACTAAGTTGAAATTTTAAATTTATTGAGCATATAAATTTAATTTGTATAGATTGATATGTTTCCCAATTATTGTATTCAAATATTTTAAATATTCATTTGATCAATTATAATATTGCATTGATTTCAGAAAAACTATGTATACGTTCCGAAATACATTTATAAAAATAAATCATCAATGTTGGTAGAAAAATGTTTATTTGAAACAGAACTAGCATTTATTTCGGGAAAAAAATGCTAGGAATGAAATTCATAATACAATGATATCAAGAACTACATTTAACGAATGAAAAAAGAGATTCTCTATTATATTATTATCATTCTTTAGTGGGTATTAGCTTTTACATGCAACATAAGTATTTTTCACTTCTCCTATGTTTTTAATAATAAAATAAAATTTTATATTTTATATTAAAAAAGATACATACGATGGTAGTGTAACATATAAAAGCGAAAGTATGATCTATGTCAACCTTTTTTATTTCTTTTTTTTTTTTGCTTACAAAGGGAGGATCTATGTCAACTTATTGTGATTTCTCAAAAAAATATAATTGAGATTCAAGAAGAAGATACATCGTATAATCCTGAGAACAAACACGCTACGTTAAATTTAGAAAATAGGGAGAACGGATAAAGACGAAACAAGAAGACTACATAGAAATCTATTTTTAGCCAAAATGATGAGACATTTGCAAATACATATAGAAGTCAATGAGGGAAAAAAGAAGTGTGTGCTTCATCCTTTAAAATAAACAAGAGAACAAATGAAATATGAATATGCTTTTTTGCATTTTATATAGGTTCCTTTTTTCAATAAACTTAGCTCATCAAGTGTGTTGATTAGTATTTCATGTTAATCCATATTTAATTTTTCAAATAATTATAGTTTATTGAACAATAATTCACTTAGATAAATTACTATTTAGAATATATACACTTTCTAAATTGAACATTATTTATATACATGAATTATTTAACAAGTGCATATGATTCACGTGCAGCACACGCATCATTTTACTAGTACATTGAAAAGTTTTTATTTTGTTTCTTCTGATTTTCTATTTGTTACATAAATCCGTCGCTGAAGCCCATATTTCCGTCGTTGAAACCTATCGGCGATGAAAAATTTCCGTCTCTGCCCTTGTAGCTGAAAGTGGCGTGGCTAATTAGCGACGGAAAATTTCCATCGCGGATTTTTGCGACGGCTCAGAGTTTACGTCTCTATTTCCGTCTAATTTTGGAGACTTTTCAAACAAAATCCATCTCTAAATCCGTCCCTATTCTGTCTCTGAATCCGTCTCTAATTACATTCATTTTTGCAATAAAAAAGTCTCTAAAGCCGACTCTAATTCCGTCTCTCAATCCGTCTCTAATTTTTGAACAATTGTCTCTAAATTCGTCTCTGATTTGATCAAACTTCCATCTCTAAATCTGTCTTTGAATACTTCCATATTTTTCACGCTCCACTTATTAATTTTAGTAATCCTGATTCATTGCAAATAATCCTAATACCATCAAATTAACATCAAATCCCAAACCAAATCCAATCAATGCAAATAATGTGATCATCATCGAATATCAAAAATCAAACATACATTTGAAAATTTATGAAATAAGCAAATTATTCACTATTTCACTCAAATAAATCTAAGAATTCAATCAAAAACCAAAGTGTTAACAAATATAAGATACTAAATCATTCCTCCAACTAATGACTCTTCATTTAAAATGGAACGACCTCACTCTCGTCCACGTTGTGTGTCTTGGTCGCATTTTACTCCTCACCCTAAAGAAAAATAATCTCATGATTAAAATATAAATAAGAGACAAGTATTAATATTTAAAGTGAGAAAAAAAAATACATATTTACATAGTTTATACAATAAACAAGACAAGTATGAATAGGGGTGTTCACGGTTTGGTTAACCGACCGAACTGAACCGAAACCGAGAATTTCGGTTCGAACCGAAACCGAACCGAGATTTTCAGTTTTGGATTTTTGAAATTTTCGGTTTTCGATTCGATTTCAATTTTTATGGTCGGTTAACCAAATCGAAAACCGAATAGGTTTTTAATTAATATATAATTTATTATTTAAAAGGAGGCTTTTGTGGAATTTCAAAAAATCTTAGGGGCTAAAACCCAATTTCATTTCTTAATCTTCCTAAAGGCTAAAAGACTAAAACGTAGACTCTCTGCCTCACTCTCACACTCCCACTCTCTCTCAAATCCCAATTCACACAACACAGCCCGTCGCCCCTCAAATCTCAATTCACGAACGCCGTCGCCGCTGCTGTACACGAACGCCGTCGTCGTCAATCCTCCTCCTCCCTCAACTCAGTCTACTTCTCTCCTATTCCATTTAAGTAAAATTAGATTTTTTAATTTCTTTTTTTTGTTGTAAATCAAAGGGGTAAATTATTGTCTTACTTTGTTGAATTTAGATGTTTTATGTAGTGTAGTGTGTTTAAATGCTCAAACACTCATCCCCTCATGCTAAAAACCGTTGGAGCATTTTTTTTGGGCAAAAATCGGTTAACCACTCGGTTAACCGAAATGGTTTGGGTTAAAACCGAACCGAACCGTTTCATTTCGGTTCGGTTTTGGTTTCGGATTTTTACAAACCGAAATTTTGGTTAACCGAAATTTCAGTTCGGTTTCGGTTCGGTTAACCAAAATGACCACCCCTAAGTATGAACTAAATTATTACATAAGAAGAACTTAGAAATCATGTTAAAATTACAATTGTTATAAGCAATGTCAAAGTAAAATACCTGAAACAAATTCTCCAAACATCCAACTTTCTCACACAAATATTGGTGTCTACAACCCACATAAATATATAAAATACAAAGTTAAAGTGTTGCAAATTAGATTTACTTTGAAAAGATCAAGGAAGACGAAAGTATCACCTCTAATTATGCCCTAAAAAGTAAGTTTCACAAAATCACTCAGGGCAATTAAAATTCTATCATGATGCATTAGGAATAAAAGATGAGATAGTCCTTTCTTCCTCTGTATCAAATTAAAAATTCATATTTATACACATCGCAAAACATAGAATATATTTATATTTTCAAGATTACAAATAAAAGTTACTTACTTCAATATTAGAAAAGTCCAATCATCACTCTCCATGTCATCATCACTATCATCAGAATCATATTCTTCTTGATCTTGCTCGTCTTCTTCTTATTTAGGACAGTCTTCATTCCTCATATTAGATTCATTATAGTTTATGGCATGTCGAAGATCATTGATCTCATCAAAATCCAGCTCTTTTGTCATAGCATTGGCACAATGCTAATCTCATCAATCTCTACCAAACTAGGTGGCAGAGCAGATGTTAGACGAGTTCTTTGACAAGTTCATAAAGTTAGATAAGTTCAATAAAAAATTAACTATCGAACAAAAGTTCATAAAGTTACCTAACCAAGGGTGAAACATATTACATAGTTATTTGACAAGTTCATCAAGTTCATAAAACTAGATAAGCAAAATAAAAAAATTAATTTAATGAACAAGACAAGTTCATATAGTTACCTAACCAACTTCAAAAAGTTAGACAAGTTCAATAAAAAATTAACTTCTTCACATATAACACAACTTGGTTCATGCAGAAGAAAAAAAATTTCAAAGCCCCCAAAATTCAAACTTTATAAGAAAACTTGTACATTGAAAAGTTCTTTGTTGTTTAAGTCCAACCACTTTGCTCTCCTAATCTATCACAGCAACTTTTAAAGTAATATGCAATAATTATATTGGTAGGAGGATTCTGTCTAATGACTGGCAATTGAAAATAGAAACACGTATGATGCAAATTAGGGAATTTCAATGCATTGCTTTAGACTGTCATAAGAGTGCATGCAATCACCAAGGAAATAATGATAAACTATATGGAACTCCACAGAAACAGAAGCAAATATAAATTCTCTGAAACACAGGCATGCTTAAATGAGAGTCCGGTAATAATGAGATTGTCAGCATTACTCATGGCCAAACTTAGCATGACCGAGAGAAGTATTTAGTTAGAATGTGCATCGTATTATCAGTGAACCCGCACTCCCCACTCGCAGTCTGCAATTTCCACATGGGAGATACACATATGTAACGCGCAACTTTTGTTAGATAAATATGCTTAAAGCTATTATGACATATCAAAAAGAACAAAGGAATATGCATGAACTCAGTGCCCACATAACAAATCAACTGTGTATTGAGTGATATACGACATAAAAGAATTTGGTGGTCACATTCCATGGAACTGATAGAGCAAATTCGGTTGATATTTGAGCTAAGGTTACATCAGTTAGTTGGTTGGATCCAAGTCAAGGATTTATCGATTAGTACTAGGGGAAGTGAACATACAAGAGGATTTATCGATCCAAGTCAAACTATTGTACCAAGAAATAAAAATCAAAATGGAGGACATCAAATAAGATCCAAAAGCACATGAGGTAGTTTCAAAATCTTGATTTATCGATTAGTACTAGGGGAAGTGAACATACAAGAGGATTGGGCTGAATGATGAAAAAGAGTGTATAATCCACTAGTCAACGGTGGACCTCGTGGAACAACTACAATCTACTCTACTCTAGAGAATGATTATTAAAAGTTGTTTTTTAATTTAAGAAACAAATTTGAACATATTTTTCTCACAATAAGATTTGAAGTTTGACTCGATTGGTCAAAAAATGATAAAATATATATAAAAACATCAAGCTCCTCCGACTCTGTTCACGCAGTAAAACCAAATTTAAACACAACTGTTTTAAGCTACATGAAAATTCAAGGGGACTTGAAAGAAAACTTACACCCTAGAAATGAGTAGTCAAACATAAGCACCCACTATTAAGCCCTTTTCAGATTATGCCTAACTTTAAATTAATATTTTATTATTTGCAAGATTTGTTAGTTTAACAAGATGGAATAAGATATTTAAATTAGACATGTGACCATCTTACGATCTCCCATAAAAAAAATAGCAAATACTTGCTAATTTCAAACAAAAACACCTGCAGTTTGAGGACAAGATTTGTGAAATTAATTAAACTCAATTGGATCATTAAAAGAAAATTTATTAAACACAAACTTAAAATTAATAAGGACTTAACCATATCTACCCAACATGATGTCCCATAATTAACTACTTGCTTGGTCTATGGTTATCTAAAGAGAAAGACTGCTTGAAGTAGAAAAAGACACTTTGACCGGAGAAGTGGAGTAGTTGATAACTTTTTTTTTTTTTTTTTAATCATCAAACCATTAATATTATAAGGTAGAGAAAAAGGGATCAATGTCTGGAGATATCTCTATCTCATTACACAAAACATTCTCTAGTAAGAGGGATAATGGGATAGGCCCCTCCCAACATCTAACAAAACCCCATTGACAGAGGTTATGAGCAAGATAATTTAAATCTCTACGAATAAAAGACAATGACCAGCCTGGTTTAAAGCCAAAAACTTTCCTAATTTCCAAGACCAGGACCTCATACTTCCAGTTGGAAACTTCCTTCAAGCTGGAAAGATAACTTGATATCTATCCAACTCCTTATTGAAACTTCAACATTATTACATAGAATAGAATGCTACACATCACATAATAGTAACTCAATACTTGTCAGAACACATGTCTGTCTCTGTAGCCTGGGAACTTTTATTAGTGTCATAAGATTGTTCAATTGAATGCTAACAAAATAATGTATCTTCACTATTATGGAACTACCCGCCCTACTATTAAGCCCTTTCATTATTTATAGAATTATGGAGTTATTAATGACCTCATTAAACCTGTATGTTTTCGTCGTGCCACTAATATACTTCTCTAATTTGAAATTTTCAACACTCAAATGTCGATAATCATAATTATGCAATTACGTATGATCTACGTGGGGTTTACTATACATTCTGATTGTAAGTCTTTATCACAAGAATGAAATCCTAGAGTTGGCTGCTCTCAATAAGTTTCCACTACCATTACTCTCACCAATACAGCAAATTGTAATAAGTATCAACTTGAAACACTACAAAAAAAAAAATAGAAAAATTAATCCCAACAACAATAAAAATCTGATAAACACAAAAAAGATTAGCATAGCAAGAAATGTGACTTTATGTCTTCCAAGCCTCCATAAAACAGAGCATAAAGCAGAACTTATCTGCACATGAGCAATTACGAGCTGAACGAATTTGATCCATATTATCTGCACATGAGATTTTGGCACGATTCGTGTGAACTTTATCTCTTTAAATTTCAGAATCAATTCCTTCTTCTCTGCTGTTGTTGTAACGTCTCTTGTGTTCTTATTTGATGAAAATTCAATTTGAGTGACTCAGGCAATATTTTAGATCATGCAATATATTGTTCTTTTCAATTTTGCTTGAAATATTCTAATTTTCTCTCTCCACAACATTTTGTTTAAGTTTCAATTTCACTAAACCAAACAAGTATTAGTAAGATTTAAACATTTTTACGCATGACAAAGATCTAAATAGTGAAATAGTAGATGAAATAGAGTTTTGGAATAGAAGATCCAATTCACATAAATACGGGCTAGAATTTTCCCTCTTTCCAACAACCAATGTGTTATTATCACAATCACCCCCATATTGCCCATGTGACATCCTATTAGCGTTCGTTCCACAATTCAGAATCGTCCTAGTATATATCCATTTGAGCATGCATCCCGCTAACCCCTTCGGCTATAATATCATTTAGGCAGGCCTTGGACGCACTGATAGAGGTCGACAAAAGAGACTCCTACATAATGAATTAATTCTACTAGCATTTACTTTTCAATTGATTTCGCTTTGCAGAAATGGTTAGCTCATGTTGCTAAAGGAATTCAAAACACCCACTTCCAAACCTTGTCAAATTATCTCCGCATCCAATATGCAAACATGTGGTGATATAGAAGGACCGCAAGAAAAATATAGAAAATTTGAAAAATAAATTTCTATTACTGAAAAATGGACAAAATTATAAAAACATCCGAGCAATGACCGAAATGACGAAAGTTCATGCCGACAATGGCCACATTATAAAGATAGTAGTGAAGGGGTTAGCTTTTTCAAATAGGCGATTGCATGCATATGTATCAAAAGTTCCAAACATTTAAAATAAATTTCAATGCATCCAATTCACTTCTAGATACCAGTCCAAATGCTAACAAAATACATCCCATCCATACTTTAAATCTTAACTAAATTTTTCCCAATTCTTTAGCCAAGTCTCGTAGCAAAAACTTTTGGAGTTTACCGGTGGATGTCTTGGGAAGTTCCTCCTTGAACACCACCAATCTTGGCACCATATAAAGAGGCAGCCTCGCCTTGCAGAACTCCCTTATCTCCTTCTCGGTCGGCTTCTCAGACACCTCTTCCTTCAAACTGACGAATGCGCACGGCGTCTCCCCCCAAAACTTGTCGGGTCGAGCCACCACTGCCGCCTCATTAACTGCTGGGTGAGAGTACAAAACCGCCTCAACCTCTACACTGCTCAAATTCTCGCCTCCACATATGATCACATCCTTGGATCTATCTTTCACCTCCAAGTACCCATCAGGGTGCATCACCCCAACATCTCCGGTGTAGAACCACCCATTTTCTCTCATGCATTTCGATGTTCCTTCTCGATCTTTCAGATATCCAAGCATCACGCTCCCACCTCTTAGCACGATTTCCCCTATTGTTAGACCATCTCTATTTACGCTTTCTCCTGAATCAGGATCCACCACGTCGACTTCTGAAAGTCCAATGGCCCCCACTCCTTGTCTCGCCTTGAGTTTTGCTCTCTCCGGTGCCGGTAAATCATTCCATTCTTGCTTCCACGCGCATGTCACCACGAGCCCACCTGTCTCCGTCAACCCATACCCGTGACTAACAACAAAACCCATAGACTCAGCTCGGCCAAGCACCGGGGCAGGCGGTGGAGCGCCGGCTGTCATTATGTGCACAGGTGTGTTCAGGTGTTTGTTGCTCGATTGGTTGGTTAACATGTTGAGCACTACTGGAGCACCACACATGTGTGTTACTTTGTATTTTTCTAGTGCTTGGTAGATGGAAGGCGCGTCGACTCGGCGGAGGCACACATTAGTGCCTCCCACCGCTGCGATGCCCCAAGCATAACCCCACCCATTGGCGTGGAACATGGGCAGGGTCCATAAGTACACAGGTTGCTTGGGGACACACCAGTCGAACAATGAATTTAAGGCTATCAAGAAAGCTCCACGGTGGCTTAGCACCACTCCCTTGGGAGAAGAGGTGGTGCCGGAGGTGTAATTCAAGGTAATTGGGTCCCACTCGCTGTTGGGCCGAACCCATTTGAACCCCGGATCACCATTCTTCACCATATTTTCATAATCCATAAAACAAGGACCGATCTCATTGTGATCATATGAATCAACACAAACTTCATCGTCATCGTTTATAAGGACTAAACTTGGGCGCTGTATATCCGAAGGAAATATTGAAATGGCTTGGAGTATAAGAGATGCAGATTGGTAATCCACGAACACGAGCTTGGACTCGCTGTGCTGCAGTAGATTAGATATAGCGTGAGCATCCAGGCGGAGATTGACCGTATTTAGGATTGCCCCGGCCATTGGGACAGCAAAATGGAGCTCGCACATGGCAGGTACATTTGGTGCAACGACAGAAACCACATCACTCCTTCCGATACCTAAGGATACGATTGATGAAGCAAGTTTCAGACATCTAACATGAGTTTCAGACCATGTACGAGTAGCCTCGTTGTACAGAATTGAAGGGCAATCTCCATATACAACAGCGGCCCTTTCCAGGAAATCTATGGGAGTAAGCGGGCATGAATTTGCAGCTGATATTGGTGGTTCAATTACCTTTCGGGTGCGTTCATGAGTTGCTATATTATTACAAGAGTTTGAGAGAGGCAAGGATATTGAAGCTTGGAGAGTGTACGTAGTAGTTCTTTTTGCAGAGGACTGCAAGTTTATTGGTGGGCTAGATTTGTGCCATGGTATAGTTGTTTTACGTTGGAAGCATGAGGAAGAAGAGAGAAGCCAAGAGTGCGTAGGCGCTTGTTTGAGTGAGTACATGATTTACTTGTACAAGTTCTGTTCATGGAGAAGGAAATTGTGCACATATATATAATGGTGAGAAATCTATATCTATATGTATATCTATTCTATATTTATACCTATATTATATTATATTATTACAATAAAAGTACGAATCTTCAAATTATTTCTTCCAATTGTAAAAAGACTCATTTAACCTCAATACTTAACAATAAGTGAATAATGAATTCCACTATCGTGTAATAAATAATATAAATATATTTAAAATGATCTATATTTATATCTATATCTATATCTATACTGCTACAAAAGTATGAATCTTCAAATTGTTTCTTCCAATTGTGAAGAGACTCATTTAGCCTCAATACTTAAGTATTGATTAATAAGTGGGTAATGAATTCTATTATTGTATAATAAATATGGTTATGCTTTTGAACTACCACTACAAAAATTATGATTTTTTGTCACGATAGACTTTGTCACTATATATAGTAAAGTTGTCACTAAAATTAACTAGTGACAACATTAGAGGTCGTCACTGGGTTGTCACTATAAGTGCTATGGCTAAAAGCTTTAGTCACAACTACTATAAGTCGTCACTATAAACTCAGTGTTTTAGTGGCACATAAATGTCGTCACTATAACTCGGTGTTTTAGTGTCACGTAAATATTGTCAGTGAAACTCAGCTTGTAGTTGCGCATAAATATCATCACTAGAACTCAGTGTTGTAGTTGCACATATATATCGTCACTATAGCTCAGTGTTTTAGTTACACATAAATATTGTCACTGGAACATAGTGCTTTAGTTACAGATAAATATCGTCACTAAAATACAATATCAGTTACGAAAATAAGTCTTATCACTAAAGATCATTAGTAATTGTGACAACTTTAACTATCACTACTTAAGTTTGTGTTTGTCACTAAAATTTTAGAGTCGTCACTATAAGATTAATCTCTATTAATATTTACTAATTATAGAGTTTATAAATTAACAATTTTTGGATTATATAATGAAAACAAAAGTCTTCATTGTAGGTCATCTTTAGTGACAATGTATATATTCAATTTAGTGACAAACATTTTCCAAGCAATTATAAAAAATTGATTAATAATTAGATTTAATCAAATTAAAACACAAGAAACCAAAAGAAGAATTGTATATAAGAGTGCCTTAAATAAACACACTGGTTGGTTCAAATCAACATTTGCAAATAAACACACTGGTTAGTTCAAATCAACATTTGCAAATAAACACACTGGTTGGTTCAAATCACATTAGCCGGTGGATGAGTCTGACCAATGGTGCCCAAGTTCTAGATGATAGCAGGAAGTTGACTTTTGAGAATGGCTTGAACTTGGGCATTTACTTGAGCTTCTTGATTGTTGACTTGAGATTCCAATGACTCCAAACGTGATGCCATGTCTTTGTTTTCTTTTTTGAGTGACTGCAGAGCTTCTCTATCTTCTTCAGCTTTTTTCTTCAATTCCTCGTTTTCCCGTTCTAATTCTTTATTTATTCTCTGATCTCTTTTAGAAGGTGGCTTTAGGCCATCCCCACAACCACGTAACCGGTTTGATTTCTCTTCTCCAAACATCACTATGAATGCTTCATCTTCAATCATGGGATTCTGACCATCCTCAATTGGTTGACTCTGCAATCTCGTCAAATCCTCCTGCAAAAATTAATTCCAATTTAAATATCCTGTATTACTAACATAATTTGATCAATTACATTATATAAATTAGATAACTTACATGAGCTTCACACGAAGCTTCATCTACCCAACCATTTTTCTTCACACTGTGTCGAGTCCTCCTCCAAGTATCAATTCGTGTTGGCTTTTGCTCGGTTTCAGGATCACACTGAATAAAAATTAGGATGAGTATAAAATTAAGCAATATTGAGTGTATGAAAATTTTCTAAATATTTTACCTCTTCGCAGCAGAACTGTGCAATAGATTTTGTCCCGCATGCGTGATTCATTGTCAATTTCTTTCGATTTTCCTTGTTTCTATTACTAACTTTCTGCATTTATAAAAATTATAAATTCTTATTAAATAAAAATAAGTGCAATGGACAAAGAGTTTATCTTCTTAGAATACCTTAAACTTATCGCTTTCGAAGTAGTTGATCAATAACTCCCAATCTTCTGGAATTACTCCGCTAGGAGGCTGGTGCAATATATCTTCGCCATCTTTGTTGCAAGTGTAGTACTGATGTAGCTTGTGTCGACGACTTCGATATTGGCGACGACTTCGATATTGGCGGTTCATTTGCTGGTAAACTATGTCTTTGACTTTGAAGTCTTCTTGAAGATTAAACTTTTGCTGCAATGTTCATGTGCAAAAGGAATCATTAGTGCAAATTTCTATTCTAAAATTTAATATTAATTTCAAAAAGAGAAAAAGTATACATACTTTTATCGCCAACCACATCTTCTTCTTATTTTCAGTGGGAATATCCTTCCAGTAGGCATATTGAAGGGGCGCATGTTGCTTAAGGACAACACAAATCTTGGTCTTGACCTCTTTAGCATTATGACCAACAATTCGTTGTCGGTGTGGGTGAATAGTCTCCTCGAGCTTCTCTCCCTTGTGCCTTTTCTTTTCAACTGAAATACCTGTTGTTATCCCTCTTTTCCTCGTGGCAGATGTTCCTGAACAAAAAGTAATTAACCATGTAGTTGTTCTCTATATACTTAAATTGCTCAAATTAATTGACTAGTATTAAATAGCAAAATTCAAACAACTAAAAGTTATATACAAAATAAAATTTAAAATATTATACAACCTTCAACATTGTTATCAATTTGTGAATCAGTGAATTCTGCTTCTTGTTCTTGAATATCCTGTCCCGCTTGAGTTTGTCTACGCCTACATTGGTTGCGAGTAGTCATGTCCAAAACTACGTCAAAAATAACATCCTCTGTCAGTAAACAAAAATTAAAAGAAAGTTCTATAGTTCACACAAAAGCACATAATTCTAAGTTCTTGTGAAGACGCGCACAAACACAACGTCTCTTGACATTAAAGTCACATGGAGATTATGGACAAATGGCTTACATGCATGAGTACACTTGCTCCATGAAGAACACATAATCAATATCTTCCTTTATACTAGTATATTATATATTATATATATATATATATGCATATAAACAAATAATAGTAATAAATAACAAAGCATCTATTCCCGTTGCATTGTACAGCAGTTCTTGACAATAAATAGCTAGCTTGCATTGTTATTAATTATTTATTTCATTATGCATTTGCATATAAAAAAAATCACGAGGAAATTGAAGGTTTCAACCTTTGTTTGGCGTGTGCGTGTATGTGTATATATATATATATATATATATATCACCGTGAACCAGGTACATGAGACATTATTTTTTTTTGGCTAATTGATCTTCTGTTTTTGGCTAAGTATGCATACATGCGTACATTGATTGAAAATGCGTTTCTATTTATTTTAAGATCAGAAATGAGATATACATACATTCATCTAATAACGAACTAAACATTATTTTATTTTAATATTATACTTGAGACTTTCTCACATATGATGTATTTAAGGCGGTCCTACTAAATCAGCTTAGAATTTTTACATTTTGTACAACTAGACTATAACACAAACTAGAATGATAAACATAAATATAGAGCACAGATGGGCAACAATTTTGTAAAATCGTCTGAATACTATAAAACCGTGTTTGTCAAATTCTTATGTAAATTGTGGTTTAGATTTTCAAAGAAAACTGTACTTCCAGATCAGTTTGGTGGCGGGTTTGGATCAAATCGCACCAAATCGAACCGCCATTATATATATATATATATATTATTTTAGTTTTTTTTTATTAGTAGAATGATTTTTTCCAATATTTTTAATCTTTTATACAATTTTTTGTTATATAATGTAATTTATTTGGATTAGTGCTTTTGTGCTAACCTTTATAAGTATGAAATATACTGTCACGTTTAGTTAAGCAATGTTAAAAAGATTAATATTTTTTTGCTAATATGATGAATTATGTATTTTTAGTTTTGTTTGACTTGCTTCTTTTCTTTTTTAGTGAAATCCGCGCACGCTTAGTTTTATTTTTCAAATTAGCAATTTGAGATTTCTCTACCAAAAGATTGTACTTGGCAATTCCATCTTGAATTAGCCAAAAAAGAACCGAAAATGCACCACGAACACCCCTTCTTTAAGTGTGTTTATTATTATGTTTGTTGTATTACACAGTAAAATGAAACTAATCTGTCCTTGCCTGCCCACAGGGTCCAGTGGACTCGAACCCGGACACGGGCTAGAGCCGGGTCCATCAGCTTGGGTGTGGGGGCTCAAAGATGGATCTTTTGGATAAAATTTTAATTAATTAATTAAAATATTTATTTAACTAAATTAAAATCCCAAAAGATAAAAAAAATGCTAACCATCAGATTACTTTGAATTTTAATGGTAGAAAACGTTGTCCGAAGAAAATGTGTTTGTAAAATTGCTGGCCACGATTTTACATCTATACTTTTCTAGAACATAGTCAACTAAAATAGTTTTGAAACTGCTAAAATATTTGCGGTTTCATTTCTGCTTTGAATTGCTGATTTAATTTCGAATAAAATTGTCTGATTTCTATGCCTACAAATAGGCTCCTCCAGCAGAATCAAAAAACACACCAAACCATTCTCGGCATTCTTCACTCTTGTTCCTCAGAGTTCTAAAATCAGCAAAAAATTTGAAAGGCACTGAAACTAGAAGTGGTTCTATTTCAGTGCGAAATCGTTGTATTTTGAGATGCTATTGCACCAACTCGTACTACTAGTAATTGGGCAATTTTGAAGAACCAGAGTTTTCTCTGGTCTTGATTATTCTGTGTCTCCAGTTTCGATTCGTGTTACATATAGTGAAGTGTGATCGCTATTTCTAACAAAAACATAAGAAAATAAGAACTTGGACTCTTTTAAAGTTTCTCATTTAACCTGACTTTCCCAGAATAAATTAGTTTTTGACTTTTTGCTACAGTATGGTATAAATTAATAATGCTGCATGCGATGTACAACTAGACAAATTCAGATTGTCACCCGCTGACGTTAAATTAATACCCTAATCATCTAATCTACACAAAGACTGAGCCTTTAAATTCGGTTGGCCGCATGCGATGTACAAGTAGAGTAATTTATATTGTCACCGGCCGACTTTAAATTAATGCCCAAATCATCTAATCTACACAAAGACTTTGAGCCTTTGAATTCGTTTTGCACAATCTGACCAAACTCAATTAGTCACTCATCTCCAAATCCAATCACACATTCTCATACCTTATCATAATACCCAAGGGAAAATAAATTAGATATGAATAATCATCTAAAAATATCAAAATTGTCTTTAGTTCTATATATTACTTGAAAACATAAATTATTTTATTACATAAAATTTGCGTAGAAAAAATGATCAAAATTATTAGTCTACAAGAGCAGGGTGTCAATTTTTTACTGCTGGAGTAAAAGTTAAATAATAACTCCAGTTAAATAGAAAACTAGTTCAGATTGAGCTTGACCTACTCGTTCCATTACATACCAAGTGTAATTGGCCATTTTTCATTTTCATGTGTACACTAATCACATTTTTTTTAATGGAAACGATAACTATATGAAGAAAACAAACACACAAGGTCTGACAAAAAGGCCTCCTCAACTAATGGGGGAAGGTCAGGAACATGCTTCTGTCCTAGCTCCGCTGATTGAGCAATAAAATGAGAAGCAGAGTTGCAAATCCTATTAACTAAAACAAAACAAAAGAGCAAGAAATGACGAAGCAAAGAGAAAATGTATTGAGTGAGAGCTCCCAAAGGTGTTAGATCCTTCCCTAACAACTGTAAACGATTGATAACCGACTAATTGTCACCTTCGAACACCACAACTCTCCAACCTTCCCGAATGGCTAATTCGACCGCCTCCTTTGCTACCATGCATCCTGCGTGGACTGCCCCGGTGCAAAACAGAAACCTTCTTCTACTCCACGCCATGCAAGACCCATGTCAATCTCTCCCTTTAATCGCCGAGCCCATCTCCGAGAAATTGAGGAAAGTATCCCCGTAAAAATTAACCTTAACCCGCCCAGAAGGAGGAGCAAACCACTTCACTTGTTTAACCAAAGGACCTCGAGGTAGCTGAAAAGAAATTGCTTGTCAAAGTCCGCGCGTCTTTCAGAATATCATCCGGGGCCATAAAGCAGCACTCCATAGTACTGTTGTTTATATTATACCATAAAAACCAACTTACCACTAGAAAGTAGCCAAAATCTTCCCTTGCTAGATTCGCATGCACGCCCCGCAACCACTCTTGATCATCCCCCTTCCGATCCGAAATAACTTTCCAAAGAAGCTCCGTCAGAGCCCATGATTGTCTCGCACTTATGTTGGGTTTCACAAAAAATCAAATAAACGCAGCGGAAGGATTTCAAAAATTTAATTTAAAACCCAAAGTTTAAATTCTTTGAATCGCATATTCAATTCTTTTAATTCGCGTAACGAATAACTACTTACCCGTTGAAGCGAAGTGGTTGAAAAATCTGATTTCTCCTCTAAAACTTGAATTGATGAAGTCTCAATTTCTTCAATCCTCGTGTAATCTTCAATTCTAGAATTCGTTGACTTTCTTGAATTTGATCCAAACAACGAAATTACGCTGTCTCTAAATTATCACGAACGGATTGATTGATGAAAAATTCTCATTTATTTCTCTAAGGGGCGACGACTAGTATAGAGAGAGGGGGGGAGGATTTTCTTCTTCTTTTCTTTTTAGGAGAGTTATGAAAATGTATGTTTTGTTTCAAGTCAAAGACTACTTTTATATCTCATGACTAACAAAAGATACCTTGTATGTTGGGCATCCTTATGGACGCCCAACTTGACTTAAAACGCGTCCTCATGGACGCCCATTATGGTCTCGGGATGTCTTTTGTTTTTAATTATCTATTTAATTAATAATTTAATACACCCAATAAATAAATCAATTAATTAAATAATCAAATTAATTAGATAAATTAATTCATTAATTTATTTTAATAGGAAATTAATTAATAATTAATCTTATCCTTATAATTAATTATTTCATTTAATAAATAATTAATTATTTAATTTATCCAATAAATTAAAACTTCTAGAAGAAAAATAGAAACTCCTTTTTTTTTTTTTAACGGAACAAATTTGCATTAAAACTCAATAGAGCGAATTTACAACCAAAGAGCCCAAGGTACTACCTTGTCTCGAGAAAGCAAACAAAGAAATCTTCCAAAGAAACATCAACCATGCGAAATTAGATTATCGTTATTCAATCCCACGAGTTAAGCCCTATAACCCGTGCAATGCCAACAATAAACCGACTACACGACCCTTTTAACGAGTAATTGTTGATCATCTCTAACCAGTTGGTTTGGAGAGTCAGGTGTCGAACACCCCCTTGGACTTTCACTCGGGTGAGGTAGGGTTCAGAATGACGAAGGTCATTATGCTCCGCTCGTGGATATGAAATAACACATAATCTAACGGGTAAGCTTAAAAAAACTCGCAAATACTTTAATGAAACTTAATACAAAACTAATCCAAATGCCTAATAAGGCAAACTTTCGGGCACACCAAGAGAAATTGATAACCAACATCCAAAAATAAGCTTCCATAAGAATCAACCTGCACAAGCAGCATACTACCATATAATAGTATAAAGTGTTAGTTAAAAACATGCATGCATGAATTTCCCATGAAGCCGTCCTTATATCCTTGGATATGGAACATCCATCATCACTCAGGAACAATCTGTATACCACCACAAACACAAAAGTGAAACGCATGTGGAAAAAAAAAAGAAAATGAAGACAATAAGTAAATATTACTTCCATGTGAATCTAAAATTAGGGAACGATATATCCATCATAGCCCCCATTTTGACAACAGTCGGGATAGCATTATCCATCATCACCACTGAGCATTTTTCCTCACACGCCTTATTTGCCAGTAAATCTGCCACTCCATTTCCTTCCCCATAAATATGAGTAAAAATTACCTCCATTTTGGTTCGCAAGATTCTGATACGTTGTAAAAGATTTTGAAATTCCCAGCAGCCTGGAGATGCACGAGTAATTAAATAAATAATTACTTGAGCATCCAACTCAACCCAAACTTTGTCGTATCCTAACATGTTGCAAATATCCAGCCCCTTACACACTCCATATAACTCAGCAAAATTATTAGATGCTACCCCTATGTATTCCGAAAAGGCAAAAATAATCCTACCCTTGACATCCCTTAATAAACCTCCCGCTCCAGCCTCACCCGGATTGCCTTTCGATGCCCCATCTGTATTCATCTTGACCCAACCTTGAGTTGGTGGAACCCAATTTACTTTAATAGAAATTTGTCCCACCGAATGCTTTCTTTTGACACCAATCATTTGTGCTAACCACTCATCCCCCCTCCAACACCTTGAGTCGAGTATACCAAACTTGTGGAGCAGCCGTAAATAATGGGCTACACGTATTTGCACTCGAGGGATGTGAAATTTCCACCCTTCATGCTTAGCCTTATTACGTTCCACCCAGATAAACCACAAAATCATCACCGGAATTATTCTTCTAACACTTCTACGACCTGTTCCATTGCGCCAACTTTGCCACCATATATTAAAATTGGAAGTATTAGGTAATTGGAATTCACAAAACCTTGCAAAATAATTTCCAATTTTTCTAGCACCCTCACTATTAATGAATAAATGTTCACTCGTTTCCATCATCCCATTACTACAACACACGCATTTTGATACTAATTGTATACCTTTAGCTTGGATAGTTTCATTAGTTGGTATCCAGTTATGTAAAAGACGCCATGCAAAGATTGACATCGATGGCTTAATGCAAGTGTTCCAAATATCCTCATAAATTCCGAAGTCTTCATTTGTATCCCGAACAAGATTCCAAGCTGATTTAATGGTAAAAGTTCCACTAGATGTAAGTTTCCCAAATTGGCATGTCCGAATCCCATGTGTTAAATGGCACTCTCGCAATCCTTTCCGCCACATTCAACGGGACATCTTGTATGAGTTTGTCCCAATCCCATGTTCCACCCTGCCAATATTTCGACACACTATCCATAGTGTTATAGGGATCCATCAATATTTTGTATAAAGGACCATCCCCTAACCAATTATCGAACCAAAAAGAAACTCCTCCATCACCTAAATTCCAACCGATGTGAAGTTCAGCTTTTTCTCGAATTCTTCCCATTCTTCTCCATATCGCTGATGCTCATTGTTTAATAGTTACCACCACCGGATGATGCTTCCCACAATATTTTTTATTCATAAACCTTGCCCATAGTGACTTTCCCTCTCGTAATTTCCACCAAAGTTTAATACCAAATGCCTCCACCATATCTTTCAGCCTTCGTACCTCTAGCCCTCCTTCTGCATATGGGTAGCAAACCTTATTCCAAGATGACCAATGTTGCTTTTTAACATGCTGTTTTGACCCCCAAAAGAACCGATTAAAAATCCGTTCAATCCTCTGAATAACATTGTTTGGTGGATCCAGAACCTGCAAAATATAAAGAGGCATAGAAAATAACACGCTTTTTATTAGAGTTAGTCGGCCTCCATGTGAAAGGACTGATTTTTCCCATCCACTGATACGAGCAATAATCTTGCTAATAACATGCTCATATAGTGATCCTTTATTTATGCCTTTATAAATAGGTGCCCCCAGGTACGTGAACAGAAGATCTTCTTTATCAAATCCTGTGATCCTCTTCACACGTCTTACACACCGACCAGTCGCAGCTTTTCCCATAATGAATTTTGACTTATCTCTATTAATTAGCTGGCCTGAAATTCTCTCGTAATAAGATATGAATTGCATCAGTTTTTTCATAGCCTTTTTGGATCCTTTTGAGAATATAATAGTGTCATCAGCATAGGCTAGATGACTAACCATGAATCCTCCCCCATTCTCGTATTGCATGTTCGGATTTTCTTGAAAAAGTCTCTCCAAGCCCCTTGAAAAGAACTCAGATGCCAGAATAAAAAGCGTCGGGGATAAAGGGTCCCCCTGTCTTAATCCCCTAGTTGATTTGAAAAACCCCGCACTTGCACCATTAATTAAAACTGAAAACCAACAGTTATCTATGACATTACCAACCCATTTAATCCACATATCAGGAAATCCCAATTTCTCGAGAACCATGTACAAGAAGTTCCATTGCACTCTGTCGTATGATTTTGCCATATCCAGCTTAAACTTAATATTTCCCCCTTATTTATTTCTTTCAATTTCGTGACATAACTCCTGAGCCAAAAGGATATTATCCATTATGTTTCTGCCTTTGATGAATCCCGTCTGCCTAGGAAAGATTACTCTTGGTAATATGTTTGATAACCTATTACTCATGATCTTCGTTATCACCTTATTACTCACATTGCATAGACTAATTGGACGGTAATCTTTCCAGGACCTAGGTGCATCTATCTTTGGTATCAGGGAAATTGTAGTTGTCGTGTATCCCCTAGATAGTGGCGTCCCATCAAAGAAATCGAGCACAACCTCCAACAAATCATGATTGATAATGTCCCAGCATTTTTGGTAAAAACACGAAGTGAATCCATTTGGACCCGCAACACTGAAGGGGTCAATACTCCACACAATCGCCTTCACTTCCTCCATTGTAGGAAAATTGCAAAGTATTTTTTGATCATCATTCGTCAACAATTGATTAATGCATGATAAGTCTGGAACTTCAATAGGCGTGTTTTGACCGGCAAAAACTTTTTCAAAGTATGCCGCCCCTGATTCATGGATAGCACAATGATCACTTAATTCCCGATCGTTATCAAAAATCCTTTGGATGTATCCTTTGCTGCATTTTCTTTTCACCCACGCATGATAGAATTTAGTATTTCTATCACCATCCTTTATCCAATTGCAAGCCGCCTTTTGTCTCCAAAAATCTTCCTCAACCTCAAGTTTTTGAGTGAATAGAGCCGTAGCCTTATTCATTTCACATAACTTATCTTCTGTAGGGTTCATATCGAAGTCCTGCTCACATCGTTTGGCCTATTCCTCCACTTTTTGTACCGCCTCAAACACATTTCCAAAAACTTCCTTATTCCAAGTTTTCAGAACCCCTTTTAACCGAACTAATTTTCTATGGAATTTCTCCAAACCTCTACAATATATTGGTTCGGTCCATGAGTCTTTAACCAAGCCCATAAACTGTTCATGTTGCGTCCAAACATTTAGAAACCTAAAGGAAGACGGTTTCCATTGATAATTATCTTTAATAGATATCACAATGGGGTTGTGATCCGAATACTTTAACCTTAAAAGGTGATTCACATTTGTTTGGGTAAACATTTCCTGCCAAGATTTTGAATAAAGCGCCCTGTCCAATCTTTCAAAAATACCCCGTTTAGCGTACCATGTAAATGGCGAACCCTCATACCCAGTATCCATAAGTTCGCAATCCATCATCATATTGCTTAAGTCTTCCATGGATTGACGCTTTGGAGGGCCACCACCACGTTTTTCACTAGCATGAAGGATGATATTAAAATCGCCTCCGACCATGCACGGTTCACTAACTGGCATTAAGCTACGCAAATTGGACCAAAGCACCTTCCTTTCATCCTTAGTGCATTTCGCATGTACCCATGTGCAGAATATTGGACTCCGAAGTAGAGTTGATCGAATACATACATGAAGAAATTGCTCATGATCAGATATGACATCAACCGAAAAATCATCATTGTGAAAAAACCAAATATGATTATTACAATTACTAATCATGTTACTATACCCTAACTCCCGATTCATCTGAAACCTATCAAGATTGATTTTAGGTTCAATAATTACAATAAAATTAAAATTGTACCTCCGACACAGACGACGTATACGAGCAACAGTCTTTTTATTCCCTATCCCTCTCACATTCCACATGAGCGTATTCATCATTTAATCAGGCGTGGTTTGGTAGCTTTTGCTTTTCTTGTCCTCATTCTAGTCAAAGCCAACTCCGGATTATTTTTATTTTTCCCATCAAGAGACGAACTCCTCCTATGTTTCCGGGATGACACCTCTTCCCATCCAAGCTCATTGTTCTCCCTTTCACTTGAATCAACATCAATATCATCGGTTATGTTGCATGTGACTTCAACCTCGGGGGCTAATAACGAAGGCAAGTTCCCTTCATTTTGTTTTTGATTTGCAAAAACAACTATCCCCTTCTCACCATCACCATCTTCTTGATCATGCATCATCCTTTCTTGATCTTCCTCTAAATTCTCTTCCTTATCATCCTTTTTATTTTCATTTTTTCCTCCCTCATTAGATATTTGTTTCAATGTTTCCTCCTTGCTGCCTACCTTGTCATTAGTTTGCTATTTTTTTGATTTAGTAACATTCCCTTCTTCATCCATTTTTTCTCCATTTTTATTGAGATTAGTGGCAGCTAAATTTCCCCACCCCAAATCCTTCGTATTATGTTGTCTTGGCTGTATTAAAGGAAAAACTTCATTGTTCCTCATTAGAATATAGTCGGGTATCTCCATATCTCCAATTGAAGTAGGGGCCGATCCTTCCCATTATCTTCCATTGGATTTTTTCCTCTTTTTTTTATCCAACCTTGCACGTAAGTCTTCTTCAATTCGCACATCTTCTGTATTTGATTGAAGATTTTTCTCTTGTTCAAGTTCTTTTCTCGTATAATAGGCTGCCAAGGTATGACCTCGGTGACGGCAAATGCGGCAATATTCGGGAATACCTTCATATTGAACCTTAAGTAATATCGTACGTCCATCAACCTGAATAGGGATATCCGAGTGCAATTTTTCAAGAACATTTACTTCCACACATATTCTTGCCACAACAGGATTATCAATATCAGTAGTAGCTTCATCCAATTTAAGAGGTTTACCCAATAAACTTGCTACGTGATAGAGGAACTGTCTATGAAACCAATGTGGCTTTAATCCGAATATTTTTATCCATATAGGCATCAAACTCTGGTGACCATTTAAGAACCCACATCGGAAAGCCATCAAACCCAGTTTGCTTAAGCCAAATCCTTGCGTAATCATGCGGATCAAATAAGCGTATCCAAACATGTTTTTGATCAAGAACACCTATCTTGAAGCGCTAATTGAGTCCAAGCGCAGCAAACTTTGCACGTAACCTTGTCATCGTTGGATATCCGTGGGAGAATTTACCGACTAAAGCATATTGGAAAGGGGTGCCATGAATTCATCTTCCTCCTTTGACAAAAAAATAGTTTTTCTGCCATTAATAACAACAGCAGTACCTATTACGTTGGAGTCTACCTGGCTAAAGGCCTTCTTCGAGGCTCGATCTGCTAGTACCTGCAGAAGTGGGTTGCTGCAGAGTTTGCTAGCATATGTCGTATCAGTGGCTGCTGGAGTGACTGACGGGCCAGATTGGCCCACCTGATTAAGGGGTTCCATGGTGGAACCCTAGTTCCGATAAGTTTGCATCTCAATTAGCAGCTCATATACGTAATGAGTCTTAACCAAAATAGAAACTCCTTGTTTATTTTTCTTTATCAATCCTTTAGTGCAACTCTTTAGGCTTGTTTCATTTAGCAGTGAGAGAAAACCAAAGGAAGTGGGTAACACTTAGCCAGTCACGTGGCCCACTTCTAGCCCAAACGAAATCGAATGATTGGATCATTTCACAACCTTCCAATCGTAAATACTGTATAAGTGTAAACCCTTTGTTCATGTACCCCAGTCAAGTGGGAGTCATGGTCACGTCAAACTCACTAGACTTGACCATATGTATTAATTAAAATAATACGAGATCATTCAGATCGATTTAGTGCCTCACTTAATTGTCTCTTTTTGCTTTGGCCAAAGATTTTGATATCCTTTTATCTATAATCACATAGGGTACTTTCTCACTCACTTGTGAGAGAACAAATCCATATTAGATATCCGCTAGGACTACCACTTGCCCATCAAGCCATATTTCGAGGTCGACCCCACCAACTGGTGAATTGGGTCTAACTACTATAGTGAAGTACTTGAAGTCACAAGTGCATCTTCAGCCTGATACTTCAGGTCAAAGGTTCACTCATAGCTATTACGCATAATCAGTTCTATCATTGACAGTCACAGAGTGAAAATTCATGTGATAGAACCAATGCGAGTCGTGTTCGAGCATATCAGTTCCACTGATATGCCTACAATCTTAAGCTCCTACCATCCCATGGTACTCGATTGGCACTCCCATGTTAGAGCTAAGATTGCAAAAGTGTTCTAAGTCTTTATTTGTCCATTAAATACTTCATTTTACTTGCGAATTAGATTTTAGTAATCAGGATCGATCTCCCTAGTGCCAATCTTCCTATCCCATAGGAAGTAGAGGGATCGCACTGAAAACATGGACAAAATGTTTTACACAACTTATAGATGCAAATAAGATTTATGTGAAAACTAAGGGAAAATTGCATATAACCCCCCTGTGTTATCACTTTTTAGCTGAAAACCCCCTTATGTTAATTTTTTTGCATGAAACCCCCCTTGTGTCAGCCTAAACCCTGCAAAAAACCCCGAATTCGTGTTAAATCCGTGGAAAGTATCATACACGCACAGTGTATTTGATGTAGGGTTGGGGGTTTCGTGCAGGGTTTAGGCTGATACAAGGGGATTTTGTGCAAAAAAATTAACATAAGGGGGTTTTCAGCAAAAAAGTGATAACACAGGGGGTTATATGCAATTTTCCCAAAAACTAAATAATGTCTATTATTATAAATATCAATTAAGTTTATTATAAGAAAGATGCCCTATCATTCAATCCTCTATGGCATCTGAGAGCATAATCCTATCAACTTAGACACTGAAGAATAATGTGTTTGATGTCTTCTTTTGCTATGCCACAGATTCCACAAAAACCATCTACCTCAATCCTTCGGAATCGTAAATTTTGCACGGAAGGTAGGGAGTTTTGGCAAAGCTTCCAACCAAATAATCTTACTTTGGGCGTGTTGGTCTCAAGTGGCATCCGAAAGGGTTTAGAAGGGGAGGGGGTTGAATAGACTCTGAAGTCTTTTTCGACTTCAAAAATTTCGTATTAAAATGAGTTTTGGATGCTTGAAAATGTAGACGCTTGGCTGAGCGTTTAATTGAAGGTTGTCTTAAAAGGTTAACTTAGACTTAAGATTTGAATACCGTAACCAGATAGGGTTCAATATTCAGTTCTTTAATTAGTGTTAGCACAGCGGAATGATTTTTAGATTTTCTCTTTGAAAGATTTAGCGTCACTAAAAAGTTTTGGTTGCTTAGAGTTTTTAATCGTTTTAACAAAGTGTTCTATTAGTCAATTATGCAATAATATGATTGAGATAAAATGCAAGTAAAGTAAAGAAACAGGATTTGAAAGGTTTGTTGGGTGGTGTAATCCCAACTACATCCTTCTTCTCCTTTGAACACTTAGAGGCAATCCACTAAAATGATTCACGAAGAGTCGCACAAAAACTTCTACAAATTAGGGAGAGATGGATATGGATGACTGGAGCTCCTTTGGTCACACAGATTTCTGCTGCAAGACACTTCTATCCTCTTGTTTCTTTCACCTAGAAATAATACAAGTATCCAACTTCGGCTTTAGACATATTGTGAGACTGGACGGGGGTTTTGTCAAGTGTGAGGCTGGACGGGGGTTTTTGGAAAGTTCAAACAATTTGGAATATTTCAATAGTAGTGTAGGTTTCTTCTGAAAAAGATGTTTGAGATATTGTTTGACTGTCTCAAGGGATTCCTTTGATGAAGACCCCTCTGAGGGGTAACATGACCAAATCGAGACCCATTTAATAAAAAGGAGTTGGGGACTGAATTCACACACATCATAACTAAATCGACACATAATCTATCATACCCTAACCTTACCAACACCTTCTCTAAGAAAATCCACTCGACGCGGTCATAGGCTTTGCTCATGTCCACTTTTAGGGTAATATGTCCTTCTTTGCCCCATGTTTTGTGCTTCAGAAAATGGCTAATCTCATAGGCAACAAGAATATAATCTGAAATATGCCTACCAGAAATAATAGCGGACTGAGATTCAGAAATAATGTGAGGGAGGTAAGGTTTCATCCTATTAGCAATTATTTTAGAAGTGAGCTTATATATCACCTTACAAAGACTTACAGGGTGATATTGAGTTATAAGCTCAGGATTATTAGTTTTAGGGATTAATGATAAGAGGCATTTTTACGTGTTTTTAAGCCCCTTTGCGTTTATGTCTTAGGTTCATTTATCGCTTGATTCTTGCCACATGTGCGTTTAATTCGTGCATTAAGTGATTTCAGGTCTTAAATGGATACAATCAAAGAACGGGATGAAAAATGACGTATAAAACAAGTTTAGGCCAAATTGCTATGCACCCCTACGCCTAGGCGCCATCTTGCCCACGCCCGGGCGCCGTATCTACACCACTTTCCACGTTCGAGCGCTTTTTCCGTATGTTTAGAGACCGAATTGGATGAAGTTTCCTTCTACAAAGTTGTAGAACTATGTGTTAGCTTCAAATGAGGACTTGAAGCATCCAAATCGGAGTTTTGTGGAGAGAGTTATGAAGGAAATACAATTATTGCGCCAGACAGAGGCAAATACTCCCAACATTCTGCTGACGGCGCCCGAGCGCCATAATTCCCGCGCCTAGGCGTGGCCACATCCGAGATTTGATTCCTTTCAGCAAAAAGATCATCATTTGATGGGGGAATGGAACATTTAAAGCCAAGAGGTCATCACATGTATGGGAGGGATGTCATAAGTATGTTTCTTACTAGATCTACTTTAGGGAATTTTATACTGCTCACTTTAAGAGTAGTGGAGGACACACTAGGGGGGGCACACACTAGGAGCTGATTTGTTGTGGTCTTCTTAAGGCATTTTTTGAGCAATTGACCGAGACATCTGGGAGGAGGAGAGAGAGGGAGGCATTTTGGCCATCACTTTTCACTCATCACCATTTCTTCATCACTTTTGGAGGGGAACAAAGAGAGAGGAGCTAAGGATTGAAGATCAAGAGAGCAAAGATCCATCATCAATCAATTGAGGGAGTTTTAATTATTTGCATTTACATGTTCATTTCCATGAGTATGTATATGTTTGTATTAGATTTTCTTAAGGCTTTGATGAGAGGCTAATATTGTAGAACTAAGGCCATGTGAAGGCCAAATTTATGAATCAATATATGTGAAGTTGCTCTTTGTATTAATTCTCCTATTGCTTTGTGTGTTAATTCTATGCTTTTATTCCAATCATGTGTTTGATCACCATATGCTTGCTATCTTGCCTAATCTAGTTGTTCGAGAGAAAATAGATTAGGGTGCAAGAGAATTAACACATCATCCGAAACAAATGAGGGATTGCCCTAGAAATAGGTAAAGATTCCCGGGTGTTGTTAGCCGGATTCGTTCGGGAAGCTCTAGAACGTTAATGCGTGATTTTTGATTAGATTCTCGGATAGACATATTTAGAGAACCGTCAATTAATCATAGGATTATTATGTGCCGAGACATCGGGTAATAGTTAATTTAGGAGTTTCCACCAAAGCAATAGGAGTATAATAATTCGAAGAGTAGCTCATATATATTGACGAGTAGATTCGGTTGTAGCATGTGCCTTAGTCATTTTATCATACGTGAGATTAAATCTATAGTACGTTTCTTTTTGGTTCGTTAATTGCTTACTCGTTTTATTGCAATCTACTTTTGTTCATTTTCATTAATCATAAACTAAAATTCAAGTTTCCGTGGTTCGACAACCCGGACTTTTGGTCCACTTATTACTACATACGTCTAGTGCACTTGCTATCATAGCACGTTAGCTTTTAGCGTGTCAATTAACACAATGTGAGTAAAATTCATCTTAGATAAGAAACGTTTATGATTAAGGAAGTTTAGAACACACAAAGAAATATTAGAGCCAACAATCGGCTAAAAACGTTGGAAAATAATGGGTGACATACCGTCAGGGCATGGTGATTTAAGAGCATGCATTTGAGACAAAGATTTGGCCACCTCCTCTGCCGTATATGTTTCCCGAATAGATTGGTTCATCTCAGGGGTGACTCGGGACTGGATGGCACTGATAACTTCCTCAAGAAGCTCCATGCTGGGCAGGATGGACGAGAAAATGCGATGAAAATGACGCAGCACTATCCCGTGGATATCTCGTTTCTTGTCACACACAACGCCATGTTCATTTCGGAGCCTAGTAACTACATTAAGGCCTGTGATCCGCTACTCATGCATGAAAATACTTAAAGTTTTTGTCACCCTCACACATTCAATGAGTCTTACTTCTCTGTTGCTAACCTGCCTCTTCCTGCGCTCGTATCTCATCTAGTTCTATTTGGATTCCCGTTATTTTATCCTTGGCTTCTTTGGTAATCTGAACCTTAAGAGATATAATAAGTTTTTTCCTTTAACTCTTTAATGCGATTCGGAACCGCTCCAAAGCTCATCCCGCTCCAGTTTAGTGACCCGATCCTACACTTTTTTATATTATTCTAGCCTCTAGGTATGTAAGTATGGCTCAGCCCCTCCACACAGATCCCTGGATTCTTTCATTAAATTTTCGCATTCGTTAGAACGAGCTTCAAAGTTTGACCTTAATTTCTCATTAATTAATTGGAGATGCACGGTCTACCGGCGGATTTGTGCCCTTAAATATTAGAGGCCTCGAGTTCTACTCTCACAAATATATTAATCTTTATCTACTTTCTTAGAGATTGTAAATTGCTAATAATTATTAAAATTTGGATGTCGATTGATATTTTTTATATGTATCATCTAAACAATTCTTTTTTTGAAATAATCCTGATAAATATACTCCATGTGTCCCACCAAGGATGTGTGCAAATGTGAGTTCTTTTGTCCTTTCTTATAAAAGTAGGATAATTGTTGGGGTTGTTATTGTTTTCCTATCATTTTAATTTTAAGAAATTGAATTTTTTCTTACCATAATAAAATCACCTGTTTAAGCAAAGAAGTTTTATGTACGACAATAAACGATAGATAACAAAATAAAACTCAAAATTATTCACTTTTCATTTCTTTTTTGTTTTGTTTTCTATATTAGATTAATTTTCTAAATCTAATGCATTTGTTTATGAACCTCGACTCAAATTTGATGATTTATCATATGTTTTATGGAAAATTACACACAAATCTCCTTACTTATTGTGTAATTACTAAATTCTTTCACTTTTTGGATATTACATAAAGCCCCCTCCAAATTAATGTTAGATAATATAATATCTTTCTAGTATTTATGTTAATTGAGGTTTTTTTATGTTTCCTTGTATTTATCTTTTCGTTGTGTAGGAAATTGAATTCACATCACACATAAAGAAGATTGGATCGACTTACCTATAAACGCAGCGGAAACTTGTTGATCCATATGTCCCGAATCTGACTCGTCTACAAGTCGTCTTCATTGAATCACGATCATGTCTTCACTTTCCTCGCTATGGTGGATCAACTACCAGAGCAATCCACTTGTATTTGCACACCTTAAACCCATGGAAACTTGGTGATTCTCCAAAAAGGGATTGAGAGAGAATAGAAAACGTGGGGAGAGAAGATAGAGAGAGTTTCTGGGAGAAATTCCGCGATGTCAGTTGTTTTTCCAAGATGAAAGGGATCTGATCTAAATATCAGATTTCCTACACAAGAAAGAGTCCCATTTATTCAGGATTCTACTGCCACCAAATATGGCATTAAATCCAACTAAAATATGAATGTCAATTGGCTCAAGGATCCAAACCCCACCCAATTTCCTACACCTTGTTCATAGTTAGGATTTCTTGTTTACCAATTACATATATCTCTATAAATATGTTACTCAATAATACAAGTTCCCTACGGGGTTTTCTCTAATCTAACATGGTATCAGAGTCATGGTTTCGAGCCATGGTATCTCGATCCCTCACTTCTGTCATCCTCAATTCGCCGACCCCGTCCAGTGCACCTTATCTAGTTTAGTTTAGTGTAGTTTTTTTTTCTTTATCTTTGTATATGTAGTCGCCGCTCACCCTTGAAAAAACAAGGACTTGAGTCGCCGCATTATTTAATGGTTTTCAGACGAAACTGCTCCACATTGAGAAGTATCTTCGTCAAACCGCCGCCTTATTTACTGATTTCCAGACGAAACTGCTCCATCTTGAGAAAAGTATTCGTCAAAATCTCTCTACTAAGCATTCTTTATGCCCGGACTATCGTAACATCTTTTCTCAATTTTTAGTTTAGTCTCAATGCTCAAGACTCTCACGTTTCGACTGCAGGGGAGTGTTGAATAAAATAATATCTTTCCATATCTTTCTAGTATTTGTGTTAATTTAGGTTTTTTTATGTTTTCTTGTATTTATCTTTTCCTTGTTTATAGTTAGGATTTCTTATTTACCAATTAAATGTATCTCTATAAATATGTTACTCAATAATACAAGTTCCTTGCGGGGTTTTTCTCTAATCTAACAATTAAAACATTTCTTACAACTATACCTTTTGTACATTTCAAAAATTGCTACAATTTTACCCACAATAAACCTTAGAAATAGGCCCCTTTCAAGGGTGTGTTGATAATTTTAAAAAAGTGAAAGAAATAGGCCCCTTTAAAGGGTATGTAATTTTTCTTATATTTAATGTTACACGTGTTTATCCTTCTATCAATTTGCTCCATCCCTTAAAGTTGATTTTCATGTTTCTTCATTCAACTATTTTTTTTCCATTCATATTAAAGGATCATTTTTAGTGGTTCTGCCAATGTTTATGTTTGTCACATTTTTGTGATATATGAGTATGCACAAAAATATGTATTACAGTCAAGGTTTTGAGATTTCTCTCTCGGTGCACGCTAGGCTAACGTGCACCAACAAAAACCTTCAATGGCGAAACGAAAAATTAGGCGTACGACGGCAACACCAGCGACTCCACCTGATCAAAGCAAGGCGGTGCCACCTAATTTGGACCAAACTTCTCCTTCAGCGGCGAAGATTGGGTCTACAGCAGCGATTGAAACAGATCCAATTGAGGAAGAAACCCTAACCATGGAAAGGGAAGAACAACTACCACTGAGCTTGGGGGAACAAAGGGTGATTGAGGGGGACGCGCAAACCCAAAAGAATCCGACTGTGGAGAAACTAATCGATACGGAGCGCAAGCAATACAGACGTTGGAGCGATTTGTTCTCAAGTAATCGAGAGGGGGCAAATGGGATGGCTCTGGATAAAATTGAAGGTACAGGGGAGGAAATCGAGCTTACCAGAGATGATATAGAGAATGAGATAGCATATTGGAGGTATTCCCTATCCGCATTTGTAGTGAGTCAGGATTTACCAACTCATGTCATGGTTAATTTCCTGAAAATGAGATGGCAAGAAATGCCCAGGATTATTAAACATGAGAAGGGTTTTTTTGTGTTGAGGTTTAACACAGAGAAGGATATGGAAACAGCTTTGGCAAGAGGAAACCAATTTTATTACTCCAAGCCTTTAATACTCAGGAAGTGGAAGGCAGGGGTAGACATGGAGGCAGAGTTGAAAACTGTTCCAGTGTGGGTACAACTTCCAAATTTGCCACTGAAAATGTGGGGGAAAACCAGCTTGAGTAAAATTGCCAGTAAAATAGGGGATCCCCCACACACTGATGAAATGACAGCTAAAAAACTTAAGTTGGAGTATGCTCAAGTGCTCGTAAATGTGGGGGTGGGGAAGGAATTACCTCAATCCATACACATACGAAGTGGGGTGGCTGAAAAGGTAATCACTCAGAAGATCAAGTATGAGTGGACTCCCTTGTTATGCAAAAGATGTAACTCATGGGGACATCAAGAAGGAGGATGCAGAAAACAAATCACACAAAAGTGGCAGATTAAACAGAAAGTAGTAGAGAAAGGAAAAGGGATAATGAACCAGGAGAGTGTACAAATAACCAAAGCACCAGAAGTTGAACAACAGAATACAGGAGAGTGCTGTTCTAGGCAAACTCCTATACAACTAGAGCAGGGGGCTAACCAAAGGCAGGAATGGCAGGTAGTCACAAACTCAAAACAACGGAAGGGACAATCTTGGACAGGAAATAAGACATCCACAGAAGTTCATCATGCACTAATAAACTTGTTCCAAGTATTGAGCCAGGCAAGAGTAAATGTTGAGAGTGAAGGGGTTCCACATCCCATGCCCCCTGATCCATGCATATAGGGGCCTGGAATATAAGAGGCCTCGATACAGCTGAAAAACAGGTGGCTGTGAGGCAATTAATGGGTAGTCAGAGGCTAGATATTATGATTATAGTGGAAACCAGAGTAAAACCACAGAAGTATCAGGCAGTGAGAAGGAGTTTTAGCCAGGACTGAACTGTAATAAATAACTATATTGCAGCTGAGAATGGTAGAATTTGGGTGCTATGGAATAATAGAACTACAAAGGAGTTGGTGATTCAGGTGAGTGCTCAACAGATCACTTGTAAGATAGAAGTAGCTGATAAGAAGTTTATTTTGACAGCAATATATGGGTTAAATGATGATATTGGTAGAAAGAATCTTTGGGCAGAATTGGGTAACCTAAAGGTTACTGACCCTGGATATTATTGGGAGATTGGAATGCAACACTACACTACAATGAGAAAATGTTGAGTGATGGACAGTATGATGGGGGAAACGAGGACATGATCAATTGTGTGGATAATTTGGGCATTGAGAATATTCCCTATACAGGGAATCTTTATACTTGGAGTAACCATCAGGGGAGTAGTACCAGAGTATATTGCAAGCTTGATAGGGTTATGGCCAATGGTGCATGGTTTATGATGCATGATAATAGTGTAGTTAGGTTTCCGAATAATGATGTATCAGATCCTATGATTTTGGAGATGAAGGAGTTGAAGTTAGGGCACTCCACATTTAGATTCTTAAATGGTTGGATCCGTCACCCTGGATTCATGGATATGGTCATTTCTGAATGGAGGAAGGAGTATACTGGATGTAAGATGTTCAGAGTTACTCAAAAGTGTAAGGCCTTGAAGCAAAGGTTGAAACAAATGCATAGGGGCACATACTCAAATATTTCAAAGAAAGTAAAGGAGACACAAATAAAGCTGAGGACTACCAGAGATGAATTACAGAAACAACCTTTTGATGAGATATTAATCCAAACAGAAAACGAGGTGTTTGCTGAATTGAAAATCAAGAAGAAAATGGAAGTTGAGTTCCTGAAACAGAGGGCAAATGTAGAATTCTTCCAGCAAGGGGATGAGTGCAGTAGATACTACTTTGCTAAATTGAAAGCTAGAACTGGCCAAAACAAGATGTCCACCCTCCAAACAAGTACAGGATTGTTGGTAACAGATTCCCAGGGCATAAAAGATGAAATTCTGAGTTATTACACTGATTTACTTGGTTCACCAGGTAAAATGGTTGAACACCTTAACCATGATGCCATAAAGAAAGGATACACTCTTACAACAGAGGACAAGTTAGACCTGCTAAAACCAGTAAATAAAGAGGAAGTGAAGAGGATACTATTTTATATTCCTGAAGAAAAGAACCCAAGGCCTGATGACTTCACCTCTTGTTTTTTCAGAAAAACATGGAGTGTTATCGGTGATGAGGTCTCCCATGCAATTATTGACTGTTTTAACAAAAGGAAGCTGTTGACAGAACTAAACCACACAATGCTGCATTTGGTCCCAAAATGCACAGCCTCAACCAACATGAGCGATTTTCGACCTATTGCGTGTTGCACAGTGATGTACAAAATCATATCTAAATTGTTATGTGCTAGAATACAAAGTGTCCTGCCTAAACTAATTGATCATTCACAAGGGGCTTTTGTGAAAGGGAGGAGTATAGTTGAGAATGTTGTTTTGTGCCATGAACTTGTAAAGGGGTATAAGAGGAAAGAGATCTCCCCTCGGGCAATCATGAAAATGGATATCAAAAAAGCTTATGATACTCTGGGATGGGGGTTTCTTAAACATATTGTGGTAGCTTATAGGTTTTCAGAGGAGATAACAAAGTTTATCATGCAATGTGTTACCACAGTCAGGTTTTCATTTATGGTTCATGGCTCAGTTTTTGGTTATTTCCATGGTCAAAGGGGGATTAGGCAGGGAGACCCATTGTCTCCATATCTATTTGTACTTGCAATGGATTACCTGTCTAGGAATTTAAAGTTGTTACAGGAAGAAAAGAATTTCAAATATCATCCAAAATGCAAGAGGGTTGGATTGATTAACCTATGTTTTGCTGATGACCTCATGGTATTTTGCAAAGGTGATGTGCAATCAGTGAGTCATATTAAGCAGAAGTTTGAGCACTTCTCTGAAGTTTCAGGGCTCAAGGCTAGTCTGGAAAAAAGCCGAATAATTTGTGGGGGAGTGGATGAGGAGCTAAAACAGAAGACACTGGATATAACTGGATTGATGGAGGGAGAAATGCCTATGAGGTACTTGGGTGTGCCTTTAATTTCTTCCAGGTTAACAATACAAAATTGTAGAGGTCTTATAGAAAACATTATGGCAAAAATAACATCCTGGACTTCGAAATTTCTTACTTTTACTGGGAGAGCCCTGTTAATAAAATCAATGATATATGGTGTGCAAATGTATTGGAGTTTAATTTTCCCAATGCCACTTACAGTCATTCATGAGATAGATAAACTTTGCGGAGCATATTTGTGGACCGGGAAAGTAGAGGGACGTTATCAGGCGCCAGTTAAATGGGATGACTTATGCTTACCAAAAGCTGAGGGTGGCCTGGGGCTCTTTTCTCTGTCTCACTGGAATATTGCAGCTATACTAAAAAACATTTGGAATATAGCTGCTAAGGGGGATACCATGTGGATCCGCTGGGTCAACGCTTACTATCTTAGGGGTACATCAATGTGGATGGTACAAGCAAAACAGGCAGACTTGTGGATTTGGAAACGAATGTTGGGTATTAGAGATAAGCTTCTAGATGCGGTGGATACACTTCATAACAAGTGGAGGCATGGAAAATACATAATAAAGAGTGCATATGAACACATAACAGAACACAATGATGAGGTGAACTGGAAAAAACTGGTATGGGGAGTTGGGCCTATAGCAAGGCATCGTTTTATTGTATGGATGGCCGCTCTTGACAAACTAAAAACCAAAGAGTAAATTAGCAGGTGGAAGGAGTTGGACAATAAGCAGTGTGTGTTGTGTAACTGTGATGAAGAGACTAGAGATCACTTATTCTTTAGATGTGAGTTCACAAAAGAAGTTATGCAGAAGAGCTGGGTGAAACTGGGAATAAGATGCCAGGTAGAATGAAACTGGGAATAAGATGCAATCAGGTAGAATGGGAACACATTCTTCGCTGGGGTATGAGTATTGCTAAAAGGAAAACTGTTAACAGCCGGAAAAGAAGGGCCATGTTTGCTGCGGTGATATACACTTTATGGTTAGAGCGAAATAGTAGGATCTTTACAAAAGAAAAAAAAAGGGTAAATAGTATAGTTGAGAAAATTTGGTATAGTTTAAAATGTAAGTTTGACTGTTAGAGAATCGGGTATGCCTGGTGGTTTATGTAAATGAGTTTGTTTGAATGAAAAAACTTACCGAGTTCCAAAAAAAAAAAAAGGTATTACACGATTATTCAGCAAATAACTTAACTACCAAAGTGGAGGCAAAAATGGGGAAGCTATATTCCACTTACCTTATAAATTTCTACTAGATTTTCTCAACTTGAAAAAACTGAACTAAAATGTTCATCAGGCCAAGTGATTAGTTAAGCCTACTAAATCAAGTTGTAGATAAGAGATTTTATATACACTAGCATAAAGTACGTGCGTTGAACGCGGACATCTGATTCTTGTAATACCATTTTAGAATTTAATGATGAAGTTAATATCTCTTTTTTAGTAAATAAAATATATTATTTCGAAGATATATTATGTTGGATTCGATATCTCTCATCGAGTTAAGAAGTGTTGACTCGATGAGAATATTATTTACTATAACAGTATGTTTGAATGTGGAAAAATGAATCAATGGACTGGCGTTGGGGAATTCGGGGGAACGGGGGGGAGGGGGGGTGGATTTCAAGGGGTAGTGGGGAACTATTTACTCTATATAAGGTGTGACTATAGATGACTGATTGCTCGTGTGTTTTATTTATTTGTTGTTTTCCTTTTAACAAGTTTTTTCGCATGGAATATGAATGAACATTGATTTAATTTTGGGTCTTATGTTTTCCATTTTCCGTCCAGCATAGGGAGGAAAAATTGGAGAAGCTTGTTTTTCATGTTCTTTTACATTTTTTTTCCAATTATTAATCTAATTAAAAAAGTAATTTCTTTTGTTAAGTAATTAAAAAGTGGGTTACATCATTATTATCGCTAAGTAACTAAAAAAGTGGGTTACATCATTATTATTGCTAAGTAATTAAAAAAGTGGGTTACATCATTATTGTCTCTCTTTACTATAGAATAAGAAGAAACAGTTAAAAGCACCATTGAATTTATAGTTTACTCATCCTATTTTTTCTAACATTATTATTTCCCATCACTCTCATTGAATTTGATGGTGAAAATTGCACCCAAGTTCATTTAGAGGAGCCCCAAATTTCTGAAAAGCCAATGTTTAAAACTACTTAGAGCAATTATCGAATCTAGCTAAGCATAACTTAATCTCAAATAATTTACATTCCTCGACTCATTTTTGTCTCTTGGTTAAAACCAAAAACTTGAGTTGTAGAATGGATAACAATCATTCATGGACCTTGTAGTAAAGAGATATACCCGATTCAAAAAATAAAAATGGACACCCAAATAAGCAACTCTATATTTAAAAATTTAGCATGATGGTATGTTGTCAACCACATATGTTGATCATGCGTCTCAAAATTCAAGGATTCAGATTCCCTACATCATCGGCTATATATTTTTGTGCATGCCTCTCAATTATGGTAAGAATTAAACCATAGTGTATGAACTATTCTCCATTTGCTAACAAAATTCTAAATCACACAATTTGTCTGGCACAATGCCGACTACAATGTAAAAAGATGTAAGTGATCTTATCATCATCATGAAAATAAAATTTTCCATATCTAATTGTTTGTACTAAGAAGAGTTTTTGGGCACTAAATACATGAAAAGCTTTTTGTTCAACATTGAAAGACATATTTATAACTATATATACATGTTTTTTAAATAGTCATTAATCATTATAATTAATGGAAATGACCTTTTATTTCCTCTTTAGCATGTTTGTATCACATGGATTTCATTTTAAATATATTTATATTTTTTAACCTTAATAATAATAATAATAATAATAATAATAACTACTATAGGTAGTTCAAAAGCATAACCATATTTATTATACAATAATAAAATTCATTACTCACTTATTAATCAATAGTTAAGTATTGAGGCAAAATGTGTCTTTTTACATTTGGAAGAAACAATTTGAAGATCCATACTTTTATAGTAGTATAGATATAATAATAATAATAATAATAATAATAATAATAATAATAATAATAATAATAATAATAATAATAATAACAACAACCATAGGTACACTACAAAAAAAAAAAGATTTTTAGTGACGGTAATCTTAGTGATGATAATGCGATTGTCACTAAAGGCATATTTGTAGTGACGTAGTGACGACATTTATTGTTATCACTAATTATTGGAAGCAACCATTTTTAGTGACAACATTCTATTTCATCACTAAATTTTGTCACTATAAATTTGGCGCCATTTTCAGATGACGGTGGGAAATAATAGCTGTCACTAAAACTGATTATTATAGTGACACTATTAAAAATTATCACTAAAATTCTTACAAAAGCATTTAGTGTCAGTAAAAAGTTGTCACTATAAACTTATAGTAATAGTGATAAGAAACTTTTGTCACTAGAATAGTTAGTGTCAATAAACAAATGTCATTAAAAACGTATACCATTAGTGACAAAGATCATTATCACTAGAATATTTAGTGTCAATAAGAAACTATCACTAAAAATATATACCATTAGTGACAATGAACTTTGTCACTAGAAATTTTTTATACGGAAGTTGTATATGCCAAATATATTATTAATAATAAATATACGCCAAGTTAATAGTCATATTTTCTCAAAATGTTTGAAACAATTTGCCGCCATCAAATTCTCAAATCTCTACATATTGATGCTTGAGATTTGTAAATATTAAAATATTTTGCATTGGACAAATTAATAAATTTGATAACATATATATATGTGCACACACACGTGCATATAAATCCTATACTGTAGTAATAATCAACGATCGCACTACTACTAATATCTAATCCTATTGAAAACGAAAAATAATAACAAAAAATATTTAACGAATCAATTATATTTTTTTGGGTAGTGGTGGCTGTTAAGAAATAATTCCGCTATATATGCAAAAATCCTTTTTCATATTAATATCTTTTTTATATTATTTATTAATATAATATTTGGAAACCAAACATTTGTGTCTTTTTGAACAAGTATGGTACTTATAATTCTCTAAAGTCATAATATCCATTTTGCGTTCTCATCACTAATTAGAATAAGAATTTAATTCTATTCTACTCATTTGAAACATGAAAGGATGCATATATCTACCTAGTTAGTTGAAAATCCAACAAAGCAATGAATAAGGCCTCTCATTTACGTAATTTGGTCATAATAGTCAACTATGGTGGGCATAACATTTATCATACATCTATCTGAAAGTTTATCCTATAATTACCTTAGAAAAACACTACCTCTCTTTATCAAAATTATGTTGTGAGGCATTACATGGAGTTAGCGATTTCTTTAGAAAATTATGTTCAAAGGCATTGAATACAGTTGAACTGGAACATCTTGAGGATCAAATTGCTTTGACGTTGTGCAAGTTAGAAAGAATTTTTCCACTAGCATTCTTTGATATCATGATGCATTTACCTATTCATCTGGTACGAGAGGTAACATTAGGAGGGCCTGTACAATATCGATGGATGTACCCTATTGAAAGGTAAGATATATTTAATGTCAGTAAGATATTATGTAGCTTTATATTTTTTCAATGTTTCCTTCTTTTTATGAGTTAAGTCAAACATGCTCTATAGGTACTTATATAAACTAAAGCAATACGTTGGTAATAAGGCTTTTCCAGAAGGATTAATGGCTGAGGGTTATATTGCTGAAGAGTGTTGAACTTTTTGCTTGATGTACTTGAACGATATTAAGACACAATTCAACAAAGCAGAACGTAATTATGAAAGGCATAGAGGTAGATCGCGAGAAAGATTGTCTGTGTTTTCTGAAAACTCACGTCTTGTAGGGAAAGGTGTCTATGATTATCTTGATGAAAAATCGTGGAAACAGGTTCATTCATATGTGTTGAAGAATTGTGATAAAGTATTGACATTCATGAGGTACTATGGTATTGCATTATTGTAACTATGTTTTTGTTCGCACTTTAAGTATTATATTTGATTTTTGTATTGTCCAATTATTTGAATTAAATATATTTTGTAATTTAGTGAACACAAGGAAGAACTTAAACAAAATGGTTGCAGAAATGTGGAAAAGAATCACGAGGAGTTTTTCGCTAAATGGCTTGAACGACGTGTAAGTCTTATTTTACAAAAAAAAAGTGCTTTACATTGTTTAATTTGATTTATCATTCATTGACTCAAATTCCACTAATAGATTGAAGTGGCGTCAAGTGAAGAAACTTCACTTCTTACTGAGGATCTCTTGCACTTAGCATACGGCCCCGACAAACGGGTAACTCATTATGAGGTTTGTATTGTCAATGGTTTAAGGTTTCACACTAAGCAACGTGAGATGAATAAGAAAACTCAAAATTCTGGTGTGGTTGTCAAAGTTGAGGAGGAATCAGGATTTCGAGATTATTATGGTGTTTTGACAGATATAATTCAACTGGATTATTTGAGAAACCATCACGTGTTGTTGTTTAAGTGTGATTGGTTTGAGGGTAAGTCAGTCCAGAAAGACAAGTACAGCTACACGAGCATTAACACATCAAAGCCATGGAAGAACAATGAGCCATATGTGTTAGCATCTCAAGCACAACAAGTGTTCTATGTTAATGACATCAAATTAGGCAATGACTTGAAAATTGTAATTGAAGCACAAGGTCGAAGCTCATGGATTGTACTTGAGAGCAAAGCAGATGAATGTGTAATTACTAAGGCTCTGTTTGTTTATGTTTTTGAGATAAAATTTTGAAAATTTCTCGGGAAATGCGTATTACGTGGATTCGTGTAAGAATTGATGTGATGTGTATTGTGTTTGTTTATGTTTTTAAATAGTGATTGAGATTTGTAAAATGTGCCAAATCAATAATAATTGGTTGATGTATGATGAGTTAAATAATTGAGTTAGTTATTTGTGTAATGATTATGTGAATAAACAAATAATAGAATAAGATAGATAGGTATAAAAAGTTAATTTAATATTAATATATTTTGAAATTTAAAATTTGAAATCTGAAATTTATTATTAATATATAGTAAAAGTGAAAGATTGAATAAAAAAGTAATGATTGGATGAAATGATGTTGATTGATAAATGTGTGAAATGATTGATATAGTGAGTGATAGGTAGTTATATGGGAGATTGAAAAAGTTAAGTTGAAAAAAGTAGAATTTAGATGAAAATGGTTTGTGTTGTGGATTTTTAGAATTTTGTGATCCAGGATATTGAAAATAGAATTTGAAAACATAAACAAACAAGGCCTAATGAATCATGCCAACAAAATGATCTGCATAATACAGTTGAAATGCAGGACTTTACTAGTGATCATATAGATTTGCATAGGAATGATATCCCACCTATAACCATCAATTCAAATGGAGTGATACCTGAGGAAGAGCATGTTGACATATTTGTTGATATTCGAGATGAAGACGAAGATGAAGATTGCACATTGGCTGAATATGACGAAGAAGATGAAGAAGAAAATGCCAACGAAGAAGATGATGAAGAAAATGCTGATGACAGCGAGGATGATTGTAGTAGCTACTCTACTACTTGATCATTTGCACTTGCTTTGCTGATTAAAAGGTTGAACCTTGAAAGCACTCTCATGTTGACCTTTTCTTATGCGTATTTTAATTTTGTGGATTGTGGCCTTGTGGGTATTACGTCTAATGACTTGTGTGAAAATGAATACCATCGTATTTTCTTTTTCGAGAGATTCTCTAAACAGTTTCATTCTTCTCTTATTCTAGGGTAAGCCCCTTTTATGAAACGAATTTGCACATTGTTTGACATGGTAGCATCATACGCTCTAATTGATGCCCTCTTATACACACCAATTGGATCATCAAAAAATTGATTAACACAGTAGATATTTAGTGTACCCAACTCAGTTGCTTACGACAACATGTACAGAATGTAGCTTAGCTCGCAATCAGAACCCGAGAAGTTGAAGATCGTGACCTCATTCAATGCCTCCAATCCCATTGCTTACAACTTCCAGTCCTTTATGTAGTTGGATACACTAATGTTCGCGTTTTCCCATGGTGCACCCTACACATGTTAAGTCAATTACAATTTTATTTTAGAAACCCAAACAAAGAACGTGTTTAATAACTAATAAACGACAAACCATAAAACTTAAAATTTTACCACCAAATCGACTTTAAGCTCATTCAAGCTTGTACATCTACTGGTGAGCACCAATGTGACAGCAAGATTGTCAACCAGCTTCGAACACCTGATCTCTAGGTTGTGCATATTAACAAAAAAGTACCTCACCATAATGCGATGTAGGGACTCCACACTTGCCAACCTCTAAACAAACAATTACAAAAAAAAAGGAAATCAAAACAACTTCTTAAAAGCATTTGCACTTATTCAAACAATGATAGATAGATATACCCTAACAAAATCAACCAGGACACTTGCTCGTTCGCTGGACAGCAATTCTTTCGTCATTTTTACAACCTCTCGAAGTAGTCGGTATGTCGAGCCAGTTGATCCGATGTAATTTCGATGACGGTGTACTATCCACTGTAAAGAACGAGGTAACGGCCCCAATACTTGTAAATGCCCCGGACCTTGTTCGTCTTGTTTCAATAAAATAATAAGGACATCTACATTGGGGAAGTGTACTTTTATATTCACATTTCCTTGGGCCCGATTGAATGTCATCTTGAATATTTTTACAGAAGGCAAATATGCCTCAAATTCTGTTAGTCCTCTAAAATCACAGTTGAATAACTGCAAATCATTCAACTCGGGACACCATTTTCCAAGGCGGGAAGAAAATGTGTTATCATACAGCACAATGTGCTTCAATATGAGTCTTTTTAAATTTCGTAAATTATATCTATCTTCCCACCTAACAATGTAATTCGGTAGATATAATTTTAACTGAACAAGAGTTTGTGACAAAAACAGGCCGTTAGGGAGTGAAGTGGACAACCGGCCGACTAATTTCAGTATACGCACAGAATGATCTATTCCAAATGCCACCCACTCTTGCCTTATCCAATGCAATTCCTTGGCCCCCATTGGTAACTTAAAGCTCAAGGTTTCAACCACACTTTCATTATGTTCAAGTATAGTGCGATTAACAAAATGAATAAAATCTAAACCATGATAACCCCTTTGTTCGAAACGGTTAATATCGAATAAAAGAGTAGGGATGAAATACCAACAATGTTGAAAATATTTTGATAAAAGACCCAATCGGGCTGCCTCCACAATGCATGCATCCCTTGATAACCTTCCCATAACATGAAAAATTATATCCTCACAAAAGAAACTAAATCCATTATTAAAAATTGTACCTCGTTCCATGGTTGTAGAAGATGATCTTCACAAATATCCCCTGTTTATACTCTGAAAATTCTTTGTAGGGTTTGGTGGAGGAAGAGAATGTGCTCACTAACTTTAATTAACCTTAATTATACTATGATCCTCACTAACTTTAGTTATACTCTTAAATTATTGGTAAGAGCATATTGAGCTTATTAGGTAAAAAAAATAGTAATAAAAGAGGAAAACAAGATTTGTCCAAGATCTTTCATCGAGATAAGGAAACAACTTTAGGGTACAAAGAAAAGACACACGACTCTTGACATTACAAAGATATAGTAAATGAAATTATTTTCATTTTCATCATCAAACAACGATGGAAACTGGGCAAAACAGTGGATTATTATCTGATTATACTAGTATTATTAGTTTTCATAATACAATACAATTACATATTTGATATTAATATATAAATAATAATAAATTATTTAAAATGTAATTGTAGCCGTTGGAATTAAAACCGTTGAATGCTGAAGAGGTCACCAATGTCTAAAAGCTTTTCCAACTTTCTTTCTTTTGTTAATTACTAACAAATGAAAAAAAAAAGACAAAAATGGAAGACAAAGTTAGAAAGAACTTTCTTTCTTTTTCAACTTTCTTTCTTTTTCCTTGATTAGCTTTCAATTTGATGGTGACAAAGTGGCGTACAACTTTCTTTTTCAACTTTCAACAAAGTGGGTAATTCATCTCAATATAATAGCTTTCAACTTTCTTTTTCCTTGATTAACATATACCAGTTTTTCTTTTCTCCAGAGAAATGGAATAAACTCTTTCGTAAATAATATATAATATTTTCATAATACAATACAATTACATATTTGATATTAATATATAAATAATAAGCTTTTTACTGTACAAAGAATTATTATTAAACATAAGCACATTATTAGATATTATTTAATGATAGATATATCTTTTTAAAGTTAAAAAGACACACGACTCTTGACATTAAAGGACACGGCGGCGGAGTAAGAAATGTCTGCTGAGTAAAACCAGAAATGTCTTCTCTTCCATATGTATATAGATATATATAATCCCAAGATCTTTCATCGAGATAAGGAAACAACTTTAGGGTACAAATAATTATTATTTATATATAGCGTAACTTTATGCTTTAAAATGGTTGAATGCGAAATGTATGAATTCCTAAATTTAAATGTCAAAGTTATTTGATGTACAAATAATTTGTTAGGTATATCTTAAAACTCATAAGCCTTCAAACCCTAATCAAGAATGTCCAGGAATTGAGAATAGAGGAAGGAGATGGGAAGTTGAGAGAGTTGCAGAAATTAGAACAAGAGATGAAATTAATGGAAGAGATTCCAGATATGCAATTGGAAGAAAAAACAAAGAGGCTAAGGATGAAATTTTTTAAGCTTAATTACATGAAAAGAACGCTGGGGAAAAAAACTAATTCACTTTAAATGTCCATACTAATTCTCGAAGCTATCTCCATGTTTTCTTGTAGTGTTCAGCCTTATCTATTTATATTAATAATACTAAGTTCTAGTTAGTATTAATTACACTTACATGAAAATTGTGAATTTCTTATCTAATATCAGTCATATTGATATTGATCATTAGATTTAAGTTTCATTTTTATAGCTAATTATCCATTTTAGATTGGGATTAAAGTATGGATTAGAATTATTCATGTTGGAGATGCATATATATCAAATAACAAGTATATTATATGATTATAAGTAAAATTATTCATAAATGGCTACCTAGGCCCTAAACTCTAAACCCTAAACCCTAAACTCTAAATGAATGATAGATAAACAATATTTAGAACTTTAGATATATTAAACGATACTTAACATTGTTAATTGGATTAATATTTAAATTTTGTGGTTTGGATGATATATATAGCAAGCAAATTATTCCTATGTGTCTATTTTTATGGAAATTAAACGGTTCATAAATTCGAGCTTTCTACAATGAGTTATGAATTTTCTTGTAAAGATGCGCACAACTATCAGATTCAGCGGCATATTTTTCTCTAACTTTGAATGGAAAACTGCTTTGTTTTAGACATCTCCTGATTATGTGTCATATATTTGTGGATAGCCCTATGTGTCTAGTTTCATGGGAAGAAAACGGTTCATGAATCCGAGCTTTATACAATGAGTTATGAATTTTCTCGTGAAAACGCGCAAAGCTGTCTGCGCAGCCGAGAAACTCCAAAAAATTCCCAAAAAAGGACCAAAAAGGTTAATTTTTCCATTTTATCCTTACTTTAGGTTCAATTTTGACATAAAATGACTAAATTGAGACAAAATTATTACTTTAGGGATGGTAGCGTAACAAATTTTAGTTTAGGGACGTAAGTGAGACAAATAAAATGCTTTAGGGACTATAAGTGACATTTGTCCTATTATTTTATATACATTATATTCTCTCTTCTAATAAATTGCACTTTTTTTTGGGTTTTTAGGAAGATATATGCTATGTACTTGATTATTCAGCACATTATATCGTATTACCCATTCATAGATCACCAAATTATTTCGCTCAACTTTTTTATTTGTCTGACTTTTCATTATTTTGTAAATTATATATATATATATATAGTTTATTCCTTTTATTATAATCGCCAAAATTATATCTCATATGTGTAATTGGCACATGAAATCTTATGTTGTATATCAAAAAGGTCAAGTATCAACTTTAACTCTTTGTTTAGATATATTTTCTAAATCTATCTACTTTTATATGATTTGAAACAGATACTCTATATGATGATTTAAGTGATATGATTTTGTTGGGCCCGGTGTAACACAAATATTTGTTAATTACTAAAAAATAAAATAAAAAAGAAAAGAAAATACAAAAAAAAAAAAGACAAAGTGGCGTGTAAAGCCACTTTGATTACCAATTAAGTTAATTTAACATTTCTTAACAATTTACCATAATAAACTATTAAACTAATCAAGTAATAAAGCAACATAATTTGCGAAAGACTTAATCATTTTTTTTACTATTAAAATAATAAAGTAATAATACTAATAAAATATTAAATTGTCAACTTTTATTTTGGAAGCGGGAACTAAATTTTTGTTTGCCCAAGTGAAGAGGCAAACCAAAAACCCCTCGCCCACTTCAGCAAAGTAAAAAAACTCCAAAATAGTTTTACAACAAATCGCTCCCGTCAAACCGGAATAGCAGCCGTCAAACCGAATCCTTCCCACACAGCAAATCGCCGTCGTCAAACATACATTACTAGTGAGTCTAAATAGTTGATTTTATTGTTTTTCATTGTTTATGTTTGGAATTAGTCAAGGTGTCTGAATTTTGAATTGCCTAGTTTTTTAGATTTTTGATTGCTATCTTTTATTTATGTACATTACTAGCTAAGTTAATGTTAAAATACACATTGATAATAAAATTGAGATTTGGTGACTAGAGGTGTCAATGTTACGAAATTGGGGATTTACATTATCTTGTTAACCTATAGCTCAAACACTTAAACTCATCTGATTTGATTTACACTTGGTCTCGGATAGAGTAAAATAAAGTATATGATGAATCATCAAATTTGAGTCCAGTTCTGAAGTAAAATAATTGCTATGTATCTCTTCTACATTGGAGGCATCGTTTCATTGACTTTTAAAACGACGTAATAAATGGCAACTTTATATCATTTTCTTGTAAAATTACTCTTTCCATAAACAAATGCATTATAGAAATTACAATAAGACTGAAAACAAGACCAAAAGAATTGAAAGATGAATAATTTGTGTTTGATTTTGTATCTATTGTCTATTGTCGTACATAAAACTTCTTTGCTTAAACAGGTGATTATATTATAGTAAAATAAATTTAATTCAATTTATTAAAAGTAAAATGATAGGAAAACAATCACCACTCTAGCAATTAATCTATTTTCATAAGAAAGGACAAAAGAACTCACATTTGCACACATGAGTATATTTATATGTCGATTCAAAGAAATGAATTGTTTAGATAATACGTATCAAAAATATCAATCAACATCAAACATTTTAATAATCGATAAAATTTACAATTTTTAAGAAAGTAGATAAGGATCCATATATTTGTGAAAATAGAATTCGAGAGCTCTAATATGGCCCCAAATTCGTCAATAGACCGTGCGTCTCCAATTAGTTAATGAGAAATTAAGGTCAAACTTTGCTTAGGTGGACCCAAAAATCTTAGATTCACGTAATAGATTAAGCACGAAAAAGAAAAATGGCCATTTATATACAATTGAACGAGTAGGTCAAGCTCAATAGTTTTTCTATTTAACTGGATTTATTATTAACTTTTACTCCATCCATTAAAAATTGACTCCCTGCTATTGTAGACTAATAATTTTGATCATTTGTAGACTAATAATTTTGATCATTTTTAAAGACGCAAATTTTATATGATAAAATAATACTTCATCCGTTCCAAAAAAGATATCCCTTTTGAATTTTCTTAGTATTTATCAAAAGGCCATTGTTTCTCTAAAATACCCTTTCCATAAAACAAAAGACAACCAATAATATTACCTTTTAAAACATGCATGATTTTAATTTAATTTATGACTATTGCCTATTATCCATGTATAGAACTATTTTCCTTAAATACGATTACAGTTTTATAGTAAAAATAAATTAATTATATTTTTCAATTAAGATGAGGGGTAATATAGTCATATTAGACAATAAATACATATACAAATAGTAAGGGACAATTATTTTGGAACAGATAAAAATGAAATAGTGGACATCCTTTTTGAGACGGAGGGAGTATATGTTTTCACGTACTATATAGAGTTAGAGACAATTTTGATATTTTTAGTTGATTCTTCATCGCTTATTTTTTTTCCCCCTGAGTATGATAATGAGTGACTAATTAAGTTTGGTCAGATTGTGCAAAATGAATTAAAGGCTCAAAGTCTTTGTGTAGATTTAGGTATTAATTTAAAGCCGGCCGGTGACAAACAATCTCAATTTATCTAGTTGTACATAGCATGCGGCGTTATTAATTCATACTAAACTGTAGCAAGAACTCCAAAATAATTTATTATGGGAAAGTCACATCAATGAGAAACTTTAAAAGAGTCCACGTTTTTATTTTTCTTATGTTTTTGTTAGAAAATCGATTAATTTCATATTAATCTGTAATGCAATAAACAACATAATAATAAGTGTATGTTAATGTTTGTCATTCTAGTTTGTGTTATATATATGTAAGTGTAGGTGCTTCCACTTGTGTAATGCGACACTTTTGAAGAGGACTAAAAAAGAGGAAAATGCATGGTAGTTGTTGCCGGTAATAATGTAAATTTGAAGAGGACTAAAAAAGAGGAAGTAGTCATATTTTGAAAGTATTAATAAAGTTCAAATTCTTACCTAAATTTAATGGTAAATTAAGTTTTAAGCAAATTATATTTAAAAGAATTTCAGACTAGCCTAAGAGCCAGTATCTTAATTTTTTCATTAATTATCAATTTCCATTGAGGAACAATACAAAGTAACATTTGATATTCAGTATCACAATAATTTTTAAGTTATTATAATTTTATGTGCTTATACTGACAATGGCTTTAATATATCCTATATTATCATAGATGCAAGGGTTTTTATGTTGGTTTAACAAATCCACATAAAATTGAAGACTTATGCTTGGTAGATAGCAACGATGCACACTATCTTAAATGATAAAAAGTACTTTGATGATCTAACATTCACCAAAGCTAATGTTATCATCATAATAGGTCCTGCGGATCTGATTAAAGACTCCGGAAGGGCAAATATAGTTCTACTCAATGGTACAAAGCTTCATATAAATGATGCTTTATATTCATTTGAGTCCAGAAGAAATTTACTCAGTTTTAAATATATATGTCTCAACGGTTATGATATCGAGACTACTAATGAAGGCAGTACGGACTACTTACTCATTACTTCACATAGTTTGAGCAAGAAGCTCATACTAGAAAAATTGTCTGCTTTCTCTTCAGGGATTTATTATACGATTATGAAAACTATTGAATCCAATGTATTGGTACAACAGAAGTGTTCCCATCCAAAGATATTTAAGCTTTGGCATGATTATTTTGGACATCCGGGATCGATAATGATGCGTCGTATTATCAAAAATTAATATGCTCACCCATTAAAGAACCAGAAGATTCTTTTCCAGAATTAAATGAAATGCCGTGTAATGCCTGTTAACAAGGCAAATTGATTATTAGACTGTCACCCTCTAAAGTCATTGTGGAGTCACCATCTTTTCTTGAAAGAATTCAAGGAGATATATGCAGACCAATAGATCCACCTTGTGGTCCATTTAGGTATATTATGGTCTTAATAGATGCATCCATTAAATGGTCACATGTGTACCTTTTATCTACACGTATTATTGCATTTGCTAGATTTCTTGCTCAAACAATTAGATTGAGAGCATGATTTTAGGGCTATCCTATTCGAAAAATTCGTGTAGATAATGCTAGTGAATTCACCTCGAAAGCATTTGATGATTATTGTTTGTCAACGGAAATTGATGTTGAACATCCAGTACCGTATGTATGTTGTGATTCACTCTAGCGGATAAAAATTTCATACAAATCACACCAAAAATTGGATCCGGGACTTCATGATATATGTCGCCACAAGAAATATGATTTAAGAGGATAATCTAATTACCTCTTTATGAAAAAAAACACTTTAATCAGCAGTAGCCCTAAACTCCTGCCTCCAGATCACGTGAAAGATTCTCTCCAAGGGACCTCCAATCTCCTCCAAACCGGTATTGGCGCGGCAGCTAGTTAGGAGAGAGGGGAGGGAATTTTTGTCTTTCTTTTGCTCTAGGTTTGAGTCTCAATGTCAGATTCAGCAAAGACTGAAAGAGTTTGGAATTATGGTGTACATTGACTAACAAGTACTCGGGTTTTAAAATAAAACTCCAGTCTAACTTGCAGAGGGGGGGGGGGGGGGGGGCATGTGGCCTTAGTAGGATGGGCTTTCAGGCTTTCTTCCATCTTAGTCCATGTGTAATTAAGTCCAATATTCCAGATCCTATTTGAATTTTAGTTAATTACTCTAATATAATTAAACTTAATGCAAATATTTAATTCAACTTATAAATTAATTCCAATTAATTTAATTTATGAATTAATAATTTAATTAATTTATTAATCTAATTAATTATATTTAATTAAATCATGCCATCCATTTTAACAGTTATTAATATTCGATGTGAATTTACCAAAATACCCTTAGCACAAAATATTATTCCTTTTCTTCACATAACCCAACTTTGTAGGCTTGATTCAACTGGAAATGGGAGGATACCAAAGGATAAGGTTGTCACCTATCCAGCACCATGGAATCAAATCGTAGCCAATTGAATACGAGATGAATACATCATCGCGAACCTTGATTACGATTACCATATGCATATAAATTCTTTACTGACGTGACTCGATCAAGTAAGAGCCATGTCACATCAAATTCATAGAACTTGACACTGTACTTTGGAATCATAATAATGTGAAATTACCAAACTACCCTTATTGTCTAACACGAGCTAGTTTATATGCTTTGAGCGAAGACTTATAATTTCAATTACTTACAATCGTACAGGTCACATACTCATTTACTATCGAGACTGTGAATTCCATATTGACAGTTATCTTACAATGTCGAATGCACCATTTGAATTGTACTTCGAGCTTGGCCCCACCTATGAGGTGATATGGGCCTAACTTTGTAACAGGTCCAATACAACAAATACATTGTAAATAACTCCTCAGGTCAAAAGTCCACACATACTATCACAATCTTAATCTCAATAGTTGACTGTCAAAGAGTAAATCCCCATGTGATACGACTGACACTCCTTCTCAAAGCAAGTGTCATACGAGTTAAATTTTAATGCCCAATTAAAATTCCTTAACTCACAAACCAATATCAAGAGATTAAGTACTCAACTCTTGCTATGTCTCCTCTTATCCGCGTAAGAGGTGAAAAGTATATCTTCAAATCTGAAGGACTATTTGTTCAATACAATTAAATGCCCTACTCAATTTAATTTCTCATCATCATTAAGGGCATATATCTAACAATCTCCCACTTGCACTCTGTTGGGAAAAATTGCATAAAATCAAAAACGCAGCGGAAGAATAATAAGTTTAATCCCAGTGGCTCATCTCTATTTCTCGTATTTAAATTGGGTTTTACGAAATTAATTACCGTTCTCGCGTATGTTGAAATCTGAACCAGCTTTGCAATCCTTTTCTTGAACAGCAAATCCGTCACTGTCTCTAAATTGCCACGTCGGAGTCAAAAATGAAAATCTCCTTCTTCTTCACCTTGATGGACGGCTAGAGTGAGAGAGAAAGGGAGGAGGGTTTGACTTGGAGAGAAAGTTTGTAAGTTGATTCTCTTAACCTAGTTATTTTTCCACTAAGTAGTATATATATATATATACTACAGTAGAAAACAATAACCTAGGCTTCACATGCCTTTGGGCTTTGGTTATTAATTAATTAAATAATTAATATTATTTATCCAATAAATAAATTAATTAAATAATTAATTAAATTCATGTTAATATTATAATTAAATTCCCATGAGGAATTAATTAATTCATTAACTTAATTAATTAATAAAATCATCTAATGATTAATTAATTAATCTCGATATCCAATACCGAAAATTCTCTCAAGTCTTTTTCCCACTATTTTCTTTTTGCATTTCCTTTAAGCGCGACTCTTTAGGTTCATCTCAAAAGGAAATTAGGAGGAAACCAAAAGGATGTGAGTAGCACCTAGCCAGTCACGTGGCTCACATCGTATCCCAATTGAGAACGAATGAATAGGATCATTCCAAACCATATACGCCGTGAATACCGTATGTGTATAAACCTTTTATTCTTATATCCCAGTCAAATGAGAGTTATGGTTTTAGTCAAACTCACATGAATTGACCATATGCTTAGCTCATAATGAGTCGAGGTCATTTTATGCTTTGGCCAAAGACTTTTAACCTCACTCATTCATGACTGCATAGGATACTTAGCTCATTCACTTATGAGAGAATAAATCCCATTTTGGTAATCAGTTAACAATGCTACTTGCCCATCAAGTCGCACTTCGAGGTCAATCCCACCAAAGGGTGATTTGGATCTAACTACTCTAATGATAGACTTAATGTCACAAGTACATCTTCAACTCGACTCCTCAGGTCTAAGGTTCACACGTACCTATCACAACTTATCAGTTTCATCATTGACTGTCAGTGAATGAATACCCATGTGATGAAACTGATGTGAGCCGTGTTCGAACATATTAGTCCAACTTATATGTTCATGACATAAGTTCCCACTATCATTCCCATAGTGTTCGATTGACACTTTCTCTGTCAAAACTTATATCATACAAGTCCATGTTCTGTATTGATGTCCAGTCAAATACTTTCTTAGACTTGCGAACCCTATTTAGAGAATAAGGATCAAACCCTTCTAGTGCCATTCTCCCTATCCCATAGGAAGTAGAAGGTTTGCCTTATACTCAAGGACTTTACGTTGTTTATTAACACTTTACAAACGCCTATAAGAAAACAACAAGATAATGCCTTATATATAATAAAATGATCTTGTTTAGTTACAAGTCAATGCCCTATAAATCTATCCTCTTTATGGCATTTGAGGGCATACACTCTAACACACTCAACGCCAATCGCTATGGTATTTGATGCCCATCTTCTCAAGATGCATATCTAGCACCGCCTGTAATAATGGCTTGGTGAGTAGGTCAACCACGTTGTCCGTTGAGACCATTTTCTGCGTGGTGATATCGCCTCTTCCATTGATTTCTCGAATGATGTGATATTTCCTCACTACATGTTTAGATTCGCAGTGAGACCTTGATTCTTTAGCTTCCGCCATTGCTCCATTATTGTCACACCAAAGTGGCAACGACATTTCCATGCTAGGAACCACTTGAAGTTCAGTTATGAACTTCTTGATTCAAACAGCTTCTTTGGCTTCCTCGGACGCAGCCACATATTCTGCCTCCGTTGTGGAATCGGAAGTCATGCTTTGCTTGGAACTTTTCTAAGATACTACTCCACTATTGAGCATGAATATGTTAGGAATTTCATGTTAGAAGTTTTGATGATGACAATTAAGACTTATTGTTAGACCCCAAAAATATGTAAGTTTTATTTTGGTAGAAAAATTTGTATAAGCTTTGAAGCATTAGATTTGTAATACGCTTATTAGGCTTTGTTTTATTTTATTTTAGATTGATAGGCAAAGTAGTCTTAGGCTGAGCGTCTGATAATTTATGAGTGAGTTTATCAGTGGTAAAGTTTGAAGACTCAAGCGCCTTATCTCTGAAAGAAGATACAGTCTCCAAGCGTTTAATGGACCAGCTATATCAAGCGTTACCTTATGGGACAGAAGTGATTTCACCTGAATTTATTTCTAAGTCCAGAAGGAGTTTAATGCAAATATTCTCAAAGCATTAAGTACCAACGGGTATTTAATTCAAATGCATTAAATGCTGATAAGAGCATTAAATGTGATAAGCACTTGGACTGTCAACTATCTCAGACTACAGCACCAACTTTTGTGCAGCAGATTTTCAGGAAAAAGGACAAAAGTTGTTCACTCGCGAAAGTGAGAGACACGCGCCAGTGCATGTGTCAAACGGACACTTTCTCCAAGAATGCCTATAAATAGAACTTCAACAACAAGCCAAAAGAGAGATCAATTATCAAGCCAAATTGCTGTTACATTGAAGTCTCATTCCTTAAATTCTCAGAAAAGCCAGAATATTCAAGAAAACATTCCACTTGCTTTTCTTCAAATCCTGAGACAGTCAACAAATATCTCAAACATTCTTTTCGAAGAAATCACTTTCCTACTGAGATATTCCCAATTTGTTTGAACTTCATCAAAATCAAACAAACCGTTTTAGAAAACTCCATCCAAGCCTCGCGATCTGTGTGAAGTCGAAGTTGGATACTTGCATTATTTCTGGTGAAAGAAGCAAGGGGATTGAAGTGATTTAGAGCAGAAATCTGTGTGATCAAGGAGCTCAAGTCATCGACATCCATCTCTCCCTAATTTGTAGAAGTTTCTGTGTGATTCTTTGAGAATCATTTTAGTGGATTGCCTCCGAGTGCAAAGGAGAAGAAGGACGTAGTTGGGATTACACCACCCAACGAACCTTACAAACTTTATGTCATTTACTTTTCAGTCAATTCCTTAATCCATCATATCATTGCATAAGTAAAATACAATCAAAAGCTAAGAAACAAAGAAACCTCTTGTGACGCTAAAACTTTCAAAGAGAAGACTCCAAAAATCATTCCGATGTGCTAACACTGATTAAAAGAACTGAACGCTTAACCTACATGGTCAAAGTATTCAATTCTTGAAGTCTGAGTTAACTTTATAAAATAGTCTTCATCAGACGCTTCGCCAAAGCACCAATATTTGAAGTGAACGCTTAAGTCAAGCGTTAGACACTTCATGCGTCTACCTTTTTCAAGCGTCCAAAAACCTTTTGATACGAAATCTCTTTTTTGAAGTCAAAAAAGACTTCAGGGTCTATTCAACCCCCCCTTCAAGACCCTTTCGTATGCCACTTGGGACCAACAAATATGTAGGTAGAGTTGTGTTGGTGCTATGCCCTCAGATGCCATAGAGGACAGAATGTATAGGGCATATTCATTGTAATTAAAAACTACTTATATATAAGGTATTTGCGTTGCTTTTTTATTGGCATTTGTAAGATAAATAAACAACTCTCAGTCCATGACATTAAGACGGACCTTCTATTCCCTATGGGTTAGAGAGATGGGCACTAGAAGAGTACGATACATATTTTCTAAACAAGTTTTCAAGTCAAAGAAAGTTCTAACCGGACATCAAGATTAGATAAGACTTGTATGACATAAGCTTTGACATGGAAGTGTCAGTCGAACACTAAATGATAGTGGGAACTTGTATCATAGACATATCAGTGAGACTGATCAGTTTGAACACAACTTGCATCGATTCTATCACATGGGTTTCACTCAATGATAGTCAATGGCCAAACTGATTAGTTATGATAGGTACGCGTGAACCTTAGACCAGAGAAATCACATCAAAGATGTACTAGTGATATCAAGTTTATCATTAGAGTAGTTAGACTCAATTAACCTGTCAATTGGGTCGATCTCGAAGTGCAGCTTGACAGACAAGTAGCAGTCTTAACTGATTTGCAAGATTGGAATCTATTCTCTCATAAGTGAATGGGCAAATATCCTATGGCATCATGAATGAGTTAGGTCAAAAGTCTTTGACTAAAGAAATGGAGTTCACTTGCGTTAGACACAAGAATAATCTTATTGACCTCGACTCATTATATATTTCAACATTTAGTCAAGTAATGTGAGTTTGACTGCACCATGACTCTCACTTGACTGAGATATTAATAAAAGGTTTATACTCGTACAACATTCATAATAGGAAACGTTTGGAATGATCCTAATCATTCTTTCTCAATTAGGTTACAATGTGATCCACATGACTGGCTAGGTGTTACTCACATCCTTTTGGTTTTATCCCAATTACCTTTTGAGACGAACCTAAAGTGTCACGCTTATAGGAATTGCAAAGGCAAAATGGTTTTAAACTTAAGGAGTTTTTTGATATTTAATATGTACAATATTCACTAGTACAGAAAAGACCTGTTACAGCGCACATTTTACAGCGGTTTTTGGAAAACCGCTGAACGGAGAGACTTATTACAGCGGTTTATAAGTGAACCGTTATAATGGATATTAACCGGGCACCTATTACAGCGGTTCGATAAAAAACCGCTGTAATAGTTCGAACCTATTATAGCGGTTCGATAAAAAACCGCTATTATAGCGCGAACAGAAAAAAAAAAAAAAAAAAAATTTTTTATAGCGGTTCGGGAATGAACCGCTATAATCGGTTTACCAATTATAGCGGTTCATTCCCGAACCGCTATAACTGGTAAACCGGTTTATACCAGTTATAGCGGTTCGGGAATGAACCGCTATAATTGGTAAACCGGTTATAGCGGTTCGTTCCCGAACCGCTATAACACGTAATTAAAAAAAAAAAAAAAATTCCCTCCCTTTTTTCCCCCCAAAAACCGAGCTCTCTCCCTCATTTCTCTCTACTATCTCTCACTCTCTACTCTACTCTCTCTCTCTACTCTACTATCTCTCTCACTCTCTACTCTACTCTCTCTCTCTACTCTACTATCTCTCTCACTCTCCACCACCGCCCCCGCCATCGTCTCCACCGCCGCCGCCGCCGCCGCCCCATTTGATTTTTCTCTATCTCTCTACTCGATCTCTCTCCCTATACTCTACTCTCTCTCTCTATACTCTCTCTCTCACTCTCAAGCTACCTAAACCGCCCCCGTCCCGTCGCCACCACCTCCACCACCACCCGAAACCGCCGCCGCCCGAGCAGCCGCCGCCGCCGCCGCGCCGCCGCCGCCGCCGTGACCCACCACTCTCCTCCTCTCTCTCTTTATAGGTATATATATATATGTTTATATATGTTATGTTATATATATATATATATTATGTATATATTAAATTTAGGTTATGTGTTAATTTCTTGTTTGTTATATATTAATGTTATGTTAATTCTGATTTTGTGATGTATATAATGTAGGTTATATGTTAATTTGTTAATTATTGTTATATATATCATGTTATGTTAATTGGGGTTTTATAAATTATATAGTGGATTTTTGTTATTATGTTGTAGTTGATTTTTTACTAACTTTGAATGCAAATCTGATTTGTTCTAGGCATCTCATGAGTATGTTCGATATATGTATGTATATCCCTATGTGTCTAGTTTCATATGAATAAAACGGTTCATGAATCGGAGCTTTCCACAATGAGTTATGAATTTTCTCGTGAAGACGCGCACAGCTGTTTTGAAAATTGACAGATTTTTCTCTAACTTTGAATACAAATCTGCTTTTTTCTAGACATTTACTGAGTATGTGAGATATATGTGTGGATAGCCCTATGTGTCTAGTTTCATATGAATAAAACGGTTCATGAATCGGAGCTTTCCACAATGAGTTATGAATTTTCTCGTGAAGACGCGCACAGCTGTAATTGACAGATTTTTCTCTAACTTTGAATACAAATCTGCTTTTTTCTAGACATCTACTGAGTATGTGAGATATATGTGTGGATAGCCCTATATGTCTAGTTTCATATGAAGAAAACGGTTCATGAATCGGAGCTTTCCACAATGAGTTATGAATTTTCTCGTGAAGACGCGCACAGCTGTTTTGAAAATTGACAGATTTTTCTCTAACTTTGAATACAAATCTGCTTTTTTCTAGACATCTACTGAGTATGTGAGATATATGTGTGGATAGCCCTATGTGTCTAGTTTCATAGGAAGAAAACGGTTCATGAATCCGAGCTTTCTACAATTATTTATGAATTTTCTCGTGAAGACGCGCACAGCTTTCTGCACAACCGAGAAGCTCCAAAAACTTTATATCGTGATGCTTTAATTTATTTGTAGTTTTATGTGCTTTTGGATCCAATTGGTGATCAATATTTATAATATGATGCTTTATTTGTAGTTTTTTATGTGATCTATGTGATCCAACTGGTGATCAATATTTGTAGTTGTTCCCCTGGAAATATGATGTTTTATGTGATCCAACTGGTGATCAATATTTTTGTATCGTTTTGTGTTCGTTGTGGGTGAAAGATTAGAGTGTTGGGTTTGTTGTGGTTGAAATTGGTAGTATTTTTTGCGTCGTTTCCCTGTTGAGATTTTAGCGGATCGTAAGATTCGACTTCTGTTGGTTACAACCCACTGAGAAGATTAAGTCGAGAACTTGGTAGAAATATTTGCGTCGTTACTCTGCCGAATTTTTTATAGAATAATGCGAAATAAATTAAAAATAAATTTATTTAATTAATTTAACTATGAACTGATGTTAAAATTATTTAATTTAATTAATTGAGAATTTAGATGGATCGAAGTTGGATTGTAGCAGATCGTATGTCGGAGCAATATGGGAAAGGGGTGAAAGAATTCATCGACTTTGCGGTTGAGCATGCATCGGATCCGACTAGGATTAGTTGTCCATGTTTACGTTGTTGTTTTGGAAAGAGAATTAGTCCACCTGACTTGGAAGATCATTTGGTGTGTAATGGAATTGATAAAAGCTACACACGATGGGCAAGACACGGTGAAAGCAGTGCCACCTCAGCTGATTTGGGTGATACATCATATCGATCAGTAGATTTTGACATGGATGATTATGAGCCTGATCGTTTGGAGGAGATGACCAATGTGATCGAGGAGGATTTGCGAAATTGTCCCAAGATGTTCGACAATTTGACAAGTGATTCAAAGACACCCCTGTATAGTGGTAGTAATTTCACAAGATTGAAAGCAGTCCTAAACCTCTACAAGTTAAAAGCTAACAATGGGTGGAGTGATAAGAGTTTCACAGACTTACTTGGTCTATTAAAAAGTATGTTACCCGATGATAATGTGTTACCTAATCGTACTTATGAGGCTAAGAAGATGTTAACTGCAATTGGCATGGGATATGAGAGGATACATGCTTGTTTCAATGATTGCATCTTGTTTAGAAAGGACTATGCATCATTGACGGTGTGTCCCAAATGTGGCACCTCACGGTACAAGAAGAATGGATCTGCTCCTGTCAAAACAGCATGGTATTTGCCCATAATACCTAGATTTAGACGCATGTACAGTAGTGAAGCGTTTGCCAAGGACTTGACATGGTATGCTGATAGAAGGCTTGAACAAGGGATTGAAGATAACAAGATTAGACATCCTTCAGATTCTCCTCAATGGAAAAAGATCGATAATGATTTCCCTGAATTTAGGGAAGAATCAAGAAATTTACGCCTTGTATTGGCTACAGATGGAATGAACCCACATGGCTTGCAAAGTAGCTCACATAGTACATAGCCGGTGATTTTGATGATCTACAACCTACCCCCTTCGCGATGCATGAAGCGAGAGCATATTATGATGCCTATACTAATTTCCGGGCCAAAACAACCTGGAAATGATATAGATGTCTACTTGGCCCCTTTAATTGAGGATTTGAAAGAGTTGTGGGAGACCGGTATTAAAGTGTATGATGGGTTTAGAAAAGAGAGCTTCAATCTTAGAGTTATGTTGTTTGGTACAATCAATGATTTTCCAGCAAGAGCTAATCTCGAGGGATATGGTGTACATGGGCAATGTGCATGCCCCATATGTGTCAAGAGTACAGATCAATATAGACTCCCACACTCTCAGAAATATGCATTCCAAGGGCATCGAAGATGGTTGAATCGAGAACATCGATATCGTCGGTGGAAGAAAGCTTTCAATGGGAGCATAGAAGAATGTCGAGCTCCTAAGTGTTTGACCGGTGAAGAGGTGTTTGAGAATGTAAAAGACTTGGATATCAAGTTCGGAAAGACTTTTGCAGGCGGCCTTGCAAAAACTGGGTGGAAAAAAAGGTCAATTTTTTTTGATTTGCCGTATTGGAAATCTTTACATGTTAGACATTTTCTTGATATAATGCATATTGAGAAAAATGTATTTGATAGTGTCATTGGTACTCTTCTAAATGTGCCCGGCAAGACAAAAGATGGAGTAAAGGCAAGGTTGGACTTAGTTGAAATGAAGATAAGAGGTAAATTGGCACCAACAATGAAGGGAAAACGTACTTATTTACCTCCAGCAGCTCACACGCTATCTAGAAAAGAAAAAATTGCATTATGTGAGTTTCTTTGTGGAGTGAAAGTTCCCGAAGGGTATTCTTCGAACATTAGCAGTCTTGTATCAATGAAGGACTTGAAGCTAAAGCATATGAAGACTCATGATTGTCATGTAATCATGGATCATTTGCTGCCAATTGCTTTACGGGCCATTCTGCCAAAAAAAGTGAGAGAAACGATAACTAGATTGTGTTTCTTCTTCAAAGCAATGTGGAGCAAGGTGTTTGATCCTGAACAATTGCCTGCACTTCAGAAACAACTTGTCCTCACTTTGTGTGAGCTTGAGATGTATTTCCCACCCGCGTTTTTTGATATAATGACTCACCTACCTATTCACTTGGTTAGAGAGACACAACTTTGTGGACCAGCTTTTATGAGATCTATGTATCCGGCTGAGCGTTATATGAAGGTATTGAAAGGCTATGTGAAAAATCGTAGCCGGCCGGAAGGTTGCATTGTTGAGCGGTACATAGTTGATGAAGCTATTACATTTTGCACAGAATATCTGAATGATTCTAACGTTGCAGAGCTTCAAAAGTCTCCTGTTGGGGGGGGGGGGGGAACAGAAGGAGAAAGCGTAATTGGAAAGCAATTAGTGAGTGTTCCTAGCACACAAAAGGATCAGGCACACCTATATGTGCTCCACAACACCGATGAGGTTGAGCCATATGTCGAAGAGCACAAGGACCAACTTAGGAGAATAAATTCAAGTAAAAATGAAAGTTGGATTTCAAGAGAACATAACAAGAGTTTTATCGATTGGTTCCGAAAGTGTATTCAAGAGAAACAAAATGAGAATTCACTTTCAGTTTCAGATAAATTGGCACGGTTGTCGGTGGGCCCGGGCAGATTCGTATTTTGTCATTCGGGTTATCGTATAAATGGTGTCACATTTTATACAAAAGACCAAGATGAACGGAGTACAATGCAGAATAGTGGGGTGAGTCTTGTAGCTGAAGCAATGCATATCTCAAGTGCGAAAGATAATAGCCCTATCTATGCCACTTTACCATATTATGGGGTGATTGAACGTATATGGGAGCTGGATTACAGTTGGTTTCGGGTGCCTGTATTTGGGTGTAGGTGGGTTGACCATAAAAATGGTGTCGATGATAGTGAAATAGGTTTTACTCGAGTAGACCTTGAAAAGGTGGGATACAAAGATGAACCTTTCATTTTGGCATCTCAAGCTAAACAAGTGTTTTTTGTCACCGATCCTGTCGATAAGAGGTGGTCCATTGTTTTATCGGCAAACAAAAATACTTGTATTGAGGATGATGGCCTATATAATGAAGATGATGGAGGAAATCCTATCTTAGGTGGTTCACAATCCACAAATAGTGACGGTGACTTGGATATCAGTGATGATGAATTGTATATGCGAGAAGATCACCAAGAAGGGATATGGATTAATCCTTCTGTTCGTCGGCGTACTAAACAAAATGGTCGTACTGAGGGATCACAAAAGATTAGTAAACCAGCGACAAAAAGAAAACGATGAAAGGTATTTGAACTTATTTGATAATTATATGAGTAACTTATTTGAACTCTTTTGTTAAGTATGCAGTTAAAGTGTAAATTATATTGAACCAGCTTGTAATATTATATTAGTGAATGAGTTACACTAACTTCTGTATTTTTTTGCTTTTGTAGGTCGATACCGTATACCACCACAGTCACCCTCTCCTCCGCCACTACCACGACGACCACTACCAATGTAAGCTTATCAATATTTGGTTTTGTACTTTTTGATGTGATTTATATGATCCAACTGATTAATGATGTGATTAATGCATATATATTTATTTTCGTTTGTTGTTGTTGAAATATTTGAATTTTCACTTATGAAATCTTGTAGATGGATTCTGGAGGTGCTGCAAACCCAAGTGTTGAAAGTGAGATACGGAGAGGTATTACAGCAATGAAGAAAGTAATAAAGGCCAAAAGTAAAGGCATAAAGCTACAAGTTGGTTGGAACGAGTATGGTCAACCAGTTGACCCAAATAAATCAACTTTTGTTGGTTACATTGGCGTGATAGCTCGTGACAGGGTCCCTATTACTATCAGTGATTGGCGCAGCGTCCCTGCAGCAATAAAATATGCCATTTGGAATGAAATAGATGTAAGTTAGTTATTATATATTATGTTTTTAATTGGTAAATGTAGTTTTTTTTTTCTCTAAATTAACATTTTTTATATACTTTGTTCTTTGTTTTTTATAGTTGGCCTTTGATATTGACGAAAGTAGACAGAAGTTCGTCTTAGCCGAGGCTGGGAAGCTAGCTCGAAACTACAGGAGCTACTTGACCAGAATCTGGGTAGAGGATGATGATGGGAACATTAATTCAAGCCCACCCGAAAAATATCGTATATCTCAAGAAGATTGGACAAAATTTGTAGAATTACGCCAAAGTGAAGCTTTTCAGGTAATTATTTTAATTTATGGTTTCATTTTAATTTATTTGAAACTATATACATTGACTAATGCCTTGATTATATAATGAACAGCAACTACGTAAGGACAATTCTGAAAGAGCAAAGGACCCTGAATATCCTTACAGGGCATCACGTCTTGGATATGCTCAAGTGGAGTATATTGAGGTACGTAGTTCGTTACAAGTTGTAATTCTAATCAAATTTCCTTACAAATTTTCTAATCAAATTTCCTTAATTACAAATTTTCTAATCAAATTTATTTCCTTACAAATTTTCTTATATAGAAGCATAAAAGAAAGGATGCTGGGTCAGATGTCACAGAGGTGACACGAGCACTAGTGTGGAGGGTTGCACATTCTGACAGCCAGAACAAGATTGATAATGTCAATGTTAAAAGAGTAGTGGAATCAATGGTGAGTTATTTGCAATTTTAGTTATATAGTGTGTTGTATGCTTTTTTAAAAATAATTTTAAAATAACAAATTTTTGTATTTTTTAAATGTATTATTACAGGAAAGCTTATCACAGGAGGGTAGCCACAGTGGACCCGAGAAGACCCGGAATGATATACTGGCTATAGCTCTTAAAAAGAAGGAGCATCCGGGTCGAGTTAGGGGTGTAGGCTTTGGGGTATTCCAAACAGATTACTTTTCGGATTCAAAGCCTTCAAAAAATACGGTGATTGATAACTTGCAAGACACGGTTCAAATGCTTACTCAATCACTATTCGAATTACGACGCGAGTTTGAGCAGCATAGGGCGTCTGGGTCGTCGCAGCAGCCACATACAGAAGAGGCGGTTTCTTTGAAAGATAGCTGCCCAGAAGTGAAAGACCTTCCTCAGGTAATTAATGAAAAGCATATTGTTTAGTGATAATGTAACTTACAATCCTATATTTCTGTATGATATACAACATTTTCTAATATAATGGTATATATATATATATATGTAGGATGTGGTGCAGTGTCAATTAGCACTTTCTACACCGTGTTATCGTTTGGTGGCAAGAGGAACAATGTACAATCAACCAAAGGATAGAACATTGCATACATGTCCATTAGCCTCCCACCTCGTGAATGTGTCGATTGACATTGCAATTGAAGATATTGCACCCTTACCAGTCCCTCTCGATGATGAAGGAGTGTTCACAGTATCTGAGGCTGTGGGATACATGGTTGCTTGGCCTAAGAGTCTTGTGATTGTTGGTGATGCATCGGTACGTAATTATTAATAGCTAGTCATTATTAAATTATAACAATTGTTTAATGTTAATAAATATACTTTCATTGATAACGCCCACGTTTTGTTTTCTTTTGCTTATAGTCTCTCAGAAAATCCAAATCATCACTCGGAAAAAGCAAATCAGAGATGACGAAGCACTCACATGTCAAAAATACACCTCTAGTGGCCAACCCTCCTTCTCTAGTGGCCAACCCTCCTGCTCCACCCCCTAATTCACTTGCAATTCTTGAAAAGTTCTTTGGGATGATGGCTGCTGATAACACTATCCGGATAGACATACCCGAGGAAATCTTCAATATCCCCTTTCCAGAATATATTGGGCGGGAGGAGATCGGTGACTTTGTGCATAAAGAACAGATAGGAGCCTCTATCATTACTGCTTACATCAAGTAAGTTTTTAAATATTAATTAAGAAAAAGTAAGCTTTTAATTAAATTATTTTACTGCATTAATTTGAACTATGTTTATTTTTGTTACTCAAATTTATTTTATGCTCAATTGTAGGTGTTTGTGGGTTAATCACGTGGTCCCCGAACAAAAACAAAATAAATTCGGGTTCCTTAGCCCACATTCTATATCTGCGGCAGCAGGAATTACTCCCACGCAGCTTGTTGACAAATCGCAATATATAGCAAATACTATGATAGCTAGTGCACTGGAGGGGAAGTTGTTTCTTGCACCTTACAACTCCGGGTGAGCTACTAAAGACACATTGTTATTTTGTAAAATTTGTTACGTAGGCATAACTAATTTAAAATTTTTCTTTTGAATATGCTGATTAGGGGCCATTGGTTGTTGCTCGTGATTGATCCAATTAAAGAGATCGTTTATTATTTGGATTCTTTGCACGGTAATCCAAATAACCGACATGATATGAAAGATATGATCAATCAGTAAGTTTTATCATTCAATTAAATATATCCATTATATTATATTTAATATTAAGTTTAAAGTATATATATTATAACTAGACTTAAAATATATATATATATTTGCTTGATATTGACATATTTCCTTGATTTTTGATGTTTTTAACAGCGCTGTCTTGATGTTTCAAGCAAATAAAAACAACCAAAAGATCAAATCAAAAAACAAGGCCTGTACATGGAGTTGTATACAGGTTAGTTTAATTATATTATTTTAATTATAGTTTCAAGAAATTATTCGTATAAAAGTTATTTGTTCTAATACAATTTTGATTTGAATTTAATTTGTAGTGCCCCATTCAAATAAATGCCATAGATTGTGGGTTCTTCGTCATGAAATTCATGAAAGATATTATTAGACACGGAGAATCTATAATCCCACCGACGGTATGCATAATCCTAATTAATATTAATCAAATTCTAATGTCCCTTTTAAGTTATTAAACATTTTTGTTGGATTTTAATATTTGTCTTGCAGTACTTTGCTGATTGTCAGTACGCCACTTACACTATAGAGCAACTTGATGAAGCACGTTCTGAATTGGCACAATACATTTTTAAATGCGCTTTTGATATGCCGGCGGTGTAAGTTGAAAATTACTGTAAATTTTTATTTGATTTAAAAGCAGTGATTAGTTTATATTGGTTTATTGTAAACTCGTTATTATTTGTAATTATTGGAGATTATTATTTGGTGAATGAAATTAATTTTGGTGAATGATTTGTTGTTTCTGTTGAGCAATTGGTTTGTTTTATGTGTTATTGATGAGTTGAATTTTGAGCTTGTGGGAAGGATATAGCTCTAGCTGAAATTATAACAGAAAAAAATAAAAAATCACGTTACAGCGGTTCCAAAACGAACCGCTGTAACAGTGTTCACTGTTACAGCGGTTCGTTTCGGAACCGCTGTAACAGGCTACGACTTTTACAGTTAATTTTTTTTTTATTTACCTATTACAGCGGTTCGTTATTGAACCGCTGTAATAGGGCTCATTTTACAGCGGTTTTTAACCGCTGTAATAGTAAACATACCAATTACAGCGATACGTATTACAGCGGTTAAAACCGCTGTAATAGTGAAAAAAAAACCGATGTAACAGACCTCTTCTGTACTAGTGATTAAATAAGTAATTTATCATTTGATGATTTAATTAATTAATCAATATTAATGAGTTAATTAATTACAGAATTAATTTTTTGGAATAATTAATTACGGAATTAATTTGTTCATTTATTTAATTGATTATTTATTGGATATATATATATATATATTACTTCAAGAGAAAGAAAAACCCTAGTATCTCTTTTACAACAAAAGAAAAAAGAAAACTTTGTCAGAAACTCTCCTACCTCTCTCTCTCTCTAGCCGTCATCTGTCAAGGGGAAAAGGAAGAGATTTTCAGCTTTAGATTCTAGCGTGGTGCTTTAGAGGCAGCAAAGTATTGGCTGCTCGGATCAGAATTTTTGAACAGATGCATAATCGGAAGAAACCGTAAGTTTTGTTTCTTTAGTTTGAATAAGGAATTCCAAAGATGGCCACTTTTTGGGATTTAATTTTTTACTATGTTTTTCTGATGTTTCCCAACAAGGTGGATTTAAGATCATTTGGATCAGATTGAAAATCTGCATCTATGTAACCGTCCACCTTCAATTCTCCAATTCCATATATCAAAAGCATATCTTTAGTTCTTTTCAAGTACTTCGAGATACACTTCACTGCTATTCAGTGTTGCTCCCTCGTGTTTATTGAAACCTACTAACTATGCTCACAACATATGCTAGATCTTGTCTTGTGCATAATATTGTTAAGTATATGCCCTACATGCCGATCACGACAAATAGATTGTATAGGGTATCCAATTATGTTGTACAAATTTATCATTAATAAAAGGCATTTATTCTTGTTCATATAAAACTTCATGGCACTAATAAGTATTGAACAAGCAGTCCATGTGTATCAAGGTTGACTCTTCGCCCGTTATGGAATAAAGAAGTGGCACGGGGAGAGCCTAACACCTGATCACTTAAAAGGGTTCGCAAGTCAAGGAATTTTAATTGGGCATTGAGATTCGACTTGTATGATATATGCTCTGACAAAGAGTGTCAGTCGAACACTATGGGATAGTGAGAGCATATATCATAGATATACCAATGGAATTGATATATTCGAACACAGCTCCTAGTAATCCGTTCACATGGGTATTTACTCAGTGAATGTCAGTGATTGGATTACTGATCATAATAATATGCGTGAGCCTTAGACCTGAGGGGTCATGATCAATGTACTTAAACTGTTGAATTTGTTACTAGATAAGTTAGGCCCAAATCACCCTTTGGTGGGGCCGACCTAGAAGTGTGATCTCAATGAGTCAAGTACCACTTGTGAAGTGATCGCCGAGATGGAACTCACTGTCTGGATAGTTAACGAGAAAGTATCATGTGCGATCATAGGCAAATGAAATTATAAGTTTTTGGCCAAAGCAATGAAACAAACTCATGTAAGACATGGAGGGTAGTTTGGTAATTTCATTATGCGATGATCTAATGCACAGTATCAAGTATTGTGAGTTTGACATAAACCATGACTCTCACTTGATCGGAATACATCAGTAAAAGGCTTATACTCATACAATATTTATTATCCAGAGGTTCGTAAATGATGTAATCATTTCGTACTCGATTAGGTTATGATGTGAGTCTACGGGACTGGCTAGGTGATACTTACATCCTTTGGTATCCTCCCATTGACAATCGAGATGAACTTAAAGAGTCGTGCTATGAGAAATAAGTAGAATATCTTTTTGTGTAATAATTTATCTTTTAGAAAGACAAATTAGAATGGACGGATTGATTTAATTGATAAATCAATAATTCAATATTTAATTAGATTAAATTATTTGAATTTAATTAATTAATTAGAATTAATTAATTATATATATATATTTTAAATTAGGTTTGAATTAAATATATATATATATATATATATATATATATATTAAAAGATGGACTAGGTTAACTGGGCCAACTTAGCCCATCATAGGCGTCCACCAAGGGCCTAGGAGGAGCCCCGCACAGGTTTAGGGTTTGAGGATTATTTAATCCTCAAACTAACAAGCTAAATCTAACCTTAGAACACAATACACAAAAAGAAGGAAAAATTCTCTCCTCCTCTCTCTCTCTAGCAGTCCTATCACATTCAAAGGAGGGTCTCAGGGAGCTTTTGAAGGCTTGCTTTGTGTGAAGCTTTAGAGATCGGAATTCGATGAGAGTTTCTATTACGCGAATTGCAGAATAAAGAATCGATAAGGTATTTGATTTCGTTTATGTTTGTAAAACCTTTGAAAATCATCAAACCCACGTTAAAGTGATTCGACTCTGGGAATCCTTTTTATTTCTGCTGCGTTTTTCATTCATAGGATTCCTAACAGTGGTATAAAAGCCAACTTTAACGCGTTTGATGAGTTTTTGCGTTTGAAATTATGTAGGGGATTTTAATTTGGAATTAATATCTGAATTTTTGCATGATTTATATTTGATAGTAAATCTATAATTTTGAAATCTATATTTACCTCGAAGTCGTTGTCGTACAGCCGCGGTAGCACCACCGGGTGAGCGGCTCCTCCAGTCACGCAAACAGCAGTAGCGCTGCTGCTTTAACGTGGCAGGAAAAAAAAAGGGAAAAGGGGAGGCTAGCGACTGCCGCCCCAGCAAAACAGTTGTTGGGCTTGGCCTAACACACACATACAGTGATGGGCTAAGCCCAACAATATATGTTTGCGCGCTGGGCTCAGCCGTGTGTGAGAGGGACAGCTGGGATGGGCCCGGCGATTAATTATATATATATATATTTATATATATATAATAATAATAAATATTGAGTTTGACCCCATAGTTAAATTTGACCCCAATTTGTCAATTAACCCTTTTCCCTAATAAAATTAATTTTATTTTTTCTAAAATTAAATTAGATTTAATAGTTAAATTGGATTTAATTTTAATGATTAAATTGGGTATAATCATATCATTAATTAATTAAAGTTAGTTTATGACTCCACAAGACGATTAACTAAAGATTTATTTTTTATTTATGGTTGAGACTGGGTTTTTCAAAATAATTAAGAATAAGTTAGACTTAGTTCTAAATAATAAATTGGATTTATTTACAAATTGAAAATAAATTCATCCTTTTGTAATTAAATTATATTTAATTATTTGTGATTTCTTTTTTGATTTTTAAATTAATGCCAACATAATTTTGAATAGTTTATTTGCATGATTTGATGTATGTTATGGTGGATGCATGCATCCCGTGGGCTTAGGATTTTTACCACTTTGTATTATCTGGGTTGTAATGGACCAGTTTGTGTCCCTCAATGTGTATTTTATTTTTGCGAGAATAATGTATAGGGTGCTTCTAAATATGTAATTAGAAGTAGGACCTTCTAGAGTTTGGAGTCTGGAGCTTATCAAGATTAGATTTGATATAGGCCCCTATCTCCCTGATTGGTCTACTAGCTTAGACCAATCTAGAATGTCCATGGAATGCATGATGATAGAATTACTAGGTTTTTCTATTATTGCATGGCTTAATTTGATTTATTCCACGTGTGCGCGTAGTAAATTAATGTGCAAAGTGAGGCCTTATAAAATTAATAAATTCTCCCAAATTAAAGATACTAAGTAAGAAAGGGATATAGTGTTGGGTTTTTAGCAATAAAACGCAGCGGAAAATAAACAAATCCCAAGTGGTTCATCTCGATTTCAAGTATTTAAATTGTGATTAGAACTATCTACCTTTCTTCGTGGATTTTTAGTTTCTGAACTAGAAATCACTATCCTTCTTTGAACAGCAAACTTGTCGCCATCTCTAAATTGCCATGCCGGAATCAAAAGCAAAAAACCTCTTCTTTTTCTTCCTTGAAATCGGCTAGGGGGAGAGAGAGAGAGAGAGAGAGAGAGAGAGAGAGAGAGAGAGAATTTAAAGACTTTTGACTTGGAGAGTAAGTTATGAATTGGAGGCTTGTTATTAATTTCATCAAGTAGTATTATACTACACTAGAAATTAATAACCCTAGGCAACACACGTATATGGGCGTCCATATGGAAGGCCACTTTAGTGGTTTTGAAGCCTTCGGGCTGTAGTCCACTTCTATTCGTTTAATTAATTAATTAATTAATATTATTTATCAAATAAATAAATTAATCAAATAGCTAATTGAATCCATATTAATTCTATAATTAATTTTCTCTAAGAAATTAATTAATAAATTGACTTAATTAATTAATAAAATCATTGAAAAAATTAATTAATTAATTAATCTCGATATCTGGTGGTCCCAAGTGGCATACGAAAGGGTCTACAATGGGGGGGGGGGTTGAATAGATCCTGAAGTCTTTTTCGACTTCAAAAATTTCATACCACTTTTAAAGATTTGAATGCTTAGGAAACTGAGTGCTTGGGTCAGGCGCTTCAGTAAAGATCACTTAGACTTAGTGATTTTAACCATTTACCAAAGTAGGGTAAAACTTGAATCGCTTAATCAGGGTTAGCACAGCGGAAATGATTTTAAAGCTTTAGCATTCATTTCGGTTAAACAGTCGCTTAGCAAATGAGCTTATATTTTTCAGAATAAATAATATAATATAAAACAAGACAACAATCGAAAAAAGTGACACAAGAAATTGTAAGGTTCACTGGGTGATGTAATCCCATCTATGTCCTTCTTCTCCTTTTTCACGTGGAGGAAATTTACTAAGATGATTATCAAAGAATCACACAGAATCTTCTACAAGATAGTAAATAGGTGAAAATGATCTTGGGCTCCTTGATCACACTGATTTCAACACCAATGAAGATCTTCTTCTACAAGCTTCTCTCACTCAGAAATACTGTTTGTAAAGGTTTTCAACAACTTTCTCACTCAGATGAAAGGTTGAGGGTTTTATCATAAGGGTTTGTTTGTTTTTGGAAAGATCAAACAACTTGGAATATCTCGGTAAGAATTTAGGTTTCTTCTTTGAAGAAGTTTGAGATATTTGTGACTGTATGGAATGTATGTAAAAAGCTTGAAAGATTTTTGGCTATGGAGTTTCAAAGCTTTTTCTTTGAAAGAGAATTTCAGCAAAGTTTCTTGTGCATGTACGTATATCTCTATCTATTTTTAGGATTTGCTGGAGGTAAGGTATTTATAGGCAATTCTTGGGATCTGTCCGTTGGACACATGTAGGAGCGTGCTTTTCACGCGGCGCGTGACTCTACCTTTTCTCTGACATTCCTGAAATCCTGCTGGTTTCGATTGAACGGGAGCAGCTATAAACTCCAAAATATTGACAGTCTAATAAAAAAGTAGCTTGTCCACAAGTCATAATAGCTTATCACATTTAATGCTCTTATCAGGCATTTAATGCATTTGAATTTATTTCCCGTTGGAAATAAATGTCCGTTGAATGATTGCATTTAAGTCCTTCATGACTTGAGGACTTATTTCAGGTGAATCTGATACTGATCGCTAAAGTGCTATGAGCGCTTGATTTGTAAATCCTGAAATAGTCCTTTAGCGTTTGACAGTCGCTAAGAACAAATCTTCATCTTCATTTGACTTCATACGCTGAGCTTCAATTTCTTCTCTAATAGAATCACCTTGAATTCTATTAGTGATTCGGTATCTAATACTTAGTCTAAAATCTATAAAGATAAAAATGACAAGCCTAATCAAAATTACAAACTTTCGAACGCTTATACATTGATCAATGAAAACAGAAACTTACATTAAATTTGGGGTCTAACATAAAATCCTATCTTGTCATCATCAAAACATCTAACATGAAATTCCTAACAATATCCTATACCGAAAAAATCTGTCAAGTCAATTCCATGATTTTTACATTGCTACAATTCCTATAAGCGTGACTCTTTGGGTTCGTCTCAAAAGGCAATTAGGAGAAAACCAAGAGGATGTGAGTAATACCTAGTCAGACCGTGGCTCACATCGTATCCCAATTGAGAACGAATGAATATGATCATTCCAAACCATTATGCTGTGAATACCGTATGAGTGAAAACCTTTCATTCATATATCCCAGTCAAGTGAGAGTCATGGTTTAGTCAAAATTACTGAACTTGGCCGTATGCTTCGCTCATAATGAATCGAGGTCATTGAGTATACTTTCATGTCTAACATGAATATCTCTTGAGCTTTAGCCAAAGTGTTTTGGCTTAATTCATTCATGACTACATAGGATATTTAGCTCATCCACTTACGAGAGAATAAATCCCATTTTCCTAATCAGTTAAGATTGCTACTTGGCCATCAAGCTGCACTTCAAGATCGATCCCACCAACGGGTGAATTGGATCTAACTATTCTAATGACAGATTCACAAGTACATCTTCAACATGATTCCTCAAGTCTAAGGTTCACGCGTACCTATCACAACTTATCAGTTTTTTCATTGACTGTCAGTGAGTGAAAACTCATGTGACAAAACTGATGCGGGCTATGTTCGAATATACCAGTCTAACTGAGGTGTTTATGACATAAGTTCTCACTACCACTACCATAGTGTTCGACTGACACTTTATCTATCAAAACTTACACCATACAATTCTCTATTCTGTATTGATGTCTAGCCAATACTCTGTTTGACTTGTGAACCAATTCTTCCTAACCCATAGGAAGTAAAAGGTTTGCTTTACTGTCAAGGAATTTTACGTTGTTCATTCACACCTTACAAATGCCTATAAGTAAACAACAAGAATATGCCTTTTATTATTAGAAGATATTGTTTAGTTACAAATCAATGGCAATAAATTTATCCTCTCTATGGCATTTGAGGGCATACACACTAACATGCGCCTCCCAAGATGAGAATCATAGCCTTAGTTCTCTTTAGATACTTTAGGATATTCTTCACATCTATCCAATGTTCCTTGCCTGGGTTTGCTTGAAATCAACTAAAAACTGTTGGTCCCAAGTGGCGTACGAAAGGGTCTAGAAGGGGGGGGGGGTTGAATAGACCCTGAAGACTTTTTTGACTTCAAAAAGATTCGTATTAAAATGTTTTGGACGCTTGAAAAGTAGACGCTCGACTAAGCGTCTACTTTAAATATAGACGCTTAGGCTAAGCGTTTGATGAAGACTGTTTTAGAAAGTTAACTAAGACTTTAAGATTTGAACCTTTTAACCAAATAGGTTTATACGTTTAGTTCTTTAATCAGTGTTAGCACAGCGGAATAATTTTAGAGTCTTCTCTTTTGAAAGCTTTAGCGTCACAAGAAAGTGTTTTAGTTGCTTAGTGTTCACTTGAGTTTTACTTAACAGATTTATACAAAGATATAATAATTTGAGGAATGAATGTTAAACTAAAGAGCACGATATTTGTAAGGTTCGTTGGGTGGTGTAATCCCAACTACGTCCTTCTTCTCCTCGAACACTTGGAGGCAATCCACTAAGATGGTTCTCAAAGAATCACACAGAAACTTCTACAAATTAGGGAGAGATGGATGTTAATGACTTGAGCTCCTTGATCACACAGATTTCTGCTCCAAATCACTTCTATCCCCTTGCTTCTTTCACCCAAAAATAATGCAAGTATCCAACTTCGACTTCACACAGATCGCGAGTCTTGGATGGGGCTTTTCTAAATGGTTTGTTTGATTTCAATGAAGTTCAAACAACTTGGGAATATCTCAATAGTAATGTGGGTTTCTTCAAAAAGAATGTTTGAAATATTGGTTGACTGTCTCAGGAATTGAAGAAAAGCAAAGAGAATGTTTGCTTGAATATTCTGGCTTTTCTGAGATTTTAAGGAATGAGACTTCAATGCAACAACAGTTTGGCTTTTAATTGATTGTTGTATTTGGCTTGTTGTTGAAGTCCTATTTATAGGCATTCTTGGAAAAAGTGTCCGTTTGAAACATGCACAGGCGCGTGTCTGTCACTTTTGCGAGAGAACAACTTTTGTCCTATTTCCTGAAAATCTACTGCACAAAAGTTGGTGCTGTAGTCTGTGAAAAGTTGACAGTCCAATAGGGTGGCTTCTCCGTACGTCTGAAAGTACTTATCACATTTAATGCTCTTATCAGCATTTAATGCATTTGAATTAAATACCCATTGGTGTTTAATGCTCTCTGAATAATTGCATTAAACTCCTTCTGGACTTGGAAATAAATTCAGGTGAAATCCATCAATGATAGACGATTATCCATCCTTGAATTGCTTCTTCCCTATAAGGTAACGCTTGATATAGCTGGATATTTAGACGCTTTGGAAACTTCTTCTTCATTTAAACTTCAGGCGTTTGAGTCTTCAAACTTAACTACTGATTCACTCAAAATTCATCAGACGCTCAGCCTAAGACTACTTAGCCTAACAGTCTAGAACAAAATGAAACGAAGCCTTTAAAGCCTATTACAAATCTAAAGCTTCAAAGCTTATACATGATTTCTACTAGAATCAAACTTACATACTTTGGGGTCTAACATAAACTCCTAATTGTCATTATCAAAACATCTAACATGAAATTCCTAATAATTTCCCCCTTTTTGATGATGGCAATACTTACTCTTTTATAGTTCAAGAGTTAGACAGCCAAAAATAAAAGTGATTTTGCTGAACTGTTGCTGAACTTGCAATTCTGCTTTGAGCATCACTTTATCACTTTTGATTCCTAGCAAGTATACTAGGTCGTGCAATGTAATAAAGTGGACTATTAGCCCGGGGTGTATCGTCTCCACAGGGACAATTGGATTCGATGCTCGTAATTGTTATATTACCTAACTCTAAGCTAAATCAAATTATAAGATGATAGAAAGTTGAACTATGAAAATAATTAATGACAACTATAGATAAACAAGGTATTATATCAAATGGAAAGAGATGATTGGGCTATGATCCTACTATGTTCTATCTTATGTTCATAAACTCTAAATTACCCGGATTTTTAGAACACTCTTGTTATGGCGAAACCCCCTAATATATTCATTACTCAATCTCTTGAAATAACGATCCTATACTAGTTAACAACTTTCCATATCTCTATAGTGAAGATTTAATTAACTAACACGCATTAAGGTTCAAAGAGATTCCTTGCTTACGAAGATCCTACATTCACTCGGGTCTTCTTATCACAAAAAGCCACACAACGCAATTGATTCTATCTCTAGTCAATTGTTACGTTATGATATTTGATTTTATGATCTACCTTTATCTATCTCCTCTCAGTCTCAAGACAAAGCATTAAATCAAACACATGGTGATCAAGCATGTGCAAGCATTAAGCATAAAAATCAAACATGCAACAAGAATGTAATAAATCCGGAAACTAGGAGTTCATTAAACACAAAATATCACAAAGTATTCACATAACCCAACCAAATAAGTACTTAGTTCATAATTGTAACAAAGAGAAATTCAAAATCCCTAAAAGACATAGCTAAGAACTATCCTAAAAGGGGGAGTTGAAGAACTCCCTATCATAAGAAGTGAATCCAAGCTTTGATGATGATAATTGACTCTTCAAGCTTCCTTCGGACTTTGGGTGTCTTCCTTGGGTCTTGGAGAGCAAGAAAAGCCCCTTTGGTAGGTGAAAAGTTGTCAAATCCCCCAAAAACCGACCTAAAACCCTCTTTATAAGTGGCTGTACGCGGATATAAAAATTAGGGATTGGAAAAGTAGACCGCGGTCTAATTTGGCACTGGATTTTTGGACCGCGGTCTTCTGACATAAAATTCATAGCTTTAGTATTTTGATCGTAAATATCGCCACAAATGTCGGATTGAGGTGATTCTAGTTGCTACGTGAAGCTAAGATAAAGCTCTACAATATTGAAGAGAAATCTTAGTCTGATTCTCTATGAGCATTATGTAAAATATTTCGTCAGCTATCTTCTTTTGTTTCTTTTTTCAATTTCAAACTCAATTTGGATCTCTTTTCTCGTCTTTCATGCGTAAATCAACTTTTATCCTACAAAACAAAATGTATACCAATCAAAGCATTATGAGATATAAAAATTGATCAAAGTAACGATCAATTCATATTACAATGGGACATAAAATACTGTAAAATATGGACTTATCAACTATCCCCCAACTTGGCTATGATCGTCTCGATCAATAAATGATGAGCAAATATTCATAAGTTCAGATTTTACAACTTGGTTTGGGATCTTGAAAGATTTCATGTCTCAATAATCAAGCATGTACAAGAATTAAACCCTCGAAATTGATTATGACAAGTTACACTTTACCTAGAACACTCAACAATTTGAAAGTCCCCAAACATCTTCGACTCCATCTCTAAATCATGAACTCCATATCCATTTTTATGCCAAGAGAACACTTTAAACAAGATTATGCAAAATTATTAGATAATAAAGACATTAGAACACTCCAAAACATTGTTAACCTATCGGTGTGCATGAAATGTGAAAGTCACGATCAAAAGGTCTTTTCGGCTTGTAACGTAAGGCTAGGTAATGGCTTGGATGGGAATATATGGATAAAGTGACTAAACTCAAGAGAGCATACAACTCAGTATCATCGAGCTAAACACTCACTTATCAACTGAACAAATCTCTACATCTCGTCACTTATCACTTTTAGATTTTTTTTTTCTTTCAAGCTCACAACCCCCAAACTTGTTTCTTTTGATACCGTGGGCGTAATGATTCCAAAGCCAATCAATTCACATTGAAGCTCAGTTCATAGCCTAGTCGAGAGAACCATTTTTTTTAAAAAAATATTTCTCTCGACTATTTAGCCATTATTTAGTTCTTCATCTCATCTCCTCTTTTCGCATAAAATTCAAACCTCCAATTATTTATCACAAGCAAGAACAACACCACCTTCTAAACCACTAGTCAATGAACTTCAATACCCAAAACAAAGTGTATACCCAAATAATTGACAAATGATATGAAGTTCCATGCTCTCTCAATTAGGAATTAGACTTTGTTTTACTTTTAGGCTAGAGGGTGGTTGGCGTGGCTTATGAAAGAAAAGCGAATGGTGGTTTCTAGTGTGCTTAGCACACTCCATTCTTATCAATAAAGCTCAAAGCAAGGCCTAGAGATTATGCAATATAGTGAAGGCTAATTGTAAGGCTAAAGACAATGAAAGATGGCCTAAATCATTTCATGACTTCGCACAATCAATACACACTTCAAAGTCGACAAAAGTGAAAGTTCAATGCTTTACATCCTCAAAAATTCACATAATCATGGCTAAAAAGGCTTTTAAGGTATAAAATACGATATGTTGATCAAAGACAAAGGATTTTATCTTAGATAAAGTGGAGACACTCAAACAAATCATACTCCAAGCAAAGATATAACAAAACATGAATTAAAAACTCCACACAGTTTAACTTGACCATGCCAAAATATTTAATCCCAAATCAAGTAGAAATCTAAACAAATGAACACATACTACGCCAAATCGCCGTAAAATAATATTAAATAGGGAAGAATGACCCACCCCCGAACTTATCTAGCACACTGTCCCCAATGGGCGAGGAAATAAACATAAAATAAGAGGGTAGAAAGATTTCCCTGAGAATTGAAGGCGCATGAATCATCTAAATGGCGATCGGTGCAAAGGCGTAGAAGATATACGACGATAAAAAGCATCTGCAAAGAGGAAAGCAAGAAGGAGACAATTAGATCATCAACAAGCTAAGAGCACACAAGACTAAGTGAAAAAAAACTAAAGAAATAAAAGTAAGAAAACAAACAACAAGCATAAAATGAAAAGCAAAACTAAAACAAGAAAGCGAGAAAAGGCGTCGGTTGCCTCCCACGAAGCGCTAGTTTAAAGTCGGTAGCTCGACTCCTTTGAGGTGCTTAACCAATACCAGTAGGTACAGTTTCATGATTCCCCTTCATGGGTATTGTTGACCATGCCATCTTTCCACCACTCTCCTTGAACGATCTTTGAACTCCTCTTATAGAATCAGCTTGAGAAACAACATTAGTTGAAGAAGATGGTTTAAAGTTATTGAAAACATTAAAGGTGACCATTTCTTCCCCAATCGTAAATGTGAGCCGACCACGCTTGACATCAATAACGGCTTCGGCTGTAGCTAGGAAAGGTCGACCTAGTATGATAGGCATCTCCACGTCTTCCTCCATGTCTAAGACTATGAAATCCACCGGGAAGATGAACTTATCAACTTTTACTAGGACATCCTCTATAATCCCTCTTGGATACTTGACGGATCGGTCAGCTAATTCGAGGGAAATGGTGGTGGGCTTTGGCTCTCCAAATCCGAATTTCCTGAAAAGTGAGAATGGAAGTAAGTTAATGCTTGCTCCCAAATCGCATAGAACTTTAGGAAACTTGATAGAACCAATTTGACAAGGAATTGTGAAACTCCCTGGATCCTTAAGCTTAGGTGGGAGCTTGTTTTGGATTATTGCTGAACATTCTTCTGTAAGAACCACAGTTTCAAACTCCTCTAGCTTTCTTTTGTTGGAAAGGATTTCCTTGAGAAATTTAACATACTTCGGCATTTGGAGCATAGCCTCTACAAAAGGGATGTTAATGCGCAATTGTTTAAACATCTCAATGAATTTAAGAAATTGAGCATCAAATCTCCCCCTTTTTAGTACAATAGGAAAAGGAGGACGTGGTTGCACCGGTACACGAGTTTCGCGGGAAGCCGAGTTGGAACTTTCCAAAGCAGGCAATTGGACCGTGGTCTGATCAAATTTGGACCGCGGTTCAGGACCACAGTCTTCCTCTAAAAATTCTGACTCTGAATTTTTGGACCCCAATCCTGGACCGCGGTCCAATTCCAGATTCTGTGAAGTTTCAGCGCCTATTTTCTTCCCACTTTGCAAAGAAATGGCATGGACTTGTGCCTTCGGGTTCTTTTCAGTGTCATTAGGCAATGAACCCGGTGCTCTACCCAAAAGTTGACTAGTCAACTGTCCCAACTGAGTCTGTATATTTCCCATATTAATCTCGAGGTTATGACTCCGCTCATCATTTTGCTTTATGTATTGGAGCATCAACTCCTCGAAACTCGGCTTTTTTTCTTGTTGGTGGTACTCCTCTTGTTTTTTATAAGCATTTGGTTGAAAGGCTGGTTTATCATGGTGTGACAGAAATCTAGAGGGTGGCTTAACCACGTTGTTGTTGCTCCAAAAAAATTTAGGTGGTTGCGCCCTCCCGAGTTGTACCGTTCAGAAAAGGGGTCATTTTGGCTCATGCTCGGGTTGTGCTCACAATTGGTATTCTCAATAGAATCATATTAGAAGGGTGAGCTACTTTGCACTTGATTGACCGGGAAATTCATCGCATCAAGCCTCCTATTTAATAATTCCACTTGTGTAGCTAGTGTAGTCGAAGCATCCATTTGATAAACTCCACTTGCCCTCTTAGGAAGCATCATTCTCTCGGTAGGCCATTGGTAGTTATTTTCAGCCATGTTGTCTATCATATCCCAAGCCGCTTGTGGTGGTAAATTCATGAGTGAACCACCCGCAGCTGCATCCAGTTGAGTGCGAAGTCCGGGTCCAAGGCCTTGATAAAAGATGGTCACTTGAGTCCATAATGCAAAACCATGGTGAGGGCATTTTCGGAGAAGTTCCTTAAATCTTTCAAGTGTTCCATAAAGTGACACCCCATCAATCTGTCGAAAACCTTATATCTCAACTTTGATAGCGGCAGTTTTCCCCGGTGGAAAGTACTTACTTAAAAACTTCTCCACCAACTGATCCTAAGTATGAATGGATGCGGTTGGCAACGAGTCAGGCCATGCTCTTGCTCTATCCTTCAATGAGAAAGGAAATAATCTCATTCTAATAGCATCATTAGTCACTCCATTCTGTCGAAATGTGCTCAAATAGCCGAGGAACCGGGCAATATGAGCATGTGGCATCTCATCCACCGCACCCCGATATTGATCATTGGAAATTAACTGAAGTATCGCCGGTGAAATCTGAAAATTATTCGCTTCAATGGTAGGTAGCACAATAGCATCGGCGGCTCCATGGATGGTAGGTTGCATATAGCCTTGCAATGGCCGAGGAGCATGTTCTTGCCTCTGGGCTAAAGTAGCAGCGACCGCAGATTGAATGATAGCTTGAATTCCCGGGTCCACCAAATTGATGCCCGGTGGGGCATGTAAGGGATTATTTGGATTGTTCCCTTCCATTGCCTCAAAGTGATTCTTTTTGTAGTTTTGTGCTCTTCTTCTTCTATTGAAAGTCTATTCAAAGAGGTCAACCTATCAATAGGATCAAAAGAACTATATTAATAAAAAGAAAAACAACTTAGTCGTAGAGAAGATAAGTGAATTACAATATCAAATGACGCAATTGTCCCCGGCAACAGCGCCAAAAACTTGACACGTGTGATTCCTAGCAAGTATACTAGGTCGTGCAATGTAATAAAGTGGACTATTAGTCCGGGGTGTATCGTCTCCACAGGGACAATTGGATTCGATGCTCGTAATTGCTATATTACCTAATTCTAAGCTAAATCAAATTATAAGATGATAGGTGGTTGAACTATGAATATAATTAATGACAACTATAGATAAATAAGGTATTATATCAAATGGAAAGAGATGATTGGGCTATAGTCCTACTATGTTCTATCTTATGTTCATAAACTCTAAATTACCCGGACTTTTAGAACACTCTTGTTATAGCAAAACCCCCTAATATATTCATTACTCAATCTCTTGAAATAACGATCCTATACTAGTTAACAACTTCCCATATCTCTATAGCGAAGATTGAATTAACTAACATGCATTAAAGCTCAAAAAGATTCCTTGCTTACGAAGATCATACATTCACTCGGGTCTTCTTATCACAAAAAGTCACACAACGCAATTGATTCTATGTCTAGTCAGTTGTTACGTTATGATATTTGATTTTATGATCTACCTTTATCTATCTCCTCTCGGTCTCAAGACAAAGCATTAAATCAAACATATGGTGATCAAGCATGTGCAAGCATTAAGCATAAAAATCAAACATGCAACAAGAATGTAATAAATCCGGAAACTAGGAATTCATTAAACACAAAATATCACAAAGTATTCACATAACCCAACCAAATAAGTACTTAGTTCATAAATGTAACAAAGAGAAATTCAAAATCCCTAAAAAACATAGCTAAGATCTATTCTAAAAGGGGGAGTTGAAGAACTCCCTATCACAAGAAGTGAATCCAAGCTTTGAAGATGATAATTGACTCTTCAAGCTTCCTTCGGACTTTGGGTGTCTTCCTTGGGTCTTGGAGAGCAAGAAAAGCCCCTTTGGTAGGTGAAAAGTTGTCAAATCCCCCAAAAACTGACCTAAAACCCTCTTTATAAATGGCTGTACGTGGATATAAAAATTAGGGATCGGGAAAGTGCACCGCGAAGCTAAGACAAAGCTCTACAATATTGAAGAAGAAATCTTAGTCTGATTCGGCCTGTAAAGGGACGAAAACCTCATTTCTCTATGAGCATTGTGTAAAATATTTCGTCAGCTATCATCTTTTGTTTCTTTCTTCAATTTCAAACTCAATTTGGATCTCTTTTCTTGTCTTTCATGCGTAAATCAACTTTTATCCTACAAAACAAAATGTATACCAATCAAAGCATTATGAGATATAAAAATTGATCAAAGTAACGATCAATTCATATTACAATGGGACATAAAATACTGTAAAATATGGACTTATCATCAAGTAATTCTTCATAAGAAAGAGGAAGAGATAATTCAGTGTTTACCTCAGGAGACACTTCATCATCTCTAGCCATGAGACAAATAAGTGCTGAGTCATCAATTAGCTCATCATCATCACTACTTTCTTCTGAAGACTCCAAGTCTTCAGGTGCGGATGCTTGTTTTGATTCCGCTAGCAAACCTTGTTGACAAAGGTTGCTCTTGAATTGGTTTCTATCCAAGTAATCGTGCCTTGAAGGCCTAGATACATTTGGATAAGGACAATTTACCTAGTAGTGTCCTAGTTTCCTGCAATTATAACACAGATTAGTTTTCATCTTTTGTTCATTTGTTAATCTTGCATTCTGTGGTTTTGAGACCACGGGCGCTAAGAGATTTTGAGTAGACACTTGCTATTGAACAGGCGCTTGGGATGTAGGAGCAGAATACTGAGGCGCTTGAAACTGTTGATGTATTGGAGCAGGCGCTTGATATGAACTGTGTCCTTGATGCTTAGGACTATTTCCTTTCTTTTCATATCTCAAGAACTTTCTGAATCTATTTAGCAAGGCCAACTCCTCTTCCTCATTGATATTTGAAACTTTTCCTTTATTACCCGATTTACCCTTGATCAATGCTACGAGCGCTCCAGATTCAATTACTGGACTACTCACAACGTCACTAGCTGAGTTTAATTCAAACTCAAATGCCTTGAGCTCTGAAAATGCGTCTTCTGGACTTAAAAGATCCAACATATTAGATTCTCTCATAGCTGTTGTCTTCATCAAGAATCTACTAGGTAGACTTCTAAAGATCTTACCACCATTTCTCGGTTCTGTAAATCCATTCCCAATGATGTGAGTTCCGTAACAAGAGCTGTGAATCTTATGTCCAATTGCTCTAGGGTCTCGTTAAGTAACATCTTAAAGCTGTTGAATTTTTCTCGAGCATTGGAGAGCTTATTTTCCTTGATTTGAGCTGATCCACCACAGATTATAGCCAACTTATCCCAGATTTCTTTAGTGGTATTACATGATTTAACTTTGTTGAATAAATTGTTGTTGTCACCAATAGCTGTATATAAAGCATTTCGACCACCATTGTCCAAATTTGCTCTTCGACGCTCATCAGTGGACCATTCTTGTTTAGGCTTCTCAACATAGTCATCTGGAGTTTCTTCTGTGGCTCCAGGCGCTCTGGTAATAAACTTCAGAATTTGTATTGGTTCATCTGAAATAATATCGCACATTTCGTCATCGCATGAACAAAGATATGTAAAAGCTTTGACCTTCCATGAGTCATAGTTTGACTCAGTCAACTTAGGAACTTTAGAAAATGCCATGAAATACAAACTAAAAGCAACTAGATTTTGAAAAGGGATCTAAACAAGCTGTTACGCTTGAAAATTTTAAAATTTCAACTTTAATCGCTCTAATACCACTTGTTGGTGCCAAGTGGCATATGAAAGGGTCTAGAAAGGGGGGGAGGGGGTTGAATAGACCCTGAAGTCTTTTTCGACTTCAAAAAGATTCGTATTAAAATGTTTTGGATGCTTGAAAAGTAGACGCTCGACTAAGCGTTTACTTTAAATATAGAAGCTTAGGCTAAGCGTCCGTTGAAGACTGTTTTAGAAAGTTAACTTAGACTTTAAGATTTGAACCTTTTAACCAAATAGGTTTAAGCGTTCAGTTCTTTAATCAGTGTTAGCATAGCGGAATAATTTTAGAGTCTTCTCTTTTGAAAGCTTTAGCGTCACAAGAAAGTGTTTTAGTTGCTTAGAGTTCACTTGAGTTTTACTTAACAGATTTATACAAAGATATAATAATATGAGGAATGACTATTAAAGTAAAGAGCATGATAGATGTAAGGTTCGTTGGGTGGTGTAATCCTAACTACGTCCTTCTTCTCCTCGAACACTTGGAGGCAATCCACTAAGATGGTTCTCAAAGAATCACACAGAAACTTCTACAAATTAGGGAGATATGGATGTTGATGACTTGAGCTCCTTGATCACACAGATTTCTGCTCCAAATCACTTCTATCCCCTTGCTTCTTTCACCCACAAATAATGCAAGTATCCAACTTCGACTTCACACAGATCACGAGGTTTGGATGGGGTTTTACTATACAGTTTGTTTGATTTCGATGAAGTTCAAACAACTTGGGAATATCTCAATAGTAATGTGGGTTTCTTCAAAAAGAATATTTGAGATATTGGTTGACTGTCTCAGGAATTAAAGAAAAGTAAGGAGAATGTTTGTTTGAATATTCTGGCTTTTCTGAGATTTTAAGGAATGAGACTTCAATGCAACAACAATTTGGCTTTTAATTGATTGTTGTATTTGGCTTGTTGTTGAAGTCCTATTTATAGGAATTCTTGGAAAAAGTGTCCATTTGATACATGCACAGGCGCGTGTCTCTCACTTCCGCGAGTGAACAACTTTTGTCCTATTTTCTGAAAATCTGCTGCACAAAAGTTGGAGCTGCAATCTGTGAAAAATTGACAGTCCAATAGGGTGGCTTCTCCATACGTCTGAAAGTGTTTATCACATTTAATGCTCTTATCCCCATTTAATGCATTTGAATTAAATACCCGTTGGTATTTAATGCTCTAAGAATAATTGCATTAAACTCCTTCTGGACTTGGAAATAAATTCAAGTGAATTCCATCAATGATAGACGATTATCTATCCTTGAATTGCATCAGCCTTATAAGGTAACGCTTGATATAGCTAGATATTTAGACGCTTTGGAAACTTCATCTTCATTCAGACTTCAGGCGCTTGAGTCTTCAAACTTAACTACTGATAAGCTCACTCAGAATTCATCAGACGCTCAGCCTAAGACTACTTAGCCTAACAATATAGAACAAAACCAAACGAATCCTTTAAAGCCTATTACAAATCTAACGCTTCAAAGCTTATACATGATTTCCACAAGAATCAAACATACATACTTTGGGGTCTAACATAAACTCCTAATTGTTATCATCAAAACATCTAACATGAAATTCCTAAAAAAAACACTTACTGCATAAGCAATGTCAGGTCCAGTACACAACATTGCGTATATCAGGGTACCCACTGCATATGCATAGGGTACAGTGCTCATTTCTTTTCTATCTTCCTCACTTTGAGGACACATAGATTTCGAGAGATGCACCCCATGTCTCATTGGTAGGAACCCTTTCTTAGAATCCTCCATCCTATATCTCTTTAGGACCTTTTCTAGGTAAAGGTCTTGAGAAAGCCCTATAGTTCTATTTGTTTGATCTCTATAGATTCGAATCCCTAGAATATTAGTTGCCTCTCCCAAGTCTTTCATGAAGAAAGTACTCGAAAGCTACTTGTTAACAATGGTGAGCATTCCTGTATCATTCCCTATGAGTAATATGTCATCTACATATAACACAAGGAATGTTGTCTTGCTCTCACTAACCTTATGTAGACACATGGCTCATCTTCGTTCTTGATGAAGTCAAATCCTTTGACTGCCTCATCAAAATGTAGAATCTAGCTACGAGATGCTTGCTTGAGTCCATAAATGGATTTCTCAAGCTTGCACACCTTATGAATATCACTCTCGGATACAAAACCTTTAGATTGTTCCATAAAGATATCCTCTTCTAGGAATCCATTTAGGAAAGCAATTTTAACATCTATTTGCCATATCTCATAGTCTAAGTGAGCCGCTATTGCAAGTAGAATCCTTATTGATTTGATCATAGCCACTGTCAAAAAGGTTTCTTGGTAACCTTTTTGACCATATCCTTTCACCACTAGCCTGGATTTGTAGGTGTCAACCTTGCCATCAACACCAATTTTCCTCTTGTAAATTCTCTTACACCCAATTAGTTTAACCCCATCAAACCAATCCACAAGTTTCCAGACTTGGTTTGAATGAATCGAATCGATCTCAGTTTGCATAGCTTCACGCCATCTTATAGCATCCACATCCACCATCGCTTGATCATAAGTGGAGGGATAATCTCCATGACCCTCTTCCATTATAGAATAGAGACTAAGCTCCCTCTGTAACAGGTATCCATAACTCTCAGGCGGTTGAGGTACCCTACTTGATCTTCATGGTTGTGGTTGTGTTAAAGAAGGTTCGGTTCTCACTTCCTGTGTAGATGTATCCAGTGGAGTTTCATTTTGTCCTGCCAGAACAATCTTTCTACCTGCTCCTCTTTCTTAAATGAAATTGTCGTCAAGAAAGTGGGTTTGTAAAGCTACGACGATCCTCTAATCACAATGCAGGTAAAAATGGTATCCCATGGAATCCTCAGGATAACCAATGAAACGCCCTTTCATAGATCTAGCCTCCAACTTGTCCACTTTAGTCTTTTTGACATAAGCAGGACATCCCCAAATCTTAATGTGATTAAGCCTTGGTTTTCTATTTCTCCATATCTCATATGGAGTCTTAGGAATGGACTTGGACGGATATCTATTTAAAATGTGTACAGCTGTGAGCAGCGCATGACACCACAGTGAAATGAGTAAGTTAGTGTAGCTGAGCATGGATCGAACCATTTCCAACAAGATTCGATTCCTTCGTTCTTCTACTCCATTCAAATATGGTGTCGCTGGAGGTGTGAGCTGTAATACTATACCATTATCTCTAAGGTATACATCAAACTCGTTGCTCATATATTCTCCTCCTCGATCAGATCGAAGAGTTTTTATATGTTAACCAGTTTGATTTTCAACTAAAGGTTTGAATTCCTTAAACTTTTCAATGGATTTAGACTTATGCTTCATCAGGTACACCAGACCATATCTTGAATGGTCATCAGTGAATGTGATGAAGTAAAGGAAACCTCCACCAGCCATTTCTCCAAATGGTCCACAAACATCAGTATGCACTAAACCTAAGAATTGAGAGGCTCTTTCAAAAGTCCCTGTGAAGGGGGATCTAGCCATCTTGACTTTGAGATAAGATTCAAAAGTAGGATAGGGATCCAATCCAAATGGACCAATTAGTCCATCTTTCTCCATTTTATGAATTTTGTGTTCGCAGGCATGGCCTAGTCTAAGATGCCAGATTAATCTTTGATTAATTCCCTACCTACTACGTTTCCTTTGTATAGTATTTACAGAACACTCATTCTGGATATTAAGGTAATACAAACCATTTACTAAAGAAGCAGAGCCCACCAATTTATTACCATAATAAATATTGCAATGTTCTTTAATAAAACGGAAAGTATAGCCATATTTACCTAAAACAGGAATTGAAACAATGTTTTTAAGCCCATTGGGCAAAAATAAAATATTATCCAGAAATAGTAAATGTCTAGAATTTAGATAGATCCAATTCTAGTAGCTACGACGCTTTGCCCGCTGCCTACTCTGATCTGCACCTCATCAGAGCTCATCTTTTTACTTTGTTCTAGATTCTGATTCACACAACATACATGAGTATTAGCTCCTGAATCAAGAATCCAAGAAGTGGAGAAAATGGTAATAGAGCAATTAGTTTCAAAAACATAAAGTTCTTTACCTTTTGTTTGTTTGTTAGGACAGTCTCTTCTCCAGTGGCCTAGCTCATCACACCATAAGCATATGTCCTGATTTCTAACCCTCTTATTCCTCCTTCGTTGTGCTTTGTTGCAAGTCCTGCTGGATGCTCCCACTTGAAGATAAATGTTATTATTCCTTTGTCCATCCAATGGATTTGGAAAAGTAACTGCCATTGGATTGTTCCATTTGTCTGCCTTTATTTGATTTTAACCAACTTTGAGTTTATCCAGAAGCCCAGCTAATGAACTTTCAATGTCATTCATTTCAAAGTTTATGACGAAGTAAAAGAACGAATCGGGAAATGACTGTACGATGAGGTCAACTTGAAGATGTAGGTCTATGTAGAAGTTTAAAGATTTTAGTTTTTCCATCAGGGATTAATGCAAAAAAAAAACCCTGTGTGAATGCGAAATTGCAAAAAAATACTTGTGTTAACGAAATAGGCTAAAAATCACCATGTGTTCTTAAAAAGTCTGTAAACAGTGGATTTTTGGGAAAAAAAGAGCGTGTTTTTCACCTTTAATGACTAGTTTTTTTTGTTATTTATACACTCTCCAAACAAAGAAGCATGTCATTAAAGGTGAAAAACAAGAAAAACACGCAATGTTTTTCAAAAAATCCAGTGTTTGCAGACTTTTTAAGAACACATGGTGGTTTTTAGCCTATTTCGTTAACACAGGTGTTTTTTTGCAATTTCGCATTAATACAGGTTTTTTTATTTTTTTGCATTAATCCGTTTCTATCATGGTCATCATTTTGAAAACATGTTCTTCTACATCCTCACCTTCAGTCATCTTAGCTCGAAAGAGATCCCTTGATATGAAATATTTAGCTATCCTACTGCGTTCTCCAAACAATTCATCCAAGTGAAGGATAATGTATCTTGCATTATCCATCTTGTTATGGGACCTTTGCAACTCAAGGCACATGGAGCTTAATATGTACACTCTTGCTCTATGGTTGTCACAGCACCAATCCTAACCAGCTAGGCGAACTTCATCACCCTCTTCTCTTCCAGGAATGGGAGGATGACCAACTTCCAACACATAGTCTATGGATTCACTGCTAAGGACCATCCTTAGCTTTGTGAGCCATTCTATGTAATTGGGACCAGTGAGAATTGTGTTCTCCATCAATTTTGATAGTAGTTTGGGAGACAGTTTTAATTGAGAGAAATAAAACAAATAACTGCAGAAAATAAACCAGACTATATTAGATATTTGTAACTTAAACTAAAACCAAGTTTAAAATCAAGGACTTTGACTTATAACTTGGCTCTCACTACATTTTTCGAGATTCGCGCTCCCACTATAAAAAACGAAAGTGATCGTTGTTTATTGCTTCGTAGTGGAGATTGAGTTTTTTAGTTATTGTAATGGATGACAACCCTTTAATGATATTTGGTCCATTACTTAACTAAAGTGATGTCCAACATCAATCTATCCAATAGACGGTCCAATCTTTTTTTTCCATAATCCACCAAAACCACAACCCTTTAACGATTTATAGGCTTTGTGGACTATCTAAGTTCATTCCCACTAACTCCTCATAATCTAACATTTGAATTTTATCTTGCAACCCTTTAACGATATTTGGGGTGAAATATGTCTCGATTAAGGCATCTAATGCACTTAATAATGTTTTAGAATTAAATCTTGATATATGATCCCCACTTACTGGGAAGATGCCATATACTAGGTTTAAATCTTAATTCTATTAAGTTTAGTAGAGGAAAAGGACGCCTACCGCCCCTTACTAACTTATTATAGTTTTTGTTTGGGAGAATTCATGTTCTAAACATTTATCTAAGTCTCACTTTGCACATTATCATATTTATATAGCTCATATTAACTACACACATGCTTCATACAACTAATGAACATGCATCGAAAGCAATTAAAACCAACACATTTATCCATGAGCTTTTTTTAGAGGGCCCAAGCCAATGGGCCATCAAAAATGAAAAATAAGCCTAGCTATTCTTCTTGGACCCCAAGCTCCTCTTCTTTTGAATCGATTTCTTCTTTAAGGCCTATTCTTTTTCTATCTATTACATGAGATTATTTCAACAACCTATACATAATTCTAGAAATAAAATAATGGGCTCAAATCCGGCCCTTACAATCCATAAAAAAAAAATACATTCAAAAGAAAACAACCTAAGCCCATGAATAAATATCACCATCATATAATACATGCTCGCATTATTTAAAGCAACTATATTGGTGATTAAGTTAAAAGTTAATTAGTCCAACTAATTAATTTCTTCAATAAAATTTCAAATTTTATTGACATTTATGGTAATAAACCATCTAGTGAGAATTTATTATTTAAATAAATAAATTAATTAAAAATCCTCCAAGAATAATTAATTAATTGTTTTACTTAAATAATTATTATTCAATAAAATCAACTGGGCTCGATTTCATTAAATATAAATTATCAACCATTGACAGATTTAAATTTAATTAATTAAGCTCAAAACAGTCCAAAAATTTAATTAAACCTATTTTGGCTCATTTAATTAAAATCCGAGTCATCATCCTTTTGACCCACCTGGATAATTAAAATAACCCAAAACTCGTTTTAAGAAAAAAATTTTTTGGACCTGACCCGTTAAGACTCGGGTCAAGGACCTGGGCCCCTGAGGCCACACCGTGTGCCCAACGCGCGGCCAGGGTGGGTGCATAGCACCTGCTCCCCTGCTGCGCGCAGTAGCGGGTGGCCTTCGATCATCGGCTGCCGGCGTAGCAAGCGCGGTATGCGCGTTATCTGCGCGCACATCGTGGGGTTTTTTTCAACCTTGATTCTCACACAATTTTTATTTTTTAATTCACATATCATCATACAATAATATTACAGAATAAATGCAGAAAAATCATGGTTCAAAAATCATACATTTCATATTCAATTAACATGCTTCAAAAACATGAAAAACACGTAATTCACGTATTTGATTAAATACAGAAATCAGAGATTGACTCTGATATCACTATTGGATTTTTAGCAATAAAACGCAGCGGAAAATAAACAAATCCCAAGTGGTTCATCTCGATTTCTAGTATTTAAATCGTGATTAGAACTATGCACTTTTCTTTATGGATTTTCAAATTCTGAACCAGAAATCACGATCCTTCTCTGAACAGCAAACTTGTCGTCATCTCAAAATTGCCACGCCAGAATCAAAAGTGAAAAACGTCTTTTTATTCTTCCTTGAAATCGGCTAGAGGGAGAGAGAGAGAGAGAGAGAGTTGGAAGACTATTGACTTGGAGAGTAAGTTATGAATTGGAGGCTTGCTATTAATTTCATCAAGTAGTATATTTATACTACCCTAGAGATTAATGACCCTATATGGACGGCCACTTTAGTGGTTTTGAAGCCTTCGGACTTTAGTCCACTTCTATTAGTTTAATTAACTAATATTATTTATCCAATAAATAAATTAATTAAATAACTAATTAAATCCATGTTAATTCTATAATTAATTTTCTCTAAGAAATTAATTAAGACATTAACTTAATTAATTAATAAAATCACTGAAGAAATTAATTAATTAATTAATCTCGATATCCAATACCGAAAAATCTCTCAAGTCAATTCCATGATTTTTTCTTTTTGCAATCCCTTTAAGCGCGACTCTTTAGGTTCGTCTCAAAAGGTAATTGGAAGGAAACCAAGAGAATGTGAGTAACACCCAACCAGAGCTGTGGCTCACATCGTGTCCCAATTGAGAAGGAGTGAATAGGATCATTCCAAACCTTTACGTTGTAAATACCGTATGAGTATAAACGTTTTATTCATATATCCCAGTCAAGTGAGAGTCATAGTTTACTCAAACTCACTGAGCTTGACCGTATGCTTAGCTCATAATGAATCGAGGTCATTGAGTATTCTTTCATGTCTAACATGAATATCTCTTATGCTTTAGCCAAAGTCTTTTGACCTTATTCATTCATAACTGCATAGGATATTTGGCTCATCCACTTATGAGAGAATAAATCTCAATTTGCTAATCAGTTAACACTGCTACTTGCCCATGAAGTTGCACTTCGAGGTTGATCCCACCAACGGGTGAATTGGATCTAACTACTCTAATGACAGACTTGATGTCACAAGTACATCTTCAACATGATTCCTCAGGTATAAGGTTCACGTGTACTTATCACAACTTATCAGTTTTGTCATTGACTGTCAGTGAGTGAAAACCCATGTGACAAAACTGATGCGAGCCGTGTTAGAACATATCAGTCTAACTGAGGTGTCTATGACATAAGTTCTCACTACCATTACCATTGTGTTCGACTGACACTTTCTCTATCAAAACTTACATCATACAAGTCTCTATCCTGTATTGATGTCCAGTCAATATTCTGTTTTACTTGCGAACCAATTTTAGACAAAAAGGATTAAAACTCTTCTAGTGCCATTCTTCCTAACCCATAGGAAGTAGAAGGTTTGCCTTATTGTTAAGGATTTTACGTTGTTCATTCACACCTTACAAGTGCCTATAAGTAAACAACAAGAATATGCCTTTTAGTATGAAAATATATTGTTTAGTTACAAATCAATGCCCTATAAATCTATCCTCTTTACGGCATTTGAGGGCATACACACAAACATATAGGATGTCCTGGATCTCCATCAAACTTTGAGAGATAGAATTATGAGTTATGTATGGCATCATCCCGACTAATGGGCGTTATCCACTAATTCATAATCTAAATCTCCCTAAGTGCATTTGATGCGATCGGTGAAAGCAAATCTCATCCCATATACTGTTATAAGTTGCAAGATGAGATTTAACTGTTAGATTGATAAGAGTTGATATGAAAGTACTTAGATGGATCACCACCAATATTCCGTTCCAGGCTGAGGTTAAGTGATCCATGAGCCAAAAGTAAGATTGAACCATCAGTTGGACTGATTGGTGTGGAATGCCACTTCAAAGATGCCAATGAGCCATATATCGAAATAGATTGCAACTTATTAAAAAATTTGAAGAACTTAATCACTCACTATGAAATCTGTCCAATGAGATTTCCATTCATTAAAGTGAGAGTGCAATGGTTAGAAAAATGTAGTGGGTGCTAAGTCAAATTAAAGTCCTAATTTTACTTGGGTACAACATAATCATCTAATGAAATCTTGATTTATTTTCTGCAGTCACATATCTTTCTCTCAAAATGGTTAACCCACTCAAAACAATGCTTGAGAAAAATGTCCTCACTGGATCAAACTATAACGACTGGGTCAAGATGCTAAGGACAGAGCTTAAGAAGAAATTGCTTGAGCACATTCTGAAGCAAGATGCTCCACTTTGCCCAGGGTCAATGAGGAAAAGTCTGTTCTGAAAGTATACAAGAGATGGAATCTCTTGATGCTTAATAGGTCACTAACTACATGTTGCATTCCATGTGCAACGATTTGAGACATATAAATTTTAATATGGAAAGTCCCAAGTCAATGTTGCTTCACTTGGAGGAAATGTTCGAAGAACATGGAAAGTAAACCCGGTATTGTTTATCAAAGGAAATTTTCCAAGCTAGAATGAGAGAAGATGATGAAGTTGCGAATCATGTTATGAATATGATATCCACGATAGGAAGACTAAAATCTCTGGGAAGCCACATGGATTTTCATCTGCAAGTGAATCTCATTTTTTTAGTCTTTCCCTAGATCTTTCTCTGCTTTTGTCACTAACTTTGAGAAAGATGACCTGGGATGGTCCTTAGTGGATCTTAAAGACAGATTTGCATACATGCAAACACAATTGAGAAAGGAAAGGGACGATGATTCTCCAACTTCAAATGGGCTGCTTGGAGTAAGGATTGCTTCTAGGAACTATGGACAAAGGAACAAACGCCCAAAAGTTGCAAAGACATGCATTCACTGCTAGGAAGTGGATGAATGAAAACGTGACTGTCCCAAGCTGAAAGCAGAAATCGCTTCAGGTTAAAACTTAATGTTTTAGAAACAAATTGTTCTATTAATATTTTTTCTACTTCCTGGATTCTAGACTCTGGAGCTAGTGCTCACATATGTGTTTTGAATTAGGAGCTAGAAAGAAGTAAGAAGCTGGAGGACAATGAAGCGATGATCAATGTTGGCAGCGGACATAGTGTAGCATCCAGACACATTGGGACCACTTCCATTAAATTATTGTTTAGACATTGTTTATATTTAGATGATTGTCTTGTTTTTGCTCAATGGGTTTGCAATGCATCCTTAATAAATGGTTTATATTATGTTAATGTCCAAAATAATTGCAATGTTAATGCTGTAACAAGAAAGCGCAATTTTCATGATACAACCCTAAGACAACTATGACACTTAAGATTAGGTCATGTCGGGGAACATAGACTACACGAGTTAAGAAAAGGATGGAGTCATAAATTCATTGGGATAGGATCCCTATCGCACTTGTGAGTCTTGTATTCAAGGCAAGCTGACCAAATCTTCCTTCATAGGGAGTTTTGAAAGAGACTCTGAGGTATTAGGATTGATTCATAATGATGTGTGCGGTCCTTTTGGAAATGGAGCCCATGGTGGTTTTCAGTACTTCATAACATTTACCGATGACTATTCTAGGTATGGCTATGTGTATTTAATGAAGTACAAGTCTGAATCACTTGAGAAATTCATTGAATTCAAGACTTTAGTCGAAAACCAAACAGGGCATCATATAAAAGCACTTCGGTTTGACCGTGGTGGTGAATATACGAGTGGCGAATTTGACAAGTTTTTGCGAGAACGTGGCATATTATTACATCTTACTCCTCCAGCTACTCCACAATTAAATGGCGTAGCAGAGCGAAGGAACCGAACATTGTTGGACATGGTTTGATCCATGCTCAGCTACACGGATTTGCCCATTTCATTGTGGGGGCATGCGCTTCTCACAACTACTCACATCTTGAATAGATGTCCCTCCAAATCTGCTCCTAAAACACCGTATCAGGTATGGCGTGGAAGGAAGTCTAATCTGAAACATAAAAAGATATGGGGTTGCCCAGCTTTTGTGATGGAGACAAAGGCAAAAAAATTGGAGGCTAGGTCCTCAAAAGGACGATTCGCTGGCTATTGATAAGAGCCGTTTTTACGTGTTTTGAAGTCCGTTTTGTTTATAGTTTAGGTGCATTTATCGCTTGACTCTTACCACATTTGCATTTAATCCGTGTGTGGAGTGATTTTAGGTTGTAAATGGATGCAAATGGAGAAAGGGCGAAAAAATGACGTATTAAACAAGTTCATGCTAAGATGCTTCGCAGACTGGCGCCCAAGCGCGAGATTCACCACGCCTAGGCGCCAGCCAATTACATCAGGACATGCTTCGCAGACTGGTGCCCCAGCGCGATATTCACTACGCCTAGGCGCCGGCCAAGTGAAGTTTCGCAGCACGGTGCCCAAGCGTGAAAGATTCCGCGCCTAGGCGCCAGACGACTACTGAAGACAAAAGCTGCGCAGACGCACGCCCAGGCGCCAAACATTCCACGCCTAGGCTTGAGCCCTCCCGCGCCCGAGTGCCAGAAATCACGCCTGGGCGTCTCCCTTACTTTTCCGCCAAGACAACAGTGCCACGTCGGCCGCGCCTGGGCGCCGATCCACCCGCGCCTGGGTGCCGTCGTAATCGTTTTTGGAACCTATTTATGGAAATTCTCAGCACTGAATGGGGGTTCGAATTTTAGAGTTGGGAGGCCATTTTCTGAGATTGGAGCCATCTTTTCATCACTCTAAGAAGGGGAAGAAGGGAGATTGAGCTAGATATTGAAGCTAAAAGCAAGGATTCATCATCATTTAAGCCTTAGGGAGTTTTACTTGCATTTCATTTACATGTTTGTGTTAATAACTATGTATATGTTTGTTCTAGATTTTCTTGACTTATTGATGATGAGCTGATTTTGTAGAACTAAGGCCATGTGAAGGCCTAATTTACAAATCAATATATGTGAAGTTAATTTTCATAGTAATTCTCCTGTTGCTTTGTGTGTTGATTTTGTGCTTTTATCACAATCATGTGCTTGATCACCATATGCTTGCTATCTTGCCTAATCTAGTCATTCGAGAGAAGATAGATTAGGGTTCAAAGGAATCAACACATCATCCGAAACAAATGTGGAATTGCCCTAGAAATAGGTAGAGATTTCCGGGTGCTGTTAGCCGGGTTTATCCGGGGAAGCTCTAGAACTTTAATGCGTGGCTATTGATTAGATTCTCGGATAGACATATTTAGAGACCTGTCAATTAATCATAGGATTATTATGTGCCGAGACATCGGGTAATAGTTAATTAAGGAGTTTCCACCAAAGCAATAGGAGTCTAATAATTCGAAGAGTAGCTCACGTATATTGAGGAGTAGATTAGGTTGGAGCATGTGCCTTAGTCAATGTATCGATCTTGAGTTTTAATCTATAGTTCGTTCTCCTTTGTTCTCCATTTTGCTTCTCATATCATTGCAATTTACTTTTGTTTTAATCTTCTTAATTTGAATTGTCTCTTATTTTCTCGCTAATCATAAACTAAAAATTCAAGTCTCCGTGGTTCGACACCCGGACTTATTTTGTCCACTTTTATTACTACACACGGCTAGTGCACTTGCTATTCAATCACGTTAAGTATTAGCGTGTCAGCTATCCCAAGGATTCCATGGGATACCTATTCTACATTCATGATGATCAAAGGATCATCGTAGCCTTACAGAAGATCTTTCTCAAAGAAGAATTTATTCGAGAAGGTGGAGCTAGTAAGAAAATTGTTCTAGAAGAACAAAATGAATCTCCTTTGGAAGACACTGTTCAAGAGACCAAACCCGAACCAGAAACTACATAGCCGTCAACATAAAGGCCGGCTAAAATATCTCAACCGCCTGAGACATATGGTTATCTGCTACAGAGAGAGCATAATTTGTATGCAGTAGCGGAAGGAAACCATGGAGAAGATCCCTCTAGCTATGACCAAGTAATGATGTACATAGATTCTGGAAAATAGCATGAAGCTATGAAAGTAGAAATGGATTCGATGTATTTGAATTAAGTCTGAACTCTGACAGATCGACCTAAAGGTATTGTGCCCATTGGATACAAATGGATCTATAAGAGAAAGATTGGTCCGGATGGCAAGTTGGACGCCTATAAGGCCAGACTAGTAGCAAAAGTGTATAGTCAAAAATAGGGCATTGACTATGAGGAAACCTTTTCACCAATAGCTATGATCAAATCCATTAGAATTCTACTTGCCATAGCTGCATACCTAGATTATGAAATCTAGCAAATGGATGTGAAAACCGCGTACTTAAATGGGTTCCTCGAGGAGAAATCTATATGGAACAACCCAAGGGTTTGATGTCAGATGTGGATTCTCATAAGGTCTGCAAATTGAATAGGTCCATTTATGGACTTAAATCTAATTCCTCATTGGTATTGAGGGCACACACCTAACAATAACCTATACAAAAATTATATGAAATTATAGATACAAACTGGGGGGCTCAAACTCCTCCCCAATTCAACCCAGATAATACAAGAAAATAAAACATTAAGTCTAAACATGGTGTCCCCATCACATTAATAAGGAGCACGTAAAACAATTAAACACTTATGTGATTATAAAGCTTAAATCTAATTTAATAATTGGTTAAACCCAATTTAATCATGCTAAAATAAATCTAATTTAATTTTGACTTCTTTAATCAAATTAAAATGCGACTTATATCAAATAAAGTCTTATGGGTAATCTAATCGAAACACCTAAACGAGATCATATAAAATTAACTAGTTGGTAGTTAAATCCAATTTAATAAATCTAATTTATATATACCAACTTAATTTGAAAAGAATTTAAATCCAATTTAAATTGGAAAGAATATAAATCTAATTTAAATTATTCATCAAATCCAATTTAAAAGTTGAAATGAAAAACTTATTTAATTAGTGGTTTAGAATTAATAAATGATTCGATCAATTTAATTGGGTCAAACCCATTTTAATCAATTATTTTATAATTGGGTGAAAACCCAATGAAATCACTGTGCCAAGCCTGACACAATTAATTATGATGGGCCTGGCCCAACTTACTTATTTTTAAAGACAGCTGGGCTCAGCCTCGCATTTAAAATAATATGTTGGGCCAAGCCCAGTTTATCTAACCACGCTGGCCCTAGCCCAGGGCGGTTCTAGCAGGTGTTGGGCTTAGCCTAACATAACCCTAATTATGTGCCAAGCCCAACACCATAACCCGCGTCGTCAAGGGCGCAGGATGCAGCCGCCGCCAGTGGTCGCTGACCTCGGCATCACACACCAAGGACCTGCTGCTGCAACGACAGCTTTGCCAGCGATAGCTCGTTGCGCGATTTCGATCGCCCAGCTCTGTCGCCACTGCCGCGCCGCCGATCGAAGCCGCCAATTTTTCAATCCACGTTCATTTTTCATTTTACCCGGTAAATCCAATTCAACCAACATATTAATTTTATAGTTTTTGATGCATAAAATTAATCACCCATACGTACAACAGTTTATGCAATTAAAACACATAAACACATAATCAATATAATGAAACAACCCGAATTTTAGCTCTAATACTACTATTGGGGTTTGTTCTAGCCGATAATTTTTTTTTATAAGAATCACACCAGAAATCGGATCCATGGTTTCATGATATATTTCGCAACAAGAAATATGATTTGAGAGGATAATCTAATTACCTCTTGATGATAAAAATCACTTTAATCAGCAGCAGCCCCAGACTTTTGCCTCAAGATTATCAGGCGAAAGATTATCTCCAAGAGAGCTCTAATCTCCTCCACAGCGGTATACGTGGCGGAGGCTCATTAGGAGAGAGGGGAGGGAATTTTTGTCTTTCTCTTGCTCTAGGTTTTATTCTCAAAGTCAGATTCAAGAAAGACTGAGAGAGTTTGGAGTTATGTTGTGCACTGACTAACAAGTACTGGGGTTTTGAAATAAAACCCCAGTCTAACTTGTAGAGGGGCGTTCATGTGGCCTTAGTGGGATGGGATTTCCGGCTTTGATCTATCTTAGCTCACGAGCAATTGAGTCCAAGTCCAAACCCAATTTGGATTTTAATTAATTACTTTACTCTATTTTAACTTAATCCAATTAATTTAATTCAACTTATAAATTAATTTCAATTAATTTAACTTATGAATTAATGATTGAATTAATTTATTTAATCTAATAAATATCTTTAATTAAATCATGCCATCCATTTTTTCAGTTATTCACATCCAATGTGAATTTACAAAAATACCCTCAGCATAGAATATTATTCCTTTTCTTCACATAGCGCGACTTTCTAGGCTCCATTCAATTGGAAATGAGAGGATACCAAAGGCTAGTGTTGACACCACCTAGCCAACACCATAGAGCCAAATCGTAGCCCAATTGAATACGAGATGAATACGTCATCACGAACCTTGATTACGATTACCGTATGCCTATAAACTCTTCACCAACGTTACTCGATCAAGTAAGAGCCATGGTATGTCAAACTCATAGAACTTGATACTGTACTTTGGAATCATAATAATGTGAAATTTCTAAACTACCCTCAGTCTCTAACACGAGCTAGTTCATATGCTTTGGCCAAAAACTACTTATGATCGTACAGGTCACATACTCGTTACTATCGAGACGATGAATTCCATATTGGCAATTATCTTACAATATCGAATGCACCATTTTAATTGTACTTTGAGGTTGGCCCCATCTATCAGTTGATATGGGCCAAACTACTCTGGTAATAGGTCCAATACTACAAACACATTGTAAATAACTCCTCAAGTGAAAAGTCCACACATACTATCACAATCTTCATCCCAATCATTGACTGTCAAAGAGTACATACCCATGTAATCGGATTGAGGCGAGTCGAATTGAAATATGTTAATTCTTTAAATCTTATTCTTGACATAGGCTCCCACTATCAAATCAGTGTTCGACTGGCACTCCTTGTCAAAGCAATTGTTATACAAGTTGAAATTTAATGCCCAATTAAAATTCCTTAACTCACGAACCAATATTAAGAGATTAAGTACTCGACTCTTCCTGTGCCTCTTCTTATCCACATAAGAGGCGGAAAGTCTATCTTCAAAATCTCAAGGACTATTTGTTCAATACAATTAAATGACAGTGAGATTTATATGAACATAGCCAATGAACCTTTCTTCTATAAATAGAAACATAATAGTTTGTACAAAATAACTTATAAATGCCCTACTCAATCTAACTACTTATCGGCATTGAGGGCATACACCGAACAATCTACACACTCAAAATTGTTTAACTGAGTCTTTCATTAAACGTTTGCAATGGATTGCTAGACCACTTCTTATGAGATCAAAATAACCTTCATCTTGTTGGGGACATGCTATATTAGACGCTGCATACTTAGCTAAAATTAGACCAAGAACTTATCCAAAATATTCCCCACTACAACTTATTTTTGGTCAACCTTGTAATATTTTTCACCTTCGGACATTCGGATGTGCTATTTATGTACCCATTGCACCTCCAAAATGCACAAAGATGAGTCCACAATGTTGGTTAGGTATCTGTGTTAGCCTTGACTTACCATCAATTTGATAGAGTTAGTGGCCGGTGCGCCAATTATTTGGGCACCATTCTCGAGATACTCCAAGATAATCTTACTATAATAAGTGAAACATGGTGTTCTTTGTTCTTAAAAAGCCTAGAACGAAGTCCCTTGAATCACACATGACTATGGAACATCATCGGACATCGGGAATGACGATGATCGAATATGTCTCCAAGGTCATGATTCTTAAAAGGTTTCAAGTCAATGATGGGTCCGTCAAAATTAAGGATATTGACAAAGACCCAAAAGACTTGCTTGTATACATAGTTCTTAAAGAACGTGCCTCATTCCAGAGGCATAGGTGTACACGAGGGTTCTCATTTGAATAAAGAGTCAACTGAATAACCTTGCCAGGAAATTCCTAAAATGGTTAAGGAATGTGAAATTTCCTATAATCACGTAGGAATAAGAGTAATCCTTATGGACCTGAGGTTCCATTGTCACTTTGAGCATAATCGATTATACTTTGACTTATCTCAGGATTCCATCGCGAGTCGTCATATGGGATATCTTGGGTATAGTATGATTATGTTCTGAGTTAAATGAGAGACCAAGATGGGATCTATCACTGATTTAGTAAATCAGACATTTCCTGTGTTTTGCTTATAAAATCGATTCAAGGAATGTTTGTGAAAAGTATGGCAATCCAAAGAGGCGGAGTGTTTCTTCGTTTGGATTGCATGAATCGATTAAGCCATTACTCGAGACACCAATCTGGGAAATTTGATGGATGAATCTTACTTATGCGAGGACCGTGGTTATGAGAGGTTAAGTATCTTAATATCGTTGATGTTCAGGTCTCTGGGGCCCTTTGCTAGACATTAGCCTCGATTTGTAGGTACCATGATATTATGGTGAATAATATATGGTATGATTAAATCAAGGAAGATTTAATCTAGTACTTTCTAAATATAGAAATATAAACTGACACTTTTGGAGAGTGTACTTACTACTAGCACATGAACGAGCCTAAGGGGTCACGCACTAACTCCTAAGGTTTCTGCTTATAGGATATGATTAATCAACTTTGGAAGTTGAGTTAAATTGGGAAAGTCTAGTACTTACCTAATTAAGAATGTTAATTAATTGATAGGAGATCAATTAATTGGACTATTTAATTAATCAAGGAAGATTAATTAATAATGGACCTAGTAGAGTGCAAGAGTTTTATTTAATTAGTAGACTTGGTCCAATATTAAATAAAATTAATAAATAATTGGGCTAATAATAATGAAGGTTGGACTTTAATTATTAAGTAGTATTTAATTAAATGGTTGGACTATTTAATTATATAGGAGTCAAGAATTAAATCAAGTAAGATGAAATTCTTGGACTCCAAGACATGAAGTGGGCATATATGTTGGACGGAAATAGGGAGAGGATTAATTTCTCTCCAAGTCTCCATCAAGTTGGAATCAAGAAAATATTTTAGGAGAGAAAAAAGGGAACAAGTTGGCTTGCAAACTAAGTTCCTTGTTTTTAGGAAACTCCTTAATAGAGTTTGATTAGGAATAGATGAAGGTCAAATCTTGGAGATTTTATTTCATCTTGACTTCCAATCAAACTAAACCTAGGAGTCTCTCTATAAATATGTGTGTTAAGAAAAACACACACACACTTTTTCACAAGTGAACTTTTTCTCCCATTTTAGGAGAAAAGAGGGAAAATTTTGTCTTCTAATTTTTCTCCAAGAAGCCGCCCCTAGCCTTATTATTTTGACAATGTTTTGCTCATGTGTTGAGATTAACTTCTCACATAATATTCCAACCTTCATATATTAAGCCTAGATTAGATCTAGAATAATTATATAGGCTAGTACCATATTTATAATTATTAGGAACTATACGGAAGTGTGGATACATCTTAGAGGCGATACGATTGGATCGCTTGAGGATACAAGGAACAAAAACGAAGCTCGAAGATTGAAGGAGGCTGACGGTTTCTTCATTAATTCGAGTTAAGGGAGTATTTTGTTCAGGTTGATGAGATCCGAAACTTGAACGAGAAAAATAGCGCGAAAGGTATTTTGCGTAGTTAGTTTTTCTCTTTTATATTAGTTTGATTAAACCTGCAATAATCCTGTTTCGGGGTAGAATTTTAAATTTTTAATATTCCGCTGTGCTAACCTACCACGGGGATTGCTCAACCCAACAGTGGTATCAGAGCCTGGTTAGTTTAATCGAACTAATTTGTGTGATTTAAATGCTTTATTTAATTTTTTGCAAGATTAAATTGGGAGCATGTTAAATCAATATTATCTTTTGCCTATTGTGATAATTGTTAATTATTAGGTTTTAATCATTTAATTTTTGGATCTAGTTGAATTGCAAAATAAAACGTATTTGGTATCAAGAAAATAACAAAAGGGGTGCACGCGTGTGCATGTGTGTAGGCCTGATTTGTCGATTTGGAATCCATAATGCAATCAAGAGATTATTTGTATTAATATCATTTTAACAAAAAAAATTTCTCTCTCTCTTCTGGGAATCTTCTCTCGCTCTGCATGAGAGCTAGGGTTTTTTTGTAGATCTAGGTTTTTGCATCTTCTTTTCCTTGAATCGCCTCTTGAGTGACACACAAGAGTTTCGTTTCTTGGAGAAGATCCACGTCTTCTCGTCGAGGTCTTATACTACGTCAATCTCTACTGCGTTCCGTCCAGTTTTGTCCCTCGCCGAGTTCTGCTTCCTATCGCCCACCATCGTTCCTTTTATCCTTTTCCTTTCGCGACTGTTTTTCCCTCGGGATTTCTTATTTTAGTTGGTGTTTCGACTAATCGAGTTTTCTTCATTTTTTCACGTTCTCTTTTTAGGTTTTCGCGGATTAGGCTTTCACTCGGCTCTAGTGGAATCCCGGCTTGTGCGTTTATCATAGCATCTTCTCTAACTGAACTTCACAGTACAATGGACACCAAAATATCTCGGATGGCACGTGATTTTACTCTAACTGATAGTGAGTCTATTAAGGTGAGTATTCCGGCTGATGTTTGTCACCCGGGGGAGGGCTACAACCCTAGGATCCTTGTGGGACGTATCACTACCGATCATCGGATAAATTTTTCAGCCTTTAGGGACACTGTTATAAGTTCTTTCCGTCCAAGGTGGGAGATGGAGATATCACACCTTGGAAACTCTCGATATTTATTTGCTTTTAACCATAGTGTCGATTTAGATCGAGTCGTAGAAGGAGGTCCATGGAATTTTGACAATGATATGATTATTTTGAAAAAACTGAATTAATTTGATGACCCGCAATTAGTGAATCTTGATTAGAATGACATCTTTGTTAGGGTTTCGGGTCTCCCGTTGAATCTAATGAATCAAAATGTTGCTACTATTATCGGTAATCACATGGGCATCTTTTTTGATATGGATCTGTCAAAAAGTGGGTTTTTTTGGGACTCGACGTTTCATCTTAGAGTTTGTATTAATGTTTCAAAACCTCTTATCCGTTTTATCATTCTTAGTATCCCAGGTGGGCACGATTTAAAACTGTCTTTTGCTTATGAAAAACTCCCCACTTTTGTTATCTATGTGGCGTGCTTGGCCATATCGATGACTGCTATGAGCTTTGGTATAATCAAAATTTTGTTCATCCTGGTGACCACACTCCATATGGTCCTTGGCTGAGGGCTTCCAATCGAAGTTCAAACCCACCGGGCTCACTGAATTTCGGTATTGAATCGCCTCACCGAGAAGGTCAATCGAATAGCTGGAGAACTCCGATTGGTAACCAAACGGATATTTAGTCCCGTTCAACCAGTCCGGTCTATCGCCCCCCTCAAGCTCATCGTTACTCGGTAGAACATGATGTTCATATCCCCTCATGGATTCCTGTTAACTCGGGTGGATCCCGGCCTCGTTGCCGACTTCGGTTGGTTGACGAGTCGGATGATGATCTCGAAGGTGATAACCTTAATCTTCCCGATCAGGGAACATCATCTCTACCAGACACGATAATTCCAAGTTCGTTTTCTACTATTTCATCTCCAATGCGTGAAGGATCGGACCCTTTACAACCAAACACTATTATTATTCCGGCCAATAAACCCGGCCCGCAAACTGATCCCACCCACTTGTCCCGTGTAATTGAGATCACATCTCCCATTATCATCTCTCAACATAAGTGTGACCGCCCTTACCCAGTCATAAAGTCTAACATAAACCTCATGCACAACTCCCCTTCCCCCATGCAAAATAACACCCCCCCCCCTCGCCAACCAGTGACGAACCAGCAGATCCCTACATACCCTATGCTCATTAACATTCCTTTGCAAATCAACTTAACCCCACAAAGAATCCCAAAAACCCTATCGGTCAATCATAAAATTAGAAAACCTAAGCGCAAGAAAAACTCTCCTCCCCTTAAGATCAATAATCAAACCCTTCGGTTAATAGATATCCCAGTCTCCGAGTTTGTTCAGATTAGGAACTGCTCTATGACTATCTCTAAAATGGATGAGGATTCGGCGGCAACTGCTAAGTAGTCCCACCGGACTCAATGAATATCCTAGCGTGGAAATGTAAAGGACTGGGGGTTTCGGGGCAGTTCATCATCTTGTGGACCTAATTCGTATCCATCACCCCTCAATCGTCTTCCTCTAGGAGACAAAGTGTAAATCATTTGTTTTTGATCGTTTGAAATCTCGTGTTAATATGTTTGGTTTTAGTGTCTAATCGGTGGGCAAAGGGGGTGGGCTGGGTCTCCTATGGGATAAAAAAGTTGATGTCGTTCTCCAAACTTATTTAAAGTCCCATATTGATGTTTGAGTCTACCCAAATGCTACCTCTAAGTCGTGGCATTTCACGGGTTTCTATGGGGATCCCGATAGTACAAAACGCAAAGACTCTTGGAAACTTCTTGAACGACTTAGTCAAAATCTCATCTCACCTTAGCCAGTGGTGGGGGACTTCAATGAAATCCTTAGCCAGGATGAAAAAGAAGCTACCCTACCTTGACCACTGTGGCAAATCCGGGCTTTTCAGGATGCTTTGGATAGGTGCGATCTTCATGATTTGGGATTTACTGGCCCCAAACTTACTTGGTCTAACAAATGGATCCACCCCCGTACGGTTCGCCTTAGGCTTGACCGAGCTTGTGGGAATTCGGGATGGATTAATTTGTTTCCTAATTCTCATGTCAACCATGCCCGGCCCTCAAAAGAAAAAACATAAGTTTTGGTTTGAATCTGTTTGGATTAGGTCTTTAGAATGTGAGCGCGTGATTAGGGAATCTTGGAATTCAAATTCTCCTCATGGTCCCATCGAGCTCGTGTGGGACAATATCAAAAATGGTATGGTTGGTCTTCTTCGGTGGAGTCGTATGTCTATTAGGGATACAAGTCGTAGAATAAAAGAGATTGAAGAGGAAATTCTTTCTATTTGTTCCGGAGAGATCACCTTCGACTCTAAGGGCCGTGAAAATACTCTCCGGAATGAGTTAGAAGATCTTAAATCTAGTGAGGAAATTGCCTGGCACCAAAGAAGCCGGGCCTTGTGGATGAGGGAGGGCGACCGAAACACAATTTTTTTTTCATAATTGTGCTTCTGAGCGACGGCGCCATAACAATATTTCAAAAATTAAGGATGATAGAGGTGTTTGGCAGGATAATCCCAAAACTATTCAAAATATTATACGGGCTACTTCAGGGATATTTTCACGTCTACTCAGCCATTGAGTTCGGACCTAGATGAAGTCCTTGAGGATGTGCAACCGAGGGTAACACCTGAAATGAATGAATCTCTAAGTCACGAATTCTCTGAGGTGGAGGTAACCTGTGCTATTTCTTCTATGCATCCCCTTAAATCCCCCAGCCCTGATGGCATGTCTCCGAGTTTTTTCCAAAAGTTTTGGCATGTTATAGGGGCTGATGTTATATCTTGTGTCTTTAATATGCTTAATAAAAAATCTTTTCCACATAAGATGAATTTTACACATATTGTGCTTATTCCTAAGAGAAGCGAACTGGAAGTTGTCTCTCATTTTTGTCCCATTAGTCTGTGTAACGTCATATATAAAATTGCCTCCAAGACTATTGCTAAACACCTTAAACCCTTGCTTGATAATATTATCTCTAAATCTCAATCTGCTTTCGTTCTGGGTAGTCTTATTTCCCATAATGTCCTTGTTTCTTTTGAGATTAATCATTACCTTAAGAACAAATCGTGGGGCAAAGAAGGACATGTCACATTGAAATTGGATATGAGTAAGGCCTATGACAGAGTAGAGTGGTCTTTTCTCGAGAAACGTTTGGTAAGATTGGGGTTTGAGAGGGGTTTTATTGACTTAATTATGTTCTGTGTCAATTCTATGTCTTACTGTTTTATGCTTACCGGTAACCAGTTTGGATATATTAGACCTCAAACGGGAATTCGACAAGGTGATCCTTTGTCGCCTTATTTATTCTTACTGGTTGCCGAGGTTCTAAGTTGTTTAATTCAAGCTGCAGAAAATAAAGGGGAGATCGAAGGAGTGGCAATTGCGAGATATACCCTTCAGATGTCTCATTTATTTTTCGCTGATGACACCTTAATCTATGTGCAGGCGTCGGCTTCAGCTTTCACATGTATCAAAAATATCCTGCTAAAGTATGAATTGGCCTCGGGGCAACAAGTAAATTTTGAGAAGTCAGGAGTGGTTTTCAACAAAAAGTTGCGTCGGATTCTCGAGTCGAATTGGCCAATATTCTAAGGGTAAAGGTTCTTGACAAACATGATAAGTACCTAGGACTCCCGTCAGTTATTGGCAGATCTAAAAAGGAAATCTTCGTTTCTATTCGTGATCGGATTCGGGCTGGAACAAATGGATGGAACTCGAATTTGCCATCTCAGGCGGGCAAGGAGGTACTTCTTAAAGCAGTGATCCAAGCCATACCCACATATAGTATGAGCTGCTTTAAGCTCCTTGATTCTTCGTTAACTGAGTTTAAATTTGAAATGGCGAACTATTGGTGGCACAACTGACAAACAAAAAAGATTCATTGGCTCACTTGGAGTAAGCTTTGCTAGGGGAAAGATGAAGGTGGTTTGGGCTTTAGAGAACTCAAAGCGTTTAACTTAGCTAAGTTAGCCAAGCAGGCATGGTGGATATTGACAAAGCCAAATTGCCTTGTGAGTAGACTATTTCGTGCCAAGTATTTCTAAGGATCATCTCTTTCTGAAGCGGAGTTGTGAAATAAACCATCACTAACATGGAGAGGGATTTGGGAGGTGCGAAATTTGGTGTTTGCGGGTATAAGGTGGACAATTGGATCGGGATCTCATGTTCGCATCTGGTCGTCTAAATGGTTACCCCGACCCTCGGACTTTACTGTCTCCACACCACCGTATATCTTATCGGAGGATGCTCGGGTTAATAAACTCTTTGACAACGCGACGTGTTGGTGGGATACGATTCGTGTTCGCGAGATTTTTCAGCCAGAGGATGCAGCAAGTATCCTTTCTATTCCCCTTGACTCGAGAAATAATCCGAACTCTATCATGTGGCATTACACAAAATCAGGCAATTTCTCTGTTAGGTCAGCATATCACCTAGCCCGGGATGTAGCTCGACGGTTTGCACCTATCTCATCCTCGGAATTGGTCGAAACGCGTAGGGAAGAGTGGGACTTCTTCTCGAAATCGAAAGTCCCGCCGAAAATCAGATTGCATGCATGGAAATTCTGAAAACATGCGCTTCCGGTTGGTACGAATCTTCTCAAACGCCATCTTGAGATACCAACTTCTTGCCCGGTGTGTCATAGCGAAGTCGAGGATGAGTATCACACAGTCCTCGGGTGCCCATTCTCTCTCCAGGTATGGGCTTTATCTCATATTCGATGGGATGATGTCAATTCTTGGATTGGTTATGGGGAAGCCTGGCTTAGAGGCCTTCACAGCCAATTAACCGAAGAGGCTTACTGTCATGTTCTTGTTGTAATTTGGTTTTTATGGTTTAATCAAAATTATTCTCTTATGGATAACTCGACCTCCTTGTCTTCTGATATTATCCCCTCGGTCCGCCGGTTTCTAGAGTGTTTTCAAGATAGCTTGGTGAATACCTCGATCCGGCCTCTCTCGCTACATAAATACCAATGGCAGCCGCCGGCGTTCGGGGTGATGAAGATTAATGTTGATGGAGCTGTGGATATGAATGGAGGTAGGGCAGCAGTTGGAGTGGTTATTAGAGATTGGAGGGGTTCATGTGTAGGGTGGACGGGGAGCTTCCTAGACTTCTCTCTTTCAACCTCCCCGTCCACCGTAATACATTGAAGCTTTGGCTACGGTGGAAGGCCTTCTCCTTACTGCTCGGGAAGGTTGGCCAGCTATTGAGTTGGAGGGGGATTGTCTATCTGTTATCTCCAAAGTTCAAACAGGGACGGTGGATCTCTCCCCTATTGGTAATCTCATTTCTGATATTTTAAATCTTCCCTTTTCGTTTTCTTGGTTTAATTGTTCTTTTGTGAAACATTCGGGTAACTCTGTTGCGCATTTTATAGCTAGAGCTGTTTTGGGTGCTCAGGGGCCTGTCCCTGAAATCCCAGCTCTCGCCATTTCGGCCTTGTCTTCTGACATTTCTGGTTAAATATAATACCGCTTTTCTCCTAAAAAAAGATTATTTGTATTAATAAAAATGGAGGTGTTCTGTATTTTTAAAAATTGTAAATACGCCTGCCAGTTTTGCCAAATCAGCCGTACGCACACATGGGGCTCGGAATTTATCTTTATGAGAAGGGGTCATACAATTTGGAATTGCTGGAAAGGTTGAAAGTGTGTGCATGAGAATTAGATTTCAAATCTAACTCTTGTAAGTCAACTTTTGACCGCTCGTATGGTTGGATTTGGACTTGGAGTCCAAGATATCCAAAGTCCAAACAGCCGTGCATGTGGTTGGCGGTGCAAGGGATTTAGGATTTTGAATCCTTTATTGATTGAAACTCCTTTATGTGATATAAGAAAATTAGCGGATTGTTTTTTAATCAATTTCATCCACTTAATATGGTAGCACCGACTATTGATGCAAGATTTGGCAGAAGATATATTTGGAACATATAATTTTCATGCAAATTTCGCAGTGCAAACCTGCCGCTATTCTCATATGCGATACCGACACACACGACAGTGAACCGTGGGCTTTAGGGATCCCGATCCGAACCAGTTTCTTTATTATTTTCTGAAAATTAGATTTTTAAAAAAATAGTAATTTCTAAAATTGGATTTTGAAAATTGGTTAATTTTCGGGTTTAAAATTTTACTTTGGAAGTATTATTTTTGGAAACCTAAAAATTTTAATTTCTGAAGAATTGGATTTTTAGTAAAGTGGTAATTATTTTGTGTTGAAAATTATAATTTTGGAAATTATTTATTTCAAGCCTAGAAAATAATTTTATTTGAAAATTCAATTTTATCCCAACATAAGCAATTTAAGTTAGACATTAGATGGGTAAATTTAAATATCGCATTTATGTGGCTTGGCATGTTTATGTGATATGGATGAACCACGAGCTTAGTCTAGTCTTTGGTTTTCGATGTATGTAATTTCTATGGGTTGTAAAAATAGTTAGTTAGGCTTTTATTTTCTGTCTTCAAATTAGTAGACTAGAATTAGATTATAGTCTGTAATTGAAGACGAAGCGAGAAGATGAAGGCCATTTGAAGATCTTTATGCAGTGGCGATCCATTGTAATAGATTATGTTGTTTTAACTTTCCTAGAAGTCCGGCTCACATTGGCTTAGTGGGTTGATTAGGTTAGGGCTCGAGATGGTTCATCCTATTTACCGCTTTGTGGATGTTTATTTTTCTGTCTACATATATGATGTGTTTGGAATGCATGCATAGGATAGAAAATTAAACAAGATAAATATAATCTGACGAGACCCCTATATTATGTCATAATGTCCCCCTGAGAAAATATTAGGCCCATATGGAATTGAAATTGGATTTCTTTTCCATGCCTTCCATCATAAGTAACAACATGTGAAATGTCGTTGAGGCTAAGAAAATCACTCATATAATTGCGGATTAATCTAGTCAAGATAGGTTGTGATTGTCATTAAGCATAGAGATGCTTTGTGGGATCTAATCACTCATCTTGCACTCATATAATTGGGGCGATGAACTGAGAAGATTGACCATGGAATATTTGATGGGTTTGGCCTAACGTTGAGGTAGCATATTGGCACCCATATAATTGGACCATATGTGAAAGACGAGGTAAAACGATCATGAGAACTACAGGGTAGAAGGTCCGGCTCAACTACTAATTGAAGAAACTGAACACACTCATATAATTGGGGTGCCTTGATTAATTTAGTTAAATCTCAATCCCACTAAAAAAATTAAGTTTTCTCGAATTCCATCAAGGGGGTGGTGAAGTTTGGAAAAATAGTGGGAGACTTGTACAATTAAAGACCAAATTGTGTAAGGACTAAATTTTATAGTTGAATGCTTATTTATTTGTTTTGCCTTATTATGTTAGACATAATTTAGAACCACTCAATCAAATTTAGAATAGAACCTAACCATAACTAAACCAATCCCAAACAATATGACTAGAACAACGTGACCTAGCAATTGTCCTCGTTTATGAGAATATGAATGTGTCGGACACATGGAAAATTCCTACTCTCTAACTGCTTAGAGCAAATGACGATGAACAGGCTACCTATGACAGGTGGGACCAAGATAATATCCAAGCAAGATGTCTCATTAAACTTTAGAAGCAAATGAGAGCATGGATCATCCATGGGTATTATAGTTCATTTAATTAAACAAATTAGTGTAAGATTTAGAGAGAGAGATTTAGAATCTCTGGAAGAGTTTTAGAAACTCATTTGACAAAGAAGTCAAGGATAGACCTAGTGGTCTTATCACTCACTATATCATATGACTAGTTCATGTTAAGGTACAACATTTAACAAAGTAGTTGTTGAAATATTGAAGACACCATTAAGAAGAACAAGCCAATGCTAAGTAGTTGGTTCATATCCATACAAAGGCACTGGATGCCTAAAGAGAATGGATGAAGAACAACTAAGGAGCTATGACAAAGGTGGAAATGGAAGCGGGTGTTAAAGTCGACCATATGCCATAAATAAAATAGAAAATAGAAAATTCTTTTTTCAATTTTCTTCATCAATTCTTTAGCGCGACTCTTTAGGTTCGTTTCATTTGGCAATCAAATGAAACCAAAGGAAGTGGGTAACACTTAGCCAGTCATGTGGCCCACTTCGTAACCCAAATGAAATACGAATGAATGGATCATTTCACAACCTTTTAATCATAAATTTCGTGTATGTATAAACCCTTCGTTCACGTTCCCTAGTCAAGTGAGAGTCATGGTTATGTCAAACTCATTGGACTTGACCATATGTATAAATTCTAGTAATACGAGATCATTGAGATCGATTTGGTGCCTAGCACAATCGTCTCGTTTGCTTTGGCCAAAGACTTTGATCTCTATTTATCTATAATTACATAGGGTACATTCTCATTCACTTATGAGAGAACAAATCCCTCTTAGATATCTGCTAAGACTACCACTTGCCCATAAAATCCGCATTTCGAGGTTGACTCCACCAACGGGTGAATTGGGTCTGACTACTCTAGTGAAAGACTTGACGTCACAAGTGCATCTTCAGCCTGATACTTCAGGTCAAAGGTTCAGATATACCTATTACGCATAATCAGTTCTATCATTGACAGTCACAAAGTGAAAACCCATGTGACAGAACCAGTGAGAGTCGTGTTTGAGCATATTAGTTGCACTGATGTGCCTACAATCTTAATCTCCTATCATCCCATGATACTAGACAAGCACTCCCATGTCGGAGTTAAGATTGTACAAGTATTCAAAGTCTTTATTTGTCCATTAAAGACTTCATATTACTTGCGAACTTGTTTTAGTAATCAAGATCGATCTCTCTAGTGCCACTCTTCCTATCCCATAGGAAGTAGAATGATCGCTCTGAAAACATGGACAAAATATTTTACACAACTTATAGATGCAGATAAGAATTATGTGAAAACTTAAACGATGCCTTTTATTATAAATAATATTTAAGTTCAATACAAGATAGATGCCCTATTCATACTATCCTCTATGGCATCTGAGGGTATAATCCTAACAATCTCCCACTTGCACTAAATGCCACTCATTGTGGTATCTAATACCCATCCTTTCCAGGTGTCGGTCCAAAACAACCTGAGGTAGTGGTTTGGTGAACGGGTCAACTACATTGTCTGCTGAGACTATTTTCTGCATTGCTATCTCTCCTCTGCCAACGATCTCCCTGATGATGTGAAATCTTCTCTCAATGTGTTTGGATTTGTAATGAGACCTTGGTTTCTTGGCTTACGCTATAGCTCCATTAGTATCGGGAGCTGAGCACTAGGGACCGATTCAAGTTCTCCAAGAAACTTTCTCATCTAAACAACTTCTTTCACTGCGTCTGAGGCTGCCACACACTCCGCTTCAATGGTGGAATCAGCGGTTGTGCTTTGCATGGAACTTTTCCAAGACATCGCTCCACCATTGAGAGTAAAAAAAAAACCCCGAAGTGGATTTTCGATCGTCGACATCAGATTAAAAGTCTGAATTAGAATAACTTTCCATCTTCAGATCTCCACCTCCATAGATGAGAATCATATCCTTAATTCTTTTCAGATACTTTAGGATATTTTTCACAGCTATCTAATGTTCCTTTCCTGGGTTTGCCTGTAATCAACTCACCACGCTCACAACATAGGCATGGTCGGGTTTAGTACACAGCATTGCATACATCAAGCTACCTACTGCAGAAGCATAGGGTACATTACTCATCTTCTGCCTATCTTCCTCACTTTAAGGGCACGTAGACTTGGACAAGTGTACTCCATGTCTCATGGGAAGAAACCCTTTCTTAGAATTGTCCATCCTAAATCTCTTTAGGAACTTTTCTAAGTAAAGGGCTTGAGAGAGACTTATCATTCTATTCGTTCTATCCCTGTAGAAACGAATTCTTAGAATGTAAGTCGCTTCTCCCAAGTTTTTCATGGAAAACGTACTCGAAAGCCACTTCTTGACTGTGGTGAGCATTCCTACGTCATTTCGTATAAGCAGAATGTCATCCACATATAGTACTAAGAACGAGAGTTTGCTCCCACTAGTCTTCTTGTAGACACATGGCTCATCTTCGTTCTTGATGTAGCCATATCCCTTTACTACCTCATCAACACGGAGATTCCAGCTTCTATATGCTTGCTTGAGACCATATACGTACCTCTCACGTTTACATACTTTATGGATATCAAACTCGGATACAAAACCCTTTGGCTGTTCCATATAGATATCCTCCTCGAGGAATCCATTCAGAAAAGCTGTTTTGACATCCATCTGCCATATCTCATAATCTAAGTATGCAGTTATGGATAACAGTATTCGTATGGACTTTATCATGGCCATGGGCGAAAAGGTTTCTTGATAGTCAATTCCTTCTCTTTGACTATACCCTTTCGCTACGAGCCTGGCTTTAAAGTTGTCAACCTTGCCATAGCTACCTATCTTTTTTTTGTAGATCCACTTACTTCCTATAGGTTTGATACCTTCAGGACGATCTACCAAAGTCTAGACATGGTTCGATTGCATAGAGTCCATTTTCGTTTCCATGGCTTCTCGTCATCTTGAAGCGTCGACATCCACCATCACCTGATCATAGGTACAAGGATCATCTTCATGACCTTCTTGTACTACAGTGTGAAGCTCTAGCTCCCCCTGCAGTAGATACCCATACCTCTCAGGTTCATGTGGTGTTTTACCAGATCTACGTGGTGGTTGTGCTACTATTGGTTCAGGCCTTGGTTCTTGGACAAATGTCTCTGAGGCAGTTTCATTTTGTTCTTGTAGAACAATTTTCCTACCTCTGTCCCCTTCTAAGATAAACTCATCTTCAAGGAAGAGAGCTTGTAGGACCACGATGATTCTCTGATCATCGTGCAGGTAAAAGAAGAATTCCATGGAATCTTCAGGATAACCAATGAAACGTCCCATGAGGGATCTTGTCTCCAATTTATCCACTTTAGTCTTCTTGACATAAGTGGGAAATCCCCAAATCTTAATGTGATTAAGACTCGGTTTCCTATTATTCCACATCTCATGCGCAGTTTTAGGAATGGATTTGGATGGGCATATGTTCAAAACATGAGCAGCAGTAAGGAGCGCATATCCGCACAATGAAATGGGTAAATCAGTATAACTAAGCATGGAACGAATCATGTCCAACAATGTTAGGTTCCTTCGCTCGGCTACTCCATTTATTTGAGGAGTTGCTGGTGGTGTTAGTTGTAACATTATTCCTTGTTGTCTAAGGAATTCATCAAACTCGGCACTCACATATTCTCCTCCACAATCCGATCGTAGAGTTTGTATATTTTGCCCAGTTTGATTTTCCAGTAAGGCTTTGAACTGCTTGAACCTTTCAAAGGATTCAGACTTTTGCTGCATCAGATACACTAGACCATATCTTGAATGATCGTCTGTGAAAGTGATGAAGTCATAGAAACCTCCACGAGCCATTTCTCCAAATGGTCCACAGACGTCGGTATGCACTAACCAGAAGACTTGAGTAGCTCTTTCAAAAGTCCCGGTGTAGGGAGATCTAGCCATCTTACCCAAAAGACATGATTCACATGTTGGAATGGGATCCGACCCCAGTAAGCTTAACAGCCCATATTTTTCGATTTTGTGGATCTTGTGCTCTCCGGCATGACCTAGACTAAGATGCCACTTGAGTCTTAGGTTAGCTTCTTGCATACCACGTTTACGTGTTACAACATTCACATCAGATGAATTACAGACATTCAAATAATATAAACCATTAACTAAAAAAGCATTGCCAACTAATTTATTTCCATAATAAATGTCGCAATTTAATTTAGAAAAACGGAATGTATATCCAATCTTAACTAAGATAGGAATAGATACAATGTTCTTAAGCCCTCGGGCAAAACTAAAAAATTATCTAAAAAAAATAAATATCCAGAATTCAAATAAAGAGAAGTAGATCCGATCCTAGTAGCTATGATGCTTTTCCCCCTGCCTACTTTGATCATCACTTCTTCTCAGCCCAGCTTTCTACTTCTCTGCAGATCCTGATCCAAATAACATACATGGGCACTAGCCCCTGAGTCCAAAATCCAAGAAGTAGAAAATACAATCATAAAATAGTTAGTTTAAAAAACAAGTAGTTCTATACCTTGTGCGCCTTTGCCTAATTTGGGACAGTTCCTCTTCCAGTGGCCAAGCTCACCGCATTTGAGACATTTATCCATTTACTTAGGCCATTTGCTCTTGTAAAACCCTTGAGGCTTTCCCTTACCCTTCTTGACACCCTATTGAGCTCCAAGCTCACCAGATTTTTTCTTGTTGTTCTTCTTCTTAAACTTAGACTTTTTAGGTCCAGAAGAGATGAGCAAGGCAGTTTCCTTTCCCTTTGGTTTCATTTGAGATTGTGCAGTAACCAATCTGTTCATTAGCCCAGCTAAATTGCACTATATCTCGTTGCAGTTAAAGTTAACCACAAATTGGAAAAAAGAATCAGGAAGAGACTGCAAGATTAAGTCAGTTTGAAGGGTGGCGTTAATGGTGAATTTGAGAGCTTCCAATTTCTCGATCCTCAAAATCATTTTGAGGACATGATCACCAACCTTCTCACTTTCTTTCATCTTGGAAGAGCTCTTTCGATATCTCATATTGAGCAGTTCGACTATGCTCGCCATATAGCTCTACCAGGTGAGCTAGGATAGCTCTTGCAGTGGGCATCTTATTATGTGACCTTTGAAGATCATTAGTCATAGATCCCACCATGTATCCTCTCACCCGGAGGTCACCCTTAACCTATTTTTCATGGGCTTGGACCTCTTCCTCGTTGGCATGTGTTCAAGCAGGAGCAACCGGGATATCAGCCTCCAAGACGTATCCCAGAGATTTCATATTGAGGACAATCCTCAAATTTCTAAGCCAGTCCACATAATTGGGTCCAGTCAGGGTATTCTTTTCGAGTAGAATTGAAAGTGGGTTTGTCATATTTGAGAGAGATAAATGAGTAGATAACCGTAGAAATAAACCAGATTTATTAGATTACTTGTTTTGACTTAACTAAGAAAAATTAAGGACTTAAAATTTATCTTGGCTCCCACTGCATTTTTCGAATCCCACACTCCCATGTGAAAATCAAGAATCATCATTGGCATTGATTCCACAGCGGGTATTGAGGTCCTCAAGTAACTAAATGGGTTGCAACCTAACCGGTTTCTGGCCCATTAATTATTTGAGGTGATATCAATTATCAATTTATCCAATAAACATTTCAATACCTTTCCCCATACTTCTCTAAACCGCATCCGAACAGGTTTCTAAGCTCGTGAGCTACCCGAGTTCATTCCCATTAACTCCTATAATCTAACATTTGAATTTCACCTTGCAACCGAACAGGTTTCTGGGGTGAAATGTGCTTCGATTATGGCATTTCATGCACATAATAAAATTTTAAATTATTTCTAAATGCATAACCTCCATAACAGGGAAGCATTATACATTTATAGTTGTTAGGAATTTCATGTTAGATGTTTTGATGATGACAATTAGGACTTTTTGTTAGACCCCAAAATATGTAAGTTTGATTTTAGCTTTGAAGCGTTAGATTTGTAATAGACTTTGTTTTATTTTTATTCTAGATTGTTAGGTTAAGTTGTCTTAGACTGAGCGTCTAATATGTTCTGAGCGAGTTTATCAGAAGTAAATTTTGAAGACTCGAGTGCCTGAAGTCTGAATAAAGATAAAGTTTCCAAGCGTCTAGAATGACCAGCTACATCAAGCGTCACCTTATAGGATAGAAGTGATTCAAGGATGAATAAGCGTCTATCAATGACTGATTTCACTTAAATTTATTTCTAAGTCCAGAAGGAGTTTAATGCAAATATTCTCAATGCATTAAGTGCCAACGGGCATTTAATTCAAAAGCATTAAATACTAATAAGAGCATTAAATGTGATAAGCACTTTCAGACGTACGGAGAAGCCATTCTATTGGACTGTCAACCTTTCATAGACGGCAGCACCAACTTTGTGCAGCAGATTTTCAGGAAAAAGGACAAAAGTTGTTCACTCGCGGAAGTGAGAGACACGCGCTCGTGCATGTGTCAAACGGACACTTTCTCCAAGAATGCCTATAAATAGGACTTCAACAACAAGCCAAAAAGATACGATTGATTTCCAAGCCAAATTGTTGTTGCATTGAAGTCTCATTCCTTAAACTCTCAGTATAGCCAGAATTTTCAAGAAAACATTCTCTTTGCTTATCTTCAATTCCTGAGACAGTCAACCAATATCTCAAACATTCTTTTCAAAGAAATCCACATTACTACTGAGATATTCCTAGTTGTTTGAACTTTATCAAAATCAAACAAAACTTTTAGAAAAACCCCTATCCAAGTCTCGCGATCTGTGTCAAGTTGAAGTTGGATACTTGCATTATTTCTGGGTGAAAGAACCAAGGGGATTGAAGTGATTTGGAGTAGAAATCTGTGTGATCAAGAAGCTCAAGTCATCGACATCCATCTCTCCCTAATTTGTAGAAGATTCTATGTGATTCTTTGAGAACCATTTTAGTGGATTGCCTCCAAGTGTTCAAGGAGAAGAAAGACGTAGTTGGGATTACACCACCCAACAAACCTTACAAATATTGTGTCATTTACTTTAAAGTCAATTCTCTTATTTATCACATCATTGCATAAATTGATTAAGTAAAACACAATCAAATGCCATTTAACCAAGAAACAACTTGTGACGCTAAAGATTTCCAAAAGAAAAGACTATAAAATTATTCCGCTGTGCTAACACTGATTAAAGAACTGAACGCTTAAACCCACTTGGTTAAAGTCTAAGTAAATTTTCTAAAAACAGTCTTCATTGTACGCTTAGCCTAAGCGTCTATATTTCAAGTAAACGCTCAGTCAAGCGTCTACATTTCAAGCGTCCAAAACCATTTTAATACAAACTTTTTGAAGTCGAAAAAGACTTCAGAGTCTATTCAACCCCCCCCCCCCACCCTTCTAGACCCTTTCGTATGCCACTTGGGACCAACAAGTGGTATCAGAGCGGTTAAAGTTGAAATTTTAAAATTTCCGAGCATAACTGCTTGTTTAGATCCTTTTTCAAACTTAGTTGCTTTAGATTTTAAAAAATGGCTTTTACTAAAGTTCCCAAACTGACTGAGTCAAATTATGACACATGGAAAGTCAAAGTATTTACATATCTCTGTTCATGTGATGATGACATGTGTGATATTATTTCAGATGGGCCAATCAAAATATATAAAGTTGTCACTAGAGCGCCTGGAGCCACGGAAGACACTCCAGATGGTTACGGTGAAAAACCGAAACAAAAATGGTCTCCAGATGAGCGTCGAAGAGCTAATTTGGATAAGGTTGGTCGCAATGCTCTATATACGGCTATTGGTGATAATGACAACCTATTTAACAAGATCAAATCGTGCAACACAACTAAGGAAATCTGGGATAAGTTAGCCATGATATGTGGTGGTTCAGCTCAGATTAAAGAGAATAAACTTTCCATTGCCAAGGAAAAGTTTAACGGATTTAAGATGTTACTCAATGAAACTTTAGAGCAATTAGACATAAGATTTACAGCTCTGGTTACAGAACTTACATCGTTGGGAACGGATTTACAGAATCCGGAAATGGTGGTTAAGATTTTTAGAAGTTTACCAAGTAAATTCTTGATGAAGACAACTACTATGAGAGAATCAAATATGTTGGATCTCCTAACTCCAGAAGACGCCTTTTCAGAGCTCAATGCATTTGAGTTTGAGTTGAATTCTGCTAGTGATGTTGTGAGTAGTCCGATGATTGAATCTGGAGCGCTTATAGCATCAATCAAAGGTAAATTGGGTAATAAAGAAAGAGGAGTTGGCTTTGCTGAATAGATTCAGGAAGTTCTTGAGATATGAAAAGAAAGGAAAAGGTTTCTATAATCAAGGACAAAGTTCATATCAAGCACCTTCTCCGGTGCAACAACAATTTCAAGCGCCTCATTATTCTGTTCCTTCACCCCAAGCGCCTGCTCAATACTAAGCGTCTACTCAAAATCTCTCAGCTCCAGTAGTCTCAAAACTACACATTGCAAGGTTAACAAATGAACAAAAGATGAAAACTAATCTTTGTTATAATTTCAGGAAACCAGGGCACTACCAGGTAAATTGCCCTTATCCAAATGTATCCAAGCCCTTAAGGCAGGATTATGTGGATAGAAACCAATTCAGGAGCAACCTTCGTCAACAAGGTTTGCTAGTGGAATCAGAACCAGCATCCGCACCTGAAGATTTAGAATCATCAGAGGAAAGTAGTGATGATGATGAGCCATTAGATGACTCAACGCTCATATGTCTCGTGGCCAGACATGATGAAGCGTCTCCTGAGGTAATCAATGAATTATCTATTCCTCTCTCTTATGATGAATTACTTGACAAAGTCAAAGAATACTACAATGAATGTCAAAAAGCTGCCAAAATATATCAAAACGATCTCGCTATCTCATCACTCGCAAGAGATAAAGTAACGCTCAAAGCAGAGTTGAAAGTTCAGCAACAATGCATTGAGAAGAACCAATCACTTGAGAGTGAGATTATTCAATTAAAAAGCAATCTTGATATTATAGTTAAGAGAGAAGCTGATTTGATGGCTAGACTTGCTAAATCAGAGCAGCTCATCTCATCATTATCAAAAGCTTCTAGAAAGTTGAATAATGTGACTGAAGTAACTAGATTATTTGGTGAAAAGACCGGTTTAGGATGCGATAAACTCGGTAAACAACCTAATAAATCTAATGTTACGGCGAACAACAAAGGAAAGGGTGTTATCTTTGTTGAGAAAAGGTCAAAAAGTCAAACGCTAAAAGAACCTAGCGACAATGGTAAGAGGCCAAATGAGAAAGCCAAAGCTGACTCAGGCAAGGGTAAGGCTAAGGCAAATGATTCACAAAGACGGGTTTATCCAAATGCTCAAAAGGCTAAAGATAAGTCTGACCACTGTGAATCAAGCGCTAAGCGTCCAGCACCAAAAGTGCAACCCAAACCAGCGCCAAGGAAATATCAGCGTCAATATCCAAGACAGTCAAGATCATATTATTGATACTATGATGACTATGATTATGACTACTATTATAATCGTGGATATTATTTTACACCCAAAAGGCACACACAACACGATGTGAAACCCAAAAAGGCCAGTATTCCTACAATGAAGACCAGACAAATATGGGTTCCTAAAGTTCTAATTCAAACTAACAATGTTACTAATGTTAAAGGACCCAAGCAACAATGGGTACCTGAACAGAAATGAACTTCCCTTTTGATTGCAGGTACCTAGAGCTAGAGCCGATACATCTGTGTGGTACTTCGATAGTGGATTGTCAAGGCACATGACTGGTTCCAAGGATCTTCTGATCAACTATCAAGCTGCCAATGGTCCTCAGGTTGTATTTGGTGACAATTCTAAAGGTAAAACCAAAGATATAGGTACTGTGCATAGGGGGAACATCATGATAAGTGATGTTTATTATGTTGAGGGTCTAAAGCACAATTTATTAAGCATAAGTCAATTTTGTGATAAAGACTTTGAAGTCACATTTTCAAGCGACTGTTGCTATATAAATGACGCTAAGACTAAGTCTACTAAATTGAAGGGTAAAAGAACTAACAACGTATATTTGGTAGATTGGGGTTTAACAGTTGATAACAACCCAACATACTTTGTTGCTAAAAATTAATCTAAAATGGGTTGGTTATGGCATAAAAAAATGAATCTCCTCAACTTTAAGACAATCTCTCAGCTTATAAGTCAAAATCTTGTAGAGGGATTACCAAATGGACCATTTCATAAGGATCGCCTTTGTGACGCTTGTCGAATGGGTAAACCAGTTAAGTCATCGTTTAAGAGAAAACCTCATCTATCTACCTCTATAATACTTAAAATACTTCACATGGATTTGTTTGGACCTATTGAAATGATCAGTGTAAGCGGTAAAAAGTATACTTTGGTAATATTAGATGATTTCTCTCGATTTACTTGGGTGGAATCTCTTTCATCCAAAGATGAGACATGTGACAAGTTAACAACACTTATTCGGCAACTTCAAATATTGAAAAATCTTAAGGTTGCAAGAATAAGAAGTGATCACGGTACTGAGTTTACTAACAAGATTGTTGAGAAATTTTGTGCAGAGAATGGAATACATCATAAGTATTCTGCTTCCAGAACTCCCCAACAGAATGGTGTTGCTGACCGTCGGAACCGAACGCTCAAGGAAGCCACTAGGACGATGTTAGTAGAATCCAAGCTTGCTCCTAGGTTTTGGGCCGAAGCGATCAACACTGCATGTTACACTCAAAACCGTTGCATGATCAACAAACAGCATGGGAAAACTCCATATGAACTATGGAAGGGACGTAAGCCAAATGTTTCATATTTTCACGTCTTTGGTTCTAAATGCTTTATCCATAATAATGGATCCCAAAGCCTAAAGACATTTGATCCTAAAGCGGATGAGGGAATCTTTCTAGGCTACGCCAAGAATGGAAAGAATTTTCGCATCCTAAATAAGATCAAATCAAAGGTTGAGGAATCTATTCATGTTGTTTTTGATGATGCTAACCAAGAACCGAGTAAGGTTAATGTGAATGATGTAGGAGTTGAAGATCTATGTCATCAAGCGTCTAAGATCACCATTAACGATGACAGTGACGACGATGATGAGATCTCAGTCCCACCTCCTAAGATTACTCGTGAGGTTACTATAGATAATTATGTAAGAAATGTTGATGATCATGAAGAGAGTGATCATCAAGAGCAAACAAGGATTTGTGAACTTGAAGCACCTACGCAAGAAGGTAGTCAAGCGTCTGATCGTCAAGCACCTGTTCAACCTCTTAACACTTTCCAACCAGATAGAATTTGTTTAAAAACTCATCTACTAGATCATCCCATGTTCCAATTGATTGAAGGGGCAATGACTTGTACCAAAGAGTAGCTTCATCTTTCAAGGAGAAGTGAAATAATCGGAGGCGGACGGCATCAAGATCTCGTGGGTTGAATTGCATAGTAGATATCACATTCTCGAAATGATCGAGGTGATCATGAGGTGAGTCTCTCGAGTCACCATAAAACGGCTCCGCTTGAACCATCCCGAACATGTGAGAAGGAGTGTGGAAATGTGGAGTAGCAAAATCCGGGAAGATAACGGGTCCCTGTGTAGTGTGTACCCGGGGTGGTTGATTACCACGAACCGATGGAGGAGGCGGTGGAGGTGCCGGTTGCATAGCTCGAAACAGATTTTTCAACCACTCCCTATTCTCCGGAAGATTCATATCGGGAAAGTTCCCATTCAACCACTCTTCTACTATCCCGAAGAACACGCTCAATCTCGGGCTCAAAATCTTAGAGGGGCTCGTTGCATGAGCGGGTCATACACCACAAACCAAACCTATCAATTAAGCACAAGAAACAAATAAAATTAGACTAATACGAAAATAAAGGAAAAACAAGAAGAAAACACAAAACTAAGAATTATGAAAACGTAAATGAAAATCAAAAACTAAAAATAAACAAGTCCCCGGCAACGGCACCAAAAACTTGACACGCTAAAAGCTAACGTGCTATGATAGCAAGTGTACTAGACGTGTGTAGTAATAAGTGGACAAAAAGTCCGGGTTGTCGTACCACAAGGACTAGGTAATTTACTTTATGATTAATGAAAATGGACAAAAGTAAATTGCTATAAAACGAGTAAGCAAGCGAAGAACAAAAGAGAAACGGACTATAGATTAATCTCAAGAGTGATAAAACGACTAAGGCACATGCTACAACCTAATCTACTCGTCAATATATATGAGCTACTCTTCGAATTATTAGACTCCTATTGCTTTGGTGGAAATTCCTTAGATAATTATTACCCGATGTCTCGGCACATAATAATCCTATGATTAATTGATGGTTCTCTAAATATGTCTATCCGAGAATCTAATCAATAACCACGCATTAACGTTCTAGAATTTCCCCGGATAAATCCGGCTAACCGCACCCGAAAATCTTTACCTATTTCTAGGGGCAATTTCACATTAGTTTCGGATGATGCGTTGATTCTTGTTGCACCCTAACCTATGTTCTTTCGAATGGATAGAATAGGCACAATAGCAAGCATATGGTGATCAAACATATGATTGTGATAAAAGCACAAAATCAACACATAAAGCAATATGAGAATTAATACGAGAAATTACTTCATTTATATTGATTCATAAATTGGCCTTCACATGGCCTTAGTACTACAAATTAGCCTCTCATCAAGGCCTTAAGAAAATCTAATACAAACATATACATACTCGTGGAAATAAACATGTAAATGCAAGCAATTAAAACTCCCTCAATTGATTGATGATTGATCCTTGCTTTTGAACTTCAATCCTTAGCTCCTATCTCTTTCTTCTCCTTTAAAATGATGAAGAATGGTGATGAATGATGATAGGTGAAGAGAGATGATGGCTTTAGGCCTAATGACCAGATGCCTTCTCCCTCTCCAAGAGTGACCGGTCCAAGAGGAAAAGAATGATGCCTTAAGAAGACAAGAAATGATGGGCTCTTCTAGTGTGTGTCTCTTCTCTTTATTATACTCCAAACCCCATCAAGCCCCCATCCAAGTGTGCAATAAACAATTCCTCTTCCCCTCAACACATGTGCTGACCTCTTGGCTTTCAATATTCCATTCCACCATAAAATATTGAACTTTTGGCTGAAAAGAATCAAATCTCGGATGTGGCCACGCCTGGGCGTGGGCATGACGGCGCTTGGGCGTCGTCGGCAGAATGCAGAAATTGTATGCAATGTGTCCTGCGCAGCAATCGTATTTCATTCATAACTCTCTCCACAGAACTCAGATTTGGATGATTCAAGTCCTCATTTGAAGCTAACATGATAAGAGGTGTTTTTACGTGTTTTTAAGACCGTAATTCTTATGATTTGGATTCACTTATTGCTTAAATCATGTCACATTTGCATTTAATAGGTGTGTTAAGTGAATACAGGTACTAAATGAGAATACATGAAGAAAAGGGAAGAAAAACGATGTACAAAACAAGTTCAAGCATGTTTTTCAACACCTAGGCGGTTTATGCATCTCCTACCACATTCGAGCGATAATTCCGTACATTTCGAGACCGACTTAGACAAAGTTTCCTTCTACAAAGTTTTATATGAATGTCTTAGCTTCAAATGGGAACTTGAAACATGCAAATCGGAGGTCTATAGAGATAATTGTGAAGGAAATACGATTGCTGCGCCGAACAGAGAAGTACATGTTCCAGGATACGCCCCAGCGCCCTCCTAGTCATGCCTAGGCATGGATAGTCCGAATGTTACTCCTTTTTCAGCCTAAATTCCAGCATTATATGATGGGTAAGAATCACTTTTGGCCATAATTCAGCACATGTGTTGAGGGGTTGTCATAAGTGTGTTTCTTGGTAGATTTACTTTATGGGCGCCAAATCAGAAACAACCTCCATGTTGAAACGTAATTTAGGTATACTTAGAGACCGAATTGGACAAAATGTCCTTCTGGAAAGTTGTAGATATATGGTTTATCTGAACATGGGGACTTGAATCATCCAATGTGGAGATCTGTGGAGAAGTTTATGAGGAAAATACTAAGACTGCGCTGGAAAGCAAGAAAATGGCAGCATGCATGTGTTTTGTTGAAGTTTTCACATGGTTATGCTTGGTGGAATTCTTAATGGCCGAAAGTTCAACATTTTTTAGCTGGTTGGAATCTTAAAAGCCAAACTTTAAGCATCACCTTAGGTGGAATTCTCATTGGGGAACTTTAATGGGAATTCTTAATGCATATTTTAGTGGAATTTTTGGCTATAAAAGGAGGGGGAACCTCTTCATCATTCACTATCAATTTCAGATTCTTAGAGGAGAGGGGGGCATCCCCTAATCTGATTTCTCCACCATTCATCACCATTCTTCATCACTCTTGGAGGGGAAAACTAGAGGAAGGAAAAGAGCTTGGGGATTGAAGGCTCAACTTCAAGATCCATCATCATTCAATTAGAGGGAGTTTTTATGGCCTTTTCATTTTCATTCATGTCTATGAATATGTGTATTTACTCATTATTGTTTTTCATACTATCTATTATGAACTAATTTCATAAGACTAAGGCCATGTAAGGTCAAATTGTGATATATGCTTATCATAGATGATTGTTGAGGTTATTCTTATATTGTTATGTGATGTGAATTTGTGTTTTTACTTATCTTGCATGTACTTGATCACTATATGTTAGAATCTTATGCCTAGGTGAATATTTCGGGAGAAAATTTACTTAGGGTGCAAGAAATCCACATCATGACCCGCAACTAATGAGGAATTGCCCTAGACATAAGTAAAGATTCCCGGGTGAAGTTGTTCGATTCAAATCGAGTGAACTCTAGTACGTTAATGCATGTTTAGTGGTTAGATTTCCGGATAGGAATATTTGGGAAATCACGATCTAAGCATAGGAGTTTATACGCGAGACATCGGTTATTCTCTACCCTCGGAGCTCTCACCATAACAATATAAGCGTAATACTTCAACGAGAATCTTTATAAGTATAATTGATCAATTTGAACCTAGCATGTGCCTTAGTCTCCCTTTATATTTTGTTTTAAATCACTTGTGCAACCTTGTTCTTATCTTACACGTTTCACACTCATTTTACCTTTATTGTATTGATCTTTGTTGTTATAAAACCTTAAACTAGAATTCAAGTCCTTGTGGTTCGACAATCCGGACTTTTTGTCCACACTTATTACTACACATGACTAGTGCACTTGCTACAATAGCACGTTAGCTTTTAGCGTGTCAAGTTTTTAGCGCCGTTGCCGGGGACTTGTTCATTTTAGTTTTTGATTTTTCGTTTAAATTTTCCTAATTCTTAGTTCTTCGTTTATTTCTAACCTTTCTTTTATTTTATTATTCTAATTTTTTTTTTTTGTGTTTAATTGTTAGGTGTAATTTGTGGTGCATGACCCGCTCTTCTAACGAGCCTCTATACAATTTTGAGCCGGAGATAGAGCGTGTTCTTTGATCTAGTAGACGCGCTCGAGAAATGGCCGACAATCTAAATCCAAATGGGAATTTTCCCGACATAAATCTCCCGGAAAACAGGGAATGGTTGGAAAATCTATTCCAAGCTATGCAACCGGCACCTCCTCAAAGACTTCCATCGGTCCAAGAAAGTCTACCTCCAAGGGTCCACACTATACCGGGGCCCGTAGTCTTTCCAAATTTCTTTGCACCAAATTATCACATTCCGTCACACATCTTTAGCATGGTGCAAAGCGAACCCTTCTATGGAGAGCCCCATGAATCACCTCATGAGCATTTGGAGACTTTAGACGATACTCTCATGACTACCCAATTTCATTCACGGGATCTCGATGCAATTCGTCTAAGAGTCTTCCACTTCTCATTAAAGGAAAGGGCGACCATGTGGTACAAATCTCTACCACCCCAATCCATCACAACATGGGGACAATTGGTCGATGCCTTTTTGAGCAAATTCTTTCCACCCTCCAAAATCAATGAGCTAAGGAGCAACATTAAGGAGTTTAAGCAGGGGAATCATGAGTCCTTAGCCGAGGCATGGGCTAGATATAAAAACATGCTCCGAAAATGTCCGGATCACAACCTAAGATTGAGCGAGCAAGTATTACGATTCCATGATGGAGTCCGTTCGCGCATCCGAAATAGGCTCAATGCCGGCGCCGGTGGTGATCTCCTTGGGCTCGATTGCCAAAGTGTGTGGGACAAGATTGAGCAATTAGCCCGGGAAGATGAATTGTATCCCGATGATGAAGAAATCACACCCACTAAAAAGATTGCTTGTGTTCAAGAGTTGGGCGAAGAAGTTGCTTTGGAAACAATGGTTGGCAATGTAAACTATGTTGGAAATGCCAATCGACCTCAATTGAACTTCCATGTGCCCGAAAATTTTCCAAGGAGGCCCAATCCGGCACAAAATGCCCATCCCGGCGTCTATCAAGCACCAAGGCCCCCATTCAATAATAACCAAGCTCAAAGGCAAGGTAATCCTCATATACAAAGGCAAATAAGACCTCTTACAACCGAAGAGCGTCTCGATGAACAAATAAAGAAATCGGATTCAGCAATCAACGAACTCCGTACTATGATGAAGGATATAATGATGGACATGAAGGATTTAAAGACACAAATGGGTCAAATGGCAAAGGCGATCAGTGAGAAAGCCCCGGGAACTTTACCAAGTGACACAGAAAAAAACCCGAAGGAGCAATGCCACGCCATCACCTTAAGAAGTGGCAAACAGGTAGTCAATGATGCTGTTCGCATTTCCGCGCCCGAGCGCCTCGATGAGAACGCCCAGGCACCGGAATCAATCCACAGTGAACGAATGCTTCGCAATTGTGCGCCCGAGCGTCCCGATGATCACGCTCAGGCGCCCGAGACCCAGCGCCTTGGCACCGATTGTCGCGCCCAGGCGCCACCTCCTGAACCCTCGACAGCGGGCTCTTCAACTCCAACGCATCCTCCCATCGAGGTCCGTCTGCCATTTCCTAATGCACATAGAAAGAAAAAAAAGGAGATGGATCCAAGTTTCCTTCGAATCTTAGCAATTCTTCGTGAGGTCAGAATTAATATTCCTTTTATAGACGCAATTTTACAAATGCCAAATTACGTGAAAGTTTTCAAGGATATTTTATCCAACAAACAAAAGTGGGAGGAAAACGAAACGGTGTGCCTAACCGAGGAATGCTCCGCCGTATTGCTTAATAAATTACCAATGAAACTTGAAGACCCTGGGAGTCTCACTATTCCTTGCACGATTGCGCCATTATCCTTCGAAAAAGTTTTGTGTGACTCGGGAGCTAGCATCAACCTCCTCCCGTACTCTCTTTTCAAAAAGTTGGGCCTTGGTAACCCAAAGCCGACTTCAATGAGCCTCCAACTTGCCGATAGATCAATCAAGAGACCAAAGGGGATAATAGAAGATGTTATTGTACAAGTTGACAAATTCTTTTTCCGGGTTGACTTTGTGGTCCTTGATATGGAGGAAGATGTTGAGATGCCCTTGATTCTAGGAAGACCTTTCCTAGTCACTAGCAATGCCAAGATCGACATGGGAAAAGGTAAGTTATCATTAAGGGTAGGAGATGTAAAAGTGATATTTGATGCTTCTAATAACAGGAAACCATCTATGGATGATCTTACTTGTTCCAATATCGATGTTATTAACCGTTCTCTTGATGAGAAATGTGCAAATGGCAAGGCTAAGGGCACACTCGAGTTGGAGGATGAGATTCCCTATGATAAACACAACAAAGAGGGAAAAGAAGATTTATGCATGAAATACATTCCACCCCATCGCCGTGCTCGTAAGATTGAAAAGACTCATCCAATACAAAGGGCTTATTGCAAAATCCCGCAATATGAGTGGAAGCAAGTAGACCATGGAGCTAAAAGGAGGCATGACAAGGATTTGGTCGTGTTAAATGGACCACCTATTTGAACCTCAAAGAGCACAAAGTCGAGCTACCGACTCTAAACTAGCGCTTCTTGGGAGGCAACCCAAGTTTGTAAGTTTTCTTTTCTTTTTGCTTTCGTTTTTGTTTTGTTTAGTTTGTTTCTTTTTATTGTGTTCAAACATGCACTTTGGGCATATATGTTTTTCTTATGCTTGATGGTTTAAAAAGTTGAAGTGTTAGATATGATGCACATTTGGACCCCACCTTTAGAGATTCTTATTTTACTCGATAAGAGGAGAAACTTTGTAAGGATGCATTGGAAGCTTAAGGATGTTCTTCAATATCCTTGGTTGTAAGTGTTCTTTTACCTTTGTGTATGCATGTTGTAACAACATTGGGGACAATGTTGGATTTAAGTTTGGGGGTAGAAGAGTATCTATTTTGAATATTGAAAATGCAATCCTAATTTTTAACTTGAATTTGGGGAAAGTGTGTTCGATATCATGTTTATATGCTTCTTTGTTGAGAAAATCAAGCATGAAAATTTTTTAGTCCTTCCAATTGATGCATTGAAATTGATTGACTTGGAAAAATGGCATGAATTCTTGAAATAATCTGAATTTAATGGAATATATATATCTTTGAAATTGCTCGTGGAGACCTTAGACTAGAATTGATTCTTTAGATGATTCACAATGCACTTAAATCGAAGGTAGAGGAGTTGAGAGGATAACCATCTTGAAACACTTAAGGAATTATTCCCAGAAATATTAACTTAGATTTCTCATAAGGTTATAAGTTGAGTAGTAATTTTATATGCTAACAATGAATTGAAAAGGTTGAATTTTGGTATGACCAAAAGTGGTCAGGCTAATACGTACCGGAGGTGAAAAGTTTCATGCCTATATACTGTACTATTATGCTAATTTGAGCTATGCTCAAGCCAAAAGAAGTGAATTGTTTAAAAGATCTAGTTTTATTTCGTGGTCTTTGATACTCAAGTGATTAAATCCTTAGGAGTGTCTCTACACTTAATGCCCTAAAACTATCTAGTTTGGGAGTCATTGGTCTAAAACTTGTTACATGGGTGTCATAGAAAGCCTAATGGAATAAAACATTGCACATGATCTAACCTTAATGAAGTTTAATGGAAATTCCATATGAATTGAATGTTGAATATTTGAGATAATGAAATTTAAATGGCTATGAGATTTTTTATAATTCTTGTGCCTTGTGTTTGATCAAAAGTTGATAGATATGGGATTAATGTCCAAAATTTGGTAAGGATGCCTCTCGACTATAATACCCTAGATTTATTTTTCACTATACCCTAGGGAGTCGTTTCAAGTATTGGTGTCACATGAGCAAAAGTAGTTGATATGTATATATATATATATTTGTGAACTTTAAAAGGTTGATTTTATGTCATTCATTCTTGTTGATCATATTGAGATGTGTTGATTCGGTTGGGATTGAAAATTTGCTAGATTTTGTGGGTATATCTTATGCAAACCCTCACGAGACTATAACTCGTCCTTTGACGTAACTCAAAGGTTTAAAGGCTTGTTGCACCCGCTAAGTGCAATCGTTTACTCCACGAAAGTGAGTTAGTTAGTTGTTTTGTTTTCTCCCATTAAATGATGTTGGTCTTGCCTTATAGCTCGTATTGCTCGAGGTCGAGCAATTGATAAGTTTGGGGGTGTTGATAAGAGGTGTTTTTACGTGTTTTTAAGACCGTAATTCTTATGATTTGGATTCACTTATTGCTTAAATCATGTCACATTTGCATTTAATAGGTGTGTTAAGTGAATACAGGTAATAAATGAGAATACATGAAGAAAAGGGAAGAAAAACGATGTACAAAACAAGTTCAAGCATGTTTTTCAACACATAGGCGGTTTATGCATCTCCTACCACATTCGAGCGATAATTTCGTACATTTCGAGACCGACTTAGACAAAGTTTCCTTCTACAAAGTTTTATATGAATTTCTTAGCTTCAAATGGGAACTAAAACATCCAAATCGGAGGTCTATAGAGATAATTGTGAAGGAAATACGATTGCTGCGCCGAACAGAGAAGTACATGTGCCAGGATATGCCCCAGCGCCCTCCTAGTCATGCCTAGGCATGGATAGTCCGAATGTTACTCCTTTTTCAGCCTAAATTCCAGCATTATATGATGGGTAAGAATCACTTTTGGCCATAATTCAGCACATGTGTTGAGGGGTTGTCATAAGTGTGTTTCTTGGTAGATTTACTTTATGGGCGCCAAATCAGAAACAACCTCCATGTTGAAACGTAATTTAGGTATACTTCGAGATCGAATTGGACAAAATGTCCTTCTGGAAAGTTGTAGATCTATGGTTTATCTGAACATGGGGACTTGAATCATCCAATGTGGAGATCTGTGGAGAAGTTTATGAGGAAAATACTAAGACTGCGCTGGAAAGCAAGAAAATGGCAGCATGCATGTGTTTTGTTGAAGTTTTCACATGGTTATGCTTGGTGGAATTCTTAATGGCCGAAAGTTCAACATTTTTTAGCTGGTTGGAATCTTAAAAGCCAAACTTTAAGCATCACCTTAGGTGGAATTCTCATTGGGGAACTTTAATGGGAATTCTTAATGCATACTTTAGTGGAATTTTTGGCTATAAAAGGAGGGGGAACCCATACTCTTCATCATTCACTATCAATTTCAGATTCTTAGAGGAGAGGGGGGCAGCCCCTAATCTGATTTCTCCACCATTCATCACCATTCTTCATCACTCTTGGAGGGGAAAACTAGAGAAAGGAAAAGAGCTTGGGGATTGAAGGCTCAACTTCAAGATCCATCATCATTCAATTAGAGGGAGTTTTTATGGCCTTTTCATTTTCATTCATGTCTATGAATATGTGTATTTACTCATTATTGTTTTTCATACTATCTATTATGAACTAATTTCATAAGACTAAGGTCATGTAAGGTCAAATTGTGATATATGCTTATCATAGATGATTGTTGAGGTTATTCTTATATTGTTATGTGATGTGAATTTGTGTTTTTACTTATCTTGCATGTACTTGATCACTATATGTTAGAATCTTATGCCTAGGTGAATATTTCGGGAGAAAATTTACTTAGGGTGCAAGAAATCCACATCATGACCCGCAACTAATGAGGAATTGCCCTAGACATAGGTAAAGATTCTCGGGTGAAGTTGTTCGATTCAAATCGAGTGAACTCTAGTACGTTAATGCATGTTTAGTGGTTAGATTTCCGGATAGGAATATTTGGGAAATCATGATCTAAGCATAGGAGTTTATACGCGAGACATCGGTTATTCTCTACCCTTGGAGCTCTCACCATAACAATATAAGCGTAATACTTCAACGAGAATCTTTATAAGTATAATTGATCAATTTGAACCTAGCATGTGCCTTAGTCTCCTTTTATATTTTGTTTTAAATCACTTGTGCAACCTTGTTCTTATCTTACGCGTTTCACACTCATTTTACCTTTATTGTATTGATCTTTGTTGTTATAAAACCTTAAACTAGAATTCAAGTCCTTGTGGTTCGACAATCCGGACTTTTTGTCCACACTTATTACTACACATGACTAGTGCACTTGCTACAATAGCACGTTAACACATAATTCTACAACTTTGTAGAAGGACACTGTATCTAATTTGGTCTCTAAACATACATAAATAGCGCTCGACCATGGAATGTGATGCAGATACGAAGCCCAGGCGTGGACAAAACTGCGCATAGGCGTGGTAAGCAGAATGTTGACATTATTTACATCTTTTCTAGCACCTGGGCGTGGTCATACTGGCGCCCAGGCATGGACGACAGAAGCAAATTGGCCTGAACTTGTTTTATACGTCGTTTTTCGCCTCATTTCTTCGTATGCTCTCATTTATCACCTGTAATCACTTAACACCCCGATTAAACGCAAATGTGGCATGATTTAGTCAATAAATGAATCCATAGCATAAGTCTCACGGGCTTAAAAACACGTAAAAATGCCTCTTATCACTGAGCGTCCTGTTCAAGAGGAAGACATGAAGCGTCCGGCTGCTACCAAGAAGAGGGCTCCTAGAAAGCCCAAGGCACAAGTTGTTCCTGCTCCTCCAAAAGATGATGAGGAAACTGATGAGGATGCACAGGACAAGTTACCTCTCAAGCGGAGGAAGCTAGAAGGAATTATTAAACAAATTGAATTTGATGAACCAACTGCTGCTCCTCCCGCTCAAGCGCTCAAACTCGTTGAAGGAGTCAACTTGAAGAAAATCTTCAAGCGTTCCAGGACAAGCAAGCGTCGAGCTGCTCCTGTTCCTGAAGAGCCTGAGACTGTTGAGCCAAGCGCTCAAGTTGCTGTTGAGCCAAACACTCAAAGTATTGCTATTGAGACAAGTTCTCAGGGTAAGTTTATTTCTTCCCACAGCATTTCTATTCCTACATCTGTAGAAGATCCTGCTCTTATAGAGGATAGTTCATGTGTTACAGCTTTAGTTCCAGCTGCTGCTGAAGCAACTACTGACGTCAATCTAGATGTTGAGATGACAGAAGTTGTGGCTATTGCCAAAGACGTTGCCGCAGAAGCTACTACAATTGACACTGAGGAACCTGCTCCCAAAAAGGTTCAATCATCAATTCCTATTTCGGCTATAACAGAGGCACGCTCAGAAGGTTTGAGCGTTGCTGAAGACATTACAAAGCCAATGCACTTCTTCCAACTGGACACGCTGAAGACGATTGATCATTCCATCAACTACATGCCCCCAGCGCTCGAAGAATATTTCATTCCTGCAGGCTATAATGAAGAAAGATATATTGCTGTTGAGAATGAGATTGCCCTGCTGATTGATATCGACAGTAAAATCAGGGATATAGTGTTTAACACTGAGCTGATAGAAATTGAGAGGAAGTACTATCTGGCCATTCAACTAAGAAAAACTCCTGGTCAAATACCGTCCTCTCTCATTCTTCAACAAGACAGACAAGGAGGAAGAACTCCTAGATGTGATGTGGATCTGGCATATTACCTCGACTATGGCCACAGCAAGCCTATAGGTTTTGCTCTCAGAGACTACAAAATTCGTGTGTAGGAGCATTATACATTTATAGTTGTTAAGAATTTTATGTTAGATGTTTTGATGATGACAGTTAGGACTTTTTGTTAGACCCCAAAATATGTAAGTTTGATTTTAGCTTTGAAGCGTTAGATTTGTAATAGGCTTTGTTTTATTTTTATTCTAAATTGTTAGGTTAAGTTGTCTTAGACTGAGCGTCTGATATGTTCTGAGTGAGTTTATCAGAAGTAAAGTTTGAAGACTCGAGCGCCTGAAGTCTGAATAAAGATGAAGTTTCCAAGCGTCTAGAATGACCAGCTACATCAAGCGTCATCTGATAGGATAGAAGTGATTCAAGGATGAACAAGCTTCTATCAATGGCTGATTTCACCTGAATTTATTTCTAAGTCCAGAAGGAGTTTAATGCAAATATTCTCAATGCATTAAGTGACAACGGACATTTAATTCAAATGCATTAAATGCTGATAAGAGAATTCAATGTGATAAGCACTTTCAGACGTACGGAGAAGCCACTCTATTGGACTGTCAACCTTTGCTAGACTGTAACACCAACTTTGTGCAGCAGATTTTCAGGAAAAAGGACAAAATTTGTTCACTCGCGGAAGTGAGAAACACGCGCTCGTGCATGTGTCAAATGGACACTTTCTCCAAGAATGCCTATAAATAGGACTTCAACAACAAGCCAAAAAGATACGATTGATTTTCAAGCCAAATTGCTGTTATATTGAAGTCTCATTCCTTAAACTCTTAGAAAAGCTAGAATATTCAAGAAAACATTCTCTTTGCTTTTCTTCAATTCCTGAGACAGTCAACCAATATCTCAAACATTCTTTTCAAAGAAATCCACATTACTACTAAGATATTCCTAGTTGTTTGAATTTTATCAAAATCAAACAAACCTTTTAGAAAAACCCCTATCCAAGCCTCGCGATCTGTGTGAAGTCGAAGTTGGATACTTGCATTATTTTTGGGTGAAAGAAGCAAGGGGATTGAAGTGATTTGGAGCAGAAATCTGTGTGATCAAGGAGCTCAAGTCATCGACATCCATCTCTCCCTAATTGTAGAAGATTCTGTGTGATTCTTTGAGAATCATTTTAGTGGATTGCCTCCAAGTTTTCAAGGAGAAGAACGACGTAGTTGGGATTACACCACCCAACGAACCTTACAAATATTGTGTCATTTACTTTACATTCAATTCTCTTATTTATCACATCATTGCATAAATTGATTAAGTAAAACACAATCAAACGCCATTCAACCGAGAAGCAACTTGTGACACTAAAGATTTCCAAAAGAAAAGACTCTAAAATTATTCCGCTATGCTAACACTGATTAAAGAACTAAACGCTTAAACCTACTTGGTTAAAGTATTCAAATCTTGAAGTCTAAGTTAAGTTTCTAAAAACAGTCTTCATTGTACGCTTAGCCTAAGCGTCTATATTTCAAGTAAACGCTTAGTCAAGCGTCAAAAACCATTTTAATACGAAACTTTTTGAAGTCGAAAAAAACTTCAGGGTCTATTCAACCCCCCCCCCCCCCCGTTTAGACCCTTTTGTATGCCACTTGGGACCAACAATAGTAATTTTAATTTTAGAAAGTTTAGTGGAGGAAGAGGATGTCACACATTCTTTTCTAACTCGGTATTATTTATTTGGGAGAATTTAATTCGTCAAAAGATTTTGGTCTAACTTTGCACATTATTCAATTTATATAGCTCTTTTATTCTATATTGTTCATGCATAAAAATACTACTAATAATCATGCCTTTTAATATAAATAATTATGGAATTTAAATAAATCAATCAATTCACCATTTGATCATGGACTTTTACTTGAGGTCTCGAGCCAATGAGCCATCAAAAAGGCATAGATTAAACCTATTAAACATCCATGGGCCTTTTGACTTTATCAATTTTGAACCATTTCATCTCGGTTCCTAAAACAACTCATGCATTATTTCTAAGAATATAATAAATAGCTTCAAATTTGATAACCCAGGAAATTAAAGGTGAAACATATAATCCTAAGTCCATGATTAGTGTTACAATCACATCAGACATGCTTGCATCAATTAATACATGCTCGCAATATTAAGTCACTTATGTTGATCATTAAAATTTTAGTCCAACTAAAAAATCCTTTATAAAATTCCCAATGTTTTATACATTCACTATTTCAATTAAAATCATTCTAGTCCAACTAAATGACTTAGATGTACGAAATTAAAATTAAATATATCTACCTTTACTTAAAATAATATTAGTCCTACTAATAGAATACATAAAATATGGAATTCTATTTTTATTTGATCAAAGAATTTATTATTAATCTCCAAGAAAAATAATTTATATTCCTTATTCAAAATTAAATAATTTCCAAGCCGAGGAAAAATAATAGTATTTAATTCATAAATTAATGATTAATCTCTAAGAAAAATAATTAATTAAGTCTAATTAAATATTATATTCCAATTAATCTTATTGTGCATGATTTTATCAAACCCAAGTCACCATTCTTTTGGTCCACTTGGATTCAATTTAATTAGGCTTACAATAATTAATTAGAATAACATGCACGTCTTATCAATTTTTTATTGGGCTAAATTTAATTTGAGTCCAAATCACCAATCTAATTTGCTCATTTAGATTTAATAAAATTAAGTCCTAACTAATTAAGAAATCAAAATTGGATAATTTTCAATTGGCCTTGATTTAAATTATTCGGGTCATTATTCTTTTGATCCACCCAATTAATTAAAATCACCCAAAACTCAAATATCAATTTTGACCCAAACATAGCCAGTTTTAAGACCCGAATCCAAGATTCGGTTCAACGAATTAGGTGTCAAACACACGACCCGTCGGGCCACGCACACGACCCGACTGGTCGTGACTGGGCGGGGCTTGGCCACGTGAACAGTTGCTGCGCGCAGCTGTGCGTGCAATTGTTCACGCATGAATAGTGCGCATGCAGTGTTGCGCGCATTACTTTGGGGGCTTTTGAGCCCCGTTTGTCCTCGGTATTTTTCAATTTTCAATATAATCAGATATTCCTAGATTTACAATAACTAAAAACCAAAAATTCTAGGCAAAAACCATAAAACACAGATTTAAGAAAACATACAATGCTTCAAAAACACATAACTTGCAATTCTTAAATCACGTAAATGAGATCAAATGTGCAAATCAGAGATTGGCTCTGATACCACTGTTGGGTTTCAAGAAAAAACACATAAACTCAGCAGAAGGATTTCAAAAATTTAATTTAAAACCCAAATGTGTACTCTAATTCGTATAATTGAATCTCAAACATGCATTAACGAGTAAATCCGACTTACCCGTTGAAGCGAGGTGGTAGGAGAATCCAATTCTTCTTTGAAGCTTTAAAATGATGAACTTCTTGAATTCTTCAACCCTCGTGTTCTTCAATTCTTGAAGTTGTAGATGAATCCAACAACGAATCACGTTACCTCTAAATTATCACACGCGAATTGATGACGAAAAAATCCTTTCTTGTTCTCTATAGGGGCGACGGCTTTTTGTGTATAGAGAGGGAGGATATTTTTCTTCCTCTATTCTTTTGGAGAGTTACAATTCATGTAATGTATTCTTTTCTCTAGGTTAAAGTCAAGGGAGCCCTTTTATAACTCAATGACTTGTTGACCAAGACAAAACAAAAGAGACCAATTTGATCATCCAAACTACCCTAATGGGTGTCCTCATGGACGCCCCATGTACGGCCCAGAATTCTTTTTTTTTGTAAATTTCTTTATTCAATTAATTATTTATTTTATCCAATAAATAAAAATATTAATTAAATAATAAAATTAATTAGATAAATTAAGTCATTAATATATTTCTCTAAGAAATTAATTAATAATTAATCTTATCCAATAATTAATTATTTAACTTATCTAATAAATTAAATCTCTCAAAAATAAAATAGAAAATAAAAAATTCCTTTTTCAATTTTCTTCATCAATTCTTTAGCGCGACTCTTTAGGTTCGTTTCATTTGGCAATGAGAGGAAACCAAAGGAAGTGGGTAACACTTAGCCAGTCATGTGGCCCACTTCGTAACCTAAATGAAATACGAATGAATGGATCATTCCACAACCTTTCAATCATAAATTCCGTGTATGTATAAACCCTTCGTTCACGTTCCCCAGTCAGGTGAGAGTCATGGTTATGTCAAACTCATTGGACTTGACCATATGTATAAATTATATTAATACAAGATCATTGAGATCAATTTGGTGCCTAGCACAATCGTCTCGTTTGCTTTGGCTAAAGACTTTGATCTGTATTTATCTATAATTACAAAGGGTACATTCTCATTTACTTATGAGAGAACAAATCCCTCTTAGATATCTGCTAAGACTACCACTTGCCCATCAAATCCGCATTTCGATGTTGACCCCACCAACGGGTGAATTGGGTCTAACTACTCCAGTGAAAGACTCAACACCACAAATGCATCTTCAGCCTGATACTTCAGGTCAATGGTTCACATATACCTATTACGCATAATCAGTTCTATCATTGACAGTTACAAAGTGAAAACCCGTGTGACAGAACCGATGAGAGTAGTGTTCGAGCATATTAGTTGCACTGATGTGCCCACAATCTTAATCTCATGTCATCCCATGATACTAGATAGACACTCCCAAGTCGAAGTTAAGATTGTACAATTATTCGAAGTCTTTATTTGTCCATTAAAAACATCATATTACTTGCGAACTTGTTTTAGTAATCAAGATCTATCTCTTTAGTGCCACGCTTCCTATCCCATAGGAAGTAGAGGGATCACACTGAAAATATGGACAAAATGTTTTACACATCTTATAGATGCAGATAAGAATTATGTGAAAACTTAAATGATGCCTTTTATTATAAATAATATTTAAGTTCAATACAAGATAGATGCCCTATTCACACGATCCTCTATGGCATCTGAGGGCATAATCCTGACAATAAATCACATAGAACTAAAAATAAAGCATCATTTTATAAATATTGATGACCAGTTGGATCACTTAAAGCATCATATTTCCAGAAACTACAAATATTGATCACCAGTTGGATCACATAAATCACATAAAACTACAAATAAAGCATCATATTTTCAACAACTAAGTATAAATATAGATCGCCAGTTGGATCAATGTACCCTAAACCACAAAATAACCACAATTTAATCCCAAGTTAAACGTAATTAACACCCGGCTAACCCAAATTAATCGTAAATTCAGTCATGTTCCTATTTCCATTAAATTTTCCACAAAAATAGGCAAATCTCAAGAATATACACAAATATACTTACACCCACACATACACAAATAAACAAATATACATTCCACACATACACAAATATATATACATACACCCACATATACACAAATATACATACACCCACACATACACAAATATTTATCTAACTCAAACTCTATACTCTATATGTGTGTGTGTGTGTGTGTGTGTGTGTATATATATATATATTTATCTAAAAAAATTACCCTAAATTCGCACAAACTAAATTGAAGTGGCGGCGGCGGCGGTGCTTATATATATATATAGAGAGAGTTAAATATATATATAAATATTTAGAATATATACACACCCACATATATATATATAGAGAGAGAGAGAGATACCGAACCGTTAAGGTGGATGGCTGCGGGGGACGACCGAGAGTGAGAGAGAGAGACGGAGTAGAGAGAGAGATGGTGGTGGTGGAGGCAGTCGGCGACGATGGTGGTGGTGGAGGCGGTCGGCTACGAGGATGGTGGTGGTGGTGTAATAGTGAGAGAGGAGGGAGAGATGAAAGAGAGAGAGAGAGAGAGTTGTGAATTTTTTTTGGGGGGGGGGGGGAGAGGCGGCCAGTTTAGGGTTAATAAACCCACCGCCTATTACTGCGGTTCGGGCACGAACCGCTGTAATAGGCAATTTTTTAATATTTTTTTAAAAATTCTATTACACTTCGAACTGCTGTAATGGTCCGAACCTATTACAGCGGTTCGTGCCGAACCGCTGTAATAGGCTAATTCTTTTATATATTTATTAATTTTTTTATGGACATATTACAGCGGTTCGTCTTTGAACTGCTATAATATGTCCTGGTACAGCGGTTCGCCTTTGAATTGCTGTAATAGGTCCAAACCGAGGAGCCCTATTACAACGGTTTTATCAAAACCGCTGCAATAGGTACCTTTGTTCAGTGGTTTTACCAAAACCGCTGTAATAGTATATTTTTGTAGTAGTGCTAGCAGCCTATTCGATCTATCTTGGTAGATCTTCATACCCAGTATGTAGGATGCTTCTCCCATATCCTTCATGGAACATTGATTGGATAACCATACTTTAGTTGATTGCATTAGTCCTACATCATTTCCGATTAGGAGGATTTCATCAACATAAAATAATAGAAATGTTACGGCGCTCCCACTAACCTTTTTTAAAACACATGCTTCATCATCATTTTGAACATATCCAAACTTTTGTATGACAGTGTCAAAACGCCAATTCCAGTTTCAGGAAGCTTGTTTGAATCCATAAATGGATCTCTGGAGCATACACACATTTTGTTCGCCTTCTTTGGGTATGAAGCCCTCTGGCTACTGCATATATATCTCTTCCTCAATTTTTCCATTGAGAAATGTAGTTCTCAAATCCATCTACCAAATCTCGAAGTAAACATATTCAGATATAACTAGAAGAATCCTAATGGATTTCTGCATCGCCACTGGTGAGAAGGTTTCCTAATAGTCAATTCCTTGTCTTTGAGTGAACCTTTTCACCATGAGTCGAGCCTTAAGGGTAACAACCTCTCCATCCACTCCAAGCTTTTGCTTGTGGACTTACTTACAGCCAATAGGCTTAATGCCTTTATGTGGGTCCATCAAGGTCCATACCTTATTGGAGTACACGGAGTCCATCTCAGATTTCATGGCTTCTACATTTTTTCGAATCAATGTCCAGCATTGCTGTTGGGTTGACTCATTCCCTCGGGTGGTTCGTGGCAGCGGAAATTAAAATTTTACAAAAGGTAAACGTACAACCACCCGAAAATAGGAATGTTGAATTGGTTCAATCAAATTTGATAAGGAGGTAAACAAGATTATACCTTTCGAAAATTTCGTTTCACCTCGTACTTTGGATCTCAGCAACCCTGTGGTGCAAATCCACATAAGTTCCCTTGGGTGAGAAATTTCCCGTCGTCTTTCCGTATCTCCCGGTTTAGAGTGCTCCAAGCGTCGCACATCTAAGATGTATCCACACCTCGTTCAAGTAACCAATCGTCTTGCCTTGCGTGCTAGACCACAAAACGATTCTAAGCTTAACTTAGGCTTGATTATGTGAATGGTAGGACTATTTTCTAAGTCATTTGATTCAACACGTGAATAGAACGACGTCTTGTTGGAAAGGGAGAGAGTGGTGACCGATTTTTAGGTCTAAGAAGGGGGGCGAATTTTTCCAACAATTTTTCATCATTATTTAGTCTTTTTCATCTCTTATTTATAGGTGAAGATTACCTAGAGTCCTATTAGGAAATGGAAACTTCCTTTCTTCCAAACTCTCTAGTAATCCTTATTCTATGAAGACTTGGAGGAGGGGAAAACTCTTTTCCTCCTCCACCACATTACAAAAAAACGCCCCTCCCTTATTTTTCTCATAAAAATCGGTCAACACAAGTCAATTGGATTCTAGAATTTAATTTTGACTTCTCAATTTAATTATAGGTTCAACCCATCAATTAAATACAAGTCAAATTCAATCCAACCAACTAATTCCAACATTATTTATTTAACTTGGGCTCTACCCAATTAAATAAAATACTTGGACTCTACTAGGTCCATTAATTTAATTAATTCTACAAGATTAATTAAAAGAGTAAAATTAATCAAACCCTTCAATTAATTTATATTCCATATTAGGAAAGTACTACACTTTCCTAATTCCCTCAATTTCCTCAAAATTGATTAATCACATCTATTCAAGCAGTGACTCTCTCGAGTTAGTGTGTGACCCTTTAGGCTCGTTTCTATCTAGTAGTAAGTACACCTTCCCACAGTGCTATTGTACTTTCCTAAAATGGAAAGTACTAGATTAAATCAATCCTTTGATTTAAGCAAGCCTCGAATCAGTCACCAAGCTAATTCTCGGCACTTACAAATCACGGTTGCCCACCTAGCATAGGGTCCCGAAGACCTAGATAAAATGAAAAGTGAAGATACGCCTTTTGCGATCTTGATCCTCGCATAAGTAGGATCCCTCTATCTAATCTCCCGATTGAATCTAGAGTAGTGGCTAAGGTTGAAGCTCTATTAATTCAATACTATGTTTCCCACGTTATGTGAAATCGACTTCGACTATCTGAACAAGGAAACCCTATGCCTCTTTGGATATCATACTTCGGCCAAAGATTCCTTAAGTCGATTCACTATGTAACCATAGGAGATTAACCGACTGGCTAATGTCAGAGATAGATTCCTTTTGATTCTCACGTGCCTTACTATGTAAGACGTGCATGTCTGAGTTTGCCCATATTCGATCATCTAAAGTGATCATGTAACAAATCAAGAACATGCGCAATTACGCATAAGACATCCAATGGAATCTTAGGTCCATAAGGATTACTCTTATACTACAAGACCACTGGAAGTTCCACATTCGACTGGGAATCCATTTTAGGAACTTCCATGGGGTTGTTCAGTTCGCCCATTACCATAATGGCAACCCTCATATATGCATTGGCTTTCACCGTGCCAGTATCTATGGAACGAGATACACTTCCCCCAGAGTATGCATCATATGAGCAAGTCTTTTGGGTTGCATCGATATCCCTTTATCTCGATGAACCCTTTCACGACTTGGAACAATGTTTAAAGATCACAGCCTTCAAGACATATTCCATCATGCCACACCCAATGTGCAATGATGTCCCATAGCTATGTGTGATCCTTCGGGACTTTATTCTAAGCCAAAGTAAAAACTAATTTAAGAATGAATACATGCCACACATATAAAAAGAGATTGAATTTATTTATAAGAAAACAATTGTTCAACTCTAGAGTTACTATTACAAAGAATGGCGCCCAATAATTGGTGCGCCGGGCACTAACTCTAACAATCTCCCACTTGCCCTAGATCCAATTGCCCATGTACTTAAGGCCCATTCTTGCCTGATGTCCTTCAAATACTTTTTGGCTAAGGGGTTTGGTGAGTGGGTCCGCTATGTTGTTCGTTGTGTCCACGCGCTCCATTCGCACGTCTCCTCTTCCAATGATTTCTCGTATCAATCGAAATTTCCTCAGAACATGTTTGGATTTGTGATGAGACCTCGGCTCTTTTGCTTGCGCAATAGCCCCGTTGTTATCACAGTAGACCGTTACTGGATCCCCAACGGATGAAACGACACCCAATTCTTGGATGAAGTTCCTCATCCAAACAGCTTCTTTTGCAACCTCATTTGCTACAATGAATTCTGCTTCAGTGGTGGAGTCGGCTATGGTTGCTTGCTTGGACCTCTTCCATCTAACCGCTCCGCCATTAAGCAGAAATACAAACCCAGAGACCGACTTCGAGTCATCCTTGTTTTATTTCGTGGCCTTTGACACTCAAGTGATTAAATCCTTAGGAGTGTCTCTACACTTAATGCCCTGGATTTATCTAGTTTGGGAGTCATTGATCTAAAACTTGATACATGGGTTCCATAGAAAGCTTAATGGAATAAAACATTGAACATGATCTAGCCTCAATGAACTTAATGGAAGTTTCATATGAGTTTAAAGTTTGATTGTTTGAGTAATGGAATTTAAATGTTTATGAGGTTTTCTATGATTCTTGTGCCCTGTGTTTGATCAAAAGTTGATAGATATGGGATTAATGACCTAAAATTGTTAAGGATGCCTCTCGACTATAATGCTTTAGACTTATTTTCACTACACCCTATGGAGTCTTTTCAAGTATTGGTGTCACATGGGTAAAATTAATTGATATGTATATATGTTTTTGAGCTTTGAAAGGATGATTTTGTGTCATTGATTCTTGTTAATTATGTTGATGTGCATGGATTTGGTTGTATTCGAATTTTATTTGATTTTGTTGGTATATCATCTGTAAACTCTCAAGAGAGTTAAGATTTACGTGATAGGGTTGAGATTTAATTTGGGGTGTTGATAGGGTTGAGATTTACGTGATTTGATACTATGATTTCATATGCTTTAAGCTTAATTATGAGTAATTTATGTCACAAATGCATGTAATGAGTTTGATATGTGAGTACAGGTATAAGATTTTGCAATTGAGAAAAATATAGGAGTTAAGCACCTATACAGTGGAAAACCATAGAAGAAGAGCTGACGTACGAACGTGGAGTTGCTTAACGTTCGAACATGTGGAGGAATTACGCACGAATGTGAAATGAGTTTAACCGGATGCCAGAGGGTGTAACGTTTGAACGTTAATGTCGACAGAACAGTTTTGGAAATTTCTAATTCTAAACCTAAACGGACTCTTCCAACACTACACCTATAAATACAAGATGCGTGACACGCTAATACCTAACGTGCTTTTATAGCAAGTATACTAGCCGTGTAGTAATAAAAAGGAACAAAATAAGTCCGGATTGTCTAACCACGGAGACTTGGATTTTAGCTTATGATTTGCAAATAAACGTAAAGACAATTTGACGAAAAGTAAGAGTAAAACAAATAAGTAAACAAAGAACAAAAATAAGAATAAGCAATAGATTGAAACTCAAGTGTGAAAATAGACTAAGGCACATGCAAGACTTGACTTGATCCTCATTCGCCTAAAGACTCTCATTGAATTATTTGACCTAGTTGCTATGGTGAAAACTCCCAAGGTAAAGAATAACCGATGTCTCGTGATAGACTCCTACACTTAAATGGCGGTTTCCTAAGTATGTCTACCCAGAAATCTAACCTCTAAGCATGCATTGAAGAACTAGAGCTTACTTGATTAGAATCGAACGACTTCACCAGGGAGTCTTTACCTATGTCTAGGGCAACTCCTATTTGGTTCGGTGATGTTATAAATCCCTTGCACCCTAGCTTAAATCTTTATCAAGACGCTAAACTAGGCAATTAATAATACATATGGTGATCAATCACATGTAAGAAACATAAGCACAAATTCATAACATATAGCAACATAGGAATTACTTCAACGATTATCAATAATACGAATAAATCACTAATCAATTGTTACAAGATCCTAACCATATGAATTTAGCCCATAACCATCAACATAGAAGAATTCAACATATTCATATACATAAGTGTAAAAACCAAATGCAATAAAACAATGAACAAACTCCCTAAAAGGTTGATTGGTGATGAATCCTTGAGTAGAGCTTCAATCCTTAGCTCTTATCCTTTTCTTGCCCTTCAAGATAGGTGAAAAGTGCGGCTCAAATCTCAGAAAATGAATTCCCAAACCCAAAATTCGAACCTTTCAAATCAGCTGAAAATTTCCTTTTATAGCTTCCAAAAATGGTTACGATGGCGCCCAGGCGCGGGTGGATCGGCACCCAGGCGCAGCTTACGTGGCAGGTGTTTCGTGGAGGAAAAGTCGGGCGGCGACCAGGCGCGCGTGTGACGGCGCTCAGGCGCGGATGGTATCACGCTTGGGAGCAGGGTGTGTGGCGCCTAGGCGCCGTACTGCGTAGCATTCCGTCTTCATGTCTTCGGTTGCTGCCTGGGCGTGCCTGAACTGGCGATTGGGCGCCTGTCTGTGAAGCATCCTTTAGAAAATCGTTCGATACACCGTCTTTTGCCCTTTTCTTCGTGCAACGTCGCTTAGTGCCTGAATTCTCTTAATACACAGATTAAACATACAAGAGGCACAATTCAAGCTATAAATAGACCTAAATTGTCAATAAAAGGGGTTAAGAACATGTGCAAATACGACTCCTATCAACCCCCCCAAACTTATCAATTGCTCATCCTCGAGAAATAAGAGCTATAGGATAGGAAAAGAAAAATCATCATCACACGCGGGAGAAACAGAAAGAAAGAAAAAACTAGCTAACTCGTTTTCGTAGAGTACACGATTGCATTTAGCGAATGCAACAAACCTTTGAACCCTTGAGTTACCTTAAAGGACGAGTTATAGGCTCGTGAGGGTTTGCATACGATATACCCACAAAATCGAAAGATTTTCAACCCATATCAATCAACGCAAATCAATATGATTAATAAAAACACAATGGCATGAATTCATCTGTTTAAGCTCAAATTTACATATATATACACGTCACACACTTGCTCATGTTACGCCTTAACATCAAAAAATCATCCTAAGGGTGTAGTGTAATAAATCTCAAGCATTATAGTCGAGTGGCATTCTTACCACTTTTCAAGCATTAATCCCATATCTATCAATTTTCGGTTGGTCACATGGTACGAGAATTGAAGAAAACTTCATAGCCACTAAAAATTCATCACTTAATCCACTTTAGGCTTTAACTTATGCAACTTTCAACTTAAAACATTAGAGGCTAGACCATGTGCAATGTTCGGTTTTCTTAGGCTTTCTGTGACACCCTTGTAACGAGCTTTAGGCCAATAACTCCCAAACTGGATGACTTTAGGGTATTAAATGTAGAGACACTCCTAAGGGCTTAATCGCCCGAGTGTCAAAGGCCACAAAACTAAACTAGGTCCTTATTCCCTTTACCCTTTCATTGGCTTGAGCTTTGCTCAAATTAGCTTAATAGTACAGTATTCTAGGCATAGTGCTCTTCGCCCCCAGTATCTATTAAGCGTGACTTTTATAGTCATACCAAAGTTCAACCTCTTTTTATTCTTGTTGTTAAGCATACAAAGCTAACATTCTCAACTCATAACACATGTGAAAATTCTAGATTGATATTCTGGGATCAAGCCTTTAAATGTTTCAAAATGGTTGTCCACTCAACTCCTCTACCCTCGACTTATGTGAATATGTGAATCATCTTAAGGTCAATCTAGTTTAGTTTAAGGTCCCACAAGCAAGGAACGATGTGTATAGTCATTAAAATCCACATTGATAGAGAAAACATGCCGTGTATTCAAATTAACCATTCTCAATGCATCGAGTGAAGGGTTGAAATTCTATCCAAAAATTTTCAAATTTTCAAAATTGCACAAGTTTCACATGTAGAGGTACCACCCCCCCCCCAAACTTGGACCGAAATATATAAAACATGGATAAACACGACTACAATGGTTCTAGTACACCCCCCCCCCCCAAACTTAACATGAACATTGTCCCCAATGTTCGAAAAAGAAAAGGGTAAAGTACACATCACCATAGGGTTGCTGAAAAGCAAACCCGAGTCCACGAAGGCAATTGAGTCCAAGAGAGTGGCAACCACGGTGGTAGCCAAGATATCAACACTACACATCAAACATATGCTAGCCAGACAAAACCTTAACTAATGGATAGAAGAGAGAAACGAAAACAAACAAACAAACATAAACGAAGGCTAAACGGAACAAGCAAGCAACGACGATATAACAAGGATGACAAACAAAAAAAAATGAAATATCCATAAATCCCACAATACCAAAATCTAAACAACGAAACAGAAATAAAATCCGACAAAAGAAAACAAGAAATAGACTAAATAACAAAGCTAATCATCCTCATGGATTAAACGGTCCACAAAATCATCATCTCTCAGCTCAGGGCCACCCTCATCCTCATGTCCACCCATAATATCATCCATGTCGAGCATATCATTTGTGCCTCCCTCGGGCGCAGCTAAATCACCCCCAATGACTATAGCACCGGCACCGATCAGATCATCCGGAGAAGGCGTCCTGCTCTAGAAACAACTGACGGACATAGGCACACCCCTCACTCATCATCGAATGCACATCCGTCCTCAACTGCTGCAGATCAATCTGAAGGGTCTCCACATCAGACGATGTAGTGTGGCTGGATCCGGTGCCATAAGCCGGATGAGCTCTCGGGGAAATAGGTGGATGGGCTGAAGCTGGGGCATCCGAGAAGGGAAGAGGTGTGCCGGCAGGGTCTGTAGTCTCGCTCTCAAAAGCCCTGACACCGTCGGTCTAGCATAAGGCCATAATGAGAGATGGGAAAATAAACGGGTTCTTCTTTGGATTAGCTGACTCCCCTCATTTCCTCTTAGCCTGTTCCGGGGCAACCACTGGAATGAACTCGATGCCTATCCTCTTGATATGCCCTAATAAAGTCCGATGAATCAACACCACAAAGTTAATCGGTCGCTCTGTCATGATAGCGAATATGAGCAATGCCCGATCCTTGTTCAACTCCGATCTGTTGGAGCTCGGGAGGAGGCTAAAGCGGATGAAGTCAAGCCAAAAACGTAGCCTCGGGAAGCAAGATACGACGAGGTAAGTGAGACTTCCCTTCGGGCCAAGTTGAACCCTCAATAGCAATGACCCCAAGGACCTCGTCAAGTGAAACAAGGTATGTCCCATCTAGCTTGTAGAGATCACGATACCCACAAGTCTGGGGAATCTCCATCCCGAGGCACTCACTAAGAGCAATGTCGTCAAAATTAACCCAGCGGCCCCGAACCTCAATTGTGTATGACCTCCAACTTGCTTTGTCTGTGATGGAAATGTAAGCCCCTGTACTATGGAATTCGTGAACCCATGGGAGTCGGATAGCCTCTAAAGGGCCACAAAATAGTCCAGATGATGGAACTCAATACGGGCTTTCACTACAGTTTTAGCACTAGGAGCAAAAGACCTTTCTTTGATAACGACCCGATTGTATAACCGTTAAAAACTAGCTCCTTTTTTGGGTTGGAGGATCAGGGAAGTGCGAGGGGATCAAGTGGGTCAATCAAGGGCTCAGGAGTGGTGGAGGACCCTTCCCCAACCTTCCTTTTACCTTTTGATTGTTTCGCGGTTTGCTTAGGCATTGTTAGCGAAATTTCAGCGGCGTAACGGAGTTAAATTGGTTGCCAAGTTCTCGACTACATCCCAAGGGCACACAAACAGGCCACAATCACAATCAACTGAACCCAACAATGGCTCCACTGAACAGAAACAGTAATCGCAGCCCAACAACCTCAAAGCAAAATTAATCAGCTAACCCACAACTATCTACAAATCAAAATTTCACCTACAAACCCCACTCCACCAACAAATAGTAACAACTCAAGCCACAAATTACAAATTCGAGAACCAAAAAGAGCCCCCACACGGCTTCAAATTTCAGAAAGGAGATGAAAACAAGGGGCCGAGCTATTCACTCACCTTGTGGTCGAAAGAGCACAAATCCGATGGCATCCCGTGATCTAAAATGCAAGGAGAGAGGCAAGGGCTGTTCCAGCAGCGTAACTGCAGCGAATCGATGGAGAAAATTGGCGGAAGTCGGTGGAGAGGTGGTGGGATCGGGTGTAGAGAGAGAGATGAAAAGTGTTTTGACCTAACTTTGACTGAAAATTAATATAAATACCTATTCGGCGCCTCGCGCGAATAATGGCACCTAGTCGCCATTTTGCGAAGCGGAAGTTGGCCTTTGGTGTTCAGTCAATGCCTGGGCATGGAGCACTTGACATTTGGGAGTGGTGGCGCTCAGGCGCCATGATGCGAAGCAAATGTGACTTTTGGGCTCCTGTGGCGCCTAAGCGTGGGATTCTGGCGCCGGGCGTGTTCGGCGCCCAGGCAAGAGGGAAACAGCGCCTGGGCGTGGATCTGCGAACTGAAATGCCAACTGAGGTTGATTGGCGCCTGGGCGCGATATACGCGGCGCCCAGGCGTGGAAGTGTTGACGCGTTGAAATGTAAGTCCGTTTCCTGCAAAAATAAAGAAAGAAAACAAACAACACAACGATTAACACAAACGAACAAAGATTGAGCAAGAAAACAAAGTAAAATAAACTAGAAAAATTAAACGACGAGAAAGGAAAGAAAGCTTGGCTTGCCTCCCAAGAAGCGCTAGTTTATAGTCGGTAGCTCGACTTGAGATATGAAATCATGGAGGATCCCCGAGAGAAATGGACACTTTGTCCCGTGGCCCGTATATCCCAATATAATGCTTCACCCATTGGGCGTTGGTCATGAAAGTTTGTCCCTTGTCCGTCTTGAGTTCGATAACACCCGAAGGATATACATGAGATACCATAAACGGCTCCGACCATCTTGATTTGAGCTTCCCGGGAAAAAGTCAAAGGCGAGAGTTGTATAGGAGAACCCTCTCGCCCTCGTGAAACTCCCGATGAAGAATGTGCTTGTCATGCCATGCTTTTGTTCGTTCCTTGTAGAGTTTGGCATTCTCATAAGCTTGGTGGCGCCATTCCTCGAGCTCGTGCAATTGGAGCAATCGATTTGTACCGACAAGTGTAGAGTCAAAATTTAGAAATTTAATAGCCCAAAAGGCACGATGTTCAAGCTCAACCGGTAGGTGACATGCTTTTCCAAAAATGAGATGATACTAGGACATGCCAATAGGGGTTTTAAACGCGGTCCTATAAGCCCATAAGGCGTCATCTAGCTTAAGAGACCAATCCTTCCTAGATACATTGACCATTTTTTCAAGAATGCGTTTAATCTCCCTATTAGACACCTCCACTTGCCCACTCATTTGAGAGTGGTATGGCGTTGAAATTTTATGCCTTACCCCATACTTATTCAATAAGTGTTCGAATTGCTTGTTGCAAAAATGGGTGCCCCCGTCACTCACGATTGCTCTAGGGGTTCCAAAATGAGTGAAAATCTTTTTCCTTAAAAATCGAGTAACCACCCTAGCATCGTTCATGGGCAAAGCCTTGGCTTCAACCCATTTAGAGACGTAGTCGACCGCAACAAGAATATACTTATTTGAACAAGAACTAGGGAAAGGTCCCACGAAATCAAGACCCCAAACATCAAATAATTCACACTCTAGCATGCTATTCAAGGGCATTTAATGTCTTTTAGAGATATTACCCGTTTGTTGGCACCTATCACAAGACTGGACATACAAAATTGCATCTTTAGAGAGTGTGGGCCAAAAGAAACCTGATTGAAGCACTTTAGCCATTGTTTTAGAAGGTCCAAAATGACCACCTACCGACATGTCATGGCAATGAGCTAGAACCGATGCTATTTCCTCCTCGGGAACACATCTTCGAATGAGGCCATCTGCACAAATCTTAAATAGATATGGTTTGTCCCAAAAATATTGCTTCACATCAAATAAGAATTTCTTCTTTTGATGGTAAGTAATATCCGGAGGAAGAACTCCTTTGACAAGATAATTTGCAAAATTTGCATACCAAGGAGTTGGGTCATCACATATAGCAAATAAGTGTTCATCGGGAAACTCTTCTCTAATTGGTGTATCATGCAAGTGTTCGGGACTAGGGGCCTCTATCCTGGACAAATGATCAGAGACTACATTCTCTACTCCTTTCTTATCTTTGATTTCAAGGTCAAATTCTTAAAGTAGTAGAATCCCCCTAAGGAGTCTAGGTTTAGCATCTTTTTTTTTGCAAGCAAGTACTTTAGTGCGGAGTGATCGATGTACACAATCACTTTGTTCAAAATGAGATAGGCATGGAATTGGTCAAACGCAAATACTATAGCTAGTGACTCTTTTTCCGTGGTTGCATAATTCAACTGTGCATCATTTAGAGTCTTACTAGCATAATAGATGGTTAAATACCTTTTCCTTTCGCTGGCCAAGCACCGCACCAACTGCGGTGTCACTTGCATCACACATCAACTCGAAGGGCAAACTCCAATCCGGAGGTGCCATGATGGGGGCGGATATCAACCGTTCCTTCAAAGTGAGGAATGCCTGCACACAAGCATCATCAAAGTCAAAAACGGCATCTTTCATAAGTAAAGTAGAAAGTGGTTTAGAAATTTTGGAAAAATTTGAAATGAAACGCCGATAGAATCCCGCATGTCCTAAGAAGCTTCTCACAACCTTGACCGTGGTAGGTGGTGGAAGATTGGCTATCACTTCGATTTTTGCTCTATCCACTTCAATTCCCTTTTGGGAGATCTTATGCCCTAACACTATCCCCTCTCGTACCATGAAATGGCACTTTTCCCAATTGAGGACCAAGTCGGTGTCCTCACATCTCTATGAAACAAGGGTTAGGTTGTGCAAACAAGCATCATACGTAGAGCCAAAAATTGAAAAATCATCCATGAATATTTAAAGAAAGGTTTCCACCATGTCATGAAAGATAGCAACCATACATTTTTGAAATGTAGCGGGGGCATTACATAATCCAAAAGGCATTCGTCTATAAGCAAAAGTGCCATAAGGACAAGTAAAAGTAGTTTTTTCTTGATCCTCGGGTGCAATGGCAATTTGATTATATCCGGAGTACCCATCTAAAAAGCAATAGAACTCATGCCCGGCTATTCTTTCTAACATTTGATCGATGAAGGGGAGGGGGAAATGGTCTTTTCGAGTATACTCATTTAATTTACGATAGTCAATGCAAACTCGAAAGCTGGTAGCTACTCTAGACGAAATCCATTCATTGTTATCATTAAGAATTACTGTCGTACCTCCCTTCTTTGGCACCACTTGGGTGGGACTTACCCATGGGCTATCGGAGATAGAAAATATGATGCCCGCATCTAGAAGTTTGATCACTTCTTGGATTTGAGGATTGGACCTCCTTTGTGGTTGAATAGTCGGTTTAGCATCTTCTTCCATCAATATTTTGTGCTTGCAAATGGCCGGACTAATCCCTTTTATATCCGCTATCTTCCACGCAAAAGCACGTTTGTGAGATTTCAACACCTTCATTAATTGTGCCTCTTGTTGTCCTGAAAGAGAAGAAGAAATAATTAATGGAAGCGTTTCGTTATCGTTCAAATAAACGTACTTAAGATGTGAAGGTAAAGGTTTGAATTCAAGAGTGGGAGGTTCTTCAATGGAGGGTCGGGTGGCTCCTGACAATGGTCTGTCAATTCTTATGAAGACTTTTGAGTGATAGGACAATTTGCTTTCCAAGCCAAAGGCGTGTTCCACTTGTTCTTCACCTTTCGATTCCACTTGGATGACTTCCTTGTGGGATTGTTCTAGTGGAGTTTCAATTATGTTCCCCTGAAAATGCTCAACGATTAAGGAGTCAAAAGTATCAACACGAAAGCAAGAATCATAATCGAGAGGATGCTTGAGAACTTTATAAACGTCGAATGTGATCTTTTCGTCCCCCACATTTAAAGTTAGCTTCCCATTTGCAATGTCAATTATCACCTTACCGGTGGCTAGGAATGGTCTTCCTAGGATCAAGGTGAACCTCAACATCTTCCTCCATGTCAAGTACCACGAAGTCAACCGGGAAATAGAATTTGTCGACTTGGACAATAACGTCTTCGATTATCCCTTTTGGCCTCTTGACTGATCTATTGGCAAGTTGGAGGCTCATTGATGTTGGTTTAGGATTGCCAAGGCCTAGCTTTTTGAAGAGAGAATATGGGAGGATATTGATACTAGCTCCCGAATCACATAAAACCTTTTCGAAAGATAAGGGCCCAATAGTGCAAGGTATGGTGAGACTTCCCGGGTCCTTGAGCTTCCGAGGCAATTTGTTGAGTAAAATGGCGGAGCACTCTTCGGTGAGACAAACCGTTTCATTTTCCTCCCACTTTTGTTTGTTGGATAAAATATCCTTGAAGAACTTGACATAGTTTGGCATTTGGAGGATGGCATCAATGAATGGAATTTTTATTCAAACCTCTCGAAGAAGTGCCAATATACGAAGAAAACTCGGATCTATCTCCTTCTTTTTCTTCTTCTGTGCATTTGGAAAAGGAAAACGGATCTCAATGGGAGGAGGAGGCGTTGGAGTCGATGCACCAAGATTAGAAAAAATAGGAGGCGGCGCCTGGGCGCCGGATGTCACGCCTGGGCTCGATGAAGACGGCGCCTGGGCGTTAGTAACGTCGTGCTCAGGCGAGGTACTGCGAAGCAAAATGTCCAGCATGGGTGCGTCCGGCGCCTGGGCGTCGACCGAATCACGCCTAGGCGCGGAAGTGCGTAGCTCAGTTTCTGGACAGGGGATACCTGGCGCTTGGGCGCCATCTGAGGGCCGCCTGGGCGCCGTACTGCGAATAGTATCACTCTCTACTTGTTTCCCACTTCTCAAAGCAATGACATGGCATTGTTCTTTTGGGTTCTTTTCCATGTCACTCGGTAGAGTCCCCGGGGCTCTCCCACCTACCGCGGAGGATATCTGACCCATTTGTGTTCGCATATCCTTCATCTCCATGAACATATCCTTCATCATATTACGGAGTTCATTGATCGACGTATCCGATTTCCTTATATGATCATCAAGTCGCTCTTCGGTCGTGGGCGGTCGTACTTGGCCTTGCCCTTGTATATTGAGATTGCCTTACCTCGGAGGTGGGTTGTTGAAAGGAGGCCTCGGGGCTTGGTAGATGCTCGGTTGTGCGTTTTGTGCGGGGTTTGGCCTCTTCGGGAAGTTTTCGGGTATATGAAAATTGACACAGGGTCGGTTATGGTTCCCCACAAAATTTACATCTACAACCTCCGGTTCCAGGGCAACCACTTCCTCTACTTCTTGAACACAAGAAACCCTTCGATTTGGTGGAGGAAGCTCATCATCATCCTCGGGGTAAAGTTCATCCTCCCTAGCTATTTGCTCGAGTTTAGTCCACACGGTCCTACTATCAAGGCCTAAAAGGTCACCACCGGCTCCTGCATTGAGTCGGTGTTGAATCCGAGATCGGACTCCATTATAGAAATGTGGAACTTGCTCGTCTCAGGTATAGTTGTGATCGGGGCACTTTCGAAGCATAACCTTGTACCTCGCCCATGCGGATGCTAAGGACTCGTTCCTTGTTTGTCTGAACCCCTTAATCTCACTTCTAAGCTCGTTGATTTTTGATGGAGGGAAGAATTTGTTTAGAAACTCATCTACTAGATCATCCCATGTTCCAATTGATTGAGGGGGCAATGACTTGTACCAAAGAGTAGCCTCATCTTTCAAGGAGAAGTGAAATAATCGGAGGTGGATGGCATCAAGATCTCGTGGATTGAATTGCATAGTAGATATCACATTCTCGAAGTGATCGAGGTGGTCACGAGAAGAGTCTCTCGAGTCACCATAAAACGGCTCCGCTTGAACCATCCCGAACATGTGAGAAGGAATGTGGAAATGTGGAGTAGCAAAATCCGGAAAGATAACGGGTCCCGATGTAGTGTGTACCCGGGGTGGTTGATTACCACGAACTGATGGAGGAGGCGATGGAGGTGCCGGTTGCATAGCGTGAAACATATTTTGCAACCACTCCCTATTTTTCGGAAGATTCATATCGGGAAAGTTCCCATTCGGATTTGGATTGACATTGTGTGCCATTTCTCGAGCTCTTCTACTATCCCGAAGAACACGCTCAATCTCGGGCTCGAAATTGTAGAGGGGCTCGTTGGATGAGCGGGTCATGCACCACAACCTAACCTATTAGTTAAGCACAAGAACAAAATTAGACTAAAACGAAAATAAAGGAAAAACAAGAATTAAATGAAAAGCTAAGAATTATGAAAATGTAACCGAAAATCAAAAACTAAAACTAAACAAGTCCCTGGAAACGGCGCCAAAAACTTGACACGCTAATACCTAACATGCTTTTATAGCAAGTATACTAGCCGTGTAGCAATAAAAATGGACAAAATAAGTCCGGGTTGTCGAACCATGGAGACTTGGATTTTAGCTTATGATTTGCAAATAAACGTAAAGACAATTTGACGGAAAGTAAGAGTAAAACAAATAAGTAAACAAAGAACAAAAATAAGAATAAGCAATAGATTGAAACTCAAGTGTGAAAATAGACTAAGGCACATGCAAGACTTGACTTGATCCTCATTCGCCTAAAGACTCTCATTGAATTATTTGACCTAGTTGCTATGGTGAAAACTCCCAAGGTAAAGAATAACCGATGTCTCGTGATAGACTCCTACACTTAAATGGCGGTTTCCTAAGTATGTCTACCCGGAAATCTAACCTCTAAGCATGCATTGAAGAACTAGAGCTTACTCGATTAGAATCGAACGACTTCACCTAGGAGTCTTTACCTATGTCTAGGGCAACTCCTATTTGGTTCGGTGATGTTATAAATCCCTTGCACCCTAGCTTAAATCTTTATCAAGACGCTAAACTAGGCAATTAATAATACATATGGTGATCAATCACATGTAAGAAACATAAGCACAAATTCATAACACATAGCAACATAGGAATTAATTCAACGATTATCAGTAATACGAATAAATCACTAATCAATTCTTACAAGGCCCTAGCCATATGAATTTAGCCCATAACCATCAACATAGAAGAATTCAACATATTCATATACATAAGTGCAAACACCAAATGCAATAAAACAATGAACAAACTCCTTAAAAGGTTGATTGGTGATGAATCCTTGAGTAGAGCTTCAATCCTTAGCTCTTATCCTCTTCTTGCCCATCAAGATAGGTGAAAAGTGTGGCTCAAATCTCAGAAAATGAATTCCCAAACCCAAAATTCGAACCTTTCAAATCAGCTGAAAATTTCCTTTTATAGCTTCCAAAAACGGTTACAACGGCGCCCAGGTGCGGCTTACGTGGCAGGTGTTTCTTGGAGGAAAAGTCAGGCGGCGCCTAGGAGCGCGTGTGACAGCGCTCGGGCGCGGATGGTATCACGCCTAGGTGTAGGGTGTGTGGCGCCTCGGCGCCGTACTGCGTAGCATTCTGTCTTCATGTCTTCAGCTGGCGCCTGGGCATGGCTGAACTGGCACTTGGGCGCCGGTCTGCGAAGCATCCTTTAGAAAGTCGTTCGATACACAGTCTTTTGCTCTTTTCTTCGTGCAACGTCGCTTAGTGCCTGAATTCACTTAATACACAGATTAAACATACAGGAGGCACAATTCAAGCTATAAATAGACCTAAATTGTCAATAAAAGGGGTTAAGAACATGTGCAAAAATGACTCCTATCAATGCAGGAGCAGAAAAAGAGAGTTGTTTAGTAGGTAGAAAATACCCGTTAATTAGATAAGGGTTAGGGTTAGTTTAGATTTTATTCTTGGTTACTTTTGGATCAAGATTTCATAGAAGAAAAGGGAAGGAAAAAGATCATCTTCTACAGAAGGGAGTTTCTTGGATTTAGATAGATTTTTTCAATGAATATTTATCTTTTTCTTTGTATCTTTTCTTTTATAGTTATGAGTAAATTTCTTAGATTAAAACCATACAAAAAACTATTGATCTTGAATAATATATGATAGTTGTTTGATTTAAGTTAATTCTAGGATTGCCATGTATTGTGAGTTATGTGCTTTTATCATCTTCATATGATTCGCTACCATGTGTTGAATTATTGGCTGGTTTATCTGTTCTGGAGAAAGTAAATTAGGGTGCAGAGAAAATCATAATATCTTCTAAGTTATTTGATGGTAGGGATGGCTACATACTCTGGATGTTGTTGACCAAGTTTATTTGGAGGGATAAATCTGAATAAGTTTGGGGAAAATTCTAGTGTCTAATGCATGTGAAAGAGATTAAAATTAAGTTCTGGTTAATTATATTTCTTAGTTTATTTATACAAAGCTAATTTTATAATTTCATTCATTCTTGTAAAGCTAAAATACAAATCTCTGTGGTTTCGACATCCCAGACTTAATTGTCCACTTTATTACTACACACGACTAGTCCTCTTGTTGTAAAAACACGTCGATTTCTACCGTGTCATAGCACTTTAAGATAGCCTAATTAAATTTATTACCTTAATAACGTAACGGGCCATATTCCCAATGGGTCGTCAACCCTTTGGGCTGGACTAGTATATTACCCGTGGACTTGATCATCGGGTGGTGCCCCAGCCCAAACCGGGGGTATGCAAATAACTATAATGCTCTTAGGATACCTGGGAGTAGAAATATGTATGGATGTATGGCAAACTTTGTCAACTTGGGGGGTCTAACGAGTCATCCCTTTGAAGGGGGATATCTCAGTTGTTTTCTCAATGCAATGTAGGTGTTGACTTAAGGCAACACCCATAGCTACCATGAGGTCGGATGCTTCAGGGTTGAGTGTCGTGAGGTTGGACGCCTTGCAATGCCAAAGTGCATGAGGTATCTCAATTTGGGTACGTATTTCATGTCTTAGGGGAGAGCTCTTAAGTTATGAACCTCTACCCCACTTGACTAATAATCTCAGAAGGGTTATTACGTTAGCCCACGAGGAACTCTAGAAGACTTTTAATTAGTGAGATGTGCTTCAAGCACACCTTTATTTGCGAGACGTGCCTCATCCAGAGTAGGGATGCATGCCTGGCCTAAGGGGAGGCTTGTGCCTCGGCCATAGAAAGCTTGTCGTCTCAGAGGAGACTTAGAATTTTGAGGCCTTTATCCGGGACTTCAACATACCGGAGTGGACTTATAACTTTTACCTCAATTCGGGAATTTGCACTCTGGAGGGGACTTGAAATTTATAAGACGGGCTTTTGCCCTGCAATGAGGGAATAAGGCCTTTGGCCTCATGGTATGGTGACGAGGTGCTTGTTCTTTAGGTGTGGTGGCAAGGTTCCTTGCTTCAGGGTGAGGGGCAAGTGATAGTGTTAGGTGCCCGGCAAGCCAATTGGTTTGGGCTCAGCCATATTAAAATGGAAGCAGTATGACAATCTTGTTTGAAATATATTGAATCTTTTGTTAAAAGGCATGCTTCTTTATTGTTATAACTATTAGTAGTATAGATAAAGATCCCATGGATTACATATGGTTAGGGGAAGTAGTCAGGGAAAACAAATGGAATGCTCTCAAAGACCGTAGTCCGAAATATTGTTCCAAGTCATAGAGACTGTGAGATTGTGGGATATAACTGGCCTCGTCAAGACTTGTTCATATATGCAACTCTTTCAAGAGGTCGACACGTTCCATTGTCGATGCCTTGAATGGCAATACATGTATGGAGATTCATAATGGATTTTGGAATTGAACGGCCCCGCTTAAGGACTCCTATTTGGTGTTGTCGAACATGGAGTCCTTGAGTTTGGTAGTGTGAGATTAATCCTCAGACCTAAGATGTCATTTTGAAAGGGCACTACCCACTCTGCTTTGATATGCACGTGCACCCATGTTGTGTATAGTCTAGTAGTGTGGTGGAACAAATGGCAGTCGGAGAGGGATTCATCTAGGGTCACGAGTACCCGGCTTTTCCTATGCTGTTTCGAGAATCTAAATGATCGTGAAAAGCCTTTGATCAAAATGATTGTTTTCTGAGAGGGATTGGTCATCCTGGATTGGAATACTGGATCATTAGATGTCACAACACAGTCATAGTTTCCAAGGTTATTAGGGTTCGATCGTCGCCATACCCAAGACCATGGACGGAAAATTGATGAAGGATTCAACTCACATGACGATCATAACTCGGATAGGTTATTTGCTTTTCATTGTTGACATCTAGGTAGTCATGGCAACGTTGCCAGACATGGAACCATGACCAATAAGTGCCTTGGATTAATTTGGTGAAATTAATTCAAGGACTAGTTAATTATTTAGAATAATTAATCTAGCCCGTGGGGACTTATTGCTAGATTGACAACGAGCCTTAGGGGTCACACTCATAACTTAGTGTAGTACCATTGGCTATTTAATTCTTTGTGAATTATGGTGGGATTAATTAATTGGATTTAATTAATCAAAGGAAAAAGAAATTAATTTAACTAGTTAATTAAGAGTCCAATAATTTAATATTAGGATATTAAACTGGGAAGGACTAATTAATTAATTAGGAGAAAGAAAATAAAATAATATATATATGTACACATAAGTGCACGTGTGGCGTGTACATGTGTGTATGTGGATTTTGTGGAAAGATTTGTCTTGTTCACCAAGTTCGTAAAATATATATATTAATTAATATTCTACAAATATATTTATTAGGATCTTTAAAAAGTTAAGGTAACTAATTAATAAGGAAGTATCTTATTAGATATATGTTAGGATATTATTAGATGTGGTAATTTCTAATTAGTTGGAAAGGAGTCCAATTATTTGTGGAGAGAGAATAAAAGAAAAAGGAAAATTGCCATATACATATATATATGTACACGCCTCTCCCTATTGTTTAGGGAGAGGAGGCATGTACAACACCTAGGGTTTTAACCCTAGGTGGTCTCTATATATATGTGTATTTTCCGTCTTTTAAATTAGGATCAAGTTTTAAGAATTGAAAAGGAATTTTCGAAAAAAAAACATAAGTCTTTTTCTCTTTATTCTCTCCCAATTTTTCTTTCACATTATTTCTTCAAACTCATGTGTTGAGTGCAAAGAACACTTAAATAATTCCAAATCCTTTTTTCCTAAAAAGCCAAGATTCGATATTCTCCTTCCTAGAACTGGTGGAGATAATTGAGGGTACAAGCTAGGGTCTGGATACATCTCAGAGGCGCAATGCTTGGGGCGCTATGTTAAACCAATTTCGAAGACTGTAGCAGAGAGTAGCTTAAGAAGACGTTGTTGTTTTAAGGTCTACAAGAGGTAGACACGTGTAAACTTATCTCTAGGATAGTTTTAGAATCCGATGGTACCATGTCGACCTAGCCCTAATTTCGGTGATTCCGCTTTATTTTTGAAATTATAGGTATTCCACTGTGCCGGTGTCCCCGGGGGTTGAACGGGATTCCAACAGTGGTATCAGAGCTGAGGTTTAGACATGGCTCAAATACATTTCGTGTTTTATATGCTTTAAAATTAGTTTTATTGCATATTGGAATTGGTTGAATTTTTTATTTAATTTTTGGTCCGTAGATTTGATATTAATTTGAAAATTGAGGGCTGCATTTTTATGTTTTAAGAAAAAAAAAAGGGAATCTGGAGGGATCGTCGTCGCACGGCAGCACTGCCGCAACAGCGCCGCCGCTGTGCGACGACGACAACAGTGGCTGCTGAACAGGAGCGCGCTGTTTTGTAGCGCATGCAGCGGCACGCGCTGCCAGCAGCGCGCCGCTGCTCAGCCACGCGTCGTCGCGTACAATGATGGATTTCGGTCTGCCTCTTTGACCTAGGGTTCAATTTCTGTTTTCCCCAATTTCCAAATATTTTTCGTGACTATTGCGTTTTAGGCTATGGGTCGTTTTTTGCAATTAAATTAGAAGCGCAACCCTAATTTGTGATTTTGTAAAATTAAGTTTTGAATCTCAAATTAAAATTATTTATAGTTTATTCTAAAATTGGATTTTCAAAATTGGAATCGTTTTATTGAATTTTGAGAATTGAAATAAAATGGGATTTATTAATTTTCGGAAATGAGTAAAATTGGGTTTTTTGAAAAATCTTTTTACATTAATTTGAAAAGTGTGACCTTTCATGGAAATTTCTAAAATTGGTTTTTAGAAATTAGAGTGTTTGATTCCATTAATTAATCAGATCATCTTTTAATTAAGGACGGTGAATATTAATTCATATTTGCATGATAGCATGTTTATGTGATTATGTGGTGATCTGGGTGGAGCCATAGAACAGTTGTTTTACAATTTAAAGTCTTTAGATTATAATGGTCAGCACCTTGGTGGCTCGAGGTGTTTAAGTAATGGCTTGACTAAGATCACATTTACCGCTTTATGTATGATTACTTGTTTTCTTATGTAATGAACGTTATGCATGCATGCATGTTCACCTAAGAAAGATAAGTAATTGAAAAAGTGTGAGACCTTGTTTTGGAAAACCTCTTAATCCATATTAAGTCCTTAAATGGATAAATCGGGGGGCCCGCAAGCTCCTTGATTAGGTTCAGTGCCTTCCATCATTAGATGTGAGAGAGAATAGCTCGGCTTGTCATCATTCACCATAAGTCGTGGGATGGTGGCAAAGTTAAGTGTAGTAATCTCACAACTAGGCCTTCTACTATGATATGTGGTCATACTAGAAGTGCACACAAATCTCAGTCTACACAGAGGTCGACCATGAGTCGTGGGACTCCCTGGGCATTGTTATTGCGTGAGTATTTGATGGGTCGGACTTAAACAGAGATTAGTGTACGGTTACATTGTGTTCTCGGGATGTACATGAAATTTGAGGCAAACATCTTGAGAACCACCAGGATGTGGATAGGGTCGTCGTGCCTGTTCAATGTCACCACCCATTGACTATGAGTCGTGGTACGGGGTTGGGGCATTTGTCGCTCGAGCCCACTCGAGATTTTGAATTTCCCGTATTATGTCAATTTTGGGGTGATGGATTTCGTAAAGTTAAGTGGAAAAACACATGTATATTTAAAATTCCTAAATTGCATGTGAATATATGTTAGAACTAAATGCTAATGGTCATTTTTCATTTATCGCATTTTACACAGTATTATCATGGATATCATTTATACTTTTCTATGGATTCTTAAAAGAAACAAGTTTGATGGCTCGAAATACACCTATTGCCGTTTGGCTCTAGACGTGTATCTCAGAGTTAAGAGTCTTGACTATATAGTCAAAGGACAAATCCCGCCTAGACCTAAACCTACAACTCGTGCTTGTATTTTGGAGTACTGGACAAAGCAAATCAATGATGAGGCTTATGTTCGATTTTCATATTGTCTATGATTGAGAGATATGGAAAGATCAAACTAGCCAAGGATATAGCTGATGAGTTGGAGAGAACATTTGGAGACAAAAAGCCAAAGGGTGATTGCCCTCATTGCCATGGGATGGAACACTTGAGCAAGGATTGTCTTGCTACCTTCAAAAGCCACAAAGAAGGTGTGTTTATTGTTGAGGTTAATTTGTCGATTAACCATGCTTTTTGGGTGTTTGACACCGGCTATGGTACTCACTTTTGCAATGACTTGTAGGTGCTGTCTTGAAGTAGAGAGCTAGATGGGACATGGTCCTGAGAATGGCTAATGGAGCGTATGTCATAGCAAGGGCTGTTGGAAACGTTGTTTTAGTTCTTGAGGATAGTAATAAGTTTATTTTAAAGGATGTTTACTATGTTCCCAGATTAATTATGAACCTTATTTCTATTTCTGTATTGGACAAAGAAGGTTTTTCTTTTAATATAAATAATGGTATTTGTTCAATGTTTTATGGATCTAAATTAATCATGAGAGCATGCATGTATAACAATCTTTTTGTTTACACATATACTAATTCTCTAGTTGATCAAATAATAAACACGGGAAAGCGTAAATCTGATGATCGACCTAATGCACAAATCTGGCATGCTAGGCTTGGTCATGCACCTAAGGATACGATTAGCAAGTTGTCAAGTTTCCTCGAGCTTGATGATGAAGAGGAACTACCAACTTGTGAATCTTGTCTAAAAGGTAAAATGACAAAGTCACCAATTGGAGGCCAAATGGAACTTGCCAAGGATTTGCTTGAGTTAGTTCACACAGATGTGTGTGGACCTCTCAGTGTTTGTGCATTAGGGAACTATTCTTACTTCGTAACCTTTACCGATGATTATTCTAGGTATGATTAGTTGTATCTTATTAAGTACAAATCTGAGGCCTTTGATAAATTCAAAGAATTTAGAAATGAAGTAGAGAAACAAACTGGTAAAAGTATTAAAGCTCTTTGATCTGATCGAGGAGGAGAATACTTGTCCGGTGAGTTCTTGGATTACTTGAAAGAGAATGGGATTCTCTCTCAATGGACACCTCCTGGAACGCCACAGTTAAATGGTGTGTTTGAGCGGAGAAACCGCACATTGATGGACATGGTTCGATCAATGATGTTGTCCATAAATTTATCGACGTACCTCTGGAGCTATGCCATAAAGACGACGACTTATCTATTAAATAGATTTTCGTCAAAGAGTGTACCTGAAGTACCTTATAAGATATGGCACGACAAACCACCCTCATACAAATACTTAAAAGTATGGGGATGTGCTGCTCATGTTAAGCAGCTAGTGGGAGATAAGTTAGATTCAAGATCTACTTTTTGTAGGTTTGTTGGTTACCCTAAGGAGTCCTATGGGTACTACTTCTATCACACCTTGGAACAAAAGGTAATAGTTTCAAGGAACGTTGTGTTCCTGGAGAAGCAACTCTCTAGTCGGAGCATAGATAGAGTGATAGAACTTAAGGAAACTTAAGAAACGCAAACACCACTGGCAGTGAATAAGGAGCAAGATGAACCTCAAACTGTTAGTACACAAATTCCACCTCCAAGGAGATCCGAAAGAATCCCGAGACAACCTGAGAGGTACTGTGGCATTTTGTTGAAAGGCAAAAAGGAGAACCTCGTATTGGATGAAGATCCAACGTCTTATGACGAGGCAATGTTTGATAAGGATTCGGGAAAATGGTCTGAAGCCATGGAATTTGAAATTGAATCCATGTACTCCAACAAGGTTTGGACCTTGGTAAACGCACCACCTGGCATTAAGGCCATTGGCTGCAAATGGGTATACAAACGCAAGTTTCGAGTAGATGGAGAGGTTACGACCTTTAAGGCTTGCTTGGTGGCGAAAGGTTATACTCAAAGGCAAGGAATTCACTATGAGGAGACTTTTTCGCCAGTCGCGATGACCAAGTCAAATTACGATTCTAATGTCTATATCTACATATCTCGATTATGAGATTTGGCAGATAGATGTGAAAACAGCTTTCCTCAAAGGAAACATTGATGAAGAAATTTATATGGAATAGTCAGAGGGCTTCACATCCAGTAGGAGCGAGCACAAGGTGTGCAAGCTGCAAAGATCCATTTATGGCTTGAAGCATGCTTCCCGAAGCTCAAATTTGAGATTTGATGAAGTTGTAAAAGAATACTGCTACATCAAGAATGATTTTGAACCATGTGTGCACAAGAAAGTTTGTGGGAGAGCCATAAGTTTCTTGATACTCTACGTTGATGACATTCTTCTCATTGGAAATGATGTAGGAATGTTACAATCGACGAAGGGTTGGTTATCGATCCAATTTTCGATGAAAGATATGGGAGAAACATCCTACGTTCTTGGTATGAAGATATACCGAGAAAGGGAAAGTAGGTTGCTAGGATTCTCCCAATATAAGTACATAGAATGAATCTTGAATAGATTAAGTATAGGAGATTCTAAAAGAGGATTTCTTCCAGCCGGTCAGGGAATCCATCTCACCAAAACGATGTCACTAGGGACACTCGAAGAAAGAGAGAGAATATCAAAGATTCCATATGCTTCAGCGATAGGTAGCATTATGTATGCTATGCTATGTACTAGACCGGATGTGGCCTATGCACTTAGTGTTAGGAATTTCATGTTAGATGTTTTGATGATGACAAAATAAGATTTTATGTTCGACCCTAAATATAATGTAAGTTTCTGTTTTCATAAATCAATTGTATAAGCATTTCAAAGTATGGAAGTTTGACTAGGCTTGTAATTTTTATCTTTGTAAATCCAGACTAAGTAATAGATACCGAATCACTAATAGAAATCTAGGTGAGTCTATTAGAGATGAAGTTGAAGATCAGCGTCTGAAGTCAAATTAAGATGAAGATTTGTTCGTAGCGTCTGTCAAACGCTAAGGGACTATTTCAGGATTTATGGATCAAGCCCTGAAAGCACTCCAGCGATCAATATCAGATTCACCTCAAATAAATCCTCAAGTCATGAAGGACATAAATGCAATCATTCAACGAACATTTATTTTCAACGGGAGATAAATTCAAATGCATTAAATGCCTGATAAGAGCATTAAATGTGATAAGCTATTATAACTTGTGGACAAGCCACCTTTTTTACTAGACTGTCAGGTTTTCAGAGTTCAAACTTGCTCCTGTCCAATCGGAACTAGCAGGATTTCAGGAATGTCAGAGAAAAGGCTGATTCACGCGCAACGTGAAGAACACGCGCTCACATGTGTCCAACGGACAATTTCCGAGAATAGCCTATAAATACATCATTCCACCAAACCTTAAAGAGATATACATACGTACATACACAAGAAAACTTTGCTGAATATAATGTAAGTTTATGTTTCATAGATCAATTGTATAAGCATTTGAAAGAATGTAATTTTGTTAGGTTTGTAATTTTTATCTTTGTAGATTTTAGACTCAGTATTAGATACTGAATCACTAATAGAATTCTAGGTGAGCCTACTAGAGATGAAGTTGAAGATCAGCGTCTGAAGTCAAAAGAAAATGAAGATTTATCCTTAGCGTCCGTCAAATGCTAAAGGATTATTTCAGGATTTATGGACCAAGCGCTCAAAGTACTCTAGCGATTAGTATCAGATTCACCTGAAATAAATTCTCAAGTCATGAAGGACTTAAATGCAATCATTCAACGGATATTTATTTCAAACGGGAAATAAATTCAAATGCATTAAATGCCTGATAAAAACATTAAATGTGATAAACCAATATGACTTGTGGACAAGCCACCTTTTGACAAAACTGTCAGAAATTCAGAGTTTATAGCTGCTCCCATCCCATCGGAACCAGCAGGAATTTAGGAATGTCAGAGAAAAGGTATAATCATGCGCTGCGTGAAAGGCACGTTTTCACATGTGTCCAACGGACAAATCCCAAGAATTGCCTATAAATACCTTACTTCCAGCAAACCCTAAAAATATATACAGATTTAGTCACGGAGAGATAGAGATATACGTACATACACATGAAAAATTTGCTGAAGAAAAAGCATAGAAACTCCATAGCCAAAACCTTTCAAGCTTTTTACATATATTCCATACAGTCACAAATATCTCAAATATCTTCAAAAGAAGAAATCTAAACTCTTACTGCGATATTTCAAGTTGTTTGATCTTTCCAAAACCAAACAACCCCTCGTGATAAAACCCTCAACCTTTCATCTGAGTGAGAAAGTTGTTGAAACCCCTTACAAGCAGTATTTCTGAGTGAGAGAAGCTTGTAGAAGAAGATCTTCATTGGTGCTGATATCTATGTGATCAAGGAGCCCGAGATCATTTTCACCTATTTATTATCTTGTAGAAGATTCTATGTGATTCTTTGATAATCATCTTAGTAAATTCCCTACAAGTGAAAAAGGAGAAGAAGGACGTAGCTGGGATTACATCACCCAGTGAACCTTATATATCTTCTGTCATTTACTTTATATTTTTCTTGTTTTATATTATTCTATCTATTCTGAAAAGGACAAGTTAATCTGCTACGTGACTATTTAACCAAACCGAACGCTAAAGCTTTAAAATCATTTTCGTTGTGCTAACCCTGATTAAGCGATCTAAGCATTACCCTACTTTGGTAAATTGCTGAAATCACTAAGTCTAAGTTATCTTTACTGAAGCGTCTGACCCAAGCGCTCAGCTTTTTAAGCGTTCTAATCTTTAAAAGTGATACAAAATTTTTGAAGTTGAAAAAGACTTCAGGGTCTATTCAACCCCACCCCCTTCTAGACCCTTTCGTATGCCACTTGGGACCACCAAGTGGTATCAGAGCGGTTGAAGTAGAAACCTAAGCGTTTCCAAACATAACTGCTTGTTTAGATCCATCTTTCTAAAACTTAGTCATTTTAAAACTCTCTCTCTCTCAAAACATCTCATTATGACTTTTAACAAAATGCCTAAGTTGGTAAAGTCAAACTATGATTCTTAGAAACTTAGAACATTCGCGTATTTATGTTCTTGCGATAATGAAATGTGTGATGTAATTTCAAATGGCCCCATTAAGATCATGAAAGTGATAACTCGAGCACCTGGAGCTGATGAAGCCACTCCAGATGGATATGTCGATAAACCTAAGTTAGAATGGATGCCTGATGATCGGAAAAGAGCAAATCTAGATAATGTTGGACGAAGCGCACTTTACTCAGCGTTAGGAGACAATGAAGCATTATTCAACAAGATCAAGCAATGTAAAACTTCCAAAGAAATATAGGATAAGTTGGCTATAAGGTGTGAAGGTTCGGCACAGATAAAGGAGAATAAACTCTCCATAGCCATGCAAAGATTTGAACATTTCAAGATGCAGCCCAATGAGACACTAGAACAATTGGACGCAAGGTTTACTATGATCATTACAAAGTTGGCCTCATTTGATAAAGAGTTTACCAACAAGGAAATGGTCAATAAGAATTTTAGAAGTCTTCCAAGCAAGTATTTAATCAAGACTGTTGCTATGATAGAAACACATCCACTTCAGCGACTGAATCAGGAGCATTAATCACTACCACGAAAACCAAGGGTAAAGCGATTAGTGAGGAGAAATCAACAAAATCCAATGAGGAAAAAGAGATGGCTTTATTGGTCAAGAAATTTATGAAATTTCTAAGATATGAAAAGAGAAATCCTATTGGACAAACTTCATTTCAAACTCCTCTCCCTGCATCAGCGACTTAGTATCAAGCGCCAGTGTACTCAGCACCTCAACTAGTAGCACCAGTTCCTTACCAAACGCCTACAACGCCTACTCAGAATCTCTCAGCGCCAGTCATTTCCAAGCAATTAACCATTGAACAGAAAAGGAAAACTAATTTATGTTATTATTACAGGAAACCAGGGTACTACCAGGTAAATTGCCCTTATCCAAATGTGTCTAAGCCCACAAGGCAAGACTATGCGGATAGAAACCAATTCAGGAGCAACCTTTGTCAACAAGGCTTGCTAGCGGAATCTGAACCATTCTCCGCACCTAAAGAAGATTTGGAATCATCAGATGAAAGTAGTGATGATGAACTAACAAGCGACTCAGCGTTCATTTATCTTCTGGCAAGAGATGATGAAGCATCTGATAAATCACCAGAGGTAACCACTGAATTATCTCATCCTCTTTTGTATGATAAATTACTTGACAAAGTCAATGAATATTATAAAGATTGTCAAGATGCCACCAAAATATATCAAAATGATCTCGCTATTATCTCATCACTCATAAGAGATAAAGTAACGCTCAAAGCAGAGTTGAAAGTTCAGCAAGAATGCATTGAGAAGAACCAATCACTTGAGAGTGAGATTACTCAATTGAAAAGCGATCTTGATACAATAGTAAAGATAGAAGCTGATCTGATCGCTAGACTTGCCAAATCAGAGCAGCTCGTCTCATCATTATCCAAAGCAGCAAGAAACTTAGATAATGTGACTAATGAAACCAGACTTTTTGGTGAAAGGACTGATTTAGGGTGTGATAAATTTAGTCAAAAATCAAAAGCATCTAAGGTTACGGCGAACAACAAAGGAAAGGGTGTTTTCTTTGATGAGAAAGGTTCACAAGGACAAACGCTAAATGAACCAAGTGACAATGGTACAAGGCCAAATGAGAAAGCCAAAGCTGACTCGGGCAAAGGAAAGGTGAAAACAAATGATCCACAAAGACGAGTTCATCCAAACGATCAAAAGGCTAAGGATAAACCTAGCCACTGTGAATCAAGCCCTAAGCGTCAAGCACCAAAAGTGCACCCTAAGCCAGCACCAAGGAAATACCAGCGCCAAGGAAATACCAGCTTCAATATCCATGGTAGTCTAGATCATATTATAGATACTATGATAATTATGATTACGACTATGACTATTGTTAGGAAATTTCATGTTAGATGCTTTGATGATGACAAGATAGGATTCATTGTTAGACCCCAAATAAAATGTAAGTTTATGTTTTCTTTAGATCATTGTGTAAGCGTTTGAAAGTTTGTAATTTTGTTTAGGCTTGTAATTTTTATCTTTGTAGATTTTAGACTAAGTCTTAATAACTGAATCACTAGTAGAATTCTAGGTGAGTCTATTAGAGAAGAAGTTGAAGACCAGCGTCTGAAGTCAACCAGAGATGAAGATTTGTCCCTTAGCGTCCGTCAAACGCTAAAGGAACCCAGTTCAGGATATATGGATCAAGCGCTCAATTTGTCTCAAGCGATGGATGAAAGATTCACCTGAAATAAATCCTCAAGTCATGAAGGACTTAAATGCAATCATTCAACGGACATTTATTTCCAATGGGAAATAAATTCAAATGCATTAAATGTCTGATAAGAGCATTAAATGTGATAAGCTACTGTGACTTGTGCACAAGCCACCTTTTGACCAGACTATCAGAAATTTCAGAGTTTTAGTTGCTCCCGTCCAATCGGATTCAGCGAATTTTCAGGAATGTCAGACTTTAGGTATGATCACGCGCCACGTGAAAGGCACGCTTCTACATATGTCCAACGGACAGATCCCAAGAAATTGCCTATAAATACCTTACTCCAGAAAACCTAAAAAAAGAGAACAACAAGAATACACGAGAAAATTATTGACAAACATCTTATGTACATTCTTTCTGAAAAAGCTTAGAAACCCCATAGCCACAACCTTTCAAGCTTTTATCTACATTCCAAACAGTTACAAATATCTCAAACATCTTCCAAAGAAGAAATTCAAATTCCAACTGAGATATTCCAAGTTATTTGATCTTCTCTAAAAACTAACAAACCCTAGTGACAAACCTCAACCTTTCATCTGAGTGAGAAAATTTGTTGAAACCTTTCAGGCAGTATTTCTGAGTGAGAGAAGCTTGAAGAAGATGATCTTCATTGGTGCTGAAGTCTGTGTGATCAAGGAGCCCAAAATCATTTTCATCCATTACTAGTAGAAGTTTCTATGTGATTCTTTGATAATCATCATAGTAAATTCCTCCAAGTGAAAAAGGAGAAGAAGGACGTAGCTGGGATTACATCACCTAGTGAACCATACAAATTATTGTGTCATTAATATTTTATTTTCTTATATTCACCACATTACATTCTTCTGAATAAGACAAATAAAATTGCAAAGCGATTAAACTATTTAAAAGAACGCTAAAAATCATTTCCGCTGTGCTAACCCTGATTAAGCGATCTAAGTGTTGCCCTACTTTGGTAAACTGCTGAAATCACTAAGTCTAAGTTAACTACACTGAAGCGTCTGACCCAAGCGCTCAGCTTTCCAAGCGTTCAAATTTCTAAAGTGATACGAAAATTTGTGAAGTCGAAAAAGACTTCAGGGTCTATCCAACTCCCCCCCCCCCCCCTTCTAGACCCTTTCGTATGCCACTTGGGACTACCAAGTGGTATCAGAGCGGTTGAATTAGAAACCTAAGCGTTTCCGAGCATAACTGCTTGTTCAGATCCATTTTTTTTTACCTAATCGCTTTAATCTTTCTCTCCAAAATAAGAAATATCTCATTATGGCTTTTAACAAAATGCCTAAGTTGGTAGAGTCAAATTATGATTCTTGGAAACTTAGAGCATTCGCTTACTTGTGCTCATGCGATAGTGAAATGTGTGATGTAATTACAGGTGGTCCCATTCAGATTATGAAAGTTGTAACTCGAGCCCCTGAAGCAACCGAGGCTACTCCAGATGGGTATGTTGAGAAACCTAAGTTAGAATGGACGCCTGAGGATCGAAAAAGTGCAAATCTAGATAATGTTGGACGAAGTGCACTTTACTTAGCATTAGGAGACAACGATGTATTGTTCAACAAGATCAAGCAATGTAAGACTCCCAAAGAAATATGGGATAAGCTGGCTATAGTGTGTGAAGGATCAGCACAAATGAAGGAGAATAAGCTTTCCATAGCCATGCAAAGATTTGAGCATTTCAAGATGCAGCCCAATGAGACGCTAGAACAATTGGACGCAAGGTTCACTTTGCTCATTACAGAGTTAGCATCATTAGACAAGGAATTGACCAACAAGGAAATGGTCAACAAAATTTTCAGAAGTCTTCCAAGCAAATATCTAATCAAGACTGTTGCTATGAGAGAATCACAGACATTGGAGACTCTTACTCTAGAGCATGTCTTTTTAGAATTAAAGGCATTTGAGTTCGAATTGGGTGAACTCAGCGACACATCGACTTCAGCGACTGAATCAGGAGCTTTGATCGCTACAACCAAAGCAAGGATAAAGCAGTCAGTGAGGTTAAATCCTCGGAATCAAATGAAGAAAAGAAAATGGCTTTATTGGTCAAGAAATTTAAAAAAATTCTAAAATATGAAAAGAGAAATCCTATCGGACAAACGTCATTTCAAACTCCTCCCTCTGCTCCAGCGCCTCAGTATCAAGCGCCAGTATACTCTGCACCTCAACCAGTAGCACCAGTTCCATACCAAGCGCCTCCATCTCCTACTCAAAATCTCTCAGCGCCAGTAGTCTCAAAGCGATTATCCACTGAACAGAAAATGAAAACTAATTTGTGTTATAATTGCAGAAAACCAGGGCACTACCAGGTGAATTGCCCTTATCCAAATGTGTCAAAGCCCTCAAGGCAAGACCATGAGGATAGAAACCAATTCAGGAGCAACCTTCGCCAACAGGGATTGCTAGCGGAATCTGAACCATTCTTTGCACCTGAAGAGGACTTGGAATCATCAGATGAAAGTAGTGATGATGAGCCTACTAGCGACTCAGCGTTGATTTGTTTTATGGCAAGAGATGATGAAGCGACTGACGATTCGCTACCAGAGGTAACCAATAAATTATCAATTCCTCTTTCCTATGATGAATTACTTGACAAAGTCAAAGAATACTACAATGAATGTCAAGAATCTACCAAAATATATCAAAATGATCTCGATATTATCTCCTCACTCACAAGAGATAAAGTAACGCTCAGAGCAGAGTTGCGAATTCAGCAACAGTGCATTGAAAAGAACCAATCACTTGAGAGTGAAGTTATTCAATTGAAAAATGATCTTGATATAATAGTCAAAAGAGAAGCTGATCTGATCGCTAGACTTGCCAAATCAGAGCAGCTCGTCTCATCATTATCAAAAGCTTCTAGAAACTCGGATAATGTGATTGAGGTAACTAGATTATTTGGTGAAAAGACCGGTTTAGGATGCAATAAATACGGTAGACAGTCAAATAAACCTAATGTTACGGCAAACAACAAAGGAAAGGGTGTTCACTTTGTTGAAGAAAGTTCACCAAGTCAAACGCTGAATGAACCAAGCGACAAAGGTACGAGGCCAAATGAGAAAGCCAAAGCTAACTCAGGTAAGGCAAAGACAAAGCCAAATGGTTCACAAAGGAAGATTCATCCAAATGCTCAAAAGGCTAAGGATAAACCTAACCACTGTAAATCAAGCACTAAGCGTCCAGCACCAAAAGTGCAACCCAAGCCAGCGCCAAGGAAATACCAGCGTCAATATCCGAGACGGTCAAGGTCATATTATCGATACTATGATGATTATGACTATGACTATGATTATGATTACTATTATAATCGAGGATATTATTACACACCCAAAAAGCACACACAATACGATGTGAAACCCAAAAAGGCCAGTATTCCCACAGTGAAGACTAGGCAAATATGGGTTCCTAAAGTTTTAATTCAAACCAAAGTTACTAACACTAAAGGACCCAAAACAACATGGGTACCTAAGAAGAATTAGAATTATCCTTTAAATGCAGGTACCTAGAGCCAGCACCGATACTTCAGTTTGGTACATTGATAGTGGATCGTCAAGACACATGACTAGTTCCAAAAATCTTCTAGTCAACTATCAAGCTACCAATGGTCCTCAAGTTATATTCGGTGATAACTCCAAAGGTAAAACCAAAGGTATAGGTATCATGCATAGGGGGAACATCATGATCAGCGATGTATATTATGTTGAGGATCTTAAGCATAACCTGTTAAGCATTAGTCAATTTTGTGATAAAGGATTTGAAGTAAAATTCTCAAGCGACTTCTGCTATGTTAACGACGCTAAGACTAAGTCTACTAAATTAAGAGGAAAAAGAACAAACAATGTGTATTTAGTGGATTGGGATTCTACTTTTGATAACAGCCCCACATGCTTTGTTGCTAAAAGTCAAAATGAATTGGGTTGGTTATGGCATAGAAAAATGAATCATCTCAACTTTAAGGCAATCTCTCAGTTAATATCGCTAAATCTTGTGGAGGGATTACCTAAAGGTTCCTTTCAAAAGAATCGCTTATGTGACGCTTGTCAAATGGGTAAACAAGTCAAGTCATCTTTCAAAAAGAAACCGTGTCTATCTACTTCTAGAGTTCTTGAACTATTGCATTTAGATTTGTTTGGACCTATTCAAATCATGAGTGTTAGTGGCAAAAAGTACTCACTAGTAATAGTTGATGATTTCTCTCGCTATACATGGGTAGAATTTCTAGCGACCAAAGATGAAACTAGTGTCAAGCTCACAGCGCTAATCCGTCAACTTCAAAATTCAAAAGATCTAACGGTGACAAGAATTAGAAGCGATAGAGGAACTGAATTTTCTAACCAATTTGTTGAGAAGTTTTGTACAGATTTTGGAATACTCCATGAGTATTCTGCTCCTAGAGCACCTCAACAAAATGGAGTTGCTGAGCGACGGAACAGAACGCTTAAAGAAGCTGCTAGGACGATGCTAGCAGAATTCAAGCTGCCTCAAAGGTTTTGGGCCGAAGCCATCAACACCGCTTGCTACACTCAGAACCGGTGTATGATCAACAAGCAATATGAGAAGACTCCATATGAGTTGTGGAAGGGACGTAAGCCTAACGTTTCATATTTTCATGTTTTTGGTTCAAAATGTTTCATTCATAACAATGGATCCCACAGCCTAAAGACTTTTGATCCTAAAGCGGATGAGGGAATCTTTCTAGGCTATGCCAAGAATGGAAAGAGTTTTCGCATCTTAAATAAGATTAAATCGAAGGTTGAAGAATCCATTCATGTTGTGTTTGATGATGCTAACCAAGAACCGAGTAAGGTTATTCCTAATGATGTAGGAATTGAAGATCTTGCCCAACAAGCGTCACAAATTAATCTTGAAGATGATAGTGACAATGAGGATGATGAGATCTTTGTGCCTTTTCCTAAGGTTACTCGTGAGGTTACAAATAATGATGAAGTCAGAATCGCTAATGATCATGAAGAGAATGATCATCAAGAGCAAATTGGAACTATGAATGATGAAGCGACTGCGCAAGAGACAAATGAGAATCAAGCGATTGCTAATCAAGAGTCTCTCAACCCGTTCCAACCAAACCGAAAATGGCTTAGAGATCATCCACCAGATCTAGTAATTGGAGATATTGGAGCACCTGTTAGAACTAGGTCCGCTACAATTAATGAGGCCATGTTCGCAAGCTTTCTATCTCAAATGGAACCAAAGAAAGTGGATGAAGCGCTTAGTGATTCAAGTTGGGTAGAAGCAAGAAGAACTTAACCAATTTGAGAGAAGCAAGGTTTGGATGCTAGTACCAAGACCAACTCACCAAGGAGTCATTGGAACTAGATGGGTTTTTAGGAACAAAATGGACGAAGATGGCATTGTTATAAGAAACAAAGCTAGATTAGTCGCTTAGGGTAATTGTCAAGAAGAGGGTATTGACTTTGATGACACTTATGCCCCAGTAGCCCGTCTTGGAGCGATTAGAATGTTCCTAGCGTTTGCCGCATTCAACAAGTTCACAGTATATCAAATGGACGTGAAGAGTGCATTCTTGAATGGTAAACTCCAAGAAGAAGTCTATGTGGAGCAACCTCCAGGATTCATCAACAACCATGGCAAAAGTATGGTCTACAAACTGAATAAGGCACTCTATGGCCTTAAACAAGCACCAAGAGCATGGTATGACACTCTCTCTATCTTCCTTATAGGTAAAGGCTTTTCAAAAGGCAGCGTTGACACAACGTTATTTAAAATTACCCATAATGAAGATATTCTCTTAGTCCAAATCTACGTTGATGATATTATATTTGGTTCTACTAATAAGCGATTGTGTGAGAAATTTTCGAAAATGATGCAAGAACAATTTGAAATGAGCATGATGGGTGAATTAACTTTCTTCTTAGGATTACAAGTTAAACAACTCCCTAATGGAATATTTATAAACCAAGCTAAGTATACTAGAGATAAGATTAAGAAATTTGGTATGGAAAATGCATCATCTTCAAAAATTCCAATGAGTCAAACGCTTAAGTTAGATAAAGATGAAAGTGGGAAGAAAATTGATATCACTAACTATAGGGGTATTATTGGATCACTTCTTTATCTTACCGCTAGTAGACCTGATATTATATTTTCGGTATGCATGTGTGCACGTTTTCAATCTGACCCTAGAGAATCACACTTAAGTGCTACCAAGAAAATCCTTAAGTACCTAAAAGGCACACAAAATGTGGGCTTATGGTATCCACAGGATTCTCCTTTTGAACTAATTGGTTATTCAGACGCAGATTTTGCAGGATGCAAAATAGATAGAAAAAGTACTAGTGGTACATGTCAATTTCTAGGTGATAGACTAGTTTCGTGGCATAGTAAGAAACAACAATCTATAGCGACTTCTACCGCTGAGGCAGAATATGTAGCTGCTGGAAGCGGTTGTGCACAAATCCTTTGGATGAGGCAACAACTTAGAGATTATGGAACAATCCTAGGTCCTACCCCAATCCATTGTGATAACCAAAGCGCTTTAGCTATGACCCAAAATCCTGTCCTTCATTCTAGAACCAAACACATTGACATTAGATACCATTTCTTGCGTGACCATGTTCAAAAGAAAGATATTTCCATGCATTTCATTGGAACTGACAAACAACTGGCAGATATCTTCACCAAAGCACTCAACGAACAACGCTTTCTCACTTTAAGAAGTGAATTAGGTATGATTGATTTAAACGCTTAAATCATAAAGCATCATATTTAATAGGCATATAATTTAGGGGGAATCCACTTTGTGATTATGTCTAAACTATATTTCCAAAAATGAAATGAGTTATCAATTTTAGGGGGAACTTTAAAATTGTATTCACTTCATTAAGTAAGCGACTATGATCAAAAAATGACTTTATCAAACCTTATGCATCGATTATTAGCGTTTACTTGTACTCATTACAATCTGATCGCTTATAAAAAGAAAGGTTTAAAAATCCAACAAGCGATTGATATGTATCAAATTAAATTTATTTTATAAAAGAATCTTCAGCATTGAAAGAATTCCCACTTCAACGCTAAAGGAACTTTATTTCACAAAAAAATTCATGCATAGTTTTCATCGCCACAAAGTAGCGTGTGGATGAGTCCAAAATTCTAGATTTGTTAACTACCCACACGTGCCTATCAAATCAAACTGACGGTTATGATTCTTATCTAAACCTAGGCCGTTCAGTAAAATGCATGAATCAGAGTAGGTGTCAATGTACTATCAGGCGCGTGTAACTCACGCTGAAAATTTCAAATTTTTTCAAACGTTTTCAAAAAGTAACTGCGGATCCGAAAAATGTTATAGTATCCTACTTTACCGCACTTTTTGACATCCGAAGTTATGTGTACACGGTTCAGATTTCCTTCTCATTAACTTCTGTACACGTGTCATTTATCTACCATGAGGAGTTACTTTTATCTTCTATTTAAACCCCTCAAAACTTTTACAGAAAACCTTTATCTCTTCCAATCTCCCTACTGTAAAAGTTATCTCTCTCTAAAAGGCAAAAACTTCCTTCTTTTCTTCAAAGTCTCACCTTTCAACCATGGCACCCAAAGCTTCAAAATCTTCCAAAACAGCAACTTCTGCTACCGGAAAAATTTCCCGTGCTGAGAAACCAGTGACGGTTAACGCAGGATTTTTGGTTAACTGGGATTATCTTTTTGATAACCAGAACTTCCCTCTTCGAACGATTCTCCCACTCGTTCAAGAATCTGGTTTGAGAGACATGCTTACTACTACTTACAACTACTTTGAAGAAGAATCTCTTTACTTTTTCAATAATGGTGAAATTTCTGAAGACGGCAATTCCATATCTTGCGTCTTCTCTTCTGCTAAGGAGACCTTTGTTCTCACTCCCTCTCTGATTTCTTCACTACTAAATCTCCCGAATCATGGCAGTGAGGTAGAACATGTGAATCTCGGAGACGCTACCAAAGTATGGGCGTTGATCAAGAAAGACGATGCTAACGCCGCATATGAGCCAAAATTCAAGAAGAATGATATGAAGGGCGAATACGCCATCCTCGCTGATATTTGTTCAAAGATTATTGAATGCAGAAAAGGCACGTTCGACAGAATCACCAACATTCAATACAAAATGAAGGTAACCATCCTGACCAAGTTAAAACTTAACTGGTCTCTCTACGTTTTTAATCGCTTCAAGGCAGCGATGGCTAAGTCTGTCAATCCCAAGCCTTACGGGATTGTGCTAAGTCGTATTCTTTGCGCTTGCGGATATACGCAATCTTTTGGCAAAAAGATTCCAGCGACCAAATTTTATGGAAAGAAAATGATAAGCGAGCTTCTTCACCCGCGAAAACCTGGCGGAGCAGCGGTTCCTAAAGAACAGCGTGAGCGACTTCCAGCCGAAGGAGTTGTTCGCAGTGATGATGAAGATCAAGCGTCTTCTTCATCATCGTCCTCTTCATCAGAAGAAGAAGTGGTGGTCAAGCGACCTAAGAGAAAGATCATTCTCAAAGTCACTGAGCAATCCAAGCCCGCAAAGAAACAAAAGCCTGATCTTAAGAAGAAGAAATCGGACCCCAAAAAGAAACACAAGATCCCTTCTCCTTCTCCCTCTCCTAAATCTCCATCTCCTCCTCCAGTGTTTGTCTTTCCCGTTCCCGAGGAAGGAGAAGCCGTAGAAGAAGAAGTACCGCTTGCACGAAGGCGCACTCCTCTTTCTACTCCCGCAGTATCCTCTAGCGCTCCATCAAATCCAGCGCTTAGAGAGTCAACCAGTGCTTCTTTCTCTGACGCTGTTCCCAAAGTCAGCTCAGATCCTTCAGCCGCTACTCAATCTGAGAGGTTTTCAAATGATCAGGGTAAGTATTTGCTAAGCAAATTTGCCTATCCTTTCCTCGTTAGTCTCTAAGTTTCTAACGCTAGGATAAAAACTCTTTCAGCACCTTATGCAGCCGATATTCAATATGTTCTCAACACGCTTGAAGAACTAAATATCCCCATTCGTGCTGATTCGATAACTTCTTTTATCAATTTAGACCCCGAAGAAGAAGTCCAGGAGCCTGAGGAAATTGCTCAAGAAATAAATCAAGCGACTGAAAAAGTCGATGATATTCCTCAGGGTAAGCGATGTAGTCTTTTGTTTGTAATTTCTACTTCGTAGAAATTTTTGCTTGCTTTTCTCAATCGCTTACATGTATCAGCTCAAGATGCACCTCAAGATGTACCTATCGCTGATGCCCCTCCCCTCTCGGAGGACATGGCAATTGTTGTGGATATCGCTACAAAGGCATCTCAAGTTCTTTATGACGCTGAAACTTCATCAGCAAGTGAAGCAACTTTAAACGATGAGCGGTCGATAGAAGTGGCCCCTATCCCAACAGAAGCTATTACTTTTGTTCCTACGCCAACAGGACCTCCTCCTCGTGTCATTGATTTCTTCCCGCGCGGATACTCTTCAGATATTGAATTTTATTATGCCGCCAGAGAACGTGACACTCAAACACTTGCCGAGTTGGAAATCCAATTTCAAACAACTCTCCATCGGCCTGATCTTTCAGACTCTCACAAGTTTGAGATCTTTGAGCGTTTTGCCGATCTTGGTCTGTACAGTTTAGAGCGTCTTCATTTACTCCTTGAGTATATTCGTCGACCAGCGTTCAACCGATCAGAATTTGACGAGAAGCGATTCAATTTCACCGGTCGCTCAGAAGAATCCTTTTATCCTTTGCGCCAAAACAAGATTGTTTTCAAAAACCCCCACGTGGGTGATTGGAACAAAGATCCAGATGAGGCAGATGTCAACAAGATAGGATATTCAGCTCTTCCTTCCATCGTCAACTCTCCTCACAACGCTTTATCTCCTACTCCACTTAAGTTATGGAAAGGAAAAGGACCTATTATTGTTGAGCGTCCAAATCCGGTCAACTCATGGATAGAAGATGAGGCTCGAGAATATCTAGCCAGATTATGGGCTGAGGATTATGAAGAAGAAAAAAAACGCTTTGAGAAATTTCTTGCCGCTAGAAACGATCAAGCTAAAGCGGACAAACTAGGCAAGCGATGGATGATGAATACAGCTAGATGGGCTGAAGAATTTGTTCTACATTTCTATACCCTCGAAGAGCTTATAAGATACCCATTTCTTTTCAAGTTTGGGATAGAATACAGACGCCGAGGATATGCAACCTTTTTGCTTCAACAGCGTCAGATCATTGCAGGGAATGTTAGCACTTTGCCACGATACAGACAACCAATCGAAAGCTACATTCGCCAGCAACTCGCCTTATACAGCCAGGGCGGACGCTACGTCTTGCATCCTCGTGCAGACTTTGTTCAAAGAATCTTTCTTGATCTAAACGAAGACGCTTCGTCAAGTAAACAACCAATTCTTCCCGGTCAGAGTTAGATTCGTGTTGATGTTTCAACAAAACACGCTGAGTTTGCTGAGTTCCACAGAGACATGAGAGCAGTGTTTGAAAATGCCCAAACGATAGATAACTAAACAAACTAATTGTAATACTGATGAGACCTATTTGTACACAATGTAATTTCCACCTTGAAACATATTAGGTTAATTTGGAAATAGAATTGGAGTTCTATTTCCATTCCTTCCATCATAAGTAATTGCCATGTGATATGCCGCTGAAATTCAAATTAATTTGCTCATAAAATTGGGTGGGTTGAACCTAAGAAAGGATGTGAGCATTACGAAGCATATGATGCCCTATGGGATCATTGGTTTCATTACTTAGCTCAGAAAATGGGGCACATACGAAAGATGAGGAAAAAATAGTGGGAGACTTGTAAAATTAAAGACCAAATTGTATAAGAACTTTACTTGAAAATCTGTTACTTATCGTCTGCCTCGCACGTTTTGTGGATCACACAAAATGGCTAAAAATCCACTGTTAGGAAATTTCATGTTAGATGTTTTGATGATGACAAGATAGGACTTTATGTTAGACCCCAAAAATAATGTAAGTTTATGTTTTCATAGATCAATTGTATAAGAGTTTGAAAGTTTGTAATTTTGTTAGGCTCGTAATTTTTATCTTTGTAGATTTTAGACTAAGTATTTGATACCAAGTCGCTAGTAGAATTCTAGGGGAGTCTATTAGAGATGAGGTTGAAGATCAAGCGCTCAAAGCACTCAAGCGATCAAGGATCAGATTCACCTGAATAATTTCTGAAGTCATGAAGGACTTAAATGCAACCATCAACGGACATTTATTTCAACGGGAAAAAAATCCAAATGCATAAATTGCCTGATAAATGCATTAAATGTGATAAGCTATTATGACTTGTGCACAAACCACCTTTTGACTAGATTGTCAGATTTCAGAGTTCAGAACCTGCTCATGTCCAATAGGAACCAGCAAAATTTCAGGAATGTCAAAAAGGGACTGTTTAATGCGTTGCGTGAGGTACACGAGCTCACATGTGTCCAACAGACAAATCCCAAGAAACCCTATAAATAGTACCCTTCAGCAAACCCTAAATATACAAGTACATATACATACATACATAAACAAGAAAAAGGTCAATACTTTGCTGAAATTACTTGACTAAAAACTTAATAATTCCATAGCCAAAATCCTTCAAGCTTTTCTTATACATTCCAAAGACAATCATAGATATCTCAAACATCTTCAGAGAAAATCATAAATTTCTATTGAGATATCCCAAGTTTTTTTAACTTTTCAACATCAAACAAACGCATGACAAAACCCTCAACACCTTTCATCTGAGTGAGAAAGTCTATTGATTCACAAGCAATATTTTTGTGTAAAAAAAGCTTGTTGAAAAAGGTCTCTATTGGAGTTGAAGTCTGTGTGATCAAGGAGCTCAAGATTGTCTTCCATTTTATCTATTTTGTAGAAGTCTCTGTGTGACTCTTCAATAATCAATCTAGTGAATTCCTCCAAGTGCATAGGAGAAGAAGGACGTGGCTGGGATTACATCACCCAGTAAACCTTACAATATCTTGTGTTATTTACTGCTTTATTGCTTTACTTTATATTCATATATTATATCTTGAAAAATCATTTAAAGCAGTTAAGCGACTAACATAAGTTCTAGAGAACGCTAAGCTATAAAATTATTTTTGTTGTGCTAACCCTGATTAAGAGATTAAAACATTACCCTACTTTGGTAATCGTTGAAACCACTAAGTTTAAGTTATCTATTCTTAAGCGCCTGACCTAGCACTAAGCTTTGTAAGCGTTCAATTCTTTAAAGTAATACAAAACTTTTTGAAGTCGAAAAAGACTTCAGGGTTTTTTTCCCCCCCCCCCCCCCCGTCCGTCTAGACCCTTTCGTGTGCCACTTGGGACCATCAAGTGGTATCAGAGCAGTTGAAGTAGAAACCTAAGTGTTTCCAAGCGTAACTGCTTGTTTAGGTCTATTTTTCTAAACTTAGTCGCTTTATTTTTTTAATCTCGTATCATAGCTTTTAATAAAATGCCTAAGCTAGTTGAGTCAAACCATAATTCATGGAAACTTAGAGCATTTGCGTATTTATGTTATTGTGATAATGGGATGTGTGATGTAATTACAGATGGCCCCATTCAGTTCATGAAAGTTGTAACTCGAGCCCCTGGAGCGACTGAGACTACTCCAGATGGTTATGTCGAGAAGCCTAAGTTAGAATGGACGCCAGAAGATCGGAAAAGAGCGAATCTAGAAAATATTGGACAAAGTGCTTTATACTCAGCGTTAGGAGACAATGATGCATTGTTCAGAGTGAAGGTTCAGCACAGATGAAGGAGAACAAGCTCTCCATAGCCATGCAAAGATTTGAGCATTTCAAGATGCAGCCCAACGAGACGCTAGAACAATTAGACGCAAGGTTCACTTTGCTCATCACAGAGTTGACTTGATTGGACAAGGAACTGACCAACAGGGAAATGGTCAACAAGATATTCTGAAGTCATCCAAGCAAGTATTTGATTAAGACTGTTGCCATGAGAGAATCACAGACTTTGGAGACTCTAACTCCAGAACATGTGTTTCAAGAGTTAAAGGCATTTAAGTTCGAATTGGGTGAAGTCAGCAACACATCGACTTCAGCGTCTAAATCAGGAGCCTTAATCGCTACTACAAGAAGTAAGGGTAAAGCGATTAGTGAGGTGAAATCAACGAAATCAAATGAGGAAAAAGCGATGGATTTATTGGTCAAGAAATTTCTAAGATATGAAAAGAGAAACCCTATTGGACAAATTTCATTCAAACCCCTCCCCCTGCACCAGTGCCTTAGTATCAAGCACTAGTGTATTCTGCACCTCAACCAGTAGCGCTAGTTCCATATCAAGCCCCTTCTTTGCCTACTCAGAATCTCTCAGCTCCAGTAGTTTCCAAAAGGTTATCAAATGAATAGAAAATGAAAACTAACCTTTGTTATAACTGCAGGAAACCAGGGCACTACCAGGTAAATTGCCCTTATTCAAATGTGTTTAAGCCTACAAGGCAAAACTATGCGGATAGAAACCAAGTCAGGAGCAACCTTCACCAACAAGGTTTGCTAGAGGAATCTGAACCATTCTCCGCACCAGAAGAGGACTTGGTATCATTAGATGAAAGTAGTGATGATGAGGCATCAAGCGATTCAGCGTTAATTTGTCTCATGGCGAGAGATGAAGAAGGGTTTGATGACTGGCTATCTAAGGTAAACACTGAATTGTCTCATCCTCTTTCTTCTGATGAATTACTTGACAAAGTAAATGAGTATTATAAAGGTTGTCAAGATGCCACAAAATTATATCAAAATCATTTTGATATCATTTCATCGCTCACAAGTGATAGAATGACTCTCCAAGGCAAATTCAGCAACAATGCATTGAGAAGAATGAATCTCTTGAGAGTGAAATTATCCAACTAAAAGGTGATATTGATATAATAGTCAAAAGAGGAGCTGAATTGATCGCTAAACTTGCCAAATCAGAGCAGCTTGTCTCATCATCATCCAAAGCATCAAGAAAGCTAGATAATGTGACTGAGGTAACCACGCTGTTTGGTGAAAAGGCCGGTTTAGGTTGTTGTAAATTTGGTCAAAAATCTAAAACATCTAAGGTTACGGTAACCAACAAAGGAAAAGGTGTATTCTTTGTTGAGAAGAGTTCAAACAGTCAAATGCTGAATGAACCCAAGGACAATGGTAAGAGGCCAAATGAGAAGGTCAATAACAACTCAGGCAGCAAGGAGAAGACGAAAGTGAATGATTCACAAAATAAGGTGCATCCAAACGCTCAAAAGACTAAGGATAAACCATCTACAAGTGAATAAAACGCTAAGCGTAAATCCTTAAAAGTGACTCCTATGCCAGTACCCAAGAAGTACCAGCGTCAGGGTCCTCAAAGATCTAGATCACATTATCGATACTCTGATGATTATGATTATGATTACTATTATAATCAAGGATACTACTATACACCTAAAAAGCACACACAACATAAACCGAAACCTAAGAAGGCTAATCTTCCCGTAATGAAGACAAGGCAAATATGGGCTCCGAAAGTTTTAATTCAACCTACATTTACTAACGTTGAAGGACCCAAAACTACATGGGTACCTAAGAAGAATTAGAATTGCTCTTTAAATGCAGGTACCTAAAGCCATCACCGATACTTCAGTTTGGTACATTGATAGCGGGTCATCAAGGCACATGACTGGCTAAAAGGATCTCTTGATCAACTATCATGCAACCAACGGTCCTCAAGTTATATTCGGTGATAACTCCAAAGGTAAAACCAAAGGTATAAGTATCATGCATAGGGGGAACATCTTAATAAGTGATGTGTATTATGTTGAGGGTCTTAAGCATAATTTGTTAAGCATTAGTCAATTTTGTGGTGAAGGCTTTGAAGTTAAATTCTCAAGTGACAGTTACTATGTTAACGACGCTAAGACTAAGTCTACTAAATTAAGAGAAAAAAGAACAAACATTGTCTATTTAATGGATATGAATTCAACAATAAATAACAACCTCACATGCTTTGTTGCTAAAAGTGAAAATGAATTGGGTTGGTTATGGCATCGAAAAATGAAACAGCTCAACTTTAAGGCCATCTCTGAGTTAATATCGCTAAATCTAGTAGAGGGATTAGCTAAGGGTTCCTTTCAGAAAAATCGCTTATGTGATGCATGCTAAATGAGTAAACAAGTTAAATCATCTTTTAAGAAGAAACCTCATCTATCTACTTCCAGAGTCCTAGAACTATTGCATTCAGATTTGTTTAGTCTTATTCAAATCATGAGTGTTAGTGATAAAAAGTACTTGCTACTAATAGTTGATGATTTCTCTCGCTATACATGGGTAGAATTTCTAGCGACCAAAGATGAAACTAGTGTCAAGCTCACAGCGCTAATTCGTCAATTACAAACGTCAAAAGATTTAAAGGTGACAAGAATTAGAAGCCATAGAGGTACTGACACCACTAAAAAATACACTATTACAGCACACCTATTACAGCGGTTTTGGTAATATCACTGAACGGAGGCACCTATTACAGCGGTTTATTGGGAACCGATGTAATAGGGTATTTCGATTTTGACCTATTACAGCGGTTTGGGGTGAACCAAAGAGTTAAGTGAATGTACAGTAGTAAAGAGTTAGCTAAGGACTTGACATGGCATGTTGATAGAAGGCTTGAAGAAATGATTGAAGATGACAAGATTCGACACCCCTCAAATTCTCCTCAATGGAAAAAGATTGATGATGATTTCCCTGAATTTGGTGAAGAATCAAGAAACCTGTGCATTGTATTGGCTACAGATGGTAAGAACCCTCATGGCTTGCAAAGTAACTCACATAGTACGTGGCCGGTGATTTTGATGATCTACAACCTTCCCCCATCGTGATGCACGAAGCGAGAGCATATAATGATGCCTATACTCATTTCTGGGCCAAAACAACCTAGAAATAATATAGATGTCTACTTGGCTCCTTTAATTGAGGATTTGTGGTGTTGTGGGAGACCAGTATTCTAGTATATGACGGGTTCAGAGAAAAAAACTTCAATCTCAGACTCATGTTATTTGGAATAATCAATGATTTTCCGGCAAGAGAAAATCTCGAAGGATATGGTGTACATGGCCAATGTGGATGCCCCATATATGTCAAGAGTACAGATCAATATCAATTGACACACTCTCAGAAATATGCATTCCAAGGGCATCGGAGATGGCTAAATCGAAACCATCGATATAGTCGGTGGAAGAAAGCTTTCGATGGGAATATAGAAGAAGGTCGAGCTCCTAAGTGCTTGACTGGTGAAGACATGTTTGAGAATGTAAAAGACTTGGAGGTCAAATTTGGAAAGACTTTTGCAGGTGGCCTTGCAAAAACTGGGTGGAAAAAAAGGTCAAGTTTCTTTCAGTTTCCGTATTGGACGTCCTTACATGTTAGACATTTTCTTGATATTATGCATATTGAAAAAAATGTATTTGATAGTGTTATTGGTACACTTCTAAATATGTCCGGAAAGACAAAAGATGGCTTAAAGATAAGGTTAGACTTGGTTGAACTGAAAATAAGAGGTAAATTGGCATCAACAAATAAGGGGAAACGTACTTATTTGCCTTCAGCAGCTCACACTCTATCCAGGAAAGAAAAAGTTGCATTATGTGAGTTTCTTAATGGAGTGAAAGTTCCACAAGGGTATTCTTCAAACATTAGCAGTCTTGTATCAATGAAGGACTTGAAGCTAAAGCACATGAAGACTCACGATTGTCATGTAATCATGGATCATTTGCTACCAATTTCTATACGGCCATTTTGCCAAAAAAGGTGAGAGACACGATGACTAGATTGTGTTTCTTCTTCAAAGCAATGTGGAGCAAGGTGTTTGATCCTGAAGAATTTCTTGCACTTCAAAAACAAATTGTCATCACTTTGTGTGAGCTTGAGATGTATTTTCCACCTCCTTTTTTTGATAAAATGACTCACCTACCTATTCACTTGGTTAGAGAGACACAACTATGTGGAGTGGCTTTTATGAGATCTATGTATCCGGCTGAGCGTTATATGAAGGTATTGAAAGGCTACGTGAAAAATCATAGTCGACCGGAAGGTTGCATTGTTGAACGGTACATAGTTGATGAAGCCATTACATCTTGCACAGAGTATCTGGCAGATTCTAATGTTGCAGAGATTCCAAAGTCTCATGTTGTGGGAGGGAGAACAGAAGGAAAAATCGTAATCCGAAAGCAATTAGTTAGTGTTCCTATTACACAAAGGTAGCAGGCACACCTATATGTGCTCCACAACACCGATGAGGTTGACCCCTATGTTGAAGAGCATAAGAACCAACTTAGGAGATTAAATCCAATTAAAAATAAAAGCTGGGTTTCAAGAGAGTATAACAATAGTTTCTTCGATTGGTTCCTAAATCATATTGAAGAGAAACAGAAAGAGAATCCACTTTCAGTTTCAGATAAATTGACACGGCTGTCGATGGGTCCGGACAGACTAGTATTTTGTTATTCAGCTTATCGTATGAATGGTTGCACATTCTATACAAAAGATCAAGATGAACGAAGTACAATGCAGAATAGTGGGGTGAGTCTTGTAGCTCAAGCAATGCATATCTCAAGTGCGAAAGATAATAATCCTATCTATGCCGATTTATCATATTATGGGGTGATTGAACGTATATGGGAGCTTGATTATAGTTGGTTTCGGGTGTCTGTATTTATGTGTAGGTGGGTTGACAATAAAAATGGTATCGATAATAGTCAAATAGGCTTCACTCAAGTAGACCTTGAAAGTGTGGGATGCAAAGATGAACTTTTCATTTTGGCATCACAAGCTAAGCAAGTGTTTTTTTGTCACCAATCCTATTGATAAGAGGTGGTCCATTGTTTTATCAGCAAACAAAAATACTTGTATTGATGATGATTATGAAGAAAGTGAAGATAATTGAGAAAATCCTATCTCATTAGGTGATTCACAATCAATTGATAGTGACAATGACTTGGATATAAGTGATGATGAATTGTATATGCGACAAGATCACCAAGAGGGGGTATGGATTAGTCCATCAGTTCGTCGGCGTACTAAAAAAAATGGTCGTACCAATGGGAAGCAAAAGACTGCTAAGCCAACGATAAAAAGAAAACGATGAAAGGTATTTGAACTTATTTCATAATTGTATGATAGACTTATTTTTTGCTCAATATTTATTCTTAGTTGCTAGAAATATAATGCTTTATGTGATCCAACTGGTGATCAATATTTATAGTTGCTGGAAATATGGTGCTTTACGTGATCCAACTGGTGATCAATGTTTATACTTAGTTGCTGGAAGTATGATGCTTTATTTGTATTTTTATTTGATTTATGTGACCCAACTAGTGATCAATATTCGTAATTGCTGGGTTTGTTGTGGTTGCAAGTTTGGGGGAAGATTAAGTCGAGAACTGGGTACAAATTTTTGCGCCGTTATCCTGACAAATTTTTTCTAGAATAATGGGAATGAATGTAAACTTCTGTATTTATTACTTCTATTTTAAAATTATTATTGTCAAATGAATCTGCCAAATTTATATGAATCTAACTTCTGTATTTTTTGGCATTTGTAGGCCGATGGCTTCAGATCCTACTGGTAGTTTTCCTGAGGATGATGTATATGGATTAGATAGCCGTCATGAAAAGGAGATACGGAGAGGTATCACGACTATGAAAAAAGTTATCAATGCCAGAAGTAAAGGCATAAGGCTACCTGTCGGCTGGAATGACAGAAGCCAAGCGGTTGACCCAAATGAATCAACATTTTTGGTTATATAGGAGTCTTGGCTCGGCAGAAGGTGCCGATTACCATCAGTGATTGGTGAAAAGTCCCGTCACCAACAAAAAGAAACATTTGGAATGAAACAAAGGTAATTTGGATATTATCATATTTCTAATTGTTAATGTATTTTTTGTTGATTTAATTTTCTCTAAATTATAATTTCATATATAATTTGTTGTTTGTTTTTTGTAGTTGGCATTTGATATTGAAGAAAGTAGACAAAAGTACGTACAAGCAGAAGCTGGGAAGCTAGCATGTAACTTCAAGAGCTACTTGAGTAGAGTGTGGGTGCGAGATGATGATGGGAACATTAATTACAACCCACCCTCACAATAAGAGATACCTCAAGCCGATTGGACGGCATTTGTAGATCTTTGCCTAAGTGAAGAGTTCCAGGTAGTCATTTTAATTTACGGTTTCATTTATTGGTTATTGCGTTTATACTTAACAAATAATTTGATTATGTAATAAACAGAAACTAAGTAGGGAAAATCAGGAAAGAACAAAGGAGCCTGAATATCCTTACAGGAGATCACGTCTTGGACATGCTCTTGTGGAACAAATTGAGGTACATAGTTCATTTAGCAATGAATCCTTACAACTTTTTTAATAAAAATTCCTTGTTAATAAATATATTTTTTTTTAATCAAAATATAGATGAATAGAAGAAGGGATAGGGGGTCTAATTGCACAAAGGTGACACGAGCATTCGTGTGGAGGATTATGTGTTTTGATAAAACAAATGAAATTGATAATGATAATGTTAGAAGAGTAGTGAATGAAATGGTGAGTTATTTGCAATTTTAGCTCTATAATGTGTTGTATGTTTGTTTTGAAATACTATTGAATAACAAAGTTCACTAATTTTTTTTATTTTTTAAATGTATTATTACAAGAGAGCATTTCATTAGAAAGTACTACCCATAGTGGAAACGAGAGGAGTCGAGATGATCTATTGGCTAAAGCTCTTAAAAAAAAGGAGCATCCGCCTGGGTCGCATTAGGGGTGTTGGATTTGGGGTCTCACAAAGAGAGTACTTTACGGATCCAAAGTCTTCTAAAGAAATGGAGGTGGAAAACTTGAGAAACATGGTGAAGAGCCTCTCCGAATCAATATTTGCCATGCAATGTCGGATGGATGATATGGAAGCGTCTAAATTGCGTCAGCCACATGTAGATGAGGTGATTTCTTCTAAAGATAGTTAAGATGCTTCCTGAGGTAATGATTTGAACTTGTTTATTAATCATGTAACTTTCAACTCTCTATTTCTGTAAAACACACAAAAGCTTTCTAATATAATGTTGTCTATATATATATATATATATATATGTAGGTTATCGCGCCATGTCAATTAGCACTTTCATCACCGTCACATCTGGATTTGATTGTAGTTGTGGCAAAGGGGCTTCCTCATAGTCAATGCCCTTCTTTTGACTACACCCTTACACCATCAGCCTGGCCTTGCCATTCGATTCAATCTTTCTCTTGTAGATGTACTCGCCTCTGATGATCTCAAAACAATTGGGGCGATCTACTAGAGTCCAGGATTGATTCAAAGTCATCTAATCCATCTTCACTTTCAAAACCTCGACACCTTCTCGTAGAGTCCATATCCACCATCGATTTTTCATGGTAGAGGGATTGTATCCTTAGTTCTCCTCTACTACATCATTCATCCTATGTTTTCTTTGTAGCAGACAACCACTTCTCTCAGGCGACTGAGAGACTCTTCCATATCAATCGTTGGTGGTTGTATTTTAATGGGCTTAGTTTGGTTCCTTGAATAGTAGTGTCCTAAGATGTTTTGTTTTATTCTTTTAGAATAATCTTTCCACCTTCTCCAATTTCTCGATCGATCTTATCTTCGAGACAACAGACCTCTAAGGCTAAAATGATCCCCTAATCATCATGTAGGTAGAAAGAGTTCTCCCACTGAGTCTTTGGGACAACTAACAAAATGTCCTTTTAAGGACCCAGCCTCCAGATTCTTTACCTTAATCTTTTCTTCGTAGGTTGGGAATTCCCATACCGTCACGTGTTTAAGATCAAGCTTCCAATGGCGCCACATCTGATATGGTGCCTTAGGAATGAATTTGGAGGGACATCTATTCAAGATGAACCTATGAGTAGCGCAAGACTCGCTATGAATTGGGTAATTCTATGTGGCTTAGCATAGAATGAGTCATGTCCAACAATGTCTCGTTCTTGCATATACTACTACCTTATTCATTTGTAGAGTCACTGGAAGTGTAAACTGTGAAGCTATGTTACGCTCTTTTAAGAACGGGTCAAATTAGGAAATGTTAGGAATTGCATGTTAGATGTTTTGATGATGACAAGATAGGATTTTATGTTAGACCCCAAAAATGTAAGTTCATGCATTGATAGAAATATTGTATAAGCGTTTGAAAGTTTACTTATTTTGTTAGGCTTGTAATTTTTATCTTTATAGATTTTAGACTAAGTATTTAATAACAAGTCACTGATAGAATTCTGAGTGAGTCTATCAAGGATGAAGTTGAAGATCAGCGTCTGAAGTCAAGAGAAGATAAAGATTTGCTCCAAGCGTCTGATTCAAGTTGGTTCAAGCGCTCAGCATGAGCGATTCAAGCGTCCAAGCAATTCAAGCGTCCATTTTTCAGATTCACCTGAAGGATTAAACCTAAGTTATCAAGGACTTAAATACAACCACCAACTGACATTTATTTCCAACGGGAAATAAATTCAAAATGCATTAAATGCTTGATAAGTGCATTAAATGTAAACAAGACGGTATGACTTGTGGACAAGCCACCTTTTGACTAGACTGTCAACTTTTCAGAGTTCCAGTCTGCTCCTGTCCAATCGGAACCAGCAGAATTTCAGGAATGTCAGAAAGGGACTATTTGACGCGCTGCGTGAAAGACACGCGCCTGATTGTGACCAACGGATAAATCCCAAGAATTCTATAAATAGTACCCCCCAGCAAAACCTTAGAGTGTGTGCAGAGAGAGAAACTTTGCTAAAATAATTTGAGAGAAAAGCTTGCAAACTCCATAGCCAAAATCCATCAAGCTTCTCAAATACATTCCAGACAGTCACCAGATATCTCAAACCTCTTCCAAAGAAGAAACCTAAATTCTTATTGAGATATCCCAAGTTGTTTGAACTTCCCAACATCAAACAAACCTGTTACAATAAACCCTCAACACCTTTCATCTGAGTGAGAAAGATTGTTGACTTCCACGGGCAGTATTTTTTAGTAAGAGAAGCTTGTTGAAGAAAGGTCTTTATTGGAGCTGAAGTCTGTGTGATCAAGGAGCTCAAGGCCTTCTTGGAGAAGATCTTTATTGGAGCTGAAATCTGTGTGATCAAGGAGCTCGAGATCGTCTTCACCTCTCTCCCTAATTTGTAGAAGATTCTGTGTGATTCTTTGAGAATCGTTTTAGTGGATTGCCTCCAAGTGTTCAAGGAGAAGAAGGACGTAGTTGGGATTACACCACCCAACGAACCTTACAAATATTATGTTCTTTACTTTACATTCAGTTTTCATATTGTCATATCATAAACTGATCAAGTAGAACTTAATCAAACGCTAAGCAACTAAATACCCTTTCTGTGACGCTAAAGCTTTTAAAGTGAAGACTACAAAAATCATTCCGCTGTGCTAACACTAATTAAAGAATTGAACACTCAAACCTATTTGGTTGTAGTATTCAAGTCTTGAAATCTAAGTTAACTTTCTAATAACGGTCTTCATTAGACGCTTCGCCAAAGCGCCTATATTTTAAGTGAACGCTTAAGTCAAGTGTTAGACACTTCAAGCGTCTACTTTCCAAGCGTCCAAAATCCTTTTTTTAATACGAATCTCTTGAAGTCGAAAAAGACTTCAGGCTCTATTCAACCCACCCACCCCCCTTCTAGACCCTTTCATATGCCACTTGGGACCAACAGGAAATCATATCCTTGACCTTACAATCCAATTGTAGCGTCTTAATATGATACCATATATTCAACCATAGACGTCAGCACGCACAAACTTTAGAACTTGAGTGGCCTTTTAATATTTTCCCTGTGAAGAGAGATTTGGTCATCTTACCTATGAGATAAGATTCTTATGTTTGGATAGGGATCCAACCCCAATGGGCTTGTACCCCCACGTTTCTCCTAACTAGTGAATCTTATGCTCGTAAGGCATGACCTAATCTTAGGTGCCAAACAATTCTTCCAGTTCATTTCTAGCATACTACGTTCTCTATCTTATGTATTCACAGTATACTAATTTCGAACTTTCAAATCGTGTTAACAATTTTAGTAAGGATGTATTGTTTCCACACTTATTTCCAAAATAAATGCCACGAAAGTTATTACCAAACTTAAAGAAGTACCATTTATTGACCAATTCAGAAAATCATAACTTTCTTAATGCCATTTAATAAAACTAATCAATCATCCAAACGTGTTCAGAATTATAAAAGAAAAGAGGTGGACTATATTTGGATACACCCGACACCATGTCTGGTTCCAATATTGATCACCTCTTGTTTCTCCAGCTTTTATACTTCTTTCTAATTATTCAATCATGAGCACTAGCTCTAGAATGTAGAATGCAAATAGTTGAGAAAACCGATCATAGAACAGTTGTTTCCAAAACACATGGTTCTATGTCCAGTGTGCCTCATATTTAAGCCCTACTCATCGTCCCATTCTTAGACTTGAGTAATGCTTACTTTAAGCATACAAATCAATGACTATGAACTGAGGACCGTCCTCAAGTTTCTAAGTCAGTTGATTTGGTTAGGCCAATACAGACAAAATTCTCAAGCATAATATTAAACGGGTTAATTTCTAAAAGAGATATAAAATAAACGCATAAAATAAACAAGATTCAATTAGGATGTTTATATTGTACACAAGTAAAACTAGGACTTTAATTTTACTTGGCTCCCACTACATTTTTCGAAATATCGCACTCCCTCTGCAATTTACGGAAATCTCGTTGGATAGATTTCGTAGTGAGTATTGAGTTCTTCAAATAATTTAGTGGGTTGTTATTCAAAGTGGTGTCGTACACCAATTTATCCAAAAAATGATTCAATACCTTTCCCCGTAGTTCACCAAACCGCAACCGAACAGGTTTCTAAGCTCGTAAACTACCCGAGTTCATTCCCACTAACTCCTATAATCTAACATTTGAATTTCACCTTGCAACCGAACAGGTTTCTAGGGTGAAATATGATTCGATTAAGGCATTCGATGCACTTAATAAAATTTTAAATTATTTCTAAATGCATAACCCCCATAACTGGGAAGCATTATACGTTTATAGTAATTCTAATTTTAGAAAGCTTAGTGGAGGGCGAGGATGTCACACATCCTTTTCTAACTTGGTATTATTTAATTTGGGAAAATTTAAATATTTTAATCAAGGTCTCACAATGCATATTAACTCATATCATGCTAACTTGCATTTAAAGCGTAGAAAAATCTAGCAATTCTACTATTACACATTTTCATGAACTAACTAGATCGGCCCAAGCCAATGGGCTAATCAACATATATATTTTAAGCATGCATAATAAAATATAAATCCAAGTCCATGAAATGTGCATCTCATCACATATAACAAGCATTTAACCATAAAAGCACACATGCGATAAGATCATAAAATAAATTTAATTTATTTTGTTAATCAAATCTTATTTGATTATTACAAAACCAAAATCCCATTTAATTTTATCACTAAGACTAAATCCTATTTAATCGAAGTGAAATTAAATCCAATTTAATTTTCTGTGATCGAAAAATCTATAATTAAATCTAACTTTTGTTAATAACGAAAACAAAATTTAGTTTCATTTTGTTATGATGATTAAATCCAATTTATTCTTCATGAAATTAAATCCAATTCAATTTTCATTAGAAGATTAAGACTAATTTAATCAAAGCAATATTACATCTATTTGAAATTAATTCTTACTTAATTTCAATGGGAGGATTAAATCAATTTTAATCTAAGTGGAATTAAGTCCTACTTAATTTCCATGAAAAAGATTAAATCGATTTCAATCATTGTGAAAACGAGTCTCACATAATTTCCATGAAAATGATTAAATCAACTTTGATCTTAGTGAAATTAAGTCACACTCAATTTCTATGAAAATATCAAATTAATTTCAATCAGTGTGATATCAAGTCACACTTAATTTCAATGGGAATGATTAAATCAACTTTAATCTTAGTGAAATTTAGTCCTACTCAATTTCAATGAAAGATTAAATCAATTTCAATCAATGTGAAATCAAGTCCTACTTAAATTCTATGGGCTCATGTATCATTGACTAAGTCCCACTTAATCAATTACAAAATTACATCTCATTTAACTTTTATGGGCAAATTAAATAGAATCAAAATATCAACAAAACTAAATCCAATTTAATTTCATTTAATAAATTAACTTTTAATTTAATTTATGTAAATCAAATATAATTTAATTTATATTAAATCCAATTTAACAATAATTAAATTTAATTCAATTTACAAAGAAGGCTTGAAAAAGCTTGACCCAATTAGTTAAAATTGGGTTTGGGTCTTACCCAATTAATAATTCAATTGCAATTGGGTCCAAGCCCAATATTTAATTCAATCTCATTGAATTAATTGGTGTTGGGTCAAACCCAATATCCAATTGAATTAATTCGTGTTGGGTCAAGCCCAACACTTCTTAATGAAAATTAGGCTGGGCCTATTTATTTAATTAATTCGACTGGACCAAGCCCAACTCCCCATTAATTTAATAAATCAACTTGGGCTTTTGTTTAATTAATTAGAGTGGGCCAAGCCCCACTCATCATTAATTAAATGAGCATTGGATCAAGCCCAACACATTATTTAATATGTGTTGGGCTCGGCCCAACACAGCAAAGGAACCCTAACAGCCCAAAGCCCAACTCATCTTCTTCTTCTTCCTTTCTGAACGCCGTCAAGAACCGCGCCGACGCCGTGGTCATCGATTCGCCGGCAATGGCGCCTCCGCCTTTACCCATCAGTCGTTGGACCATGGCCGCCGCCAGAGTCGCGGAAAATCGGCGATTTCAGCCCGATTTTTCTCCTGAAACTTTCTTAGCCATTTTCACGGAGATTTCAGCGGCGATACGAGTAATCTTCTGCATGGTGACCATCGTCGAGTTCAGCGCCGCCATCTGCATAAAGAAGTGAAGCAAATCGGCGGTGATTTCCGGCTGTCTCAACGATGAAAATCGGCGGTGATTTCCGGCCGCTTCAAACGACGCCCAGCAGCTCCAAAACTTCAGCCCATCAATTCAGATTTCAATTTTCCAGATTTTTATCAAAATAGGAATTCAAAAACAGCCCCAAAATCCAGATTATCAGAAATCACAAAAAATTATTTTCCAGAAATCCATATCTTGAAATTCAGAATTGGTTCAATTCGCAATTTACATCCATGTTTTCGATTTAGCCCGATTCAGATTCCTAACCCAAAGCAAAACTAATTCTAGCCCAGATTCGTGTTCCACAAATTACAGATTCAGAAATTCCATAAATTCCGAAATACAAATCGAATTCTTCAGCCCCAAATTCAAAACTCGATTCATCGATTTCATAGAAACTAGAAAGTCAAAATTTCAATTTCATAAAATCGAATTTTTCAGTAATTCTTATAAAATTTCAGATTTAATAAATTTCAGAATTTTTCGATCCAATCTAATAAATTCCAAAACAACCACAGATTTTTCGATCCAAACTATTGATAATTCAAAATCATCAACTGCGTAATTAACATGAACATACAATATGAACACGAAAAACATGTACACATAATCAACGAAACCAACAAATTTGACTCTGATACCACTATCGGGAATCCTGAAGGGCATGCTCAGCGGAAACGAAAAACAGATTCGGATTCCCAAACCAATATCAATTCGTGGTTTTCGTCGATTTTAATTAAGAAAAAGATGAATACGAAAAACTTACCTTTTCGCGTATTCAACTTTAATCTTCGCGAATTTTCAATTTTCTCCAACGATTCAATTGTACCGTCTCTAGATCATCACGCGGCGGAATCGACTACGGGAAATCTCCATCTCCAATCTCTGTAGGCGGCTAGGCGAGATTGAGTTGGAAGAAAAATAATTCTCTCTTGTACTTCTGGTGGAGGAATTTCAGTTATGTTTTTCTCTCTACTAAAAAATTAACTTTCAACTGAATTAACTGTGTTCTCTGGTTTCTGTTGGAGGACTAAATAAATCTTCCAACGAAGCCCTACAGTACACGCCCATCATGGGCTTTTGGACAATAATTGGGCTATGTTGACCCCAACTTAGTCCAATTAATTTAATCATTTAATATTTAATCCAATTGAATACATATTGATTAAATGAATATTAATTGATTAAATAAATAATCATTTAATATTCTAGTTTAAATATTTAATTAACTTAGTCAATTAAATGTTCAAACTAATTAATTTAATTAACCATTGTTTAATCCAATTAAACAACCAATTAAATTAATTTGTCCAATTAATTAATTCGACCTTACAAAGGACAAATTACCAAAACGCCCTCCAAATACAAGACTTGATTTCCCCGTCTATTCCTTTATAGCGCGACTCTCTAGGTTCGTCTCAAATGGCAATGGGAGGATACCAAAGGATGTGGGTGACACCTAGCCAGCACCGTGGCCCCACATCGTAGCCCACTCGAGTACGAAATGACTATGTCATTACGAACCTCTGAATTATGAATACCGTATGAGTATAAGCCCTTCACTGACGTATCCCGATCGAGTGAGAGTCATGGAATATGTCAAACTCACAGAACTCGATGCTATGCTTAAGAATCATAGTAATATGAGATTACTAAACAAGAGTTAGTTCATCAGCTTTGGCCAGAGACTTTCAATCTCATTTACCTATGATTGCATAGAATACTTCTCGTTTACTTTCGAGACAGTGAAGTCCTTCTTGGTAATCACCTCACATGCTACTTGTCCATTGAAACGCATTTCGAGGTCGGCCCCACCTTTTAATGGGTGAATTGGGCTTAACTACTCTAGTGACAAAATTCAACGTCACAAGCACACTGTGACCGTAACTCCTCAGGTCTAAGGCTCACGCATACCTTCATAATCAGTAATCCAATCATTGACAGTCACTGAGTAAAAACCCATGTGATCGGATTACTACGAGCCGTGTTCGAATACACTAATCTCATCAATGTATCTATGACACAAACTCCCACTATCCCATAGTGTTCGACTAGCACTCTTTTGTCAAAGTATGTGTCATACAAGTCTATATGAATCTCAATGCCCAATTGAGAATTTCTGACTTGCGAACTATTTAAGTGATCAAGTACCAAACCCTTCCAGTGCCCATCTTGTTAAGGAATGCGAAGGTTTGCCTTGACACACATGGACTTGTTGTTCATTTAAAACTTTATAGATGCCATCAAGAATTATACGAACAACATACTATTGGCTTTATATTAATTAAAGGTTGTACAATATAAACTCGTGCCTCATATTCTAACTCCTCGTTGGAATCGATGGCACATTCCCAACACTTAGAAGCATGGTTTTGTTTCTTGATCTACGGTCTATAGCTACAATTTGATTAGACTCCTGCCTCTAGATATCAAGCCAGAATAAGCCTTTGAAAAAAACCCGCTCCTTATAGTTGGGAAAGTGCCCTCGATGCCAACGAGAAGATTAGAATATGAGGCACTAATCTATATTGCACAATCTTAACTAATAGAAAGGCATTTGATATATTGTTCGTATAAGTCTTAATGGCATCTATAAGACTTGAATGAATAATAAGTCCATGTGAATCAAGGCAGACCTTCCACTCCTTATAGTAGTTAAAGAGATAGGCACTGGAAAGTTTGGTACTTGATCACTTAAATGGTTCGCAAGTCAGAGAATCTCAATTGGGTATTGAGATTCGTTTGGACTTGTATGACACGTGCTCTTACAGGGAGTGCCACTCGAACACTATGGGATAGTGGGAGTTTGTGTCATATATACATTGATGGGATTAATGTATTCGAACACGGCTCATAGTAATCCAATCACATGGATTTTTAAGCATTGACTGTCAATAATTGGATTACTAATTATGATAGTATGTGTGAGCCTTAGACCTGAGTAATCACATTGAAGATGTGCTTGTGACCTTAAGTCTGTCATTAGAATAGTTTGATCCAATTCACCCCTTAGTGGGGTGAACCTCGAAGTGCGGCTTGATGGGCAAGTGGCAGTCTTAACTGATTAGCAATAAGGAATTGACTTTCTCGAAAGTAAACGAGAAGTATCCTATGCGATCATGGGTAAATGAGATTAAAGTCTTTGGCCACAACTCATGAACTAACTCATGTTTGACACGGGCGTAGTTCTGTAATCTCATGTTACTATGATTCTTAGCAAAGCATCGAGTCCTATGAGTTTGACATCCCATGACTCTCACTCGATCGGGATACATCAGTGAAGGGCTTATACTCATACAGTATTCATAATCTAGAGGTTCGTAATGACATAGTCATTTCGGACTCAGTTGGGCTACGATGTGGGGTCACGGTATTGGCTAGGTGTCACCCACATCCTTTTATAATCGAGACGAACCTAGAGAGTCGCGCCATAAAAGGAATAGACCGGAAATTGAGTTTTGTATTTAGAGGTTGTTTTGGTAATTTGTCCTATAGTAGGACGAATTAATTAATTGAACGAACTAATCTAATTGTTTGTTTAATTGGATTAAACAATGATATATTAAATTATTTAATTTAACTAGTTAATTAACTGGGATAATTAAATATTTCAATTCGACCATTTATTTAATGTATATTTATTTAATTGGATTAAATGAAATATAATAAAATTAAGTCGACTAAATTGACTGGGTCAATTTAGCCCACATGGGGTGTCGAACGGGCCCTTAGGGGCATGTATCTGGGCTTAAGTTGGTGGATTATTTAATCCTCCAGGACAACCACTAGCGGATTAATTAATCCATTCAATAAAATAACACAATTGAGAATACTGAAATTCTCCACCAAAATACAAGACAATATATTCATATTATCTTTGCCTAGCCACCTCGGGAGATGATGATGAAGATTTTCAAAAGTCCGTTCCTACATGATGATCTAGAGACGGGATAATTAGACCGTTAAAGATTCGCGGGAATTATTAGAATTTGAAAAAGGTAAGTTTTTCGCATTCTTCGTTTTATGTTAAACTTAACAAAAATCCACAAATTGATCTTGGCTATTGGGAATCCGGATACGTTTTAAATTCCGCTGCTCAGGATACTAGAATTGCCAACAGTGGCATCAGAGCCAAATTTGTTGGTTTCGTTGATTTATTTACGTGATTATGCATGTTTATGGTTTGATTCATGTTTATTGCGTAATAATATGATTTGGAATCATGTAAAGAGATTGAAAAATCTGATTTTGTACAATTTGGAATCTGTAAAATTGTTTGATGATTTTGAATATGTATTAGGCTATCACAATCTGAAAAACAGAGATTCTGAAATATGGAATTTGAAATTTGCAATTCAGTTCAAACAATTGGGGATTTATCTTTTCTAACAAATCTAAAAATTTTGATTTTTGGTGTTGTTTCGCAAATCTAGAAATTTGAAATATTCTTGGTTTTTGAAACGAGGCTGAAATCTGAAGAACTTGACTGCGGCGTGGGGGCATATTTGATTTGCCATTGAGTATGCGAAACGCACTGCTCGTATAGCCGGAAAAAGCACTGAAATCGCGAGAAAGATGACCGAAAATTGCTGTGTTGGACGTTGAGTTTCCGGATTTGCGTCGAGAAGACACCGGAGATTGGAGATAGATTCAGCAATGTTAGAGGCATGCGAATAGCCACTATGATGAAGGTAGTTGTCGGGCTGAAGATGAAAACAATGGCTAGCGTCGCTACGGTCGCGATAGTCGTCACCGCATAGAACGTCTCTTGAAATCGTTGCTCAAGGTCGCCGGAAGTTGCCATGGAAAATTGCCACTGATTTAAGGGTGAAATACTCTTGAAAATCAAGTTTTTCGCGCAACTCCAGTGGTGGCGTTGGTCGGACTGGTTTCGGAAGATGGCGGCGGCGCTGGGCGCCGCAACCGTGACTGGCGACGGTGCCGGTGATGACAGCGCGAGGAGGAAGACGAGGCTACGAGCTGCTAGGGTAGTGGGTTGTGTTGTTTGGGCCAAGCCCAACACACATTCAATTTATGTATGTGGAGAGTCGCGCTATAAAAGGAATAGACCAGAAATCAAGTTTTGTATTTGGAGGGTATTTTGGTAATTTGACCTATAGTAGGATGAATCAATTAATTGGACGAACTAATTTAATTGGTTGTTTAATTGGATTAAACAATGGTAAATGAAATTATTTAATTTGAATAGTTAATTAACTGAGTTAATTAAATATTTCAATTGGAATATTAATTTAATGTATATTTATTTAATTGAATTAAATGAATATAATTAAATTAAGTGCACTAAATTGACTGGGTCAATTTAGCCCACATAGGGCGTCCAACGGGCCCTTATGGGCATGCATATGGGCTTAAGTTGGAGGACTATTTAATCCTCCAACACAAGCACCAGAGGATTAATTAATTCATTCAATAAAATAACACAATTGAGAATACTGAAATCTTCCACCAAAATGCAAGACAAAATATTCATATTATCTCTGCCTAGCCCCCTCGGGAGATGATGATGATGAAGATTTCCAAAAGTTCGTTCCTACGTGATGATCTAGAGACGGGATGATTGGACTGTTAATGATTTGCGGGGATTATTAGAATTAAAAAAAGGTAAGCTTTTCGCGTTCTTTGTTTTATGTTAAAATCAACGAAAATCCACAAATTGATCTTGGCTATTGGAAATTCGGATATATTTTAAATTCTGTTGCGCATGATACCAGGATTCCCAACACTTGCTCCTCCAAGGTGGCGACGACTAGGGTTTAGTGAGACGAGGGATTTTTCTCTCTTGCATTTTTTTAGGTTAAGACTTAAGTGTGTATTAGTGTAAGCTATTGAGGACTAAATAAATCATTAATCTCTAACCCTATACTACACGCTTATGGCTCCCCAGAAGTGGGCTAAGTTGGCCCAGTCAAGTTAGTCCACTTCAATTAATTACATTATACAATTAATCCAATTAATTATTTTATAAAATTTATACTAGATAATTGATTAATCCCATTAAGTAAATGCTAGATGATAAATTAACTCGATTAATTAGTCACTTAAATAAATAAATTTATTTTATTTAATCTGATTAAATAAATAAATTAATCTTTCTCATGTATATAATTTGTCTATCAAATGACGAATCACCAAAAAGCCCTTAAACAACACTAAGAGCTTTCCTGCTTATTCCTTATCGCACGACTCTCTAAGTTCGTCTCCCAATCGAGTATGAAATGACTATGTCATTACAAACTTCTAGATCATAAATACTCATGGAATATATCAAACTCATAGTATTCGATATTTGCAGTAAATCAAAGTAAGATGAATTACAAAACTACCCTTCATGTTCCACACGAGTTAGTTTATCTATTTTAGCCAAAAAATTATCATTTCATTTACCTATGATTGCACTGGATACATTCTCGTTTACACTCGAGACAATAAATCCCTTCTTGGCAGACACCTCACAATTGCTATTTGCCCACTTAGATTGCACTTCGAGGTTGACTCCACCAACGGGTGAGTTTAGTCTAACTACTCTAGTGACATATCCATTGTCAGAAGCACATTGTTCGTGACCCCTCATGTCTATGGCTCACTCATACCATTATTACCTGTAATCCAATTATTGACAAATACTAAGAAAATATACCTGTGATTAGATTATTACCAGCCGTGTTCGAATATATCAATTCAATTGATATATCTATGGCACAAGCTCCCACTATCTCTGAGTGCCTAACTGATACTCCTTATCAGAGCATGTGTCATAGAAGTCGAGTCCTAATGCCCAATTAAGACTCCTCGACCTGCGAACTCATTCTAAGTGAACAAGTACTATACCCTTCCAGAGCCCATCTCCTTATCTCAAAAGAGTAGAGAGTGTCATTTGAGTCACTTGGACTATATGTTCAACACTTATTAATGTAATAAAGATTTATATGAACAAAATATAAATCCCTTTCTATAAATAGATAAAAGTTTTGTACAATATAAAGTAGTGTCCTATACAATCTATCTCTTCGTTGGTATTAAGGGCACACACCTAACTTTAATAAAAACTAGAAGTCATAAATTAAATTAATCAATATTTTTTGATAAAAAAATTTGAATCATATTTTGGGCATGCTACACCGCCTATTGCACATTGACCTCCCACTAGTTTATACATATTTGTCTTTTCTTTGTCTAGTTTTTTTTTTTTTAAACAAGGTAATCATTTTCCATTCAACTTCAAAACAGCTTTACAGTTTCACCAGGCATACCTGGGGTTAGTTTTTATAAACTTTACATTGTATATTCTTCCAGACTTTCTCTACTAAACTATCCACATTGTTTTGGTCAACACAAAAAAATCGACTATTACGTTCTCTCCACAGAAAGTAGATAATCGCAGCGAACATTGCTCGCTGCCGTTGACTTAGCATAGTCTGCCCCTTACTTATTTTCATTGTCCAGGTCAGACACTCATCCCACTTGACATACCGATTTCTGATATTCATCTTTAACCAACTCTTCATCATAACTTCTCTTGCATACTCACATTCAAAGAAAATGTGGTTTCTGCTTTCCTCATGCCTTTGACACAATAAGCAGGTAGTATCCTCCATGTGTTGCCATGCGCTTATTCGATCTTTGGTTTTAAGTTTATTTAGCATAGCTAGCCAGACTATAAACCTGTGTCTCGCTATAGGGCCTTTCCCCCACACTATTGATTTCCACCCCACTTCCTCAAAGTGTTCCTTTATATGTGTGTAAGCTTTTTGTATTGAGAACTTTCCTTCCCGCCATTGATTTTGTACAATGTCTACTGCATCCAATAATTTGACCTTAATGACCATTAATTTCTTCCAATACCATGAATCACTCACCTTTGCTGCCATAGTCCAGATACTCTGTTGCAATGTTCCACACTTGCTTGAAGATTGCAGCCATATTCCACTGGGCCAGAGATACAATACCCAATCCCCCTTCTTGTTTAGGTAGACATATATTTATCCATTCTTTTCTAGTTTTCAAAAGGGTAAAATTGTCTTTTTACACATTTTGACGACTTTTTGGATCTCAAATTCTAACAGGGGGCCAGTCTCCTCGTAATATACAAAATAGCAAGGGGTTTTGGTAATTAGTACAAAAGTGAGAGGTTGAATGAAATTAACTATTCTTTCTTTTATAATCTGTCGTGTTCATTGTCCATTCTTACTTCAGGAATATTCTGCATTTCTCCTATTGTTGGAGCTCTAGACGAGCACTTTGAATTGTTTGTCTTAAAATCATAGTTTTATTTATACGGACGTGTGTATAAAAAATTCCCAAAAATATAACAGTGACATGAATTATATACTTTTGTATATATAAATGAAGTGAATTATAAAATGAAAATTTTAAATGCTGGACGGGGGTTAGAGTTGTTTCTATCTCATGCACTATAGTGACTCTACCTAGTTAATGCGCGGCCATTACAGAAAAGCAAAAAGAATTCTCTCAATTCAATACTGGTAATCAAAAATAAAATGGATTAATGCAAAAAAAACCCTGTGTTAATGTGAAATTGCAAAAAACCTCCCGTGTTAACGAAATAGGCTAAAAACCACCATGTGTTCTTAAAAAGTCTGCAAACAGTAGATTTTTGAAAAAAAAAAGCGTGATTTTTATGTTTTTCACCTTTAATGACATGTTTTTTTGTCATTTATACACTCTCCAAACAAAGAAACATGTTATTAAAGGTGAAAAACATGAAAAACACGCACTTTTTTTTTTCCAAAAATCCACTGTTTGCAGACTTTTTAAAAACACAGGGTGATTTTTAGCCTATTTCGTTAACACAGGATTTTTTTTTTTGCAATTTCACATTAACACGGCTTTTTTTTGCATTAATCCCAAAATAAAATAGAGATACTCATTTTTTTTCCCAAGTGCAGTGTCAGGTACAGTGAAACTTGTAGTAGTTATCCCCAGTAAAGGGAATCTCACTACCACATTATGTTCATTTCGTAAAACTGCGTTTAGAATATACACTCGAATTTGATCGTCGGAGTTCTACAAATAAAGTAGAAAAAAATTAAATCCTAATTACAACTGAATTAAGCATTCTAATTAGGGACGGATCTGGGAATGAACTCTTGGGGGGGGGGGTCGAATTACCATTAATATAATTGTTTTTGTCAATATTTATGAGTAAATCATCAAACTTGTTAGTTCTAATAGATAAGTAAAAACAAGTAATACATGTAAAAAAATTAACTTTCAAATAAATTTATAATAGTTTTAAAAATATATAAATGCTTCTTAAAAAAGATTATCGATATTGTGCACGGCGTCCAAACATGCTATAATATTCATCTATAATTTATTTATTAACGATAAAATATTCTTTTAGTATTTTTTTCATTCTACTTGATTCTATCTCCTTTTAATTGGAGTTAGTGACCTTGTCCAATTATTCGTAGATACAAGCAATAAATGTTAAAAAGTGCTTTGTTCATCGCAAATTAATGTACAAATAATTGACGTAAGAAAGTAACATTCAACCGCAAAAGTTTAACAATTTTATAATTACAAAATAATATAAAATAACAACTATTATTCTATTCACTAATATAATCAATTTACGTGACTACAAAATTTCAATCAATTCTTGAAAAGAATATAAATTGATAACTACTTATACTAATAGAATCACTTTACGCATACCTTATGGTAGATAAACTCTAAATAATTGAATGATGCTCGACTGTTTCTCTATCTGTAGATTTGTTGACATTTTATTTATTTTTCCTTCTCCAAAATCCTTCTTATATATTTTAGGAGAAGTGTTTGTTAATTCTAATACTAATAAGTGTAGAATAGAAGTTTTTTTTTTTAAAAAAAGGTAAAATGAATTATTTACAATTCAATTCTTTTTTTTTTTTTTGGTAATTGTCTTTTAATTAAAGCAAATTTAAATAAAAAGAACATAACCCAAAAAACAAAAAAATAATGAACTTATTTCCCAAATTTGTTGGAAATTGGATATGGGTCATGGGTCGCCCATGAGGGCTTGACCCTACCCATATTAATTTGAAAGAAAGAAAAGGAGGGAGTAGTTTTTTGTAGGATAAAACTACCCCAATTCCCTCCCTCTCTCACAAGTATTTCTTATGTTTGAAATAAGAAAAATAGAACAAGAAAGATAACTGAAAATTCGCAGCAAAATGGAGGGGTAAAATGCAATGGCATGAAAATCATATTTTGGTGTAATTCGAGAAAGAAGATTCACCATTTGAAGTTCTTGGATTGTGGATAGTCATCTCTCTCCCCGTGATTGAGATTGCAGACCTTATGGAGCGTCGAAGCCGTGTGGAAGAAGTGTGAAACAACCAAGTAAAGATCCGAATTCTGTAAGTGTTTATATATCGAATTCGCATGTTATATGTTATAAATTTCCGACATTGGTATCAGAGCGAGTTTGGTTGTATTCCAGACTTGCTTTCACACGAAAATTTGATATATTTATGGCTTGAAATGATGCTTTACCATGTTTCCCGTTTTTATGTAAGATATGGATCTATCAATGGTGATTTTGTCAAATGTTCATCTTATGCCATGAAATTGGAAATGTAGCATACCTAGACCATGTATAAACATTGTATGAAGTTATATATAAGCATGCTTGACATTTGATGCGGATTTGAGTTTTTATGGTGATTTTTTCAGTGACTTTAAATGTGATTTTGAACCCTGTTTTGTTGATGTTTTTTGTGTACATTTTATATGGTTAGAATCCTTATCTCAAGGGCTTTCCAACAATATATCTCATGTTCAAAACGGATTAGAAATGAGAGAGATATAGCCTCTCAAAGTTATGATCGCACAAGGATGATTCTGAAATTCTGAAATTACTAAAGAAGACGATGAACAGTAACTGATGACCAATCCCACTCGCGCGTACGGAGAGTGAAAACCCCTCCTTGTCTTAGACTGCTCGGAAAACAAAACGGAGACCATCGTTGGATTCGTTATAGTCGAAAATGGGGGGGGGGGGTAGCCAAAATGTCTAAGCCGGAAAACGAAGGTACGACGACGCGTGTGGAACACGCGCCGCCGCTGTCACACGCGCCCAAGCGCCTGGGTGGCGCGTGGGGGCGCGTGTGTGACCTCCCTGGGCCGTTTTGTGGCCGGAAAAATTTCTATACGGTCAGAAATATATTTTGGGAATTTTTGGATATTTAAATGAATTTTTCGAAGGAAAAAAATATTTTTTCTTTGATTTTTGAAATTAAAAATGATGAAAAATGATAGAAAAATATTTTTTGGACAAGAAAAATTCTGAATTTTTTTTAATTAATTTTCTGAAATTATTTCTCATGCCTTGGCTACCTAGAGGAAGAGTTTTGAACACTTTTTAATATTATGCTCATTTTTTGTTAAATGAATTTGGAATTGTTTTTTCCAAAATTAAAATTGTTTGAGCATAATTATTTTTTTTTGAAAGTGTTAAAATCTTCGAATCATATAAAGTATTATGATTGGCTTCGTGCCCAATCTAATAATAATTTTTTTTATTTTATTTTCATAGATGGCAAGATCCCAATTTACTTTTAACATCCTCCGGAGGGGAATTAGAGCGAGAAGAACTCGTGTGCATTTGGAAAAGTTAGAATTGCTGGGGCATTATAGAATGCGCCCCGAGCATTCTTTGTGTAAACATTTTAAGATAATGAAAATGAAGTACAAAGAGCTACTTCATTTGGGTCATTATTTTGGTGGTCCGGACCGAGAAAGAGAATTAAAGGAGAAATTCTCTAACTAAGTTTTGGAGAGGTGAATTTGATAGGTTTTACTCTGAAAATAAAGACAGAGATCTACGTCTCTTGAAGTCTTTATTGGTTAAAGTGTGGAAAGAGAGAGAGAGAGAGCTGGAATTCAAGACGAGAAAATTATTATCTTTGAGGATGAATAATGGTCCTCGACGTCTTTTTTGAAATTCTCTCCTAGAAACAGACTCTCGAATGGGATGATTAATATGGTTTCTCGTATGTATAGAATACTTAGAACTCGTTATGCTAGTGAATCATCTGCCTTGTGAAGTTATTTTCTTGTAGCATGTATATTTGTTTATGATACATATATGTTGTTTTCTTGTAGCTCATGTGCATATATTTATGAAATATGTAATGTCGGTTTTTAATATGACATTGAGTTTTGGTGATGTACATATACATGCTAGATGTGTTTTTTTCTTGTGTAACATGGTATGTTACTTATTATGAAATTAAGTGGGAGTTCGAAGGTTGATTCAAGTGAATTGAATCTTACCTAGAACTTTATGAGAGTTTTTTACTAGGAAATTAAATTTGTGATAATGAACATTTTGACACGGATGATGATTGGGCACTACGTGACTTTTCGAATCTGTACATTATGGTGAATTGTTATAAATGTTAATTTACTTAGTATGAAATCAGAGTTGAATAGATGGGCATGTATGATATCTCTAGTATGACCATGGAAACCAAAATCTCGTGAGTATTGAGATTTTAAGAATAGTACTAGATGAGTACTAATTAGTAGAAATTGTGACACGTAGTTTCATAATATTTTGGAATATGTAAAATCGAATTAGATACTCTAGAGGGTAATAACCAAATCATGTAAGACTTATAGTGAGTCTTCCTACTCAATATAAAAGATCAATGAGTTTATTATAAGTGGAAAGCAATGTCCACTACTTATGATATCTTTGTGAATTGTATGCTATATGATCTCATATGCGAATGAGAAATCATACTATTGATCTATAACTGGACCAAATGAGTAATACATTCGTAAAATTGAACTGAATTGGGATTGTTGACTTTAGTATTTGATGATTAGAAGTATACCCTAAATAAGAGAAAAATGAGTCGCTCTTTTTGAGGGTAATGCCGAATACTATTAGAAATTAAAGTCAACATACAATGACTTCTCTTATGAGAAGTGATGAGTTCAAGTTTTGTAGAATCTCTTTCTAATAATGAAGACATCTAAGGTCAAGTTTTTTTATTTATGAAAAGACTTTCATAGTCAGTGTTAGCCATTTTGTGTTTTGTACATAAGAGGCTTATTGATTCTATGATAATGACTTAGGACTTTGTGGCTGATCTGTTTTAAAAAGAATTTGAGATTCTTACATTAAATGAGATTAGAACAAAGAAAAAGTCATGAAAGAGACATATGATGAATCTAAGGAGAGCAAACTTAACCACTAATGTGAATAGTAGTGGGCTAAAGGTAAAAGTGCTATATTGATATACTTTTGGTCAATTTTACTCATGTATGCACTGAGTTGAAAACATAGCACTTATAGATGCTTATATAGTGCATCTTACATATTAAGCACTAAGATACTAAATCTTGTCCTATATGGATTTAGGTTTATGGTTATGTGAAACCAATTAAAAAGCGTTTGAAATTCTAAAAGGATCATTGGAAGTTGGTCTTCTGGATTGTTCTCCTGAGATTGTATTACTTTTGGATTTGAGTTTTAGACTTGGTTGGTATCTATAGAATAGATACAAAAAGTGGTGCTAGATATGTTCTTTCTTGCATGGTTTGAGGGTGAATATGTGCTCATTAAGTAATGTGAACAACCATGTATGCAATTTTTTTTTTTTTTTGCATACTTGGTTAAGTCATAATGAACTAAGACACTAAGCTAGTAAGAGAAACTCTCTGAATAACCTTCGTAGGTAGTTGTCAACCTGTGGTAAATCACATGTGACAATTCGGAGATGAATAAGTTGATCTTTCAGTGCAGTTAATTTTGTTAGACTTCTGTGATTTAATTAATATGGAGGTTGGAAAAATGAACCTCGTATTCCATTACTCCTTTACATACATTGATCTTGTCTATTTTGATTTATCCTAATATGAAACGTTAGAATGTTTCTTTGAAAATTATGAGAGAATCAAACTGATGAATTTATCTTTGAGAAGTTAAATTCAAAGGAACAATGTATCTGTATCTCGGAGATACGCAAATGATCTAAGGTGTATGTGTTCTAAGTGAACATGATGCGGTGGAAAATTAGTAAATCACAGAATGTCCGGAGAAGTTTTATTTGGATGCAGAATCTTGTAATTGCTAAACCTCAAGTCAGGTTTAATGATTCGTATAGTGGGTTTGAACCTTACAGATCACTTAAGAGAATTGTGTTCCCGAATTTGAGTGGGAGCATATTTATCATAGTGATTAAGTAAAACTCGAATTATAATTTTGTGATATTTGCTTAAATTTACTGATTCTAATAATGGCTACGTCCCTTATAGATCACTTATGAGAATCGTGTTCCCAAATTTGAGTGGGAGTAAATTTATCGTAGTGATCAAGTTAGTTGAATTCAAATTTTGTGCAAACACAAAATATTCTCCGGAAGATAAGATAGAATCTAATATAGTAAGACTCTGTCATGTTCTATTATCTGATAAGGCTGAATTAATGCAATGAAAGAATATTTATAGAAATTACTAAATCTATAAACATGTGTGACACCAATAACTCGTAACAATTGCTGAGGAGATGATAGTTGTCTGTGTGGCAGCAATTGCCCTCGTGGTAAGGTCGTAGCCAAAATGTGGTATTTCGACTTTCACATGGTTTAAAGATTTGAGTTGCATAGTTTCTCTTAGTTATAGTGTTATGAGTATGTTGTAGTCACCTAATTGTATATAATCAAGCCAAGTTTGGATGATGGTTCAACATCAAACGTGAGGATATTGAGAATTTTATGTGTTCTCGAAATCTACTAAGATGTTGATATTTAGATTTCGAGGTACAAAGCTCACCCAGTGGCAAATGGTGTATATATATACTTATGTGTGTTTATTGCTGGAGGTGATATTTTTTTGTTTATTATACTTTCTTGGTTATTATGGACATTTGAGATTTAGAATTATATCTAAATGAACACGAGACTACATTTCTTGATAGAGATGTAATTAAAAGGATATGCATGGGAATACCTTGAGGATTCCAGAGACAACGGTCAACTGGTAAAGTCTGTGAACTTATAACCTTTGGTGACTGGAATTTGTCTTCAAAATAATGGAGTATGAGATTTTAAGAATACATGATCTTATACATGTGTTTTCATCTTCATAGATGTAGACCATTATTTTGATGTCCGTAAGTTCATTGACATGCTTGAAATTCTATCTCTTTATTGGTAATGTCTTATTAGCTGAGATGAGAAGGAGTACATTAAGCCATTGAGAATATTTTTTTCTTTAACTTATGAAGTAGAGGACATGATGAGTAAAGTATTTGATTTGAGGTCATAATCCATGTAAATCGTTAATGATGAATCTTGCTCAGTGTCAAGATCCATGTTAGAGTTTTCTATAGTATGATTTCATAATGGATACTTATAAGCTCATCAATACTCCTATAGTATAAAGTTGTATCCTCAAAATGTGTCCAGAAAGTACAAATACAAAAGTCTAGACCACCATATTCCAATAGTTGTTCATTTTTTTTTATCTTGAAGTACAATGTGACTTGTACTTGCTCCAATACTTGATATGCCATGGGTCATAAGGTATTGTCCAATTCTAGTATGACGTATTGGACAATAGCTGGTAAACACTGCAAATGATTTCCTTAGTATGGAGGAAAGTTGTCGAAAGAATATACATATGTGGACTTGAGGAGGGGATTTGGATAAGTGTGAGTCTGCCTCTGAATTTGCTTCTATTTACAATGCTGACTCAAGAAGTAGCAAGAAGCAAACTTATGTCGCATTTGTACACAAATAAAATTTAATTTGTGGCATGTATATTTGCAGTGTAGGATAATGTTTGGTTGAATTTGTTTTATAGCATGTGGGAGTTGTACGCAGTTATGTGGGAGCTGTGATTATATATGTGTATATATATATTGTGATAAACAGCTAGCTAATGCTTACATAGAGGTCTTATTATTGACCCATTGCTGTAAAATCGAACATCGACACACAATATAATTTTGTGAGAGATATCATTGTAAACCAATGAGTGGTTTTACAATAAATGTATATGCATTTAGAAGTGGCTAAAGTTAGTGCTTGGCCTTAGCCTAGAGATATATTTGTTGGTCAAGTTAGATCTCTAGAATTGCGTAAAATGTGATCTCCTTTTTAACTAAAGGATGTTCATAGAGATTTATGCCCATAAATGTTTGACATTTGAGTGATGTGCTTTCTAAGCATGTATGTGATGATATGCACTCGATGTCTAAAGGTATGTCTGATAAGTTGAGATTGGCTCTCTCACACGAGCAATCGCCTCTGACATTGAGTAATGTGTAGAGATGAGACATTTTTGATTTTGTGGCACACGAAATCATACGTAGAAATGATTTCGCCTTGATTGATAATCAAGATAAGATTACTGTTATGAATTTATGTAATCGAAATGGATTCCCACCATCCATTGACTTATCTAGAAGCCAGATGTGAGTTTTCTTGAGATTGTTATTAATGGAGGACGAACAAGAAGAAAACTCAAGTTAAGTGTTGAGATACACTTGAACTAAGATCTGTACATTGTATTTGATTTGAATCATGACATACGCTTCCAAATAGGAAGAAAAACACTGTAGCACGTGTTTCATACCGCGTGTGCTATATGACCGTTGAAGTAATGAGAAAAATCCCTGCTTTCTCATTGTGTGAGACTCAAAGGTTAATGTAACCTAAATTATACCCTTATGACTTTCAACTATTTCTTACAGCTTTATTTTAGTGTTGCTACTTTAGCATATTACCAATAGCCATGAATGATTCGGCAATGCGGTATATGTCTAGGAAAGCAGCTATAATATAGTTGAGAGATTCTAGTGGGAAAGGAAGATTAACTTTGTCTGGCACATATTTTGTATTCACAGGCCGGCCAATTATGTCAAACTTAGTGTTTTAAACATAATGGTGAATACATAGAATTAAATAGAAGTCAAGTATGCTCTTGAATATTGTTTGAGGGACAAGAGATACGTTGACTTGTGTAGTAAAAAGATGTCTGGGGTATAGCGAGAAGTTGTCCTCATATTATTCGATATTGAGTTGCTATATATCCTTAACCGGTGTATAGCTCGAAGCTCATCATATATGCTCGCTGGTCACACGATCCATTTGCTTGTATGAAATTGTGAATATGTTGTTACGGTTACACCAGATGTATGTCTAGCCCTCATGTGCGAGTGGGAGATGTTGGAAATTGGATATGGGTCATGGGTCGCCCATGAGGGCTTGACCCTACCCATATTAATTTGAAAGAAAGAAAAGGAGGGAGTAGTTTTTTGTAGGATAAAACTACCCCAATTCCCTCCCTCTCTCATAAGTATTTCTTATGTTTGAAATAAGAAAAATAGAACAAGAAAGATAATTGAAAATTCGCAGCAAAATGGAGGGGTAAAATGCAATGGCATGAAAATCATATTTTGGTGTAATTCGAGAAAGAAGATTCACCATTTGAAGTTCTTGGATTGTGGATAGTCATCTCTCTCCCCGTGATTGAGATTGCAGACCTTATGGAGCGTCGAAGCCGTGTGGAAAAAGTGTGAAACAACCAAGTAAAGATCCGAATTCTGTAAGTGTTTATATATCAAATTCGCATGTTATATGTTATAAATTTCCGACAAAATTAATAATAGATGTGCACTGTGCACATTTCCTAATTACAAGAAGCACACTAAAATTGGTAAAAAAAAGTTTATTTTACAAAACTAGTAGCGTTGACCATATGAAGATTGGAATCCTGACCCCACTAGCTTACAAACTCATCCTCTTGCCAACTGCACTATAAGTGCACCTAATTGTCTTGCACAACGCAAATATATATATTTATTTTTTGCGGGGCCAAACCATATATACATACTTATCTTATAAAAAAAAATTGAAATCTCGGGGGACCGGGGCCCCACCAGGCCCCCTTAAATTCGTCCTTGATTCTAATATGGTCATCATAGACTATCAAACACTGATATAAACCATGAACATTATATTTTCAACCAAATTCGAACTTGTAACATTGAAGTAAATAAACGACTTCTCCCAATGGTCGTGTAGGCAGACATGTAGTCTTTTAATCACAACCAGATAAACTGATCATGTTCTTCTGCGTTTGTGTTTCAAATTACATTCTATGTGTTGCCCAGACTAGCACGAGTTTCCTGATTCAACATATTAAAGAATCAACCATGCAGAACTGTTAACGTGTCGATTAACCAATGCTATTTAGGCACAACTACCACAATGCGTAGCAAAACTTTATAGTACATGCCTATAGTTATAGATATATATAATTCCTTAATGCAGAAGATAATAAATTTTAAAAAAATCACGTACAGACTGTACAATTCGAAGATGTTGATAGTTGGGACGTCCTTGGACTTTAATGCCATCATATATATATATATATATATATATATTGTAGTTGAAATTAAATGCTGTCATCGATAGAGGCGGCTGGAGTATGTTTTTCAGTAATGTCATTCCAACAACTCCGCCGCCACCGATTTGGAATCATACAATCTACTCCATTGTTGGAGATATTTTGACAGCAAGAGCAATCTATATATTTTTTTCTTTCTTTTTCTAAAAAGAGTGTGGTGGCAAAATGATTCCCAACTCATGGTTGAAATCAAATCCAATTAATTTTGAGTTGGGTTGATGGCATAGATCTTCTTCCTTGGGTTTGGTTGGTTTCTATTGTGCTTTATTGGATCGGGGTTCCACCTCGATTTCAATTGGTTCCATATTAGTTCTGAACTGGTTACAAGTTGTGTTAGACCCAATCTTAACAAAACATAATTAATGTTAATTTGATTAAACAAAATTTATTTTGCTCACAAGTAATCAAGTTACTAATCAACAACAATAACCAAATTAATCCTACTTTAATTTCTTTGAATGCTAATAAGACTCGAAAAAAGTTTATATCAATCTAAAACATCTAGATTTATGAATTTATGTTGTGTTTTACACTTTACACTAAGTATGTATTTGGTATTGATACAATAAATCAGATTTTTTATTATTTCATTTTTTTAACATCTTGTTTTCTATTCTATATATTATATTTGGTTACTTATTCTAATTTTTTGGGGTCAAAGTAAAACATTGACCAAATTACAGCATTGCCAAACATAGTAGTACATCAATGCTACAAGCATACAATCCAGATTTGTAAATCTGGCACACAACATCCTCTATTGCAAAATCGTATTGCACTTCCCATTGCATTTGTTTTTATGCATGACAAGTGTATAAATATTTTCCTTAAATATACAAGTGATTTGAATGTTGTATACTTATCATGTATTGAAAACAATGCAATAGAAGATGCAACACTATTTGAAATAGAGGATCCAAATTGTAAATCTAGGGTGTGAATCGTATTAGGGCAACGAGTTTGCTTACTGTTACTCGAAAATATATTAAATCTACCGAAATTAAACACATATAATTGATTGAATAAATAAACTAATTTACTTTAGCTTAATTTATGGACAGTTGATTTGATATACAAATGGTATAATTAAATAGGTTCCTCCCTTCAAGGCATCTCTTCAATATAGTTCTAACTCTTGTTCAACCCAATAAGCTTTAATATTCATTAATATTACACATTTAATTATTTTATCAAATAGACTTTAACTTTGACAAAATAATAAGATTTAATTTAATATATGGGTCATAGTATTTCTTACATTCTCCCACTTGGCTCATATAGTTCCTTTTATGATTTAGAATAAACATAATGCGCACTATAATATTATTCTAAATCTTTCATAAAATATTGGCTAAATCCTTATACCATGACGATTAAGTCAAAATTAATGTGAGTCATGGTGGTTGTTGGTCATTTAGCTCGACATAGTCCCTTCCATGTACGACGACATCAATTCCTAATTAATCATAATTGTTAATGAAGAAACTAACGGTCCAACTTTAATGTCTTTATTTAAGACTACTCCTGCTATCATGCTTCTATTCAATAATGTATACATTAATATAGAAAAACAGGAGATTTCAAAAACACTTGATTGAGCTCAAGAGTATAAAACACAATCACTTAAGATGCATAACATAATTTAACTGTGACGTCCTATAATGTCCATTCTTTTAATATGCTCATTCATATTTTGGGTGGTAATCTATAATGCCATTTCTTTTGATATGCTCATTAATATCTTCGTTAGATGGTGCTAGTATGTTCCATTGATATTCTTTGTTTCTAAATTCTTTTGTAACGATATACATAATTTTTTATGCATAGCACCTTTAAAATACTTGTCGTTCGTTCAAAAGAAGATTATGATCCAATACAAGTTCGAAGATTCATCAAACTCTCAACATCACATGCATAATGAATTCTTTTATTTGTTCTAGTTCCAATTCATGTTTGTAAAAGAGTTAGTGGTCGGCGCCAATTATTTAGGCTCCATTCTCGAGGTACTCTATGACAATCTTACTATAATAAGTCATATCTTTTATGGCATTCTTTATTCTTAAACTATCTTTATATGCTTAGAACGAAGTTCTTTGAATCACACATGACTATGGGACATCTTCGGATATCGGGAATGACAATGATGGAATATGTCTCCAAGGTTGTGATTCTTTAAGGGTCCAAGTCGTTAATGTTAGGAATCCCGTACAGGAAAACAGAGAATTGCAGCGGAAGATTCAAGGATTCCTACCAGTAGATCATAGAAATAGATCTGATGATTTTTTCATGGGTTTCGCGAAATTTAGAACGATTAATAAACATACCCTTTTGATTCGTTTATTGGTTCTGCAGAACAACAATCCTCCAAGGGCTCCTGTCTCTAAAACTTCACGCGAAATGAGCCTTTCAAAGATCCCGAAACTCTTCCTTCTTTGCAGTAGTGGACGGCTAGAGAGGAGAGAGGGGAGAGAGTTCTTTTCTTTTTGTGTTGTGTAATGTTATCTTGTCACTTTCTTTCTTAGGGTTTGTTTCACTGTAGGAGTCCTATTTAAACTTAAGTAGCTTGTGGAACAAGTTGGAGGCTACTCCAAAACCCTAAGTGGCCGCCCCTCCTAGGGCTTCCTTGGACTGGGTGGGCTTTTAATTGGCTTGTCTAATTTCTAGCCCATCTGTATATATTTAAATTTAAATTCTAATTTAAATATAATATATACTTTTAATTAATTCCAATTAATTAATGCACTAATCAAATAATTTATTTTAATCCAATTAAATTAAATATTTAATTAATTAATTTAATCTAATTAAATTAATCAGTCCATTTAATTCTTTCTAAAAGATTTACACAAAAAGATACATCCCGCTCGTTTCTTATAGCGCGACTCTTTAGGTTCGTCTCAATTGGCAAAGGGAGGAATTACCTAAGGATGTGAGTGTCACCAAGCTAATCCCGTGGACTCACATCGTAACCCAATTGAGTACAAAATAAATGAATCATTTTACGAACCTCTTGATCATAAATGCCGTATGAGTATAAGCCCTTCCCTGACGTATCCCGATCAAGTGAGAGTCATGAAAAATGTCAAACTCACTAAACTTGATACTATGCATTAGATTATAGCATAATGAAATTACTAAACTACCCTCAATGTCCCACATGAGTTAGTTGTCATGCTTTGGCCAAAGACTTATAATTTCATTAGCCTATAATCGCACAGGATACTTTCTCATTTACTATCGAGACAGTGAATCCCATCTTGGCGATCACTGATCAACTGCTACTTATCTCATTGATATCGCACTTCGAGGTCGACCCCACCGACGGGTGATATGGGCCTAACTACTCTGGTAACAGATCTAATAATACAAGCACATTGATCATGAACCCTCAGGTCTAAGGCTCACGCATACTATTACAATCAGTAATCCAATCATTGACAGTCATTGAGTAAATACCCATGTGATCGGATTACTACGAGCCGTGTTCGAATATGTCAATTCCATTGACACATCTATGATACTTGCTCCCACTACCCTATAGTGTTCGACTGGCACTCATCGTCAGAGCATGTGTCATACAAGTCGAATCTTAATGCCCAATTAAGATTCTTTGACTTGCGAACCCTTTTAAGTGATAAGGTGTAAGACTCTTCCCATGCCACGTCTTTATTCCATAATGGGCAAAGAGTCAAACCTTTATTCACATGGACTATATGTTCAATACTTATTTAGATGCCATAAAGATTTATATGAACAAAATGTAGATGCCTTTATTAATATCGTTCTAATAGTTTGTACAACATAATAAGATACCCTAATCTAACTATTTGTCCTCATTGGCATCTAGGGCATATACCTAACAATCTCCAACTTGCACTTAATGCCAATCGCTTTGGTATCTTATACCCATCTTCTCAAGATGTTGCTTTAGCACCGCCTGCGCTAATAGCTTAGTGAGCGGGTCAGCTATGTTATACGCTGAGGCTATTTTCTGCACGGCGATGTCGCCTCTTCCAACGATTTCTCGAATTATGTGATATCTCCTCTCTATGTGTTTGGATTTGTTGTGAGACCTTGATTCCTTTGCTTGCGCGATGGCTCTGTTGTTGTCACACCATAGTGGCAACGGAAGCTCCATGCTAGGAACAACTTGAAGTTCAGTAATGAACTTCTTCATCCAAACAGCCTCCTTGGCTGCCTCCGAGGCTGCCATATATTCAGCTTCGGTGGTCGAATCGGCAGTTGTGCTTTTGCTTGGAACTTTTCCAAGACACTGCTCCACCGTTCAAAGTGAATATGAACCCAGAAGTGGATTTTCGGTCATCGATGCCAGATTCGAAATCTGAATCAGTATAACCATCCACTTTCATTTCTCCATTGCCATATGTGAGGATCATATCTTTAGTTCTTCTCAAGTACTTTAAGATTGATTTCACGGCCATCCAATGTTCTTTGCCTGGGTTAGTGATAAGTGCAATATTTATATATTTTATTACCTCTATCTTTAGCATTTTATTGTGATTATATGGCTATTGGAACTGATTTTATCTCATTTTGTGATTTGACCAAGAGTTGAAGTGCAAAATATCAATTTCAATCAAAATGACAGATTTGGCGATGTTTCGGAAATATTAATATATCTGGAGATGCAGACATTAGTTTCTATTGAATTTTATCTAGTTGGAAAGCTAAGACAAAGGCCTATATTTCTTATGAAGACGTCCAGACCCAGTTCGGAAGTTAAAGGGCTCGAAAGTGTTGAAGAATTTAATGAAGATTTCTGTTCTGGACTGGACTGGAATGCGCAGCTTTGGTGAAAAATTCATAACTAGAGTTATGTGTCTTGGATTCAGTCAAGGCCAGTTGGAAATGAAAGCTAACACATAAAGCTACAAATGTCTAGAAGGAGTCAAAGTCAGATTCGATGAATTAGAGGTGAAAAATCAGAATGTAAAGAGAAGAATATATTCTCCATGCTTTGATGTTAAAGGGAAGAATATATTCTCCATATCTTGATAAAGGAAGAGGGAATATATTCTCTCTATGATTATGTCATCTTTTCATTGCCTATATATATGTCTTGCAAGAGTTGAAGAAGAACAACAAAAACAAGAAGAAAACAAAGAGAAGAGAGTTAGAAAAATAGTATTTTCAAGTTTTATGCTTACAATTATGAGTAGCTAAGTTTTTATTTCGATTCAAGGGAGTTCATTTTGATTCACATGTTGTGAGACACGGAGCTTCATCTATCTATCTACGGTTTGATTATCTTTTGTTTCTTATTCTTAATGTTCATGCTTGTTTAGATAATAATCTAAGGTGCACATTAGTTGATTATCTATTACAATCTATTGCTAACAAATCTTTATAATCCGTAATTGTTATGTTTGATTTGTGCATGTAGAAATTAGGTTTTCATGATTAGGATCCCAATTTTCGTTGATAACCTAAGGGAAACATTAGAGTAAATTAAATAGTTGGCGCTTGCTTAAACTATTGTTTATCCTTAGTCGCTTCTAATTCGTTATGCTATTATTAACATGATTAGGATTGCTTAATACCGAGTCAGTTGATAATAAGAATTTAACCGGGTGCTGGGCTTTGGTTAATGATATACGGAAGTTAATAGGGATATAAATAGCTGGTTATTTATGTTCTTGGCTAAGTAATCAAAGAATAGATAGTATTTTAGGTGTCTATGATCAACTTGAATTGAAGAACGAACTATCCTTGAATCGATGCTTTACATTTATTGAACTTCCTATTTAATTCCTGTCATTATTAATTCATCAAACAAACCTCCCCATTGAATATTATTTTGATCAACCAATCTCTAGGGTTCGACCTGGACTTACGAGTACTACAAATTCTTGTGAGAACAGTAATTATATTTTGGTGCATTCGACACGTACCAAAATTTGGCGCCGTTGCCAGGGATTGGTTTTCGGTCAAAATTTTATTTTATTCTAATTATTATTGTAATATATATAGGCTGTTAGATTTATATATTTCTTAGTTTTAAGTTTTATTGACTAGTTTTAAGTTTTATTGACTCGAATTCCTAGGACATAGGTGGCTTCTCCTAAGTCTTTCATGGAGAATGTGCTTGAAAGCCATGTCTTAACTGAAGTTAGCAAACTTGTATCATTCCCTATAAGTAGAATGTCGTCCATGTATAGTACCAGGAATGATATCTTGCTCCCACTGACCTTTTTATAGACACATGGTTCATCCTCATTTTTGATAAAGCCATTGTTTCGTACTTCTTCATCAAAATGAAGGTACCAACTGCGAGAGGCCTGCTTCAGTCCATAAATGGACCTATTTAACTTGCAGACCATATGAGAATCGGTATTGGATAGAAAACCTTTCGGCTGCTCCATATAGATATCCTCCTCGAGGAATCCATTTAGGAAGGCGATTTTCACATCCATTTGCCAGATCTCATAATCCAGGTATGCAGCTATTGAAAGTAGAATTCTAATAGATTTGATCATAGCTACTGGTGAAAAGGTTTCCTCATAGTCAATGCCCTCCTTCTAACTATACCCTTTCACCACTAGCCTGGCCTTATAGGTATCCACCTTGCCATCCGGACCTATCTTTCTCTTATAGATCCATTTGCATCCAATAGGTACAATACCTTTGGGAGGATCTACTAGATTTCAGACTTGGTTCGAATACATCGAATCCATTTCCAATTTCATAGCTTCATGCCATTTTGCAGAATCCATATCCATCATTGCCTGGTCATAACTAGAGGGATTATCTTCATGATTTCCTTCTGCTACTGCATGCAAATTATGCTCTCCTTGTAGCAGAGAACCATATCTCGCAGGCGGTTGAGATACTTTAGTAGACCTGCGCACTGATGGTTGTGTCGTTTCTGGGTTGGGTTGGGTCTCTTGAACAGTGTCTTCCACAGGGGATTCATTTTGTTCTTGTAGAACAATACTTCTACCAGCTCCTCCTTCTCGAATGAATTCTTCTTCGACAAAGATTGCCTGTAAGGTGACAATGATTCTCTGATCATCGGGAGGTAGAAAAGGTATCCCATGGTATCCTCGGGATATCCAACGAATCGCCCTTTCATGGACCTAGCCTCCAATTTCTCTGCCTTGGTCTTTTTTACGTAAGCTGGGCAACTCCATATTCTTATGTGTTTCAGATTAGGCTTCCTTCCACGCCATATCTGATACGGTGTTCTAGGAACAGATTTAGAGGGACATCTATTCAGAATGTGAGTTGCTGTAAGCGACGCGTGTCCCCACAATGAAATGGGCAAATCTGTGTAGCTGAGCATGGATCGAACCATGTCCAACAGTGTTCGATTCCTTCGTTCTGCTATGCCATTTAATTGTGGAGTTGCTGAAGGAGTAAGCTGTAACAGTATGCCATGTTCCCGAAGGAACTGGTCAAACTCCGCATTCATATACTCGCCACCGCTGTCAGACCGAAGTGTCTTGATATGATGTCCGATTTGGTTTTCGACTAAAGTCTTGAATTCAATGAATTTCTCCAATGATTCAGACTTGTACTTCATTAAATACATGTAGCCATACCTAGAATGGTCATCAGTAAATGTGATGAAGTACTAAAAACCACCGCGGGCCATATTTCCAAATGGTCTGCACACATCAGTATGAACTAGACCTAAGACTTCTATGTCTCTTTCAAAATTCCCTGTGAAGGGGGACTTGGTCATCTTGCCTTGGATACAAGACTCACAAGTGGGACAGGGATCTGATCCCAATGAGTCTATGACTCCATCCTTTTCTAACTCGTGTAGTCTTTGGTCCCCGACATGACCTAGTCTTAAGTGCCATAGCTGTCTCAAGTTTGTATCATATATTTTGCGTTTTTTTGTTACAACATTAACATTACAATCATTTTGGACATTAATATAATATAAACCATTTATTAAAGACGCATTGCCAACACATTCATTTCTAAAATAAATGTCACAAGAATTGTTCATAAAGGAAAATAAATAACCTTTCCTGACTAAAACAGGAATTGAAACAATATTCTTAAGCCCGTTGGGCAAAATAAGGCAATTGTCTAAATATAATAAATGTCCAAAAGATAAACTAAGGGAAGTGGTGCCAATGTGTGAGGCTGCTACACTATGACCGCTGCCAACATTGATCATCACTTCTCCATGCTCCAGCTTCTTACTTCTTTCCAGCTCCTGATTTATAACACATATGTGAGCACTAGCCCCAGAGTCTAGAATCCAAGAAGTTGAAAATATGGTAACAGAACAATTTATCTCTAAAACATTAAGTTCTATACCTGAAGTAATTTCTGCATTCAACATGGGACATTCACGTTTCCAATGCCCCATCTGTTTGTCCCAAGTGGTATACGAAAGGGTTTAAAAAGGGGGGGGGGGGAGTTGAATAGACCCTGAAGTCTTTTTCAACTTCAAAAAGTTTTTCGTATTAAAATGATTTTGGACGCTTGAAATGTAGATGCTTGACTGAGCGTTTACTTGAAATATAGACGCTTAGGCTAAGCGTCTGATGAAAACTATTTTTAGAAAGTTAACTTAGACTTCAAGATTTGAATACTTTAACCAAGTAGGTTTAAGCGTTAAGTTCTTTAATCAGTGTTAGCACATCGGAATAATTTTAGAGTCTTCTCTTTTGGAAATCTTTAGCGTCACAAGTTGTTTCTTAGTTGCTTAGCGTTTGATTGTGTTTTACTTAATCAATTTATGCAATGATATGATAGATAAGAGAATTGACTGTAAAGTAAAAGACACAATATTTGTAAGGTTCGTTGGGTGGTGTAATCCCAACTACGTCCTTCTTCTCCTTGAACACTTGGATGCAATCCACTAAAATGATTCTCAAAGAATCACACAGAATCTTCTACAAATTAGGGAGAGATAGATGTCGATGACTTGAGCTCCTTGATCACACAGATTTCTGCTCCAAATCACTTCAATCCCCTTGCTTCTTTCACCCAGAAATAATGCAAGTATCCAACTTTGACTTTACACAGATCACGAGGCTTGGATGGGGTTTTCTAAACGGTTTGTTTGATTTTGATGAAGTTCAAACAATTGAAAATATCTCAATAGTAATGTGGTTTCTTCGAAAAGAATGTTTGAGATATTGGTTGACTGTCTCAGGAATTAAAGGAAAGCAAAGAAAATGTTTTCTTGAATATTCTGGCTTTTCTGAAAGTTTAAGGAATGAAACTTCAATGCATTAGCAATTTGGCTTAGAAATTGATTGTGTATTTGACTTGTTGTTGAAGTCCTATTTATAGGCATTCTTGGAGAAAGTGTCCATTTGACACATGCACAGAAGCGTGTCTCTCACTTCCGCGAGTGAACAACTTTTGTCCTTTTTCCTGAAAATCTACTGCACAAAAGTTGGTGCTGCAGTCTATGAATAGTTGACAGTCCAATAGGGTGGCTTCTCCATACGTCTGAAAGTGCTTATCACATTTAATGCTCTTATCAGCATTTAATGCATTTGAATTAAATGCCCGTTGGCACTTAATGCATTGAGAATATTTGCATTAAACTCCTTCCGGACTTAGAAATAGATTCAGGTGAAATCAGTCATTGATGGACGCTTATCCATCCTTGAATCATTTCTGTCCTATAAGGTGACACTTGATATAGCTGGTTATTTGGACGCTTGGAGACTTAGACTTTAGGCGCTTGAGTCTTCAAACTTTACCACTGATAAACTCACTCAGAAATTATCAGACGCTCAGCCTAAGACTACTTAGCTTAACAATCTAGAATAAAAACAAAACAATGCCTATAAAGCCTATTACAAATCTAACGCTTCAAAGCTTATACATGATTTCTACTAAAATCAAGCTTACATATTTTGGGGTCTAACATAAAGTCCTAATTGTCATCATCAAAACATCTAACAAGAAATTCCTAACAATTTCTCCCTTTTTGATGATTGCAATACTTACTCTTTTATAGTTCAAGAGTTAGACAGCCAAATAAAAGTTAGCTTTGGTTAGATAACGTTAGTAAAAGTTAGTTACGCTTCAACGAGATGTTTCAACTGAAAAATGCATTTTATATATATCAATGATTACACGCATTTTTACAACTGAACAAAAAATTTCATGCGAGACAAGAATATAGATAATGTAAATCAAAGAAACCTTAGTGACTTGGTCTAACTTTGTATCACTTGGGCATTTCAGCTCGGATAGCTTCAGTTAGGTTATCTTCCAAAGTCATCATCGCTTCATGATCTTTGTCGATTATGAGCTTATTTTCTTCCTTTTGTCTCTTCTTGAAAGCAGCAAAGTGCTTGTCCCAATCAGTTGGGTCAATACCAATATACCTTAGGAAAATTCTGAAAGTTCAGTTGAAGTCAGACATCTGCCTCTCTTCAGCTAAAATTCTCGGATCTGTAGGTTCTGGAATAGATGATCTTTGAAGAGGGATGTCAAACTGTTCAAGCAGTGCCCGAGAAGGTATTGGTAGATTTGGATACAGTGCTCTTGGAGGTTCTCTTAGCGTTCTACTAGGCGCTCCAGCAGAATCACTTATCCCAATAGCAGTTATCCAAGATGGAAGACTTAGAACAGAAGGAGGAGATAGTAGTTGACGCTTCGAAGGCGGAGGAGGTTCTTGAGTATTTGAACTGGACACTCTCCTCAGCTTTCCTTTCCTTTCCTCTTCCCCCTTATTGCCATCATCACTCTTCAGAAAATGTTCTGTGAGTAAACTGACCTAATGAGTAATTTGAGACATAGAATCTGTAAGATCATCCAGACTCTTGTCGAAATGTTCCTGCAAAGCGAGGATCTTAGCGCTGGTAGCATCATTCAATGAGGTCTCTAAGGAGTCTATACGCTTTTCAAATTGTTCTTTCAGGGCTAGTTGGTTGGCTCAAGTAGCGTCACTCATTTCTTGAAATTCTTTTTGACACTCACCAACAGCCGCTTGAGCAGAACCTTTCATATGACCTATTTGAGCGTTCAGGATTTGGGATTTAATCTTTGCTAAATTGGCTTAATCCAGTGAAGAGATTCTTCATTCTGAGTAGCGTGACTGCTTATCTCCTCCAATACAGATTTTAGCAAAGGTCCAAACGTTTGACTCACATCCGATGGAAGTGCTTGAGGAGCCGGTCGCTTGAATCTGGACGTATGCTTGAGTGAATCAAGAGAAGCTTGATATGTAGGATCAAAAATTGTACCGTGTACATCAATTGAGAGATCCTCTGCAATATCAGCAGCAACAGAATCAACGAATTCAGGAGCGTCAGAAATATCCTCTGGTGGAGACGCTTGAACTGGTTCTTCAGCAGACGCTGGAATACTTGCTATTTATGCTGGTTCAAACACTTCAACCATCTTAGTAGATTCATCTTCAAGCACTGACTCTGGTTGGCAAAAATCATAGAATTGGAAGTTTTAATTTGCTGCATCGGCAAAAGAATTAGAAGCGGCTTCCAGAAATTCAGTCAGATGTTGAAGAGGAAGGCAAGTACCTTGAATGAATGTGCGAAGTGGACTATCTATGGCCCTGATGTATATGGGACCAATGATATCCAGCACATGATTTGGGAAGACTTTGGACGGCGTTTGGCAGATAGAGAAAATTGCATCTGGGCAGTAATCTCTAGAAAATCCAATCAATCTATATGTTGGAAGATGTTGGAGACGTCGAGATTAAGGTACGTACGAATTATAGTATTCTTCTAGATAAGGATAGATAGCTTGAGCCAGTCCCTGATTACTTTCCAGCAGTGAGAGGACAAACTCATAGTGATTGAGTACCTCTTTGCGAATAGAAAGGAGCAATGGATATCCTCGAAATGAGTAGAGTACTGAGCCGTTCCATTATCTGAGATTTGCAGTGACGATGCTGTCAAAAAGAGATAGGGGAGTCATAATCTTCACCATCAATCTAAGATTATCTTCGCAGTGGCTTGGAGCGAGATTCAAGCAAGATACAGAAGAACTGCCACTGGTAGATGTTTGAGCGTTGAAATGGAGAGGAGTAATGGACAATCTCGAATGATTGGGAGCTTAAGAACAGGTCCAACTCACTGTTGACGCTTCGTTAGGCAATACTTGGCGAATTGACGCTTCTTGTCATGCATGCCTATGCCAAATAAGTGGGGAGCTTGAACTAATTTTGTGAAAGTATATCGATGACCTACATACGCTTCGACCCAGTTGACTTCAGTCAAACAGTAGTCTGGTCCAGTGTTGACTATAGCTCGAATGCCTTCATGATGAGTATCTCTGATAGATTCAAAGCGATATCTATCAGTCTGATAGTTGGCATGCCAGACGCTGTCAAAGTATGCATCAGCATCAGTCTGGAGCAAATTCGTCAGAGATTCGAGACGCTCACCGGCATAAACCCCTTTATTCTTCCACAGTTGAAGAGGATTGGTAGACTTCTTGTTCTCAGCACTATTTTCTATAAGAGGAAAATGTGTGTAACCTTCTTTGTTTAAGACTTTCTCGGAAGGGTTGAGAAACTCTGGGCGAAAAGGATCATATACTCTATTGTTGTAGTCTCTCAGAGCAAAACTAGTTGACTTACTGTGCCCATATTCTAGGTAGTAGGCCAAATCCACATTGTACCTAGAAGTTCTACCTCCTTGCCTAGCGGTTAACACTATATCCCTGATCTTATTGTCAGTGTCAATCAGCTGAGCAATCTCATTCTCAGCAGCAATGTATCTTTCTTCATTATAGCCAGCAGGAATGAAATCTTTTTCGAGCGCTGGGGGCATATAGTTGATTGAATGATCAATCGTCTTCAGCGTGTCCAGCTTGAAGAAGTGCCTTGGCTTTGGAACGTCTTCAGCAACGCTCTGACCTTCTGAGCATGCCTCTGTTATAGCCGAAATAGGAATTGATGTTTGAACCTCTTTGGGAGCAGGTTCCTCAGTTGCAATTGTAGCAGCTTCTGTGGCAACGTCTTTGGCAATAGCCACAACTTCTGTCATCTCAACATCTAAGTGGACGTCTGTTGATGCTTCAGCAGCAGTTGAAACTAAAGCTGTAATACATGAACTATCCTCTATAAGAGCAGGATCTTCTACAGTTGTAGGAATAGAAATGCTGTGGGAAGAAATAAACTTACCCTGAGAACTTGTCTCAACAGCAATTTGAGCGCTTGGCTCATCCGCAATTTGAGCGCTTAGCTCAACAGCAGTAGCTTGAGAGCTTGGCTCAATCGTCTCAGGCTTCTCAGGAACAGATGCAGCTTGACGCTTGCTTGTCCTGGGACGCTTAAAGATCTTCTTTACATTGATTCGTTCAATGAGCATGAGCTTTTGAGCGGGAGGAGCAACAGCTAGTTCCTCAAAGTCTATTTGTTTAATGATGCCTTCCAGCTTTCTCCACTTGAGGGTTAACTTGTCCTCTGCATCCTCATCAGTTTCCTCATCACTCTTTTGGGGAGAGGGAACAACTTGAGCCTTGGGCTTTCTGGGAGCCCTCTTCTTTGTTGCAGCCGGATGCTTCATGGCTTCTTCTAGAACTGGATGCTCAGCTTCCTCATCGGACGCTTGACGTACTTCCAGATGCTCAGATACTGGCCTAGCAGCACCACCAACTTTGGGAGGATTGAAGAGATAACTCAGAATCCTTTTTCCCAGCAACTTGGTCTTATTCAGCGATTGACCAGACGAGTATATACACTCTGAGTTGTACAGAAGGTCACTCAGAACAAGCCTATAAGGTTTATTCGGGGCGCTTAAACAGTCCCGAAACCTTCCAAAAATATACTCACTCCAGTTGATCTTGATGTTGAGGAGTATCTCCGTCATCATCTGAAATTGTACTGGGTTTAACTCATCAAAGGTACCCACTCTGCATTCTATGATCTTGCTGCAGAAATTAGCCAACAGTCGGTATTTAGATACCAGTTCTTTCTTTTTGAAATACTGTGTGTAGGGTACACCGTCGTAAGCACTCATGGTTGTCCATGCTTCCTTGATTTGATCCAAAGTAACGCAGTCCAATGCCTTACCCTCATTTGGGAGTTTGGAGTTCTTGGCAATAGAGGCAGCAAACAAAATGAATTCCTTGGAAGGCTCCTTCTTGGATAGAGGAATTAGACAAGAGATAGACTTCTTATCCTCTGAGAGTTTAGTAGTTTTCCAAAAGGTGTCAACTTCTGTCGGAAACAGATAGGAATAGTGAGTCAAGAAAGTTTTAAGCCCAGCCTTGACTACCATGTCCATCATATCTGTCAGGTTGATTTGAGGATATTCATAAAGAAATTTCCAATCGACAACAAGGCCTTCAGTAACCTTGATGATAGGCTTGGCGGAAGTAGCAGAAGATTTCTTTGGTGCCATTTTTAGTGAAAGAGATGAATTGAGATTTTATTTTTGCTTTGAGAGAGAGAGAGAGAGAGAGTAAGATTCGCAGAAAGCTTTGAGTGAAAGTGAATGATTTTTCTGCAGAAATTGTGTTTTAAATGACACAGTAATGAATTTTTTGAAACTTTTGTTCTCTAGTCTCTATAGGATTTAAACACGTGGAAAGAGTTTTAATCTCAGCCATGAATTCATTAATTGCGGACGTGAGTTTTGTGTATGAGAGAGAAGTTACATTTGGTAATTCCCATATATAAAGATTTGACATCCGAGTTAAAATTTTAAAAACGTTTGGCATTTTAAGAGTGTAACACACGCGCCTGATGGTACACTGACACGTACACAAACACGTGCTATCTCTGAACCGTCATTTTGAAAAGTTTTTGATTACCCGCCAGTTTGATGTGATAGAAGTGTGTGAATAGAGTACACAATAGACTGTTGAGTCTATCCACTACTTCAAGAAGCTTGTAAACGTTATGTATGATTTTTTTTTTTAAAAACATTTTTATATTAAGTGTTGAATGGAATTGGTTCAACGCTTAACTGATACCACTGGTTGGTATAACACTTCTTGGTATTTATTATAACTCTTGTAATAACGACGCTTGAGATCAAAGTCCTTTTTATGTTTGAGCGTCCAATATTTTATGCATAAATAATACTGAGCGTTGATGATCATGCATCTGAAAATTTTGATCATTGACGCTTACAGTTATATTCAAGTACAATTTTAAGGTTCCCCCTAAATTTGATAACTTGAATTTTTTTTTTAGAAAATCTTTCAGACATAAAACAAGTGGATTCCCCCTAAATTATATGTCTAATAAAGTATGATGCAAAATGATTAAGCATTTAAATCAATCATACCTAATTCACTTCTCAAAGAGAGAAAATGTTGTTCGTTGAGCGCTTTGGTGAAGATATCTGCCAATTGTTTGTCAGTTCCAATAAAGTGCATGGAGATATCTTTCTTTTGAACATGGTCATGAAGGAAATGGTATCTAATGTCAATATGTTTAGTTCTGGAATGGAGAACGGGGTTTTGAGTCATGGTGAGAGCGCTTTGGTTTTCACAATGAATGGGGGTTGGACCTAGGATTATACCATAATCTCTAAGCTATTGCCTCATCCATAACAATTGTGCATAACAACTTCCTGTAGCTACATACTCAGCTTCGGCTGTGGAGGTAGCAATGGATTGTTGTTTCTTACTATGCCATGAAACTAACCTATCACCTAGAAATTGACATGTACCACTAGTACTCTTACGATCTATTTTGCAACCTGCAAAATATGCATCTGAGTAACCAATTAGTTTAAAAGGAGAATCCCTAGGATACCATAAGCCCACATTTTGTGTGCCTTTTAGGTATTTAAGGATCTTCTTGGCAGCAATCAAGTGTGACTCTTTAGGATCAGCTTGAAATTGTGCACACATGCATACCGAAAACATAATATCAGGTCTACTGGCAGTAAGATAAAGAAGTGATCCAATGATACCTTTATAATTAGTGATATCAACTTTCTTTCCACTTTCATCTTTATCTAACTTAAGCGTTTGGCTCATTGGAATTTTTTAATATGATGCATTCTCCATACTAAATTTCTTAATCATATCTCTTGTATATTTAGCTTGGTTAATAAATATGCCATTAGGGAGTTGTTTAACTTGTAATCTTAAGAAGAAAATTAATTCACCCATCATGCTCATTTCAAATTGTTCTTGCATCATTTTCGAAAATTTCTCACACAGACGCTTGTTAGTAGAGCCAAATATGATATCATCAACATAAATTTGGACTAAGAGAATATCTTCGTCATTGGTAATTTTAAATAACGTTGTATCAACACTGCCTTTTGAAAAGCCTATACCAATAAGAAAGATAGATAGAGTGTCATACCATGCTCATGGTGCTTGCTTAAGCACATAAAGTGCTTTGTCTAGCTTACAAACCATACCCTTACCATGGTTGTTGATGAATCCCGGTGGTTGCTCCACATATACTTCTTCTTGGAGTTTACCATTCAAGAAGGCACTCTTCACGTCCATCTGATATACCGTAAACTTGTTGAACGCTCCATACGCTAGAAACATGCGGATTGCTTCAAGACGGGTGACAGGAGCATATGTCTCATCAAAGTCAATACCCTCTTCTTGGTAATGTCCTTGAGCTACGAGTCTGACCTTGTTTCTTATTACTGTTGGTCCCAAGTGGCATACGAAAGGGTCTAGAAGGGGGGGAGGTTGAATAGACCCTGAAGTCTTTTTCGACTATAAAAAGATTCGTATTAAAAAGGATTTTGGATGCTTGAAAAGTAGACGCTTGACTGAGCGTTTACTTGAAATATAGACGCTTAGGCTAAGCGTCTGATGAAGACTGTTTTTAGAAAGTTAACTTAGACTTCAAGATTTGAATATTTTAACCAAGTAGGTTTACGCATTCAGTTCTTTAATCAGTTTTAGCATAGCAGAATGATTTTTGTAGTCTTCCTTTTTAAAAAGGCTTTAGCGTCACAGAAAGTGTATTTAGTTGCTTAGCATTTGATTAAGTTTTACTTGATCGGTTTATGATATGACAATATGAAAAACTGAATGTAAAGTAAAGAACACAATATTTGTAAGGTTTGTTAGGTGGTGTAATCCCAACTACGTCCTTCTTCTCCTTGAACACTTGGAGGCAATCCACTAAAATGATTCTCAAAGAATCACACAGAATCTTCTACAAATTAGGGATAGATGGATGTTGATGACTTGAGCTCCTTGATCACACATATTTCTACTCGAAATCACTTCAATCCCCTTGCTTATTTCATCCAAAAATACGGCAAGTATCCAACTTCGACTTCACACAGATCGCGAGGCTTGGATAAGGGTTCTTTGAAAAGGTTTGTTTGATTTTGATAAAGTTCAAACAACTAGGAATATCTCAGTAGGAATGTGGGTTTCTCTGAAGAGAATGTTTGAGATATTGGTTGACTGTCTCAAGAATTTCAAGAAAAACAAAGAGAATGTTTTCTTGAAAATTCTGACTTTTCTGAGATTGTAAGGAACGAGACTTCAATGCAACAACAATTCAACTTGATAATTGTTCTCTCTGTATGTTTGGCTTGTTGTTGAAGTCTTATTTATAGGCATTCTTGGAAAAAGTGTCCGTTTGACAAATGCATGAGCGCGTGTCTCTCACTTCCGCGAGTGAACCACTTTTGTCCTTTTTCCTGAAAATCTGCTGCACAAAAGTTGGTGCTGCAGTCTTTGAATAGTTGACAGTCCAATAGGGTGGCTTCTCCATACGTTTGAAAGTGCTTATCACATTTAATGCTCTTATCAGCATTTAATGCATTTGAATTAAATGCCCGTTGACACTTAATGCATTGAGAATATTTGCATTAAACTCTTTTTGGACTTAGAAATAAATTCAGGTGAAATCAGTCATTGATAGACGCTTATTCAACCTTGAATCACTTCTATCCTATAAGGTGACGCTTGGTGTAGCTAATCATTCTAGACGCTTGGAATCTTCATATTTATTCAAACTTCAGGCGCTTAAGTCTTCAAACTTTACTTCTGATAAACTCACTCTGAACATATCAGACGCTCAGTCTAAGACAACTTAACCTAACAATCTAGAATAAAAACAAAAACAAAGCCTATTACAAATCTAACGCTTCAAAGCTGAAAACAAACTTACATACTTTGGGGTCTAACAAAAAGTCCTAATTGTCATCATCAAAACATCTAACATGAAATTCCTAACTCTGTGAAGGTATATTGATGACCCATATACGCTTCAACCTAATTGACTCCGTTCATACAGTAGTCTGATAGATTCAAATCGATATCTATCGGTCTGATAGTTAGCATTTCAGACGCTATCAAAATATGCATCAGCTTCAGTCTGGATCAGATTTGTGAGAGATTCGAGACGCTCACCGGCATGAACTGCTTTATTTTTCCATAGGAGAAGTGGATTGACCAAAGCTAGATTTTCAGGACTATTGGCAATATGAGGAAAGTGTGTGTAGCCTTCTCGGTTCAAGACTGCCTCTGATGGATTGAGAAAGCTAGGGCGAAGTGGCTCATACACACGAATATTGTAGTCTCTTAGAGCAAAACCTGTGGGGTTGTTGTGGCCATAGTCGAGGTAATACGCCAGATCCACATCACATCTAGGAGTTGTTCCTCCTTGTCTGTCTTGTTGAAGAATGAGAGAGGATGGTATTTGACCAGGAGTTTTTTTGTAGTTGAATGGCCATATAATATTTCCTCTCAATTTGTGTCATCTCAGTGTTAAACACTATATCCCTGATTTTATTGTCGATGTCAATCAGCAGGGCAATCTCATTCTCAGCAGCAATATATCTGTCTTCATTATAGCCAGCAGGAATGAAATCTTCTTCGAGTGCTGGGGGCATGTAGTTGATTGAATGATCAATCGTCTTTAGCGTGTCCAATTGGAAGAAGTGCCTTGGCTTTGTAACGTTTTCAGCAACGCTCTGACCTTCTGAGCGTGCCTCTGTTATAGCTGGAACAGGGATTGATGATTGAATCTCTTTGGAAGCAGGTTCCTCAGTTTCAATTTCAACAGCTTCTGCGGCAACGTCTTTAGCCATCGCCACAACTTCTGTCAACTCAACATCTAGGTGGACGTTTGTTGACGCTTCAGTAGTAGCTGGAACTAAAGCTGTAACATATGAACTATCCTCTATAAGAGCAGGATCTTCTACAGATGTAGGTATAGGAATGCTGTGGGAAGAAATAAACTTACCCTGAGAACTTGTCTCAACAGCAACACTTTGAGCGCTTGGCTCAACAGCAACTTGAGCGCTTGGCTCAACAGTCTCAGGCTCTTCAGGAATAGGAGTAGCTCGACGCTTGCTTCTCCTGGAACGCTTGAAGATTTTCTTCACGTTGACTCCTTCAACGAGTTTGAGCGCTTGAGCGGGAGGAGCAGCAGTTGGTTCATCGAATTCAATTTGTTTGATGATTCCTTCTAGCTTCCTCCGCTTGAGAGGTAACTTGTCCTATGCATCCTCATCAGTTTCCTCATCATTCTTCTGAGAGCAGGAACAACTTGTGCCTTGGGCTTTCTAGGAGCCCTCTTCTTGGTAGCAGTCGGACGCTTCACGGCTTCCTCTTGAGTAGGACGCTCAGCCTCTTTATCAAACGCTTCACGTACAGTCTGACACTCAGAAAGTGGTTTAGCAGCACCACCAACTTTGGGGGGATTGAATAGATTGGTCAGAATCCTTCTTCCTAAAAACTTGGTCTTATTCAACGGGAGACTAGATGTGTAAACACAGTCTGATCTGTACAGAAGGTCACTCAAAACAAGCCCATATAGTTTATTTGGGGTGTTCAGACAGTCCCTAAACCTTCCGAAGATGTACTCACTCCAGTTGATTTGGATAGATAGGAGTATCGCTGTCATCATCTGAAATTGTGTGGGGTTCACCTTATCAAAAGTGCCCACTTTGCATTCAATAATCTTACTGCAGAAATCAGCCAACAGACGGTATTGTGATACCAAATCTTTCTTTTCAAAGTGCTGGGTGAAGGGTACATCATCGTAAGCCCTCATAATCGTCCATGATTCCTTGATTTGTGCTAGAGTAATACTATCCAGTGCATTACCCGTATTGGGAAGTTTAAAGTTCTTTGCAATGGATGCAGCAGACAACACAAATTCCCTAGGTGCCTCCTTCTTGGACATAGGGAGAAGGCAAGAGATAGACTTCTTGTCCTCCGAGAGTTTAGCAGTCCTCCAAAAAGTGTTAACCTCAGTCGGAAATAAATATGAATATTGCGTTAAGAAATTCTTCAGCCTGACCTTTGAAACTGTGTCCATCATATCATGTAGGTTGATCTGGGGTTGATCATACAGGAATTTCCAGTCGACAATAAGGCCTTCACTAACCTTGATGATAGACTCGGCAGAAGTAGACGAAGCTTTCTTTGGTGCCATTTTTGAAAGTAGAGTGAATTGAGATTTTCTTTTATTTTAAGAGAGAGAGAGAGAGAGAGAGAGAGAGAGAGAGAGAGAGAGAGAGAAATTTGCAGAAATCTTTGAGTGAAAGTGAATGATTTTTCTGCAGAAATTGTGTTTTAAATGACACAGTAAAGAATTTTGAAACTTGTGTTCTCTAGTCTCTGTAGGATTTAAACACGTGTAAAGACCTTTTAATCTCAGTCATAAATTCATTAACTGCGGACGCGAGTTTTGTGTAAGAGAGAGAAGTTACATTTGGTAATTCCCATATATAAAGATTTGACATCCGAGTTAATTTTTTTTAAAAAAAAAACGTTTGTCATTTTCAGAGTGTAGCACACGCGCCTGATGGTACACTGACACGTAGACAAACACGTGCTATCTATGAACCGTCATTTTAAAAGTTTTGATTACCCGCCAGTTTGATGTGATAGAAGCGTGCGAGTAGAGTACAAAATAGACTTTTGAGTCTACCCTCTACTTCAAAAAGCTTGTAAAATTTATGCATGACTTTAAAAGAAACTTTATATTAAGTGTTGAATGGAATTGGTTCAACGCTTAACTGATATCACTGGTTGATATATCATTAGAAAATTAGACGCTTAGGATTGAAAAGACTTTTTATGTTTGAGCGTCCAATATTTTATGCATAAGTAATACTGAGCGTTGATGATCATGCATCTAAAAATTTTGATCATTGAAGCTTGCAGTTATGGTCAAGTACAGCTTTAAGGTTCCCCCTAAATTTGATAACTTGTACCAATAAACAAAAACTTCTTTTAGACATAAATCAAGTGGATTCCCCTAAATTATATGTCTAATAAAGTATGATGCAAAATGATTAAGCATTTAAATCAATCATACCTAATTCACTTCTCAAAGTGAGAAAACGTTGTTTGTTGAGCGCTTTGGTGAAGATATCTGCCAATTGTTTATCAGTTCCAATAAAGTGCATGGAGATATCTTTCTTTTGAACGTGGTCACGAAGAAAATGGTATCTAATGTCAATGTGTTTGGTTCTGGAATGAAGAACAAAGTTTTGAGTCATGGCTAGAGCGCTTTGGTTATCACAATGAATGGAGGTGGGACCTAGTATTATTCCATAATCTCTAAGTTGTTGCCTCATCCATAACACTTGTACACAATAGCTTCCTGCAGCTACATACTCAGCTTCGGCCGTGGAGGTAGCTATGGATTGTTGTTTCTTACTATGCCATGAAACTAACCTATCACCTAGAAATTGACACATACCACTAGTACTCTTACGATCTATTTTGCAACCTGCAAAATTTGCATCTGAGTAACTAATTAGTTCAAAAGGAGAGTCCCTTGGATACCATAAGCCCACATTTTGTGTTCCTTTAAGGTATTTAAGGATCTTCTTGGCAGCAATTAAGTGTGACTCTTTAGGATCAGCTTGAAATCGTGCACACATGCATACCGAAAACATAATATCAGGTCTACTCGCAGTAAGATAAAGAAGTGATCCAATGATACCTCTATAAATAGTGATATCAACTTTCTTTCCACTTTCATCTTTATCTAACTTAAGCGCTTGACTCATTGGAATTTTTGAATATGATGCATTTTCCATACCAAATTTCTTAATCATATCTCTTGTATATTTAGCTTGGTTAATAAATATGCTATTAGGGAGTTGTTTAACTTGTAATCCTAAGAAAAAGATTAATTCACCCATCATGCTCATTTCAAATTGTTCTTGCATCATTTTCGAAAATCTCTCACACAGACGTTTGTTGGTAGAACCAAATATAATATCATCAACATAAATTTGGACTAAAAGAATATCTTCGTTATTGGTAATTTTGAATAACGTTGTATCAACGCTGCCTTTTGAAAAGCCTTTACCAATAAGAAAGATAGAGAGAGTGTCATACCCTGCTTGGGGTGCTTGCTTAAGCCCATAAAGTGCTTTGTCTAGCTTGTAGAACATACCCTTACCATGATTGTTGATGAATCCTGGTGGTTGCTCCACATATACTTCTTCTTGGAGTTTACCATTCAAGAAAGCACTCTTCACGTCCATCTGATACACCATGAACTTGTTGAACGCTGCATACGCTAGAAACATGCGGATTGCTTCAAGACGAGCGACAGGAGCGTATGTCTCATCAAAATCAATACCCTCTTCTTGGCAATATCCTTGAGCTACGAGTCTGGCATTGTTCCTTATCACAATGCCATTCTCATCCATCTTATTTCTATAAACCCATCTAGTCCCAATAACTCCTTAGTGAGTTGGTCTTCGCACTAGTGTCCAAACCTTATTTCATTCAAACTGATTAAGCTCTTCTTGCATGGCTTCAATCTAACTTGGATCACTTAGCGCTTTATCCACTTTCTTAGGTTCCATTTGAGATAAAAAGCTTGCGAACATAGCCTCATTGAACGTAGCGGCTCTAGTCTTAACAGGCGCTTCAATATCTCCAATAATTTGCTCAGGTGGATGATCACGCAGCCATAGTCTATCTGGTTGGAAAGGGTTAAGAGGTTGAACAGATGCTTGACGATCAGACGCTTGACTATCCTCTTGCGTAGGCGCTTCAAGTTCACAGATCCTTGTTTGCTCTTGATGATCACTCTCTTCATGATCATCAGCATTTCTTACAATATTGTCCATATTAACCTCACGAGTAATCTTAGGAGGTGGCACTAAGATCTCAACATCGTCGTCACTGTCATCATCAATGGTGATCTTAGACGCTTGATGACATAGATCTTCAAATCCTGCATCATTTATATCAACCTTACTCGGTTCTTGGTTAGCATCATAAAAAACAACATGAATAGATTCCTCAACCTTCGATTTGATCTTATTTAGGATGCGAAAATTCTTACCATTCTTTGAGTAGCCTAGAAAGATTCCCTCATCCGCTTTAGGATCAAATGTCTTTAGGCTTTGGGATCCATTATTATGGATAAAGCATTTAGAACCAAAGACGTGAAAATAGGAAACATTTGGCTTATGTCCCTTCCATAGTTCATATGGAGTTTTCCCATGCTGTTTGTTGATCATGCAACGGTTTTGAGTATAACATGCAGTATAAATCGCTTCGGCCCAAAATCTAGGGGCAGGCTTGGATTCTGCTAACATAGTCCTAGCGACTTTCTTGAGCGTTTTGTTCCGGCGCTCAGCAACACCATTCTGTTGGGGAGTCCTGGGAGCTGAATACTCATGATGTATTCCATTCTCTGCACAAAACTTCTCAACAATCTTGTTAGTAAACTCAGTTCCGTGATCGCTTCTTATTCTTGCAACCTTAAGATTTTTCAATGTTTGAAGTTTCCGAATAAGCGTTGTTATCTTGTTACATGTCTCATCTTTGGATGAAAGAAATTCCACCCAAGTAAATTGAGAGAAATCTTCTACTATCACCAAAGTATACTTTTTACCGCTTACACTGATCATTTGAACAGGTCCAAACAAATCCATGTGAAGTAGTTCAAGTATTCTAGAGGTAGATAGATGAGGTTTTCTCTTGAACGATGACTTGACTTGTTTGCCCATTTGACAAGCATCACAAAGGCGATCCTTGTGAAATGTTCATTTTGGTAATCCCTCTACGAGATTTAGATTTATAAGCTGAGAGATTGTCATAAAGTTGAGGTGATTCATTTTTCTATGCCATAACCAACCCATTTTAGATTCATTTTTAGCAACAAAGCATGTTGGGTTGTTATCAAGTGTTGAACTCCAATCTACCAAATATACGTTGTTAGTTATTTTTCCTTTCAATTTAGTAGATTTAGTCTTAGCGTCATTTATATAGCAACAGTCGCTTGAGAATATGACTTCAAAGCCTTTATCACAAAATTGACTTATGCTTAATAAATTGTGCTTTAGACCCTCAACATAATAAGCATCACTTATCATGATGTTCCCCCTATGCACAGTACCTATACCTTTGGTTTTACCTTTGGAGTTGTCACCAAATACAACCTGAGGACCATTGGCAGCTCGATAGTTGATCAGAAGATCCTTGGAACCAGTCGTGTGCCTTGACGATCCACTATCGAAGTACCACACAGATGTATCGGCTCTAACTCTAAGTACCTGCACTCAAAAAGGGAAGTTCTATTTCTGTTCAGGTACCCATTGTTGCTTGGGTCCTTCAACATTAGTAACATTGTTAGTTTGAATTAGAACTTTAGGAACCCATATTTGCCTAGTCTTCATTGTAGGAATATTGGCCTTTTCGGGTTTCACATTGTGTTGCGTGTGCTTTTTGTTCACCTTGTGCTGTGTGTGCTTTTTGTGTGTATAATTATATCCTCGATTATAATAGTAATTATAATCATAATCATAATCATAATCATAATCATCATAGTAGCGATAATATGATCTAGACCTCTGTGGATATTGACGTTGGTATTTTCTGGATGCTGGCTTGGGGTGCACTTTTGATGCTGGACGCTTAACGTTTGACTCACAGTGATTAGGTTTATCCTTAGCCTTTGGAGCATTCAGATGAACCTTTTTTTGTGAATCATTTGCTTGAGTCAGCTTTGGCCTTCTCATTTGTCCTCGTACCATTTTCGCTTGGTTCAACATGTGTTTGACTTTGTGAACCTTCTTCAACAAAGAAAACACCCTTTCCTTTGTTGTTTGCTGTAAAATTAGGTTTGTTTGGTTGTTTACTGAATTTATTGCATCCTAAACCGATCTTTTCACCAAACATTCTTGTTACCTCAGTCACATTATCCAACTTTCTTGAAGCTTTTGATAATGATGAGATGAGCTGCTTTGATTTGGCAAGTCTAGCGATCAGATCAGCTTCTCTCTTGACTATTATATCAAGATCGCCTTTTAATTAAATAATCTCACTCTCAAGTGATTGGTTCTTCTCAATGCATTGTTGCTGAAATTTCAACTCTGCTTTGAGCGTTACTTTATCTCTTGTGAGTGATGAGATAATAGCGAGATCATTTTGATATATTTTGGCGGCATCTTGACAATTTTTATAATATTCATTAACTTTGTTAAGTAATTCTTCATAAGAGAGAGGTAAGATATCTCAGTGTTTACCTCAGGAGACGCTTCATCATCTCTGGCCATGAGACAAATAAGCGCTGAGTCATCCACTGGCTCATCATCATCACTACTCTCCTCTGAAGACTCCAAATCTTCAGGTGCGGACGCTGGTTCTGATTCCGTTAGCAAACCTTGTTGACGAAGGTTGCTCCTGAATTGGTTTCTATCCACATAATCCTGCCTTGAGGGCTTGGATACATTTGGATAAGGGCAATTTACCTGGTAGTGCCCTGGTTTCCTGCAATTGTAACAAAGGTTAGTTTTCATCTTTTGTTCACTTGTTAACCTTGCAATGTGTGGTTTTGAGACCACGGGCGCTGAGAGATTTTGAGTAGACGCTTCGTATTGAGCAGGCGCTTAGGGTGAAGGAACAGAATAATGAGGCGCTTGGTACTGTTGTTGTACTGGAGCGGGCGCTTGATATGAACTTTGTCCTTGATGCTTAGGACTATTTCCTTTCTTTTCATATCTCAAGAACTTTCTGAATCTATTCAGCAAGGCCAACTCCTCTTCCTCACTGATATTTGAAGCTTTTCCTTTATTACCCGATTTACCCTTGGTTGATGCTTCGAGCGCTCCAGACTCAATTACTGGACTGCTCACTGCATCACTAGCCGAATTCAACTCAAACTCAAATGCTTTGAGCTCTGAAAAAGCATCTTCTGGAGTTAGGCGATCCAACATATTTGATTATCTCATAGCTGTTGTCTTCATCAAGAATCTACTAGGTAGACTTCTAAAGATTTTAACCACCATTTCTCAGTTCTGTAAATTTATACCCAAGGATGTGAGTTCCGTAACAAGAGCTGTGAATCTTATGTCCAGTTGCTCTAGAGTCTCATTGGTCAACATCTTAAAACTGTTAAACCTTTCCTTCGCAATGGAAAGTTTGTTATCTTTAATCTGAGTTGAACCACCACAGATCATGGCTAACTTGTCCCAAATTTCCTTAGTTGTGTTGCATGACTTAATCTTATTGAATAGATTGTCATTATCACCAATAGCTGTATACAGAGCATTCCGACCAACATTGTCCAAATTTTCTCTTCGACGCTCATCTGGAGACCATTCTTGTTTTGGTTTTTCAACGTAACCATCTGGAGTGTCTTCCGTAGCTCCAGGCGCTCTTGTGATAACTTTATATATTTTGATTGGCCCATCCGAAATAATATCGCACATGTCATCATCACATGAACAGAGATATGTAAATGCTTTGACTTTTCATGTGTCATAATTCGACTCAGTCAGTTTGGGAACTTTAGCAAATGCCATAGAGAATTTTTTTTTAAAAGCAACTAGATTCTGAAGAAGGATCTAAACAAGCAGTTATGCTTGGAAATTTTTAAATTTCAACTTTAACTGCTCTGATACCACTTGTTGGTCCCAAGTGGCATACGAAAGGGTCTAGAAGGGGGGGAGGGGGGGAGGGGGTTGAATAGACCCTAAAGTCTTTTTCAACTTCAAAAAGTTTCGTATTAAAATGGTTTTGGACGCTTGAAATGTAGACGCTTGACTGAGCGTTTACTTGAAATATAGACGCTTAGGCTAAGCGTCTAATGAAGACTGTTTTTAGAAAATTAACTTAGACTTCAAGATTTGAATACTTTAACCAAGTAGGTTTAAGCGTTCAGTTCTTTAATCAGTGTTAGCACAGCAGAATAATTTTATAGTCTTCTCTTTTGGAAATCTTTAGCGTCACAAGTTGTTTCTTAGTTGCTTAGCGTTTGATTGTGTTTTACTTAATCAATTTATGCAATGATATGATAGATAAGAGAATTAACTGTAAAGTAAAAGATACAATACCTGTAAGGTTCGTTGGGTGGTGTAATCCTAACTACGTCCTTCTTCTCCTTGAACACTTGGAGGCAATCCACTAAAATGATTCTCAAAGAATCACATATAATCTTCTACAAATTAGGGAGAGATAGATGTCGATGACTTGAGCTCCTTGATCACACAGATTTCTACTCCAAATCAGTTCTATCCCCTTGCTTCTTTCACCCAGAAATAATGCAAGTATCCAACTTCGACTTCATACAGATCGTGAGGCTTGGATGGGGTTTTCTAAATGGTTTGTTTGATTTTGATGAAGTTCAAACAACTGGAAATATCTCATAGTAATGTGGTTTATTCGAAAAGAATGTTTGAGATATTGGTTGACTGTCTCAGGAATTGAAGAAAAACAAAGAGAATGTTTTCTTGAATATTCTGGCTTTTCTGAAAGTTTAAGAAATGAGATTTCAATGCAACAGCAATTTGGCTTAGAAATTGATTGTGTATTTGGCTTGTTGTTGAAGTCCTATTTATAGGCATTCTTGGAGAAAGTGTCCATTTGACACATGCACAGGCGCGTGTCTCTCACTTCCGCGAGTGAACAACTTTTGTCTTTTTTCCTGAAAATCTGCTGCACAAAAGTTGGTGCTGCAGTCTATGAATAGTTGACAGTCCAATAAGGTGGCTTCTCCGTACGTCTGAAAGTGCTTATCACATTTAATACTCTTATCAGCATTTAATGCATTTGAATTAAATGCCCGTTGGCATATAATGCGTTGAGAATATTTGCATTAAACTCCTTCCGGACTTAGAAATAGATTCAGGTGAAATCAGTCATTGATGGACGCTTATCCATCCTTGAATCACTTCTCTCCTATAAGGTGACGCTTGATATAGTTGGTCATTTGGACGCTTGGAGACTTTATCTTCATTCAGACTTCAGGCGCTTGAGTCTTCAAACTTTACCACTAATAAACTCACTCAGAAATTTTCAGACGCTCAACCTAAGACTACTTAGCCTAACGATCTAGAATAAAAACAAAACAAAGCCTATTACAAATCTAACGCTTCAAAGCTTATACCTGATTTCTACTAAAATCAAGCTTACATATTTTGGGGTCTAACATAAAGTCCTAATTGTCATCATCAAAATATCTAACAAGAAATTCCTAACACCATCTCATGGCAGTGAAGACATGTGTCTATCTTCTTTGGACCCTTTTTCTTATACTTCTGAGTCTTTGTGATTTTGGGTTCTCTGATTTTGCCAGCTAGTTCAGTGTTACTTGAAATAACAGGAAACTTGAATGCACCCTAACTCTCTTTCATTCATTGTTGTGCAGTCATCAGCTTACTCATAAGTGTCGAGAGTGATCCTTCAATGTCATCCATGTCAAAATTGATGACGAAATCCAAGAAGGATCTAGGTAATGATTGGAGAATGAGGCCCACCTGTACGTGAAGGTCCATGTAGTAACCCAGAGACCTAAGCCTGTCTAGCATGGAAATCATCTTCAAAACATGATCTTTAACATCCTCATTCTCTTTCATCTTTATGTTGAAGAGCTCTTTAGATACATAGTATCTGACGGACTTTCCATGTTCCCCGAACAGCTCCTCCAAGTGCAGCATGATGGATTTGGGACTATCCATGTTTTCATGCATGCGTTGTAACTTGCCACACAAGGAGCTCAACATATAATCTCTTACTTTACAAGCATCAGAGACCCAATCTGAGTATGCTAGTTTGACTGAATCATCCTCGTTGACCCCAGGCCTCGGTGGTCGATCTAGTTCCAGCCTGTACTCGAGATTTTCATCATTTAGGACTATCCTTAGACCTCTGTTCCAATCAGAGAAATTCTGGCCGTTCAAAACGTTCTTTTCAAGCAAAACTTTGAGTGGGTTTACCATTTCGAGAGAGATAAAATTACTGCAGAAAATGACCAAGATTCAATTAGATAATTATGTTGGACCAAAGTAAAAATTAGGACTTTAATTTTTGACTTGGCTCCCACTACATTTTTTGAAGCATTGCACACCCACTGCAATGAACGGAAATCTCGTTGGAAAGATTTCATAGTGAGTGATTGAGTTCTTCAAAAATTTCAATAAGTTGCAATCTGTAACGATGTATGGCTCATTGGAACTTTTGAAGTGACATGCCATGTCAACCAGTCTTACTGATGATTCAATCTACCTTTGGCTCATGGATCACTCAACCTCAGCCTGTAACGAAATATTGGTGGTGATCCATCTAAGTATTTTCCCATCAACTCCTATCGATCTAACAGTTGAATCTTATCTTGCAACCTGTAACGGTGTATGGGATAAGATTTGCTTCGACCGGTGGCATCAAATGCACTTGAAGAGATATGGATTATGAATTAATGCATAACCCCCATTAGTCGGGACGATGCCATGCATAACTCATAATCCCATCTTTTCCAAGTTTGATGGAGAGCCAGGATATCCAATATCCCCTACTTACTCAGTATTTCAATGTGGGAAAATTTTTGGAAAAATAAGGTCTCACTTTGCACATTAATTTATGACGCGCATATATGAATTATAATCATGCATGCATAGAAAAACCTAGTTATTCTAACAACATGCATTTCCATGGACATTCTAGATTGATCCAAGCCAATAGATCAGTCATGGGACAGGGGTCTATTGCAAATCTAATTTCTAATAGATCTCTAAAGCTTCACGCGAAACGAGCCTTCCAAAGATCCCGAGACTCCTCCTTCTTTGTAGTAGTGGACTACTAGAGAGGAGAGAGGGGAGAGATTCTTTTCTTTTTGTGTTGTTTAATGTTATCTTGTCACTTTCTTTCTTTGGGTTTGTTTCACTGTAGGAGTCCTATTTAAACTCAACTAGCTTGTGGAACAAGTTGGAGGCTACTCCAAAACTCTAAGTGGCCGCCCCTCCTAGGGCTTCCTTGGACTGGGTGGGCTTTTAATTGGCTTGTCTAATTTCTAGCCCATCTGTATATATTTAAATTTAAATCCAATTTAAATATAATATATACTTTTAATTAATTCCAATTAATTAATGTACTATTCAAATAATTTAATTTAATCCAATTAAATTAAATATTTAATTAATTGATTTAATCTAATTAAATCAATCAGTCCATTTAATTCTTTCTAAAAGATATACACAAAAAGATACACCCCGCTCGTTTCTTATAGCGTGACTCTTTAGGTTCGTCTCAATTGGCAAAGGGAGGAATTACCTAAGGATGTGAGTGTCACCTAGCCAGTCCCGTGGACTCACATCGTAACCCAATTGAGTACGAAATGAACAAATCATTTTACGAGCCTCTTGATCATAAATGCCATATGAGTATAAGCCTTTCACTGACGTATCCTAATCAAGTGAGAGTCATGGAAAATGTCAAACTCACTAAACTTGATACTGTGCATTAGATTATAGCATAATGAAATTACTAAACTACCCTCAATGTCCCACATGAGTTAGTTGTTATGCTTTGGCCAAAGACTTATAATTTCTTTAGCCTATAATCGCACAGGATACTTTCTCGTTTACTATCGAGACAGTGAATCTCATCTTGGCGATCACTGATCAACTGCTACTTGTCTCATTAGTGTAACGCTTAGATCACTTAGTCACGGTTAGCACACCGAAAATGATTTTTAAAGCTTTAGTGTTCGTTTTGGTCAAATAGTCGCTTAACCTTTTTTCTTATCTTTTTAAGGATAAATGATAAAATATAAAGACAGATAATAAAACAGTAAATGACAGTAAATAACATAAGAATTTATGAGGTTCATTAGGTGGTGTAATTCCAGCTACGTCCTTCTTCTCCTCGAACACTTGGAGGAATTCCACTAAGTTGATAATCGAAGGATCACACAGAGGCTTCTACAAAATAGAGGAAGAGATGATGATCTTAGGCTCCTTGATCACACAGATTTCAGCACTAATGAAGATCTTCAACAACAAGCTTCCCTCACTCAGAAATATTGCTTGTAGAGTCAACAACTTCTTCACACAGATTGAGGATGTTGAGGTTTTTGATAACGGGTTTGTTTGATTTTAGAAAGTTTAAACAACTTAGGATATCTCAATAATATTGTATGGTTCTTCTTTGAAGATGTTTGAGATATCTTTGACTGTCTGGAATGTATGTAAAAAGATTGGAAGAATTTTGGCTATGGAGTTTCTAAGCTTTTTCTTAAGAGAGAATTTCAGCAAAGTTTTTACTTTCTTGTGTATGTACGTGTATCTCTATATATTTTAGGGTTTGCTGGGATGATGTATTGATAGGCAATTTCTTGAGATTTGTCCGTTGGACATATGTAGGTGCGTGCCTCTCACGCGCGAGTGAGTCATACCTTTTCTTTGACATTCCTGAAATCCTGCTGCACTGATTTGATGTAGCAAGTTTGAACTCGAAAATTCTAACAGTCTTAGCCAATAGGTAGCTTGCTGCGTATACAATCTGTCCTTATTACATTTAATGCTCTTATCAAGCATTTAATGCATTTGAATTTATTTCCCGTTGGAAATAAATGCCCTTTAAATGATTGCATTTAAGTCCTTAGTGACTTCGGATTCTATTTCAGGTGAATCTGATCTACCTGATCGCTTGATTACTTTGATCGCTTGATTCATAAACCCTGAAATAGTCCATAGCAATTGGCAGTCGCTTAAGATAAAATCTTCATCTTTACTTGTATTCAGACCCTGATCTTCAACTTCATCTCTAATAGACTCACCTAAAATTCTATTAGCGACTTAGTATTCAATACTTAGTCTAAAGTCTACAAAGATAAAAATTACAAGCTTAATAAATTACAACTTTTCAAATGCTTATACAAATTGTTGGTCCCGAAAGGGTCTAGAGGGGGGGGGGGGGGTGGAATAAACCCTTAAGTCTTTTTCGAGATCAAAAAGTTTCGTATTAAAACTGATTTGGACGCTTGAAAATGTAATGCTTGGCTAAGCATTTACTTGAAGACTGTTTGGAAAGATTAACTTAGACTCAAGATTTGAATAGTTCTTTAATCAGTGTTAGCACAGCGGAATGATTTAGAGTCTTTTCTTTGAAAGGTTTTAGCGTCACAAAGTTTTTCTTAGTTGCTTTTGAATTTTAAAATATTTTGAACGATTGGAGATCTTAGCGCTCGGTCAGACGCTTAAGAAATGATTTGAAAGCTTAGCATTATCTTTGACTAAATTAGATGCTTGACTGTTTTATATGCTTTTTCAAGATATAATGTGGAACTGTAAGTAAAGAAAATAAAACAGTAAATAACACAATAAATTGTGTGGTTCACTGGGTGATGTAATCGCAGCTATGTCCTTCTTCTCCTATGCACTTGGAGGAATTCCACTAGATTGATTATCGAAGGATCACACAGAGGCTTCAACAAAATAGGGATAAACGAAGAGATGGATATGGATGACTTGAGCTCCTTGGTCACACAGATTTCTGCTACAAGCCACTTCAATCCTCTGCTTCTGGAAAGACGATCTTGAGCTCCTTGATCTCACAGATTTCAGCTCCAACAAAGATCTTCTCCATGATGGCCTTGAGCTCTTTGATCACAAAGACTTCAGCTCCAATAAAGACCTTCCTCAATAAGCTTATCTTACTCAAAAATACTGCTTGTGAAGTCAACAAACTTTCTCACTCAGATGAAAGATGTTGAGGGTTTATTGTAACAGGTTTGTTTGATGTTGTGAAGTTCAAACAACTTGGGATATCTCAATAATAGTGTAGGGTTCTTCTATGAAGATGTTTGAGATATCAGTGACTGTCTTTGGAATGTATTTGAGAAGCTTGATGGATTTTGGAGCTTCAACAAAGACCTTCTTCAACAAGCTTTTCTTACTAAAAAATACTGCTTGTTGAATCAGTGAACTTTCTCGAGTTCCAATATGGCTATGGAGTTTATAAACTTTTCTCTCAAATCATTTCAGCAAAGTTTCTCTCTTTGCCCACTCTCTAAGGTTTTGCTGAAGGGTACTATTTATAGAGATTCTTGAGATTTGTCCGTTGGACACAATCAGGCGCGTGTCTCTTACGCAACACGTCAAATAGTCCCTTTCTGACATTCCTGAATTTCTGCTGGTTCCGATTGGACATAAGCAGACTTGAACTCTGAAAAGCTGATAGTCTAGTCAAAAGGTGGCTTGTCCACAAGTCATAATGCCTTGTCACATTTAATGTACTTATCAAGCATTTAATGCGTTTTGAATTTATTTCCGTTGGAAATAAATGCCCGTTGGATTGCATTAGAGTCCTCCATGACTTGAGAGTGTATTTCAGGTGAATCTGATCTTGAATCGCTTGAGTGATTTGAGCGCTTGATTCAACACTCCTGGAACAGTCCTTTAGCGTTAGCTAGGCGCTAAGAACATTATCTTGAACGTTGATTCATAAATCCTGAAATAGTCTTTAAGCGTTTGACAAACGCTTAAGACAAATCTTCATCTTCACTTGACTTCAAATGCTGATCTTCAACTTCATCTCTAATAGACTCACCTAGAATTCTATTAGCGACTCGGTATCTAATACTTAGTCTAAAATCTACAAAGATAAAAATACAAGCCTAACAAACTAATAAACTTTCAAACGCTTATACATATATTCTATGAAAGTACAAACTTACATTCTTTTGGGGTCTAACATGAAATCCTATCTTGTCATCATCAAAACATGTAACATGAAATTCCTAACACAAACCTAAGAAAATACAAACTTACATTCTTTTTGGGTCTTACATAAAATTCTATCTTGTCATCATCAAAACATCTAACAAGAAATTTCCTAACGATTTCCCCTTTTTTGATGATGTCAAGACTTTAGTTCTTATAACTCTTTTATAGATTAAGAGTTCAAAGAAAATTCAAAAGAATAATCATAAGTTAGTGTTTGGAAAGTAGTTAAGTTAGATTAGGCTCAACAAGGTTATTCAGCTATAAACATTCATTCATTTATATGAAAAGTAAGCGTACATGTTTTATGCTGAAAGTAAATTTTTTTAAAGCGACAATAGAAATACATAAACAATCATCTTTTTTGTCGCTTTCTATGTGCTTTTTCTTCTTGGAGGATTTCAGTCGCTAAGTCTAGTAGAAGTCTATCAACGTCTATCATGGTTGTATGCTGAACTTCATTATAGTCATGTCTTCTTTGTCTAGCGCTTTCATTCAGCTCTAGCAATCTTTCCACCCAATCCCTCGGAGGGATTCCAAGTTCTCGAATTAAGTCATGGTAAGTGTCTTGCCTTCGATTATTGGTGGATTTCCAGTTGATAGGTCTTCTAAGCGGTCCGACGTATGGATGAAAACCCATACTCTCTAAGAAATCAATGTCTAAGTCCGGAAGCAAGTGTCTGTCTTGATAGTATCTAGGCTCACACTTTTTAGTAAGCATTTTCTTTATGCTCGCTATTTCTTCGAACATAGAGGGCCAATGTTTGTTATCTGTTTTAGAGATGGACTCTTTCACCGCTTTGGACTGGGACTTTTCTTTCAGATCCTCCCCCCTCTTGGCATCATCAAGGGAGGTCTTTAATTTACCAATGTCCCGTCGAAGAAGCTTGACTTCATCTACTAGAAGATCAACTTACTCAGCGATACTCTGAGAGATCAAATTTGAAGAAGTATGATGCTCAGTGTCAGCGGAGGCATTCTGGGCTAGCGTCCGATTAAAGTCATCAGACAATTCTTTGACAAGAGGAACGATACTATTCATTAAAGTGATTGTAAGCTTGTTGACGTTACTCATGTCAGCGTGAAGTAGTCTCTCTACTTGGTTAAGCATTGAATTGCTTCGCTCTTCCAAATGAGAACACGATCTTGTGACATTAACAAGAGAACGTCTAACCGCTTTTTCTGAAATCTCTAGCCTTTTGATCACTTTCGGAGTTCGAGTCCGAGTCCGAGTCCGTAGATGAATGCTCAGGTCTGTGAGAACTAGAAACTACTGCTTTGCCTTTAGATTTATCTCTGATGAAAGGCTCTTCTGGCTCATCAAGTGCTTCCTTAACTTCTTCAATCGCTTGATCAAGAGTTAGATCAGCAGTCGTTGTTGGGATCACAACTACTGGGGCGCTAGAAATTTTTGGCAAAGAAGCATTTGGTAATTGAGCGGCTTCCACAGTAGGAGTATCTTCCTCTACTTCAATAATTTGGATTTGGGGAGAAGGAGCTTTAATGGAAATGACCCAGAGTGGGCCAATAACTTCCATAACATGCCTTGGACTTTGGATGTTGGTCTGCGGAATATAAAATATAGCGTTTTCGCGCTCTTCAGTGCTTAGTGCAAATTGCACATCCTCTGGCAGATCAACTCCTGAGATGTAAGAGTTGAAAAATTCCAAAATAACTGGCATCAGCGCCTGAGCAGCCTCGTGGTCCACTGGCCTGATTTGTGAGATCATCTTGGCCACTTGAACATTCTGCTCACATACAAAAACAGGATGAAGATAGTAGCCTCTGAACTTATACATGCCAAATTATTCAACGAAGGAGATGTCTAGCGATTGTGCATTTTCTACAATCACTCTCCTGTCTCTGTAGAATTCTTCAAGCTCAGCATGGTCATTGTCCAGCCGCATGTGAGCTTCAATATGCCCCGGTAGAATCGGTCGCTTACTGGTGGAAACATCTTCATTTAGATCAAGAAGAATACACTGTACGAAATCTTGAATTGGGTGATATATGTAGCGTCCTCCCTGAGCGATTAGGCTTAGATGCTGGCGAATATAGCGTTCTATCGATTTCCGGTAATAAGGCAAGTCGCTGATATTCCCCATCAGGTTTTGGCGCTACTCAAGTAGGAACACAACAAAACCTCTTCTTTTGTATTCTACTCCGAATTGGAACAAGAATGGATACCTCACAAGTTCGTCTATTGAGTAGAAATGCACCACAAACTCTTCAGCCCATCTTGTGGTATCCATCATCCATCGCTTACCAAGCTTGTCAGCTTTCTTCTTATCTGCTCTGGCAGCAAGATACTTCTCGAATTGCTCGACCTCTTTAACATAATCATAATAGGATTAGGATGCTCAGCGACAATTGGTGCTTTACCTTTCCATAACTTGAGTGTCTTATGGGATAGAGCATTCTGAGGAGAATGAACGATTGAGGGATCGGCAGAGTTTCCAATCATGTTATGAATTTCATCATCAGGGTTTTTCAACTAATCACCCATATGGGGATTCTTGATGACGATCTTGTTTTGGCGCAAAGGATAAAAGGACTCTGCAGAATGACCTTTAAAATTAAAATGGTTCTTGTCAAATTCTGTCATATTGAGCTCTGGTCGCCTGATATACTCAAGATGCGATTGAAGACGCTCCGGATTGTAGAGACCCAAATCAGCGAAACGCTCGGAGAAATTGAACTTAGCAGAGTTAGAGACATCAGTCCTGTGGAGAGTAGTTTGAAAGTTTATCTCCATATCGACTAATTGCCTGGTGTCAAGCTCCCTGGTGGCAAAGTAAAAATCTTCATTGGCATCATAGCCACGGGGAAAGAAATTAATGACAAGAGGAGAAGATCCGGTTGGAGTAGGGACAAAAGCAATGAATTCGGTTGGGATAGGGGCCACTTCTATCGGCCGCTCAGCATCCACAGTCACTTCACTGACTGGAGATGTTGCAACGTCAGGAAGGACTTGAGCTACTTCTTTAGTAATATCCACAACCTTGGCCATATCGACATTCACTTCAATAGGAATCTCTGAAGGTGGAGGTGCATCAGTGTTTGGAGCATTTTAAGCTGATACAAGCAAGTGTTTGAGAAAAGCAAGCAAAATTTCTACTAAGTAGAAATCACAATAAAAGGACTGCAACGCTTACCTTGAGGAGGTTCATCGACTGTTTCAGTCGCTTGATCTGTTTCAACATTTGGTACAGTTTCCTTAGGCTTCGAGATCACTTCTTTAAGATCTAAATCGAGGAAATAAGTGAGGGGAACAACTTGAATAGGAATTTTGAATCCTTCTAATATATTCAGAGTATGCTGGATTCTATATTCCCTAAACGCTGAAAGGGTAATTTTATCCTAGTGTTGAAAGAAAAACATAGGAGAGGATAAAAGACATTGTCTAAGACAAGTACTTACCCTGATAATCACCAAGCTCTGTGGAGAGAGCTCCAGGAGCGACTTCAGGCTCTGGTGTAGATACAGGAACAGCGTCCGAAATAGGAGGAGGAACACTTGTTGGTTCTTCAAGCGCTGGCTCGGCTGGAGCGCTTGTTAATGCAGCTGGAGTGGATAAAGGAGTACGCCTCCGTGCTAGCGGTACTTCTTCTTCTGCTTCTTCTTCTTCATCGTTTACAGTGAAGATAAATGCTGGAGGAGGAGATTTGGGAGAAGGAGAAGGAGATTTTTATTTCTTCTTGGGCTCCGGTTTCTTTTTCTGCTTCTTTGCTGGCTTGGCTGGATCAGCGACTTTAACAACGATTTTTCATTTCGGTCGCTTAACCGCCACTTCTTCTTCCTATGAGGATGATGAAGACGAAGTTGCTTGCTCTTCATCATCGCTACGAACTATCCTTTCTGAAATGAGTCGCTCATGCTCTTCCTTGGGAATCGCTGCACCACCTCGTCGCCTGGGTTTGAGCAGCTCACAAATCATCTTCTTCCCATAGAACTTAAGCGCTGGGATTTTCATTCCAGCGGTGTTGACAAAACCACCAGCGCTTAAAATAAGACTTAACACAATCCCATAAGGCTTGGGATTCAACGACACAACCATCGCTGCTTTGAAGCGATTAAAAATGTACAGAGACCAGTTGATCTTCAACTTGGTCAGAATTGCTACCATCATTTTGTACTGAATATTGGAAATTTTATCAATGCTTCCCTTCCGGCATTCGATCATCTTTGAGCATATGTCCGCCACAATGACATACTCGCCCTTCATGTCATTGTTTTTAAAGTTGGGTTCATAGGCAGCTTCAACTTCGTCTTTCTTGATCAGTGCCCAGACCTTGGTAGCATCACCTAGAGTGACATTTTCAACTTCTCCACCATCATTTCGCAGTTGCAGTAAAGAAGATAGAAGATGAGGAGTGAGAACAAAGGTCTCACGAGCAAATGGAAAGACGCAGGAAATGGAGTTTCCATCGTCGGAGATTTTTGCGTTCTTGAAGAAAAAAAAGGATTTCTTCCTAATAAATGCTTGAATGGGAAGTTATCATGTCACGCAAACCAGATTCTTGGACCAGAGGAAGAACAGTCCTTAGAGGGAAGTTCTGGTTATCATAAAGGTAGTCCCAATTAACAAGAAATCCGGCATTAACAGTGACTGGTTTTTCAGATTTGGAAGATTTTCCTGTGGTAGATTTGGAAGATTTTGAGGATTTTGGTGGCGCCATTGATGAAAATTTGAAGCTTTTTGAGAGTTTAAGAACGAGAGTCTTTTTTCCTTGAGAGAGAGATTTTACAGTAAGAGTATTTGAGATTGAGAAAGTTTGTTCTGTAGAAATCTGAAGAGTTTAAATAGAGGCAAAAAGTAACTCCTCAATAGCTAGATGACTGCCACGTATCAAGAAATTAATGTTGGAAATAACAAAAATTTCATCTGAGCCGTTTACTAATAAAGACGAATGTCAAAAAGTGCAGTAAAATTGGGTAACAACTGTGAATTATAAAGTTCAAAATCCGCAATTACTTTTTCAAAATATTTGAATAATTTTGAAATTTTCAGCGTGAATTACACGCGCCTGATAGTATACGGACACGTACTCAGATAGGTGCAGTTACTGAACCGCCTAGTTTTTAGATAGGAATCATTAACCTTCAATTCGATTTGATAGGCACGTGTGGGCAGTTGGCAAATCTCATCTTTTGGACTTATCCACACGCTACCTTTTAGCGATGAAAACTTTGCATGATTTTCAGAGAAAGTTACTTAGCGTTAAAGTGTGAGTCTTTTAACGCTGGAGTCTTTTTGATTAAAAGTCAATCAATTTTGATCTTTAAAAGACATTTTCATTTAATTTTGTTAGAGATTGATTTTGTTATGCAAGAAAAAAAATAAACGCTAGTGATCAATGCATAAAAACTTTCAAAGTCATTTTTGATTGGAATATGTACAATTTTAAAGTTCCCCCTAAAATTGATAACTCATTTCAATTTAGACATAAAAATAAAGTGGATTCCCCCTAAATTATATGCCTATAAAATATGATACTTTATGATTTAAGCGTTTAAATCGATCATACCTAATTCACTTCTCAAAGTGAGAAAGCGTTGTTCGTTGAGCCCTTTGGTGAAGATATCTGCCAATTATTTGTCTGTACCAACGAAATGCATGAGGATATCTTTCTTTTGAACATGATCACGCAAGAAATGGTAGCGAATGTTAATGTGTTTAGTTCTAGAATGAAGGACTGGATTTAGGGTCATAGCTAAAGCGCTTTGGTTATCACAATGGATTGGGGTAGGACCTAGGATTGTTCCATAATCTCTAGGTTGTTGCCTCATCCAAAGGATTTGTGGACAATAGCTTCCAGCGGCTACATATTCTGCTTCAGCGGTAGAAGCCGCTATGGATTGTTGTTTCTTACTATGACAGGAAATCAATCTATCACCTAGAAATTGACATGTACCACTAGTACTTTTTCTGTCTATTTTGCATCCTACAAAATATGCGTCTGAATAACTAATTAATTCAAAAGGAGAGTCCCTTGGATACCACAAGCCCACAATTTGTGTGCCTTTTAGGTATTTAAGGATTCTCTTGGCAGCATTTAAGTGTGATTCTCTAGGATCAGCTTGAAAGCGTGCACACATGCATTCCGAAAACATAATATCGGGTCTACTAGCGGTAAAATAAAGAAGTGATCCAATGATACCTCTATAGTTAGTGATATCAATTTTCTTCTCACTTTCATCTTTATCTAACTTAAGCGTTTGGCTCATTGGAATCTTTGAAGATGATGCATTTTTCATACCAAATTTCTTAATCATATCTCTTGTATATTTAGATTGGTCAATAAATATGTCATTGGGGAGTTGTTTAAGTTGTAATCCTAAGAAGAAAGTTAATTCACCCATCATGCTCATTTCAAATTGATCTTGCATCATTTTCGAAAATTTCTCACACAATCGCTTATTAGGAGAACTAAATATAATATCATCAACATAAATTTGGACTAAGAGAATATCTTCATTATGGGTAATTTTAAATAACGTTGTATCAACGCTACCTTTTGAAAAGCCTTTACCTGTAAGGAAGATAAAGAGAGTGTCATACAATGCTCTTGGTGCTTGTTTGAGGCCATAAAGTGCCTTATCCAATTTGTAGACCATACTTTTTCGATGGTTGTTGATGAATCCTGGTGGTTGCTCCACATAAACTTCTTTTTGGAGTTTACCATTCAGGAATGCACTCTTCATATCCATTTGGTACACTGTGAACTTGTTGAATGCGGCAAACACTAGGAAATATACGAATCGCTTCAAGACGAGCTACTGGGGCATACGTCTCATTAAAATCAATACCCTCTTCTTGGCAGTAACCCTGAGTGACTAATCTGGCTTTGTTTCTTATCACAATGCCATCTTCATCCATTTTGTTCCTAAAGACCTATCTATTTCCAATAACTCCTTGGTGAGTTGGTCTTACTACTAGCGTCCAAACCTTGCTTATTTCAAATTGGTTAAGCTCTTCTTGCATCGCTTCTACCCAACTTGGTTCCATTTTCTTTAGTTCCATTTTGAGATAGGAAGCTTGCGAACATGGCCTCATTGATTGTTGCAGACCTAGTTCTAAGCCATTTACGATCTGGTTGGAATGGGTTGAGAGACTCTTGATCATCAATCGCTTGACCCTCATTTGTCTCTTGCGCAGTCGCTACATTATTCACAGTTCCAATTCGCTCTTGATGATCATTCTCTTCATGATCATCAGCATTTCTGACATTATCACCATTTGTAACCTCACGAGTAACCTTAGGATTGGGCACAAAGATCTCACTATCCTCATCACTATCATCACCAAGATTGATTTGTGACGCTTGTTGGGCAAGATCTTCAATTCCTACATCATTAGGATTAACCTTACTCGGTTCTTGGTTAGCAACATCAAACACAACATGAATGGACTCTTCAACCTTCGATTTGATCTTATTTAGGATGCGGAAACTCTTTCCATTTTTGGCATAGCCTAGAAAGATTCCTTCATCCGTTTTAGGATCAAATGTCCTTAGACTTTGGGACCCATTGTTATGAATGAAACATTTTGAACCAAATACATGAAAATATGAAACGTTAGGCTTACGTCCCTTCCACAACTCATATGGAGTTTTCTCATATTGCTTGTTGATCATACACTGGTTCTGAGTGAAGCAAGCGGTGTTGATGGCTTCGGCCCAAGTGATTTTGATATATCTTAGCGGCATCTTGACAATCTTTTATAATATTCATTTACTTTGTCAAGTAATTCATCATAAGAAAGAGGATGAGATAGTTCATTGTTTACCTTAGATAGCGAGTCATCAGACGCTTCTTCATCTCTCTCCATGAGATAAATTAACGCTGAGTCGATGGCTGGTTCATCATCTCTGCTTTCATATGATGATTCTTAGTCCTCTTCAGGTGCAGAGAATGGTTCAGATTCCGCTAGCAAATCTTGTTGGAGAAGGTTGCTCCTGAATTGGTTTTTATCCGCATAGTCCTGCCTTGTAGGCTTAGACACATTTGATAAGGGCAATTTACTTGATAGTGCCCAGATTTTCTGCCGTTATAACAAAGGTTAGTTTTAATTTTCTGTTCAGTTGATAACCTTTTGGAAACTATTGGCGCTGAGTGATTCTCAGTAAGGGACGAAGGTGCTTGGTATTGAACTAGCGCTGGAGGCTGAGGAGCAGAATACACTGGCGCTTGATACTGCGACGCTGGTGCAGGAGGAGGGGATTGAAATGATGTCCGTCCACTAAGGTTTCTCTTTTTGTGTCGTAGAAATTTCTTAACCAACAAAGCCATCTCCTTTTCCTCATTAGATTCTGTCGCTTTCACCTCACTGACTGACTTTCCCTTGCCCTTAGTCGTAGCTATTAGGGCTCCTGATTCAGTCGCTGACGTAAAAGTCATTGTGTCGCTGACTTCTCGTAGTTCAAACTCAAATGCCTTCAACTCTGAAAATACATGTTCTGGAGTTATAGTCTCTAATGTTTGTGATTCTCTCATGGAAACAGTCTTAATCAAATACTTGCTTGGAAGACTTCTGAATATCTTGCTGACCATTTCCTTGTTAGTCAACTCCTTGTCCAGTGACGCTAACTCTGTAATGAGCATAGTGAATCTTGCGTCCAATTCTTCTAGCGTCTCATTGGGCTACATTTTGAAATGCTCAAATCTTTGCATGGCTATGGAGGGCTTGTTCTTCTTCATCTGTGCTGAACCTTCACATATGATAGCCAACTTATCCCATATTTTTTTTGAAGTCTTACATTGTTTGATTTTATTGAACAATGCATCATTATCTCCTAACGCTGAGTAGAGTGCACTTCACCCTACATTATCTAGATTTGCTCTTTTTCTATCATTTGGCGTCCATTCTAGCTTGGGCTTCTTGACATAACCATCTGGGGTAGCCTCAGTCGCTCCAGGTGCTCGAGTTACAACTTTCATGATCTAATTGGGGCCATCTGTAGTTACGACACACATTTTATTATCGCAAGAGCATAAATAAGCGAATACTCTAAGTTTCCAAGAATCATAGTTTGATTCAACCAATGTAGGCATTTTATTAAAAGCCATAATATGAGATTTTTAAAAGAGAATTAAAGCGACTAAGTTTAGAAAAATGGATCTAAACAAGCAGTTACGCTCGGAAACACTTAGGCTTCTACTTCAACCGCTCTGATACCACTTGGTGGTCCCAAGTGGCATACTAAAGGGTCTAGAAGGGGAGGTGGTTGAATAGACCCTGAAGTTTTTTCGACTTCAAGAATTTCGTATCACTTTTAAATGTTTGAACGCTTAGAGAGCTGAGTGCTTGGGTCAGGTGCTACAATAAAGATAACTTAGACTTAGTGATTTTAGCAATTTACCAAAGTAGGGTAACACTTGGATTGCTTAATCAGGGTTAGCACAGTGGAAATGATTTTTAAAGTTTTAGCGTTTGTTTTGGTCAAATAGTCGCTTAACCGTTTTTCTTATCTTTTTCAGGATAAATGATAAAATATAAAGACAGATAATAAAATAGTAAATGACAGTAAATAACACAAGAATTTATAAGGTTCATTGGGTGGTGTAATCCCATCTACGTCTTTCTTCTCCTCGAACACTTGGAGGAATTCCACTAAGTTGATAATCGAAGGATCACATACAGGCTTCTACAAAATAGAGGAAGAGATGATGATCTTGGGCTCCTTGATCACACAGACTTCAGCACCAATGAAGATATTCACCAACAAGCTTCTCTCACTCAGGAATACTGCCTGTAGAGTCAACAACTTCTTCACACAGACAGAGGATGTTGAGGTTTTTGATCACGGGTTTGTTTGATTTCAAAAAGTTCAAACAACTTAGGATATCTCAATAATATTGTATGGTTCTTCTTTGAAGATGTTTGAGATATCTATGACTGTTTAGAATGTATGTAAAAAGCTTGGAAGAATTTTGGCTATAGAGTTTCTAAGCTTTTTCTTGAGAGAGAATTTTAGCAAAGGTTTTACTTTCTTGTGTATGTACGTGTATCTCTATATATTTTAGGGTTTGCTGGAATGAGGTATTTATAAGCAGTTTCTTGGGATTTGTCCGTTGGACATATGTAGGTGCGTGCCTCTCACGTGCGAGTGAGTCATACCTTTTCTCTGACATTCCTGAAATCCTGCTGCACTGATTTGATGTGGCAGGTTTGAACTCTGAAATTCTGACAGTTTTAGCCAATAGATAGCTTGCTCCGTATACAATCTGTCCTTATCACATTTAATGCTATTATCAAGCATTTAATGCATTTGAATTTATTTTCCATTGGAAATAAATGCACGTTAAATGATTGCATTTAAGTCCTTAGTGACTTCAAAATCTATTTCAGGTGAATCTGATCTACCTGATCGCTTGATTCATAAACCATGAAACAGTCCATAGCGATTGACGGTCACTTAAGACAAAATCTTCATCTTTACTTGTATTCAGACGCTGATCTTGAACTTCATCTCTAATAGACTAACATAGAATTCTCCGAGCGACTTAGTATTCAATACTTAGTCTAAAGTCTACAAAGATAAAAATTACAAGCTTAATAAAATTACAACCTTTCAAATGCTTATACAAATGTTCTAAGAAAATACAAACTAACATTCTTTTGCGGTCTAACATAAAATCCTATCTTGTCATCATCAAAACATCTAACATGAAATTTTCTAACACATAAATTACATATAATTGAACATAAATTATGCAATTATTTTTAGGTTAATATCCTCAAATGCCACTAGAAGATTAGTAAATGTTAGGACATTATTAATTTCTAATTATTTCAAATTATATCAAAAAATGGCAATTAGTTGTTCACTATTATATTGACATTTGTATATTGTACTCATTTATAGGTCCATGAACACAAGAGTTAACTCTCTAAGACACTAGAGAAGTTTGATACTTGTGTACTAAAATAGTCTGCAAGTCAATGATTTTCAATTGGGCATTGGAAATTATGGAGACTTGTATGAAATGAGTTTTGACGAGAAAGGTGTCTGTCAATCACTGGGAAGTAGTGAAGAACTCACATCATAGGTGCACTGATGGAGATAGTGGCACTTAAACATGACTCGCATCGATTCTGCCACATGGGTTTTTGCTCTTTGACAGTCAATGACAGAATTGATTAAATTGTAATAAGTGTGTCTGAACTTTAAACTTGAGGAATAGAGTTGAAGATATACTTGTGATATTAGGTTTATCGTTAGAGTAGTTAGGCCAAATACATCCGTTGGTGGGGTCAACCTCGAACTGCAACATAATGGGCAAGTAGTAGACTTAACTGATATCCAAGATTGAATTCGTTCCCTCGAAGGTGAACGAGGAATTATCCTATGTATTTATAAGTAGGTTAGATCTTAAATTCTTTGGCTAAAGCATTCACTGATCTGAAATTTTATAAATATAGCATAGTTTCAAGTCAGTGAGTTTGACCAAAAACCATGACTCTCACTTGAATGAGATAAGGAAACGAAGAGTTTATATTTACACGGTATTTACAATTAGAAAGGTAAAAATCATCTAATCATTTCATCTTATTTGGGTTAAAATATGGACCACTTGCCTGGCTAGGTGGGACCCATATTCAATGGAATCCCTCCATTGCCAAATATCGATGAACCTAAAGAGTCACGCTTAAAAAGGAAAAATCGATAGCAAAATGGAAATATTTCTTGTGGTGATATTTTAAGTATTGGATACTTAAAATTAATTAAATAGAATTAATCATTTGAAGAAATAAGTTCGTTCATATATTCTTACGGAACATTCTGAAGTCTGATGATGGCAATAAGGGGGAAGAGAAGAACAAAGGAGAAAAGAGGAAAGCGTCTAGTTCAAGAGCTCAAGAGCCTCCGTCTCTTAAGCGTCAAGTCTTAACCTCTCCTTCTGCGCTAAGTCTCCCATCTTGGATAACTGCTTTTAAAGTAAGTGACTCTGCTGGAGCGCCTAGTAGAACACTAAGGAAACCTCCAAGAGCACTATATCCAAATCTACCAATACCTACAAGAGCAATGTTAGAACAATTTGACATCCCTCCTCAAAGAGCATCTATTCCAGAACCTTTAGATCCAAGAATTTTAGCTGAAGAGAGGCAGATGTCTGACTTCATCCGAACTTTTATAATTTGTCTAAGGTATATTGGTATTGATCCAACTGACTGGGACAAACACTTTACTGCTTTCAAGAAGAGACAACAAGAAGAAAATAAGCTCATAATCAACAAAGATCATGAAGCAATGATGACCATGGAAGATAATCTAACTGAAGCTATCCGAGCTGAAATGTCCAAGCGATACAAAGTAAGATCAAGTCATTAAAGATTTTTGAGTTGCATTATCTATATTCTTGTCTCTTATATTCTGTTTATTTAGTTGTAAAAATGCTTGTAATCTTTAATATATATAAATTGCATTTTTCAGCTGAAACATCTCGTTGAAGCGTAACTAACTTTAACTAACCGTATCTAATCAAAGCTAACTTTTATTTTGGCTGTCTAACTCTTGAACTATAAAAGAGTAAGTATTGACATCATCAAAAAGGGGGAAATTGTTAGGAATTTCATGTTAGATGTTTTGATGATGACAATTAGGACTTTTTGTTAGACCCCAAAATATGTAAGTTTGTTTTCAGCTTTGAAGCGTTAGATTTGTAATAAGCTTTGTTTAATTTTTATTCTAGATTGTTAGGTTAAGCTGTCTTAGACTAAGCGTCTGATATGCTCTGAGTGAGTTTATCAGAAGTAAAGTTTGAAGACTCAAGCGCCTGAAGTCTGAATAAAGATGAAGATTCCAAGCGTCTAGAATGACCAGCTACACCAAGCGTCACCTTATAGGATAGAAGTGATTCAAGGTTGAATAAGCGTCTATCAATGACTGATTTCACCTGAATTTATTTCTAAGTCCAGAAGGAGTTTAATGCAAATATTCTCAAAGCATTAAGTGCCAACGGGCATTTAATTCAAATGCATTAAATGCTGATAAGAGCATTAAATGTGATAAGCACTTTCAGAGGTATGGAGAAGCCACCTTATTGGACTATCAACTATTCAAAGACTGCAGCACTAACTTTTGTGCAGCAGATTTTCAGGAAAAAGGACAAAAGTTGTTCACTCGCGGAAGTGAGAGACACGCGCTCGTGCATGTGTCAAACAGACACTTTTTCCAAGAATGCCTATAAATAGGACTTCAACAACAAGCCAAACATAGAGAACAATTATCAAGTCGAATTGCTGTTGCATTGAAGTCTCGTTCCTTACAATCTCAGAAAAGCCAGAATTTTCAGGAAAATATTTTCTTTGCTTTTCTTCAAATCCTGAGACAGTCAACCAATATCTCAAACATTCTTTTCGGAGAAACTCACATTAATACTGAGATATTCCTAGTTGTTTGAACTTTATTAAAATCAAACAAAGGTTTTAGAAAAATCCCTATCCAAGCTTCGCGATCTGTGTGAAGTCGAAGTTGGATACTTGCCATATTTCTGGGTGAAAGAAGCAAGGGGATTGAAGTGATCTGGAGCAGAAATCTGTGTGATCAAGGAGCTGAAGTCATCGACATCCATCTCTCCCTAATTTGTAGAAGATTTTGTGTGATTCTTTGAGAATCATTTTAGTGGATTGCCTCCAAGTGTTCGAGGAGAAGAAGGACATAGTTGGGATTACACAACCCAACGAACCTTACAAATATTGTTCTTTACTTTACTTTCAACATTCATATTGTCATATCATAAACTGATAAAGTAAAACTTAATCAAACGCTAAGCAACTAAATACACTTTCTGTGACGCTAAAGTTTTCAAAGAGAAGACTCCAAAAAAATCATTCCGCTGTGCTAACATTGATCAAAGAAGTGAACGCTCAAACCTATTTGGTTGTAGATTACCTTTCTAAAAACAGTCTTCATTAGACGTTCACCAAAGCGCTTATATTTTAAGTGAACGCTTAAGTCAAGTGTTAGACACTTCAAGCGTCTACTTTTCAAGCGTCCAAAATCCTTTTTAATACGAATCTTTTGAAGTCGAAAAAGACTTCAGGGTCTATTCAAGCCCCCCTTCTAGACCCTTTCGTATGCCACTTGGGACCAACATAATGGATGACAACCCTTTAACGATATTTGGTCCATTACTTAATTAAAGTGATGTCTAACATCAATCTATCTAGTAGAATGTCCAATCTTCTTTTCCCATAATCCATCAAGACCACAACCCTTTAACGATATATAGGTTTATGGACTATCTAAGTTAATTCCCACTAACACTTTTTAATCTAACATTTGAATTTCACCTTGCAACCCTTTAATGATATTTGGGGTGAAATATGTCTCGATTAAGGCATCTAATGCACTTCATGAAATCTCAGAATTGTGTCTTAATATATGACCCCCACTTACTGGGAAGATGCCATGTATCAAATTCAATTCTTGATTTCATCAAGTTGAGTGCAGGGATTGGACGCCTAGCGCCCTTTTGAAACTTAGTATTATTTCGTTTTGGAGCATTAATGTTCTAAACATTTAATTATGTCTCACTTTGCACATTATCATTTTTATAGCGCATGATTGGATTGTACATGCATTCTTACATCTAATGAAACATGCATTGTAAGCAATTAAACCATCACATCTATTCTTGGGCTTTTCTAGAGGGCCCAAGCCAATGGACCATCAAAAGGAAAAAGAAAAACTATACTATTCTTCTTGTTGGGTTCCAAGCACCTTTCCTTTTTGGATCCTCTTCTTCTTCAAGGCCTATTCTAATTCTATCTATTATATAAGAATATGAACATCCTATACATAATTCTAAGAATAAAATTATTAGGCTCAAATACGGCCCTTACAACCCATAAAAGAAAATACATCCAAAAAGAAAAAACCTAAGCCCATGAATAATGTCACCATCACATAATACGTGCTCGCGATAAATAAAGCAATTATGTTGGTGATTAAGATAATAATTAATTAGTCCAACTAATTAATTCATGCAATAAAATTCCAAAATTTATTCAATTTTATAATAATAAACCATCTAGTGAGAATTTATTAGTTAAATAAATAAATTAGTTATAATTCTCCAAGAATGAAAAATTAATTATTTCATTCAAATAAATAATATTCAATAAAAACTAATTGGGCTCGATTTCATCAAACTTAAATCACCATCCATTGGCCCATTTAAATTCAACGAGTTTGGCCCAAAACTAATTTATTGAATATCTAATAATTTAATTAAATCAATTTGGGCTTATTTAATTAAAATCCAGGTCATCATCCGTTTGACCCACCCGGATAATTAAAACAGCCCAAAGCGCATTTATTAAAAATTAGACCCGAATTAAGTCTACCCGACCCACCCGACCCGAGTTTCAAACTCGAGCCAATTTGGGCATCAGGTGGCTCAAAGCCACCCGATTCTGCGCATGTTGTGCGCAATGCACAATTCCTCGGGGTTTTCGACCCCGTTTTCTCACACAATTTGATTTTTCAATTCTACTAGATCATCATGCAATAATATCCAAAACAAAAAACAAAAAAATCATGGTTTAAATATTGTAAAACTCATCATATTCATCATGCTTCAAAAACACGAAAAACACATAAAATCACGTATTTGATTAAATACGAAAATTAGAGATTGGCTCTGATACCACTGTTGGGCTTTGTATATAAAAACACAGCGGAAATAAAATACCTACGGTGGATTCATCTTTGATTTGACATATTTAGTTCATGTTGAGAAATATGTACCTTTTTTGCGTAATTAAAGTTTCTGAACTAGCAACTTGATTTTTTTTGGAGTAGCAATAACGTCAGTACCTCTAAATCACCACGCCAAAACCGAAAGCAAAAATTCCCTTCTTTTCTTCTCCTCTTGGATGGCTAGAGAGATGAGAGAGAGGTGGAGAGTTCTAACTTGAAGAGAAAGTTACAAGTGAGGCTAGGGTTTAATTATTCACTCAGTAGAATATTTATATTACAACTAGAATAATTAACCTAAGTAACTGAAGGCCTCAGGAGTCCATATGGACGCCCAACTTGGGCGTTTTTAATGCCCTCGGGCTTAGTCCAATTTGTGTATTTTAATTAACTATTTAATTAATAAAATTTATCCAATAAATATATCAATTAATTAACTAAATTACACATTTTAATTCCATAATTAATTTCACTAGGAAATTAATTAACTTATTAACTTATTTACTTAATTAATAAGATCATCTAATGATCAATTAATTAATCATGATATCAAATACCGAAAGATTTCTCTCAAGCTTTATTCCATGATTTTTACTTTATAATTCTTTTAAGCGCGGTTCTTTAGGTTCGTCTCAAAAGGCAATTGGGAGAAAATCAAAAAGATATGGATACTACTTAGCCAGTCCCCTGGTCCACATCGTAGCCCAATTGAGATCGAATGTATAAAATCATTCTAAACCTTTCACACTGTGAATACGGTACACGTAAAAACCCTTTATTCATACATCCTAGTCAAGTGAGAGTCATGGTTTAGTCAAAATCACAAGACTTGACCATATGCTCAGCTCATAATGAATCGAGGTCACTGAGTATACTTTTATGTCCAACATAAGTATCTCTAATGCTTTGGCCAAAGTCTTTGATCTCACTCATTCATGACGACATAGGATATTTTGCTCATTCACTTATAAGAGAATAAATCCCATATTGCTAATCAGTTAAGATTGCTACTTGCCCATCAAGCCTCACTTCGAGGTCGACCCCACCAACTGGTGAAATGGATCTAACTACTCTAATGACAGACTTAATGTCACAAGCACATCTTCAACGTGTTTACATAAGTCTAAGGTTCCTGCATACCTATCACAACTTATCAGTTTTGTCATTGAGTGAAAACCCATGTGACATAACTGATGCGAGCCGTGTTCGAACACACCAGTCTAACTGATGTGTTTATGATATAAGTTCCCACTATCATACTCATGGTGTTCGACTGGCACTCCCCTGTCAAAACTTACATCATACAATTCTATATCCAGTAATGATGTCCAGTCAATACTCTATTTAACTTGCGAACCAATTCAGATATTAAAGATCAAACACTTCTAGTGCCATTCTCCCTAACCCATAGGGAGTAGAACATTCGCCTTAATATCAAAGACTAATTGTTGTTTGTTTAAACCTTACAAATGCCTATAAGAAACAATATCAAATGCTTTTTATTAAGAAAAGAATGTTTAGATACAAACTAATGCCCTATAATTCTATCCTCTTATGGCATTTGAGGGCACAACTCTAACAATTTTAAGCAGGAGTATTTTCACGAAGAAGTTGAAGGACTCAAGCTCTTGAGTTTTCTCCAACCACTTCTCTACAACGGGTAAAGTTTATTTTACCCTATCTTACATACGCTTGATAAAACCCCGTGATTGATCCTGTTATAGGAAAATCAAAAATAATTTTTAAATTTCATTTCCGTTGCGTTTGGTTATTTTTCCCCAACAGTGGTATCAAAGCTAAATGGCAGGGTTCGGTGTATGTAAATTATGTGTATATATGTGATAAAGATGCATGATTTAAAGTTTTTTATCGATGCATGATTAGAAATGTGGATTTCATGTTATTTATCTTTTTGAGGATTTCATTTATTTTTCCTTCGTTAGAAATAAATGAAAGGTGAATTTTAAGTAATTTTAATGTGATGAAAATAAAAATCGCAATTTTCATCTTCGACACATCGTTGTGGCAGTGACGGGCGCCAGTGGCTGGTAATGGGGCGTTGTGCGCGCACAGGCTGGGCCAGTGTTCGTACAGCGCCCGATGGGCTCGCTATGGGAGCCCATCTCTCTCGGCAAAAGGGATGGGCTGCACAGCACAGCCCATTGACACGCTCATAACTAATGTGCTTGGATAGCAAGTATACTAGTCATGCGTAGTAATAAGTGGATAAAAAGTCCGGGTTGTCAAACCTCAAGGACTAGGTATTTTAGTTTATGATTAACAATAAAAGAAAGACAATTAAAGTAACGTGCAAGAATTGATTGAATAAACGAAGGATAAAAGAGGAAATGAGCTATAGATTTAAACTTATGTATGATAAAATGACTAAGGCACATGCTACAACCGAATTTACTTGTCCATATATATGGGTTATGGGCTCGCTATGCGAGCCCATCTCTCTCGGCAAAAGGGATGGGCTGCACAGCGCAGCCCATTGACACGCTCATAACTAACGTGCTTGGATAGCAAGTATACTAGTCGTGCGTAGTAATAAGTGGATAAAAAGTTCGGGTTGTCGAACCTCAAGGACTAGGTATTTTAGTTTATGATTAACAATAAAAGGAAGACAATTAAAGTAACGTGCAAGAATTGATTGAATAAACGAAGGATAAAAGAGGAAATGAGCTATAGATTTAAACTTATGTATGATAAAATGACTAAGGCACATGCTACAACCGAATCTACTTGTCAATATATATGGGTTACTCCTCGAATTATTTGACTCCTATTGCTTTGGTGGAAAAACCTTAATTAGCTATTACCCGATGTCTCGGCTCATAATAATCCTATGATTAATTGACGGTTCTCTAAATATGTCTATCCGAGAATCTAATCCATAACCACGCATTAACGTTCTAGAGTTTCCTCGGACAAACCCGGCTAAGAGCACCCGAAAATCTTAACCTATCTATAGGGGCAATTCCTCATTTGTTTAGGATGATGTTTTAATTCCCTTGAACCCTAACCTATCTTCTCTCGAATGACTAGATTAGGCAACATAGCAAGCATATGGTGATCAAGCACATGATTGGAATAAAAGCATAAAATTAACACATAAAGCAATAGGAGAATTAATACAAAAAATCACTTCATATATATTGACTCATAAATTTGGTCATCACATGGCCTTAGTTCTACAAAATTAGCTTATCATTAATAGCTCAAGATGATCTAGAACAATCATATACATAATTATGAACATAAACATGTAATGAAAGCAAGTAAAACTCCCTAAGGCTTGGTTGAAGATGAATTCTAGCTTGAAACTTCAATCTCTAGCTTAATCCCCCTTCTTTTCCTTCAAAGATTGATGAAATTGTGGCTCAAAAAACCCAGAAATATGCCTTCAATCCCCAGGAATCCGAATCCCTCTTCGTTGCTGAAATTTGGCTTTTATACACTTGAAAAACGGTTACGCCAGCTCCTAGGTGCGACCTACGTGGAGTATCTTTCTTGGGGGATAAGTCCGGCGGCGCCCAGGCGTGGTGACAACGGCACTCGGGCGTGGACAAGTCGGCGCCTAGGCGTGGGTAAGACGGCGCCTAGGCATGGGCAACAGGATGCTGAACATGCTGCTTCTTGCTAGCGCCCGGACGTGGTCATACTGGCGCCTGAGCGTGGTCAACAGGCTTGAAATTGTGTCGTGCATTGTTTTTCGCCCTTTTCTTCGTGTGCTCTCGTTTATCACCTGAAATCACTTAACACCCCGATTAAACACAAATGTGGCATGATTTAGGCAATAAATAAATCCAAAAACATCAAATCACAGGCTTAAAAACACATAAGAACGCCTCTTATCAACAACCCCCCCCTCCCCCAAACTTATCAATTGCTCGACCTCGAGCAATAAACTATAGGATAGGAAAAACATTATCAAACCCGGGAGAAACAAAAAGAAGAACTACCTAGCTCACTTTCGTGGAGTACACTGTTGCATTTAGCGAATACAACAAGCCTTTGAACCCTTGAGTTACCTCAAAGGACGAGTTATAGTCTTGTGAGGGTTTGCATACGAGATACCCACAAAATTGAAAGATTTCCAACCATAATTGATCAACGCAAATCAATATGATTAATAATAGGGCAATGATATGAATTCATCTGTTTAAGCTCAAAATTACATCTATATACACGTCACATACTTGCTCACGTTATGTCTTAACCTTGAAAAGATAGTCCTAAGGGTGTAGTGTAATAAATCTAAAGTATTATAGTTGAGTGGCGTTCTTACCACTTTTCAATCATTAATCCCATATCTATCAACTTTCGATTAGTCACAAGGCATGAGAATTGAAGAAAACTTCATAGCCACTTAAAATTCATCACTTTATCATTTTAGGCTTTAACTTATGCCACTTTCAACTCAAAACATTAGAGGCTGGACCATGTTCAATGTTCGGTTCTCTTAGGCTTTCTATGACACCCTTGTAACGAGCTTTGAGCCAATAACTCCCAAACCGGACAGTTTTAGGGTATTAAGCGTAGAGACACTCGTAAGGGCTTAATTGCTCGAGTCTCAAAGGCTACAAAACCAAACTAAGTGTAGAGAATACCCTTAGTCAAGGTATTGTGGAGAAACCATCAGGTTGAAGAAACAACTTGGGAACGAGAAGATGATATGAGAAAAAGATACCCGGATCTCTTTGGGACCTCTCAGAATTTGGGGACCAAATTCTCTTAAGGAGGGGGGAGTTGTAACACCCAATATTCTCGGCTCCTAATTTTGTAGAAGCGAAGGTAAACATTATAATTACCGCTAATTAGATTTCGTAATTTATTTGATTTTAGCAATTTGTGTTGGACCAAAACTATTTTACTACTTGCTTATATAACTATTATTATATCTATATGTGAGATAGGTTAGTAGTATTGGCATCTCACTGAGGAATAGTTGATGCATTATATCATTTAAGGCATATATATATATATGTGTATATATATATATAGATTTGCCTTTATCAATTGTATATTACTAAAATTACAATGTGTCCATACCTACCTACATATATATATAGGCACAAACACACACACACACACACACACACACACATATATATATATATATACGTACAGACACATGCACTAATAGGGGGAGGAAGATTAGGGGGTGGCAAATTAAGCTAATCACATCTCATCTTGCCTAAAAACGTGGCCCGTGGAGGATTAATCTCCATTTATTTTTTTTCTCTACCTTTTGACCAACACCTCCATATATACACCAATTCAGCCTTCAACCTCACACATCACCATGCCTGAAAACTCTCTGAAAATCAGCTTCCTATTTCACCTCAAATACATGAAAAGCTGAAGAAAGAAAATCCAGTAGGAGGAAGCATCATCCTTTCTTCTTTCTCTTAAGGTATATGGTAGTTAATTATTTCTTTTGCATGAATATGTTGTAGACTAAATGTAGTTCAAGCTATATATGACCTGGAATTGAGAGTATCATATCATATATATGTATTTTAGTTAACTTCAATGGTATGATGTTCAGTTTTTTTAGAACTTTCAGTTTCTGAAGTTAAGTTTAAAACTGTAATGAGGTGCCTAAACTTGTGAGTTTGATTATGCGAAATTTTTTGGAATGCCTTGATTGTGTGTTAAACCTCTCTGAAAAAATTGGTAAGGATTCAAGTTTTTTGGAATTTTCTAAAAATCGTTGAACAAAATCGCCAGTCTGTTCGGCGGAATTGAAAATTGTTGCTGTTTTGAGGATATTTCGGGTACCTGAAAATTTTGATTTAATCTAAAATTTTTACAGTAGCTGTATACATATGTCATAGAGATGTCATATAAATTTCGGAATCTTTCCGTAAACAGGGGAGTTTACAAAAATATTTGAATATAAGGTGTTTCTTCTGAAAAAATCTGTCGGGACGGTCCTGTTTTGTTGATCGAATCCCCAATTTAACAAGGAAGTTAAATCAGGAAAAATTATGTAGACCTTTTCAGCTTCCTTTCTGATATTCTGAAAAATTTGAGAAAGAAATTTCATACCGACAATGTTTTAAAAAATTGTTGAAGTATATTGCGCACGTAAAGAGGCTTGTTTGAACTTAATTGCCTATATGTTTGGATAGTATGAAATAACTTGTTGTATGTGAATAGCTTAAAGTGTATTGTTTTGTGAAAATGATGGTATTTTGAATCATAGGATATTTTCGTGATTTCGAGACCCGAGGCAACGACACCGGTTTATGATAGTGAGAGTTTCTCTTGTTCTTTCACCTCGATCTTGATTACCGCTTTTCGTTCTCTTTATCTAATAAATCATAGCCAAGTGTGACTGATAAGAGGTATTTTTACGTGTTTTTAAGCCCTTACGTTTATGTTTTAGATTCATTTATCAGTTTATTTATGCCACATATGCGTATAATCTATGTGCTTATTGAGTAAACGTGGAAAATCACTGCAATTGACGTAAAGTGCACAAAAACACAGTATTTCAGTGTATTTTGAAATCGAATTTGAGGAAGTTTTCTTCTAGAAAGTTGTAAATCTCTGTCTTGGCTTCACGTGGTAACTTGAATCATCCAAATCCGAGGTCCGTGGAGAAAGTTACGAAGAAAATACAATTACTGCGCTGAAAAACAAGAAAACGGTTCAGACTCTGCATCAGGCGCCTAGGCGCCACCTCACCCGCGCCTAGGCGCCAGCCAACTTATTTCCCAAGCCATTTAGTCCACCTGGACCGCGCCTAGGCGCCATTTAGGTCACGCCTGGGCGCCGATACAGCGGTTTTGAAGGTATAAAGGCCAAAAATGAAAGAAAAGAGAGGGGTGTTCGGTTTTTAGGCCCTTTTGGGGCTAAAAATAGCTATCTAAATCATATTTTGGAGGACTTGACCGGGACACACTCTTAGAGGGGGGACTCTTGACCAATTCTGGGAGTTTAAAAAGAGGAGAGGGAGGCCAAGACAAAGGGAGGAAAACCCCATTGGGGGGGGGGGGGGGGAACCCCTCACAACACACTTGGGGGGAGAGAGGGGGAGTTGGACGAAAATTCAGGGGGGAGGAGGGAGGCTTCACACTTGGACGAAAATTCAGGGGGCAGAGAAGAAAAGTCCATCATTCACTCTTCACCCATGATCATTCATCACCATTTTTCATCACTTTTGGAGGGGAAGAAAGAGATAGGAGCTAAGGATTGAAGTGCTTAAGCAAGGATCCATCATCAATCAATTGAGGGAGTTTTAATTGCTTGCATTTACATGTTTATTTCCATGAATTTGTATATGTTTGTATTAGATTTTCTTGAGGCCTTGATGAGGGGTTAATTTGTAGTATTAAGGCCATGTGAAGGCCTATTTTACAAATCAATATATGTTAAGTAAATTTTCGTATTAATTCTCCTATTGCTTTGTGTGTTAATTCTATGCTTTTATTCCAATCATGTGTTTGATCACCATATGCTTGCTATCTTGCCTAATCTAGTTGTTCGAGAGAAAATAGATTAGGGTGCAAGAGAATTAACACATCATCCGAAATAAATGAGGAATTGCCCTAGACATAGGTAAAGATTCCCGGGTGCGGTTAGTCGGATTCGTCCGGGGAAACTCTAGAACGTTAATGCGTGGTTGTTGATTAGATTCTCGGATAGACGTATTTAGAGAACCGTCAATTAATCATAGGATTATTATGTGCCGAGACATCGGGTAATAGTTAATTTAGGAGTTTCCACCAAAGCAATAGGAGTCTAATAATTCGAAGAATAGCTTATATGTATTGATGAGTAGATTCGGTTATTGCATGTGCCTTAGTCATTTTATCATACGTGAGATTTAATCCGTTGCTTGTTTCCTCTTTGATTCTTTGTTTGTTTAACCTTTTTCTTGCACTTTACTTTAATTGTCTTTTTCGTTGTAAAATCAAAAACTAGAATTCAAGTCCTTGTGGTTCGACAACCCGGACTTTTTGTCCACTTTTATTACTACACACGACTAGTGCACTTGCTACCAAGCACGTTAAGTATTAGCGTGTCAAGTTTTTGGCGCCGTTGCCGGGGACTTGTTTATTTTAGTTTTTGATTTTAGTGCAAGTTTTTTTCTTTCTTTTTTTTAGTATTTATTTTATTTCTGTTTCGTATTTCAGGACTAGCTAGCAATGGCTGGTAACTTTCCAGATATTAACCTTCCGAAAAATAGAGAGTGGTTGCAAAATATCATACAGGCTATGCAACCACCAGTGCCTCTTGCATCCATTCGTAGTAGTCAACCACGACGAATTCACCCTATACAGAGACCTGTGATTATTCCGGACTTCACCACACCAAATATCCAAGTTCCGCCTCACCTACTCACCATGGTTCAGAACAACCCATTTTATGGGGATCCAAGCGAATCACCATATGATCACTTGGAAAATTTTGACAACATCCTCTCAACCATACAACTCCATCCAAGAGATCTCGACTCTCTTCGCTTTCGATTCTTCCATTTTTCCCTCAAGGATAAGGGAACCACTTGGTATAAGTCTCTTCTCCCACAATCCATCACGACTTGGGAAAAGCTTACGGATTTATTTTTGGATAAATTCTTTCCACCATCAAAGGTAAATGAGCTCCGAAGTGAAATATGGGGATTTAAGCAGAAAACAAATGAGTCATTGGCAAATGCATGGGTAAGGTACATGTTTATGCTTAGAAAATGCCCATCACATAATTACTCTCTATGCGATCTTGTGCAATATTTTTATGATGGGGTTCGATCGAGGGTTAGGCATCGACTCAATGCTGGAGCCGGTGGTGATTTATTGGGATTAGATGATCGGACTGCATGGAGAACACTTAAGCAATTAGCACAAGAGGATGAGTGGTACCCTGAGGATGATGTTGAAGAAATTTCCCCCAAAAAGGTTACGAGTGTTAAAGCGGTTGAGGAAATTGGCAATTTTGAGGAAAACCCGAAGGGGCAAGGAAATTATCAACAAGACCAAGTGAGAATTCCTACTCCAGAGGAACAATTTGATAACACCATTGGAGAGCTCCGCCTTACGATGAAGGATGTATGGCGGGAAATGAAGGAGATGAGTCATCAACTCAAGCAACTATCGAGCGACATGTCTGAGAAAGCACTGGGGGCACTGGCGTGTGACACTGAAGAGAATTTGAAGGAGGAATACAACATCGTGATGTTGATTGAAGGAAAGTTGGAAAATTTGAAAGATTATCCTCTGCACAGCACTTTCGAAAATGCAGGCCATGACGTTCAAACATCCGTGGCAGACCCCTCCATCAATGAGCATTCGACTCCTATCCATTCTGAGGTTGTTGCCATTCCTTTGCCTTCCTCCCTAGCTATAGGTAAGTCGGTACTTGATGTCGCCGATGGTAAGTTGTCAATGAATATAAAAGATGATATGGTTAATTTCAATAACTATGAGGTTTTTGAGCATCCACTTGATTTGGATTTGAATTTACACATTGATGCTTTTGATCCTTTTAGTGTTGAGCACTTTCAGGAAAAACGAGCCAATAATCTTCTACATCCATACATCATGGAGTTGAAATATGTCAAGATAATTGGTGAAGAAAAACGAGATATTATCTCTAGCTTGGAGAAAAGTTCTCACTATCACCCGAAGCATGGGGAAGATAGGGTAATTGAAGTGTTGAGGGACAATGGAAAAACTCGTGAGTGGATGATTTCTTGGTCTCAACATAGGGTATTTTTCACAAAGAATCGGCAAATCTTCTTCCAAATGACCAAAGAGTGAACCGAAACATGAGAATGGATTGGAGAACAAATAAGGCATTCATATGGAACCCTCCTTAAGCCGGCCCGATAAAGTCAAGCTAATGACTTTAAACAAGCGCTTCTTGGGAGGCAACCCAAGTTTGTAAGTTCTCTTTTCTTTTTGCTTTCGTTTTTGTCATGTTTAGTTCGTTTCTTTATGTTATGTTCAAGCATGCACTTTTGGCATGCTTCTCTTTGAGTCTTGATGGTTTGTATTGTGAGTACATAACATGTAGTAGCCGAGTTTTGCATTGGAGATCTTTCGTTGTGGATTTGAGCTTGGAGTGGATCTCACGTGATTTAAGGGTTGCTTTTTAGCACCCTTGTTGTAAGTACTCTCGTTTACCCCCTTTTGAGTGTGTATGATTGAGTCAACATTGAGGGCAATATTGAGTTTAAGTTTGGGGGGGTGGCATAAATAGCGCTTATTAATCTTATGTGTCATCTGATCTTGTTTGTAGCTCAAGTTTGGGGGAATCGTTGCTATTGCATGTGTTTTGTACTAATTTTTGTGAAAATTCAAGCATAACAAATTTTTGGATAGAATTTTAACCCTTCACTCGATGCATTGAGAATGGTTAATTTGAATCAATGACATGTTTTCTCTATCAATTTGAACTTTTATGACTATACACATCGTTTCCTTGCTTGTGGGACCCTAAACGTGACTAGATTGTCTTTAAGATGATTCACATATGCACATAAGTCGAAGGTAGAGGAGTTGAGTGGACAACCATTTTGAAACATTTAAAGGCTTGATCCCGGAAATATCAACTTAGATTTTTCACATGTGTTATGAGATGAGAATGTTAAATTTGTATGCTTAACAATAATAAAAGAGGTTGAACATTGGTATGACTGCAAAAGTCAGGCTTAATAGATACTGGGGGCGAAGAGCACCATGCCTAGAATACTGTACTATTATGCTAATTTGAGCTAAGCCCAAGCCAATGCAAGTGTAAAGGGAATAAGGACCTAGTTTTGTTTTGTGGCCTTTGACACTCGAGTGATTAAGCCCTTAGGAGTGTCTCTACACTTAATACCCTAAGGCCGTCCGGTTTGGGAGTTATTGGCCTAAAGCTCGTTACAAGGGTGTCATAGAAAGCCTAAGAGAACCGAACATTGCACATGGTCTAACCTCTAATGTTTTGAGTTGAAAGTTGCATAAGTTAAAGCCTAAAGTGGATAAAGTGATGAATTTTAATTAGCTATGAAGTTCTCTTCAATTCTCATGCCTTGTGACTAATCGAAAGTTGATAGATATAGGATTAATGCTTGAAAAGTGGTAAGAATGCCACTCAACTATAATACCTTAGATTTATCATCACTACACCCTTAGGATGGTTTTTTCGAGGTTAAGGCGTAACATGAGCAAGTATGTGACGTGTATATATATGTAATTCTAAGCTTAAACGGATGAATTCATGCCATTGGTTTATTATTAATCATATTGATTTGCTTTGATTGATTGTGGTTGAAATTCCTTCGATTTTGTGGGTATATCGTATGCAAACCCTCACGAGACTATAACTCGTCCTTTGAGGTAACTCAAGGGTTCAAAGGCTTGTTGTATCCGCTAAATGCAACCGTGTACTCCACGAAAGTGAGTTAGTTAGTAGTTTTCTTTTCGTTTCTCCCTTGTTTGATGATGTTTCCATATCTTAGAATTCTTATTGCTCGAGGTCGAGCAATTGATAAGTTTGGGGGGGTTGATAAGAGGTATTTTTACGTGTTTTTAAGCCCTTACGTTTATGTTTTAGATTCATTTATCAGTTTATTTATGCCACATATGCGTATAATCTATGTGCTTATTGAGTAAACGTGGAAAATCACTGCAATTGACGTAAAGTGCACAAAAACACAGTATTTCAGTGTATTTTGAAATCAAATTTGAGGAAGTTTTCTTCTACAAAGTTGTAAATCTCTGTCTTGGCTTCACGTGGCAACTTGAATCATCCAAATCCGAGGTCCGTGGAGAAAGTTACGAAGAAAATACAATTACTGCGCTGAAAAACAAGAAAACGGTTCAGACTCTGCATCAGGCGCCTAGGCGCCACCTCACCCGCGCCTAGGCGCCAGCCAACTTATTTCCCAAGCCATTTAGTCCACCTGGACCGCGCCTAGGCGCCATTTAGGTCACGCCTGGGCGCCGATACAGCGGTTTTGAAGGTATAAAGGCCAAAAATGAAAGAAAAGAGAGGGGTGTTCGGTTTTTAGGCCCTTTTGGGGCTAAAAATAGCTATCTAAATCATATTTTGGAGGACTTGACTGGGACACACTCTTAGAGGGGGGACTCTTGACCAATTCTGGGAGTTTAAAAAGAGGAGAGGGAGGCCAAGACAAAGGGAGGAAAACCCCATTGGGGGGGGGGGGGAAACCCCTCACAACACACTTGGGGGGAGAGAGGGGGAGTTGGACGAAAATTCAGGGGGGAGGAGGGAGGCTTCACACTTGGACGAAAATTCAGGGGGCAGAGAAGAAAAGTCCATCATTCACTCTTCACCCATGATCATTCATCACCATTTTTCATCACTTTTGGAGGGGAAGAAAGAGATAGGAGCTAAGGATTGAAGTGCTTAAGCAAGGATCCATCATCAATCAATTGAGGGAGTTTTAATTGCTTGCATTTACATGTTTATTTCCATGAATTTGTATATGTTTGTATTAGATTTTCTTGAGGCCTTGATGAGGGGTTAATTTGTAGTATTAAGGCCATGTGAAGGCCTATTTTACAAATCAATATATGTTAAGTAAATTTTCGTATTAATTCTCCTATTGCTTTGTGTGTTAATTCTATGCTTTTATTCCAATCATGTGTTTGATCACCATATGCTTGCTATCTTGCCTAATCTAGTTGTTCGAGAGAAAATAGATTAGGGTGCAAGAGAATTAACACATCATCCGAAATAAATGAGGAATTGCCCTAGACATAGGTAAAGATTCCCGGGTGCGGTTAGTCGGATTCGTCCGGGGAAACTCTAGAACGTTAATGCGTGGTTGTTGATTAGATTCTCGGATAGACGTATTTAGAGAACCGTCAATTAATCATAGGATTATTATGTGCCGAGACATCGGGTAATAGTTAATTTAGGAGTTTCCACCAAAGCAATAGGAGTCTAATAATTCGAAGAATAGCTTATATGTATTGATGAGTAGATTCGGTTATTGCATGTGCCTTAGTCATTTTATCATACGTGAGATTTAATCCGTTGCTTGTTTCCTCTTTGATTCTTTGTTTGTTTAACCTTTTTCTTGCACTTTACTTTAATTGTCTTTTTCGTTGTAAAATCAAAAACTAGAATTCAAGTCCTTGTGGTTCGACAACCCGGACTTTTTGTCCACTTTTATTACTACACACGACTAGTGCACTTGCTACCAAGTACGTTAAGTATTAGCGTGTCAGTGACCTCGTAAAGCTTCGTTGATCAGACCATTATCCTCATCTAAGGTAAGTGTCCAACCATGTCACGATCTGTAGTCTATCGTTCTTGTTTCCGCTCGCTCTCGTTCGAATACAAATCAATATACATATTCTAGTAGGAAACTCGTTGAAACGATTATTCTTCTTGACTCTATTCCGTCGACTAAAGGATCTAAGTGCTATATGGGACAAAGTGCCACGCGACGGAGGGGGCCACCTCTTGAACCTGTAGGAGCCACCTCTAGAATCCCGAAGCCCGGCATCCATCCGCGATGTGCCATTTTCTTGATATATAGCTTTGACTCGTAAAAGGCAGAGTGAAGGGAGCTAAGTGCTATACGGGACAAAGTGCCACGCGCGATGGCGGGGGCCACCTGGAACTCTTCATGGAATATAAAGGTGTGAAGCCTCCTGCTGGTATGGGACAATGGAAGGTGGATCACGATCACATGATATGATTATTAAAGTACATGGGTTATTTCCTCTGATTCATACGTCATATACTCGATTATTTTGCCTTGTGATATGTTGTTTGATTCTTTTGCTTGCCATTGTATATGTCCATGTGGTTATTGATTTCCGCTGCAGATTCTATCTCTCATGATAAGGTAAAGCAAGCCATTAGCCTATACCTCACTGGGTCATTCGGACTCACCCCTTTTTCTTTCTAACTTTTCAGAAGAGCTCGGCAGAACAAGACCTGAGGGGAAAAATCTTGGCTAAGAAAGTTTGAGAGTCAGTTGTAGCTGTGTTTGGATACCTTGTACATATAGTTCTCTGGTTTTGCTGGGTCGGGGTTTTGGGTTGCATCTGAACTCTTATATGTAATTATGATGTTTTGTTGTTATATATATATGTGTGTACCTTGAATTTTTGGGTTGTGTGTTTGGAAAGGATTTTTTTTGTATAGTTCACGCTTAGCATTAGCTCATGACGGGATCGTCTCTCGGATTGCGCTAGCGTTGCGGTGTGGCGGGCTTCGGCTCCCATCCCCTAGCCGGAGGTTGCCACATAAATTCTCCCACTTTAAGAAATATTAACTTAGTAAAGGGTACTAGGTATCCTGTCCTCCACTGAACTTAGGAGAAACTAAAATGATATTTAATATATAATATCGTCCCTAAGCAATGGGGGTTATGTATTGAAAAATATTTTTAAAAATTCCTAACTGCATGAAATATCGTTGATCGAAACAAATTTCACCCCAAATACCAGCAAAAGGTTGTAAGGTGAAATTCAATTGTTAGACTAATAGATAGTCATTGGGTTGAACTTAAATTATTTATAAATCAATAAGATCGTTGAAAAGTTGAGTTTTGATGAATAATGGACAAAGGGATTAAATCATCCATTTGATGGGTTGATATTGAACATCACATTAATAGATTGATTAGGCAAAATATCTGCGAAAGGTTGCAACCTATTAATCTAGTTAAAGAAATCAATCACTACTATGAAGCCTTCCAACAATGACTTTCGAATTTCACAGTGGGAGTGTAGATTTTCAAAAAATATAGTGGGAGCCAAGTTTATTTTGAAAGTTCTTAATTTAAACTTGGAACAACAATTACATTAGAATCTAATAAGTCTTTTTACTTTCCTGCAGTTATTTGCTTATTATCTCTCTCACTATGACTATCAACCCATTATATGTACTACTTGAAAAGAACACTTTCACTGGTCTAAACTATGTGGACTGGCTCCGAAACTTGAAGATAGTCCTCAATATGGAGTCACTGGGGTATGTATTGGATACTGATATCCCATCCGCGCCCCCAAGGACACGTGCTAACGAGGAGGAAGTCGTGGCTCATGAGAATGGGTCAAAGATGAAGTCCGGGTTCGTGGGCACATGATGGGCTCAATGGAAAATAAGTCGCAGAGGTCCCATGACAAAATGGTCTCGACGAGGGCTATTTTGGCACACCTGGTGGAGCTATATGGTGAGTACAATCACACTACTCGATATGAGATATCGAAAGAGCTCTTTGGAGCCAAGATGAAGGAAGGAGAAAAGGTTGGGGACCGTGTTTTAAAAATGATTTTTAATATTGAGAGTTTACAGGCCCTCGACTTCAACATGGACCAGCAACTACAAACGGATCTCATCTTGTAGTCACTTCCAGACTCCTTTTTCAACTCCAATGAGATAGAATGCAATTTAGGTGGGTTGATGAATAAGCTGAATAGTGCACAATCTCAAATGAAGCCAAAGGAAAAAGAGGCGACCTTAGTCATCACTTCTAAGCCTAAAAACATAATGAAGAAGAAGACTAAGAAAGCTACTTGCACTCAGGGTCCACAAGGTAAGAGAGACAAAGGAAAGGGAAAAACTCTAAAAGTGATGAAGAAAAAAGTGTTGGGATCAGTACGAACCCCCGGCGACACCGGCGCAGCGGAAGACATATAATTTTAGAAAATAAAGCTGCATCCCCGAAATTAGGGCTAGGTAGACATGGTACCATCGGATTAAAAAACTATCCTAGAGGAACTTTACTCGTGTTTACCACTTCAAGACCAAAAATCAGCAACGTCTTTTTAAGCAACTCCCTGCTATACCTCTCCGGATCGGTTTGCCCTAGCGCACCAAGCATTGCGCCACCAAGTTTATCTACACCTTAGCTCGTACCCTCGATTATCTCCACCAGTGCTAGCACGGAGAATATCAAATCTTGGCTTTATCAGAAATGGGTAGGAATATATTTTGTATTCTTCGTACTCAACACATGAGTTGGAAAAATTTCTTGTAAAATAGGTGGAAGATGTGGAGAGAAAGAATAAAGACTTAAAACCCTTGTTTTTATCTTGTAAAAAACTCTTGAGAGAAACCTAAAAATTGATTAGCCTAAATAAAACAACAACACACACATATATATGAGCATATGCACGTCTACACACACGCACACTTAGTGTGTGCGTTCACACTAAAAGAGGCATGTATATCTATATATATATATGTACATGTCACTTTTATTATATTTAGTTTCCATTCTTTCTCAAACTCTCTTCCTTCATTAATTGGATATCTTTCCAACTAAAAAGATATTTCCATTTATTTGATACATATCAAATATATCATATCTTATCAAATAAGATATTTTCATATCTTCAATATTTATCCTAATATATATTCACAAGATCTTTCGATATCAATTAGTTACCTAGTTAATTAGAATAGACCTACCAAATATATTATAGGATGGATATATTAAATTTATATACATCTATAAATAGACACTGTGAACAAGAAAAAATCCCCACCAAATCTACACACATATATACACGCCCATGTATATATATAAAATATATATATATATATATATATTTCCTCTTTCATTAATTAATTAGACCACTAATTAATTAACTAGTCTTTCCCAATTTAATAATCTAATATTAAATTGTAAGACTTTTATTAATTAAGACCACTTAATTAATTTATTCTTTTTCCCGATTAATTAATTCCCACTAATGAATCTCTACATTAATTCACAAAGAATTCATTAGCCAATAGGTACTACACTAATTATTGTGTGTAACCCCTTAGGCTTATTAACAAGCTAGCAATAAGTCCTTTCGTAAACTACATTAATTATTCATAATAATTAATTAGGCCTTGGATTAATTTCATCAATTAACCCAAGGCACCTATTGGTCGTGGATCGATGTCTAGCAATGTCACCACGACTTCCTAGATGTTAACGTGAAAATGCAAACCTCTCTAGATTTCGATCTTTGTGTGAGTCAAATCCCTTCATCTAATTCCCGTCTAAGACCTGGGGTTTGGTGACGGTCGAACCGTAATAGCCTCGGAAACTGTGACTATGTTGGTTCAATTAATGATCCGGTCTTCCAAGCAGGGATCACCAATCCCTTTTATAAGACAATGCTCTGGCCAGAGACTTTTTGATCATTCAGCTTCACTCAACAACATAGGAAATTCCAGGTACTCGTGACCCTGGATGAATCCCCTCTCTGACTGTCAATTGTTAGCTGTAACTACCAGACTATACCCAACAGACACGCCGTATGACTCTCCTGGATTGGATGTGCATATCAAAGCAGAGTGGGTAGTACCCTTTCCAATGAAATCTCAGGTCTAAGAATTATCTCACTTTACAAAAACCTAAGGACTTCAAGTTTGACAGAACCAACGAGGAATCCTTGTGGGGCCGTTCAATTCCATAATCCAGTATGAATCTTCATACATGTATTGCCATACAAGGCATCAACAATGGAATGCGTCGGCCTCTCAGAAGAGTTACATGCATGAGTAACTCTTGACGAGGCCAGTGATATCCCACATCTCACAGCCTCTATGACTTGGAACAATATTTAGGATTACGGTCTTTGAGAGCATTCCATAAGTTTTCCCTGACCGCCTCCCCTAACCATATGTAATACATGGGATCTTTATTTATACTATCACTAGTTATAACAATAAAGAAGCATTCCGTAACAGGTTCGATATAACCTAAGTGATAAGACTGATACAGTGTTAATGTTGAAGCCAACAGATGGCTCACTGGCCACATAACACCTTAAATCTCCCACTTACCCAAGAGCCTACTGTTCCCACACAAGTCCATCGTCCAGATGACCTATTGATCACAGCTACTACTCAAGGGTTTGGTGAAATGGGGTTTGCCATGTTTCCTTCGAGTTGACTTGCTTAACTCGAACGTCGACTCTGATCAAATAATCTCTCAGATTATTTGCTTTGTCCCTAGGTACGTCTAGATAGTTGGTGAGACCTCTGCTCCTTTTTAAGAGATTACACCCTTATCGACAATCATAGTACTTATGTACTCGATATTCGATTGGTAGAACCTCATAGGTTCACCTATCTTACTACCTTTTGTCATCGCATTCTCATGCGTGACCTAAATGGTAAAGTTAGCCTCTATCTCTTCTCAAGAGACTCAGCCTTTAATTTTCCATTTGGCTTAAAACAAATCCTTGATCATCACTTAAGTTCATGTCTTAAGACTAGAGCTTCTAGTTTCAATTTTCCCATGTTGTTATCCAATAAACAACACCAATCCAATCTATTGGATCAAAATAGGAGTTCGACTTTGTACATGAGATGTAATAGTCAACACCTATTAAAACTCATAGAATCTCACGTACCTTTTGGTTTATGCTTTACAGGATGAATTATATTTTAATTCTTCCATGTTGAGCTTAGTCAACATATTATCTATGGGTTCGAACTGAAAAGGATTATGGCAATCCAATGGACCGCACATATTGCTTCTTCGTGCAATTGGGGCTCCTTTTCTTTTTCAAGTCCACTTTTGGAAAATTAAAATGATGATCACACGTACGTTACTCATGTAACGTTATCAACATATGATTCTAACAAGATAGTAGTATACCTATCAACCTTTAGAACTTATGTTCAGCAAAGATTCAATCATTAGATTGATCTTTAAGCACTGACGCTGTTCGGCCGGCTTCCACTACTTGTCAAGATTTCTTGACTTTCATCATATCCACCGTCAGCATATTTCGGCTCGAAGGATATGAAACTTGTGTTCATAAGTTTATAGGTTTACTAGTTTATTCATCTTAACTGCCAGTTATGTTTATGTTTATTGAGTCTTTAGTTTTTCATCACTATTCTCATTCTTTCATAAAAGTAATCCTTCACCTTGAAGGTAGGGTATTATGAAACGATCCCTTTCGTTCCAAGTGTAATGAACACTAAGATACTCGTAAACACAAGATAAGAGGATCTATATCCTCAATTGCTCCCACTGTTTGCTTGACACAAGCAATACCTTTCACATCCTTGATGTGTGGTTTCCATGTTACATCTAATGTAACCATTCTAGGGTTACACTCATTATTCTATCTCTAAAAGATTAATATGCTTGCCTAGGTTATTACCGTGGAAGTTAGATCAATGTATACATTTGTTGTGTGATATAAGTCAAATGTTGTGAAGATAGCATGATACAAGAATTCATTACAGAACCATAAATAATAAAACTCATTTTAATAAAACTTGAATATCCCCCCCTAAACCAAGTTGGAGTAAAACATAGTTCAAAACATTAATCCAAAAACATGACAAAAACATTCTTCAAAAACATTGTCTCATAATTAAAAGGACAAATAAATGATTTCTTGTCCTTTAGCCTCAGCCACGAGAAATGCCTCCTTGGCATCTTCAGGACCATGACCTCATTTCTTTATTTCCTGCTTCTTCCCACCATCTGCAATCCATTGCATAAGTGAGTTCCATAACAATGTCATAACACTCAAGAAGCAAAGTTAATTAACGAGTTAACTTTACAACAAATGTACCTTTCTTGCGCTCACGAGAAGGATCAGAGATTGATCTTTCCAATGTCCATTCTTTTTGCAGTTAAAACACTTCCCAATTTTCTTCTTGACTTTCTTGATGACAACCTTTGTTTGCAGTTGGTTGCCCTTCTTCTTCTTCTTCTTCTTCTTTCCCTTCTTGCTTTTATCAATATGAAAAGTGGGAGATGAAGAAGTGTCAGCAAGCAGCACAGGCTTTGGCTTCTTGACCGTTGCCTCAGTAGTGCGCAATATGTCCAATAACCCAGGAAGAGCGGTAACCAATTGGTTCATGTTGAAATTTACTACGAACTGATCGTAGGCAGGAGAGAGAGATTGAAGTACTAAATCAATAGCCGAGTCAGGATTTATCAGTACCTCCATGTCATTGAGTTTGTTCACCAAGGCAATCATTCTCAAGACATGGTCGGTGACCGATGTTCCTTGAGTCATGCGAGCTTTGAAAAACTCAAGAGAGATAACAAACCTCTCACGGCATGTCTTAACACCGTACAACTCTTCCAATGCAAGGACAATCTCTGATGCGTGTTCCACAGTCTCAGACTGCCTTTGCAACTCATTAGTCATAGAGGCAAGAATGAGAAAAAAGCACATAGATATTGTCTGTGCATCGCGGGCAGCCCTCGGAGCACTTGCCTCAGGTGCAGGCTCAATAGGCTGAGTTAAGACATAGTCAAGACTTTCAGATTTTTAGCACAATCTTAAGGTTGCGATACCAGTCAAGGAAGTTCGGGCCATTTAGCTTATTTGTTTCAAGGATTACCAAGAGTGGGGTTTTAGCCATATGACTGTTACTTTACGAAAAATGGAAAAAACATTAGCATTCAATCACAGATTATATCCACATGGAATTATGGAACTTTTAACTTCACATGTGCTCCCACTGTTGTTTCGATTTCCATCAAGCTCACTGATAGAAAGATGGGAAAAGCAACCATTTCTAGTGGGCTTGAGCATCAAATGCCCAAACCTCATCCAACGACTCATGGTTAATGGGCGGCGACATCGAACAGGTACGACGACCCCATCCACATCCAGGTAGTTCTCGAGATGTTTGCCTCACATTTCATGTACGTCCCGAGAACATGATGCAACCGTACACTAAGCTGTGTTTAAGTCCAACTAATTAATTTCTCACGCAATAACAGTGCCCAGGGAGTCCCATGACTCATGGTTGACCCCTGGGTAGACTGAGATCCGTGTGCATTTCTAGTATGACAGTCTTTCATAGTAGAAGGCCAAGTTGTAAGATTACTACACTAAACTTTCCACCATCCCACGACTCATGGTCAATGATGACAAACCGAGCTATTATCTCTCACATCTAATGCTGGAAGACATTGGACCTAATCAAGGAGCTTCTGGACCCCCGATTTATCCATTTATGGACTTAATATGGATATGGGGGTTTTCACATACAAGGTCTCACCATTTTCAGTTATTTATCTTGCTTAGGTGATCATGCAACACAACATACCATATAAAAGATACTAACGATAAATAACAAGAAGCATGCTATACATAAAAGCTGTAAATGTGATCCTAGTTAAGCAAATCTTAAAAACAACCCGAGCCACCAAGGTGTCGACCAATCCAATCTAAGGACCCGCACCCTACACTAAGTTCTTCACAGCTCCTTGAGCTTGAACGTCTCCATCACCTTCTTCAAGATGTTTTCATCTCCGTCTTCAAATTATAACAATACAATACAAAAGGAATCACCATTCTCTCATATACATAAAATGAAAACATGGGACGCAGGCCTCAAATTAAAACAACTAGTTTATGGCTCCACCCGGATCACCACATAATCACATAATACATGCTCGCATCATGCTTTTATAAACATAAATTTGCTGGCTTTAATTAAAGATAATCTAATTCAATTAGTGGACTAAGTAATTATTTTCTAAAAACAAATTTCATAAAATCTCATGAAGAATCATAATTCTCCAATTATCCGAAAATTAATTCAACTTTCAAAATTTAATATTATTCTATTCTAGGAATCAATTAATTTCTTATTAATTTTTCAAGAACTAAATAATAAATACACATTTTGAAAAACAATGAAAAAGTCCACCTTTTCATATAATCCAAAAAATCCCAATTTCAAAAATTACTTATTTTATTCAATTTCCAAAATCCATACAATACCAATTTTATTTCATACTTGGAATTCGAATAAAACTCATATTATTTGAAAGTTCATGAAGAAGTCCACTTCTTCACTTAATTATAAAGGCCCAAATCTTTTTTTTTATAAAAACTCGATTTCATTTCAATATCTAAAGTCAATAAAATACAAATTTTATTTTGTCCTTTCAAAATTTAAATGAAAATCCATATTTTGGGAAAATACGAAGAAATCCGTTTCTTTAAAGAGAGGCCAATATAAAATTTCAATATTATTTTAATTTTGAAAGTCAATAAAATACAAATTTTATTTCTTCCTTTAAAAATAAATAAAAGCCCATGTTTTTTGAAAAGTCAATTTTTAGGTCTAAGCCCAAAAATATATTCAATTCATTTTAAACCCAAAACATAAATTACAAAATTACCCCATACGGTCAAATCGCAATTTACCAAAATTCGGAAAAACCCTAAGGTTCTAATCCTACCCGTTTTGATTCGTGTAGGGGTAGCAGCCGTGCTACCCCGTGAACACGCCGCCGTTGCGCATGGAGGCATACGCGAACAACCAAGGTTGTTCGCTGTCGCGCGGGCTGCCGTTGTCCGTTGACAATGGCATGCGAGTGCTGTAGCGGGTTTAGTATTTTTCTTCGATTGTCGAAGCCAAAATACGCATGAATATTCATGAATAAAAAACGCAGCTATAACCAAATTTACAAAACACAATTTTAGATTTCGAAAAATAATTTTTTTCAGATTTAAACGATTTTAATCAGTCCAAAAATAAAATCAGAAAATCCAATCCATTTTACATGTGATAAAAAAAATTAAAAGCATATAAAGATAAACACAGACAAAGAATCTGAGCCATGTAAGAACTTTGGCTCTGATACCACTGTTGGGATCGGTACGAACCCGAGGACGCTGGCGCAACGGAAGACATATAATTTTAGAGAATATAGCGGCATTCCAAAATTAGAGCTAGGTAGACATGGTACCATCGGATTCAAAAACTATCCTAGATCCTCAATCTTCTAATTTAATCAGTGTATTATGGTCCAGTGAGATTATTTTTCTCAAGCAGTAACTATAACAGGTTATATCTAGAGAGATAATTAAAACAGAAAACACCAAGATTTATGATTAGATATGTTATTATGTACTCAAGTAAACAAAGACTTAATGTTTACTTGTCTCCCACTACTTTTCTCGAGATTGCATTCCCACTGCAATAATCAAAAACCTTGTTGGATGGGTTTCGTAGTGAGTGATTGTGTTCCTCATTGATCTAAACAAGTTGCTACTTTTTTTGATATATGGCTTGTTAGATCTTTGAGGTGGCGTCTTCTACCAATCGGTCTAACCGATGATTCAATCTCCTTCAGCTCGTGGACCTTTGAACTGCAACCTTTTTCGATATATAGGTGGTGATCCATCTGAGTTATTTTCTCATCAACTCCTTTCAGTCTAATAATTTAATCTCACCTTGCAATCTTTTTCGATATATGGGGCAAAATTTGTTTCGACGCGAAGGCATCAAATGCAGTAGAGAAAATAAATTCACCTCGTGATGCATGGCTCCCTTATTCTGGGACAACACCATACACACGAGGTGAACCTATCTTCTAAACCTTGATGGAGATTTAGGACATCCAACGCCCCTTTACTTACTCAGTATAATTTCAAAAGGGAGAATTATAACATGGTTGTGTTATATTAAATTTTTAGTCTCACTTAGCACATTAATTTATTACAACGCAGTAAAGGAAAATTAAATAGAGAAAACGCCTACCAATTCTATCATCACACACTCTTATGGACTTTTCAAGATCGGCCCGAGCCAACGGTCCAATCTGAGGAGGGGTTTTATCTATTACAAGAGCTTCCACCTATACAAGATTCTAATCTTCGAGCTCCAAGCACTTCATGGTTCCGGCAAGCTCCATTGAGCCTATCTAACATAAATACAAAGAAGCAAGCTTTACAAGATTTCTATGTAATGAAAGCTACATCCTGGGGGGTTCAAACTCCAACCCAATACAACCCAATTAAAACAATGATAAAACCCTAAGTCCATTAGAGGTGTCAACCATCACATATTAAAGGGAGCACATATACAATTTAAACACATATGTGAAGTTAAGGGGTTAAATTTAATTTAACAATTAAATCCAATTTAATAATTACAAAATAAATCTAATTTATTTTGACTTCTTTAATAAATCTAATTTAATCATTGCAAAATAAATCTAATCTATTTTGACTTCTTTAATTAAATCTAATTGAATTCAAGTAAAACTATATCCAATAAAATTTCTATGGGTAAACAAATCTAAATACATAAGTAATTAAGTCTAATTTAATCACCTAGCATCATTAAATACAATTTAAGTGTAAATCTAATTTACATAATCAAAATCAAATCCAATTTATTTTGATAAGCTAGTTAAATTCAATTTTGATCAAAAATAAAATCAAGTTGAACTTTGTTTAGTCATTTGACTAAATCTAATTAAATCAAATTTAATTAACTAGAAACGATCAAATTTTGTTTTAACTTAAGGGTATTTAAATCTAATTTAATATAAAATTAATCTAATTTATATACCTTTTAATCTTTTAAAGATTAAACCTTAATTTACTTCTTTAATTTTATTTGTTTTGATAGGCTAGTTAAATTTTAATTTGATCAAGAATAAAATTAAGTCTAACTTATTTTATTCTAATGACTAAATCTAATTTAATCAAAGTGTAATTAAATCAAATTTAATTAACTAGAAAAGATCAAATTTCTAAATTAACTAAGGTATATTTAAATCTAATTTAACTTTAAAAACAAATCTAATTTATATAGCTTTCACCTAAGAAAATAAGTTTAATGTACATAACTTAATACCAATTTAAAAAGAAATTTGAATTAGAAATGTGGCCATGAATTAATCCATAAAGCAGCGCACACAGCACTGGCTCCAAGCACCGCCTTGTGCAGACCAAGGCAGATCTTTGAACGCCGCCTATTGTTCATCACGGTCGCGCGATTAGCGTCACCCAATCCCACTTGGACAGTGGTCTGCTGTTGCACCTAGTGTACATCAGATTTGCTGTTCATGGTCGGGTCAAACCCGTCAAACCCGTTTAATCCTCGTTTCTCAGATTTCGATCACAAAAACAATTTTTCAGATTTAACAAATTCACCCAATTCATATTGATTCAAAATCAATTAGCATACAGTATGCATATGTCATGTTCATGTAATCATCAAATGAAACATTCATAAACACAATGGAAATCAACAGATTCACGAATTTGGCTCTGATACCACTGTTGGTAATCGATCGAATAAAAACGCAGCGAATAAAATTAATCTCCGAACCATGAATCGATTTTATTCAATGTTGATTTCTTGATAGTAAAAAGGAGATAAACAATTTACCTTTTGAAGAGTTAATAGATTCATGTAGAGATGATCAGAGTAGCAATCCCCAAGAATCCTGCCTCTAGATATCACGCGGAAAAGACCTTTCGAAAAACTCCGATCTCCTCTCCAACAGTTGAAGGTGGTGGCTAGGACAGAGAAAGGGGTGGAAATTTTCTATCTTGTCTAATTACTGTGGAAAGGGTGATTTTAAATCACATGTTATGAATTAGTTTAAGTGTCGGAGTTCATTAAATAAACACGTACTCTTCTACAACTAACTGTGTCGGCCAACCAGGCATGTTCGATGGGCTTACTGGGCTAAGTTCATCTCAGTCCATATGTAATTAATTAATTCCCAATTAAGTTAACTTATGAATTAATAACTTAATTAAATATTATTTAATCCAATTAAATAACTTAATTAAGTTAGTCATCCTTTCACTCTTAGTGAAATTACCAAAATATCCTTTACTATGTAAATAAAAAGACGTCCCATCATTTTCATATAGCGCAAAATCTCTAGGCTCGATTTGATTGGCAATGAGAGAATACCAAAGGATATGGGTGTCACCTAGCTAGCCCCGTGGAACCATATCATAGTCTAATCGAATATGAGATGACATCATCATCATTACAAACCTTTTGTTTACGATTAGGATATGCGTATAGACTCTTCATCAACGCGACCCGTTCAACTAAGAGTCATGGTACGTCAAATTCATAGAACTTGATATTGTACTTTGGAATCATAATAATGTGAAATTACCAAATTACCCTCAGCGACCATCACGAGCTAGTTTATATGCTTTGACCAAAGACTTAAAATTTCAATTACTTATGATTGTATAGGTCACATACTTGTTTACTATCGAGAAGGTGAATCCCGTATTGACATTTATATTACAATGTTGAATGCAATACTTGAATCGTATTATGAGGTCGACCCCACCTATCAGGTGATATGGTCTAACTACTCTGATAACATATCCAATACTACAAACACACTGTAAATAACTCTTTAGGTCCAACGTCGACACATACTATCGCAATCTTAATCCCAATCATTGGCTATCAAAGAATAAATACTCATGTGATCTGATTAATGAGAGTTGAGTTCAAATATGTTCGACTGGCACTTCCTTGGCAAAGCAGATGTCATACGAGTTGAATTTTAATACCCTATTAAAATTCCTTAACTCGTGATCTATAATTTAAGAGATTAAGTACTTGACTCTTCCAGTGCCTCCTCTTATCCATAAGTGGTGGAAAGTCTATCTTCAAATCTCAAGAAATTATTTGTTCACCACACTTAAATGCTAAGTAGATCTACATGAACAAAACCAATTGTCTTCTTCTATTAATAGAATATAATGGTTTGTACAATATAGCTAAAATGCCCATCTCAATCTAATTCCTCCATTGGAATTGAGGGCATATACCTAACTCTTGGGTTGGGTAATCCCCGGGGTAGGTTAGCACAGCGGAATATTAAAACTTTACAACTACCCCAAAATAGATTACATTGGCCGGTTTAATCGGGCTAATTAAAACGAGAAAAACTATGCTACGCGAAATACCTTTAGTGCTTTTTCCCTCATACAAATTTCTGATCTTTTCAACCCGGAAAAATAATCCCTTGATCGATTTCTACAGAGAAGTTGTCGGCCTCCTCCAAATCTCGGGCTTTGATTTATTCCTAGTATCTTCAAGCGATCCAATTGTCTCACCTCTAAGATGTATCCACAGCTCCGTATAATTTCCAATTATTATATACGTGGTGCTAGTCTATATTGTGATACCCACATTTTTTTATGATAAAATGCTAATTTGATGGCTAGTACTATACTCTATTGGAAATTACTTGATCTATATTAGTTTTATAACTAATATGTCAAGATATTATATTAAACAAGTGGATTGAAATTATTTTACTAGATAATATATATTAGGGGTTTGAATGTAAATATAATTGCATTAGGGATCATTTAAAAAGGGGAAAGAAGAAGTATTTGCATATTAGTCCTTGTTGCAACTCTATATATAGCCCTATACATCCATCCTTTTCCTTACAACATCAAGAGGCAATGAAGAGGGGAAATATCAGCATTTTCGCACAACATTTTCAGCACTGGCAATGTTTGTGTTTTCAAGTTTTGAGGGATGAAATGATGTCCAAATTGAGTTTTCTTTAGCTCAAATTCTTCAAAAGACAATGAGGAATGACACTATGGGACCCGAATTTTCTTATCTGCTACCGAAAGTTTCAGAATCGCCCCACACCGTGTCCTAGGCTGTTCAGATTTTGGTTTCCAGAGATATATTCTATTTTCATTTGCCAAGAAATAGACCTTCCAATGGTCTGATTGGACATAAAAGACCACCCTTAGAAAGCTAATTCAATGTAGATATCGTTACTAGTAAGTTTTGTTGGAAATCATTTAGAAAATATTTCAGTTTTCTCAGTCAAATCATCACTGCCAGTAATCTCTATTGAATTCCAGAATCTGTGTTTCATATTCAATTGCCCAAAACCCCCTTTTTCTATGCTTTGATTATACATGCAAACCCATATTTAGAATCCTTACTTAGTGTAGATATGTAGAATGATGAAGTTTGTTAAAAATTGATGAGGAAATAGTCAGAAATGGCCACCAAACGATCTATGCCAGTGTGCTATTTTAGTTTCCAGAAACTATCTTTCATGTTTCTTTGTTATGAAATATCCCTTTTCGTGGTTCTATTGAAAATTCAAGACAACCATTAGACATCCCTTTGAATGTAGATGTTGATACTGGTAAGTCTTGATAAAATCCATGGTGTAATGTGACCGAAAAGTTGATTTGATTATAAGGTGCTAGGAGGTGGTTAAATTTGGCAGTTTTGGGGTGTGATTTTGAAGGCCCAATTTACCCTATTTCGGTTAGGTTCTTGAGATTGAATTTGAATATTAAAAAAGCTTAGTTATTTGGGAATCTATATATATATATATATATATTAAGTTAGTTGTTTATTGAAATGTTAAAGGGATGAACAATGGATAATGGCGGAGACGCGCGCCAATTGAAGAAGGCACACAGTGAAGCGATTTGGTGCAATCTTGTTCATGTATTAACAATGGAGGTTTTCAGCTACTTTGATCCAAGTTATACATATTACTAAGTATGGGTGAGTGTTGGGTAAGTTATCTTAGCATTAACTTCTGGTTATTTCCGATTAAGTGTGTATCATAGTGGGAATTAGAATTCAGATAACTTGATTACGTAAGTGTACTAGTGATTATGTTCTTATTTGGAATAGGTTCATTCTCTACAACACTATTCGAGGAAACACAATTTGACGAGTTGGATATTCGGCTGGCGATGATTATGACTAGCTCGAAAGTGTACCGCGAGTTGCCTCGCAAAACTTTATTTATATGTCTTTCAAAACTGGAAGGAAGTTTTACTACGTTCTATATATATTTATTTGCAATTTTTCATGGTTTTACCATTATCAAATAAATGAATTTCAATGTTTTTCAAATAATATCAAAAGTACTTTTTCTAAACCATTGCATTGTACATTTTTCAAAGTCATGAATCGTTTTAAATGCATATTTTGGAGAAAATGATTTCCAAGAAAGTATATCTTCAACAGACGTTTTGACACTTATTCACTAAAATTGACTGATTGTTGTATTATGAGCCAAAAGGTCACTATTGCATCAACAATGAATTTATGTGATTGCATATTATATATGGTTGAGTGTCGGGCCCAAGTGTCGGGCGTGGATAAGGCTAGGGTTCGGCTGGACAGGCACGGGCCTGCGGTCTTAAAACGGTTCCCGCTATCCACGGACAAATCCCAACACCTAAAGACGGAGTGTTCTGAGGGTGAGTGGGTCGTAGGAATTGAATTGTGGCATACCCAGGATATGACCAAACAGGCTTCGCGATCCTAAGTGGGGAGGCATAAGGTGATAGCTTTTAAGCCAATTGTTTAGGGGTGACAAGAAAGAAGCAACGGGACCCAAAGTGCTATGAGCAAAGTCATCGGACGCGATGCTACCGCTAACATGGCCCCCTACTGCTTAAATGTGAAATGTAAAGTTTATTGTAACTGCCTATTGATTGAATGCATATACTAAATTTTTGGTGTCCTCTCACCTATTGCTTAACTGCTAGCATGAACGCAATTGTCATTTTACCTATTTCAATGATTTTCCGAAAAATAAAAAGTATTATTGATTTCAGCTCATTAACTTATGGTTTTTGGGTCTAAAAACTATTTTAAGCACCCTTCACACGAACACTGGCGCTCACTAAGTCTTTACTTACGTATTTCAATTTCTTTCTTCAAGTTAGAGGTGAGTTGCGAAATGAAACTGGCTTGGAGGATCAGGAGTATAGACATGGATAATCTTAGAGGTGAATATTGCAGATTGAGTCATGGATAGTAAGTTACTTATATGTTTGGTTGATGTTATTAGGGTTGTGACCCTACTAGATAAATTGTTGAAAGTGAGTTAGATTTCGGAATGAATTACTTTATTGAGAGGTTCACACTTTCAGTTTAGGCCCCTTTCAGGGCTGAAAATTGGGGCGTGACATATGTAATTATTTTAGATCTAATCTAAGCTTATAGATGAAGGTAGGAATATAGGTGAAAGGTTAATCTCAACACATGAGCAAAACCTTGTCTAGAAATAAAGGTGAGGGGCAAGTTTTCTTGGCAAAATAACAAGACAAAATTTCTCTCCTTTTCTTCTATGCGGTGTACAAAAAATTCACTCAGAATAAAGTGTGTGTGTTTGTGTGTTTTTCTTAACATACATATTTATGGAGAGACTCCTAGGTTTAATTTGATTAGAAGTCAAGATAAATTAAAATTTCCAAGATTTGACTTTCATCTATTCCTAATCAAAATCTATTAAGGAGTTTCCTAAAAACAAAGAACTTTGCTCGCAAGCTAACTTGTTCCCTATTTTCTCTCCTAAAATATTTCCTTGATTCCAACTTGATCAAGACTTGGAGAGGAATTAATTCCTCCCCATAAAACCGTCCGCCACTCGCCCCCTCTTAGCCTTGGAATACAAATTTTTTATCCAACTTGATTTAATCTTTAACACCTTATTTAATTAAATAGTCCAACCATTTAAGTAAATATTTCATAATAATTAAAGTCCAACCGTAATTTTTATTACCCTATTATTTCTTTAATTCTATTTAATTTTCGACTTCCTCTAATATTTAAATAAACCCTTGCACTTTACTTAGTCCATTAATTAATTAATCTTACTTGATTAATTAAATAGTCTAATATATGTGCACTTTGAGGTGATGTGCGCTTTGCCCTCCAAACTACTTAGTCCAATAATACATGGTTTGATTAAATCAAGAATGATTTAAGAGAAAATAGCAGATACCCCCCCAAACTATTAAGTGATGTTCACTTTGCCCCCCCCCCCCAAACTATTAAAAGTTGCACTCAACACCCTAAACTATCATATATGTGCACTTTGCCCCCTCGATCAGCTTCGGGCAGCACACAGGGGGCAAAGTGCTAGAAACCGCATAGGTTAGGGGGCAAAGCGCACATCACCAGATTTTTTTATCTTTTAAAATTTTTATTAATTTTTTTATTTTTAATTTTTTTTTTATTTTTAATACTTTTTCTCATTTTTTTTATTTATTTTCATATTTTCGGATTTTTGGATTGTTTTTTTTTGTTTTTAGAAAATTATGAATATTTGAATTTATACTTCTTTTCATATTTAAAAATTATTTATTTCAAACCTAGAAATAATATTTCAAGAAAAATCCAAATAAATCCTAATACGCATGATTTAAATTGAATGATGAATGGGTAAAAATTTCCCTGAAACTGACTGAGGGAGGTTAAGTTAATATTAAGAATATTTAAATTTAAAAAAGAGAAAATAGCAGATACCCCCCCCTAAACTATGAGGTGATGTGTGTTTTGCCCCCCAAACTATTAAAAGTTGCACTCAACATCCTAAACTATCATATATGTGCACATTGCCCTCTCGGTCAGCTTCGGGCAGCACACAGGGGGCAAAGTGCTACAAACTGCATAAGTGAGGGGGCAAAGCGCACATCACTCATAGGTTGGGGGGGGGTATCTTCTATTTTCTTTTTTTTTTTTTAAATTAAAATATTCTTAATATGAACTTAACCCCCCTCGGTCAGTTTCGGGGAAATTTTTACCCATTCGTCGTTCAATTTAAATCATGCGTATTGGGATATTTGGATTTTTCTTGAAATATTATTTCTAGGTTTGAAATAAATAATTTTCAAATATGAAAATAAGAAAACAATGAAAAGAAGTATAAATTCAAATATTCATAATTTTCTAAAAACAAAAAAGACAATTCAAAAACTCGGAAACATGAAAATAAATAAAAAAATGAAAAAAAGTATAAAAATAAAAAAATTAATAAAATTTTTAAAAGATAAAAAAATCTGGTGATGTGCGCTTTGCCCCCTCACCTATGCGGTTTGTAGTACTTGCCTCTTGTGTGCTGCCCGAAACTGATCGAGGGGGCAAAGTGCACATATATGATAGTTAAAAATGGTGAAAAATGTGTATTTTCATTTTTCGATGAGAATGAAAATGGAAAAAGCTTAATGGAAATACATCCAAACATAGTCTAAAGCTTTTGTTCTTCAAAAACACTAATGAATATTTTGAGGCTCTTATAGTTTAACCCTTGTCAAAATTTGTACTTGAAATTCAAATTGATGGAAACTCGAACAATATTTATTTTCAATCATGTATGATGTGCACCAAAATATACCTAAGGGCAATATGGTAATTACATGTGCCCCCAAGCTGGGTTAGGTCTCCACTCGTCGATGAGGATCCGTGGATAACCCGCCGTACGAGCCTACCTAAGGGCGAAAGACCCACCAAAGATAATTAGGTCTTATTATCTGTTTATGAGACCATAATATCAAGGAGTCTAAACCTGATGGCTTATTAATAATTAAGCCCATCACCTGTAGCCCACTACGAGCTCCCTATAATACCTTAGAGGAGTTGGGAAAGGCTCATTATCTACTCCCCCAATAAAATTTCATTAGTTATTGACAGTAACCCCACAAAAGAACTACGAACTGACTTGATCCTATATTCTTTGGGTACATAGGTAGCTCGAAGTAACTGAGTGCAGTCTATAACTTAATACATATTTAATCTAGTTTGTCATGAGTTGGATCAGTTCCCTTATTCCACGTGGTCAATCATGTGATGTCCACTGTCTGGCGATTTTTAACATCATCAGATTGGCGCCGTGTATGGGAAACTCAATCCAACCACTGAGCATGCAGACTAAGAATCAAGTACGTAATATCAGTGATCAGGGTGATAGCAGCAGCATGCTAAGTACGGTGTGCGCAGGCGGTCGACAGGTGCCTCAGGGGGCACCAATAGTGAATCCCCCTTGTAAAGAGGGTAAATGAGATTATTAGTCATATGTCCCCTGTGGTGGCCTCTGACTCGACACATAGTGCATGAGACACAAAGCATTACGTTCGGAGCTCCAGATTTGGAAAATCGAATCCCCTCTAAGAACGAAGCTTTAGTGATCTCCGTCACCATCACTGATTCATGGGTATGTAAGGTTCTCGGTGATAATGGAAGCTTTGCAAATCTTATCTTCTTCGACACCTTCACGCAGCTGTCGAGTGGTGGAGCCAAAGTTCAGGCGGTGAAAACCCAACTTATTGGCTTCACTGGCAAAGCAGTAGATGCATTAGGAGAGGTGACCTTGCCTTTATCATTAGGTATGCTCACTCAGCGTATGACCAAGGATGTGAAGTTCTTAGTGGTGAAAGCCCCCTCTGACTATAATGTTATACTAGGGAGGCCGAGCTTAAATCTCTTTCGAGTTGCTATTTTCACCTTCTACTCAAAGGTTAAGTTCCCAACTCCCTGCGGAACTGTGGAAGTCGTAGGAGATAAGCATCTGGCCAGGGAGTACTACTGCTCCAATGCCTTAGCTTTACTCAATAGTAAGCGAAGAGACGTGGAGCTTGAAGTTGAGCCTAAGCTCATAGAAATTAACATGGTAGCCCAAGTAGAGGGCAACGCCAGTAAAAAGGTGAAAGATGAAAGCGACAGACGGGGAGAGGCTGCCGAGAGCCTGAGGACAGTAGAGTTAGTCATGGGTAATCCTGAGAAGAAAACTAAGGTTGGCACTTCCCTGGAGTCGGCACTTGAGGGGGACTTGATACATTTCCTCCGCAATATTAGTGATGTCTTGTCATGCCCTGATTTTTAGCCCTGAAAGCGGCTTAAACTAAAAGCACTAACTTACTTCGACCATTTATCTAGTAAGGTCACGGCCCTAACGTCAACCAAACATATTAAGTAACTTACTATTCATGGCTCAATCTGCAATACTCACCTTTAGGATTGTCCATGTCTACACTCATGATCCTCCAAGCCAGTCTCATTGCTCAACTCACCTCTAACTGGAAGGAAGAAAGTGAAATACGTAAGCAAAGGCTTAGTAAGCTCCAGTGTTCGTGTGAAAGGTGCTTAAAATAGTTATTAGACCCAAAATCGTAAGTTAATGAGGTGAAATCAATAATAGTTTTTATTTTTCAGAAAATCATTGAAATAGTTAAAATGAAATTTGCATTCATGATAACAGTTAAGCAATAGGTGATACGTCACCAAAACTTTAGTACAAACACTTAGTATATTCATTCAATCAATAGGCAGTTACAACAAACTTTACATTTCACATTTAAGTAGTAGGGGGCCATGTTAGCAATAGCATCGCGTCCGATGACTTTGCTCATAGCACTTTGGGTCCAGCTGTTTTTTTCTTGTCACCCCCGAACAATTCTACTTAAAAGCCATCACCTTATGCCTCCCCACTTAGGTTCCCGAAGCCCATTTGGTAATATCCCAGAAATGCCACAATTCAATTCCTATGACCCACTCACCCTAAGAACACTCTGTCTTTGGGTGTTGGGATTTGGCCGTGGATAGCGGGAACCGTTTTAAGACCGTAGGCCCATGCCTGTCCAGCCGAAACCTAGCCCTATCCGCGTTCGACACTTGGGCCCGGCGCTCAACCATCTACAATATGCAATCACATAATTTCACATTTGATGCAATAGTGGTCTTTTCGCTAATGACACAACAATCAATCAGTTTTAGTGAATAAGTGTCAAATGTGTGTTGAAGATACACTTTCTTGGAAATCATTTTCTCCAAAATATGCATTTAAAACGATTCATGACTTTGGAAAAATGTACAATGCAATGGTTTAGAAAAAGTACTTATGATATTATTTGAAATTCATTTATTTGATAACGGCAAAACCATGACAAATTGCATATAAATATATATAGGACGTACTAAAACTTCTTTCCAGTTTTGAAAGACAGATAAATATAGTTTTGCGAGGCAACTCACAGTACACTTCCGAGCTACTCAGAATCGTCACTGAGCGAATTGATAAGAGGCATTTTTACGTGTTTTTAAGCCCCTTTGCGTTTATGTCTTAGGTTCATTTATCGCTTGATTCTTGCCACATGTGCGTTTAATTCGTGCATTAAGTGATTTCAGGTCTTAAATGGATACAATCAAAGAACGGGATGAAAAATGACGTATAAAACAAGTTTAGGCCAAATTGCTACGCACCCCTACGCCTAGGCGCCATCTTGCCCACGCCCGGGCGCCGTATCTACACCACTTTCCACGTTCGAGCGCTTTTTCCGTATGTTTAGAGACCGAATTGGATGAAGTTTCCTTCCACAAAGTTGTAGAACTATGTGTTAGCTTCAAATGAGGACTTGAATCATCCAAATCAGAGTTTTGTGGAGAGAGTTATGAAGGAAATATAATTCTGCTGACGGCGCCCGAGCGCCATAATTCCAGCGCCTAGGCGTGGCCACATCCGAGATTTGATTCCTTTCAGCCAAAAGATCATCATTTGATGGGGGAATGGAACATTTAAAGCCAAGAGGTCATCACATGTATGAGAGGGATGTCATAAGTATGTTTCTTACTAGATCTACTTTAGGGAATTTTATACTACTCACTTTAAGAGTAGTGGAGGACACACTAGGGGGGGGGGGCACACACTAGGAGCTGATTTGTTGTGGTCTTCTTAAGGCATTTTTTGGAGCAATTGACCGAGACATCTGGGAGGAGGAGAGAGAGGGAGGCATTTTGGCCATCACTTTTCACTCATCACCATTTCTTCATCACTTTTGGAGGGGAACAAAGAGAGAGGAGCTAAGGATTGAAGATCAAGAGAGCAAAGATCCATCATCAATCAATTGAGGGAGTTTTAATTATTTGCATTTACATGTTTATTTCCATGAGTATGTATATGTTTGTATTAGATTTTCTTAAGGCTTTGATGAGAGGCTAATATTGTAGAACTAAGGCCATGTGAAGGCCAAATTTATGAATCAATATATGTGAAGTTGCTCTTTGTATTAATCCTCCTATTGCTTTGTGTGTTAATTCTATGCTTTTATTCCAATCATGTGTTTGATCACCATATGCTTGCTATCTTGCCTAATCTAGTTGTTCGAGAGAAAATAGATTAGGGTGCAAGAGAATTAACACATCATCCGAAACAAATGAGGGATTGCCCTAGAAATAGGTAAAGATTCCCGGGTGTTGTTAGCCGGATTCGTTCGGGGAAGCTCTAGAACGTTAATGCGTGATTTTTGATTAGATTCTCGGATAGACATATTTAGAGAACCGTCAATTAATCATAGGATTATTATGTGCCGAGACATCGGGTAATAGTTAATTTAGGAGTTTCCACCAAAGCAATAGGAGTCTAATAATTCGAAGAGTAGCTCATATATATTGACGAGTAGATTCGGTTGTAGCATGTGCCTTAGTCATTTTATCATACGTGAGATTAAATTTATAGTACGTTTCTCTTTGGTTCTTCGTTTGTTTAATCTTTTTCTTGCACTTTACTTTAATTGTCTTATCTTTTATCGAAAATCATTAACTAGAATTCAAGTCCTTGTGGTTCGACAACCCGGACTTTTTGTCCACTTATTACTACACACGTCTAGTGCACTTGCTATCATAGCACGTTAGCTTTTAGCGTGTCACGAATCTCCAACTCTACCAACTTGTCAAATTGTGTTTCCTCAAATATTGTTGTTGAGAACGAACCTATTCCAAATAAGAACGTAATCACTACTGCACTTACATAATCAAGTTATCTGAATTCTAATTCCCAATATGATACACACTTAATTGCAAATAACCAAGGTTAGTGCTAAGACAACTTACCCAACAATTATCCAACTTCAATACTATGTATAGCTCGGATCCAAGAAGTTGAAAACCTCCATTGTTCATTCGTGAACAAGATTACACCAGATCGCTTCACCGTGTGCCTCCTTTAATTGTCTCGCGCCTCCGCCATTATCCTTTGTTCGTCCCTTTAACATTCCAATCGATAACTAAACTTAATATCCATAGATTCTCAAATAACTAAGAATTCTTAGAATCTAAATTTCATCTCAAGAACCAGATTGAAAAGGATAAATCATCCCTTCAAACTCAACATTCCGAAATTGCCAGATTTAGACACATCATGCCACCTTGTAGGCAAATCAACTTTCCATTCACATTACACCAAGGATTTTGGAAACTCTTACCACTAACAACATCTAAATTCAAAGAGCTGACAATTGGTTATCTTGAATTTACCATAGAACCAAAATAAGGGGTATTACAAAACAATGAAACATGATTGATAGTTTCTGGTAATCAAAATAGCATACTCGCATAGGTCATTTGATGGCCATTCTGGACTATTTCCTCATCAATTTTCAACAAACTTTACCATTCAACATATCTACACTAAATAAGGATCCTAAATATTATTTTGCATGCATAATCAGAGCATAGAAAAAGGGGTGCTTTGGCAATTGAGTGAATGAGAGGAGAAATGAGGAGCAAGATAGGGGTGGTGAGTGCTTCATTGCAAATTCTTCTTCTTCTCCTTATTTTTTCTCATATCCCTAAACAAACATATTAATCTTTAAGGCCCCACATGGATGCAAATTGATGTTTAGGTCCATCCACTTATTCGAATAATCCTTGGGTATGTAAGTACTATTATTATTACATATTAAATCAAGTAATATTCTAAACATTATGCTACTAATCATCGGATTACTAAATAGGTTAGTATTTAGAAAACTCTGGTGTCACACTCCCCCCCCCCCCTAAAAAAATTTGGTCCCGAAATTCCAATAGTTTCATGCCACATCATATCTAATCCACTATAGCAAGATCCATAGACTTCATGATGTTCTTTATATAACCACTTATCTCTCGTTAAACTAACAATCACCAGATCTAATATTTCTCAATCGTTGATAATTTTTTTTAAAACGCTGATTTTAACGAACTTGAGCTTATACGCACTTTCTTGATATAATCAAAAGTTAAAAACGTTCTTAAATATCAGAATTGAAGATTCCCTCTTTCAATCTTCTTGACTCCTTCTCTAGATGACACCTTGAAGAGGTCTTGGTCACCGACTTTTGATTTCTAGCTCTCTGATTCAATTGTGTACGTGGTTCTTCCAATGAGTCAGTGTTTTCAAATTCTCTATTTGATGATTTCGATGTTGTTGATTATGTCTTGTATCCCTAGGAGTGCAAGATATGTAGATCTTCTAAAAGCTTTAATATTGAAATCGCAAGATTCATGGATAGAAAATCTCAGAACTATAACTGCCTTCTTGCTTCACTAAAGGAAATTGAGTGCCGACATATCTACTAGTTCCCTTGATAGTTGCTTTGCTTGAGTCTTCAATTGTCACCCATAAAGCTTTCCATCGTGATATTTTTCTCTCATGCCTAGTTTCGTAAGTGAAATGACTACTCACTTATACCAATGCCAGCCAACTATATCAATCGTTAAGAGATTTCCCAGAAAGGTAAATGATGTAGCTTGGGCCTCGAGAATAACTCCAAATAAAGGTGATCATACATTACAAAATTGAAGTGACAGTTAGTTTAAAGGGAAGAAGCACTAAAGTTCCAAAAATAAGAATTCAAGATTTCGCAAGATGAATAATTGAGTAATTAAAAAAAAATTGGTAATAACTGAGACATTGAATAATCAAAAATACGTTGAAGATCTCAAAGTTGTAGAGGTCTTTGAATGGTAGTATGTGGATTTATTTATTTTCAAAATCAAATTTGTCATACGTACAATAGCTTACAATGATGTTGCGGTATCTTAAGAATAAATCAATTTGTCGTTTAAATATGTTGTAACACAAAGTAGTTACAACCAATTTCAAATGTTAAATAGGTCATGTAGGAAACGAAAGTTACAACATGAATGTCTTTTCAACAAATGGGAATAGAAGAAGCACAAGGAGTTGCGAAACAGATGATTTAAACTATGGACAAGGTTAAAAATAAACAAGTCAAGTGGAAAATACAAATTACATATGATCCTAGAAAGTGAATTGCTTAACCTCAAACTGAACGAACGAAAATGATTCAATTTGGAGAAGTTTATAGATAACGAGACCAAAATGTAGGTGTTTAGATCAATTAGGAGTATGGATATAGGATGACAATATTGAAATTCTTGAATGGAGACAAATTCAATGCAAGAGAGTATCCAAGAAGCATACATTTAAAATGATATGGCTGCAAATTCAAGATCTCACAAAAGATGATTTGTAATTCGAATATAGACAAATGTTAAACCTTATTGTCAAATAATAGATGGATGAGCAAGGGGTACAACTAGTAAAAGACAATTATAAGGAGTCAATAATAGGAGTAGAGTGAAATCGCGACTTAAAATGACGATTCTGTGATAAAATTGAACCGTCCTCAAAGAATAATCTATTGGCCAAAAGTGGTTACAAACAATCTCAAATAAATAAAATCGATGAAAGATAAATATAGAATGTAAATAACACTTTCATAGATAAATTGAAGAGCCAAAAATGTTTGCAAGGAAAAGTGGTTTAATATGTGATCAATATTAGAAATAAGTAATTCAATTGGCAAATGCATACCTTATATGATATAGCAAGGATCTAAAATGAAAATTGTTGTTGTCCCAATATTCAAAAAATAAGGGACTTTTTGGATGAGCTTCAAGAATAAATACGAAAGATAAGTCTAACGTAGAGCTGAAAGATCGATGGATTCAAAGATTTACTCAATGTAAATGGATTAAGCAACAGTTTATCGAGAAGAGTATAAAAAATGAATGAGAGTAATGTAAATAGCTACAAGCTCAAGGTTTTATGAGAGGATTGGTCAATTGAGTATCATAAATATAGTCAAACATCAATTTTCACATAAAGGAATCAAGAGACATTGCGAATTAAGAGAGAATTATTATGTCTCAACAGTTGGAGTAGAATAGAAAATGTAATTCAAAATGAAGAGTCTATAATAAGAGTGAATCCGTCTCAAAGGTTAACAACTCAACAGGTATTCGAACTTATGAATAGTTATAGAACAAAATGTCAAGAGGTTTCCAAAGAGTGGATATAAAATTAAATTCCAAGGAACGAAACTCTCTACAATGAAATTATGAACATAAAGAACTCCGAATACGAGAGTTTCTCAATCATGAAAGGAACATAACTTTCAATAATGGAGTTTACTAGATTCCCAACCATAATAAAGAAGCATGAATCCATAAAAAATTTGTTTCAACAGAGGTACGAGAAAGAGATAGGGAAAAGTAAATCTTTGTTGGCAAATAGAAATCCTTCGTCTTCTATAAAGCAAGGAGAATCAGCCTAAAAGTTCCTTCCTAACTCATTTACCTCTCAGTTCACACGATCGTTACAAGACAACAGATTGAATAGTTTAACAGGACGAAATGAAGCAATCTGGATTCACTATGTCAACTCTTTCTGACTTAACATTGAAGTGGGGTTGTACGACTCGATGGGCATTCATTCTTCAATACGGAGCATTATTTACCATGCAAAGTCGCCTCCAAAAGTCATCTTAATTCTCTTCCTCGTAATAGAAGCTGTCATCGTCTTAATGCTATCACCCACTGCGATTCTTCTAGATTAGCCTCTGCAACTCTAGCTTAGCTTCGCAAACAAATGGATAATCGATAATATCGATTGTCTTACGTGATAGGAACCCATTTGGAAAGGAACAACAAGGTACTTATGCTTTATTGAATAAGTAAACGACATTTTGCCCTAAAGGGTAAAGAGCGGGGAGCACGATCTAAAGCCGAGGGACTATATGAGTCCAATGAGATGAAATGATTCAATGCTCTCATCATGATAATAACAATAACTATTAACACCATACTGTAATACTTTCTATTCGAATTCATACTAAAATCTAAACTTCGATTTTATTTCAATCCTTGAATACTTACTCTATTGTTTATCCAGAATATCTGAATTATCTTCAATCTAATGCAACTTATAATTTTCTAGTAACTAAGTATAACATGTCGTTCTCCAAATTACCATTTGAATCCAAGGAACTCATCTTGGCTTAGTGGAAACACATATCAAATGGGTCCAAAGCATTGATGTATCACAGTTCTACATCGCCGAACTAACAACTTATCAATAATTCATCTTCAATATTATTAGCTTAACTTAGAACCCATTATTCTCCACAGTTCGAACATCTTATCCCTGTATAGCTTAGGCACCAGCCCAAGCTCTGATACCACTCTGTCACACCCCAATTTTTAGCCTTGAAAGCGGCCTAAACTAAAAGCATGAACATTTCAATTAAATAGTCCAATCCAAAATCTGACATACTTCGACAATTTATCTAGTAGGGTCACGGCCCTAACGTCAACCAAACATATTAAGTAACTTAATATTCAAGGCTCAATCTGCAATACTCACCTCTAGGATTGTCCACGCCTACACTCATGATCCTCCAAGCCAGTCTTATTGCTCAACTCATCTCTAACTGGAAGGAAGAAAGTGAAATAGGTAAGCAAAGGCTTAGTGAGCTCCAGTGTTTGTGTGAAAGGTGCTTAAAATAGTTTCTAGACCCAAAATCATAAGTTAATGAGGTGAAATCAATAATAGTTTTTATTTTTCAGAAAATCATTGAAATAGTTGAAATGAAGTTTGCGTTCATGATAGCAGTTAAGCAATTGGTGATATGACACCAAAACTTTAGTATAAACACTTAGTATATGCATTCAATCAATAGGCAGTTACAGTAAACTTTACAACAAGCAGTAGGGGCCATGTTAGCAGTAGCATCGCATCCGATGACTTTGTTCATAGGACTTTGGGTCCCGCTGCTTTTTCTTTGTCATCCCTGAACAATCGGCTTAAAATCCATCACCTTAGGCCTCCCCACTTAGGCTCGCGAAGCCCGTTTGGTCATATCCCAGGAATGCCACAATTCAATTCCTACGACCTACTCACCCTCAGAACACTCAGTCTTTGGGTGTTGGGATTTGGCAGTGGAAAGAACTGTTTTAAGACCGCATACCTGTGCCTGTCTAGCTGAACCCTAGCCCTATCCGCGCCCGGAACTTGGGCCCAACACTCAACCATATATAATATGCAATCACATAATTTCACATTTGATGCAGTAGTGGCCTTTTGGTTCATGATACAATAATCAGTCAATTTTAGTGAATGAGTGTCAAACGTGTGTTGAAGATATATTTTCTTGGAAATCATTTTCTCCAAAATATGCATTTAAAACGATTCATGACTTTGGAAAAATGTACAATGCAATGGTTTAGAAAAAGTACTTTTGATATTATTTGAAAAACATTGAAATCAATTTATTTGATAACGGTAAATCCATGACAAATTACATATAAATATATATAGGACGTAGTAAAACTTCCTTCCAATTTTGAAAGACATATAAATATAGTTTTGCGAGGCAACTCGCGGTACACTTTCAAGCTACTTAGAATCGTCACTGAGTGAATCTCCAACTCTACCAACTTGTCAAATTATGTTTCCTCAAATAGTGTTGTTGAGGACGAACCTATCAAGTTATCTGAATTTTAATTCCCCATATGATACATACTTAATTGCAAATAACCAAAGGTTAATGCTAAGACAACTTACCCATCACTTATCCAGATTCAATATTGTTGTTCCTCGTCGTCTTGCAAAGAATTTGAGCTAAAGAACACTCAATTTGGACATCATTTGGTGCCTCAAAACTTGAAAATACCAGCATTGCCAGTGCTGGAAATTTTTGTGCTAAAATTGCTTGGAAAAATGTGGTTTCTATGTTGTGGGTTGAGCTTTCTCTTTCCATGGTTTCTTGAATGGTTTTTGGTAGTAAAAATGAGATGAAAATGGGGATGAAATCTATTTTGGAGCATGTAATACTTGAGTGAATGAGAGGAGATATGAGGAGCAAGATAGGGGTGCATATATAGGGGTGGTGAGGGCTTCATTGGAAATTCTTCTTCTTCTCCTTATTTTTCCTCATATCCCTAAACAAACACATTAATATTTAAGGCCCGACATGGATGCAAATTGATGCTTAAGTCCATCCACTTATTCGAATAATCCTCGGGTATGTAAGTAGTATTATTATTACATATTAAATCAAGTAATATTCTATAAAGTATGCTACTAATAATCGGATTACTAAGTAGGTTAGTATTTAGAAAACTCTGGTGTCACATGTGTTCTCTTGGAGTATGGGGGACATGGAGGAGATTTACCCCGAGGTCATGACTCACCACCTAAATACCTCTTCGGATGTTCGCCCTATAAAACAACGCAAACGAACTATGGGGATGGAGAGGAGTCTGGCGGCTAAGGAAGAAGTGGAGAACCTGTTGGCAACCGGATACATACGAGTCGTGCACTACCCCAAGTGGCTGGCCAATGTAAAATTGGTATCAAAGCCCAACGACAAGTGGAGGATGTGCATATACTTCATGGATCTGAATAAGGCGTGCCCTAAGGATTTCTATCCTCTCCTCGGATCGATGACCTGATCGACTCCACAGCTGGTTGTAAACTTTTAACCTTCCTAGACGCGAAGAAAGGATATAATCAAATACCCCTGGTACCAGAGGATCAGAAGAAGACTAGCTTCATCACTGATCAGGGTACCTTCTGCTATAATGTAATGACCTTTGGGCTGAAGAATGATGGTGCCACGTATCAGAGGCTGGTCAACAAGATGTTCGAACAACAATTCGGGAGGAACATGGAAGCATACATTGGTGACATGCTGGTCAATAGCAAGAGAGGAGTAGATCATATGAATAACTTGTAAGAATGTTTTGAAGTACACAGGCGTTATAAGTTAAAGCTCATCCCACCAAGTGTACTTTTGGGGTAACATGCAGAAAGTTCCTTGGCTACATGGTGAGTGAAAGGGGAATAGAAGCAAACCCTGAAAAAATCCATGCCATCTTAGTCTTAGCTCCCCCTAGGTCAGCCGACAAGGGGTTGTCATTCTTCAAAGCAATAAGGAAAGCTAGAAGCTTTGAATGGGATGCTTCTTGTCAACTGGTGTTTGAGAAATTAAAGGAATACTTGGTTTCCCCGCCACTGATCACTAAGCCCCTAGATGGGGAAACACTTTACCTATATTTGGCAGTTACCCAGAAAGCTATCAGTACTGCAGTATTCACTTGGGATGATCATGGGGATCACAAACCCATCTATTATATCAGCCGAATACTAAGGGCGACCGAACCAAGATACCCTCTCATTGAGAAGTTGGCCCTCTCCTTGGTAGTGGCGGATAGGAAGTTAAGGTCATACTTCCAGTCACATCCCGTGGTGGTGATCACTAACCACCCCTTGAAGAGAATCCAGTCAAGCCTCGACATATCGGGAAGAATGGTTAAATGGCGGTGGAACTTAGTGAGCACAGTATTGAGTATCAGAGGAGACAATCTATCAAAGCACAAGTGTTAGTTAATTTTGTTGGTCCCAAGTGGCATACAAAAGGGTCTAGAAGGGGGGATTGACACCCTTAAGTCTTTTTTTACTTTAAAAAATTTCGTATTACTTTGAAGAATTTGAACGCTTGGCAAGCTTAGCGCTAGGTCTGGCGCTTAGGAATGGATAACTTAGACTTATTGATTTCAAAAATTACCAAAGTAGGGTAATGTTTCAATCGCTTAATCAGGGTTAGCACAGCGGAAATGATTTTATAGCTTAGCGTTCTCTTGAACTTGAATTAGTCGTTTAACCGTTTTAAATGTTTTTTCAAGATATAATATGCAAATGTAAACTAAAGCAATAAAACAGTAAATAACACAAGATATTGTAAGGTTTACTGGGTGATGTAATCCCAACTACTTCCTTCTTTTCTTTTGTACTTGGAGGGATTCACTAGATTAATTATCGAAGAGTCACACAGAGACTTCTACAAAATAGATGAAAGGGAAGATGATCTTGAGCTCCTTGATCACATAGACTTCAGCTCCAATAAAGACCTTCTTCAACAAGTTTCTCTCACACATAAAAGCTTCTTGTAGAATCAACAAACTTTCTCACTCAGATGAAAGATGTTGAGGGTATTGTCACGTGTTTGTTTGATGTTGGAAAGTTCAAACAACTTGGGATATCTCAATAGTAATTTAGGGTTCTTCTCTGAAGAAGTTTGAGATATCTATGACTGTCTTTGGAATGTATAAAAGGTTTGAGAGGATTTTTGGCTATGGAGTTTATAAGCTTTTCTCTCAAATAATTTCAGCATAGTTTAGACCTTTTTCTTGTGCATGTACGTGTGTGTTTAGGGTTTGCTGAAGGATACTATTTATAGGATTTCTTGGGATGTGTCTATTGGACACATGTGAGCCCATGTATCTCACACAGCACGTTAAACAGTCCCTTTCTGACATTCCTCAATTTCTGCTGGTTCCGATTGGATAGGAGCAGGTTTTGAACTCTGATTTCTGACAGTCAAGTCAAAAGGTAGCTTCTCCACAAGTCATAATAGCTTATCACATTTAATGCACTTATCAGGCATTTAATGCATTTGGAAATAAATGTCCGTTGATGATTGCATTTAAGTCCATCATGACTTGAGAATTAATTTCAGGTGAATCTGATCCTTGATCGCTTGAGTCATTTGGGCGCTTGATTCAACAACCCTGAAATAGTCCTTTAGCATTTGACAGACGCTAAGAACAAATTTTCATCTTCACTTCACCTCAGATGCTGATCTTCATCTTCACCTAGAATTCTATTAGCGACTTAGTATCAAAAACTTAATCTAAAATCTACAAAGATAAAAATTACAAGCCTAATAAAATTACAAACTTGATAACTTGTTACACGCTTAAACATATATTAAGAAAAATAAACTTGCATAATCTTTGGGGTCTAATATAAAACCTATCTTGCCATCATCAAAACTTCTAACATGAAATTCCTAACAATTTCCCCATTTTTGATGATGTCAAGACCTTAACTCTTTTATAGTCCAAGACCTAGATAAAGACTGACGAAGATTGTAAGTCAGCATTTAAACAGTTAGAGAGTTAGCTATAAGTTAGTACATATAGCGAGAAACAAGATGTTTCAGCCCAAACTCATTCATTTAATATAATTCAGTAAGTACAATGAGTTAAAGTAAAGACAGAAACATTAATAAAGGAACTTTAAAGCGTTTAAAATAAACTGCAAGGAAGCTTTAGCATTTTCGCTTTGTTCTTGAAGAAGGCTGGGGCTTAGTAGCGTCTTTTTGCTCTTACTTGAACATTTACTAAGCAAAGTTCCATAAAATGTTGTTAGCGTTTACCATTCAACTATGCATCTCATTGGCATATTGTACTCTCATTCCTTCAGCCAATTCTTCAAAACAACTCATACGCTTGGGCCAAATGGATCCCAGCTCACACAAAAGATCTTCAAATATTTCAAAAGTTCTAGTCACTAGAGCTCTATTCACTCTATTCCTGGTCACATACTTAGGAATGAAAACAGCAAAAGGCGAAATGCCCAACTCTTCTAAAAGATCAATTGAGAAGTCTGGGATGGGGAAACCTTTATAAAAGCGTGCCTTACGCTTTCTAAGGATGGCCTGCTGGATGGATGAAATAGTTTGTTTAAGCTCATTCCAGCACTTATCTTCAAGACTTTGAAAGCTCTTGGACAACTGACCTTTTTCCTTTCCCCCCTTTTTGACATTATCAAGTTTAGCATTGAGATCAGTGATGTCACGGCGAAGAAGATTGACTTCTTCAACTAAAAGAGCAACCTGCTCAGCAATACTCTGATTGAATACATTGGAAGAATTATGTCGTTCAGTATCAGCTGATGCATTCTGAGTAAGGAAGCAATTGAACTCTTCAGACAACCCAGAAATCAATGGAGTGATTGCATCAAGAACTTTGTAGGTGCACTGAGACGTTTGATATCGCTTGTTAGTCACTCGCCGTCTTTCCACTGTTTGGATTATCTCTTGAGAAGATTCAACTAATTGAGAGCAAGAACCCTGAATATCAATCAAAGAGTTCATTACTACTTGCTTGAACTGCTTAGCAACGATCGTTGTCGGAATCTAAGTCCGAAGAAGTAGGACGCTCAGGAGATGAGCTCGAGACTACAGCCTTACCTTTAGAGTTATCTCTGATAAAAGGCTCTGCTGGTTCTTCAGCAATCTCTTCCTGCACTTCTTGAATCGTTTCCTCAACAGATTGAGTTGCAGCATCAATCTCTGTAACTTGAGCTACAGTTGGAACCTTGAATACAGGAGCGCTAAGGGCGTCTTTGATTTTCATAGGAGCGACTTCCTTAGTAGGAGTTTGTTCCACGTCCATTTCAACAATCTCCACTGAAGGAGATGATGTCTAAACAGCAATGACCCAAAGTGGACCAATCAATTCCATCACGTGCCTTCGACCGATTACATTAGTCTGCGGGATAAAGAATATAGCGTCTTCACGCACTTTAGTACTTAGTGCGAAATGCACATCTTCTGGCAGATCGATACCTGAAATATAAGAGTTATAAAAATCCAAAATAAATGGCATGAGCGCTTGAGCAGCTTCTTGATCCACTGGCCTGATTAGTGGTAGGATTTTGGCCACTTGAATATTTTTCTCACAAATGAAGACATGCAAAAGATTATAGCCTCTGAAATTATTTAAGCCATAATGTTCATTGAAAGTAATGTCTAGCAAATGAGCATTCTCAACAATCGCTCTTCTATCTCTATGAAAAATAGGATGCTCATTAGTAAGTCGCATGTGAGCTTGACTGGGCCCTTGGATGGCATCATGCTTGCTTGTAAATGTATCCTTATTCAGATCTGGAAAGATACACTGGACAAAATTCTGATTTTTGTGAAAAACGTAGCGTCCTCCCTCACTGAATAAAGTAAGATGCTGGCGAATATAGTGTTCTATAGGTTGTCTGTAAGAAGGCAAGTCGCTAATATTCCCAATAAGATTCTTGTGCCGCTCCAGTAAAAAAGTAGTAAAACCTCGGCGTCTGTATTCAACTCCAAATTCAAACAAAAACAGATATCTCACAAGCTTTTCAAGGGTGTAGAAGTGCAACATAATTTCTTCAACCCACTGAGCAGCATCCATCATCCACCGCTTGCCAAGTTTTTCAAACTTCTTCTTATCTGTTCTAGCGGCGAGATACTTCTCAAAGCAATCGAATTTGCTTTCATAATCGTCTTTCCACAGTCTGGCAAGATATTCACGAGCTTCATCTTATAGCCAAGAGTTGACAGGATTGGGAGGCTCCGCAATAACTTGTCCTTTTACTTTCCAAAGTTTGAGGGGCCCAGGAGAGAGAGTGCTTTGAGGGGAGCGAATGATTTCTAGAAGAGCGGAGTATCCAATTTTGTTGATCCTCTTCATTTGGATTCTACAACCAATCACCCATGTGGGGATTCTTGATGACAATTTTGTTCTGGCGAAGAGGATAGAAACATTCTCTAGAGCGACCTGTAAAACTGAAACGCTCCCGTTCGACATATGTTAAATTGATCGCTGGTCGCTGAATGTATTCTAACCGCGATTGCAGACGATTAAGCGAGTATAGACCAAGGTTGGCAAGTCGCTAGAAAAACTCAAATTTCTTCGAGTTAGAAAGAGAAGGGTTGTGGAGAGTATCCTGGAAAGTGATCTCCATTTCAACCAATTGCCTGGTGTCACTTTCTCTAGCGGCAAAGTAATATTCAACATTTACATCATAGCCGCGAGGAAAGAAGTTGATGACACGGGGAGGAGGTCCGGTTAGAGTAGGAACAATGGCAATTGCTTCAGTTGGGATACCATGGGCCACTTCTATCGACCGCTCAGCATGAACAGTCGCTTCACGAGCTGGTGATATTTCAACATCAGGAAGTACTTGAGCAATTTTTTTAGCGATATCCACAACTGTTGTCATTTCTACATCTAAATCCACATTGACCACAGGAGGCGGAGGTGCATCAGCATTTGGGGCATTTGGAGCTGATATGTGCAAGCATTTGAGAAACAAAAGATTTCTACTAAGTAGAAATAGACGATAAAAATACTAAAACGCTTACCCTGAGGAATCTCTTCGACTGTTTCAGTTGCTTGATCTTTGGAAGTGAAAGGTTCCATATCGTCAGGCTCAAAAACTTCTTCATCAAGATCTAAAACGAGGAAAGACTTAAGGGGTTCAGCACGAATGGGTATTTTCAATTTGTCAAAAGTATTAAAGATATCTTGATTGACCACTTCACTTTCGGCTGAAAGATTTATTATTCTTCCACTCTCTCTCACCTAGCCGCCTATGGAGTCAGACATGGAGATTTCCCGGAGTTGATTCCGCCGCATGATGATTTAGAGATGAAACAATTGAACCGTTGGAGAAGATTGAAGATTTGCGAGGATTGAAGATTAAATATGGGAAAAGGTAAGTTTTTCGTATTCATCTTTTTCATGTTTAAAATCGACGAAAGTCACGAATTGATCTTGGTATGGGAATCCGGATCTTTTTTATATTTCGATGCGCATGCCTAACAGGATTCCCAACAGCCGGGACACTGTGCGCTCCTCCCACATTGATCGTCACTTCTCTTTCTCCTAGTTCCCTACTTGTTTCCGCATCCTGGTTCAAAACACAGATGTGACCACTTTTCTTTTTCATTTTTCTTTATTTATTTCACCCCTATTACAGCGGTTATAACTATAACCGCTGTAATAGGGTGGTTTTTATTTTTTTCATTTTCTCGGAAAAAAAAATTGCTGTGTCGGAATGAAACGAAATTCGCACTGTCACAGCGAAACGGCATGCTAAACAAGACGCATGACCGTACGAATTTTGTGTCATTCCAACACAACAATTTTTTTTTTCGTATTTTTGCAAATACACAAATATACATACACCCACACATACACAAATACACCCACATATACAAAAATATACATACACCACACATACAAAAATATACATACACCCACACATACACAAATACACCCACATATACACAAATATACATACACCACACATACAAAAGTATACATACACCCACACATACAAAAATATACATACACCTACATATCCACAAATATACATTCACCCACCCACAAATACACAAATATACACCCGCCCACACATACACAAATATAGATACACCCACACATACACAAATATATATACACCCACACATACACAAATATACATACCCCCACACATACACAAAATATACATACACCCACACATACACAAATATACATACACCCACACATACGGTGGTGTTGGTGGTGGAGGAGGCGGTGGTGCTATACGGTGGTGGCGGCAGCCGCGGCGGTGCTATAGAGACAGAGAGAGAGAGATCAAGAGGGTAGAGAGAGAGAGAGAGATCGAGAGAGTAGAAAGAGAAAGTCTAAGAGAGAGAGAGAGAAGCAGGAAGATCTACAAGGGGGGTTTTAAATTTTTGGTTTTGGCCTATTACAGCGGTTCTTATGTGAACCGCTGTAATTGGATCCACATATTAAAGCAGTTTACATAAGAACCGCTGTAATAGGCCAATTCTTTTTTAAATATCCGCTGCCTATTATAGCGGTTCTGTCCAAACCGCTGTAATAGGCCAGTTTTTCATCTTTTTTATTTTTTTTTACAGCGGTTCGCCCCGAACCACTGTAATAGGTCCCTGGACCGCCTATTACAGTGGTTTAGAGACTAACCGCTGTAATAGATGCGTCCTATTCAATGATTTATTTTTGAACCGCTGTTATAGGTCAAGACCGCGATACCCTATTACAGCGGTTCATTGGGAACCGCTGTAATAGGTACCTCGATTCAGCGGTTTTACCAAAGCTGCTGTAATAGGTGCGTTGTAATAGTGTCTTTTTGTAGTAGTGAAAAGTTCTTTCGATAAATAATATCGAGTTCATTTTCCATGTTCCCCGAACATTTTTTCCAAATGAAGCATGATTGACCTGGTAATTTCCATATCAAAATGTATATGTCTCAATTCATTGCTCATGGAATGCAACTTATAGTCAGTAACTATCTGGGCATCAAAGATCCATCTCTTGTATACTTTCAAAGCAGACTTTCCTTCATTAACCCCAGGTAAAAATGGACCGTCATTCTCCAAAATGTGCTCAAGCGATTTCTTCTTGAGCTCTACCCTTATTGTTTTAATCCAATCATTGTAGTTTGGTCCAGTAAGGACATTTTTCGCAAGAAGAATGTTGAGTGAGTTAACCATTATAGAGAGTAACTATCAAACTGCAGAAAATACCAAGATTATCAATTAGATCCTTAATATTGTTTAAACCAAATAATCATAAAGACTTGTACAACTACTTGCCTCCCGCCATTTTTCTCAATTATTGTACTCCCACTGCAATAATCAGAAAACTCGTTGGATTGGTTTCATGGTGAGTGATTGAGATCCTCAACATCAATATGGGTTGCAACCGTTTTCGATATACGGCCTATCTAGAAATTGAGGTAGCACCTAGTGCCAGTTAAACCATCTAACTATTCAATCCCTTTTGTTCATGAATCACTTAACCGCAACCTTTTTTGATACACAGGTGGTGATTCATCTAAGTTTATTCCCATCAATTCATATCAGTCTAACAATTGAATCTCGTCTTGCAACCTTTTTCGATATATGGGGCGAAATTCGCTTCGACTAAAGGCATCTAATGCAGTAAAGAAGATCAAGCATATTACCTTTATATATGAACCCCTAATATCGAGACGGTGCCATATACAAGATGCAGCCATCTCATTCGAAAGTTTGATGGAGAGCTAGGATATCAAGTACCATTTACTTAGTATCATTTGATATAGGGAGATTTAATAACTTTGATAGTTATTATATTTTGGGCCTCACTTTGCACATTAATTTATTAAACACTATTTATGGAAATGCATAAGAAAAAAACCTAGCAATTTCTAACAACACACACGTATGTACTTTCATCTAGATTGTCTCGAGCCAATGAGTCAATCGGGTAGGGGTTCTAATATATTATAAAAGAGATTCTTGACTCCACTCCAAGCTTGCCACCGTCTTCTCCTTTTATTGGACCTATCTAATATTTTTATTACAATGGTACATGCCTATACAATTGATTTAAATAAAAATAAAGATACAAATTGGGGGGCTCAAATTCCGGTCCAATACAACCCAGATAATAAAAAGAAACCAACCATAAGCCCATACGAGGTGTCACCATCACATAATGATAAAAGGAGCACATAATCAAATGAAACACATATGTGATTATTATTAAATCTTATTAAATATTTAATTAAATCCTTTTTAATTAATATTTAAAAAATAAATTCAATTTATTTTGAACTTCAATGTTAATAGGCCAAGCCCAAACATTTTACTTTAATCCAATTAAAGTGGACTTTATCAGATAGAGCCCAATTATGGGTGAAATAATTTAAAAACGAAATTAAACTCTAATCTAAATACGATTCCAAATTGAATTGAGTCAACCCTATTTAATCCATGAAATAAAACAAGTCCAACAAGCTTTATTGGTCATTTAAATTCAATTTAAATGTCAATGATTGAATTTGATGATTAATTTTAAGTGGCTAATAAATCCAATTATTGGCCTTAGAAAAATCTAATTTTTTAAACAAATTTATTAAAATTAAATCTAATTTAATCTTAATTGAAATCAAATTAATGAAAATTAAATCTAATTTAGTTCTCAGTTAAAATCCAATTTTAAATTTGAAAGGGATTTTATGGGGCTTTTTAATTTTATAATTCAACCACAAAACAATATTAAAAGTGCTAATTTATTTTTCAAATCATCCATTAAGTTATAAATACATCCAATGGACAAAACGGGCCAAGCCCCAATTTAAAAAATTAATTTCAAACTTGTAAGATTAATATTTCAAGATCTGGGCCCAGGCCTATAAAAAATTTAAAAGCTACACGTCGAGCCTAGCCCAATGCACAGCGCTACCCTAACATGGGCAGTTCCGTGCCCCATCACCACACGGTGCCTCTCAGGTAACCATGTTGCCTTGGGTCCTTCTTTGTTAGTAACTTTGGTTTGAACTAGAACTTTAGGAACCCATATTTGCCTAGTCTTCATTGTGGGAATACTGGCCTTTTTGGGTTTCACATCGTGTTGTGTGTGCTTTTTGGATGTATAATAATATCCTCGATTATAATAGTAGTCATAATCATAATCATCATAGTATCGATAATATGATCTTGACTGTCGTGGATATTGACGCTGGTATTTCCCTGGCGCTGGCTTGGGTTGCACTTGTGGTGCTGAACGCTTAGCGCTTGATTCACAGTGTTCAGGCTTACCTTTAGCCTTTTGAGCTTTTGGATGAACTTGTTTTTGTGAATCATTTGCTTTAGCCTCACCCTTGCCTGAGTCAGCTTTGTCTTTCTCATTTGGCCTCTTACCGTTGTCGCTAGGTTCATTTAGCGTTTGACTTTGTGAACCTTTCTCAACAAAGAAAACACCCTTTCTTTTGTTGTTTTCCGTAACAATAGATTTATTTGGTTGTTTACCGAATTTATTGTATCCTAAACCGATCTTTTCACCATATAGTCTAGTTACCTCAGTCACATTATCCAACTTTCTAGAAGCATTTGATAATGATGAGACGAGTTGCTCTGATTTGGCAAGTCTAGCGATCAGATCAGCTTCTCTCTTGACTATTATATCAAGATAGTTTTTTAATTGAATAATCTCACTCTCAAGTGATTGGTTCTTCTCAATGCATTGTTGTTGAACTTTTAACTCTGCTTTGAGCGTTACTTTATCTCTTGTGAGTGATGAGATCAAAGCGAGATCGTTTTGATATATTTTGGCGGCCTCTTAACAATCTTTATTATATTCATTAACTTTGTCAAGTAATTCATCATAAGAAAGAGGATGAGATAACTCATTGGTTATCTCTAGTAGCGATTTGTCAGATGCTTCATCTTCTCTTGACATGAGACAGATCAACGATGAGTCGCTTGTAGGCTCATCATCACTGCTTTCATCTGATGATTCCAAATCCTCTTCAGGTGCGGGAAATGGTTCAGATTCCGCTAGCAAACCTTGTTGGCGAAGGTTGCTCCTGAATTGGTTTCTATCCGCATAGTCTTGCCTTGTGGGCTTAGACACATTTGGATAAGGGCAATTTACCTGGTAGTGCCCTGGTTTCCTGCAATTATAACAGAAATTAGTTTTCATTTTCTGTTCAGTGGATAATCGCTTTGATCCGACTGGCGTTGAGAGATTTAGAGTAGGAGTCGTAGGCGCTTGGTAAGGGACTGGCGCTTGATACTGAGGCGCTGGAGCAGGAGGAGGGGTTTGAAATGAAGTTTGTCCAATAGGATTTCTCTTTTCATATCTTAGAAATTTCTTGAATTTCTTGACCAATAAGGCCATTTCCTTTTCTTCATTTGATTCCGTTGATTTCACTTCGCTAACCGCTTTACCCTTAATTTTGGTTGTAGCGATTAAAGCTCCTGATTCAGTCGCTGAAGTCGATGTGTCACAGACTTCACCCAGTTCGAATTCAAATGCCTTTAACTCTGAAAACACATATTCTAGAGTAAGAGTCTCCAAGGTCTGTGATGCTCTCATATCAAGAATCTTAATCAAGTATTTACTTGGAAGACTTCTGAAAATCTTATTGACCATTTCCATGTTGGTCAACTCCTTATCTAGTGACGCTAACTCGGTAATGAGCAAAGTAAATCTTGCGTCCAATTGTTCTAGCGTCTCATTGGGCTGCATTTTGAAATGCTCGAATCTTTGCATGGCTATGGAGAGCTTATTCTTCTTCATTTGTGCTGATCCTCCACGCACTATAGCCAACTTATCCCATATTTCTTTGGAAGTCTTGCATTGCTTGATCTTGTTGAACAATGCATCACTGTCTCCTAACGCTGAGTAGAGTGCACTTCGTCCAACATTATCCAAATTAGCTCTTTTTCTATCATCTGGCGTCCATTCTAACTTGTTTTTCTTGACATATCCATCTGGAGTGGCTTCATCAGCTCCGGGTGCTCGAGTTATTACTTTCATGATCTTAATGGGGCCATCTGAAATTACATCACACATTTCATTATCGCACGAACATAAATATGCGAATACTCTAAGTTTCCAAGAATCATAGTTTGATTCTACCAACTTAGGCATTTTGTTAAAAGCCATAATGAGATGTTTTAAAGAGAAATTTTAAAGCGATTAAGTTTCAAAAGGATGAATCTGAACAAGCAGTTACGCTCGGAAACACTTAGGTTTCTAATTCAACCGCTCTGATACCACTTGGTGATCCCAAGTGGCATACAAAAGGGTCTTGAAGGGGGAGGGGAGGTTGAATATACCCTGAAGTTTTTTTTGACTTCAAAAAGTTCGTATCACTTTTAAAGATTTGAACGCTTAGAAAGTTGAGCGCTTGGGTCAGGCGCTTCAGTAACGATAACTTAGACTTAGTGATTTTAGCAATTTACCAAAGTAGGGTAATGCCTAGATCGCTTAATTAGGGTTAGCACAGCAAAAATGATTTTTAGCGTTCGATTGGTTAATTAATCGCTTTGCAATTAGCTTGTCTTTTTTTTAAAGAATATAAAATAATGTAAATCAAGACAATAAGTAAAGAACACAAGAAATTTGTAAGGTTCACTGGGTGATGTAATCTCAGCTACGTCCTTCTTCTCCTTTTTCACTTGGAGAAATTTACTAGGATGATTTTCGAAGAATCACACAGAATCTTCTACAAGATAGTAAAGGATGAAAAAGATCTCGGGCTCCTTGATCACATAGATTTCAGCACCAATAAAGATCGTCTTCTACAAGTTTCTCTCACTCAGAAACACTGCCTGTAAGGGGTTTTCAACTCTTTACTCACTCAGATGAAAGGTTGAAGGTTTATCACACGATTTTGTTTATTTTTGGGAAGATCAAACAACTTGGAATATCTCAATAGGAATTTAGGTTTCTTCTTTCGAAGAGGTTTGAGATATTTGTGACTATCTGGAATGTAGATAAAAAAGCTTGAATGATTTTTAGCTATGGAGTTTCTAAGCTTTTTCTTGTGCAGGTACATAAGTTTCTCTTGTAATATTGTGTACACCTTTTGGTTTGCTGAAGGTAAGGTATTTATAGGCAATTGTTGGGATCTGTCCGTTGGACATATGTAAGAGAGTGCCTTTCACGCGGTGCGTTATTTTACCTAAAATCTGACATTCCTGAAAATATGTCGACACCGATTGGATGGGAGCAGCTATAAACTCTGAAGTTCTGACAGTTTAGTCAAAAGGTGGCTTGTCCACAAGTCAAAAGGTGGCTTGTCCACAAGTCACAGTGGCTTATCACATTTAATGCTCTTATCAGGCATTTAATGCATTTGAATTTATTTCCTGTTGGAAATAAATGTCTGTTGAATGATTGCATTTAAGTCCTTCATGACTTGAGGATTTAATTCAGGTGAATCTGACATCGGATCGCTAGAATGATTTGAGCGCTTGATTCATAAATCCTGAAATAGTTCTTTAGCATTTGACAGGCACTAAGACCAAATCTTCATCTTCAGTTGACTTCAGACACTAATCTTCAACTTCTTTTCTAATAGACTCACTTAGAATTCTATTAGCGATTCGGTATCTAATACTTAGTCTAAAATCCTCGTGGGTCACATCCTTATAAGGGCCCACAAATGTCAAATTTAAAACTTTAGTGATCAAAGCAGATCCAATCTTCTCGATCCTCCACTTTTCTACTTGTTTCCAGATCCTGGTTCAAAATACATCCGTGAGAGCTAGATCCGGGATCTAGAATCTAAGATGTAGTAAATAGTCCTAGAACAGTTAGGTTCTATACCTTTTAGCACCCTTAGCTTTTATCTCAAGACGATCACATTTTTCAATGCCTTTGCTCTATGCAATATAGCAAGTGTCTGTCTACTTTGGGCGATTGGCTCTGAACCTTTTTTATGGAATTTCCTACTTGATACACCCTTCCAATCTGGACACGCCCAATAGTTTTCTCTGAATTGGAAGAATAACTGCACCCTATGGTTTATGTGCATTTACAAGCTTGTCCATAAGCTCAGTCAAATATATTAAAACTTGACAAAGCAGGTGCGGGATCTAGGGTTTGCCTGAAGGATGAGACTAACTTGAAAATGAAAGTTCATGTAGCAATCCAGAGAACTCAATTTTTCCTACGTGGATATAATTTTAAGCATGTGGTCTATCACATTTCCCAATTTGTAACTTATTTATTGAGGAGTTCATTCGATATCAAATGGTCCTACCGTGCTTTCCAAGAAGCTCTTCTAAACGCAGCATGATTGATATACGAGTATCAAAGTTTTCATGTGTTCTACCTATTTCACTGCACATTGAGCTCATCATTTATCCCCTGACTTTGTGGTTATCAATGACTTAGTCTATAAAGGGAACACAGACTTGTCATCCTTAACAACTCTATGGTGTTGACAACGTTCGAGGTCCAATATGTATTCCAATGAATGGTCATTGAGAACAATCCTCCATCTTCTGATTTAATCAGTGTATTATGGTCCAGTGGGTTATTTTTCTCAAGCAGTAACTATAACGGGTTATATCTAGAGAGATAATTAAAACAACAAACACCAAGATTTATGATTAGATACATTATTATGTACTCAAGTAAACAAGGACTTGATGTTTACCTGTCTCCCACTACTTTTCTCGAGATTGCATTCCCACTGCAATAATCAAAAACCTTGTTGGATGGGTTTCTAGTGAGTGATTGAGTTCCTCATTGATCTAAACAATATGCAACATTTTTTGATATATAGCTTGTTAGATCATTGAGGTGGCGTCTTATACCAATTGGTCTAACCGATGATTCAATCTCCTTCAGCTCATTGACCTTTGAACCACAACCTTTTTCGATATATAGGTGGTGATCCATCTGAGTTATTTTCTCATCAACTCCTTTCAGTCTAATAATTTAATCTCACCTTGCAACCTTTTTCGATATATGGGGCAAAATTTGTTTTAACGTGAAGGCATGAAATGCAGTAGAGAAAATAAATTCACACATCTTGATGCGTGACCCCCTTATTCCGGAACAACACCATACACCCGAGGTGAACCCATCTTCTAGACCTTGATGGAGAACTAGGACATCCAACGCCCCTTTACTTACTCAGTATAATTTCAACAGGGAGAATTATAACATGGTTGTTTTATATTAAATTTTTAGTCTCACTTAGCACATTAATTTATTACAACGCAGTAAAGGAAACTTAAATATAGAAAATGCCTACCAATTCTATCATCACACACTCTTATGGAATTTTCTAGATCGGCCCAAGCCAATGGTCCAATCTGAGGAGGGGTTTTATCTATTACAAGAGCTTCCACCTATACAAGATTCCAATCTTCGAGCTCCAAGCACTTCATGGTTCTGGCAAGCTCTTCATGGTTCTGGCAAGCTCCATTGAGCCTATCTAACATAAATACAAAGAAGCAAGCTTATACAAAATTTCTATGTAATGAAAGCTACATCCTGGGGGGCTCAAACTCCGACCCAATACAACCCAATTAAAACAATGATAAAACCCTAAGTCCATTAGAGGTGTCAACCATCACATATTAAAGGGAGCACATAAACAATTTAAACACATATGTGAAGTTAAGGGGTTAAATTTAATTTAACAATTAACTCTAATTCAATAATTACAAAATAAATCTAATTTATTTTGAATTCTTTAACAAAATCTAATTTAATCATTGCAAAATGAATCTAATCTATTTTGACTTCTTTAATTAAATCTAATTTAATTCAAGTAAAACTATATCCAATAAAATTTCGATGCGTAAACAAATCTAAATACATAAGTAATTACGTCTAATTTTATCACCTAATATCATCAAATACTATTTAAGTGTAAATCTAATTTACATAATCAAAATCAAATCCAATTTATTTTGATAGGCTAGTTAAATTCAATTTTGATCAAAAATAAAATCAAGTCGAACTTATTTTATTCATTTGGCTAAATCTAATTAAATCAAATTTAATTAACTAGAAACGATCAAACTTTTGGTTTAACTTAAGGGTATTTAAATCTAATTTAATTATAAAATTAATCTAATTTATATACCTTTTAATCTTTTAAAGATTATACCTTAATTTACTTCTTTAATTTTATTTATTTTGATAGGCTAGTTAAAATTTAATTTGATTGAGAATAAAATTAAGTCTAACTTATTTTATTCTTATGACTAAATTTAATTTAATCAAAGTGTAATTAAATCAAATTTAATTAACTAGAAAAGATCAAATTTTTAAATTAACTAAGGGATATTTAAATTTAATTTAACTTTAAAAACAAATCTAAGTTATATAGATTTCACCTAAGAAAATAAGTTTAAAACCAATTACTTAATACCAATGTAAAAAGAAATTTGAATTAGAAATGGAGCCATGAATTAATCCATAAAGCAGCGCACACAGGACCGGCTCCAAGCACTGCCTTATGCAGACCAAGGCGGCGCTTTGAACGCCGCCTATTGTTGATCATGGCGGTGCTATTAGCGTCACCCAACCCCACTTAGACAGCGATCTGCTGTTGCACCTAGTGTACAGCAGATTTGCTGTTCATGGTCCTGTCAAACCTATTTAATCCTCATTTCTCAGATTTCGATCACAATTTTTTTTCTTTTCAGATTTAACAAATTCACCCAATTCATATTGATTCAAAATCAACCAGCATACAATATGCATATGTCATGTTCATGTAATCATCAAATAAAACATTCATAAACACAATGGAAATCAACAGAGTCACGAATTTGGCTCTGATACCACTATTGGGAATCGATCGAATAAAAACGCAGCGAATAAAAATAATTTCCGAACCATGAATCAATTTGATTCAATGTTGATTTTTTGACAGTAAAAAGGAGATAAAAAATTTACCTTTTGAAGCGTTAATAGATTCATGTGGAGATAATGAGAGTAGAATCCTCGGGAATCTTGCCTCTAGATATCACGCGGAAAAGACCTTTCAAAAAACTCCAATCTCCTCTCCAACAGTTGAAGGTGGTGGCTAGGATAGAGAAAGGGGTGGAAATTTTCTATCTTGTCTAATTACTGTGTAAAGGCTGATTTTAAATCACATGTTATGAATTAGTTTAAGTGTCGGAGTTCATTAAATAAACACCAACTCTCCTAGAACTAACTGAGCCAGCCGACCAGGCCTGTTGGATGGGCTTACTGGGCTAAGTTCATCTCAATCCATATGTAATTAATTAATTCCCAATTCAGTTAACTTATGAATTAATTACTTAATTAAATGTTATTTCATCCAATTAAATAACTTAATTAAGTTAGTCCATCCTTTCACTCTTAGTGAAATTACCAAAATATCCTTTACTATGTAAACAAAAAGATGTCCCGTCTTTTCCATATAGCGTGACTCTCTAGACTCGATTCGATTGGTAATGAGAGGATACCAAAGGATATGGGTGTCACCTAGCTAGCCCCGTGGAACCATATCATAGTCCAATCGAATATGAGATGATATCATCATCATTACAAACCTTTTGTTTACGATTAGCATATCCGTATAGGTCTTCATCAACGCGACCCCATCAACTAAGAGCCATGGTGCATCAAACTCATAGAACTTGATATTGTAATTTGGAATCACAATAATGTGAAATTACCAAATTACCCCCAGTGACCATCACGAGCTAGTTTATATGCTTTGGCCAAAGACTTAGAATTTTAATTACTTATGATTGTACAGGTCACATACTTGTTTACTATCGAGAAGGTGAATCCCATATTGACAGTTATATTACAATGTCGAATGCAATACTTGAATCGTACTTTGAGGTCGACCCCACCTATCAGGTGATACGGTTTAACTACTCTGATAACATATCCAATACTACAAACACACTGTAAAATAACTCCTCGGGACCAACGTCCACACATACTTTCGCAATCTTAAACCCAATCATTGGCTATCAAAGAATAAATACTCATGTGATCGGATTAATGCGAGTCGAGTTCAATTATGTTAATTCCTTTAACTCTATTCATGACACCAGCTTCCTGCTATCTAATCAGTGTTTGACTAGCACTTCCTTGGCAAAGCGTGTCTCATACGAGTTGAATTTTAATACGTAATTAAAATTCCTTAACTCATGATCTATAATTTAAGAGATTAAGTACTTGACTCTTCCAGTGCCTTCTCTTATCCATAAGTGGTGGAAAGTCTATCTTCAAATCTCAAGAAATTATTTGTTCAACACACTTAAATGCCAAATAGATTTACATGAACAAAATCAATTGCCTTCTTCTATAAATAAAATATAATGGTTTGTACAATATAGCTAAAATGCCCATCTCAATCTAATTCGTCCAATGGAATTGAGGGCATATACCTAACTCTTGGGTTGGGTAATCCCCGTGGTAGGTTAGCACAGCGGAATATTAAAAATTACAACTACCCAAAAACAGGATTACATTCGCCGGTTTAATCAGGCTAATTAAAACGAGAAAAACTATACTACGTGAAATACCATTCGTGCTTTTTTCCTGATACAAATTTTTGATCTTTTCAACCCGAAAAAATACTCCCTTGATCGATTTCTACAGAGAAGTTGTCGGCCTCCTCCAAGTCTCTGGCTTTGATTTATTCCTAGTATCTTCAAGCGATCCAATCGTCTCGCCTCTAAGATATATCCATACCTCCGTATAATTTCCAATTATTATATATGTGGTGCTAGCCTATACAATTATTTTAGATCTAATCTAAGCTTATATATTAAAGAAGGAATATAGGTTAAAGGTTAAACTCAACACATGAGCAAAATTGTTAGGAATTTCATGTTAGATGTTTTGATGATGACAATTAGGACTTTATGTTAGAACCGAAAATATGCAAGCTTGATTTTAGTAGAAATCATGTATAAGCTTTGAAGCGTTAGATTTGAAATAGGCTTTATAAGCTTTGTTTTGTTTTTATTCTAGATTTTTAGGCTAAGTAGCCTTAGGCTGAGCGTCTGATAATTTCTGAGTGAGTTTATTAGTGGTAAAGTTTGAAGACTCAAGCGCCTGAAGTCTGAATGAAGATAAAGTCTCCAAGCGTCCAAATGACCAGCTATGTCAACTATTCATAGACTGCATCACCAACTTTTGTGCAACAGATTTTCAGGAAAAAGGACAAAAGTTGTTTACTCGTGGAAGTGAGAGACACGCGCCTGTGCATGTGTCAAACAAACACTTTCTCCAAGAATGCCTATAAATAGGACTTCAACAACAAGCCACATATACAATCAATTTCCAAGCCAAATTGCTGTTGCATTGAAGTCTCATTCCTTAAACTCTCAGAAAAGCAAGAATATTCAAGAAAACATTCTCTTTGCTTTTCTTCAATTCTTGAGACAGTCAACCAATATCTCAAACATTCTTTTCAAAGAAATCACATTACTATTGAGATATTTCCAATTGTTTGAATTTTATCAAAATCAAACAAACTGTTTAGAAAACCCCATCCAAGCCTCGCGATCTGTGTGAAGTCGAAGTTGGATACTTACATTATTTCTAGGTGAAAGAAGCAAGGGGATTGAAGTGATTTTGAGTAGAAATCTGTGTGATCAATGAGCTCAAGTCATCGACATCTATCTCTCCCTATTTTGTAGATGATTCTGTGTGATTCTTTGAGAATCATTTTAGTGAATTGTCTCCAAGTGTTCAAGGAGAAAAAGGACGTAGTTGGGATTACACCACCCAACGAACTTTACAAATATTGTGTCTTTTACTTTACAGTCAATTCTCTTATCTATCATGTCATTGCATAAATTGATTAAGTAAAACACAATCAAACGCTAAGCAACTAAGAAACAACTTTTGACGCTAAAGATTTTCAAAAGAGAAAACTCTAAAATTATTCCGCTGTGCTAACACTGATTAAAGAACTGAACGCTTAAACCTACTTGGTTAATGTATTCAAATCTTGAAGTCTAAGTTAACTTTCTATAAACAGTCTTCATCAGACGCTTAGCCTAAGCGTCTATATTGTTAGAGTATATGCCCTCGAATGCCATAAAGAGGATAGATTTATAGGGCATAAACATTGTAACTAAACTATGGTTTTTCTATTAATTTAAGGCAGTTGATTGCTCTTTTCTTATAGGCATTTATAAGGTGTGAATAAACAACGTAAAGTCCTTGATGACGAGACGAACCTTCTACCTCCTATGGGATAGGAGGAAAGGCACTGTAATGGTTTGACCCTTGACATCTAAAAGGGTTCGCAAGTCTAAGAAATATTGATTGGGCATCAATAGTGAATATAGACTTGTATGATGTAAGTTTCGACAGAAAAAGTGCCAGTCGTACACTATAGAAAAGTTAGACTGATATGTTCAAACACGGCTCGCATCAGTTCATCACATGGGTATTCACTCATTGACAGTCAATGATGAAACTGATAAGTAGTGATAGGTACGTGTGAACCTCTGACCTGAGAAATCGAGTTGAAGATGTACTTGTGACATCAAGTCTGCCATTAGAGTAGTTAGATTCAAATCACCTCAAAGTGCGACTTGATGGGCAAGTAGCTGATTTGCAATATAGAGTTTATTCTCTCATAAGTGAATGAGTAAAATATCCTATGCGATCATGAATAAGTGAGGATGAAAGTCTTTGGCCAAAGCATTTAAATACCTCGACTTATTATGAGCTTAGGCATATGTTCAAATTACATGAGTTTAACTTTAAACCATGACTCTTACTTGACTAGGATATAAGAATAAAAGGTTTATACATGTACGATATTCATGGCGTAAAGGTTTGGAATGATCCTATTCATTCATTCTCAATTGGGTTACGGTGTGAGCCACGAGACTGGCTAGGTGTCACTAACACCCCTTTGGATTCCTCCCAATTACCTTTTGAGACTAACCTAAAGAGTCGCGCTTAAAGGAAGTGCAAAAGGAAAAATATGGGAAAAGGACTTGAGAGAAATTCACGGCATTGGATGCCGTAATTAATTGATTAATTATTGGATAATTTAATTGATTAATTAAATTAATGAGTTAATTAATTTCTTAGAGAAATTGAATTGTAAATTAATTAGGAATTGAATTAATTGGATTATCAATTTGTTTATTGGATAAATAAATTATCCGATTAATAAATTAGCAAGCAAGACGAAAGCCCGAAGGCTTCCGAGCCCACTAAGGGACGGCCAAATAGATGCCCGAATAGGGCTCTTGCATGCTAGTGTTATTGTTTCATAATGATATAACTATATCACAAGGTGAAAAATAACACAAGGGCAATTTACATAACTTTCTCTCCAAGAAAAAATCTCCCACCCCTCTCTCTCTCTCTAGCCGTCTTTGACAAGGAAGAAAGGAGGAGTTTTTCATTTTTTATTCTGATGTGATGAATTAGAGACGTTGGCAAATTCGGCGTTAGAGAAAAGGATCACGTTCAGAAATCAACATACGCGAGAACGGTAATTTTTCTATACATATATAAACACGCGGATTAGAGATGATTCGGGCTTTGGGAATTAAATTTACTTTCCACTGCATTTTATTCGTATAATTCCCAACATATATTTCAAGTAAACGCTCAGTCAAGTGTCTACATTTCAAGCGTCCAAAACCATTTTAATACGAAACCCTTTCGTATGCCACTTGGGACCAACAAGTGGTATCAGAGCGGTTAAAGTTGAATTTAAAAAATTTCCAAGCATAACTGCTTGTTTAGATCCTTCTTCAGAATCTAGTTGCTTTTAAATTTTTTCTCTATGGCATTTGCTAAAGTTCCTAAACTGACTGAGTCGAATTATGACACATGGAAAGTCGAAGAATTTACATATCTCTGTTCATGTGATGATGACATGTCCGATATTATTTCAGATGGCCAATCAAAATGTATAAAGTTATCACAAGAGCGCCTGGAGCCTCGGAAGACACTCCGGATGGTTACGTTGAAAAACCGAAACAAGAATGGTCTCCAGATGAGCGTCGAAGAGCAAATTTGGACAATGTTGATCGAAATGCTCTGTATACAACTATTGGTGATAATGATAATCTATTCAACAAGATTAAGTCATGCAACACAACTAAGGAAATCTGGGATAAGTTAGCCATGATCTATGGTGGTTCAGCTCAGATTAAAGGAACAAACTTTCCATTGCCAAGGAAAGGTTTAACAGCGTTAAGATGTTGACCAATGAGACTCTAGAGCAACTGGACATAAGATTCACAGCTCTTGTTACGGAACTCACATCTTTGGGTATGAATTTACAGAACCGAGAAATGGTGGTTAAAATCTTTAGAAGTCTAACTAGTAGAATCTTGATGAAGACAACAGCTATGAAAGAATCAAATATGTTGGATCGCCTAACTCCAGAAGATGCTTTTTCAGAGCTCAAAGCATTTGAGTTTGAGTTGAATTCAGCTAGTGATGCAGTGAGCAGTCCAATAATTGAGTCTGGAGCGCTCGTAGCATCAATCAAGGGTAAATCGGGTAATAAAGGAAAAGCTTCAAATATCAGTGAGGAAGAGGAGTTGGCCTTGCTGAATAGATTCAGAAAGTTCTTAAGATATGAAAAGAAAGGAAATAGTCCTAAGCATCAAGGACAGAGTTCATATCAAGCGCCCGCTCCAGTACAACAACATTACCAAGCGCCTCAGTATTCTGTTTCTTCACCCCAAGCGCCTGCTCAATACCAAGCATCTACTCTAAATCTCTCAGCGCCCGTGGTCTCAAAACTACACACTGCAAGGTTAACAAGTGAACAAAAGATGAAAACTAACCTTTGTTATAATTGCAGGAAACCAGGGCACTACCAGGTAAATTGCCCTTATCCAAATGTATCCAAGCCCTCAAGGTAGGATTATGTGGATAGAAACCAATTTAGGAGCAACCTTCGTCAACAAGGTTTGCTAGCGGATTCAGAACCAGCGTCCGCACCTGAAGATTTGGAGTCTTTAGAGGAAAGTAGTGATGATGATGAGTCAGTGGATGACTCAACGCTTATTTGTCTCATGGCCAGAGATGATGAAGTGTCTCCTGAGGTAAACACTGAGATATCTTACCCTCTCTCTTATGAAGAATTACTTGACAAAGTTAATGAATATTATAAAGATTGTTAAGATGCCGCCAAAATATATCAAAATGATCTCGCTATTATCTCATCACTCACAAGAGATAAAGTAACGCTCAAAGCAGAGTTGAAAGTTCAGCAACAATGCATTGAGAAGAAACAATCACTTGAGAGTGAGATTACCTAATTAAAAGGCGATCTTGATATAATAGTCAAGAGAGAAGTTGATCTGATCGCTAGACTTGTCAAATCAGAGCAGCTCATCTCATCATTATCAAAAGCTTCAAGAAAGTTGGATAATGTGACTGAGGTAACAAGAATGTTTGGTGAAAAGACCGGTTTAGGATGCAATAAATTCGGTAAACAACCAAACAAACCTAATGTTACGGCAAACAACAAAGGAAAGGGTGTTTTCTTTGTTGAGAAAGGTTCACAAGGTCAAACACAAAATGAACCAAGCGAGAAAGGTACGAGGTCAAATGAGAAAGCCAAAGCTGACTCAGGCAAGGGAAAGGCAAAAGCAAATGATTCACAAAGAAAGGTTCATCCGAACGCTCTAAAGGCTAAGGATAAACCTAATCACTGTAAGTCAAGTGCTAAGCGTCCAGCATCAAAAGTGCACCCTAAGCCAGCGCCCAGGAAATACCAGCGTCAATATCCATAGAGGTCTAGATCATATTATCGCTACTATGATGATTATGATTATGAATATGATTATGATTACTATTATAATCGAGAATATTATTATACACCCAAAAGGCACACAACACAATGTGAAACCCAAAAAGGCCAATATTCCTACAATGAAGATTAGGCAAATATGGGTTCCTAAAGTTCTAATTCAAACTAATAATGTTACTAATGTTAAAGGACCCAAGCAACAATGGGTACCTAAACAGAGATAGAACTTCCCTTTTTGAGTGCAGGTACCTAGAGCTAGAGTCGATACATCTGTGTGGTACTTTGATAGTGGATCGTCAAGGCACATGACTGGTTCCAAGGATCTTCTGATTAACTATCGAACTGCCAATGGTCCTCAGGTTGTATTTGGTGACAACTCCAAAGGTAAAACCAAAGGTATAGGTACTGTGCATAGGGGGAACATCATGATAAGTGATGTTTATTATGTTAAGGGTTTAAAGCACAATTTATTAAGCATAAGTCAATTTTGTGATAAACGCTTTGAAGTCATATTCTCAAGCGACTATTGCTATATAAATGACGCTAAGAATAAGTCTACTAAATTGAAAGGAAAAAGAACTAACAACGTATATTTGGTAGATTGGGGTTCAACACTTGATAACAACCCAACATGTTTTGTTGCTAAAACTGAATCTAAAATGGGTTGGTTATGGCATAGAAAAATGAATCACCTCAACTTTAAGACAATCTCTCAGCTTATAAATCTAAATCTCGTAGAGGGATTACCAAAAGGACCATTTCACAAGGATCGCCTTTGTGACGCTTGTCAAATGGGCAAACAAGTCAAGTCATCATTCAAGAGAAAACCTCATCTATCTACCGCTAAAATACTTGAACTACTTCACATGGATTTGTTTGGACCTGTTCAAACGATCAGTGTAAGCGGTAACAAGTATACTTTGGTGATAGTAGATGATTTCTATCGATTTACTTGGGTAGAATTTTTTTCATCCAAAGATGAGACATGTGACAAGTTAACAACGCTTATTCGGCAACTTCAAACATTGAAAAATCTTAAGGTTGCAAGAATAAGAAGCGATCAAGGTACTGAGTTTACTAACAAGATTGTTGAGAATTTTTGTGGAGAGAATGGAATACATCATGAGTATTCAGCTCCCAGAACTCCCCAATAGAAAGGTGTTGCTGAACGCTGGAACAAAACGCTCAAGGAAGCCGCTAAGACTATGTTAGCAGAGTCCAAGCTTGCTCCTAGGTTTTGGGTCGAAGCGAACAATACTGCATGTTATACTCAAAACCGTTGCATGATCAACAAACAGCATGGGAAAACTTCATATGAACTATGGAAGGGACGTAAGCCAAATGTTTCATATTTTCACGTCTTTGGTTCTAAATGCTTTATCCATAATAATGGATCCCAAAGCCTAAAGACATTTGATCCTAAAGCGGATGAGGGAATCTTTCTAGGCTACTCCAAGAATGGAAAGAATTTTTGCATCCTAAATAAGATCAAATCGAAGGTTGAGGAATCTATTCATGTTGTTTTTGATGATGCTAACCAAGAACCGAGTAAGGTTAATATAAATGATGTAGGAGTTGAAGATCTATGTCATCAAGCGTCTAAGGTCACCATTAATGATGACAGTGACGATGATGATGAGATCTCAATGCCACCTCCTAAGATTACTCGTGAGGTTACTCTGGATAACAATGTAAGAAATGTTGATGATCATGAAGAGAGTGATCATCAAGAGCAAACAAGGATTTGTGAACTTGAAGCGTCTACGCAAGAAGGTAGTCAAGCGTCTGATAGTCAAGCGCCTGTTCAACCTCTTAACCCTTTCCAACCAGATAGACTATGGCTGCGTGATCATCCACCTGAGCAAATTATTGAAGATATTGGAGCGCCTGTTAGGACTAGAGCCGCTACATTCAATGAGGCCATGTTCGCAAGCTTTCTATCTCAAATGGAACCTAAGAAAGTGGATGAAGCGCTAAGTGATCCAAGTTGGATTGAAGCCATGCAAGAAGAGCTTAATCAGTTTGAGCGTAGTAAGGTTTGGACGCTAGTACTAAGACCAACTCACCAAGGAGTCATTGGAACTAGATGGGTTTATAGAAACAAGATGGATAAGAATGGCATTGTAATAAGAAACAAGGCCAGACTCGTAGCTCAAGGATATTGCCAAGAAGAGGGTATTGACTTTGATGAGACATATGCTCCTGTCGCCCGTCTTGAAGCAATCCGCATGTTTCTAGCGTATGCAACGTTCAACAAGTTTACGGTATATCAGATGGACGTGAAGAGTGCCTTCCTGAATGGTAAACTCCAAGAAGAAGTATATGTGGAGCAACCACCGGGATTCATCAACAACCATGGTAAGGGTATGGTTTACAAGCTAGACAAAGCACTTTATGGGCTTAAGCAAGCACCCCGAGCATGGTATGACACTCTCTCTATCTTTCTTATTGGTAAAGGCTTTTCAAAAGCCAGCATTGATACAACCCCCATTCATTGTGATAACCAAAGTGCTCTCGCCATGACTCAAAACCTCGTTCTCCATTCCAGAACTAAACATATTGACATTAGATACCATTTCCTTCGTGACCATGGTCAAAAGAAAGATATCTCTATGCACTTTATTGGAACTGACAAACAATTAGCAGATATCTTCACCAAAGCGCTCAACGAACTACGTTTTCCCACTTTGAGAAATGAATTAGGTATGATTGGTTTAAATGCTTAATCATTTTGCATCATACTTTATTAGACATATAATTTAGGGGGAATCCACTTGATTTATGTCTAAAAGATTTTCTTAAAAAAAAAAATTGTACAAGTTATCAAATTTAAGGGGAACCTTAAAATTGTACTTGAATATAACTGTAAGTGTCAATAATCACAATTTTCAGATGCATGATCATCAGCGCTCAGTATTATTTATGCATAAAATATTGGACGCTCAAACATAAAAAAGGACTTTGATCTCAAGCGTCGATATTACAACAGTTATAATAAATACCAAGAAGTGTTATACCAACCAGTGGTATCAGTTAAGCGTTGAACCAATTCCATTCAACACTTAATATAAAAATGTTTTTAAAAGTCATGCATAAATTTTACACGCTTTTTGAAATAGTGGATAGACTCAACAGTCTATTGTGTACTCTATTCACATGCTTCTATCACATCAAACTGGCGGGTAATAATTTTTTTTTCAAAATGATGGTTCAGAGATAGCACGTGCTTGTGTACGTGTCAGTGTACCATCAGGCGTGTGTGTTACACTCTGAAAATGCCAAACATTTTTAAAACTTTAACTCGGATGTCAAATCTTTATATATGGGAATTACCAAATGTACCTTCTCTCTCGTACACAAAACTCGCATCCGTAGTTAATGAATTAATGGCTGAGAATAAAACTCTTTACACGTGTCTAAATCCTACAGAGACTAGAGAACACAAGTTTCAAAAATCATTATTGCGTCATTTAAAACACAATTTCGGCAGACAAATCATTCACTTTTACTCAAAGCCTTCTGCAAATTTTACTTTCTCTCTCTCTCTCAAAGAAAAAAGAAAATTTCAGTTCATCTCTTTCACTAAAAATGGCACCAAAGAAATCTTCTGCTACTTCCGCCGACCCTACCATCAAGGTTACTGAAGGCTTTGTTGTCGATTGGAAATTTCTTTATGAACATCCTTAAATCAACCTGACAGATATGATGGACATGGTAGTCAAGGCTGGGCTTAAAACTTTCTTGACTCAATATTCATATCTGTTTCCGACGAAAGTTGACACTTTCTGGAAAACTGCTGAACTCTCAGAGGACAAGAAGTCTATCTCTTGTTTAATTCCTCTATCCAGGAAGGAGCCTTCCAAGGAATTTATTTTGTCTGCTGCCTACATTGCCAAGAACTTCAATCTCCCAAATGAAGGTGAGGCATTGGACTGCGTTACTTTGGATCAAATCAAGGAAACATGGACAACCATGAGTGCTTACGACGATGTACCCTACACACAGTATTTTGAAAAGAAAGAACTGGTATCCAAATACCAACTGGTGGCTGATTTCTGCAGCAAGATCATAGAATGCAGAGTGGGTACCGTTGATAAGGTAAACCCAGTACAATTTCAGATGATGACGACGATACTCCTCAACATCAAGATCAACTGGAGTGAGTATATTTTTAGAAGGCTTTGGGACTGTTTAAGCACCCCGAATAAACCTTATGGGCTTGTTCTGAGTGACCTACTGTACAACTTAGAGTGTATATACTCGTCTGGTTAACTGCTGAATAAGACCAAGTTGCTGGGACAAAGGATTCTGAGTAATCTCTTCAATCCTCCCAAAGTTGGTGGCGCTGCTAGGCCACTATCTGAGCGTCTGGAAGTATGTCAAGCGTCCGATGAGGAAGCTGAGCGTCCAGTTCTAGAAGAAGCCGTGAAGCATCCGGCTGCAACAAAGAAGAGGGCTCCCAGAAAGCCCAAGGCTCAAGTTGTTCCCTCTCCCCAAAAGAGTGATGAGGAAACTGCTGAGGATGTAGAGGAAAAGTTACCTCTCAAGCGAAGAAAGTCGGAAGGCATCATTAAACAAATAGACTTTGAGGAACCAGCTGTTGCTCTTGCCGCTCAAAAGCTCACGCTTATTGAAGGAATCAATGTAAAGAAGATCTTTAAGCGTCCTAGGACAAGCAAGCGTCAAGCTTCATCTGTTCCTGAGAAGCCTGAGATGGTTGAGCCAAGCTCTCAAGCTGCTGCTATTGAGCTAAGCACTCAAATTGCGGATGAGCCAAGCGCTCAAATTGCTGTTGAAACAAGTTCTCAGGGTAAGTTTATTTCTTCCCACAGCATTTCTATTCCTACATCTGTAGAAGATCCTGCTCTTATAGAGGATAGTTCATGTATTACAGCTTTAGTTCCAGCTGTTGCTGAAGCATCAACAGACGTCCACTTACATATTGAGATGACAGAAGTTGTGGCTATTTCCAAAGACATTGCCGCAGAAGCTGCTGCAATTGCAACTAAAGAACCTGCTCCCAAAGAGGTTTAAACATCAATTCCTGTTCTGACTATAACAGAGGCACGCTCAGAAGGTCAGAGCGATGCTGAAGATGTTACAAAGCCAAGGCACTTCTTCAAGCTGGACACGCTGAAGACGATTGATCATTCAATCAACTATATGCCCCCAGCGCTCGAAGAAGATTTCATTCCTGCAAGTTATAATGACACTGACAATAAGATCAGGGATATAGTGTTAACCGCTAAGCAAGGAGGTAGAACTTCTAGGTACAATGTGGATTTGGCCTACTACCTAGACTATGGGCACAGTAAGTCAACTGGTTTGATCCGAGAGACTACAACATCAGAGTATATGATCCTTTTCACCCAGAGTTTCTCAACCCTTCTGAGAAAGTCTTAAACAGATAAGGTTACACACATTTTCCTCTTATAGCAAACAATGGTGAGAACAAGAAATCTGCCAATCCTCTTCAACTGTGGAAGAATAAAGGGGTTCATGCCGATGAGTGTCTCGAATCTCTGATGGATTTGCTGCAGACTGAAGCTGATGCATACTTTGACAGCGTCTGGCATGCCAACTATCACACTGATAGATATCGCTTTGAATCTATCAGAGATACTCATCATGAAGGCATTCGAGCTATGGTCAATGTTGGACCAGACTACTGTTTGACTGAAGTCAACTGGGTCGAAGCGTATGTGGGTCATCGATATACTTTCACAAAATTAGTTCAAGCTCCCCACTTATTTGGCATAGGCATGCATGACAAGAAGCGTCAATTCGCCAATTATTGCCTTACGAAGCGTCAACAGAGAGTTGGACCTGTTCTCAAGCTCCCAATCATTCGACATCAGATTGAGTAGTGTTTGCGTCAAGAGCTTCACAGATTGTCCATTACTCCTCTCCATTTCAATGCTCAAACATCTACCAGTGGCAGTTCTTCCGTATCTTGCTTGAGTCTCGCTCCAAGCCACTGCGAAGATAATCTTAAATTGATGGTGAAGATTATGACTCCCCTATCTCTTTTTGACAACATCTTCACTACAAATCTTAGACAATGGAATGGCTCAGTGCTCTACTCATTTCGAGGATATCCATTGCTCCCTTCTATTCGCAAAGAGGTACTCAATCATTATGAGTTTGTCCTCTCACTGTTGGAAAGAAATCAGGAACTGGCTCAAGCTATCTATCCTTATCTAGAAGAATACTACAATTCATACGTACCTGAATCTCAACGTCTCCAACATCTTCCAACAGATAGATTGATTGGATTTTCTAGAGATTACTACCCAGATGCAATTTTCTCTATCTACCAAGCGCCTTCCAAAGTCTTCCCAAATCATGTGCTGGATATCATTGGTCCCATATACATCAGGGCCATAGATAGTCCATTTCGCACATTCGTTCAAGGAAGCCGCTTCCAATTTTTTTTTGCCGATGCAGCAAATTGGAACTTCCAATTCAATGATTTTCGCCAACCAGAATCAGTGCTTGAAGATGAATCTGCTAAGTTTGTTGAAGTGTTTGAACCAGCAGAAGTCTCAAGTATTTCAGCGTCTACTGAAGAACCAGTTCAAGCGTCTCCACCAGAGGATATTTCTAACGCTCCTGAACTCGTTGATTCTATTGCTGCTGATAGTGCTGAGGATCTCTCAATTGATGTACGCGGTACAATTTTTGATCCTGCATATCAAGCTCCCCTTGACTCACTCAAGCATAAATCCAGATTCAAGCGACCGACTCCTCAAGCGGTTCCATCGGATGTGAGTCAAACATTTGGACCTTTCTGAAATCTGTATTAGAGGAGATAAGCAATCACGCTACTCAGAATGAAGAATCTCTTCACTGGATTAAGACCGATTTAGCAAAGATTGAATCCCAAATAGGTCATATGAAAGGTTCTGCTCAAGCGGCTGTTGGTGAGTGTCAAAAAGAATTTCAAGAAATGAGTGACGCTACTCGAGCCAACCAACTAGACATGAGAGAAAAAATTGAAAAGCGTCTAGATTCCTTAGAGACCTCATTGAATGATGCTACCAGCGCTAAGATCCTCGCTTTGCAGGAATGTTTCGACAAGCGTCTGGATGATCTTATAGATTCTATGTCTCAAATTGCTCATTAGGTCAGTTTACTCACAGAACATTTTCTGAAGAGTGATGATGGCAATAAGGAGGAAGAGAAAAGAAAAAGAAAGCTGAGGAGAGCGTCCAGTTCAAGTGCTCAAGAACCTCCTCCGCCTTCGAAGCGTCAGCTACTATCTCCTCCTTCTGCGCTAAGTCTTCCATCTTGGATAATTGCTGTTAGGGTAAGTGATTCTGCTGGAGCGCCTAGTAGAACGCTAAGAGAACCTCTAAGAGCACTGTATCCAAATCTACCAATACCTTCTCGGGCACTGCTTGAACAGTTTGACATCCCTCTTCAAAGAGCATCTATTCCAGAACCTACAGATCCAAGAATTTTAGCTGAAGAAAGGCAGATGTCAGACTTCACCAAACTTTTAGAATTTGCGTAAGGTATATTGGTATTGGCCCAACTGATTGGGACAAGCACTTTGCTGCTTTCAAGAAGAGACAAAAGGAAGAGAATAAGCTCATAATCGACAAGGATCATGAAGCGATGATGACTTTGGAAGATAATCTAACTGAACCTATCCGAGCTGAAATGCCCAAGCGACACAAAGTTAGACCAAGTCATTAAGGTTTCTTTGATTTACATTATCTATACTCTTGTCTCGTACGAAATTTTTGTTCAGTTGTAAAAATGCGTGTAATCATTGATATATATAAAATGCATTTTTCAGCTGAAACATGTCGTTGAAGCGTAACTAACTTTAACTAAAGTTATCTAACCAAAGCTAACTTTTATTTTGGCTGTCTAACTCTTGAACTATAAAAGAGTATTAGGAATTTCATATTAGATGTTTTGATGATGACAATTAGGACTTTATGTTGGACCCCAAAATATGTAAGCTTGATTTAAGTAGAAACCATGTATAAACTTTGAAGCGTTAGATTTGTAATAGGCTTTATAGGCTTTGTTTTGTTTTTATTCTAGATTGTTAGGCTAAGTAGTCTTAGGCTGAGCGTCTAATAATTTCTGAGTGAGTTTATCAGTGGTAAAGTTTGAAGACTCAAGCGCCTGAAGTCTGAATGAAGATAAGGTCTCCAAGCGTCCAAATGACCAGCTATATCAAGCGTCACCTTATAGGACAGAAGTGATTCAAGGATGGATAAACGTCTATCAATGACTGATTTCACCTGAATCTATTTCTAAGTCCGGAAGGAGTTTAATGCAAATATTCTCAACGAATTAAGTGCCAACGAGCATTTAATTCAAATGCATTAAATGTTGAAATGCTGATAAGAACATTAAATGTGATAAACACTTTCAGACGTATGGAGAAGGCACCCTATTGGACTGTCAACTATTCATAGACTGCAGCACCAACTTTTGTGCAACATATTTTCAGGAAAAAAGACAAAAGTTGTTCACTCGCGGAAGTGAGAGACACGCGCCTGTGCATGTGTCAAATGGACATTTTCTCCAAGAATGCCTATAAATAGGACTTCAACAACAAACCACATATACAATCAATTTCCAAGCCAAATTGTTGTTGCATTGAAGTCTCATTCCTTAAACTCTCAGAAAAGCCAGAATATTCAAGAAAATATTCTCTTTGCTTTTCTTCAATTCCTGACACAGTCAACCAATATCTCAGACATTTTTTTTGAAGAAACCACATTACTATTGAGATATTTCCAATTGTTTGAACTTCATCAAAATCAAACAAACCGTTTAGAAAACCTCATCCAAGCCTCGCAATCTGTGTGAAGTCGAAGTTGGATACTTGCATTATTTCTGGGTGAAAGAAGCAAGGGGATTGAAGTGATTTGGAGCAGAAATCTGTGTGAACAAGGAGCTCAAGTCATCGACATCTATCTCTCCCTAATTTGTAGAAGATTCTGTGTGATTCTTTGAGAATCATTTTAGTGGATTGCCTCCAAGTGTTCAAGGAGAAGAATGACGTAGTTGGGTTACACCACCCAACGAACCTTACAAATATTGTGTCTTTTACTTTACAGCCAATTCTCTTATATATCATATCATTGCATAAATTGATTAAGTAAAACACAATCAAATGCTAAGCAACTAAGAAACAACTTGTGACACTAAAGATTTCCAAAAGAGAAGACTCTAAAATTATTCCGCTGTGCTAACACTGATTAAAGAACTGAACGCTTAAACCTACTTGGTTAAAGTATTCAAATCTTGAAGTCTAAGTTAACTTTCTATAATCAGTCTTCATCAGACGCTTAGCCTAAGCGTCTATATTTCAAGTAAATGCTCAGTCAAGCGTCTACATTTCAAGCGTCCAAAACCATTTTAATACGAAACTTTTTGAAGTCGAAAAAGACTTCAAGGTCTATTCAACCCCCCCCCCCTTCTAGACCCTTTCGTATGCCACTTGGGACCAACAAAAACCTTGTCTAGAAATAAAGACGAGGGGCAAGTTTTCTTGGCAAAAGAACAAGACAAAATTTATCTCCTTTTCTTCTATGCGGTGGACAAAAATTTCACTCAAAATTAAGTGTGTGTGTGTTTGTGTGTTTTTCTTAACATATATGTTTATGGAGAGACTCCTAGGTTTAATTAGATTAGAAGTCAAGATAAATTAAAATTTTCAATATTTGATTTTCATCTATTCCTAATCAAAATCTATTAAGGAGTTTCCTAAAAACAAATAACTTAGCTCGCACGCTAACTTGTTCCCTATTTTCTCTCCTAAAATATTTCCTTGATTCCAACTTGATCAAGACTTGGAGAGGAATTAATTCCTCCCCATAAGACCGTCCGCCACTCGGCCCCTCGTAGCCTTGGAATACAAATTTTTTATCCAACTTGATTTAATTTTAACACCTTATTTAATTAAAAAGTCCAACCATTTAATTAAATATTCCATAATAATTAAAGTCCAACCGTCATTATTATTACCCTATTATTTCTTTAATTCTATTTAATTTTTGAATTTCTCTACTATTTAAATAAACTCTTGCACTTTAGTTAGTCCATTAATTAATTAATTTTACTTGATTAATTAAATAGTCTAATTAATTGATCTCCAACTAATTAATTAATATTCCTCTTTATGTAAGTCCTAGAATTTCCTACTTTCACCTCACTTTCCAAAGTTGATTAGTCATATCTTTTAAGTATGAACCTCAGGAGTTAGTGTGTGACCCTTCAGGCTCGTTCATGTTCTAGTAGTAAGTACACTTTCCAAAAGTGCCAATGTACCTTTCTATATTTAGAAAGTACTAGATTAAATCTTTCTTGATTTAATCAAACCATGTATTATTCATCATAATATCATGGTACCTACAAATCGATGTTACTGTCTAGCACCGGGCCCCGAAGACCTAGACACAAACGATGTCAAGATACTCAACCTATGATAACCACGATCTTCGCATAAGTAAGATCCGTCCATCAAATTTCCGGAATTGGTATCTCGAGTAATGTCTTAGTCGAAACTCTTACGACCCAATCACTATGTCTCCTTTATTGCATGATATCAAGTCATGCAATCCATATGGGAAACACTCCGCCTCTTTGGATTGCCAAACTTTGGTCAAATATTCCTTGAATCGATTCAATGAGCAATACATAGGAAATGTCTGATTTTCTAAATCAGTGATGGATCCCATCTTGGTCTCTCATGTGCTTCGACACATAGTCATACTATACCCAAGATATCCCTTAAGACATGATTCGCAAGTTGGTATTTTGTCTAGATCTCCAAGACCAAGTTGATTTGCCAATATACGCATCCTTTCTTTAGAGATATGACCTAGCCTAGCGTGTCAAGTTGATGTACTTATGGAACTATCAAATTTCCTTTTGTTACTTTGTTGAATATTGAGAGTAGGATAAGTTGGAAAAATTGTATAAAGACCATCTTGCAATTTCGACTCTATAATAAGATTAGATTCATAAAGCAAAAAACAACCTTTATTATGAATCTCAAAATTATATCCTTCTCCATCCAAAACCAGAATGGATAAGATATTGCTTATTATCTCGGGTAAAAAATCGAGGAGGATGGAGCTTTTGAAGATCATCATCTACACGTGACAATCTAGAGGTTGGAACTCACGGGTTGCTACTCTCATGAACATGATTACGAACACGCTTCAAGACGTAAATTATTTTATCTTGTTCTTTGATTAAAATCAACGAAAAGCCTAAATTGATCCATGGATCAGGAATCAAATAAAAATTTTATCCACTGCATATTTTGAATAATGATTCCCAACACCATTAATGCACGAAGGAATAAATAATACTAAAACTTCATTGAAACAAAAAGAATACGGGCCCAAAGGTTTTAACCTTGGTCAAAAGTCTCACAAGCTAATCTCATTCCTCACAAATACTTCTCACCCGAAGCCTTTTTTTTTCTTTTAATTTTTTTTCCTTTTTCCTTTGCAATTTTATTTAACATGTATCGTCTTTTGTAAGGATGTATAGATAATTGACAAACGAATGATTGGTGGTGTAGAATTATATGGAAATTGAATTCATACTATTTTGTATCAGGTTGCAAAAATTGGTTTGACATTGTAAGGCTTTGTTTGGATGTGTTTTCATTTCATTTTCAATCGTCCTTTTCCAAAAATATAAGTGAGAATGAGTTTTTTGATATTTGTGTAAAAACGTGAAAAAAAAGGTGTGTTCGGTTGTGTTTTTTAATGTGGTTACAATTGGTGATTGGTGGTGTAATAAGTGATTAATGATTAGATGAAGAGAGAAATCTGATAAAACTATGAAAGTTAAAGAAAAGTGATAGAAGATGATAGAGAAAAGTGATAAAAAAAAATTGAAAGAAAAGTGATGAGAATTGCAATTTTGAAAAAATGATTAAAATTTGTTGGGAATGTAAATGTGAAAATAAAAATGAGTGACGCTACTCGAGCCAACCAACTAGCCATGACAGAAAAATTTGAAAAGCGTCTAGATTCCTTAGAGACCTCATTGAATGATGCTACCAGCGCTAAGATCCTCACTTTGTAGGAATGTTTTGACAAGCGTCTGGATGATCTTACAGATTCTATGTCTCAAATTGCTCATCAGGTCAGTTTACTCACAGAACATTTTCTGAAGAGTGATGATGGCAATACGGGGGAAGAGAAAAGGAAAAGAAAGCTAAGGAGAGCGTCCAGTTCAAGTGCTCAAGAACCTCCTCCGCCTTCGAAGCGTCAGCTACTATCTCCTCCTTCTGCGCTAAGTCTTCCATCTTGGATAATTGCTGTTGGGGTAAGTGATTCTACTGGAGCACCTAGTAGAACGCTAAGAGAACCTCTAAGAGCACTGTATCCAAATCTACCAATACCTTCTCGGGCACTGCTTGAACAGTTTGACATCCCTCTTCAAAGAGCATTTATTCCAGAACCTACAGATCCAAGAATTTTAGCTGAAGAAAGGCAGATGTCAGACTTCACCGAACTTTCAGAATTTGTGTAAGGTATATTGGTATTGGCCCAACTGATTGGGACAAGCACTTTGCTGCTTTCAAGAAGAGACAAAAGGAAGAGAATAAGCTCATAATCGACAAGGATCATGAAGCGATGATGACCTTGGAAGATAATCTAACTGAAGCTATCCGAGCTGAAATGCCCAAGCGACACAAAGTTAGACCAAGTCATTAAGGTTTCTTTGCTTTACATTATCTATATTCTTGTCTCGTACGAAATTTTTGTTCAGTTGTAAAAATGCGTGTAATCATTGATATATAAAAAATGCATTTTTCAGCTGAAACATGTCGTTGAAGCGTAACTAACTTTAACTAAAGTTATCTAACGAAAGCTAACTTTTATTTTGGCTGTCTAACTCTTGAACTATAAAAGAGTAAGTATTGCCATCATCAAAAAGGGGGAGATTGTTAGGAATTTCATGTTAGATGTTTTGATGATGACAATTAGGACTTTATGTTGGACCCCAAAATATGTAAGCTTGATTTTAGTAGAAACCATGTATAAGCTTTGAAGTGTTAGATTTGTAATAGGCTTTATAGGCTTTGTTTTGTTTTTATTCTAGATTGTTAGGCTAAGTAGTCTTAGGCTGAGCGTCTGATAATTTCTGAGTGAGTTTATCAGTGGTAAAGTTTGAAGACTCAAGCGCCTGAAGTCTGAATGAAGATAAGGTCTCCAAGCGTCCAAATGACCAGCTATATCAAGCGTCACCTTATAGGACAGAAGTGATTCAAGGATGGATAAACGTCTATCAATGACTGATTTCACCTGAATCTATTTCTAAGTCCGGAAGGAGTTTAATGCAAATATTCTCAACGAATTAAGTGCCAACGAGCATTTAATTCAAATGCATTAAATGCTGAAATGCTGATAAGAACATTAAATGTGATAAACACTTTCAGACATATGGAGAAGCCACCCTATTGGACTGTCAACTATTCATAGACTGCAGCACCAACTTTGGTGCAACATATTTTCAGGAAATCTGAATCAGTATAACCATCCACTTTCATTTCTCCATTGCCATATGTGAGGATCATATCTTTAGTTCTTCTTAAGTACTTGAAGATTGATTTCATGGCCATCCAATGTTCTTTGCTTGGGTTAGCTTGAAACCTACTTACTACGTTCACGGTGTATGCAAGATCTGGTCTCGTGCATAACATAGCGTACATGAGACTTCCCACTGCTGATGCATACGGGATGGTATTCATTTCTCTTCGATCTTCCTTACTTTGAGGACTCATCTTTTTGGAGAGATGAATTCCATGTCTCTTGGGCAAAAGACCTCTCTTAGAATTTTCCATCCCAAATCGCTTCAGGACCTTTTCTAAGTAGAGGGCTTGGGAGAGACCTATTGTCTTATTCGATCTATCCCTATAGATTCGAATTCCTAAGACATAGGTGGCTTCTCCTAAGTCTTTCATGGAGAATGTGCTTGAAAGCCATGTCTTAACCGAAGTTAGCAAACCTGTATCATTCCCTATAAGTAGAATGTCGTCCATGGATAGTACCAGGAATGATATCTTGCTCCCACTAACTGACACGCTAAAACTTAACGTGCTTTGATAGCAAGTGTACTAGTCGTGGTAGTAATAAAGTGGACTAAAAGTCCGGGTTGTCGAACCACGGAGACTTGAATTCTAGTTTATGATTTTAATGAAAGAAAAGACAATTAAAGTAAAGCAAGAGGAAAACAATTAAGTAAACGAAAGATCAAAGGAGGGAACAAGCTATGAATTAAATCTCACGTATGATAAAATGACTAAGGCACATGCTACAACCAAATCTACTCGTCAATATATATGAACTACTCTTCGAATTATTAGACTCCTATTGCTTTGGTGGAAACTCCTAAATTAACTATTACCCGATGTCTCGGCACATAATAATCCTATGATTAATTGACGGTTCTCTAAATATGTCTATCCGAGAATCTAATCAAAAATCACGCATTAACGTTCTAGAGCTTCCCCGAACGAATCCGGCTAACAACACCCGGGAATCTTTACCTATTTCTAGGGCAATCCCTCATTTGTTTCGGATGATGTGTTAATTCTCTTGCACCCTAATCTATTTTCTCTCGAACAACTAGATTAGGCAAGATAGCAAGCATATGGTGATCAAACACATGATTGGAATAAAAGCATAGAATTAACACACAAAGCAATAGGAGAATTAATACAAAGAGCAACTTCACATATATTGATTCATAAATTTGGCCTTCACATGGCCTTAGTTCTACAATATTAGCCTCTCATCAAAGCCTTAAGAAAATCTAATACAAACATATACATACTCATGGAAATAAACATGTAAATGCAAATAATTAAAACTCCCTCAATTGATTGATGATGGATCTTTGCTCTTGATCTTCAATCCTTAGCTCCTCCCTCTTTGTTCCCCTCCAAAAGTGATGAAGAAATATGGTGATGAATGATGATGAGTGAAAAGTGATGGATCCAATGCCTCTCTCTCCCTTTCTCTCCCCGATTCATCGGTCAATTGCCCCTTAGGATCCCTTAAGAAGACCACCACAAATCAGCCCCTCATGTGTATGTCCCCCCTAGTGTCCCCTCCACTACTCTTAAAGTGAGTAGTATAAAATTCCCAAAAGTAGATCTAGTAAGAAACATACTTATGACATCCCCCCCATACATGTGATGACCTCTTGGCTTTAAATGTTCCATTCCCCCATCAAATGATGATCTTTTGGCTGAAAGGAATCAAATCTCGGATGTGGGCGCGCCTAGGCGCGGGTTTTACGGCGCTCGGGCGCCCAAATCAGAATGTTGGGAGTATTTGCCTCTGTCTTGCGCAGCAATTGTATTTCCTTCATAACTCTCTCCACAAAACTCCGATTTGGATGATTCAAGTCCTCATTTGAAGCTAACACATAGTTCTACAACTTTGTAGAAGGAAACTTCATCCAATTCGGTCTCTACAAATACGAAAATATCGCTCGAACGTGGAAAGTGGTGCTGAAACGGCGCCCGGGCGTGGGCAAGATGGCGCCTAGGCGTAGGGGTGCATAGAAATTTGGCCTAAACTTGTTTTATACGTCATTTTTCATCCCGTTCTTTGATTGTATCCATTTAAGACCTGAAATCACTTAATGCACGAATTAAACGCACATGTGGCAAGAATCAAGCGATAAATGAACCTAAGACATAAACGCAAAGGGGCTTAAAAACACGTAAAAATGCCTCTTATCAACACCCCCACACTTATCAATTGCTCGTCCTCGAGCAATAAGAGTTCTAAGATAAGGAAACATCATCAATCAAAGAGAGAAACAAAAAGAAAACTACCTAACTCACTTTCGTGGAGTAAACGGTTGCATTTAGCGAATGCAACAAGCCTTTGAACCTTTGAGTTACCTCAAAGGACGAGTTATAGTCTCGTGAGGGTTTGCAGACGATATACCCACAAAATCGAAAGATTTTCAACCCCGATCACTCAATGTAAATTACAATGATTAATAGCACACAATGGTATGAATTCATCTGTTTAAGCTCATATTACAAATATATACACATCACACATTTGCTCATGTTACGCCTTAACATTGAAAAGATCATCCTAAGGGTGTAGTGTAATAAATCTCAAGTATTATAGTCAAGTGGCATTCTTACCACTTTTCAAACATTAACCCCATATTTATCAACTTTTGATTATTCACATGGTACGAGAATTGAATACAACTTCATAGCCACTTAAAAATTTATCACTTCATTCCACTTTCGGATTTATCTTATGCACTTTCAACTCGAAACATTAGAGGCTAGACCATGTGCAATGTTTGATCCTCTTAGGCTTTCTATGACACCCGTGTAACGAGTTTTAGGCCAATAACTCCTAAACCAGATGGCTTTAGGGTATCAAATGTGGAGACATTCCTAAGGGCTTAATCACTCGAGTGTCAAAGGCCACAAAATCAAACTAGGTCCTTATTCACTTAACACTTACATTGGCTTGAGCTTAGCTCAAATTAGCAAAATAGTACAGTATTCTAGGCATGGTGCTCTTCGCCCCCAGTATCTATTAAGCCTGACTTTTTTCAGTCATACCAATGTTCAACCTCTTTTTATTATTATTAAGCACACGAAGTTAACGTTCTCAACTCATAACACATGTGAAAATTCTAAGTTGATATTTCCGGGATCAAGCCTTTAAGTGTTTCAAAATGATTGCCCACTCAACTCCTCTACCTTCGATTTAGGTGCATATGTGAATCATCTTAAGGTTAATCTAGTCTAGTTAGGATCCCATAAGCAAGGAACGATGTGTATAGCCATTAAAAACCAAATTGATAGAGAAAACATACCATGTATTCAAATTAACCATGCTCAATGCCTCAAGTGAAGGGTTGAAATTCTATCCAAAAAAATAAATTAAAATTGCACACATTTCACATGTAGAGGTACAGCACCCCCCAAACTTGACCAAACTTGGACCGAAATATGTAAAACATGAATCAAGCATGACTATAATGGATCTAATATACCCCCCACACTTATCATGAACATTGTCCCCAATGTTTGAAAAAGAAAAGGGCAAAGTACACGTCACCATAGGGAAGCTGAAAAGCAAACCCGAGTCCACTTAAGGTAATCAAGTCCACGGATGGCAATCACTGTGTCGATCACTACATAGGTAAACAAATGCTAGACATACAGAGCATCAAACATTGGATAGAATAGAATAAAACAAAACGAGATAAACAAAAAAAAAATGAGAAACATGCATGGGAGGAAAACATCAAACATCCAAACATCAAACATAAAATATCAAACATCCCAACAAAAGATATCCAAAAAAAATAAAAAGAAACATGCATGGAAATAAAACAAGATAAGCCTAATCAGAGGTGCCAAAACGGTCAATGTAATCCTCATCCTCGCCGCCTAGATCATCCAAATCAATCAACGGGCTACCCTCATCATTATGAGCCTCATCATCACCTCCGTCAGGAACGAGAGCACCTGACTCGTGCATATCTGCGGGCTGCTGAGGCGGGGGGTGCGGGTAAGGTGGAGGAGCAGAATAATCAAACGGCCCCCAACCGACAAACGCATCATGCTCTACAAAAAGCTGACGGAAATAAGCACAAGTGTCGGACATGACCACCCTCATCTCATCTCGCAACTCCTCCCTCAATTCATCCTTTAATTGTCTAATGGCGGCGGCATCCATAGGTGGAAACTGTGGGGAGCTAGTAGACTGGGATGAAGATGGGCGAGGCCTCTTTGAAGTAGCTGGTGGTGGAGGAGCCTGGGAGTCGTCATCTACCACGGTGAGATAAGAACCAGGAAGCTCAGTACGCTCCAAAGGAAATGTGGGAACCTTAGCCGCCTTGCATAAAGCTGTGATCAGTGACGGGAGAATGATGGGAATCTTCCGAGTGGGACCTTCTCCCTTTTGCTTAGCCAATTCTTTGTTAATCAATGGCCCTAACTCATTCTTCAACTTTCTAAAGTGGTCCGTCAAAGACTTGTGGATTACCCGGGCAAAGTCCACAGCTTTCTTGGACATAATAGCGTAGATGAGGGTGGCCCGTTCCTTGTTTGCCTCTGATCGATTGGTACTCGGCATTAAATTGAATCTGATGAAGTCGAGCCAGAAAGCAGCCTCGGGTAATAGAGCCCTACGGGGGACATGAGCTTCTCCGGGTACCCATTCCCACCCCTCTCGGCCAATAACCTGCAAAATATCCGACAGGCTAACTCGGAGGCGCCCTGAATTGTAAAGAGCGGTGAACTCGCATGTCTGAGGGGTCGGGGTGCCTATGCTCTCCCTAATCTGTCTCAACTCATAATTGACATGTTTGCCCCGGACCAAAAGGGTAGTCCCCAGCCATCCTCGTGTCTCAATCTCATCATAAACCCCGGAGCTGAAGAATTCCAGAACCCAAGGAAGATGAATGGCCTCGGGCTTTTGACAAAAAAACTGTAAGCGATGAAATTGTATCAATTCGTGCACAGAGGGCTGTCCCCGGGTGGTTAAATAGTGCTCCTTAATAAGGGTGCGGGGGGTGCTCAAACTCTGACACATAATTTGGACTTGAGGGTTTTCAAAACGGGTACTATCGGGATTCTCGGGCTCATTAGAGGAACCCTCACCCACTTTTTTCTTACCCTTTGACGGCCTGTTGGTAGTTCTCGTCATTTGCAACAACAATTATCAACTTCTTAACTACTCAAATCGACCCAAATGCAACCAACCAAATACAACAATCTTCAACGCCCAACACACACCAAAATCAGAGCAACCCACACTTGGCAACAATCCACAAATTCAATTTCAACCCACAAATTGATAATAACCCACGGATTTAGCAACAATAGACCATCCAATTCAACAACATCAACCCCCAATTTTTGATTACAACCCACACTTTCAATTTCAAGCTCTCAAATGCAATAACAACTAAAAATTCAATCAACAATCGGCCAATGCCCCAATTAATCCTCAATATATAACACAAGGCACCTACGCGTCGGCTATGAATCGGAAATGGAAGGAGGGTAAAGCCAAAACTCACCTTTTATCCCCAAAATTTTCGCACCGAGTCGATGTGAAAGACGAGCCTCTTGTGCAACGAATGATGTTGACGGAAGTGGCGGTGAAATCCGGTGGAAATGGCCGGAAATGTTGAGGAAATCGCCGGAATTCGAGTGGGAGAGGAGTTGTGAAGATTTTGGGGAATTTTGACCTTTTGTTTACCCATATATTTTTAGATTCAGAATCGGGCGCCTAGGCGCGCGTGTTTGGGCGCCTAGGCGCGCGATACAACTTACCTCGAGTCCTTTGGTTGGTAATGCGGGCGCCTAGGCGGGCGTTTCTCGGCGCCTGGGCGCCCCTTTCAGAGTCGGGCGCCTAGGCGCCTGATTTCTCGGCGCTTTGGCGCCCGTTTCAGAGTCGGGCGCCTAGGCGCCTGATTTCTCGGCGCTTGGGCGCGGGATTCTGAATAGTTTTGTAACGAATTTCATTTCCTGTTTCAAAAGGGAAGAGACAAAACACTTAAAACACAAACTAACAAAGATGTAAGGTTAGAAAATAAAGCAACAAACGGAATAATAAGGGAAAAAGAAAAGGAAACGGAAAGAAAACATGGGTTGCCTCCCAAGAAGCGCTAGTTTAGAGTCATTAGCTCGACTGAAAGCGAAGAATCACGAAGGGTCCGCGAGGATGAAGGACTCTTTGTCTCTTGGCCCATCCATCCCTAAGTAAGGTTTTAGACGTTGAGCGTTGACCAAGAAAGTATGTCCTTTATCTGTTGTAAGTTCGACGGCGCCGGATGGATAGACCTGGGAAATCAAAAATGGTCCCGACCATCGAGACTTAAGCTTCCCGGGGAAGAGTCGGAGTCGAGAGTTGTATAGCAACACCCGCTCTCCCTTGTGGAATTCCCGGGGGAGAATATGTTTGTCATGCCACATTTTGGTCCGCTCCTTATAGAGTTTTGCGTTCTCATAGGCAAGATGACGCCATTCTTCGAGTTCGTTGAGTTGTAGCAAACGTTGTGTACCTACACTTTGAGAGTCAAAATTTAGAAACTTAATGGCCCAATAAGCACGATGCTCGAGTTCAACGGGCAAGTGACATGCTTTACCAAAAACAAGACGATACGGGGACATGCCAATTGGGGTTTTATAGGCGGTCCGATAAGCCCAAAGAGCATCATCCAATTTAAGGGACCAATCCTTTCTTGATGCATTGACCGTTTTTTCTAAAATACGCTTAATCTCCCTATTCGAGACCTCCACTTGGCCACTAGTTTGTGGGTGGTATGGGGTCGAAATTTTATGCTTCACCCCGTACTTGGTCAATAAAAGTTCAAACTGCCTGTTGCAGAAGTGGGTGCCCCCGTCACTAATGATGGCTCGGGGAGTTCCAAATCGAGTAAAAATATGTTTCTTCAGAAAACGAGTGACAACCCGAGCATCATTAGTAGGCAAGGCCACGGCTTCCACCCATTTGGAGACATAGTCTACCGCAACGAGGATATATTTATTTGAACAAGAACTGGGGAAAGGGCCCATGAAATCCACACCCCATACATCAAACAACTCACACTCTAACATGCTATTTAAGGGCGTTTCATGATGTTTAGAGATGTTCCCCATTCGTTGACAGCGATCACAAGATTTGACATAATGATGTGCATCTTTAACAAGAGTAGGCCAGAAGAAACCTGATTGGAGGATCTTAGCTACCGTTTTGGAAGGCCCAAAATGGCCACCTACCGCCATATCATGACAATGAGATAGGATAGCATGCACGTCCGTTTCGGGTATGCAACGTCGAATTAAACCATCTGCACAAACTTTGAATAAAAAGGGTTCGTCCCAAAGATATTGCTTTACATCAGATAGAAATTTCTTCTTTTGATGAAAAGTGATATCCGGGGGAAGACGGCCCGTGACAATGTAATTGGCAAAGTTAGCATACCAAGGTGAAATTTTTTCAGAAATAGCAAGGAGGTGTTCATCTGGGAATTCCTCACGAATTGGTGTCTCATCTAACGGATCATTCACTAGCTCTAATCGTGAGAGGTGGTCGGCTACTACATTTTCGGTGCCTTTCTTGTCTTTTATCTCTAAATCAAATTCTTGGAGTAACAAAATCCACCTAAGGAGTCTTGGTTTAGCATCTTTCTTGGCAAGCAAATATTTTAAAGCCGAATGATCGGTGTAAACTATCACTTTGTTTAGCACGAGGTAAGAGTGGAATTTATCGAATGCAAAGACTATGGCGAGTAATTCTTTTTCCGTGGTGGCATAATTCAATTGTGCGTCGTTAAGAGTTTTACTAGCATAGTAAATGGTTCGAAATACCTTTTCCTTCCTTTGGCCAAGGACCGCTCCAACCGCGGTGTCACTCGCATCACACATCAATTCGAATGGTAAGCTCCAATCGGGGGATGACATGATAGGGGCGGAAACTAGGCGTTCCTTCAAATCAAGAAAGGCCTGCATACAAGAAGAATTGAAATCAAAAGGTGCATCTTTAACAAGCAAATTAGACAACGGTTTCGCAATTTTAGAGAAATTCAAGATGAATCGCCTATAGAAACCAGCATGCCCGAGAAAACTCCTAACAGCTTTTACCGATGTGGGTGGGGGAAGTTTTTCAATGACCTCAATCTTGGCTTGGTCCACTTCGATCCCTTTTTGAGAGATCTTGTGGCCAAGTACAATCCCCTCTCGGACCATTAAATGGCATTTTTCCCAATTCAAAACAAGGTTGGTTTCTTCACAACGTTTAAGCACAACATTTAGATGAGCAAGACAAATATCAAAAGTTGTTCCGAAAACAGAAAAGTCATCCATAAAAATTTCAAGGAAATCTTCAACCATATCATGAAAAATAGCCATCATGCATCTTTGAAAAGTGGCCGGGGCATTACACAAGCCAAATGGCATCCTTCTATAAGCAAATGTGCCATAAGGACAAGTGAAAGTGGTTTTCTCTTGGTCCTCAGGATCTATGGCAATTTGATTATAGCCGGAGTAACCATCTAGAAAACAATAGAAATCATGCCCGGCTAATCGTTCAAGCATTTGGTCAATAAAGGGGAGGGGGAAATGATCCTTACGTGTGGCATCATTCAACTTACGGTAATCTATACATACACGCCACCCACTAATTATACGAGTTGGGATAAGCTCATTATTCGCATTCTCAATTACCGTTATTCCCCCTTTCTTAGGCACCACTTGGGTAGGGCTCACCCACGCACTATCAGAAATAGGATAGATTATACCTGAGTCGAGCAGTTTAATCACTTCCTTCTTGACTACCTCTTGGATTTGTGGGTTTGATCTCCTTTGGGGTTGGCGTGTAGGCTTGGTGGAGTCCTCCATAAGTATTTTGTGCATACATATCGCTGGACTAATGCCTTTGATGTCCGCAAGTTTCCACCCAAAAGCCCGTTTGTGAGATCTCAACACCGTCATTAATTGCTCTTCTTGTGATCCTGAAAGAGATGAGGAAATGATCAATGGGAGTGTCTCGTCATCGTTCAAGTACACATATTTAAGGTGGGAGGGGAGGGGTTTGAGTTCGAGAGAGGGGGGTTCTTCAATAGATGGGCGAGGTGATCCTGACAATGATCTATCAACTTTGATGAATCCTCCCGAATGAGAGGAAGATTTGTACTCTAAGCTTAGAACCTTTTCCACTAGATCATCTTTCTCCGAGTCCACTTGCATGGATTTCATAAGACTCTGTTCGAGAGAATTTTCAATTGTATTGTCCTGTAAATACTCAACAATCAAATGGTCAAATGTATCAATTCGATAACACGAGTCATGATCAAAAGGATGTTTAAGGACTTTGTAAACATCAAAGGTAACTTTGTCATCGCCCACATTCAAGGTAAGCTTACCATTAGCAATGTCAATTACCGCCTTACCCGTGGCTAGGAATGGTCTCCCTAGGATTAATGGTACTTCCACATCCTCTTCCATGTCGAGTACTACGAAATCAACGGGAAAATAAAACTTGTCGACTTGGACAATAACGTCTTCGATTATCCCTTTGGGCCTCTTGATCGATCGGTCGGCTAGTTGAAGGCTCATTGAGGTCGGCTTGGGATTTCCAAGGCCTAGCTTTTTAAACAGTGAGTATGGAAGAAGATTGATGCTGGCCCCCGAGTCACATAACACCTTCTTGAATGATAAGGATCCAATTGTGCATGGGATTGTGAGACTCCCGGGATCTTGGAGCTTAGTTGGCAATTTATTGAGTAATACGGCGGAGCATTCTTCCGTGAGGCACACCGTCTCATTCTCTTCCCACTTCTGCTTGTTGGAGAGTATGTCCTTGAAGAACTTCACATAATTCGGCATTTGGAGGATGGCGTCAATAAACGGAATATTAATTCTCACTTCCCGAAGATTGCCAAAATTCGAAGAAAGCTCGGATCCATCTCCTTTTTCTTCTTTTTGTGAGCATTTGGGAAGGGGAGACGAACTTCGATAGGGGGAGAAAGCGTTGGATTAGACGGATGAAAACCTACCGAAGCAGTGGGCGGCGCCTGGGCGCGTGTATCGGCGCCTAGGCGCGGATCTTCTGGCGCCTGGGCGCGCATATTTGGGCGCTCGGGCGCGGGATGCAGAGAGTTTGCATCTGGCAGGTCTGTGGTTGGCGCCTGGGCGCGTGTATTGGCGCCTAGGCGCGGATCTGCTGGCACAAAAACAGTGGGCGGCGCCTGGGCGCGTGTATAGGCGCCTAGGCGCGGATCTTCTGGCGCCTGGGCGCGCATATCTGGGCGCTCGGGCGCGGATGTACTGGCAGTGTAATTTTCCAATTGTTTGCCACTTCTCAAGGCTATGGCATTGCATTGGGCCTTCGGGTTCTTTTCCGTGTCGCTTGGGAGAGTCCCCGGGGCTCTACCGTTAACCGCATTAGAAAGTTGCCCTACTTGTGTTCGCAAATCCTTCATCTCCATACACATATCCTTTATCATATTCCGAAGTTCGTTGAAAGATGTATCGGACTTTTTCATGTGAGCATCCAGTTTCTCATCGATTGTGGGAGGTCGCATTTGCACTTGACCTTGACCTTGTCCATTGAAATTGCCTTGCCTCGGGGGTGGGTTATTGAAGGGTGGTCGTGGAGCTTGATAGATCCCCGGTTGTGCGTTCTGTGCGGGTTGGGCCTTTTTGGAAAATTCTCGGGTATATGAAAGTTCACCCGAGGTTTATTTTGATTCCCCACATAATTAACATTGCCAACCTCCGGTTCCAAGAGTACTACTTCCTCAACTACTTCCTCAATACAAGCAACCTTTTTAGAGGATGAGGCCTCTTCATCGTCGGGGTAAAGCTCGTCTTCTCGGGCCAACTGTTCGACTTTGTCCCATACACTTTGACAATCTAACCCAAGGAGATCTCCTCCCGCACCCGCGTTGAGTCTATGCCGAATACGTGACCTAACCCCATCATAGAAATGGAGTACTTGTTCATTCAACCCAAAATTATGATCGGGACATTTACGGAGCATGCCCTTATATCTAGCCCAAGCCTCGGCTAAAGATTCATTGCTTCTTTGCCTAAACCCTTTTATATTACTCCGTAGCTCATTTATTTTTGAGGGTGGAAAGAATTTATTTAAAAAGGCATCGACCAACTCACTCCATGTTGTAATAGATTGTGGAGGTAAGGATTTGTACCATGTTGTCGCCCTATCCTTCAATGAGAAATGGAAGACTCTTAGACGAATCGCATCAAGATCACGTGGGTGATATTGAATGGTCACAAGAGCCTCATCTATGGTTTCCAAATGAGCGTGTGGTGATTCGTGTGGTTCTCCATAGAAAGGATCTCCTTGCACCATATTAAAAATGTGAGCCGGAATGTGGTAGTTTGGTGTGACGAAATTAGGCACGACTACGGGCCCCGGAATGGTATGGACCCTAGGTGGTAAGCTACCCCGAACCGACGGGAGTTGTGGAGGAGGTACCGCTTGCATGGCTTGTAGAACACCTTGTAACCACTCCCTAGTTTCCGGTGAGTTCATGTCCGGGAAATTTCCATTTGGGTTTTGGTTGAGATTATTGGCCATTTCTCTTGCTCGCCTACTAGTCCTAAGAACTCTTTCAATTTCGGGCTCCAACTCGTATAGAGGCTTGCTTGAGGAGCGGGTCATGCACCTCAAGAACCTAACAATTAAATACAAGAACAAAATTAGACTAATCACGAAAATAAAAGAAAATCAAGAAATGAACGAAAACTAAGAATTATTAAAAATGTAAACTAAAATAAACAAGTCCCCGGCAACGGCGCCAAAAACTTGACACGCTAAAACTTAACGTGCTTTGATAGCAAGTGTACTAGTCGTGGTAGTAATAAAGTGGACTAAAAGTCCGGGTTGTCGAACCACGGAGACTTGAATTCTAGTTTATGATTTTAATGAAAGAAAAGACAATTAAAGTAAAGCAAGAGGAAAACAATTAAGTAAACGAAAGATCAAAGGAGGGAACAAGCTATGAATTAAATCTCACGTATGATAAAATGACTAAGGCACATGCTACAACCAAATCTACTCGTCAATATATATGAACTACTCTTCGAATTATTAGACTCCTATTGCTTTGGTGGAAACTCCTAAATTAACTATTACCCGATGTCTCGGCACATAATAATCCTATGATTAATTGACGGTTCTCTAAATATGTCTATCCGAGAATCTAATCAAAAATCACGCATTAACGTTCTAGAGCTTCCCCGAACGAATCCGGCTAACAACACCCGGGAATCTTTACCTATTTCTAGGGCAATCCCTCATTTGTTTCGGATGATGTGTTAATTCTCTTGCACCCTAATCTATTTTCTCTCGAACAACTAGATTAGGCAAGATAGCAAGCATATGGTGATCAAACACATGATTGGAATAAAAGCATAGAATTAACACACAAAGCAATAGGAGAATTAATACAAAGAGCAACTTCACATATATTGATTCATAAATTTGGCCTTCACATGGCCTTAGTTCTACAATATTAGCCTCTCATCAAAGCCTTAAGAAAATCTAATACAAACATATACATACTCATGGAAATAAACATGTAAATGCAAATAATTAAAACTCCCTCAATTGATTGATGATGGATCTTTGCTCTTGATCTTCAATCCTTAGCTCCTCCCTCTTTGTTCCCCTCCAAAAGTGATGAAGAAATATGGTGATGAATGATGATGAGTGAAAAGTGATGGATCCAATGCCTCTCTCTCCCTTTCTCTCCCCGATTCATCGGTCAATTGCCCCTTAGGATCCCTTAAGAAGACCACCACAAATCAGCCCCTCATGTGTATGTCCCCCCTAGTGTCCCCTCCACTACTCTTAAAGTGAGTAGTATAAAATTCCCAAAAGTAGATCTAGTAAGAAACATACTTATGACATCCCCCCCATACATGTGATGACCTCTTGGCTTTAAATGTTCCATTCCCCCATCAAATGATGATCTTTTGGCTGAAAGGAATCAAATCTCGGATGTGGGCGCGCCTAGGCGCGGGTTTTACGGCGCTCGGGCGCCCAAATCAGAATGTTGGGAGTATTTGCCTCTGTCTTGCGCAGCAATTGTATTTCCTTCATAACTCTCTCCACAAAACTCCGATTTGGATGATTCAAGTCCTCATTTGAAGCTAACACATAGTTATACAACTTTGTAGAAGGAAACTTCATCCAATTCGGTCTCTAAAAATACGAAAATATCGCTCGAACGTGGAAAGTGGTGCTGAAACGGCGCCCGGGCGTGGGCAAGATGGCGCCTAGGCGTAGGGGTGCATAGAAATTTGGCCTAAACTTGTTTTATACGTCATTTTTCATCCCGTTCTTTGATTGTATCCATTTAAGACCTGAAATCACTTAATGCACGAATTAAACGCACATGTGGCAAGAATCAAGCGATAAATGAACCTAAGACATAAACGCAAAGGGGCTTAAAAACACGTAAAAATGCCTCTTATCACTAACCTTTTTATAGACACATGGTTCATCCTCGTTTTTGATAAAGCCGTTGTTTCATACTTCTTCATCAAAACGAAGGTTCCAAATGCGAGAGGCCTGCTTCTGTCCATAAATGGACCTATTCAACTTGCAAACCTTATGAGAATCGGCATTGGATAGAAAACCTTTGGGCTGCTCCATATAGATATCCTCCCGAGGAATCCATTTAGGAAGGCGATTTTCCCATCCATTTGCCAGATCTCATAATCCAGGTATGCAGCTATTGAAAGTAGAATTGTAATGGATTTGATTATAACTACTGGTGAAAATGTTTCCTCATAGTCAATGCCCTCCTTCTGACTATACCCTTTCGCCACTAGCCTGGCATTATAGGTATCCACCTTGCCATCTGGACCTATCTTTCTCTTATAGATCCATTTGCATCCAATAGGTACAATACCTTTGGGAGGATCTACTAGATTCCAGACTTGGTTCGAATACATCGAATCCATTTCCACTTTCATAGCTTCATGCCATTTTGCAGAATCCATATCCATCATTGCCTGGTCATAACTAGAGGGATCATCTTCATGGTTTCCTTCTGCTACTGCATACAAATTATGCCCTCCTTGTAGCAGAGAACCATATCTCGCAGGTGGTTGAGATACTCTAGTAGACCTGCGGACTGATGGTTGTGTCATTTCTGGGTCGGGTTGGGTCTCTTGAACAGTGTCTTCCACAGGGGATTCATTTTTTTCTTGTAGAACAATACTTCTACTAGCTCCTCCTTCTCGAATGAATTCTTCTTTGAGAAAGATTGCTTGTAAGGCAACAATGATTCTCTGATCATTGGGAAGGTAGAAAAGGTATCCCATAGAATCATCGTGATATCCAACGAATCGCCCTTTTATGGACCTAGCCTCCGATTTCTCTATCTTGGTCTTTTTCACGTAACCTGGGCAACCCCATATTCTTATGTGTTTCAGATTAGGCTTCCTTCCACGCCATATCTGATACGGTGTTCTAGGAACAGATTTGGAGGGACATCTATTCAGAATGTGAGTTTCTGTAAGCAACGCGTGTCCCCACAATGAAATGGGAAAATCTGTGTAGCTGAGCATAGATCAAACCATGTCCAACAGTGTTCGATTCCTTAGTTCTGCTACGCCATTTAATTGTGGAGTTTCTGGAGGAGTAAGCTGTAACAGTATGCCATGTCCCCGAAGGAACTGGTCAAACTCTGCATTCATATACTTGCCACCACGGTCAGACCGAAGTGTCTTGATATGATGCCCTGTTTGGTTTTCGACTAAAGTCTTGAATTCAATAAATTTCTCCACTGATTTAGACTTGTACTTTATTAAATACACGTAGCCATATCTAGAATGGTCATCGGTAAATGTGAGGAAGTACTGAAAACCACCGCGGGCCATATTAATATAAACCATTTATTAAAGACGCATTGCCAACACATTTATTTCTAAAATAAATGTCACAAGAATTGTTCATAAAGGAAAATAAATAACCTTTGCTGACTAAAACAGGAATTGAAATAATATTTTTAAGCCCGTTGGGCAAAACAAGGCAATTGTCTAAATATAATAAATGTCCAGATGATAAACTAAGGAAAGTGGTACCAATGTGTGAGGCTGCTACACTATGACTGCTGCCAACATTGATCATCACTTCACCATGCTCCATCTTCTTACTTATTTCCAGCTCCTGGTTCATAACACATATGTGAGCACTAGCCCCCGAGTGTAGAATCCAGAACAATTTGTTTCCAAAACATTAAGTTCTATACCTGAAGTAATTTTTGCTTTCAGCTTAGGGCAGTCATTTTTCCAGTTGTCCACCACTTGGCAGTGAATACATGCTGTTGCAATCCTTGGGCACTTCTTTCCCCTTCTATGGTTTCAGAAGTAATGCCGAGCAGTCCATTTAGAGGTAAATCATCTTCCAATTCCCTTCTCATGAGAGCTTGTATGTAAACAAGTCTGTCTTTAAGATCCATTAAGGAACCTCCCCGGTCATCAACTTCAAAGTCAGTGACAAAAGCAGAAAAGGACTTGGGAAGAGATTGAAGAATAAGGTTTACTTGTAGATGAAAATCCATGAAACTTCCCAGAGTCTGGAGTCTTCCAATCATGGATATCATGTTCATAACATGACTTGCTACTTCATCATTTTCTCCCATTCTTGCTTGGAAAAGTTCTTTCGATAAATAATATCGAATTGATTTTCCATGTTCCCTGAACATTTCCTCCAAATGAAGCATGATGGATTTGGGCTTCTCCATATCCAAATGAATATATCTCAATTCCTTGCTCATAGACTTCAACATGTAACTGGTGACCTTTTGAGCATCAGAATTCCATTTCTTGTTGATTTTGAGAACAGATGTTCCATTTTCAGCCCCAGGGAAAGTTGGACCATCTTGTTCTAAAACATGCTCAAGTGATTTCTTTCTGAGATCAGCTCTTAGCTTCTTGACCCAGTCACCTTAGTTTGGTCCAGTGAGGACATTTTTCTCAAGCATTTTGAACAAAGAGTTTTTAACCATTTTGAGAGAGACAAAATTACTGCAGAAAATGACCAAGATTCAATTAGATAATTATGTTGTACCCAAGTAAAACTTAGGACTATAATTTTTTGACTTGGCTCCCACTACATTTTTCGAACCATTGCACTCCCACTTCAATGAACAGAAATCTCGTTGGAAAGATTTCATAGTGAGTGATTGAGTTTTTCAAAAATTTCAATAAGTTGCAATCTGTAACGATGTATGGCTCATTGGAACTTTTGAAGTGACATGCCATGTCAACCAGTCTTACTGATGATTCAATCTACCTTTGGCTCATGGATCACTCAACCTCAGCCTGTAACAAAATATTGGTGGTGATCCATCTAAGTACTTTCCCATCAACTCCTATCGATCTAACAGTTGAATCTTATCTTGCAACCTGTAATGGTGTATGGGATAAGATTTGCTTCAACCGATGGCATCAAATGCACTTGAAGAGATATGGATTATGAATTAATGCATAACCCCCATTAGTCGGGACGACGCCATGCATAACTCATAATCCCATCTTTTCCAAGTTTGATGGAGAGTCAGGATATCCAATATCCCCTACTTACTTAGTATTTTAATGTGGGATAATTTTTGGAAAAATAAGGTCTCACTTTGCACATTAATTTATTACGCGCATATATAGATTATAATCATGCATGCATAGAAAAATCTAGTTATTCTAACAACATGCATTTCCATGGACATTCTAGATTGATCCAAGCCAATAGATCAATCAGGGGATAGGGGTCTATTACAAATCTAATTTCTAATAGATCTTCAAGCTCCAAGCTTGAAAAGGTCTTACCTCTAATGTACACAACTCAGAAAGCACCCTATACATCATACTACCAAAATTAAAAGTACAAACTGGGAGGCAATTGCCCAATACAACCCAGATAATACTAAAGCGGTAAAACCCTCAGTCCATGGAAGCATCCACCATAACATACATCAAAGCATGTAACAAAACTATTTAAATTTATGTTCGTTTTTTAGTTTAAAATCGAAAAGAAATTCAAAACCGATTAAATCTAATTTAATTAGAAAAGATGAATTTTTTATTTCAATTTTAAAAGGAAATAAATCCAATTTATTATTTAGGAAATAAGTCAAACTTATTCTTAATTTATTTTGAAAATATATAATCAACCTAAAATAAATCCTATTTATTTAGTCGTCGCAAATCATAAATAAAAATCCAATTTAATTTATGATATTATTAAATCCAATTTAATATTAAAGTCAAATCCAATTTTAACTTAATTAAATCCAATTTAATATTAAGAAAAATATTTTAGGAAAAAGGTGTTTTGACAAATCACGGGTCGAATTTGTCTATTAGGGTCAAACCCTAATATTTATTAATTTATATATATATTTAAATATTAAAAATATATATATATTAATATACTGGGCCTGGCCCAGCGCCCTTTAGGGCACACGGCTGTGCGTCGGGCTAAGGCCCAGCGCACGACTAGGGCGGCATATGCCGCCCTAGTTCCGCCGCCACCATCAGCGCCACCCCCCCTTTTTTTTTAAAGGTACATGAGCAGTGGCGGTCCTCGCGTGTGCTTCAAAAACACATGGTGGTTCCACCCCGATTTGCCGTTGCCGGCGGCGAAAAAAACATGTAATCATGCGACGATTTCAAGGCGATGAATATTTTCAAAATTTCAGAATTGACATCGAATATTAAATACATAAAATCAAATTGTATAAAAATCCAATTTTAACCAACATAATCTTAAACGCAAAAATCATCAGATCCGTATAAGTCGGCTCTGATACCACTGTTAGGAATCCCGTACAGGAAAACAGAGAATTGCAGCGGAAGATTCGAGGATTCCTACCGGTAGATCACAAAAATAGATCTGATGATTTTTAATGGGTTTCGCGAAAAATTAGAACGAATAAAAATACCTTTTGATTCGTTAACTGATTCTGCAGAACAGCAATCCTCCAAGGGCTCCTGTCTCTAAAGCTTCACGCGAAACGAACCTTCCAAAGATCCCAAAACTCCTCCTTTTCTTGCTAGAGTGGACGGCTAGAGAGGAGAGAGGGGAGAGATTTCTTTTCTTTTATGTTGTGTAATTAGCTTGTTACTTCTCTCTTAGGGTTTGTTCCATATAGGAGTCTTTTTAAACTCAACTAGCTTGTGGAACGAGTTGGAGACTACTCCAAACCTTAGAGTGGCCGCCCCCCTTAGGGCTTCCATGGACTGCTTGGGCTTTTAATTGGCTTGTCTAATTTCTAGCCCACCTGTATATATTTAATTTAAATCTAATTTGAATATAATATATACTATTAATTAATTCAAACTAATTAATATACTAATTAAATAATTTAATTTAATCTAATTAAATTAACTATTTAATTAATCGATTTAATCTAATTAAATCAATCAGTCCATTTAATTCTTTCTAAAAGATTTACACAAAAGAGACATCCCGTTCGTTTCTTATAGCGCGACTCTTTAGGTTCGTCCCAATTGGCAAAGGGAGGAATTACCTAAGGATGTGAGTGTCACCTAGCCAGACCCGTGGACTCACATCGTAACCCAATTGAGTACGAAATGAATGAATCATTTTGCAAACCTCTTGATCATAAATGCCGTATGAGTATAAGCCCTTCACTGACTTATCCCGATCAAGTGAGAGTCATGAAAAATGTCAAACTCACTAAACTTAATATTGTACATTAGATTATAGCATAATGAAATTACTAAACTACCCTCAATGTCCCATATGAGTTAGTTGTTATGCTTTAGCCAAAGACTTATAATTTCATTAGCCTATAATCGCACAAGATACTTTCTCGTTTACTATCGAGACAGTGAATCCCATCTTGGCGATCACTGATCAACTGCTGCTTGTCTCATTGATATCGCACTTCAAGGTCGACCCCATCGACGAGTGATATGGGCCTAACTACTCTGGTAACAGATCCAATAATACATGCACATTGATCATGAACCCTCAGGTCAAAGGCTCACGCATACTATTACGATCAGTAGTCCAATCATTGACAGTCACTGAGTAAATACCCATGTGGTGGTCCCATGTGGCATACGAAAGTGTCTAGAAGGGGAGGGGGGATTGAATAGACCCTTAAGTCTTTTTCGACTTCAAAAATTCGTATCACTTTTAAAGATTTGAACGTTTAGAAAGTTGAGCGCTTGGGTCATGCGCTTCAGTAAAAATAACTTAGACTTAATGATTTTAGCAATTTACCAAAGTAGGGTAACGCTTAGATCACTCAATCAGGGTTAGCACAGCGGAAATAATTTTAAAGCTTTTAGCATTCTTTTTGATTAAATAGTCGGTTAGCAGATTGGCTTGTCTTTTTCAAAGAATATAACGTAAATTAAGATAATAATTAAATTAAAATGACACAAGAAATTGTAAGGTTCACTGGGTGATGTAATCCCAGCTACGTCCTTCTTCTTCTTTTCACTCGGAAGAATCACACAAAATCTTCTACAAGATAGCAAATAGGTGAAAATGATCTCGGGCTCCTTGATCACACAGATTTCAGCACCAATGAAGATCGTCTTCTACAAGCTTCTCTCACTCAGAAATACTGCCTGTAAGGGGTTTCAACAACTTTCTCACTCAAATGAAAGGTTGAAGGTTTGTCACAAGGGTTTGTTTGTTTTTGGGAAGATCAAACAACTTGGAATATCTTAGTGAGGATTTAGGTTTCTTCTTTTGAAGAGATTTGAGATATTTGTGACTGTCTGGAATGTAGATAAAAAGCTTGAAAGATATTGGCTATAAAGTTTCTGAGCTTTTTCTTTTTAAACGAGAATTTCAGCGGAGCTTCTTGTGCATGTACTTATTTCTCTTCTTTGTATATGCCGTACTTTTGGGGTTTGCTGAAGGTAAGGCATTTATAGGCAATTCTTGGGATTTGTCCGTTGGACACATGTGGGAGCGTGCCTTTCACGAAGCGCGTGATTCTACCTTTTCTCTGACATTCCTGAAAATTTGCTGGCACCGATTGGATGGGAGCAGCTATAAACTCTGAAGTTCTGACAGTCTAGTCAAAAGGTGGCTTGTCCACAAGTCATAATAGATTATCACATTTAATGCTCTCATCAGGCATTTAATGCATTTGAATTTATTTCCCGTTGGAAATAAATGTCCGTTGAATGATTGCATTTAAGTCCTTCTTGACTTGAGGATTTAATTCAGGTGAATCTGAAACTGATCGCTAGAATGATTTGAGCGCTTGAACCATAAATCCTGAAATAGTCCTTTAGCGTTTGACGGGTGCTAAGATCAAATCTTCATCTTCGGTTGACTTTAAACACTGATCTTCAACTTCTTCTCTAATAGACTCACCTAAAATTCTATTAGCGATTCGGTATCTAATACTTAGTCTAAAATCTATAAAGATAAAAATTACAAGCCTAATAAAAAATTACATACTTTCAAACACTTATACAAAGATCTATCAAAACAGAAACTTACATTGTCTTTGGGGTCTAACATAAAATCCTATCTTGTCATCATCAAAACATCTAACATGAAATTTACTAACACCATGTGATCGGATTACTACGTACCGTGTTCGAATATGTCAATTCCATTGACATATCTATGACACTTGCTCCCACTACCCTATAGTGTTTGACTGGCACTCATCGTCAGAGCATGTGTCATACAAGTCGAATCTTAATGCCCAATTAAGATTCTCTGACTTACGAACCCTTTTAAGTGATAAGGTGTAAGACTCTTCTCATGCCACGTCTTTATTCCATAAAGGGCAAAGAATCAAACCTTTATTCACATGGACTATATGTTCAATACTTATTTAGATGCCATAAAGATTTATATGAACAAAATACAGATGCCTTTATTAATATCATTTTAATAGTTTGTACAACATAATGAGATACCCTAATCTAACTATTTGTCCTCATTGGCATCTAGGGCATATACCTAACAATTAATAGTCTATTAGACCATAATATCAAGGAGATTAAACCTGATGGGTTATTAATTAAATTAAGCCCATGGCCTATAGCCCACTACGGGCTCCCTATAAATACCTTAGAGGAGTTGGGAAAGGCTCATTATCTACTCCCCCAATAAAATTTCACTGGCTATTGAGAGTAACCCCACAAAATAACTACGAACTAACTTTATCCCACATTGCTTGGGTACGTAGATAGTTCGAAGCAACCGAGTGCAGTCTATAACTTAATACATATTTAATATAGTTTGTCATGATTTGGATCTGTTCCCTTATTCCACGTGGTCAATCACGTGACGTCCACTGTCTGACAATTTTTACCATCATCATATTGGTGCCGTCAGTGGAAAACTTGGTCCAACCACTGAGCATGCAGACTAAAAATCTAGTACATAATATCAGTGATCAGGGTGATAGCAGCAGCATGCTAAGTACAATGTACGGAGGCGGTCGGCAGGTGCCTCGGGGGTCACCAATAGTGAATCCCCCCTTGTAAAGAGAGTAAATGAGATTATTCGTCAAATGTCCCCTGCGGTGGCCTTTGACTCGGGAAAATACGGCAGTCACATAGAGCCTGAAACACAAAGAATTACGTTCGAAGCTCGAGATTTGGAAATCCGAATCCCCTCTAAGAACGAAGCTTTAGTGATCTCCGTCACCATCACGGATTCATGGGTATGCAAGGTTCTCGTTGATAGTGGGAGCTCTGCAGATCTTATCTTCTTCGGCACCTTCACGCAGCTGTCGAGTGGTGGAGCCAAAGTTCAGACGGTGAAAACCCAATTTATTGGCTTCACTGGCAAAGAAATAGATGCATTAGGAGAGGTGGCCTTGCCTATATCATTGGGTACGCTGACTCAACGTATGACCAAGGATGTGAAATTCTTAGTGGTGAAAACCCCCCTCCAAGTATAATGTTATACTAGGGAGGCGGAGCTTAAACCTCTTTCGAGCTGCTATTTCTACCTTCTACTCAAAGGTTAAGTTCCAAACTCCCTGCGGAACTGGGGAAGTCGTAGGAGATAAGAATCTGACCAGGGAGTAGTGCTCCAATGCTTTTGCTTCACTCAATAGTAAGCGAAGAGATTCCAAGCCTGACAATGGGCCTAAGCTCATAGAAATTGACATGGAAGCCCAAGTAGAGGGCAACGCCAGTAAAAAGGTGAAAGATGAAAGCGGCAGATGGGGAGAAGCTGCCGAGAGCCTGAGGACATTAGAGTTAGTCACGGGTAATCCTGAGAAGCAAACTAAGGTTGGCACTTCCCTAGAGTCGGCACTTGAGGAGGACTTGATACATTTCCTCCGCAATAATAGGGACGTGCTGTCACGCCCCAATTTTTAGCCTTGAAAGCGGCCTAAACTAAATGTATGAACCTTCCAATTAAATAGTCCAATCCAAAATCTGACGTACTTCGACAATTTAACTAGTAGGGTTATGGCCTTAACGTCAACCAAACATATTAAGTAACTTATGATCTATGTTATTTTTACACTAGTTTTCCCCCGTTTATCGACTTAGTTTTGATTGTTTCCTTGATAATTTGATCACATATGATGCTTTGACCCTTGTTTTCTCATATTTTATAGAATAACATAACATTTGGAGGAAAAGAACAAGGATTGAAGATAAATCATGCATAAAGATACAAACTGTCTGCGCAGTGCTAGAGTTTATGGAATAGATTTCTCTACCCATGTCCAAATTACACACTTCTTATACCAATGGAAACATAAGAGGCAAAGCTACATTTCTTATGTTGAAGACAAAGATCAGATATGTAGGGAAGGAGGTGAAAACATCATCGGAAGAGACGTCTTACGATGGAGTTTTCTCATTCAGTGACTTGTGAGACGATTTTGTCATCTTTAACATTTGATTTAGGCCCCAGTGTCTTCTTGAGATTGTAGATATTTGTTTTAGGATTCTACAGCATCTTGAATCAGTGTATTCCAACATCGGTAGAGAAAGTTATGCGAAGTTTACCAAAACTGGCCGGAGCAGCAGGGGAACACCGCAGCGTTCATCACCAACGCCGCGGCGTTCAGGAGCAGAATGTTGAACGCTGCGGCGTTCGACACCCAACGCCGCGGCGTTCGAGACAGCGGGTTGGTCTATAAATATCCCTTTTAGCCATTTTTTACCCGAACTCACCTTGGATATCAGCAACCACACGAAAATAGAGAGAGAGGGAGCTTAGAAGAGAAGATTGAAGGTCAAAACATGGAGAATTCAACAAGGAATCCACATCTCTACAAGAATTAGGGAGTTTTTACATATTTGTTTCTTGAATTTGTTCAAATCTCCTATGACTTGTATGATTTATATTTGCACTTTTGACATGAATATGAGCTAAATTTGTTTGATTGAGGCCATGGATAGGCCATTTATGTTATTTTGATTGTTGATTTGTTGGTGTTTATTGGATTAATTTTGGTTTTAGCTATGTATTCAATATTTGATCTCAATGCTACATTTGCTTGATCACCAAGTGTTTGATAAAATGCCTAGGTTAGAGATCGAGAGATAATAACCTAGGGAAGAAATAAACATTGAATACCCTATAGTTAAACCGACTAGAGATAGACTCGGTTTCTTTAGGTGGCTTTCCATTCACGTGGGGATTTCCTAGACCTTAAATGCATCCTCGTTAATCGGGTTTTCATATAGAGATATATAGGAAATCGTTACCAAGGGTAGGGTTGCTATGCGAAGAGATTGGGTGGTACGTACGTTAGGGAATTTCACCTTAGCTAAATCAATCTAATAATCCAATAGAACCTAAATCACAATCGAAATGCATAATTGGTTGAACCATGTGTTTTGATCGCTTCTCTCTATTGATTCCTCCCTTTATTTGGTGTGACGTTGCCTTAGTTTATTTTCTAGTATTTATTAATTAGTTAATCAACCTTTTATCGACCGATTTAACTTAGAATTGAGTAATATAGTAGTCTCGGTACTTAGATTATAGTTGTCCCTGCGGATACGATAACCCCGGACTTAGAAATCCATTTTACTACTTACGCGACCTAGTTCTCTTGCTAGGATTTTGTCGTGTCACCACATCAAGCTCAATGCAAATGGAATCCTATGAGCCCTCCTTCCATCCCGGTTGGATAAATCACCCAAGCTCAACATGTCAAAATAACATGATACATCCCGGTTGGATAAATCATCCAAGCTCAACATGGAGTTACAACAATGATGCAATGATACTCTCATCGGGGTTTGACCATGCCGTAGCCTTCCTTACCAACAACATGATAGTTTTCATCAACAAGAGCTAGAGACGAGGTCTAAAATTGAGGCCTTGGGGAATGAATTTAGTGTATGGGTACAAGCTAGCATAAAGGAGGCAGAAGCAAGTTTTGAGGAGTCAGAAGCTCATAGAAAGGAAGTGGCAAGATTAGTAAATCAAGCAGTCAACTTAGGGAAGGAGAGAGTACCTTGCACCATGGAGAGTAGCACCAAAGAGAATGAGGCATCCCTCAATATAGAAGTTGAACAAGGTTTTGATTTAGAACTACAATGTCTACATCCTATCACTAAAGAAGAACCACCTCCCGAATCCATGTGTGTTAAAATAGAGGCAAAAACAACTGAGCATATACGAATGAAGAAAGAGATTTTTAAATCTATTTCACGACATGGCTAAGAAAGAACATTAGAAATCTTCAAGAACCCAATGCCACCTACCATCATATCCCTTGAATTCTTAAGAGAATCCATCAATCACCGGAAGGATATAGTGGAAGATGGTCATGTCAAAGTATGCAACTTCAATGATTCATCCGAGACATACACCATGAAATCAAGTGATACTACGGATGAGAATGACAAAATCATAGGGTATATAAATCACTTGGAGATTTCACCATTGAGGTTGCAAACGACAAGACTAGGGGAGTTTGAGACAGTCACACACCAATTGTATCCATCAATTGATGATCCCCCTCCTCTAGAATTTACACTTTACTCTTTGCATTTCAATTACATATTTATAGAAGAGAATTTGTGCTCACTTTTTATTATTCCAGGTTTTATGATAAAGATTGGAGGGGATATGCCATTACGCAATTGGAAAAAGCATAAGAAAACTCGTCCCTACAAAGTTGGCATTGCTCCTTACAATCCACCGTGAGCAATGCAAGGATTCGAGCTAATGACGTTAAACAAGCGCTTCTTGGGAGGCAACCCAAGTTTCTTTTATTGCTTTCTTTCTTTTCTTTTGTGCCTTCGTTTTGTTTTCTTCCCCCTTGACTCGATTTGATATGGTTTACTTTGAGTTTTCTCTCGTTCAGGTTTTGATCACAGTTTGATCCTAGGATATGAGCCCACCGCCATGCTCCCTCCGTTTCTCTCCATTTCAGGGTTGTATCGCTTATCCCTCTTACATTGCATTTATTTCATGAACATTGAGGACAATGTTTAATTTAAGTTTGGGGGTACAACCTTGTTGATATTGAATTCATGAATTGGTGCACCCTTGCATAAGAGCATAATGCGTTTGAATATCTCCACTCTCTCGAAGTCAAAGTTTCTTATCTGTGGTCAACATGTCATATGTTGTGACTTGAAAGCCCTTTTTAGTCATGCTTATGCGATTTTTTTGAGGATTTAAAACTTTGGAATTTCAATTTTGTTGACTTTGAAGTGTGTTTTAATGTTGTGAAGTCATAAAATGATTTAGGCCATCTTTCACTGTTGTTAGCCTTACATTTTGGCCTTCTCTATATTGCATAGTCTCTAGACCTTGATTTGAGCCGTATTGATAAGAATGGAGTGTGCTAAGCACACTAGAAACCACCATTCGACTTTATTTCATAAGCCACGACAACCACCTTCTACCCTAAAAGAAAAACAATGTCTTGCACCCAATCAAGAGAGTTTAGAACTTCATATCATTTGACTTGAATATGGGTAGTCACCTTGTTTTGATTTGAATGTATATGAGTTAGATAGTGATGTTTTGGCCATGTTGGGATATTTGAGGTTTGAAGTATTATGTAAAAAAGGGGATGAAATGAAAACTTGGGCAATGGGCCAAATAGTCGAGAGAGAGATAGATATATATATATGAAAAAAAATTGTGCTCTCGACTAGGCTTGAATCTTGGCACTCATTTTGATCATTTGGCTTGGAATTCTGTGTACAACCCGATATGAAAAGAAACAAGTTTGGGGGTTGTATGTTGAAAGGCAAAAGAGAATGAAAAAGGGATAAGTGATAAGTTGTGAAAGTTTATGTAGTCTATTTGTGAATTAAGATAGATGATTTTGAGTTATAGGTTCTCTTGACTTAGTCACTTTATCCATATCTTCCGGTCCTAGCCATCACCTAGACTTACGTTACAAACCGGAAAGACCTTTTGATTGTGACTTTTGCACTTTATACACACCGATGGGTTAATGAATGTTGAATTGTTTCAATGTCTTTACTTTCCAATTGATTTGCATAATCTTGTCTAAAGTGTGCTCTTGACATGAACATGGGCGTGGGAGTTCATGATTTAGGGATGGAAACTAAGATTTTGTGAGGTTTTCAAATTGTTGAATGTTCAAAAGCATCGTGTAGTTTTTCATAAACAATTTTGAAGATATAATGCTTGTTGTTGTGTGTATGAATTGGCAAATGAAAATTTCAATCTTCATGTGTGTGCTTGATTGTATTTGATCGAGGACGATCAAAGCTAAGTTTGGGGGTAGTTGATATATGTTATTTTTACACTAGTTTTCCTCCGTTTATCGACTTAGTTTTGATTGTTTCCTTGATAATTTGATCACATATGATGCTTTGACCCTTGTTTTCTCATATTTTATAGAATAACATAACATTTGGAGGAAAAGAACAAGGATTGAAGATAAATCATGCATAAAGATACAAACTGTCTGCGCAGTGCTAGAGTTTATTGAATAGATTTCTCTACCCATGTCCAAATTACACACTTCTTATACCAATGGAAACATAAGAGGCAAAGGTACATTTCTTATGTTGAAGACAAAGATCAGATATGTAGGGAAGGAGGTGAAAACGTCATCGGAAGAGACGTCTTACGATGGAGTTTTCTCATTCAGTGACTTGTGAGACGATTTTGTCATCTTTAACATTTGATTTAGGCCCCAGTGGCTTCTTGAGAGTTGTAGATATTTGTTTTAGGATTCTACAGCATCTTGAATCAGTGTATTCCGACATCGGTAGAGAAAGTTATGCGAAGTTTACCAAAACTGGCCGGAGCAGCAGGGGAACACCGCAGCGTTCATCACCAACGCCGCGGCGTTCAGGAGCAGAATGTTGAATGCTGCGGCGTTCGACACCCAACGCCGCGGCGTTCGAGACAGCGTGTTGGTCTATAAATACCCCTTTTAGCCATTTTTTACCTGAACTCACCTTGGATATCAGCAACCACACAAAAATAGAGAGAGAGGGAGCTTAGAAGAGAAGATTGAAGGTCAAAACATGGAGAATTCAACAAGGAATCCACATCTCTACAAGAATTGGGGAGTTTTTACATATTTGTTTCTTGAATTTGTTCAAATCTCCTATGACTTGTATGATTTATATTTGCACTTTTGACATGAATATGAGCTAAATTTGTTTGATTGAGGCCATGGATAGGCCATTTATGTTATTTTGATTGTTGATGTGTTGGTGTTTATTGGATTAATTTTGGTTTTAGCTATGTATTCAATATTTGATCTCAATGCTACATTTGCTTGATCACCAAGTGTTTGATAAAATGCCTAGGTTAGAGATCGAGAGATAATAATCTAGGAAAGATATAAACATTGAATACCCTATAGTTAAACCGACTAGAGATAAACTCGGTTTCTTTAGGTGGCTTTCCATTCACGTGGGGATTTCCTAGACCTTAAATGCATCCTCGTTAATCGGGTTTTCATATAGAGATATATAGGAAATCGTTACCAAGGGTAAGGTTGCTATGCGAAGAGATTGGGTGGTACGTACGTTAGGGAATTTCACCTTAGCTAAATCAATCTAATAATCCAATAGAACCTAAATCACAATCGAAATGCATAATTGGTTGAACCATGTGCTTTGATCGCTTGTCTCTATTGATTCCTCCCTTTATTTGGTGTGACGTTGCCTTAGTTTATTTTCTAGTATTTATTAATTAGTTAATCAACCTTTTATCGACCGATTTAACTTAGAATTGAGTAATATAGTAGTCTCGGTACTTAGATTATAGTTGTCCTTGCGGATACGATAACCCCGGACTTAGAAATCCACTTTACTACTTACGCGACCTAGTTCTCTTGCTAGGATTTTCTCGTGTCAACTTACTATTCATGGCTCAATTTGCAATACTCACCTCTAGGATTGTCCGTGTCTACACTCATGATCCTCCAAGCCAGTCTCATTGCTCAACTCACCTCTAACTGGAAGGAAGATAATGAAATACATAAGCAAAGGCTTAGTGAGCTTCAGTTTTCACGTGAAAGGTACGTAAAATAGTTTTTAGTTCCAAAATCATAAGTTAATGAGGTGAAATCAATAATAGTTTTTATTTTTCAGAAAATCATTGAAATAGTTAAAATGAAATTTGTGTTCATGATAGCAGTTAAGCAATAGGTGATATGACACCAAAACTTTAGTATAAACACTTAGTATATGCATTCAATCATTAGGCAGTTACAATAAACTTTACATTTCATATTTAAGCAGTAGGGCGCCATGTTAGCAGTAGCGTCGCGTCCAACGACTTTGATCATAGCACTTTGGGTCCCGCTTCTTTTTCCTTGTCACCCCTGAACAAATGGCTTCACAACCATCACCTTATGCCTCCCCACTTAGGCCCACAAAGCCCGTTTGGTCATATCCCAGAAATGCCATAATTCAATTCCTACGACCCACTCACCCTCAGAACACTCCGTCTTTGGGTGTTGGGATTTGGCCATGGCGGGAACCGTTTTAAGACAGGAGGCTCGTGCCTGTCCAGCCAAAATCTAGCCCTATCTGCACTCGACACTTAGGCCCGACACTCAACCATATGCAATATGCAATCACATAATTTCACATTTGATGCAATAGTGGCCTTTTGGCTCATAATACAATAATCAGTCAATTTTAGTGAATAAGTGTCAAACGTGTGTTAAGGAATACTTTCTTGGAAACATTTTCTCCAAAATATGCATTTTAAAACGATTCATGACTTTGGAAAAATGTACAATGCAATGGTTTAGAAAAAGTACTTTTGATATTATTTGAAAAACATTGAAATTCATTTATTTGATAATGGTAAAACTATGACAATTTGCATATAAATATATATAGGACGTAGTAAAACTTCCTTCCAATTTTGAAAGACAGGTAAATATGGTTTTGCGAGGCAAATCACAGTACACTTTCAAGCTACTCAGAATCGTCACTAAGCGAATCTCCAACTCTACCAACTTGTCAAATTGTGTTGTTGAGAACGAACCTATTCCAAGTAAGAACGTAATCACTACTGCACTTACATAATCATGTTATCTGAATTCTATTTCCCAATATGATACACACTTAATTGCAATTAACCAAAGGTTAATGCTAAGACAACTTACCCAACAGTTATCCAGCTTCAATACTATGTATAGCTCGGATCCAAGAAGCTGAAAACCTCCATTGTTCATTCGTGAACAAGATTACACTAGATCGCTTTACCGTGTGCCTCCTTTAATTGTCGCGCGCCTCCGCCATTATCCTTTGATCGTCCCTTTAACATTCCAATCAATAACCAAACTTAATATCCATAGATTCTCAAATAACTAAGAATTCTTACAATCTAAATTTCATCTCAAGAACCTAACTGGAAAGGATGAATCATCCCTTCAAACTTAACATTCCGAAACTGCCAGATTTAGACACGTCATGCCACCTTGTAGGCAAATCAACTTTCCATTCACATTACACCAAGGATTTTGGAAACTCTTACCACTAACAACATATAAATTCAAAGCGCTGTCAAGTGATTATCTTGAATTTACCATAGAACCAAAATAAGGGGTATTTTAAAACAATGAAACATGAATGATAGTTTCTGGTGATCAAAACAGCATACTCGCATAGGTCATTTGATAGTCATTCTGGACTATTTCCTCATCAATTTTCAACAAACTTTACCATTCAACATATCTACATTAAATAAGGATCCTAAATATTATTTTGCATGCATAATCAGAGCATAGAAAAAGGGGTTTTTTGGAAAATTGAGTGAATGAGAGGAGAAATGAGGAGCAAGATAGGGGTGGTGAGGGATTCATTGCAAATTCTTCTTCTTCTTCTCCTTATTTTTCCTCATATCTCTAAACAAACATATTAATCTTTAAGGCCCCACATGGATGCAAATTGATGCTTAAGTCCTTCCACTTATTCGAATAATCCTTGGGTATGTAAGTACTATTATTATTACATATTAAATCAAGTAATATTCTATACCATCATGCTACTAATCCACGGATTACTAAGTAGGTTAGTATTTAGAAAACTCTGTTGTCACACTCTCCCCCCCCCCCCCCCCCCCCCCGCTTAAAAGAATTTGGTCCCTAAATTCCAATAGTTTCATGCCATATCATATCTAATCCATGCTAGCAAGATCCATAGACTTCTTGATGTTCTTTATATAACCACTTATCTCTCATTAAACTAACAATCACCAGATCTAATATTTCTCAATCGATGATAATTTTTTTTAAACGCTGATTTTAACAAACTGGAGCTTGTACGCACTTTTTTGATATGGTTCAAAAGTTGAAAACGTTCTTAAATATCGGAATTGAAGATTCCCTCTTTCAATCTTCTTGACACCTTTTCTAGATGACACCTTGAAGAGGTCTTGGTCACCGAATTTTGATTTCTAGCTCTCTGATTCATTTTGTACGTGGTTCTTCTGATGACTCAGTGCTTTCAAATTCTCTATTTGATGATTTTGATGTTGTCGATTATGTCTTGTATCCCTAGAAGTGCAAGATATGTAGATCTTCTAAAAGCTTTAACATGGACATACTTGGGCTCTATTATGGAAGTTGGTAGTTTCAGTCTCGAAATCGCAAGATTCATGGATAGAAAATCTCACAACTATAACTGCCTTCTTGCTTCACTAAAGGAAATTGAGTGTCGACGTATCTACTGTTAGGTATATGCCCTAGACGCCAATGAAGACAAATAGTTAGATTAGGGTATCTTATTATGTTGTACAAACTATTAAAATGATATTAATAAAGGCATCTGTATTTTGTTCATATAAATGTTTATGGCATCTAAATAAGTATTGAACATATAGTCCATGTGAATAAAGGTTTGACTCTGTGCCCTTTATGGAATAAAGACGTGGCATGGGAAGAGTCTTACACCTTATCACTTAAAAGGGTTCGCAAGTCAAAGAGTTCTAATTGGGCATTAAGATTCAACTTGTATGACACATGCTCTGACGATGAGTGCCAGTCAAACACTATAGGGATAGTGGGAGCAAGTATCATAGATATGTCAATGGAATTGACATATTCGAACACGGCTCATAGTAATTCGATCACATGGGTATTCACTCAGAGACTGTCAATGACTGGATTACTGATCATAATAATATGCGTGAACCTTAGACCTGAGGGTTCATGATCAATGTGCTTGTATTATTGGATCTACTACCAGAGTAGTTAGGCCCATATCACCCGTCGGTGGGGTCGACCTCGAAGTGCGATATCAATGAGACAAGTTGCAGTTGATCAGTGATCGCCAAGATGGGATTCACTGTCTCGATAGTAAACGAGAAAGTATCCTGTGCGATTATAGGCTAATGAAATTATAAGTCTTTGGCCAAAGAATAACAACTAACTCATGTGGGACATTGAGGGTAGTGTAGTAATTTGATTATGCTATAATCTAATGCACAGTATCAAGTTTAGTGAGTTTGACATTTCCATGACTCTCACTTGATCGGGATACGTTAGTGAAGGGCTTATACTCATACGGCATTTATGGTCAAGAGGTTCGTAAAATGATTCCTTCATTTCGTACTCAATTGGGTTACGATGTGAGTCTATGGGACTGGCTAGGTGACACTCACGTCCTTATGTAATTCCTCCCTTTGCCAAATGAGACGAACTTAAAGAGTCGCGCTATAAGAAACGAGCGGGATGTATCTTTTTGTGTAAATCTTTTAGAAAGAATTAAATGGACTGATTGATTTAATTAGATTAAATTAATTCATTAAATATTTAATTCAATTGGAATAAATTAAATTATTTGATTCCTACATTAATTAATTGGAATTAATTAATAGTATATATTATATTTAAATTAGATTTAAATTTAAATATATACAGATGGGCTTGAAATTAGACAAGCCAATTAAAAGCCCACCCAGCCCAAGGAAGCCCTAGGAGGGGCGGCCACTTAGGGTTTTGGAGTAGCCTCCAACTTGTTCCACAAGCTAGTTGAGTTTAAATAGGACTCCTACAGTGAAACAAACCCTAACTAAGTAACAAGATAAAATTACACAACACAAAAAAGAAAAGAACTCTCTCCCCTCTCTCCTCTCTAGCCATCCACTACTGTAAAGAAGGAGGCGTCTCGGGATCTTTAGAAGGCTCATTTCGCATGAAGCCTTCGAGACAGGAGCCCGTGGAGGATTGCTGTTCTGCAGAATCAATAAACGAATCAAAAGCGTATGTTTATTCGTTCTAAATTTCGCGAAACCCATGAAAAATCATCAGACCTATTTTGTGATCTACCGGTAGGAATCCTCGAATATTCCGCTGCAATTCTCTATTTTCCTGTACGGGATTCCTAACAGTGGTATCAGAGCCGACTTCAACGGATCTGATGATTTTTGCGTTTAAGATTATGTTGGTTAAATTTGGATTTTTAAAATTTGATTTTATATGTTTAATATTCGATGTTAAATCTGAAATTTTGAAAATATTCATCTCCTTGAAATCGTCGCACGATTACATATTTTTTCGCCGCCGGTAACGACGAATCGGGGTGGAACCACCATGTGTTTTTGAAGCACACGCGAGAACCACCACTGCTCGTGTAATTAGAAAAAAAAATGAAGGAAAAAAGGTGGGGTGGCGGCGTGATTTGCGCCGCCACCATGGCTTATGCCGCCCTAGCCGTGCGTCCTTACGGGTGCTGGGCCCGGCCCAGTATATTAATATATATATATTTTTTATATTTTTAATATTTGAATATATATATAAATTAATAAATATTAGGGTTTGACCCTAATAGACAAATTCAACCAGTGATTTGTAAAAACCCCTTTTTCCTAAAATGTTTTTCTTAATATTAAATTGGATTTAATTAAGTTAAAATTGGATTTGACTTTAATATTAAATTGGATTTAATAATATCATAAATTAAATTGGATTTTTATTTATGATTTGTGACGACTAAATAAATAGGATTTATTTTAGGTTGATTATATTTTTTCAAAATAAATTAGGAATAAGTTTGACTTATTTCCTAAATAATAAATTGGATTTATTTCCTTTTAAAATTGAAATCAAAATTTATCTTTTTTAATTAAATTAGATTTAATCGGTTTTGAATTTCTTTTCGATTTTAAACTCAAAAACCAACATAAACGTAAATAGTTTTCTTACATGCTTAGATGTATGTTGTGGTGGATGCTTCCATGGACTTAGGGTTTTACCGCTTTAGTATTATCTGGGTTGTATTGGGCAATTGCCCCCCAGTTTGTACTTTCAATTTTGGTAGTATGATGTAAAGGGTGCTTTATGAGTTGTGTACATTAGAGGTAGGACCTTTTCAAGCTTGGAGCCCGAAGATCTATTAGAAATTAGATTTGTAATAGACCCCTATCCCCTGATTGATCTATTGGCTTGGATCAATCTAGAATGTCCATGGAAATGCATGTTGTTAGAATAACTAGGTTTTTCTATGTATGCATAATTATAATCCACATATGCGCGTAATAAATTAATGTGCAAAGTGAGACCTTAATTTTACAAAAATTCGCCCACATTAAATACTAAGTAAGCAGGGGATATTCGATATCCTGGCTCTCCATCAAACTTGGAAAAGACGGGATTATGAGTTATGCATGGCGTCGTCCCGACTAATGGGGGTTATGCATTAATTCATAATCCATATCTCTTCAAGTGCATTTGATGCCATCGGTCGGAGCAAATCTTATCCCATACACCGTTACAGGTTGCAAGATAAGATTCAACTGTTAGATCGATAGGAGTTAATGGGAAAGTACTTAGATGGATCACCACCAATATTTCGTTACAGGCTGAGGTTGAGTGATCCAAGAGCCAAAGGTAGATTGAATCATCAGTAAGACTGGTTGACATGGCATGTCACTTCAAAAGTTCCAATGAGCCATACATCGTTACAGATTGCAACTCATTGAAATTTTTGAAGAACTCAATCACTCACTATGAAATCTTTCCAACGAGATTTTCGTTCATTGCAGTGGGAGTGCAATGGATCGAAAAATATAGTGGGAGCCAAGTCAAAAATTAAAGTCCTAATTTTTACTTGGGTACAACATAATTATCTAATTGAATCTTGGTCATTTTCTGCAGTAATTTTACCTCTCTCAAAATGGTAAACCCACTTAAAGTTTTGCTTGAAAAGAACGTGTTGAACGACCAAAATTTCTCTGATTGGAACAGAGGTCTGAGGATAGTCCTAAATGATGAAAATCTTGAGTACATGCTGGAACTAGATCGACCACCGAGGCCTGGGGTCAACGAGGATGATTCAGTCAAACTAGCATACTCAGATTGGGTCTCTGATGCTCGTAAAGTTAGAGATTATATGTTGAGCTCCATGTGTGGCGAGTTACAACGCACGCATGAAAACATGGATAGTCCGTCAGATACTATGTATCTAATGAGCTCTTCAACATAAAAATGAATGAGAATGAGGATGTTAAAGATCATGTTTTGAAGATGATCTTGATGCTAGACAAGCTTAGGTATCTGGGTTACTACATGGACCTTCACCTACAGGTGGACCTCATTCTCCAATCATTCCCTAGATCTTTCTTGGAGTTCGTCATCAATTTAGACATGGATGACATTGAAGGATCACTCTCGACACTTATGAGCAAGCTGATGACTGCACAACAACGAATGAAAGAGAGTTGGGGTGCATTCAAGTTTCTTGTTATTTCAAGTAACACTGAACTAGCTGGCAAAATCAGAGAACCCAAAATCACAAAGACTCAGAAGTTTAAGAAAAAGGGTCCAAAGAAGACAGACACATGTCTTCACTGCCATGAGATGGGGCACTGGAAACATGACTGTCCCAAGCTGAAAGCAAAAATTACTTCAGGTATAGAACTTAATGTTTTAGAAACAAATTGTTCTGCTACCATATTTTCAACTTCCTAGATTCTAGACTCAGGGGTTAGTGCTCACATATGTGTTATGAATCATGAGCTGGAAAGAAGTAAGAAGCTGGAGCATGGTGAAGTGATGATCAATGTTGGCAGCGGTCATAGTGTAGCAGCCTCACATATTGGCACCACTTCCCTTAGTTTATCATCTGGACATTTATTATATTTAGACAATTGCCTTGTTTTGCCCAACGGGCTTAAGAATATTGTTTCAATTCCTGTTTTAGTCAGGAAAGGTTATTTATTTTCCTTTATGAACAATTCTTGTGACATTTATTTTAGAAATAAATGTGTTGGAAATGCGTCTTTAATAAATGATTTATATTATATTAATGTCCAAAATGATTGTAATGTTAATACTATAACAAGAAAACGCAGAATGTATGAAACAAACTTGAGACAACTATGGCACTTGAGACTAGGTCATGTCGGGGACCAAAGACTACACGAGTTAGAAAAGGATGGAGCCATAGACTCATTGGGATCAGATCCCTATCCCACTTGTGAGTCTTGTATCCAAGGCAAAATGACCAAGTCCCCCTTCACAGGGAATTTTGAAAGAGCCACAGAAGTCTTAGGTCTAGTTAATAATGATGTGTGCGGACCATTTGGAAATATGGCCCGCGGTGGTTTTCAGTACTTCATCACATTTACCGATGACCATTCTAGGTATGGCTATGTGTATTTAATAAAGTACAAGTCTGAATCATTGGAGAAATTCATTGAATTCAAAACTTTAGTCCAAAACCAAATCGGGCATTATATCAAGACATTTCGGTCTGACCGCGGTGGCGAGTATATGAATGCGGAGTTTGACCAGTTCCTTCGGGAACATGGCATACTGTTACAGCTTACTCCTCCAGCAACTCCACAATTAAATGGCGTAGCAAAATGAAGGAATCGAACACTGTTGGACATGGTTCGATCCATGCTCAGCTACACAGATTTGCCCATTTCATTGTGGGGACACGCGCTGCTTACAGCAACTCACATTCTAAATAGATGCCCCTCCAAATCTGTTCCTAGAACACCATATCAAATATGGCGTGGAAGGAAGCCTAATCTGAAACATGTAAGAATATGGGGTTGCCCAGCTTACGTGAAAAAGACCAAGGTAGAGAAATTGGAGGCTAGGTCCATAAAAGCGCGATTTGTTGGATATCCCGAGGATTCTATGGGATACCTTTTCTACCTTCCCGATGATCAGAGAATCATTGTTGTCTTATAGGTAATCTTTCTCGAAGAAGAAATCATTCGAGAAAGAGGAGCTGGTAGAAGTATTGTTCTACAAGAACAAAATGAATCCCTTGTGGAAGACACTGTTCAAGAGACCCAACCTGACCCAAAAATGACACAACCATCAGTGCGCAGGTCTACTAGAGTATCTCAACCGCCTGCGAGATATGGTTCTCTGCTACAAGGAGAGCATAATTTGTATGGAGTAGCAGAAGGAAACCATGGAGATGATCCCTGTAGTTATGACCAGGCAATGATGGATATGGATTCTGCAAAATGGCATGAATCTATGAAAGCGGAAATGGATTCGATGTATTCGAACCAAGTCTGGAATCTAGTAGATCCTCCCAAAGGTATTGTACCTATTGGATGAAAATGGATCTATAAGAGAAAGATAGGTCTGGATGGCAAGGTGGATACCTATAAGGCCAGGCTAGTGGCGAAAGGGTATAGTCAGAAGGAGGGCATTGACTATGAGGAAACCTTTTCACCAGTAGCTATGATCAAATCCATTAGAATTCTACTTTCAATAGCTGCATACCTGGATTATGAGATCTGGCAAATGGATGTGAAAATCGCCTTCCTAAATGGATCCTCGAGGAGGATATTTATATGGAGTAGCCCAAAGGTTTTCTATCCAATGCCGATTCTCATAAGGTCTGCAAGTTAAATAGGTCCATTTATGGACTGAAGCAGGCCTCTTACAGTTGGAACCTTCGTTTTGATGAAGAAGTACAAAACAACGGCTTTATCAAAAATGAGGATGGACCATGTGTCTATAAAAGGGTCAGTGGGAGCAAGATATCATTCCTGGTACTATACGTGGACGACATTCTACTTATAGGGAATGATACAGGTTTGCTAACTTCGGTTAAGCCATGGAGCCACCTGTGTCCTAGGAATTCGAATCTACAGGGATAGATCGAATAAGACAATAGGTCTCTCCCAAGCCCTCTACTTAGAAAAGGTCCTGAAGCGATTTGGGATGGAAAATTCTAAAAGAGGTCTTTTGCCCATGAGACATGGAATTCATCTCTCCAAAAAGATGAGTCCTCAAAGTGAGGAAGATCGAAGAGAAATGAATACCATCCCCTATTCATCAGCAATGGGAAATCTCATGTACGCTATGTTATGCACGAGATCAGATCTTGTATACGGTGTGAGCGTAGTAAGTAGGTTTCAAGCTAACCCAGGTAAAGAACATTGGATGGCTGTGAAATCAATCTTAAAGTACTTGAGAAGAACTAAAGATATGATCCTCACATATGGCAATGGAGAAATGAAAGTGGATGGTTATACTGATTCAGATTTCAAATCTGACATCGACGACCGAAAATCCACTTCTGGGTTCATATTCACTTTGAACGGTGGAGCAGTGTCTTGGAAAAGTTCCAAGCAAAGCACAACTGCCGATTCGACCACCGAAGCTGAATATGTGGCAGCCTAGGAGGCTGTTTAGATAAAGAAGTTCATTACTAAACCTCAAGTTGCTCCTAGCATGGAGCTTTCGTTGCCACTATGGTGTGACAACAACGGAGCCATCACGCAAGCAAAGGAACCAAGGTCTCACAACAAATCCAAACACATAGAGAGGAGATATCACATAATTCGAGAAATCGTTGGAAGAGGCGACATCGCCGTGCAGAAAATAGCTTCAGCGGATAACGTAGCTGACCCACTCATTAAGCCATTAGCGCAGGCGGTGCTAGAGCAACATCTTGAGAAGATGGGTATAAGATACCAAAGCGATTGGCACTACGTGCAAGTGGGAGATTGTTAGGTATATGCCCTAGATGCCAATGAGGACAAATAGTTATATTAGGGTATCTTATTATGTTGTACAAACTATTAGAACGATATTAATAAAGGCATCTACATTTTGTTCATATAAATCTTTATGGCATCTAAATAAGTATTGAACATATAGTCCATGTGAATAAAAGTTTGAATCTTCGCCCTTTATGGAATAAAGACGTGGCATGGGAAGAGTCTTACACCTTATCACTTAAAAGGGTTCGCAAGTCAAAGAATCTTAATTGTGCATTAAGATTTGACTTGTATGACACATGCTCCGACGATGAGTGCCAGTCAAACACTATAGGGATAGTGGTAGCAAGTATCATAGATATGTCAATGGAATTGACATATTCGAACACGACTCGTAGTAATCCGATCGCATGGGTATTTACTCAGTGACTGCCAATGATTGGATTACTGATCGTAATAGTATGCGTGAGCCTTAAACCTGAGGGTTCATGATCAATGTGCTTGTATTATTGGATCTGTTAACAGAGTAGTTAGGCCCATATCACCCGTCGGTGGGGTCGACCTCGAAGTGCAATATCAATGAGACAAGTAGCAGTTGATCAGTGATCGCCAAGATTGGATTCACTGTCTCGATAGTAAACGAGAAAGTATCCTGTGCGATTATAGGCTAATGAAATTATAAGTCTTTCGCCAAAGCATAACAACTAACTCATGTGGGACATTGAGGGTAGTTTAGTAATTTCATTATGCTATAATCTAATGCACAGTATCAAGTTTAGTGAGTTTGACATTTTCCATGACTCTCACTTGATCGGGATACGTCAGTGAAGGGCTTATACTTATACGGCATTTATGATCAAGAGGTTCGTAAAATGATTCGTTCATTTGGTACTCAATTGGGTTACCATGTGAGTCCACGGGACTGGCTAGGTGACACTCACATCCTTAGGTAATTCCTCCCTTTGCTAATTGAGACGAACCTAAAGAGTCGCGCTATAAAAAACGAGCGGGATGTATCTTTTTGTGTAAATCTTTTAGAAAGAATTAAATGGACTGATTTATTTAATTAGATTAAATCAATTAATTAAATATTTAATTCAATTGGATTAAATTAAATTATTTGATTAGTACATTAATTAATTGGAATTAATTAATAGTATATATTATATTTAAATTGGATTTAAATTTAAATATATACAGATGGGCTAGAAATTAGACAAGCCAATTAAAAGTCCACCCAGTCCAAGGAAGCCCTAGGAGGGGCGGCCACTTAGGGTTTTGGAGTAGCCTTCAATTTGTTCCACAAGCTAGTTAAGTTTAAATAGGACTCCTATAGTGAAACAAACCCTAAGTAAGTAGCAAGATAGAATTACACAACACAAAAAAGAAAAGAACTCTCTCCCCTCTCTCCTCTCTAGCCGTCCACTACTGTAAAGAAGAAGGAGTCTCGGGATCTTTCGAAGGCTCGTTTCGCGTGAAACTTTAGAGACAGGATCCCTTGGAGGATTGATGTTTTGCAGAATCAATAAACGAATCAAAAGGTTATGTTTATTCGTTCTAAATTTTGCGAAACCCATGAAAAATCATCAGATCTATTTTGTGATCTACAGGTAGGAATCCTCGAATCTTTCGCTGCAATTCTCTGTTTTCCTGTACGGGATTCCTAACATCTACTAGTTCCCTTGATAGTCACTTTGCTTAAGTCTTCATTTGTCACCCATAAAGCTTTCCATCGTGATATTTTTCTCTCATGCCTAGTTTCGTAAGTGATATGACTACTCACTTATACCAATGGCAACCAACTATATTGATCGTTAAGAGATTTCCCCAGAAAGGTAAATGATGTAGCTTGGTGCTCGAGAATAATTCCAAATAAAGGTGATCATACAATACAAAATTGAAGTGACATTTAGTTTAAAGGGAAGACGCACTAAAGTTGTAAAAATAAGAATTCAAGATTTTGCAAGATGAATAATTGAGTAATTAAAAAAAAATTGGTAATACTGAGACATTGAATAATAAAAAATGAGATGAAGATTTCAAAGTTGTAGAGGTCTTTGAATGGTAGTATGTGATTTTTTTTTTTTCAAAATCAAATTTGTCATACCTACAATAGCTTACAATGATGTCGCGGTATCTTAAGAATAAATCAATTTTTCATTCAAATATGTTGTAACACAAAGTAATTATAACCAATTTCAAATGTTAAATAGATCATATAGGAAACGAAAGATACAACATGAATGTCTTCTCAACAAATGGGAATAGAGGAAACACAAGGAGTTACGATACAAATGATTTAAACTATGGACAAGGTTAAAATTAAACAATTCAAGTGGAAAATACAAATTACATATGATCCTAGAAAGTGAATTGCTTAACCTCAACCTGAACAAAGAAAAATGATTCAATTTGGAGAAGTTTAAAGATAACAAGACCAAAATGTAGGTGTTCAGATCAATTAGGAGTGTGGATATAGGATGACGATATTGAAATTCTTGAATGGAGATAAATTCCATACAAGAGAGTATCTAAGAAGCATACATTTAAAACGATGTGGATGCAAATTCAAGATCTCACAGAAGATGATTAGTAATTCGAATATCGACAAATGATAAACCTAATTGTCAAATAAGAGATGGATGAGCAAGGGGTACAACTAGTAAAAGACAATTATAAGGAGTCAATAATAGGAGTAGAGTGAAATCACGACTTAAAATGACGATTCTGTGATAAAATTGAACCGTCCTCCAACAATAATCTATTGGCCAAAAGTGGTTACAAACAATCTCAAATAGATAAAATCGATGAAAGAGAAAAATAGAACATAAATAACACTTAGATAGATAAATTGAAGAGCCGAAAATGTTTGCAAGGAAAAGTGGTTCAATATGTGATCAAGATTAGAAATAAGTAATTCAATTGGCAAATGCATACCTTATATGATATAGCAAAGATCTAAAATGAAAATTGTTGTTGTCCCAATATTCAAGAACTAAGGGACTTTTTGGATGAGCTTCAAGAATACAAATGAAAGATAAATCTAATGTAAAGTTGAAAGATCGATGGATTCAAAGATTTACTCAATGTAAATGGATTAAGCAACAGTTTATTGAGAAAATTATAAAAACTGAATGAGAGTAATGTAAATAGCTACAAGCTCAAGGTTTTATGAGAGGATTGGTCAATTGAGTATCATAAATATAGCAAACATCAATTTTCACATAAAGGAATCAAGAAACATTGCTAATTAAGAGAGAATTATTATGTCTCAACAGTTGGAGTAGAATAGAAAATGTAATTCAAAATGATGAGTCTATAATAAGAGTGAATCCGCCTCAAAGGTTAACAACTCAACAGGTATTCGAACTTATGAATAGAATTATAGAACAAAATGTCAAGAGGTTTCCAAAGAGTGGATATAAAAATAAACTCCAAGGAACGAAACTCTCTAGAATTAAATTATAAACAGTAAAGAATTCCGAATACGAGAGTTTCTCAATCATGAAAGGAACATAACTTTCAATAATGGAGCTTACTAGATTCTCAACCATGATAAAGAAACATGAATCAATAAAAAATTTGTTTCAACAGAGGTACGAGAAAGGGATAGGGAAAAGTAAATCTATGTTCGCGAATAGAAATCCTTCGTCTTCTACAGTGCAAGGAGAATCACCCTAAAAGTTCCTTCCTAACACATTTACCTCTCACTTCACACGATCATTACAAGACGAAAGATTGAGTAGTTTAACAGAACGGAATGAAGCAATCCGCATTCACCATGTCAACTCTTTCTGACTTAACATTGAAGTGGCCTTGTACGACTCGATGCGCATTAATCTTCTTCTTCTCCTTATTTTGCCTCATATCTCTAAACAAACATATTAATCTTTAAGGCTCTACATGGATGCAAATTGATGCTTAAGTCTGTCCACTTATTCGAATATTCCTTAGGTATGTAAGTACTATTATTATTACATATTAAATCAAGTAATATTCTATACATTATTACTTGAATTGGATGCTAAAAGCAATAAGGAAAGCTAAAAGCTTCGAATGTGATGCTTCGTGTCAACTGGCCTTTGAGAAATAAAAGGAATACTTGGTTTCCCCGCTACTGATCACTAAGCCCCTAGACGGGGAAACACTTTATCTATATTTGGCAGTTACCCAGGAAGCTGTCAGTGCAGTATTCATTTGGGATGATCATGGGGATCACAAACCCATATATTATATCAGCAGACTACTAAGGGCGACCGAGCCAAGATACCCTTTCATTGAGAAGTGGCGGCTAGGAAGTTAAGGTCATACTTCCGGTCACATCCAGTGGTGGTGCTCACTAACCACCCCTTGAAGAGAATACAGTCAAGCCCCAACATATCGAGAAGAATGGTTAAATGGGCGGTGGAACTCAGTGAGCACAGTATTGAGTATTAAAGGAGACTAGCTATCAAAGCACAAGTGTTAGCTAATTTTGATGGTCCAAAGTGGCATACAAAAGGGTCTAGAACGGGGGGTTGAGACCCTTAAGTCATTTTCAACTTTAAAAAAAATTGTATTATTTTGAAGAATTTGAACGCTTGGCAAGCTTAGCGCTAGGTCAAGCGCTTAGGAATGGATAACTTAGACTTAGTGATTTCAATAATTACTAAAGTGGGGTAATATTTCAATCACTTAATCAGGGTTAGCACAGCAGAAATGATTTTATAACTTAGCGTTCTCTTGAACTTGAATTAGTCGCTTAACCGTTTTAAATGTTTTTTCAAGATATAATATGCAAATGTAAAGTAAATCAAAAAAATAGTAAATAACACAAGATATTGTAAGGTTCACTGGGTGATGTAATCCCAACTAATTCCTTCTTTTCTTTTGTGCTTGGAGGGACTCACTAGATTAATTATCGAAGAGCCACACAGAGACTTTTACAAAATAGATGAAAGGGAAGATGATCTTGAGCTCCTTAATCACATAGACTTCATCACCAATAAATACATTATTCAACAAGTTTCTCTCACACATAAATGCTGCTTGTAGAATCAACAAACTTTCTCAATCAGATGAAAGATGTTGAGGGTATTGTCACGTGTTTGTTTGATGTTGGAAAGTTCAAACAATTTGGGACATCTCAATAGGAATTTAGGGTTCTTCTCTGAAGAGGTTCGAGATATCTATGACTGTCTTTGGAATGTATAAAAAGCTTGAGAGGATTTTTGGCTATGGAGTTTATAAGCTTTTCTCTCAAATAATTTTAGCAAAATTTAGACCTTTTTCTTGTGCATGTACGTGTGTTCTTAGGGTTTGCTGAAGGGTACTATTTATAGGGTTTCTTAGGATGTGTCTATTGGACACATGTGAGCTTATGTATCTCACATAGGGCGTTAAACAGTCCCTTTCTGACATTCCTCAATTTCTGCTGGTTCCGATTGGACATGAGCACGTTTCGAACTCAGATTTTTGACAGTCTAGTCAAAAGGTGGCTTGTCCACAAGTCATAATATCTTGTCACATTTAATGCACTTATCAGGCATTTAATGCATTTGAATTTATTTCCCGTTGGAAATAAATGTCCGTTGATGATTGCATTTAAGTCCTTCATGACTTGAGAATTAATTTCAAGTGAATATGATCCTTGATTGGTTGAGTCATTTGAGCACTTGATTCAACAACCCTAAAATAATCCTTTAGTGTTTGACAGACGCTAAAAACAAATCTTCATCTTCACTTAACTTCAAACGCTGATCATCATCTTCACCTAAAATTCTATTAGTGACTTAGTATCAAATACTTAATCTAAAATCTACAAAGAAAAAATTGCAAGCCTAATAAAATTACAAACTCGATAACTTGTTAAACGCTTAAACATATATTAAGAAAAATAAAATTACATAATATTTGGGGTCTAACATAAAACTTATCTTGCCATCATCAAAACTTCTAACACGAAATTCCTAACAATTTCCCCCTTTTTGTTGATGTCAAGAACTTAACTCTTTTATAATCCAAGAGCTAGATAAAGACTGAAAAAGATTGTAAGTTAATGTTTAAACAGTTAGAAAGTTAGCTACAAGTTAGTACATAATAGCGAGAAAAAGATGTTTCAGCCCAAACTCATTCATTTAATATAGTTCAGTAAGTACAATGAGTTAAAGTAAAGACAGAAACATTAATAAAGGAACTTTAAAGTGCTTAAATAAAACTGCAAGGAAGCATTAGCTCTTTCATTTTGTTCTTAAAGAAGGCTGGGGCTTGGTAGCGTCTTTTTGCTCTTGCTTGAACATTTAATGAGCAAAGTTCCATAAAATGTTGTTAGCGTCTACCATTCGACTATGCGTCTCATTGGCATATTGTATTCTCATTCCTTCAGCCAGTTCTTCAAAACAACTCAGACCCCCTTAGCCAAATGGTTTCCAGCTCACACAAGAGATCTTCAAATATTTCAAAAGTTCTAGTGACTGGAGCTCTATTTCTCGGCACATACTTAGGAATGAAAACATCAATAGGCGAAATACCCAACTCTTCTAAAAGATCAACTGAGAAGTCTAGGATGGGAAAACCTTTATAAAAGCGTGGCTTACGCTTTCTAAGGACGGCCTGCTGGATGGAAGAAATAGTTTGTTTAAGTCATTCCAGCGCTTGTCTTCAAGACTTTGAAAGCTCTTAAACAACTGATCTTTTCCCTTTTCCCCCTTCTTGACATTATCAAGTTTAGCATTTAGATCAATGATGTCACGGCAAAGAAGCTTGACTTCTTCAACTAAAAGAGCAACCTGCTCAGCGATACTCTGATTGAATACATTGGAAGAATTATGTCGTTCAGTATCAACTGATGCAACTCTTCAGACAACCTAGAATGGAGTGATTTCATCAGCAACTTTGTAGGAGCACTGAGATGCTTGATATCTCATGTCAGTCACTCGCTGTCTTTCCACTGTTCGGATTATATCTTGAGAAGATTCAGCTAATTGAGAGCAAGAACCCTGAATATCAACTAGAGAGTTCATTACTGCTTGCGTGAACTGCTTAGCATCGATCGCTATCGGAATCTGAGTCCGAGAAAGTAGGATGCACAGGAGATGAGCTTGAGACTACAGCCTTACCTTTAGCGTTATCTCTGATAAATGGCTCTGTTGGTTTTTCAGCAATCTCTTCCTGCACTTCTTGAATCGCTTCCTCAACAGATTGAGTTGCTACATCAATCTCTATAACTTGAGCGACAGTTGAAACCTCGACTATTGGAGCGCTAGGGGCGTCTTTGATTTGCATAGGAGCGACTTCCTCAGTAGGAGTTTGTTCCACGTCCATTTCAACAATCTCCACTGAAGGACATGATGTCTCAACAACAATGACCCAGAGTGGACCAATCACTTCCATCACATGCCTTGGACTGATCACATTCGTCTGCAAAATAAAGAATATAACGTCTTCATGCGCTTTAGGACTTAGTGCGAAATGCACATCTTCTGGCAGATCGATACCTAAAACATAAGAGTTATAAAAATCCAAAATAAATGGCATGAGTGCTTGAGCAGCTTCTTGATCCACTAGCCTGATTAGTGATAGGATTTTGGCCACTTGAATATTTTGCTCACAGATGAAGACAGGCAAACGATTATAACCTCTGAAATTATTTAAGCCATAATGTTCATTGAAAGTAATGTCTAGCAAATGAGCATTCTCAAGAATCGCTCTTCTATCTCTATGAAAAATAGGATGCTCATTAGTAAGTCACATGTGCGCTTGACTGGGCCCTTGGATGGCATCATGCTTTCTTGTAGATGCATCCTCATTCAGATCTGGAAAGATACGCTGGACAAAATTCTGATTTCTATGAAAAACGTAGCATCCTCCCCGACTGAATAAAGCAAGTTGCTGGCGAATATAGTGTTCTATAGGTTGTCTGTAAGAAGGCAAGTTGCTAATATTCCCAACAAGATTCTTGCGCCGCTCTAGTAAAAAAATAGGAAAACCTCGGCGTCTATATTCAACTCCAAATTAAAACAAAAACGGATATCTCACAAGCTCTTCAAGAGTGTAGAAGTGCAGAACAACTTCTTCAACCCACTAAGCAGCATCCATCATCCACCGCTTGCCAAGTTTTTCAAGCTTCTTATCTATTGTAGTGGCGAGATACTTCTCAAAGCGATCGAATTCGCTTTCATAATCGTCTTCCCACAGTTTGGCAAGATATTCAAGATCTTTATCTTCTAACCAAGAATTGACAGGATTGGGATGCTCAGCAATAACTGGTCCTTTTCTTTTCCAAAGTTTGAGGGGCCTAGAAGAGAGAGCGTTTTGTGGTGAGCGAACGATTTTTGGAAGAGCGGAGTATCCAATTTTGTTGAGATCCTCTTCATCTAGATTCTGCAGCCAATCACCTACGTGGGGATTCTTGATGACAATTTTATTCTGGCGAAGAGGATAGAAAGATTCTGTAGAGCGACCTGGAAAGTTGAAATGCTCTCTGTCAAAATCTGTCAAATTGATCGTTGGTCGCTGAATGTATTCTAACCGCGATTGCAGACGCTCAAGCGAGTAAAGACCAAGATTGTCAAGTCGCTCAAAAAACTCAAATTTCTCCGAGTTAGAAAGAGAAGAGTTGTGGAGAGCATCCTAGAAAGTGATCTCCATTTCAACCAATTGCTTGGTGTCACTTTCTCGGGCCGCAAAGTAATATTCAACATTTACATCATAGCCGCGAGAAAAGAAGCTGATGACACGGGGAGGAGGTCTGGTTGGAGTAGGAACAATGGCAATCGCTTCAGTTGGGATATCAGAGGCCACTTCTATCGACTGCTCAGCATGAACAGTTGCTTCACGAGCTGGTGATATTTCAGCATCAGGAAGGACTTGAGCAATTTCTTTAGCGATATCCACAACTGTTGTCATTTCTACATCCAAATCCACATTGACCTCAAGAGGCGGAGGTGCATCAGCATCTAGGGCATTTTGAGCTGATATATACAAGCGTTTGAGAAACAAAAGATTTCTACTAAGTAGAAATAGACGATAAAAATACTAAAATGCTTACCCCGAGGAATCTCTTCGACTATTTCAATCGCTTGATCTTTGGAAGTAGAAGGTTCCATAACCTCAGGCTCTAAAACTTCTTCATCAAGATCTAAAACGAGGAAAGACGTGAGGGGTTCAGCAAAAATGGGTATTTTCAATTTTTCAAAAGTATTAAAGACATCTTGATTAACTGCTTCACTTTCGGCTGAAAGAATTTTATCCTAGTGTTAGAAAAGTAAATATAACAAGGAAAGGATAAAATACATTATTTATCACAAGTACTTACCCTGAAAATGAGCAAGCTTCTCAAAAGGAGTAGCAGCTTCAGGCTTTGGAAAAGATTCAGGAATAACTTCAAAAGGAGGAGGGGAACACTCGTTGGTTCTTTAAGCGTTGGCTTGGCTGGAGTGCTTGTTGATCCTCTTGGAGTGGACCATGGAGTATGCTTGCGGGCTAGCAGTACTTCTTCCGCTTCTGCTTCTTCTTCTTTCGGAGAGATGACAAAAATGGGAGGGGGATAAGGAGATTTAGGAGGAGGAGAGGAAGATTTCTGCTTCTCCTTCTTCTGCTTCTTGGCTAGCTTGGATGGTTCAGCGACTTTTAAGATGATCTTTCTTTTCGGTCACTTAACCACCACTTTCTCTTTTGATGATGATGAAGACGATGTCGCTTGCTTCTCATCATCACTATGAACAATTCCTCCAGCAAGGAGTCGCTCATGTTCCTCCTTGGGAACCACTGCGCCACCTAGACGCTTAGGTTTTAGCAGTTCGTCGATCATTTTCTTTTCGTAGAACTTAAGCGCTGGAACCTTTTTACTTGCGGTATTAACGTAACCGCTAGCGCTTAAAAGAAGACTTAACACAATCCCGTATGGCTTGGGATTAATCGATTGTTCGATCGCTGCCTTAAAGCGATTAAAAACGTATCTGGCCCAATTGACCTTCAGCTTTGTTAAAATAGTGATCATCATCTTATACTTGTTGGGTTGGTTCTATTCCCAGGGTAGCTCATGGCAGCGGAAATGAAAATTTAAACGTACAACCACCCGAAACAGGAATAATGGTGTGCTCGATTACGCTATAAAGAAGATTAGGAGAATTTTTACCTTTTGATTAACTTGTCGCAGCAACGATTTGGATCTTTTCAACCCTGTGGTGCAAGTCCACACGATTTCTTGGAGAAAATCGCCCGTCAATCGTATCCCCGGTATTAGTGCTCCAAACGTCGTACCTCTAAGATATATCCACACCTCCTTTAAGTCACCATCTACTTCATTATTGGTGCTAGCCAACGAAATAGATCTAAGTCTAAAACCTAGGCTTGATTATGTGAAGGGATGGAATATGTGAATCATTGAGTTCAAAACATGAACAAAACGATGTCGTATTGGAACAAGGGAGGGGCAATTTTTGCTCAAGGATGACAAAGAAAAACTCTCTTTTTTTTCCAGCTACGGTTCGAATTTTACTCATTGGAGGCTTAGGGTTTTAGTCTTGCATTCACATATATATAGAATAGGAGTCATAGAATTCTAATCCAACTGAAAGACTTGGAGAAGAAGAAAACTTTTTTCTTCTTCACCAAGAATTCGAACCCCCCTGCCCCCCCCCCCCCATATCTTTGGGCTCCAAAATTCAGCCATCATCCTTTATTTTGAGTCCAAGAATTAATTCTTGACTCCATATTTAATTATGGACTAAACTCATCAATTAAATATTCTCATATAATTAAAACCCGTTTAATTACTTATTCCAATTGGCTTATTTGTTTAACTTAGGCCAAGCCCAACTAAATAAAATACTTGGACTCTATTAGGTCCATTAATTTAATTAATTTTACAAGATTAATTAGAATAGTTTAATTAAATGAATTGCCTCAATTCACTCATATTCCTTATTACGAAAGGACTAGACTTTCCTAATTTCCTCAATTTCCTCAAATTGATGAATCACATCTTTTAAGCAGTGGCTCTCACGAGTTAAGTGTGTGACCTTTTAGGCTCGTCTACTATCTAGGAGTAAGTACACTTTCCCAAAGTTCTAGTGTGCTTTCCTAAAATAGAAAGTACTAGATTAAATCATTCCTTTAATTTAATCAAGCCTCGAATTAATCACCATATTAATTCTTGGCACGTACAAATCGTGGTTACTGTCTAGCAACGGGCCACAAAGACCTAGACAAAGACGAATATAAAGATACGTCTTTTGTGATCTTGATCCTTGTATAAGTAAGATCTCTCCATCTAATCTCCCGATTGAATCTAGAGCAATGGCTAAGCTCGAAGCTCTATTAATTCAATAACTATGTTTTTTAAATACGGTGAGATCAATTTTCAACTATCTAAACGAGGAAACCCTACGTCTCTTTAGATATCATACTTCAGCCGAAGATTCCTAAAGCCGATTCACTATGTAAACATAGGAGATTCACTGACAACACTAATGTCAGAGATATATTCCATCTTGATTCTCACGTACCTTCATACACAACCATCCCATGTCTGATTTTGCCCAATTTTGATCATCTAAGTAATCATGTAACAAACCAAGACATGTTCGATTGCGTATAAGACATCCAATGGAACCTCAGGTTCTAAGGATTACTCTTATACTACAAGACCATTGGAAGTTCCAGATTTGATTGGGATTCCATTTAATGCAACTTCCATAGAGTTGTTCAGTATACCTATTCCCATAATAGGAACCCTCATGCATGCATAGGCTTTCACCGTGCCAATATATATGGAACGAGATACACTTTATTAAGAGTATGCATCATATAAGCAAGTCTTTTGGGTCTCATCGATATCCCTTCATCTCGACGAGCCCATTCATAACTTGGAACATTTGTTTAAGGATCACAGCCTTGGAGACATATTCCATCATTGCCATGATGTTCCATAGCTATGTGTGATCCTTCAGGACTTTATTCTAAGTTAAGACCAGGCTATTTACACGAATAAAGAATGCCATAAGATTAACTTTTTTTATATGAAAAAGATCGTTCAGCTAGAGTTATTATTACCTAGAATGGCGCCCAAAATTGGTGCGCCAGGCATAAACTCTAACAGTACTGTATATTGAAAACCTTATCACAACTTCCTTTTCTGCACTCGATCATCTTTGCCCAAATATCAACCAGAATGACATAGTTGCCCTTCATGTCATTCTTCTTGAAGTTTGATGCATATGTTGCGTCAATGTTCTCCTTCTTGATAAGTTCCCAGATCTTGGTGGCGTCTCCAAGGGTCACATCTTCAACTTCTCCACCATGAGTAGGTAGTTGCAGTAAAGTGGACAGTATTTGAGGAGTAAGAATGAAAGTTTCTTTGGCAAAGGGAAACACACAAGAAATAGAGTTCCTGTCGTCAGAAATGACAGCATTTTCAAAGAAGAAAAGAGCTTCTTCTTTGGGAATCGAGGAATGGGAAGTCAACATGGTTTTCAGACCAGATTTTTCAACGAGAGGAAGAATGGTTCTCAAAGGAAAGTTTTGGTTGTTGAAAAGGTAATCCCAGTTTACCAGAAATCCGGCATTGACTGTCACTTTCTTCTCAGTTTTGGACTTAGAAGATTTTTCGGCGGCGGATTTCGAAGAATTCGGTGGCGCCAGTGATGAAATATTGAAGTTTTTTAAGAGAATTAGAAGAAAGATTTTTTTCCTTGAGAGAATATTTACAGTAAAGGGAATTTGAAAGTGATAAAGTTTTTCTGTAAAAATTTGAAGGGTTTAAATAGAGTGCAAAAAGTAGTTCCTCAATAGCTTAGATAAATGCCACGTATTAAGTAATTAATTTGACAATAACAAAAATTTAATCTGAGCAGTTTAATCATAAAGACGGATGTAAAAAGGCAAGATAAATTTGGTTAACTGCTGTGAAATATAAAATTTGGAATCCGCAGTTATTTTAGAAAAAAAACGTTAGAGATTTTAAAAATGTTCAGTATGAGTTGCACATGCCTAATGGTACACTGACACGTACCCAGAAACATGCATTTAGTGAACCACCTATTTTTAGATAGGAATCATTAACCATTAGTTTGATTTGATAGGAGCGCGTGAGCAGTTGTCAAATCTTATCTTTTTTATCATTGACGCTTATTGATTGTAATAAATACAATTTTAACGTTCTTCCTAAAATTGATAACTCCTTTAGACATAAAACTAAACTGGATTCCCCCTAAATTATATGCCTGTGAAAGATATGATGCTTTATGATTAAGCATTTAAATCAATCATACCAAATTCACTTCTTAAAGTGAGAAAGCGTTGTTTGTTGAGCGCTTTGGTGAAGATATCTGTCAACTGTTTGTCAGTACCAATGAAATGCATGGAGATATCTTTCTTTTGAAAATGGTCACTCAAGAAATGGTAGCGAATTTCAATGTGTTTAGTTCTAGAATGAAGAACTGGGTTTTGGGTCATAGCTAAAGTGCTTTGGTTATCACAATGGATTGGGGTAGAACCTAAGATTGTGCACAACATCTTCCAGCAGCTACATACTTTGCCTCAGCGGTAGAAGTCACTATGGATTGTTGTTTTGTACTAGGCCACGAAACCAATCTATCACCTAGAAATTGACATGTACCACTAGTACTCTTTCTATCTATTTTGCATTCTGCAAAATCTGCATCTGAATAACCAATTGGTTCAAAAGGACAGTCCCTTGGATACCATTAGCCCACATTTTGCGTGCCTTTTAGGTATTCAGAGATCTTCTAGGTAGCAATTAAGTATGATTCTTTTAGATCATCTTGAAAACGTGCACACATGCATACCGAAAACATAATATCAGGTCTACTGGCAGTAAGATAAAGAAGTGATCCAATAATACCTCTATAGTTAGTGATATCAATTTTCTTCCAACTTTCATCTTTATCTAACTTAAGCGTTTGACTCATTGGAATTTTTTAAGATGATGCATTTTTCATACCAAATTTCTTAATCATATCTCTTGTTTATTTAGCTTGGTTTATAAATATGTCATTAGGGAGTTGTTTAACTTGTAATCCGAAGAAGAAAGTTAATTCACCCATCATGCTCATTTCAAATTAATCTTGCATCATTTTTGAAAGTTTCTCACACAATCCCTTATTAGTAGATCTGAGTATAATATCATCAACATAAATTTAGACTAAGAGAATATCTTCATTGTGGGTAACTTTAAATAACGTTATATCAACGCTACCTGTTGAAAAGCCTTTACCTATAAGGAAGATAGAGAGGGTGTCATACCATGCTCTAGGTGCTTGCTTTAGGCCATAGAGTACCTTATCCAATTTTTAGACCATACTTTTACCATGGTTGTTGATGAATCCTGGGGGTTGCTCCACGTATACTTCTTCTTAGAGTTTACCATTCAAGAAATCACTTTTCACATGCATTTGGTATACTGTGAACTTATTGAATGCAGCAAATGCTAGGAACATCCGGATCGCTTCTAGACGGGCTACTGGGGCATACGTCTCATCAAAATCAATACCATCTTCTTGGCATTAACCCTAAGCGACTAGTCTGGCTTTGTTTCTTATAACAATGCCATCTTCGTCCATCTTATTCCTAAAAACCCATCTAGTCCCAATAACTCCTTCGTGAGTTGGACTTGGTACTAGCTTTGAAACCTTACTTCTCTCAAATTGGTTGAGCTCCTCTTGCATAGCTTCTACCCAACTTGAATCAATGAGCGCTTCATCCACTTTCTTTGGTTCCATTTGAGAAAGAAAACTTGCGAACTTAACCTCACTTATTGCAGCGGCCCTAGTTCTAACAGGTGCTTCAATATCTCCAATAACTAGCTCTAGTAGATGATCTCTAAGCCATTTTTGATCTAGTTAGAACGGGTTGAGAGACTCTTGATTGTCAATCGCTTGACCCTCATTTTTTTCTTGCGCAGTCCCTACGTCATTCACAGTTCCAATTTGCACTTGCTGATCATTCTCTTCATGATCATCAGCATTTCTAATAATATCATCATTAGTAACCTTAGGATAGGGGATCTCATCATCACTGTCATCACCAAGATTGATTTGTGGACGCTTGTTGGGCAAGATCTTGTTTTCCTACATCATCAGTATTAACCTTACTCGGTTCTTGGTTAGCATCATCAAACACAACATGAATGGATTCTTTAACCTTCGATTTGATCTTATTTAGGATGCGAAAACTCTTTCCATTTTTTGCGTAGCCTAGAAAGATTCCCTCATCCGCTTTAGGATCAAATGTCTTTAGATTGTGGGATCCATTGTTATGAATGAAACATTTTGAACCAAATACATGATAAAATGTTTGGCTTACGTCCCTTCCACAACTCATATGGAGTCTTTTCATGTTTCTTGTTGATCATACACCGGTTTTGAGTGTAGCAAGCGGTATTGATAGCTACGGTCCAAAACCTTTGAGGCAGTTTGGACTCTGCTAACATCGTCCTAGCGGCTTCTTTAAGCGTTCTGTTCCATCGCTCAGCCACTCTATTCTATTGAGGTGTTCTAGGCGTAAAATACTCATGAAGTAATCCAAAATCTATACAAAACTTCTCAACAATATGCTTAGTACATTCAGTTCCTCTATCGCTTCTAATTCTCATCACCTTTAAATTTTTTGAGGTTTGTAATTGACGAATTAGTGCTATGAGCTTGACACTAGTTTCATCTTTAGTCGCTAGGAACCCATGTATGGCGAGAGAAATCATCAACTGTTACTAGCGAGTACTTTTTATCACTAACACTCATGATTTGAATAGGACCAAACAAATCTAAATGCAATAGTTCAAGAGTTCTAGAAGTAGATAGATGAGGTTTCTTCTTAAAAGATGATTTGACTTGTTTACTCATTTGGCATGCATCACATAAGTAAGAAAGGAACCCTTAAGTAATCCCTCTACTAGATTTAGCGATATTAACTGAGAGATTGCCTTAAAATTGAGGTGATTCATTTTTCTATGCCATAACCAACCCAATTCATTTTGATTTTTAGTAACAAAGCATGTGGGGTTGTTATCTATTGTTGAACCCCAATCTACCAAATTCACATTGTTTGTTCTTTTTCCTTTCAATTTAGTAGACTTAGTCTTAGCGTCATTAATATAGCAACAGTCGCTTGAGAACTTGACTTCAAAGCCTTTATCATACAATTGACTAATGCTTAACAAATTATGCTTAAGACCCTAAACATAATATACATCACTTATCATGATGTTCCCCCTATGCATGATACCTATACCTTTGGTTTTACCTTTGGAGTTATCACCGAATATAACTTGAGGACCGTTGGTTGCACGATAGTTGACCAAGAGACCTTTTGAGCCAGTCATGTGCCTTGACGACCCACTATCAATGTATCAAATTGAAGTATCGGTGTTGGCTCTAGGTACCTGCATTTAAAGGGCAGTTCTAATTCTTTTTAGGTACCCATTTTATCTTGGGTCCTTCAACGTTAGTAACTTTAGTTTGAATTAAAACTTTAAGAACCCATATTTTGCCTTATCTTCATTATGGGAGGAATGGCCTTCTTGGGTTTTGGTTTGTGTTGTGTGTGTTTTTTAGGTGTATAGTAATATCCTCAATTATAATTGTAATCATAGTCGTAATCATAATCATTATAATATCGATAATATGATCTAGATCTTTGAGGATATTGATACTGGTATTTCCTCGACACTGGCTAAGGAATCGCTTTTGGCGATTGACGCTTAGGTTTTGATTCACTTATAGATGGTTTATCCTTAGCCTTTTAAGCGTTTGGATGAACCTTCTTTTGTGACTCATTCCCTCTCGTCTTCTCCTTGTTGCCTGAGTTGGTATTGACCTTCTCATTTGGCCTCTTACCGTTGCCCTTGGGTTCATTCAGCTTTTTACTATTTAAACACTTCTCAACAAAGAATACACCTTTTCCTTTGTTGGTTGCCGTAACCTTAGATTCTTTTGATTTATGATCAAATTTATGACAACCTAAGCTGGTCTTTTCACCAAAAAGTTCGGTTACCACAGTCACATTATTTAGATTTCTCGACGCTTTGGATAATGATGAGATAAACTGCTCTGATTTGACAAGTTTAGCGATCAATTCAGCTTCTCTCTTGACTATTATATCAAGGTCACTTTTTAATTGGATAATTTCACTCTTAAGCGATTGGTTCTTCTCACTGCATTGTTTCTGAACTTGCAACTCTTCCTTGAGCGTCACATTATCGCTCTTGAACGATGAAATGATATCGAAGTGATTTTGATATAATTTGGCTGCATCTTGACAATCTTTATAATATTGATTTACTTTGTCAAGTAATTCATCATAAGAAAGAGGATGAGATAATTTAGTGGTTACCTTGGATAGCAAGTCATCATAAGAAAGAGGATGAGACAAATTAACGTTGAGTCGCTTGATGGCTCATCATCACTACTTTCATCTGATGATTCCAAGTCCTCTTCAGGTACGGAGAATGGTTCAGATTTCGCTTATAAACCTTGTTGGCGAAGGTTACTCCTGAATTGGTTTCTATACGCATGGTCTTGCCTTGTGGGCTTAGACACATTTGGATAAGGGCAATGTACATGGTAGTGCCCTGGTTTCCTGCAGTTATAACAAAGGTTAGTTTTCATTTTCTGTTCAGTTGATAACCTTTTGGAAACTACTGGCTCCGAGAGATTCTAAGTAGGAGACGGAGGCGCATGGTATGAAACTGGAGCTAGAGGCTGAGGAGTAGAATACGCTAGCGCTTGATACTGAGGCGCTGGTGCAGGGGGAGGGAATGAAGTTTTTCCAATAGGATTTTTTTTTCATATCTTAGAATTTTTTTGAATTTCTTGACCAATAAAGCCATTTCTTTCTCCTCGTTTGATTCTGTCAATTTCACCTCACTAATCGCTTTACCCTTACTTTTGATGGTAGCGGTTAAAGCTCCTAATTTAGTCGCTGACGTCGCAGTATCACTGAGTTCACCCAATTCGAACTCAAATGCTTTTAACTCTGAAAACACATGCTCTGGAGTTAGAGTCTCCAAAGTCTGTGATTTTCTCATGGAACCAGTCTTAATCAAATACTTGCTTAGAAGACATCTAAATATCTTGTTGACCATTTCCTTTTTGGTCAATTCCTTGTCTAGTGACGCTAACTCTGTGATGAGCAACATGAACCTTGCGTCCAATTGATCTAGCGTGTCCAATCTTTGCATGGCTATGGAGAGCTTGTTCTACTTCATCTATGCTGAACCTTCACACACGATAGCCAACTTATCCCATATCTCTTTTAAAGTCTTGCATTGCTTGATCTTGTTGAACAATGTATCATTATCTCCTAACGCTGAGCAGAGGGCACTTCGTCCAACATTGTCAAAGTTAGCTCTTTTTCTATCTTCTGGCGTTCATTCCAACTTAGGTTTCTTGACATAACCATCTGGAGTCGCTTCAGTCACTCCAGGGGCTTGAGTTACAACTTTCATGATCTGAATGGGGCCATCTATAATTACATCACACATCTCATTATCACATGAACAAAGATAAGAGAATGCTCTAAGTTTCCATGAGTTATAGTTTAACTCAATCTACTTTGGCATTTTGTTAAAAGCCATGATATGAGATTAAAAAAATAAAGCGACTAAGTTTAGAAAAATGGATCTAAACAAGCAGTTACGCTCGAAAATGCTTATGTTTCTTCTGCAACTACTCTGATACCACTTGATGGTCCCAAGTGGCATATGAAAGGGTTTAGAAGGGTGGGTTGAATACACCCTTAAGTCTTCTTCGACTTTAAAATTTTTTATATTACTTTGAAGAATTTGAATGCTTGGAAAGCTTAGCGCAAGGTCAGGCGCTTAGGAATAGATAACTTAGACTTAGTAATTTCAACAATTACCAAATTAGAGTAATGTTTCAATTGCTTAATCAGGGTTAGCATAGCGGAAATGATTTTATAGCTTAGCGTTCTCTTGAACTTGAATTAGTTGCTTAACCGTTTTAAATGCTTTTTCAAGATATAATATAAAAATGTAAAGTAAAGTAATAAAATAGTAAATAGCACAAGATATTGTTAGGTTCACTAGGTGATGTAATCCCAACTACGTCCTTCTTCTCCATTGTACTTGGAGGAATTCACTACATTGATTATCGAAGAGTCACACAGAGACTTCTACAAAATAGATGAAAGAGGAGATGATCTTGAGCTCCTTGATCACACAGACTTCAGCTCAAATAAAGACCTTCTTCAACAAGCTTCTCTCACACAAAACTGTTGCTTGTAGAATCAACAAACTTTCTCACTCAGATGAAAGATGTTGAGGGTATTGTCACGGGTTTGTTTGATGTTGGAATGTTTAAACATCTTGGGATATCTCAATAGGAATTTAGGGTTCTTCTCTGAAGAGGTTTGAGATATCTATGACTGTCTTTGGAATATATAAAAATCTTGAGAGGATTTTTGGCTATGGAGTTTATAAGCTTTTCTCTTAAATAATTTCACAAAAGTTTGGACCTTTTTCTTGTGCAAGTACGTGTGTGTTTAGGGTTTGCTGAAGGGTACTATTTATAGGGTTTCTTGGGATGTGTCATTTGGACACGTAAGAGCGCGTGTATCTCACACAGAGCATTAAAAAGTCTCTTTCTGACATTCCTCAATTTCTGCTGGTTCCGATTGGACATGAGCAGGTTTTGAACTCTGATTTCTGACAGTCTAGTCAAAAGGTGGCTTCTCCACAAGTCATAATAGTTTATCACATTTAATGCACTTATCAGGTATTTAATGCATTTGAATTTATTTCCCGTTGGAAATAAATGTTCGTTGATGATTGTTCATAACTTGAGAATTTATTTCATGTGAATCTGATCCTTGATCGCTTGAGTCATTTGAACGCTTGACTCAACATCCATGAAATAGTCCTTTGGCATTTGATAGACGCTAAGAACAAATCTTCATCTTCACTTGACTTCAGACGCTGATCTTCAACTTCATCTCTAATAGACTCACTTAGAATTCTATTAGTGACTAAGTATCAAATACTTAATCTAAAATCTACAAAGATAAAAATTACAAGCCTAATAAAATTACAAACTAGATGACTTGTTAAACGCTTAAACATATACTAAGAAAAATAAACTTAAATAATCTTTGGGGTCTAACATTAAACCTATCTTGTCATCATCAAAACTTTTAACATGAAATTCCTAACAGAGTTTGTCGCTGAGATGATGGAGGAAGAGGCCAGTTGTTCCTCGTCGGCATGGACTATATGAATAGATGGCTCTTCCACCAGTGCTGGTAGTGGATCCGGGGTGATAATCGAGAGTCCTCAAGGAGACAAGCTTGAATATGCCATAAGATTTGAGTTTGGTGCCTCAAATAATAAAGCCGAATATGAGGCACTACTCGCTGGAGCCAAGTTAGCCCTCACTGCTGGAGCAAAAATTTTGATAGCATACAGCGATTCACAGCAGTTGGTCAAGGTGAAAGGAGTATATGAGGCTAAGAAAATGAGAATGACCCAGTACTTAGCTTTGGTCCAAGAGATAAGAGAACTCTTAGAAGAGTTTAACCTTAATTAAATACCAAGAATGGAGAATGAGGTTGCGGATCAGGTGGCCAAGTTAGCAAGCTCTATAGCATCCATAAAAAATAGAAAGATAACCATCATGGCCTATGATAAGCCTGAGGTGGAAAAAAGGGGCCTTGAGGTGCTGTGTGGAGAGGCAGAGGAGCATAGGTAGAAGGATGAAATAGTGGACTACTTAGTGGCCGGAAGCTTGCCTAATGATTCTAGAATAGCCAGAAAGGTAAGGATGAAGGCAGTTCCTTTCGTTATTATAGATGGCACTCTGTACAAGAGAGGATTCTCCTAGCCATTCTTGAAGTGCTAGACTCCTACCAGAGTAGACTATGTGCTGCGCGAAATACACACAGGTTGTTGTGGCAATCACCTAGGGGCAAGGCATTTGCAGCCAAGACGTTGCAACAAGGATACTTGTGGTCGGCCATGCTAAAAGAGAAGATTTGGATTTCATTGTCGAGATAAGAGATTAAGTCGTAGCAAGAATTGCGAAATATAAAGAAAGGATGGCACGTGCCTACAATCGCCGGGTACGCCCCCGAGGTTTCCAAGTAGGTGACCTAGTGCTTAGAAAAAAAGAAGCTACTGGCCTTGTCGGAAAACTGGAGGCCAAATGGGAAGGCCCCTACCAAGTAAGAAAGATAGTAAGCCCTTGCACATACAAGTTAATGACAGCTGGTGGTAGAGAGTTACCACGCACATAGGGCATATCCAACCTCAAAAGGTATTTTACATAGATTATTTTGCCTATTGTATATACTATCTCAATAGTCACTAGTTAATAATCAATGACAATGGCCATGGGCCAACTTACATTTAAATTATTGTCTAAACTGCTATGTTATTATGAGGACGTTAAATACTTCAATGTGTTCTTCCACTCAAGAGAAGAACAAGAACATTAATACGGCCCCTGGGAGTTATCAATCTCCCATTGGAGGACTCTTAAACATCACACGTGACCCCATTTGAGGTCAACATGGGTGGCACCGCCAAAATCTCCCGAGTCATATATGACTCGATTGAGGATATGCGACGCCATAATCTCTCCATAATATTGAGAGAGGTTGAGGACCTACGAGAAGGTCTCCCCACTCCCATTAAGGTTATGGATCTAGATCGTGCCTTACAATCCCTCCATGATATCAAGAGAGGTTAAGGACCTACAAAAGGTCTTCCCACTCCCATTAAGGTTATGGATCGAGATCGTGCCCCATAATCCCTCCATTAATACCGAGAGAGGTTGAGGACCTACGAAAGGTCTCCCCACTCCTATTAAGGTTATAGATTGAGATTGTGAACAACCGAGAGGCAATCGTGCCCCATTAAAAGAATGACTACTGGTATCACGAACAGAGTAACTCATTCTATTACATAAATATAATGAAAAAACCCTCATTGCTCCAAGTGTTATTATCAAGCACCAAGGAGATAGTTAAATAGAGGTAACTGAATACATAACCAACATCGCTTCAGGCTCCCAATGCGTGAAGGTAATAGCTGACTGGGCTAAATACCCATGCTAACTATCTCACTAGGACTTACACACCTACTCCCCAATGAGTAATATAAGAGGTGAGCATTAACAAGGGTCTGCTTCGAAAATGCCCCGATCACAATTATTCTAGAGACGAGCGAGTACTACACTTTTTTCATGGAGTCCGGTCTCGGATTCGTCACAGACTTAATGCAGGAGTCGGTGGTGATCTTTTAGGTCTCGATAGCTGAACAGTGTGGGCAAAGCTAGAGCAGATGGCATGGGAGGATGAACTGTACCCTGAAGATGATGATGAGATTATTCCACAATCCCGAAGGGTTTCCGTTGCTCAAGAGGTAGAACAAGATGCCGAATCAGAGCTAGCCATCGGGAATGTGAATTATGTTGGAAATTCAAACAAACCTCAATTGAACTTCCACATACCCACGAATTTCCCAAAAAAGCCAAATCCGACACAGAATGCACCACAAGGCATCTACCAAGCGCCGAGGCCTCCGTTTTACAACAATCAAGCTCAGAAGCCTGGGAATTTTAAGCCACAAGGTCAAATTCCAAGAACTCCCACTGTCGAAGAAAGATTAGATGCTCACATGCAAAAATCGGACGAATCATTTGCAGAGCTTCGATTGATGTTACAAGGTGTTATGACGGGAATGAAAGAGTTGCAGCATCAATTTGCACAATTATCAAATGATGCTGGAGTAAGAGCACCCGGGACACTTCCAAGCGATACAGAGAAGAATCCGATGGAACAATGCCATGCCGTTACCCTCCGTAGTGGCAAAGAAGTGAAAAATGCACCAACCCAGAAGCCAACGCCCGAACATGAAAGCAATGTCCGAACGTTGGAAAATCTCAAAGATTTGAACACGCTGCCTCCACAGTCCAGATGTGACCAAAATGTAGTCCAGACGTTGACCGGTCAACATACGAACGTGGGAAAATCCATTATCCATACGTCAGAGGCAGAACAGAATTTTACCGAAACTTTATCTCCTTCTTCTTCTAAACCAGTTGAAATACGTCTCCCCTTTCCCCTCACACATAAAAAGAATAAAAAAGAAATGGATAAGAGCTTTCTTAGGATTTTAGAAATTCTTCGAGAAGTTAGAATTAACATTCCTTTTATTGATGCAATTTTGCAGATGCCTAATTACATCAAGTTTTTCAAGGATATTCTCTCAAACAAGCAAAAGTGGGAAGGGAATGAAACGGTGTGTTTGATAGAAGCATGCTCAGCAGTAGTATTGAATAAGTTGCCAAAGAAACTCAAAGATCCAGGGAGCCTCACGATCCCATGCACAATCGGGCAACTCAAATTTGACCGAGTGTTGTGTGATTCAGGGGCTAGCATAAACCTTCTCCCATACTCGTTGTTTCAGAAATTGGGCTTAGGAAGTCCAAAGCCAACCTCGATGAGTCTTCAACTTGCAGATCGATCTATCAAACACCCGAAGGGAATCATAGAGGATGTGATCGTGCAAGTTGACAAATTTTACTTTCCGGTGGACTTCGTGGTTCAAGAAATGGAAGAAGACGTCGAAGTTCCTCTCATCCTAGGAAGACCTTTCCTAGCCACAGGTAAAGCTATGATCGATGTAGCAAATGGTAAGTTAACTTTAAATGTAGGAGCAGAGAGAGTTACTTTTGACGTCTTCAAGGTTTTAAAGCATGTCGGTGATGACGAGTCGTGTTTGCAAATAGATGTTTGTGATCCTTTGATTTTCGAGCATTTTCAGGAAAACATCTCTGACGATCCACTTGAAATATGCATAATGAAATGTAAGGATGCTGAGTCAGCAGATGATAGACAACTGACGGCTGTCCATAGTCTGGAGAGGCGTACACAATGTGCCATCATAAGGAAATTTGAGATGTTGGATCAGCCACTGTCAAGCAAATCCAAACCATCCATTAAGGAACCACCGATTCTTGATCTAAAAGCCTTACATTCACATCTTAAATATGTTTATTTAAGTGATAATGAAACTTTGGCACTGATTATTTCTTCTTCTCTTACAGAGCCACAAGAAGCAAAGTTATTAAAGGTGTTGAAGGAGCACAAAAGGGCCTTTGGATGGAAGATTGCTGATATCAAGGGGATTAGTCCGGCCATTTGCATGCACAAGATCCTGATGGAAGAGAGCTCAAAGCCCACCATACAACCACAAAGGAGGTCAAATCCTCAAATTCAAGAAGTGGTGAAGAAAGAGGTAATCAAGTTACTCGATGCTGGAATCATTTTTCTTATCTCTGATAGCTCATGGGTAAGTCCAACTCAGGTGGTGCCAAAGAAGGGAGGTACGACAGTCGTTCTTAATGATAATAATGAGTTGATTCCATCTAGAATTGTCACTGGTTTTAGGGTTTGCATCGATTATAGAAAATTGAATGAATGTACCCGAAAAGACCATTTCCCACTTCCCTTTATCGATCAAATGTTAGAAAGATTAGCTGAGCATGAATATTATTTTTTTTTGGATGGGTATTCCGGCTATAACCAAATTGCCGTTGCACCTGAGGATCAAGAGAAAACCACTTTCACTTGTCCTTATGGCACTTTTGCTTATAGACGGATGCCTTTTGGTTTATGTAATGCACCTGCTACTTTTCAAAGATGCATGATGGCTATATTTCATGACATGATCGAACAATGTATTGAAATCTTCATGGATCATTTTTCTGTGTTTGGCACAAGCTATGATAGATTTTTGCACAATCTAACCCTCGTGTTGCTGAGATGTGAGGATACTGATTTAGTCTTGAATTGCCAAAAGTGCCACTTCATGGTACAAGAAGGCATTGTTCTAGGCCATAAGATATCCAAGAAGGGGATTGAGGTGGATCGAGCAAAAATTGAAGTGATAGCCAATCTCCCACCACCCACCACAGTCAAAGTCGTGCGAAGTTTTCTAGGGCATGCCGGGTTTTATAGGAGTTTTATTGCTAATTTTTCCAAAATTGCTAAACCTCTGTCTAACTTGACCATGAAAGATGCAGTATTTGATTTTGATGATGCATGTATGCAGGCTTTCCTCACTTTAAAGAAAAAATTGATCTCAGCACCCGTGATGGCTGCTCCCGACTGGAGTTTGCCATTTGAGTTGATGTGTGACGCAAGCGACACAGCCGTAGGAGCTGTACTTGGTCAAAGAAGGGTAAAAGCTTTCATTCTATATACTATGCTAGTCGTACCTTAAATGAAGCTCAACTCAATTATGCTACCACTGAAAAAGAGCTTCTAGCTGTTATCTTTGCCTTTGACAAATTTCAATCTTATCTTGTGCTTAACAAAGTTATCGTGTACACTGATCATTCTGCATTGAAGTACTTGCTTGCTAAAAAAGATGCCAAACCTAGACTGCTAAGGTGGATTTTATTACTACAAGAGTTTGACTTAGAAATCAAAGATAAAAAAGGCTCTGAGAATGTAGTAGCTGATCACCTCTCTAGGCTCGAGTTAGTGGATGAGGGAATGGATAAGATCCTAATAAGAGATGAATTCCCTGATGAGCAACTTTTTGCTCTTTCTTCTATTTCAGTACCTTGGTATGCTGATTTTGCTAACTATTTAGTAGCTGGAATTTTACCACCTGATCTAACCTTTCACCAAAGAAAGAAGTTTTTACACGATGCTAGGCAATATTTGTGGGAAGAGCCCTACTTATTTAAAATTGGTGTAGAGGGAATTATCAGAAGATGTATACCTGAGGAGGAAATGGCATCTGTCCTGGCTCACTGCCATGACATGCCATTAAGAGGTCACTTCGGGCCTGGTAAGACTGCTGCCAAGGTTCTACAATCTGGTTTTTTCTGGCCTACTCTATTTAGGGATGCTTATGCTTATGTTAAATCTTGTGATCGATGTCAAAGGGTAGGTAACATTTTTAGACGACACGAAATGCCAATGAACACTGTGCTTGAATGCGAACTATTTGATGTGTGGGGTATTGATTTTATGGGTCCTTTTCCTAGTTCGTGTTCTAATAAATACATTCTTGTTGTTGTCGACTATGTGTCTAAATGGGTTGAAGCCGAGGCTTTGCAGACTAATGATGCTAGGGTGGATCTTAGATTTCTTAAGAAACGAATTTTTACTCGATTTGGTACCCCTAGAGCAATCATAAGTGATGGAGGTACACACTTTCGTAACAAGCAATTTGAAAAATTGTTGAACAAATATGGTGTTAAACATAAGATCTCGACCCCTTATCACCCTCAAACTAGTGGGCAAGTCGAAGTATCTAATAGGGAAATAAAAAGGATTTTAGAAAAAATGGTAAATAGTCATCGAACTGATTGGTCTCTGAAATTAGATGATGCATTGTGGGCTTACCGTACTGCTTTTAAAACCCCTATTGGCATGTCCCCATATCGTCTTGTATTTGGAAAAGCTTGTCACTTACCTGTCGAACTTGAACATCGTGCTTATTGGGCTATCAAATTCCTTAATTTCGATGCAAGTTCTGTAGGTAACAAGCGGCTACTTCAACTGAATGAGCTCGAGGAGTGGAGACATGAGGCGTACGAGAATGCCAAGCTATACAAGGAACGGACTAAGAAGTGGCACGACAACCATATCTTGTCACGGGAATTTAAGGAAGGCGAATTGGTTCTGATGTATAATTTAAGACTCAAACTTTTTCCGGGAAAACTTAAATCTCGTTGGTCAGGACCATTTCGAGTCACACGAGTGTATTCATCAGGGGCTGTGGAGCTCATTACAGATGATGGACAAGTATTCTTGACCAATGGACACAGGTTGAAATATTACTTGGGAATTGATTGGAACACAGACACCTCGTCTATCAAGTTCCAAGAGCCATCGACTTAATTCGATTCGGAACAGTCAAGCTATTGACTATAAACAAGCGCTTCTTGGGAGGCAACCCATGTTTCTTACTTTTCTTATTTTTTTTATTTATATATATATATATATATTTTTTTAGCGTCTAGTTTGCTTTCATTTTTGCATTTTAATCTTTCATTTCGTCTTGGTTGTTTTGTTACAGGAAAATGGTTCGAGAAAAATAATAATAATATATATATATATATATTTCATTACTGCCTCCCACATACGGACGTGAGAGTCAGAAAGTATTTTTGAAATTTTATGTCCAGGAGGTTGGTTTTGCTCGTCTTTCTTATTTTTGTACATACATAGCCGTTTGGGGCTTGTGTGATTGTTTGTTGCTATTAATGCTTGTGGTGATTATTTTGTATTGTGATGAGTTTTGATTGTTCTTGGGGCTGAAGAGTAACTGTTGAATAAGTTTGGGGGTATTACTGTTGAATTGTTCTTAAATTTTGCAACATTTTTATCTTCTTTTTGAGCACATGGAAAAGCGTGAGTAGGGGAGTCCAATTTATGTTGAGCATTCTGATAGGATCGCCTTGATTTTTGACTCAACCGACTACTCCTCGGTTTGCTTTTTAAGCTTTCCGGTTTTGTAAGTATTTCTTTTACCCTTTTTCTTGGTTTGAATCTAGATGTAACATTGAGGGCAATGTTAGGAATAAGTTTGGGGGTGTTTAAGGGTAATAATATTTTTTGATACTTTTGAATGTTCATGTAGGTGATTCATTTTAAGCTTGAAATTTTTAATTTTTAGTCCCCAAATTGATGCAATGAAACTAATTAATGTAAGTTCGATGGCATGAAAATATATATATATATATATATATATTTTATGTTGGAATACACATGTCTTCACTTTGCTCATGGGACTCTAGATTAGAGTAGAATTTCCATAAGATGAATCACAAATGCACGACAAGTCGATGGTAGAGGAGTCAAGTGGATAATCATCCTGAAACACTTAAAGACTTTCTCCCTGAAATGTTAACTTAGATTCTTCTTAAGGTCACGAGTTGGGTAGTTGCTTCGTATACCAAATAATTAATGAAAAAGGTTGATGATTGGTATGACTATAAGGTCAGGCTGATATGTATTGGAGGTGAAAAGCAACATACCTATATACTGTACTGTCATGCTAATTTGAGCTTTGCTCAAGCCAATTTAGGTTGAAAATGAATGAAAAGTCTAGTTTTATTTCGTGGCCTTTGGCACTCGAGTGATTAAATCCTCAAGGAGTGTCTTAACACTTAATGCCCTAAAACTATCTAGTTTGGGAGTCATTGATCCAAAGCTCGATACATGGGTGTCATAGAAAGCCTAAAGGAATAAAACATTGCACATGACCTAACCTTAATAAATTTAAATGGAAGTTTCATATGAGTTTAAGGTTTAAATGGATTAAGTAATGAAATTTAAGTGGTTATCAAGTTTCTATGAGGCTTCTACTTTAGGATTGATCGACGGTTAAAAGAATATGGGATTAATGTCTGAAGTTTGGTAAGAATGCCACTTGACTATAATGCCTTACACTTACAATCACTACACCCTTTGGAGGTCTTTAGTCGAGTCAAGGTGTAATATGAGCAAGTCTTTGATATGTGTATAAAAGTTTTTGAGCTTTAACAGTCGATTTTTATGCTATGGGTTTCTTATTGATTACGTTGATTCGCGTTGATAAAGGGACTAAAATCTGGTTGGATTTTGTGGGTATATCATCTGCAAACCCTCACGAGACAACACTCGTCCTCTTTTGGTAAAATTGAGGTTTAAAGGCTTGTTGTATACGCTAAATGCAATCGTGATCTCTACGAAAGTGAGCTATCTTTTGTTTTTGTTTTACCCTTTTTCTTGATGTTGTTTAAATCTTAGTTTTCTTTTGTTCAATTGCTCGGGGACGATCAATGTTAAGTTTGGGGGTGTTGATAAGTGTGAGTTTTACACATTTGAGAGGTCAATAATTTCATGGTTTAGGTTCAAATATGTATGAATTTTACCACTTGTGGCTTTGATCTGTGTTTTAAATGAATTCAAGGTAAAAATCATAACAATAGAGAAATTAGCTGCAAGAAAATGCAATAATTCTGTATTTTGGACTTACACACCTACTCCCCAATGAGTAATATAAGAGGTGAGCATTAACAAGAAAATAATAACTGCGGACTAGTAGCCACCTATTGAAGAGCTAATCAGTGCATAACCGGTTACTAAGTAGCCGAATGAATAGCTATCTATGCCCCCCCTCCCCATCCTAAACGTGGAGGTAGACAATGACCAAGTATCAACCAATAAAAACAACATTCTAACTCCCTTACAACATGGTCACTTACTCCTAAATACCACTAAAAGCAATTCAGGAGTAGGGGGCATCGGGGGAGGAGTTGGTCTCGTGAATGAGTTAATATAGCCAAGTAGATAGTTAATAAATCATATGCGAAAATCAATTGCAGTGAAAGTAAGCAAATAGTCTTAGTCTTGTGAATGAGCTCATGTAGCCAAGTAACTAGTTGATAAATCATATGCGAAAATCAATTGCAGTGAATGTAAGCAAATTGTCTTAGTCTTGCAAAAAAACGAAGTGCTTGAGAAGAAATCTCAGAAAATACAAATAACTAAGGCCGAAAAACTAAGTCAAGGCAACTAGTGAACCTAACTAGCCCTTCTGAGGAGGATCGCCACTACGTCCACGGTCGGGAGGCACAACATCCTCATCGCTGTGATCAGCCACTCCCTCATACAGCCATAGGAAGTTATCTTAGGGATAGCAACCGCTCTTGCGAAGAGCCCGACTGCAATGCCGAACCGTCTTCCCCATAAAGCCAAGGGCGATATCATATGACTTTTTATTGCACTCTTTGATGAACTCAGTGCTCGCTCTGAAATCATTCACGACTGACTCCTCGGCGTCATCCAATGCCTATTTGCCTGCTGATGACCCAAGAAAGCTCTGGCCAGTGGAGGCCTCCTCATCAAACCCCTTCATAGCTTCATTGTACTTTGCCTCCCACTCTGCGGTTGCCTCTGCCACCTTAAGAGTCTTTGAAACAAGCTTCTCATTTTTCTGAGAGCAGTCCTTCAATTTTTACGCAAAATGGTCATACCTCTGACAGAGGTGATGAGATAGTTGGATCAGCTGAAAAGGCAAAGTCAAGCATGCTTTAGAGGGCTTGTGATCAATAAAGAAGGACTATAAAGCAACAATGTAACAATAAAACTAGGCTTACCCGGCCTTTTCCTGTAGATATCTCTTTGGCACTCTGAAAATTTCGTCTTGGTTGTTTTGTTACAGGAAAATGGTTCGAGAAAAAAAATAATATATATATATATATATATATATATATTACATTACAGCCTCCCACATACGGACGTGAGAGTCAGAAAGTATTTTTGAAATTTTATGTCCAGGAGGTTGGTTTTGCTCGTCTTTCTTATTTTTATACATACATAGCCGTTTCGGGCTTGTGTGATTGTTTGTTGCTATTAATGCTTGTGGTGATTGTTTTGTATTGTGATGAGTTTTGATTGTTCTGGGGGCTGAAGAGTAACTGTTGAATAAGTTTGGGGGTATTACTGTTGAATTGTTCTTAAATTTTGCAACATTTTTATCTTCTTTTTGAGCACATGGAAAAGCGTGGTAGGGGAGTCCAATTTATGTTGAGCATTCTGATAGGATCGCCTTGATTTTCGACTCAACCGACTACTCCTCGGTTTGCTTTTTAAGCTTTCCGGTTTTGTAAGTATTTCTTTTACCCTTTTTCTTGGTTTGAATCTAGATGTAACATTGAGGGCAATGTTAGGAATAAGTTTGGGGGTGTTTAAGGGTAATAATATTTTTTGATACTTTTGAATGTTCATGTAGGTGATTCATTTTAAGCTTGAAATTTTTAATTTTTAGTCCCCAAATTGATGCAATGAAACTAATTAATGTAAGTTCGATGGCATGAAAATATATATATATATATATATACATATATATTATGTTGGAATACACATGTCTTCACTTTGCTCATGGGACTCTAGATTAGAGTAGAATTTCCATAAGATGAATCACAAATGCACGACAAGTCGATGGTAGAGGAGTCAAGTGGATAATCATCCTGAAACACTTAAAGACTTTCTCCCAGAAATGTTAACTTAGATTCTTCTTAAGGTCACGAGTTGGGTAGTTGCTTCGTATACCTAATAATTAATGAAAAAGGTTGATGATTGGTATGACTATAAAGTCAGGCTGATATGTACTGGAGGTGAAAAGCAACATGCCTATATACTGTACTGTCATGCTAATTTGAGCTTTGCTCAAGCCAATTTAGGTTGAAAATGAATGAAAGGTCTAGTTTTATTTCGTGGCCTTTGGCACTCGAGTGATTAAATCCTCAAGGAGTGTCTTAACACTTAATGCCCTAAAACTATCTAGTTTAGGAGTCATTGATCCAAAGCTCGATACATGGGTGTCATAGAAAGCCTAAAGGAATAAAACATTGCACATGACCTAACCTTAATAAATTTAAATGGAAGTTTCATATGAGTTTAAGGTTTAAATGGATTAAGTAATGAAATTTAAGTGGTTATCAAGTTTCTATGAGGCTTCTACTTTAGGATTGATCGACGGTTAATAAAATATGGGATTAATGTCTGAAGTTTGGTAAGAATGCCACTTGACTATAATGCCTTACACTTACAATCACTACACCCTTTGGAGGTCTTTATTCGAGTCAAGGTGTAATATGAGCAAGTCTTTGATATGTGTATAAAAGTTTTTGAGCTTTAACAGTCGATTTTTATGCTATGGGTTTCTTATTGATTACGTTGATTCGCGTTGATAAAGGGACTAAAATCTGGTTGGATTTTGTGGGTATATCATCTGCAAACCCTCACGAGACAACACTCGTCCTCTTTTGGTAAAATTGAGGTTTAAAGGCTTGTTGTATACGCTAAATGCAATCGTGATCTCTACGAAAGTGAGCTATCTTTTGTTTTTGTTTTACCCTTTTTCTTGATGTTGTTTAAATCTTAGTTTTCTTTTGTTCAATTGCTCGGGGACGATCAATGTTTAGTTTGGGGGTGTTGATAAATGTGAGTTTTACACATTTGAGAGGTCAATAATTTCATGGTTTAGGTTCAAATATGTATGAATTTTACCACTTGGGGCTTTGATTTGTGTTTTAAATGAATTCAAGGTAAAAATCATAACAATAGAGAAATCAGCTGGAAGAAAATGCAATAATTCTGTATGTTGGACGCAGAATCTGAGAACGTGTTCTTCTACAAAGTTGTAGATCTATGTCTTAGCTGCACGTGAGAACTTGAATCTAAGATCTGAGGAAAACGTTATGAAGAAAACACTATTGCTGCGCAGAAGGAAAAATGCTACGGGCAGCTGGACGAATCTTAGAAACTTTTGACACCTAAAGACCATTAGTTGCCTCCTTTAATGATTGTAATGCATGTGTTGTGTGCCCCTTTCATTTATAATGCTGATAGTTGTCTACTTTTGGGCATGTGTAGTGTGGGTTTTTAATTACGTTCATGATGAACATTAGTTGTCTTCCTTTAGGCATGTGCTATGTGTACCCCATTTGTATTCTTTTAGTGTATATTAGTTGTTATCCTCTAGTGCATACTAGTATAAATAGGGGTGTTGTTTCATGTCAAAAGGACCCAACACACAACAACACAAAACACACTAACACTACACTCAAATAGGATACTTTCTCTTACAACAAGAAGGAGAGGTTCGAAATTGGCAGCTAGAGAGGAGATTGGAGCAAAGAAACGAGCAAGACGAAGAGAACGACGATTCAACACGAGTTCATCAATTATTAACAGGGAGCTTTTTATTTTCAGAATATTTGTCTATGAAGAATTCTATGTTTTTAATTGTTTTTCCAATTATAATTATGAACTAAATTAATCAAACTAAGGCCATGTGAATGCCAATTTTATGAGTTTATATATATGAAGTGATTCTTCATTTTAATTCTATTATTGTTTTGTGTGTTAATTTTATGCTTTTATTCCAATCGTATGCTTGATCAACATATGTTTGCTAATTAGCCTAATTTATTATTTGAGAGAATATATATTAGGGTTCAAAGGAATTAACACATCATCCGAAAAACATGAGGAATTGCTTCTAGAGATAGGTATAGATTTCCAGGTGCTGTTAGCCGAATTAATCCAGGGAAATTCTAGAACTTGAATGCATGGTTAATGATTTGAATCTCGGATAGATATATTTAGAGAACCGTCACGTAATCATAGGATTATTACAGCCGAGAGATCGGGTAATAATTATTTAAGGTTTTTTCCACCAAAGCAATAATAGTCTAATAATTAGAAGAATCACTCATATATATTTACAAATAATAAAGGTTGAAGCATGTGCCTTAGTTGCTTTCTTATATAAGAATCTCAATCAAATTATTAAGTCCTAGTTTTTACCTTTCTATTGTCAATTAATCAAAAATCTTTTAATTTAATTCAATTGCTTTAAACTTGTTAATTTAAAATACGAGTCTCTGTGGGTTCGACATTCTGGACTTAATATCCATTCTATTACTACACACGACCAGTCCACTTGCTGTTTTATACACGTAAGGATTTTTCGTGTCAAGTTTTTGGCGCCGTTGCCGGGGACTTGTTTTGTTTTAGTTTGTAAGTTTATTGCAATTTTTAGTTTACTTTCTTTTATCAATTCTTTTTACTTTTATCTTCTAGCTCTAAATTCTTGTGGTTTACTTCTTTGTTTAAAAAGGGTATTTTTGTGGTGAATGACCAGAACCTCAGGAAAGGGTTTAGAGGAATTTGATCCCGAGATCGATCGAACGTTTCAAGCAAACTTAAGAAAACGAGCTATGGCTGGAAATTTCCCTGACATGAATCTTCTCGAGAATAGGGAATGGTTTCAAAATTTGTTTCAAACCATGCAACTGGCACCTCCGGCACCACCCCCATCAGTTCGCGGTAATCAACCACCACGTGTACACACTACGTCGGGGCCTGTTGTGTTCCCCAATTTTGCCACACCAAACTTCCATATTCCACCTCACATGTTCAACATGGTTCAGGCGGAACAATTTTATGGTGATCAAAAAGAGTCGCCTCATGACCATCTGGAGCACTTCAATGATGTGTTGACTACTATGCAATTTCACCCAAGAGATCTTGATGCCATCCGCCTCAGATTATTCCATTTCTCGCTTAAGGATAAAGGGACCCTGTGGGACAAGTCATTGCCCCCCGCAATCCATTGAAACATGGGGTGAGTTAGTCGAGGAGTTTCTCAACAAGTTTTTCCCTCCATCAAGGATTAACGAGTTGAGAAGCGAGATCAAGGGTTTTAAGCAAAGACGGGATGAATCGTCAGCATCAGCATGGGCAAGATACAAGGGTCTGCTTCGAAAATGCCCCGATCACAATTATTCTAGAGACGAGCGAGTACTACACTTTTTTCATGGAGTCCGGTCTCGGATTCGTCACAGACTTAATGCAGGAGTCGGTGGTGATCTTTTAGGTCTCGATAGCTGAACAGTGTGGGCAAAGCTAGAGCAGATGGCATGGGAGGATGAACTGTACCCTGAAGATGATGATGAGATTATTCCACAATCCCGAAGGGTTTCCGTTGCTCAAGAGGTAGAACAAGATGCCGAATCAGAGCTAGCCATCGGGAATGTGAATTATGTTGGAAATTCAAACAAACCTCAATTGAACTTCCACATACCCACGAATTTCCCAAAAAAGCCAAATCCGACACAGAATGCACCACAAGGCATCTACCAAGCGCCGAGGCCTCCGTTTTACAACAATCAAGCTCAGAAGCCTGGGAATTTTAAGCCACAAGGTCAAATTCCAAGAACTCCCACTGTCGAAGAAAGATTAGATGCTCACATGCAAAAATCGGACGAATCATTTGCAGAGCTTCGATTGATGTTACAAGGTGTTATGACGGGAATGAAAGAGTTGCAGCATCAATTTGCACAATTATCAAATGATGCTGGAGTAAGAGCACCCGGGACACTTCCAAGCGATACAGAGAAGAATCCGATGGAACAATGCCATGCCGTTACCCTCCGTAGTGGCAAAGAAGTGAAAAATGCACCAACCCAGAAGCCAACGCCCGAACATGAAAGCAATGTCCGAACGTTGGAAAATCTCAAAGATTTGAACACGCTGCCTCCACAGTCCAGATGTGACCAAAATGTAGTCCAGACGTTGACCGGTCAACATACGAACGTGGGAAAATCCATTATCCATACGTCAGAGGCAGAACAGAATTTTACCGAAACTTTATCTCCTTCTTCTTCTAAACCAGTTGAAATACGTCTCCCCTTTCCCCTCACACATAAAAAGAATAAAAAAGAAATGGATAAGAGCTTTCTTAGGATTTTAGAAATTCTTCGAGAAGTTAGAATTAACATTCCTTTTATTGATGCAATTTTGCAGATGCCCAATTACATCAAGTTTTTCAAGGATATTCTCTCAAACAAGCAAAAGTGGGAAGGGAATGAAACGGTGTGTTTGATAGAAGCATGCTCAGCAGTAGTATTGAATAAGTTGCCAAAGAAACTCAAAGATCCAGGGAGCCTCACGATCCCATGCACAATCGGGCAACTCAAATTTGACCGAGTGTTGTGTGATTCAGGGGCTAGCATAAACCTTCTCCCATACTCGTTGTTTCAGAAATTGGGCTTAGGAAGTCCAAAGCCAACCTCGATGAGTCTTCAACTTGCAGATCGATCTATCAAACACCCGAAGGGAATCATAGAGGATGTGATCGTGCAAGTTGACAAATTTTACTTTCCGGTGGACTTCGTGGTTCAAGAAATGGAAGAAGACGTCGAAGTTCCTCTCATCCTAGGAAGACCTTTCCTAGCCACAGGTAAAGCTATGATCGATGTAGCAAATGGTAAGTTAACTTTAAATGTAGGAGCAGAGAGAGTTACTTTTGACGTCTTCAAGGTTTTAAAGCATGTCGGTGATGACGAGTCGTGTTTGCAAATAGATGTTTGTGATCCTTTGATTTTCGAGCATTTTCAGGAAAACATCTCTGACGATCCACTTGAAATATGCATAATGAAATGTAAGGATGCTGAGTCAGCAGATGATAGACAACTGACGGCTGTCCATAGTCTGGAGAGGCGTACACAATGTGCCATCATAAGGAAATTTGAGATGTTGGATCAGCCACTGTCAAGCAAATCCAAACCATCCATTAAGGAACCACCGATTCTTGATCTAAAAGCCTTACCTTCACATCTTAAATATGTTTATTTAAGTGATAATGAAACTTTGGCACTGATTATTTCTTCTTCTCTTACAGAGCCACAAGAAGCAAAGTTATTAAAGGTGTTGAAGGAGCACAAAAGGGCCTTTGGATGGAAGATTGCTGATATCAAGGGGATTAGTCCGGCCATTTGCATGCACAAGATCCTGATGGAAGAGAGCTCAAAGCCCACCATACAACCACAAAGGAGGTCAAATCCTCAAATTCAAGAAGTGGTGAAGAAAGAGGTAATCAAGTTACTCGATGCTGGAATCATTTTTCTTATCTCTGATAGCTCATGGGTAAGTCCAACTCAGGTGGTGCCAAAGAAGGGAGGTACGACAGTCGTTCTTAATGATAATAATGAGTTGATTCCATCTAGAATTGTCACTGGTTTTAGGGTTTGCATCGATTATAGAAAATTGAATGAATGTACCCGAAAAGACCATTTCCCACTTCCCTTTATCGATCAAATGTTAGAAAGATTAGCTGAGCATGAATATTATTTTTTTTTGGATGGGTATTCCGGCTATAACCAAATTGCCGTTGCACCTGAGGATCAAGAGAAAACCACTTTCACTTGTCCTTATGGCACTTTTGCTTATAGACGGATGCCTTTTGGTTTATGTAATGCACCTGCTACTTTTCAAAGATGCATGATGGCTATATTTCATGACATGATCGAACAATGTATTGAAATCTTCATGGATCATTTTTCTGTGTTTGGCACAAGCTATGATAGATTTTTGCACAATCTAACCCTCGTGTTGCTGAGATGTGAGGATACTGATTTAGTCTTGAATTGCCAAAAGTGCCACTTCATGGTACAAGAAGGCATTGTTCTAGGCCATAAGATATCCAAGAAGGGGATTGAGGTGGATCGAGCAAAAATTGAAGTGATAGCCAATCTCCCACCACCCACCACAGTCAAAGTCGTGCGAAGTTTTCTAGGGCATGCCGGGTTTTATAGGAGTTTTATTGCTAATTTTTCCAAAATTGCTAAACCTCTGTCTAACTTGACCATGAAAGATGCAGTATTTGATTTTGATGATGCATGTATGCAGGCTTTCCTCACTTTAAAGAAAAAATTGATCTCAGCACCCGTGATGGCTGCTCCCGACTGGAGTTTGCCATTTGAGTTGATGTGTGACGCAAGCGACACAGCCGTAGGAGCTGTACTTGGTCAAAAGAAGGGTAAAAGCTTTCATTCTATATACTATGCTAGTCGTACCTTAAATGAAGCTCAACTCAATTATGCTACCACTGAAAAAGAGCTTCTAGCTGTTATCTTTGCCTTTGACAAATTTCAATCTTATCTTGTGCTTAACAAAGTTATCGTGTACACTGATCATTCTGCATTGAAGTACTTGCTTGCTAAAAAAGATGCCAAACCTAGACTGCTAAGGTGGATTTTATTACTACAAGAGTTTGACTTAGAAATCAAAGATAAAAAAGGCTCTGAGAATGTAGTAGCTGATCACCTCTCTAGGCTCGAGTTAGTGGATGAGGGAATGGATAAGATCCTAATAAGAGATGAATTCCCTGATGAGCAACTTTTTGCTCTTTCTTCTATTTCAGTACCTTGGTATGCTGATTTTGCTAACTATTTAGTAGCTGGAATTTTACCACCTGATCTAACCTTTCACCAAAGAAAGAAGTTTTTACACGATGCTAGGCAATATTTGTGGGAAGAGCCCTACTTATTTAAAATTGGTGTAGAGGGAATTATCAGAAGATGTATACCTGAGGAGGAAATGGCATCTGTCCTGGCTCACTGCCATGACATGCCATTAAGAGGTCACTTCGGGCCTGGTAAGACTGCTGCCAAGGTTCTACAATCTGGTTTTTTCTGGCCTACTCTATTTAGGGATGCTTATGCTTATGTTAAATCTTGTGATCGATGTCAAAGGGTAGGTAACATTTTTAGACGACACGAAATGCCAATGAACACTGTGCTTGAATGCGAACTATTTGATGTGTGGGGTATTGATTTTATGGGTCCTTTTCCTAGTTCGTGTTCTAATAAATACATTCTTGTTGTTGTCGACTATGTGTCTAAATGGGTTGAAGCCGAGGCTTTGCAGACTAATGATGCTAGGGTGGATCTTAGATTTCTTAAGAAACGAATTTTTACTCGATTTGGTACCCCTAGAGCAATCATAAGTGATGGAGGTACACACTTTCGTAACAAGCAATTTGAAAAATTGTTGAACAAATATGGTGTTAAACATAAGATCTCGACCCCTTATCACCCTCAAACTAGTGGGCAAGTCGAAGTATCTAATAGGGAAATAAAAAGGATTTTAGAAAAAATGGTAAATAGTCATCGAACTGATTGGTCTCTGAAATTAGATGATGCATTGTGGGCTTACCGTACTGCTTTTAAAACCCCTATTGGCATGTCCCCATATCGTCTTGTATTTGGAAAAGCTTGTCACTTACCTGTCGAACTTGAACATCGTGCTTATTGGGCTATCAAATTCCTTAATTTCGATGCAAGTTCTGTAGGTAACAAGCGGCTACTTCAACTGAATGAGCTCGAGGAGTGGAGACATGAGGCGTACGAGAATGCCAAGCTATACAAGGAACGGACTAAGAAGTGGCACGACAACCATATCTTGTCACGGGAATTTAAGGAAGGCGAATTGGTTCTGATGTATAATTTAAGACTCAAACTTTTTCCGGGAAAACTTAAATCTCGTTGGTCAGGACCATTTCGAGTCACACGAGTGTATTCATCAGGGGCTGTGGAGCTCATTACAGATGATGGACAAGTATTCTTGACCAATGGACACAGGTTGAAATATTACTTGGGAATTGATTGGAACACAGACACCTCGTCTATCAAGTTCCAAGAGCCATCGACTTAATTCGATTCGGAACAGTCGAGCTATTGACTATAAACAAGCGCTTCTTGGGAGGCAACCCATGTTTCTTACTTTTCTTATTTTTTTTATTTATATATATATATATATATTTTTTTAGCGTCTAGTTTGCTTTCATTTTTGCATTTTAATCTTTCATTTCGTCTTGGTTGTTTTGTTACAGGAAAATGGTTCGAGAAAAATAATAATAATATATATATATATATTTCATTACTGCCTCCCACATACGGACGTGAGAGTCAGAAAGTATTTTTGAAATTTTATGTCCAGGAGGTTGGTTTTGCTCGTCTTTCTTATTTTTGTACATACATAGCCGTTTGGGGCTTGTGTGATTGTTTGTTGCTATTAATGCTTGTGGTGATTATTTTGTATTGTGATGAGTTTTGATTGTTCTTGGGGCTGAAGAGTAACTGTTGAATAAGTTTGGGGGTATTACTGTTGAATTGTTCTTAAATTTTGCAACATTTTTATCTTCTTTTTGAGCACATGGAAAAGCGTGAGTAGGGGAGTCCAATTTATGTTGAGCATTCTGATAGGATCGCCTTGATTTTTGACTCAACCGACTACTCCTCGGTTTGCTTTTTAAGCTTTCCGGTTTTGTAAGTATTTCTTTTACCCTTTTTCTTGGTTTGAATCTAGATGTAACATTGAGGGCAATGTTAGGAATAAGTTTGGGGGTGTTTAAGGGTAATAATATTTTTTGATACTTTTGAATGTTCATGTAGGTGATTCATTTTAAGCTTGAAATTTTTAATTTTTAGTCCCCAAATTGATGCAATGAAACTAATTAATGTAAGTTCGATGGCATGAAAATATATATATATATATATATATTTTATGTTGGAATACACATGTCTTCACTTTGCTCATGGGACTCTAGATTAGAGTAGAATTTCCATAAGATGAATCACAAATGCACGACAAGTCGATGGTAGAGGAGTCAAGTGGATAATCATCCTGAAACACTTAAAGACTTTCTCCCTGAAATGTTAACTTAGATTCTTCTTAAGGTCACGAGTTGGGTAGTTGCTTCGTATACCTAATAATTAATGAAAAAGGTTGATGATTGGTATGACTATAAGGTCAGGCTGATATGTATTGGAGGTGAAAAGCAACATACCTATATACTGTACTGTCATGCTAATTTGAGCTTTGCTCAAGCCAATTTAGGTTGAAAATGAATGAAAAGTCTAGTTTTATTTCGTGGCCTTTGGCACTCGAGTGATTAAATCCTCAAGGAGTGTCTTAACACTTAATGCCCTAAAACTATCTAGTTTGGGAGTCATTGATCCAAAGCTCGATACATGGGTGTCATAGAAAGCCTAAAGGAATAAAACATTGCACATGACCTAACCTTAATAAATTTAAATGGAAGTTTCATATGAGTTTAAGGTTTAAATGGATTAAGTAATGAAATTTAAGTGGTTATCAAGTTTCTATGAGGCTTCTACTTTAGGATTGATCGACGGTTAAAAGAATATGGGATTAATGTCTGAAGTTTGGTAAGAATGCCACTTGACTATAATGCCTTACACTTACAATCACTACACCCTTTGGAGGTCTTTATTCGAGTCAAGGTGTAATATGAGCAAGTCTTTGATATGTGTATAAAAGTTTTTGAGCTTTAACAGTCGATTTTTATGCTATGGGTTTCTTATTGATTACGTTGATTCGCGTTGATAAAGGGACTAAAATCTGGTTGGATTTTGTGGGTATATCATCTGCAAACCCTCACGAGACAACACTCGTCCTCTTTTGGTAAAATTGAGGTTTAAAGGCTTGTTGTATACGCTAAATGCAATCGTGATCTCTACGAAAGTGAGCTATCTTTTGTTTTTGTTTTACCCTTTTTCTTGATGTTGTTTAAATCTTAGTTTTCTTTTGTTCAATTGCTCGGGGACGATCAATGTTAAGTTTGGGGGTGTTGATAAGTGTGAGTTTTACACATTTGAGAGGTCAATAATTTCATGGTTTAGGTTCAAATATGTATGAATTTTACCACTTGTGGCTTTGATCTGTGTTTTAAATGAATTCAAGGTAAAAATCATAACAATAGAGAAATTAGCTGCAAGAAAATGCAATAATTCTGTATTTTGGACTTACACACCTACTCCCCAATGAGTAATATAAGAGGTGAGCATTAACAAGAAAATAATAACTGCGGACTAGTAGCCACCTATTGAAGAGCTAATCAGTGCATAACCGGTTACTAAGTAGCCGAATGAATAGCTATCTATGCCCCCCCTCCCCATCCTAAACGTGGAGGTAGACAATGACCAAGTATCAACCAATAAAAACAACATTCTAACTCCCTTACAACATGGTCACTTACTCCTAAATACCACTAAAAGCAATTCAGGAGTAGGGGGCATCGGGGGAGGAGTTGGTCTCGTGAATGAGTTAATATAGCCAAGTAGATAGTTAATAAATCATATGCGAAAATCAATTGCAGTGAAAGTAAGCAAATAGTCTTAGTCTTGTGAATGAGCTCATGTAGCCAAGTAACTAGTTGATAAATCATATGCGAAAATCAATTGCAGTGAATGTAAGCAAATTGTCTTAGTCTTGCAAAAAAACGAAGTGCTTGAGAAGAAATCTCAGAAAATACAAATAACTAAGGCCGAAAAACTAAGTCAAGGCAACTAGTGAACCTAACTAGCCCTTCTGAGGAGGATCGCCACTACGTCCACGGTCGGGAGGCACAACATCCTCATCGCTGTGATCAGCCACTCCCTCATACAGCCATAGGAAGTTATCTTAGGGATAGCAACCGCTCTTGCGAAGAGCCCGACTGCAATGCCGAACCGTCTTCCCCATAAAGCCAAGGGCGATATCATATGACTTTTTATTGCACTCTTTGATGAACTCAGTGCTCGCTCTGAAATCATTCACGACTGACTCCTCGGCGTCATCCAATGCCTATTTGCCTGCTGATGACCCAAGAAAGCTCTGGCCAGTGGAGGCCTCCTCATCAAACCCCTTCATAGCTTCATTGTACTTTGCCTCCCACTCTGCGGTTGCCTCTGCCACCTTAAGAGTCTTTGAAACAAGCTTCTCATTTTTCTGAGAGCAGTCCTTCAATTTTTACGCAAAATGGTCATACCTCTGACAGAGGTGATGAGATAGTTGGATCAGCTGAAAAGGCAAAGTCAAGCATGCTTTAGAGGTCTTGTGATCAATAAAGAAGGACTATAAAGCAACAATGTAACAATAAAACTAGGCTTACCCGGCCTTTTCCTGTAGATATCTCTTTGGCACTCTGAAAATTTCGTCTTGGTTGTTTTGTTACAGGAAAATGGTTCGAGAAAAAAAATAATAATATATATATATATATATATTACATTACAGCCTCCCACATACGGACGTGAGAGTCAGAAAGTATTTTTGAAATTTTATGTCCAGGAGGTTGGTTTTGCTCGTCTTTCTTATTTTTGTACAAACATAGCCGTTTCGGGCTTGTGTGATTGTTTGTTGCTATTAATGCTTGTGGTGATTGTTTTGTATTGTGATGAGTTTTGATTGTTCTGGGGGCTGAAGAGTAACTGTTGAATAAGTTTGGGGGTATTACTGTTGAATTGTTCTTAAATTTTGCAACATTTTTATCTTCTTTTTGAGCACATGGAAAAGCGTGGTAGGGGAGTCCAATTTATGTTGACCATTCTGATAGGATCGCCTTGATTTTCGACTCAACCGACTACTCCTCGGTTTGCTTTTTAAGCTTTCCGGTTTTGTAAGTATTTCTTTTACCCTTTTTCTTGGTTTGAATCTAGATGTAACATTGAGGGCAATGTTAGGAATAAGTTTGGAGGTGTTTAAGGGTAATAATATTTTTTGATACTTTTGAATGTTCATGTAGGTGATTCATTTTAAGCTTGAAATTTTTAATTTTTAGTCCCCAAATTGATGCAATGAAACTAATTAATGTAAGTTCAATGGCATGAATATATATATATATATATATTATGTTGGAATACACATGTCTTCACTTTGCTCATGGGACTCTAGATTAGAGTAGAATTTCCATAAGATGAATCACAAATGCACGACAAGTCGATGGTAGAGGAGTCAAGTGGATAATCATCCTGAAACACTTAAAGACTTTCTCCCAGAAATGTTAACTTAGATTCTTCTTAAGGTCACGAGTTGGGTAGTTGCTTCGTATACCTAATAATTAATGAAAAAGGTTGATGATTGGTATGACTATAAAGTCAGGCTGATATGTACTGGAGGTGAAAAGCAACATGCCTATATACTGTACTGTCATGCTAATTTGAGCTTTGCTCAAGCCAATTTAGGTTGAAAATGAATGAAAGGTCTAGTTTTATTTCGTGGCCTTTGGCACTCGAGTGATTAAATCCTCAAGGAGTGTCTTAACACTTAATGCCCTAAAACTATCTAGTTTAGGAGTCATTGATCCAAAGCTCGATACATGGGTGTCATAGAAAGCCTAAAGGAATAAAACATTGCACATGACCTAACCTTAATAAATTTAAATGGAAGTTTCATATGAGTTTAAGGTTTAAATGGATTAAGTAATGAAATTTAAGTGGTTATCAAGTTTCTATGAGGCTTCTACTTTAGGATTGATCGACGGTTAATAAAATATGGGATTAATGTCTGAAGTTTGGTAAGAATGCCACTTGATTATAATGCCTTACACTTACAATCACAACACCCTTTGGAGGTCTTTATTCGAGTCAAGGTGTAATATGAGCAAGTCTTTGATATGTGTATAAAAGTTTTTGAGCTTTAACAGTCGATTTTTATGCTATGGGTTTCTTATTGATTACGTTGATTCGCGTTGATAAAGGGACTAAAATTTGGTTGGATTTTGTGGGTATATCATCTGCAAACCCTCACGAGACAACACTCGTCCTCTTTTGGTAAAATTGAGGTTTAAAGGCTTGTTGTATACGCTAAATGCAATCGTGATCTCTACGAAAGTGAGCTATCTTTTGTTTTTGTTTTACCCTTTTTCTTGATGTTGTTTAAATCTTAGTTTTCTTTTGTTCAATTGCTCGGGGACGATCAATGTTTAGTTTGGGGGTGTTGATAAGTGTGAGTTTTACACATTAGTTGCCTCCTTTAATGATTGTAATGCATGTGTTGTGTGCCCCTTTCATTTATAATGCTGATAGTTGTCTACTTTTGGGCATGTGTAGTGTGGGTTTTTACTTACGTTCATGATGAACATTAGTTGTCTTCCTTTAGGCATGTGCTATGTGTACCCCATTTGTATTCTTTTAGTGTATATTAGTTGTTATCCTCTAGTGCATACTAGTATAAATAGGGGTGTTGTTTCATGTCAAAAGGACCCAACACACAACAACACAAAACACACTAACACTACACTCAAATAGGATACTTTCTCTTACAACAAGAAGGAGAGGTTCGAAATTGGCAGCTAGAGAGGAGATTGGAGCAAAGAAACGAGCAAGACGAAGAGAACGACGATTCAACACGAGTTCATCAATTATTAACAGGGAGCTTTTCATTTTCAGAATATTTGTCTATGAACAATTCTATGTTTTTAATTGTTTTTCCAATTATAATTATGAACTAAATTAATCAAACTAAGGCCATGTGAATGCCAATTTTATGAGTTTATATATATGAAGTGATTCTTCATTTTAATTCTATTATTGTTTTGTGTGTTAATTTTATGCTTTTATTCCAATCGTATGCTTGATCAACATATGTTTGCTAATTAGCCTAATTTATTATTTGAGAGAATATATATTAGGGTTCAAAGGAATTAACACATCATCCGAAAAACGTGAGGAATTGCTCCTACAGATAGGTATAGATTTCCGGGTGCTGTTAGCCGAATTAATCCGGGGAAATTCTAGAACTCGAATGCATGGTTAATGATTTGATTCTCGGATAGATATATTTAGAGAGCCGTCACGTAATCATAGGATTATTACAGCCGAGAGATCGGGTAATAATTATTTAAGGTTTTTTCCACCAAAGCAATAATAGTCTAATAATTAGAAGAATCACTCATATATATTTACAAATAATAAAGGTTGAAGCATGTGCCTTAGTTGCTTTCTCATATATGAATCTCAATCAAATTGTTAAGTCTTAGTTTTTACCTTTCTATTGTCAATTAATCAAAAATCTTTTAATTTAATTCAATTGTTTTAAACTTGTTAATTTAAAATACAAATCTCTGTGGGTTCCACATTCTGGACTTAATATCCATTCTATTACTACACACGACCAGTCCACTTGCAGTTTTATACACGTAAGGATTTTTCGTGTCAGTGACTAAGTATCAAATACTTAATCTAAAATCTACAAAGATAAAAATTACAAGCCTAATAAAATTACAAACTAGATGACTTGTTAAACGCTTAAACATATACTAAGAAAAATAAACTTAAATAATCTTTGGGGTCTAACATTAAACCTATCTTGTCATCATCCAAACTTTTAACATGAAATTCCTAACAGAGTTTGTCGCTGAGATGATGGAGGAAGAGGCCAGTTGTTCCTTGTCGGCATGGACTATATGAATAGATGGCTCTTCCACCAGTGCTGCTAGTGGATCCGGGGTGATAATCGAGAGTCCTCAAGGAGACAAGCTTGAATATGCCATAAGATTTGAGTTTGGTGCCTCAAATAATAAAGCCGAATATGAGGCACTACTCGCTGGAGCCAAGTTAGCCCTCACTGCTGGAGCAAAAATTTTGATAGCATAAAGCGATTCACAGTAGTTGGTCAAGGTGAAAGGAGTATATGAGGCTAAGGAAATGAGAATGACCCAGTACTTAGCTTTGGTCCAAGAGATAAGAGAACGCTTAGAAGAGTTTAACCTTAATTAAATACCAAGAATGGAGAATGAGGTTATGGATCAGGTGGCCAAGTTAGCAAGCTCTATAGCATCCATCAAAAATAGAAAGATAACCATCATTGCCTATGATAAGCCTGAGGTGGAAAAAAGGGGCCTTGAGGTGCTGTGTGGAGAGGCAGAGGAGCATAGGTAGAAGGATGAAATAGTGGACTACTTAGTGGCCGAAAGCTTGCCTAATGATCCTAGAATAACCAGAAAGGTAAGGATGAAGGCAGTTCCTTTCGTCATTATAGATGGCACTCTGTACAAGAGAGGATTCTCCCAGCCATTCTTGAAGTGCTAGACTCCTGCCAGAGTAGACTATGTGCTGCGCGAAATACACAAAGGCTGTTGTGGCAATCACCTAGGGGCAAGGCATTTGCAGCCAAGACATTGCAACAAGGATACTTGTAGCCGGTCTGCTAAAAGATGCTCAAAACTTGGTGCGAAGATGTCGGAGCTGCCAGGAGCACTCCAACATAAGTCATCTCCCCGAGGATGAGATGCGGCCATTGGAATGTACATGCCCGTTTGATATTTTGGGACTATATATAGTTGGTCCTTTCCCTCTAGCCACGGGTCAAAGGAAGTTTTTTCTGGTCGCTATCGTTTATTTCACCAATTGGGTGGAGGCTGAGCCCCTTGCCAAAATATTGTAAAGAGAAGTGATGAAGTTCTTCTGGAAGAATATAATCATGCGGTTCGGAATCCCAAAGTCCTTCGTCTTAGACAATAGCACCCAATTTCAAGGAGCCAAGCTCAAGAAATGGTGCCAAGAGCTGAATATTAGGTAGCATTTCACCTCCGTCAGCAATCATCAAGCGAATGACCAGACAGAGGTCACCAACCGAACTATTCTACAACACTAGAAGACTAAGCTCGGAGAAGTAAAAGGGGATTGGACGGATGAAATCCGAGCAGTACTATGGGCATACAGCACAACACCCAGAGTTAGCACCGGTGAGACCCCCTTCAACTTGGTTTTTGGAGATGAGGCCATCACCTTGCTGGATAAGGCAATACAACCTCGCTAAAAATGGGCATCGTCAAAGAGAAGATTTGGATTTCATTGTCGAGATAAGAGATGAAGTCGTAGCAAGAATTGCGAAATATAAAGAAAGGATGGCACGTGCCTACAATCGCCGGGTACGCCCCCGAGGTTTCCAAGTAGGTGACCTAGTGCTTAGAAAAAAAGAAGCTACTGGTCTTGTCGGAAAACTGGAGGCCAAATGGGAAGGCCCCTACCAAGTAAGAGAGATAGTAAGCCCTTGCACATACAAGTTAATTACAGCTGGTGGTAGAGAGTTACCACGCACATAGGGCATATCCAACCTCAAAAGGTATTTTACATAGATTATTTTGCCTATTGTATATACTATCTCAATAGCCACTAGTTAATAATCAATGACAATGGCCATGGGCCAACTTACATTTAAATTATTGTCTAAACTGCTATGTTATTATGAGGACGTTAAATACTTGAATGTGTTCTTCCACTCAAGAGAAGAACAAGAACATTAATACGGCCCCTGGGAGTTATCAATCTCCCATTGGAGGACTCATAAACATCACACGTGACCCCATTTGAGGTCAACATGGGTGGCACAGCCAAAATCTCCCGAGTCATATATGACTCGATTGAGAATATGCGACGCCATAATCTCTCCATAATATTGAGAGAGGTTGAGGACCTACGAGAAGGTCTCCCTACTCCCATTAAGGTTATGGATCTAGATCGTGCCTTACAATCCCTCCATGATATCAAGAGAAGTTGAGGACCTACAAAAGGTCTTCCCACTCCCATTAAGGTTATGGATCGAGATCGTGCCTCATAATCCCTCTGTGCGTGGTCACTCTCTATGGCTTACCCGGCCTTTTCCTGTAGATATCTCTTTGTCACTCTGATCTGCAAGTAGCATGTGCAAGCACCGGGAATCAAAATCAGTCACCGTCAGCCACATCATCGCCCATGGGGTGGCGACATCACTAGTATCCCAGAAGGAGTGAGTGTTAAGGTCACGGGTCTCCCCAAAATTGAATAGACCATTTCCACATCCCGGGGTGCCCGAGCTCACTGGAGAGATGCCTCGACTTCTCTTAGGGAGTGGAAGAGCCTTAATTGAGGTGAGCTCTGGGGAGCAGTCTTGGGCCTCCCCTACTATTTCACCCTCCACCGGAGCTTTCCCTTTATGAGTCTAGGAGGAAGCCCTGACAGCGGAGTCACGAAGGCCTCTGGCGGACAAGCCTGACATCATAACGTCAAAATCCAAAGGATCCGCCTCCATAGGGATCGAAAATAAACTTGAAGCCCCTTGGTCAGATTTCTTACCCTTTGAAGGAGGGCGAACAGGCTCAATATGAAGGGTTGATCACCCTCCCTCCGGGGCTGAGGTAGCTGCTGAAGCTTAGAAGTGTTTCCTAGATCCTGATACCGAGTATCCCGATAAATAAAGTACGGCATTAGAATATGCTCATCACTTCATATAGATATAGCAAATCATAAGAGGCACTGCCAACTAAAATAAAGGATGTACCACCGCGATAAATAGTTCTGATATCAAAATGGGTCTCAAATAGCTCTGACCCCAGAAAGTGCAACCGCAATTGATGGTGAGTGTCAAGGAGCTTCTGAGGGGCAATCTTCTCGCACCACTACGAGGGTGTAAGGATATGCAGGTTCTGAATGGAAAAATAACTTATTTTTCCAATTTCCATTCGAACTGACTTTTCTCGACAAAAACCTGATTCATTCGGACATCGAATAGGGCCTGAAAGCCCTCAAGACTCACAGTCAACTTAAACTCCCGCAAATGCCGGACAAAGCCCTCGAACTAGGCGAAGCTGTTAGCTGACAGCTGACTAAGGCACATCTGGTAGTGTGTTAGGATCCGCCCTAGTAAGGGGTCGCATGATAAGCTGAAACCCATGCGAAAGAACTCCAAAAAGACGACAACATAACCCCTTGGGGGATTCCGGATATGGTTATCCGGCTTCACTACCCGAACATCTAATGGGAAACCCTCACAGAGCATTCGTAGCTCACTATCTGTAATGGTGGAAGAACAAGTGGCCAGATCCGTCTTGCGATCCTGCGACATCCTCCCACTCTGAGCATCTTCTTTCCACTCCCAAACTCTTTGTAGTCACTAGCTAGTGACACCAAGTCTTCTCTCTCTCAGCTACTATCACTAGATGATGATGACATAAATACAACACCTGAGAATAAAGGATCGTAAGTCACACGACGTTCGCACAATAATAAAGCGCGAACAAAATCAAAGGAAAAACCCGAGCACCCCTCGCAAAGGTGCCTCGCGATCACCGCGAGGCCCTGCGGTCACCGTGGGGCACCACCGGGTCGCAAAGGCTCTTTTTTTCCTAAGGTGAATCACGGGATTACCCCGGTTTCAAGGGCTATTTCTACCTACTATTCGCATATAAAAACCACGGCTATAGAACCAAGAATGGAGGGAGGAAGGAGGAACGTACCCATTCCAAGATTGTCTTTGGCCATGGCTATGCAAGTGAAAAACTCCTAGAGAGTGTTTTTGTTACAAGATGAGAAGTTACCACGAGTAAACTTATGAAAGAGAGGTGAAAGTGAAAAAATTCTCACCTACCCCTCACTTAAATAAAGGTAGGTGGAGAGACCTTGAAGGCTTCCACCCCATTACAAATTAAACCGAATCGTTCAACAGGTGTAGTATAGTTCTTACTCCCAGATTCAATATCCAATAGAATCCAGGAGTGGGGGGCATTATGATGTGCACCAAAATATACCTAAGGGCAATATGATAATTAGTGTACCCCCAAGCCGGGTTGGGTCTCCACCCATGGATGAGGATCTGTGGATAGCCCGCCGTACGAGCCCACTAAGGGCGGAAGACCCACCAAAGATAATTGGGCCTTATTATTAGTCTATTAGACCATAATATCAAGGAGACTAAACCTGATGGGTTATTAATTAAATTAGGCCCATGGCATGTAGCTGATAAGCTTGAGTTTTACGTGCTTTAGGGCCCGATAATTGGTTGGTTTATAGTCGATTATGAGTGATCTTTACCACTTGTGGCTTTGATTTGTGTGTTAAATGAGCACAGGGGTAAAATCATGACAATCGAGCGAAAAGGGCGTAAAAACATTATTTCGGCCACATTCTGCATGCAACGTACGTACGTGGAGATATCAACATTCGGGCTTGGCCACGTCATCAACGTACGTACGTGAGGCATGTAACGTTCGAACATTGGCCCAGTCAGCTCCCAGTCAACAAACTTAAGTAACGTCATCACGTTCGAACGTGAGCGGGGTAACGTACGAACGTGAGAGGCGGCTGGACGAATTTTGGCAAGTTTTTATTTCTAATTCAACTAGGAGACTTGGAGGATCCTCATCTATAAATACATCCCCTTCCAACATGATTAGGGTTCGAAAATTTCAGCTCTGGAAGAGAGTTGGAGCCAATAAACGAGCAAGACAAAGAGAACGACGATTCTACATCAATTCTTCAATTCATAATAGAGAGACTTTTAATTCTAGATTATTTGTCTATGAATAATTCTATATTTTTAGTTGTTTTTCCAATTATGAGTATGAACTAATTTACTTTAACTAAGGCCATGTGAATGCTAATTTTATGAGTTTATATATATGAATTGATTGTTCGTCTTAATTCTAGTATTGCTTTGTGTATTGATTTTGTGCGTTTATTCCAATCGTATGCCTGATCAACATATGCTTGCTAATTAGCCTAGTTTATGATTCAAGAGAATATAGATTAGGGTTCAGAGAAATCATCACATCATCCGAAAAACATGAGGAATTGCTCCTAGAGATAGGACTAGATTTCCGAGTGCAGTTAGCCGGATTAATCCGAGGAAATTCTAAAACGTGAATGCATGGTTAATGATTTGAGTCTCAGATAGAAATATTTAGAGAACCCTCACGTAGTCATAGGATTATTACAGCCAACAGATCGGGTAGTAATTAATTAAGATTTTTTCCACCAAAGCAATAGTAGTCTAATAATTCGAATAATCACTCATATATATTAACGAGTAATAACGGTTGAAGCATGTGCCTTAGTTGCTTTCTCACATAAGATTCTTAATCAATTTGTCAAGTATCGTTTTCCCTTTTTCATTGCCAATTAATCATCCTCTTTTAATTTAATTTTAATTGCTTTAAATTTTGTCAATCTAAAATACGAGTCTCTGTGGGTTCGACATCCCGGACTTAAAATCCAATTTTATTACTACACACGACCAATCCACTTGTTGTGCAAACACGTAAGGATTTTTCGTGTTAAGTTTTTGGCACCGTTGCCGGCGACATGTTTTATTTTAGTTTATAAGTTTATTGCAAGTTTTAGTTTACTTGCTTGTTATCTTTTTATTATTAATTTTATTTTCTAGCTCTGAATTCTTGTGATTTGCTTCGTTATTTAAACAGGGTGTCTTTGTGGTGAAGGACCTGAGCCTCCAGACAGGCTTTGGAAGAATTTGACCCCGAGATCGAATGAACATTCTGAGCAAACTTCAGGAATCGAGCTATGGCTGGAAATCTTCCTGACATCAAACTCCCAGAGAACAGGGAATGGTTTCAAAACCTGTATCAAGCTATGCAACCAGCACCTCCGGCACCACCTGCATCAGTTCACGGTAGCCAACCCCCTCGTGTACACACTACGCCGGGGCCTATTGTGTTCCCCAATTTTGCCACGCCGAACTTCCACATTCCATCTCACATGTTCAGCATGGTTCAGGCTGAACAATTTTATGGTGATCCGAAAGAGTCGCATCATGACCATCTGGAGCAATTCGAGAATGTGTTATCTACCATGCAATTCCACCCAAGAGATCTGGATGCCATCCGCCTCCGATTATTCCATTTTTCGCTTAAGGATAAAGGGACTTTGTGGTACAAGTCGTTGCCCCCACAATCCATTGAAACGTGGGAAGAGTTAGTCGAGGAGTTTCTCAACAGGTTCTTCCCTCCATCAAGGATTAACGAGCTAAGAAGCGAGATCAAGGGTTTTAACCAGAAACGGGATGAATTGTTAGCATCAGCATGGGCAAGATACAAGAGCCTGCTTCGAAAGTGCCCCGATCACAACTATTCAAGAGACGAGCGAGTGCTACACTTCTTTAATGGAGTTCGGTCTCGAATTCGTCACAGACTTAATGCAGGAGCCGATGGTGATCTTTTGGGTCTCGATAGCAGCACAGTGTGGGCTAAACTAGAGCAGATGGCATGGGAGGATGAACTGTACCCTGAAGATGATGATGAGTTTCCTCCATAATCCCGAAGGGTTGCTGTTGCTCAAGAGGTAGCACAAGATGTTGATATAGAGGTAGAGCCAGCCATTGGTGATGTGAACTATGTCGGAAATTCAACCAAGCCTCGATTGAGCTTCCACATACCCGAGAATTTTCCGAAAAGGCCAAATCCGGCACACAATGCACAACAAGGCATCTACCAAACACCAAGGCCTCCATTCAACAATACTCAACCTCAAAGGCCTGGAAATTTTAGACCACAAGGTCAAGCTCAGAGACCTCTTACTGTCAAAGAAAGATTGGAGGCTGCATCTCTTTCATTCCCGTCATAACACCCTGGAACGTCAACCGAAAAGGCCAAATCTGGACGAATTATTTGCGGAGCTTCGATTGATGTTCCAGGGTGTTATGACGGGAATGAAAGAGATGCAGCACCAATTTGCACGATTATCCACTGATACGGGTGGAAGAGCACCCGGGACACTACCGAGCTATATAGAGAAGAATCCAAAGGAACAATGTCAGGCCGTTACCCTCCGTAGTGGCAAAGAAGTGAAACATGCATCCCCCCAGCATCCAACGTCCGAACGTGAAGAGTCCAATGTTCGAACGTTGGACAATTTTGAAAAATCGGACACACTGTCTCCAACATTCGAACGTGACCATCCTGACATTCGGGCGTCGACCGGTCAACGTTCAAATGTTAGGAAGGACAACGTTCGAACGTCAGGGGCAGAAAGGGCCTCTTCTGAAACCTTATCTCCCTCTTCATCTACACCTATTGAAATACGTCTCCCTTTCCCCCTAGCACATAAAAAGCATAAAAAAGAAATGGATAAGAGTTTTCTTAGGATTTTAGAAATTCTTCGAGAAGTTCGCATTAACATTCCTTTTATTGATGCGATTTTGCAGATGCCCAACTACATCAAGTTCTTCAAGGATATTCTCTCAAATAAGCAGAAGTGGGAAGGAAATGGAACAGTGTGCTTGACTGAAGCATGCTCAGCAGTGGTATTGAACAAGTTGCCAAAGAAACTCAAGGATCCGGGAAGCCTCACAATCCCGTGTACCATTGGGCAACTTCATAAACCTTCTTTCATACTCGTTGTTTCGGAAATTGGGCTTGGGAAATCCGAAGCCAACCTCGATGAGTCTTCAACTTGCAGATCGATCTATCAAACAACCGAAGGAAATCATAAAGGATGTGATCGTGCAAGTCGACAAATTCTACTTTTCGGTGGATTTCGTGGTCCTAGAATTGGAAGAAGACATCGAAGTTCCTCTCATCCTAGGAAGACCTTTCCTAGCCACAGGTAAAGCTATGATCGATGTACCAAATGGTAAGCTGACTTTAAATGTGGGTGAAGAGAGAGTTACGTTTGATGTATTCAAGGTTTTAAAGCATGTAGGTGATGACGAGTCCTGTTTGCGAATAGATTCTTTTGATCCTTTGATTGTGGAGCCTTTTCAGGGAAATGTCTGCGATAATCCACTTGAGACATGCATAATGAAGTCGAAGGTTGCTGAGTCAGCTGATGAGGGACAACTGGCAGCTGTTCACAGTCTGGAGAGGCGTGCACAATGCGCCATCGTGAGGAAATTTGAGATGTTGGATAAGCCACTATCAAGCAAATCCAAACCATCCATTGAGGAGCCACCGATTCTTGATCTAAAAGCCTTACCTTCGCATCTTAAATATGTTTATCTAAGTGATAATGAAACTTTGCCTCTGATAATTTCTTTTTCTCTTACAGAGCAACAAGAAGCAAAGTTGCTGAAGGTACTGAAGGAGCACAAACGGGCCTTTTGATGGAAGATTGCTGACAATAGGGGAATTAGCCAGGCTATTTGCATGCACAAGATTCTGATGGAAGAGAACTTAAAGCCCACCATACAACCACAGTGGAGGTCTAATCCTCAAATTCAAGAAGTGGTGAAAAAAGAGGTAATCAAATTACTCGATGCTGGCATCATCTTTCCTATCTCTGATAGCCCGTGGGTAAGTCCAACTCAAGTAGTGCCAAAGAAGGGAGGTACGACAGTCGTTCTTAATGATAAAAATGAGTTAATCCCATCTAGAATTGTCACTGGTTTTAGGGTTCGCATCGATTATCGAAAATTGAATGAATATACCCGTAAAGACCACTTCCCCCTTCCCTTTGTCGATCAAATGTTAGAGAGATTAGCCGAGCATGAGTATTATTGTTTTTTGGATGGGTACTCCGGCTATAACCAAATTGCCATTGCACCTAAGGATCAAGAGAAAACCACTTTCACTTGTCCTTATGGCACTTTTGCTTATAGGAGGATGCCCTTCGGTTTATGTAATGCACCTGCTACTTTTCAAAGATGCATGATGGCTATATTTCATGACATGATCGAACAATTTATTGAAATCTTCATGGATGACTTTTCTGTATTTGGCTCTAGCTATGATAGATGTTTGCACAATCTAACCCTTGTGTTACAGAGTTGTAAGGAGACTGATCTACTCTTGAATTGGGAAAAGTGCCACTTTATGGTACAACAAGGCATTGTTTTGGGCCATAAGATATCCAAGAAAGGGATTGAGGTGGATAGAGCAAAAATGGAAGTAATAGCCAATCTTCCTCCACCCACCACGGTCAAAGCCGTGCGGAGCTTTCTGGGGCATGCCGTGTTTTACAGGCGTTTTATTTCTAACTTTTCCAAAATTGCTAAACCTCTGTCTAACTTGACCATGAAAGATGCAATATTTGACTTTAATGATGCATGCATGCAGGCCTTCCTCACTCTGAAGGAAAAGTTGATCTCGGCACCTGTGATGGCTGCCCCCGATTGGAGTTTGCGATTTGAGCTGATGTGCGATGCTAGCGACACTGCCATAGGAGCTGTACTTGGTCAAAGGAAGGGTAAAATCTTTCATACTATTTACTATGCTAGTCGTACCTTAAATGAAGCACAACTCAATTATGCTACGACTGAAAAAGAGCTTTTGGCTGTGATCTTTGCCTTTGACAAATTTCACTCATATCTTGTGCTTAACAAAGTAATAGTATACACTGATCACTCGGCTTTGAAATACTTGCTTGCTAAAAAAGATGCAAAACCTAGACTACTTAGGTGGATCTTACTACTACAAGAGTTTGACTTAGAAATAAAAGATAAAAAAGGATCTGAAAATGTAGTAGCTGACCATCTCTCTAGGCTGGAGTTAGTAGATAAGAAAGTGGATGAAACCCCATAAGAGATGAATTCCCTGATGAGCAACTTTTTGCTCTTTCTTCTGCTTCAATTCCTTGGTATGAAGATTATGCTAACTATATAGTTGCTGGAATTTTACCCCCTGATTTATCATACCACCAGAGAAAAACGTTTTTACACGATGTTAAGCAATACCTATGGGAAGAGCCATATTTATTTAAAATTGGTGTAGAAGGAATTATCAGGCGTTGTGTACCCGAGGAGGAAACGGCATCTGTCTTGGCCCATTGCCATGAAATGTTGATAGGAGGCCACCATGGCCCTTCTAAGACTGCTGCCAAGGTTCTGCAATCAGGTTTTTTCTGGCCTACTTTATTTAGAGATGCACATGCTTATGTCAAATCCTGTGATCGATGTCAAAGGGTAAGTAATATTTCTAGACGACATGAAATGCCTATGAATGCTGTGCTTGAATGTGAACTTTTTGATGTGTGGGGTATAGATTTTATGGGACCATTTCCCAGTTCCTATTCTAATAAGTACATTCTAGTTGTTGTTGATTATGTGTCCAAGTGGGTTGAAGCTGAGGCTTTGCAAACTAATGATTCTAGGGTTGTTCTTAGATTTCTTAAAAAATGGATTTTTACACGTTTTGGAACACCTAGAGCAATTATAAGTGATGGAAGCACACATTTTTGTAACAAGCAATTTGAAAATTTGTTGAGCAAATATGGTGTTAAACATAAAATCTCAACCCCTTATCACCCTCAAACTAGCGGGCAAGTCGAAGTGTCTAATAGGGAAACAAAAAGGATTTTAGAAAAAACGGTAAATAGCCATCGAACTGATTGGTCTCTGAAATTAGACGATGCAATGTGGGCCTACCGTACTTCTTTTAAAACCCCTATTGTCATGTCCCCATATCGTCTTGTGTTTGGAAAGGCTTGTCACTTACCTGTCGAACTTGAGCATCGTGCCTATTGGGCTATCAAATTTCTAAATTTTGATGCAAGTGTTGTAGGTAATAAGAGGCTACTTCAACTGAATGAGCTCGAGGAGTGGAGACATAAGGCATACGAGAATGCAAAACTGTACAAGGAACGGACTAAGAAGTGGCATGACAAGCATATTCTGCCACGGGAATTTGAGGAAGGAGAAATGGTTCTGATGTACAACTCTAGACTCAAACTTTTCCCAGGAAAACTCAAATCTCGTTGGTCGGGGCCATTTCGAGTCACACGAGTGTATTCGTCGGGGGCTGTGGAGCTTATTACGGATGACGGACAAGTATTCATGACCAATGGACATAGGCTGAAACATTACTCGGGGACCGACTGGATTGCAGACACATTGTCTGTCGAGTTCCAAGAGCCATCGACTTAGTCGTTTTTGAAAAGTCGAGCTATTGACTATAAACAAGCGCTTCATGGGAGGCAACCCATGTTTCTTGCTTTTATTGTTTTCATTTATTTTTTAGTTTGTTTTTGTTTTTATGTTTTAATTTTTCGTTTGTTGTTGTTTTGTTACAGGAAAATGGTCCAAGGGAGGTCAATTTTTCGGCTACTGCATGTCACGTACGTACGTTTGGGGGTCAACGTTCGTACGCTGCTGTTTTAAAATTTTTTGAGCTACTGTATCCAACGTTTGAACGTTGAGCATGTCACGTTTGAACGTTGGGATTTCGTCTTAAAAAAAAAAAAAGAGAAAACAAAAATTTTTTAAGTCAGATCTTTGAAGACCAATAGCTCGTCTTCATCTTCTCCCTTCATACCAGAACAAAACCCCCCAATTAATCCCTAAATCCCTAAATTCAAAATCCCTAAATCCTCCCCCTTCAATCTTCATCACCAACCACCACACCGCCGCTGTTCCACCGCCCCCCCACTGTCGATTTTAACACCCCTTAACTGAAATCCTTCTAACTCGGGTCTTCAACCACCGCCGTCTCACTTCCACCAAAACCAGAACGCCGCTGCACTTCTGTCACCACTGCGCGGGTTCAGCCCAAAGTTAGCCAACGTTGGCTAGCTGACGTTCGGACGTCAGGTTCAGAGCCTGAAATTTTTTTGAAATTTGACATTTCGACTCGGTAAGTGATTGGCTTGACTCCTCTTCGTCAATTCATTGATTTTGAAGCCATGTAGGCCTTGTGATATTTTCTGTTCGATTATTGATTGTTGGTGCGAATTGACGTTGTGAATAAGTTTGGGGGTCCGACTTTATTGTTGAAGTTTGAAGGGCTGTTTTGTGTATTTGGTGTTGTTGGGGTTTGTTGTTTGTGGGTTGTTGCTGTGACTACTGCCTTCCAGTTGTCGGTGGATTGTGTGTGCGGGTAGTTCTGTCGATTGTCAGTCGGGCTTAGTGTGGCCGTTAACATAGCTAGAACAAAAGGTAACAAGGCAGGCAAGGGGTCGTCAAAAGGGAAAGAGCCAGTGGTTGAACCTGAAATATTTGATAGTGAGGAGGAAGAAAATGTCGCCCTTGATCCTCGATTTGATGATTTGGAGGTTCAAGACATTTTTAGGAGGTTCGGTGTATGGGCGATACACAAGGAATGGCCCATATTGATTCAGATACCTACGGGAAAGGCCCTGCTTCGGTTCCACAAGTGGCAACCGTTCCTCGAGGAGCCCCACAAGATAAACCCGTTCTGGGTACAGGAATTCTATGTTTCAGCCGTCGTCTGTCAGAGAATTAAGCAACGCACGGGCGGCTATGGGGTTTCCTCTGCCACAACTGTACGGGGGCGAACTGTTGAATATGATGAGCATGCCATCCGAAAGTGCCTTGGTCTCGCACCTAGGCCACCTGTTTGTGCTTATAATGAGTTGGTACGGAACCACTACCGGGCTGTAGATTTGGCGGTTGTTCTTCAGGAATTGGCAAAGGAGGGTACCGTGTGGGTGAACAATACAATGTTTAAGGCCTCTAGACTTAAGAATGAAGCAAAATTTTGGTATGGATTTGTCCGACACTGTATCATTCCAAGCAATAATAAGTCTGAGGTGTCCAAAGATCGCGCTGTCCTTGTCTATGCCATATTGCAGCGGAAGGAGATTGACACTGTTCAGCTTATCTCGTCCGCTTTACAGACTCAGATTAAGCGTTTATGTGCAGAGTTATCCGGAGATAACTCCACTGCTCCATCCAAGAAGAAGACACCATTTATTTTCCCATCACTTATCAGCAGTCTGTGTGAGAGCGCTTCAATGGAACAATACCAGGGTGAAGAGTTGGATGCCCCGGGGATTCTTTTGGAGTTCACGGGGACGGTTCACAAGGCTCAGGGAAACAAGCGAGCTCGCCCTACTCCGACTCGTGGTGAGGGATCGAGTAGGCAGCCTCAGGGGCCGGTTCCCCCACAGTCAGCTTCAGAGGCCGCCATAGCACACGAGATGTCTCAGCTCCGGATAGACCAGTCAGTTACGATGGCTAACATGCAGATGCGAGCTCAGTACCAGAGGCAGTTGATGATTGCATCTGACATTTCAGCCGAGAGACCAGCTTTTGACTACCCTGCCGTTCCTGATTTTATTCCTCTCCCAACTGCGCCTGTTGACGAGCCGAGGTTTGACTCAGCTGTCTTGATGAGGGTGATGAGGATGGCGATGCTGATGATGATGCTGCTGCTGTTGCTATAGGGGATGATGTGGATATGCAGTGATGAGCTTCACCGTTTTGGGACCCTTTTAGCTATTTTCCTGTTTTTCTTTCATTTTCGTTTCAGTTTTTGTTTTATTTTTTTCTGCTTTTCTGTTATCTGGGTATGTACTAATTCGACTAATCCCTATATCTATCTATACTGCCTTTCTTATGTTTTTTGTCTTAGCCTGTGCCTATATGAAATTTGTCTACTTAGCTGAGCTAACGGAAAGTGTGAGTAGGAGAGTTCTGATGAGTGTTGAGCATTTTGATAGGATCGCCTCGATTTTAGGCTCAACCAACTAATCCTAGGTTTGCTTTTTAAGCTTTCCCGTTCTGTAAGTGCTTCTTTTACTCCTTTTCATGGTTTGAGTTTCATGTAACATTGAGGGCAATGTTAGGTTTAAGTTTGGGGATGTTAGGTAGTGCTTAGTATTTTCATGTTTTGTGCTTATAATGAGAAATTCAAGAAAAATCAGGCATGAAATTTTATTATTTTTTTTTAGTCCCCAATTGTTGCAATGAAACTGATTAACTTGAATTTGATGGCATAATGTCGTGACTTATGTTTGAATTTAATGGAAAATACACATATCTTTACTTTGCTCGTGGGACCCTAGATTAGAGTCGATTTTCCTTAGATGAATCACAAATGCACAATAAGTCGAGGGTAGAGGAGTTAAGTGGATAATCATTCTGAAACACTTAAGGAATTTCTCCCCGAAATATTAACTTAGATTTTTCTTAGGGTCATGAGTTGAGTAGTTGCTTCATATGCTTAATGAATAATGAATAAGGCTGATGAAAATTAGTATGACTATAAAGTCAGGCTAATATGTACTGGAGGTGAAAAGCTACATGCCTATAAACTGTACTATTAAGCTAATTTGAGCTAAGCTCAAGCCAATTAAAGTTGAAAGTGAATGAAAGGTCAAGTTTTATTTTGTGGCCTTTGGCACTCGAGTGATTAAATCCGTAAGGAGTGTCTGGACACTTAATGCCCTAAAACTATCTAGTTTGGGAGTCATTGATCTAAAGCTCGATACAGGGGTGACATAGAAAGCGTAAGGGAATAGAACATTGCACATGACCTAACCTTAATGAATTTAAATGGAATTTTCATGTGAGTTTAAAGTTTAAATGGTTTAAGTAATGAAATGTAAGTGGATATGATGTTTTCTATGAGGCTTGTGCTTTAGGATTGATCGAAGGTTAACAGATATGGGTGAAAATCTGAAATTTGGTAAGGGTGCCACTTGACTATAATGCCGTAGACTTACAATCACTACACCCTTTGGAGGTTTATTCGAGTCAAGGTGTAACATGAGCAAGTCATTGATATGTGTATACAATTTTTGAGCTTTAAAGGTCGATTTTATGCCATTGTTTTCTTGTTGATTAAGTTGATTTGTGTTGGTTGGGTGAGACTGAAATTTTGTTGGATTTTGTGGTATATCTTCTGCAAACCCTCACGAGACGAAACTCGACCTCTTTTGGAAAAATTGAGGTTTAACGGCTTGTTGCATACGCTAAATGCAATCGTGCTCTCTACGAAAGTGAGCTATCTTTTGTTTTTGTTTTATCCCTTGTCTTGGTGTTGTTTTAGTCGTAGTTTTCTTTTGTTTAATTGCTCGGGGACGATCAATGTTAAATTTGGGGGTGTTGATAAGCTTGAGTTTTACGTGTTTTAGGGCCCGATAATTGGTTGGTTTAGAGTCGATTATGAGTGATCTTTACCACTTGTGGCTTTGATTTGTGTGTTAAATGAGTACAGGGGTAAAATCATGACAATCGAGCGAAAAGGGCGAAAAAACATTATTTCGGCCACATTCTGCATGCAACGTACGTACGTGGAGATATCAACGTTCGGGCGTGGCCACATCATCAATGTACGTACGTGAGGCATGTAACGTTCGAACGTTGGCCCAGTCAGCTCCCAGTCAACCAACTTATGCCACGTCATCACGTTCGAACGTGATGGGGGTAACGTACGGACATGAGAGGCGGCTGGACGAATTTAGGCAAGTTTTTATTCCTAATTCAACTAGGAGACTTGGGGGATCCTTGATGAGTGCAATATTTATATATTTAATTCCCTTTATATTTAGCATTTTATTGTGATTATACACCCATTTGAACTAATCTTATCTTATTTTATGAATTGGGTAGGTTTTAAATTGAATTAATCATTTTCAATCAAATTGGGCAATTCGGCGCGACAATGGAATTACAATCCTATCTGGAGCTAAACACCTCTTGTGTTAGTGATTTTTATATGGTTAGAAATCGAATGAAAAGCTCCATAATTCATATGAAGAACACTAGACCGAATTAGGATGGGATAAGGCTCAAATACACTCAAGAACTCACAGCTGTTTCTGTTGTGGGCTGGACTGCACCACTTTGGTAGAAAATTCAAATCTGGCGGTACATGCATTGTATTTGGACAAAACCAGCTGAATTGGATAGCCAACATGCATATCTACAACTTTCTAAGAGGAGGCAAAGTCAAATTCGGACTGAAAATAGTCCAAATCAGTGTTCTAATTCCTGCATTAACATCTGGCGGCTAGAGAAGGCAACTTCAAAATGATCTCTAAGAGAAGACAACTTCAAATTGATTTCAAAGAGAAGACAACTTAGAATTTTTATGAAGGAAGCCTATTCTCTATAAATATAGCACATTCTTAGAGCTAGAGAAAGGAGAAGAGAGAAAAGAGAAGAGAGTTAAGAAAAATACTATATCAACTATTGTACTTTTATTAATGAATAGCCAATTTTCTCTTTCGATTCAAGGTAGTTCAATTTAATTCATATGTTGTGAGACACGGAGCTTCATGATCTATCTACGGGTTGATTATCTTTTGTTTCTTATTATTAATGTTCATGGTTGTGTAGATGATAATCTAAGATGCATATTAGTTGATTATCTATTACAATCTATTGCTAACAAATCTTCATAATCCGTAATTGTTATGCTTGATTTGTGCTCGTAGCAATTGAGTTTTCAAGATTTCGATCCCAGTTTTCATTGATTACTCGAGGGAAACATTAGTGTAAATTAAATAGTTGGCGCTTGCTTAAACTATTGTTTATCCTTAGTCGCTTCTAATTCATTATGCTATTATTGACATGATTAGGATTGCTTAATACCGATTCAGTTGATAATAAGAATTTAACCGGGTGCTGGGCTTTGGTTAATGATATAAGGAAGTCAATAAGGATCTAAATAGCTGGTTATTTAGGTTCTTGGCTAAGTAATCGAAGAATAGATAGTATTTTAGGTGTCTATGATCGACTTGAATTAAAGAACGAATTATCCTTGAATCGATATTTTACGTTTATTGAAATTCCTATTTAGTTCCTGTCGTTTTTAGTCATTGAATTCATCCAAACAACACCCCCCCCCCCCATTGAATATTATTTTGATCAACCAATCTCTAGGGTTCGACCTGGACTTACGAGTACTACAAATCCTTGTGAGAACAGTAAATTTTATTTTGGCACATTCGACACATACCAATCCTCATCTATAAATACATCCCCTTCCAACATGATTAGGGTTCGAAAATTTCAGCTTTGGAAGAGAGTTAGAGCCAAGAAACCAGCAAGACAAAGAGAACGACGATTCTACATCAATTCTTCAATTCGTAATAGGGAGACTTTTAATTCTAGATTATTTGTCTATGAATAATTCTATATTTTTAGTTGTTTTTCCAATTATGAGTATGAACTAATTTACTTTAACTAAGGCCATGTGAATGCCAATTTTATGAGTTTATATATATGAATTGATTGTTCGTCTTAATTCTAGTATTGCTTTGTGTATTGATTTTGTGCGTTTATTCCAATCGTATGCATGATCAACATATGCTTGCTAATTAGCCTAGTTTATGATTCGAGAGAATATAGATTAGGGTTTAGAGAAATTATCACATCATCCGAAAAACATGAGGAATCGCTCCTAGAGATAGGTATAGATTTCCGGGTGCAGTTAGCCGGATTAATCCGGGGAAATTCTAAAACGTGAATGCATGGCTAATGATTTGAGTCTCGGATAGAAATATTTAGAGAACCGTCACGTAGTCATAGGATTATTACAGCCGAGAGATCGGGTAGTAATTAATTAAGGTTTTTTCCACCAAAGCAATAGTAGTCTAATAATTCGAATAATCACTCATATATATTAACGAGTAATAACGGTTGAAGCATGTGCCTTAGTTGCTTTCTCACATAAGAATCTTAATCAATTTGTCAAGTATCGTTTTCACTTTTTCATTGTCAATTAATCATCCTCTTTTAATTTAATTTTAATTGCTTTAAATTTTGTCAATATAAAATACGAGTCTCTGTGGGTTCGACATCCCGGACTTAAAATCCAATTTTATTACTACACACGACCAGTCCACTTGCTGTGCAAACACGTAAGGATTTTTCGTGTCAGTAGCCCACTACCAGCTCCCTAGAAATACCTTAGAGGAGTAGGGAAATGCTCATTATCTACTCCCCCAGTAAAATTGCACTGGCTGTTGAAAGTAACCCCACAAAAGAACTACGAACTGACTAGATCTCATATTGCTTGGGTACGTAGGCATCTCAAAGTAACCTAGTGCAGTGTATAACTTAATACATATTTAATCTAGTTTGTCGTAAGTTGGATTTGTTCCCTTATTCCTGTTAGAGTGTATGCCCTCAAATGCCATAAAAAAGATAGATTTATAGGGCATTAACTTGTAACTAAACAATATCCTTTAATTATATATAAGGCATTATCTTGTTGTTTTCTTATAGGCGTTTGTAAGGTGTTAATAAACAACGTAAAATCCTTGTGTATAAGGCAAACCTTCTACTTCCTATGGGATAGGGAGAATGGCACTAGAAGGGTTTGATCCTTATTCTCTAAATAGGGTTCGCAAGTCTAAGAAAGTATTTGACTGGACATCAATACAGAACAAGGACTCGTATGATATAAGTTTTGACAGAGAAAGTGTCAGTCGAACACTATGGAAATGATAGTGGGAACTTATGTCATGGACATATAAGTTGGACTAATATGTTCGAACACGGCTCGCATCAGTTTCATCACATGAGTATTCACTCACTGAGAGTCAATGATGAAACTTGATAAGAGGCATTTTTACGTGTTTTTAAGCCCCTTTGCGTTTATGTCTTAGGTTCATTTATCGCTTGATTCTTGCCACATGTGCGTTTAATTCGTGCATTAAGTGATTTCAGGTCTTAAATGGATACAATCAAAGAACGGGATAAAAAAATGACGTATAAAACAAGTTTTGGCCAAATTGCTATGCACCCCTACGCCTAGGCGCCATTTTGCCCACGCCCGGGCGCCATATCTACACCACTTTCCACGTTCGAGTGCTTTTTCCGTATGTTTAGAGACCGAATTGGATGAAGTTTCCTTCTACAAAGTTGTAGAATTATGTGTTAGCTTCAAATGAGGACTTGAATCATCCAAATTGGAGTTTTGTGGAGAGAGTTATGAAGGAAATACAATTACTGCGCCAGACAGAGGCAAATACTCCCAACATTCTGATTTGGGCGCTCGAGCGCCATAATTCCCGCGCCTAGGCATGGCCACATCCGAGATTTGATTCCTTTCAGCCAAAAGATCATCATTTGATGGGGGAATGGAACATTTAAAGCCAAGAGGTCATCACATGTATGGGAGGGATGTCAGAAGTATGTTTCTTACTAGATCTACTTTAGGGAATTTTATACTATTCACTTTAAGAGTAGTGGAGGACACACTAGGGGGGACATACACATGAGGAGCTGATTGGTGGTGGTCTTCTTAAGGATATTTTAGCACAATTGACCGAGACATCTTGGAGGAGGAGAGAGAGAGAGGCATTTTTTGCCATCACTTTTCACTCATCATCATAATTCATCACCATTTTCTTCATCACTTTTGGAGGGGAACAAAGAGAGAGGAGCTAAGGATTGAAGATCAAGAGAGCAAAGATCCATCATCAATCAATTGAGGGAGTTTTAATTATTTGCATTTACATGTTTATTTCCATGAGTATGTATATGTTTGTATTAGATTTTCTTAAGGCTTTGATGAGAGGCTAATATTGTAGAACTAAGGCCATGTGAAGGCCAAATTTATGAATCAATATATGTGAAGTTGCTCTTTGTATTAATTCTCCTATTGCTTTGTGTGTTAATTCTATGCTTTTATTCCAATCATGTGTTTGATCACCATATGCTTGCTATCTTGCCTAATCTAGTTGTTCGAGAGAAAATAGATTAGGGTGCAAGAGAATTAACACATCATCCGAAACAAATGAGGGATTGCCCTAGAAATAGGTAAAGATTCCCGGGTGTTGTTAGCCGGATTCGTTCGGGGAAGCTCTAGAACGTTAATGCGTGATTTTTGATTAGATTCTCGGATAGACATATTTAGAGAACCGTCAATTAATCATAGGATTATTATGTGCCGAGACATCGGGTAATAGTTAATTTAGGAGTTTCCACCAAAGCAATAGGAGTCTAATAATTCGAAGAGTAGCTCATATATATTGACGAGTAGATTCGGTTGTAGCATGTGCCTTAGTCATTTTATCATACGTGAGATTAAATCTATAGTACGTTTCTCTTTGGTTCTTCGTTTGTTTAATATTTTTCTTGCATTTTACTTTAATTGTCTTATCTTTTATCGAAAATCATGAACTAGAATTCAAGTCCTTGTGGTTCGACAACCCGGACTTTTTGTCCACTTATTACTACACACGTCTAGTGCACTTGCTATCATAGCACGTTAGCTTTTAGCGTGTCAAGTTTTTGGCGCCGTTGCCGGGGACTTGTTTATTTTAGTTTTTTATTTTCGTTTACATTTTTTATAATTCTTAGTTTTCGTTCATTTCTTGATTTTCTTTTATTTTCGTGATTAGTCTAATTTTGTTCTTATATTTAATTGTTAGGTTCTTGAGGTGCATGACCCGCTCCTCAAACAAGCCTCTATACGAGTTGGAGCCCGAAATTGAACGAGTTCTTAGGACTAGTAGGCGAGCAAGAGAAATGGCCAATAATCTCAACCAAAACCCAAATGGAAATTTCCCGGACATGAACTCACCGGAAACTAGGGAGTGGTTACAAGGTGTTCTACAAGCCATGCAAGCGGTACCTCCTCCACAACTCCCGTCGGTTCGGGGTAGCTTACCACCTAGGGTCCATACCATTCCGGGGCCCGTAGTCGTGCCTAATTTCTTCACACCAAACTACCACATTCCGGCTCACATTTTTACTATGGTGCAAGGAGATCCTTTCTATGGAGAACCGCACGAATCACCACACGCTCATTTGGAAACCATAGATGAGGCTCTTGTGACCATTCAATATCACCCACGTGATCTTGATGCGATTCGTCTAAGAGTCTTCCATTTCTCATTGAAGGATAGGGCGACAACATGGTACAAATCCTTACCTCCACAATCTATTACAACATGGAGTGAGTTGGTCGATGCCTTTTTAAATAAATTCTTTCCACCCTCAAAAATCAATGAGCTACGGAGTAATATAAAAGGGTTTAGGCAAAGGAGCAATGAATCTTTAGCCGAGGCTTGGGCTAGATATAAGGGCATGCTCCGTAAATGTCCCGATCATAATTTTGGGTTGAATGAACAAGTACTCCATTTCTATGATGGGGTTAGGTCACGTATTCGACATAGACTCAACGCGGGTGCGGGAGGAGATCTCCTTGGGTTAGACTGTCAAAGTGTATGGGACAAAGTCGAACAGTTGGCCCGAGAAGACGAGCTTTACCCCGACGATGAAGAGGCCTCATCCTCTAAAAAGGTTGCTTGTATTGAGGAAGTAGTTGAGGAAGTAGTAGTCTTGGAACCAGAGGTTGGCAATGTTAATTATGTGGGGAATCAAAATAAACCTCGGGTGAACTTTCATATACCCGAGAATTTTCCAAAAAGGCCCAACCCCGCACAGAACGCACAACCAGGGATTTATCAACCGGGGATCTATCAAGCTCCACGACCACCCTTCAATAACCCACCCCCGAGGCAAGGCAATTTCAATGGACAAGGTCAAGGTCAAGTGCAAATGCGACCTCCCACAATCGATGAGAAACTGGATGCTCACATGAAAAAGTCCGATACATCTTTTAACGAACTTCGGAGTATGATAAAGGATATGTGTATGGAGATGAAGGATTTGTGAACACAAGTAGGGCAACTTTCTAATGCGGTTAACGGTAGAGCCCCAGGGACTCTCCCAAGCGACACGGAAAAGAACCCGAAGGCCCAATGCAATGCCATAGCCTTGAGAAGTGGCAAACAATTGGAGAATGACACTGCCAGTACATCCGCGCCCAAGCGCCCAGACATGCACGCCCAGGCGCCTGATCTAACCTGTTCTGGACAAAACTCTCTGCATCCCGCGCCCGAGCGCCCCGACCTGCACGCCCAGGCGCCTACAGATACGCGCCTAGGCGCCAATATACGCGCCCAGGCGCCACCCACAAACCTGCCAGATGCAAACTCTCTGCATCCCGCGCCCGAGCGCCCAGAACTGCACGCCCAGGCGCCAACAGATCCGCGCCTAGGCGCCGATATACGCGCCCAGGCGCCGCCCACTGTTTCTGTGGGTTTTCATCCGTCTAATCCAACGCTTTCTCCCCCTATCGAAGTTCGTCTCCCCTTCCCAAATGCTCACAAAAAGAAGAAAAAGGAGATGGATCCGAGCTTTCTTCGAATTTTGGCAATCCTTCGGGAAGTGAGAATTAATATTCCGTTTATTGACGCCATTCTCCAAATGCCGAATTATGTGAAGTTCTTCAAGGACATACTCTCCAACAAGCAGAAGTGGGAAGAGAATGAGACGGTGTGCCTCACGGAAGAATGCTCCGCCGTATTACTCAATAAATTGCCAACTAAGCTCCAAGATCCCGGGAGTCTCACAATCCCATGCACAATTGGATCCCTATCATTCAAGAAGGTGTTATGTGACTCGGGGGCCAGCATCAATCTTCTTCCATACTCACTGTTTAAAAAGCTAGGCCTTGGAAATCCCAAGCCGACCTCAATGAGCCTTCAACTAGCCGACCGATCGATCAAGAGGCCCAAGGGGATAATCGAAGACGTTATTGTCCAAGTCGACAAGTTTTATTTTCCCGTTGATTTCGTAGTACTCGACATGGAAGAAGATGTGGAGGTACCATTAATCCTAGGGAGACCATTCCTAGCCACGGGTAAGGCGGTAATTGACATTGCTAATGGTAAGCTTACCTTGAATGTGGGCGATGACAAAGTTACCTTTGATGTTTACAAAGTCCTTAAACATCCTATTGATCATGACTCGTGTTATCGAATTGATACATTTGACCATTTGATTGTTGAGTATTTACAGGACAATACAATTGAAAATTCTCTCGAACAGAATCTTATGAAATCCATGCAAGTGGACTCGGAGAAAGATGATCTAGTGGAAAAGGTTCTAAGCTTGGAGTACAAATCTTCCTCTCATTCGGGAGGATTCATCAAAATTGATAGATCATTGTCAGGATCACCTCGCCCATCTATTGAAGAACCCCCCTTTCTCGAACTCAAACCCCTCCCCTCCCACCTTAAATATGTGTACTTGAACGATGACGAAACACTCCCATTGATCATTTCCTCATCTCTTTCAGGATCACAAGAAGAGCAATTAATGACGGTGTTGAGATCTCACAAAAGGGCTTTTGGGTGGAAACTTGCGGACATCTAAGGCATTAGTCCAGCGATATGTATGCACAAAACACTTATGGAGGACTCCACCAAGCCTACACGCCAACCCCAAAGGAGATCAAACCCACAAATCCAAGAGGTAGTAAAGAAGGAAGTGATTAAACTGCTCGACTCAGGTATAATCTATCCTATTTCTGATAGTGCGTGGGTGAGCCCTACCCAAGTGGTGCCTAAGAAAGGGGGGATAACGGTAATTGAGAATGCGAATAATGAGCTTATCCCAACTCGTATAATTAGTGGGTGGCGTGTATGTATAGATTACCGTAAGTTGAATGATGCCACACGTAAGGATCATTTCACCCTCCCCTTTATTGACCAAATGCTTGAACGATTAGCCGGGCATGATTTCTATTGTTTTCTAGATGGTTACTCCGGCTATAATCAAATTGCCATAGATCCTGAGGACCAAGAGAAAACCACTTTCACTTGTCCTTATGGCACATTTGCTTATAGAAGGATGCCATTTGGCTTGTGTAATGCCCCGGCCACTTTTCAAAGATGCATGATGGCTATTTTTCATGATATGGTTGAAGATTTCCTTGAAATTTTTATGGATGACTTTTCTGTTTTCGGAACAACTTTTGATATCTGTCTTGCTCATCTAAATGTTGTGCTTAAACGTTGTGAAGAAACCAACCTTGTTTTGAATTGGGAAAAATGCCATTTAATGGTCCAGGAGGGGATTGTACTTGGACACAAGATCTCTCAAAAAGGGATCGAAGTGGACCAAGCCAAGATTGAGGTCATTGAAAAACTTCCCCCGCCCACATCGGTAAAAGCTGTTAGGAGTTTTCTCGGGCATGCTGGTTTCTATAGGCGATTCATCTTGAATTTCTCTAAAATTGCGAAACCGTTGTCTAATTTGCTTGTTAAAGATGCACCTTTTGATTTCAATTCTTCTTGTATGCAGGCCTTTCTTGATTTGAAGGAACGCTTAGTTTCCGCCCCTATCATGTCATCCCCCGATTGGAGCTTACCATTCGAATTGATGTGTGATGCGAGTGACACCGCGGTTGGAGCGGTCCTTGGCCAAAGGAAGGAAAAGGTATTTCGAACCATTTACTATGCTAGTAAAACTCTTAACGATGCACAATTGAATTATGCCACCACGAAAAAAGAATTACTCGCCATAGTCTTTGCATTCGATAAATTCCACTCTTACCTCGTGCTAAACAAAGTGATAGTTTACACCGATCATTCGGCTTTAAAATATTTGCTTGCCAAGAAAGATGCTAAACCAAGACTCCTTAGGTGGATTTTGTTACTCCAAGAATTTGATTTAGAGATAAAAGACAAGAAAGGCACCGAAAATGTAGTAGCCGACCACCTCTCACGATTAGAGCTAGTGAATGATCAGTTAGATGAGACACCAATTCGTGAGGAATTCCCAGATGAACACCTCCTTGCTATTTCTGAAAAAATCTCACCTTGGTATGCTAACTTTGCCAATTACATTGTTACGGGCCGTCTTCCCCCGGATATCACTTTTCATCTAAAGAAGAAATTTCTATCTGATGTAAAGCAATATCTTTGGGACGAACCCTTTTTATTCAAAGTTTGTGCAGATGGTTTAATTCGACGTTGCATACCCGAAACGGACGTGCATGCTATCCTATCTCATTGTCATGATATGGCGGTAGGTGGCCATTTTGGGCCTTCCAAAACGGTAGCTAAGATCCTCCAATCAGGTTTCTTCTGGCCTACTCTTGTTAAAGATGCACATCATTATGTCAAATCTTGTGATCGCTGTCAACGAATGGGGAACATCTCTAAACATCATGAAACGCCCTTAAATAGCATGTTAGAATGTGAGTTGTTTGATGTATGGGGTGTGGATTTCATGGGCCCTTTTCCCAGTTCTTGTTCAAATAAATATATCCTTGTTGCGGTAGACTATGTCTCCAAATGGGTGGAAGCCGTGGCCTTACCTACTAATGATGCTCGGGTTGTCACTCGTTTTCTGAAGAAGCATATTTTTACTCGATTTGGAACTCCCCGAGCCATCATTAGTGACGGGGGCACCCACTTCTGCAACAGGCAGTTTGAACTTTTATTGACCAAGTACGGGGTGAAGCATAAAATTTTGACCCCATACCACCCACAAACTAGTGGCCAAGTGGAGGTCTCGAATAGGGAGATTAAGCGTATTTTAGAAAAAACTGTCAACGCATCAAGAAAGGATTGGTCCCTTAAATTGGATGATGCTCTTTGGGCTTATCGGACCGCCTATAAAACCCCAATTGGCATGTCCCCGTATCGTCTTGTTTTTGGCAAAACATGTCACTTGCCCGTTGAACTCGAGCATCGTGCTTATTGGGCCATTAAGTTTCTAAATTTTGACTCTCAAAGTGTAGGTACACAACGTTTGCTACAACTCAACGAGCTCGAAGAATGGCGTCATCTTGCCTATGAGAACGCAAAACTCTATAAGGAGCGGACCAAAATGTGGCATGACAAACATATTCTCCCCCGGGAATTCCACAAGGGAGAGCGGGTGTTGCTATACAACTCTCGACTCCGACTCTTCCCCGGGAAGCTTAAGTCTCGATGGTCGGGCCCATTTTTGATTTCTCAGGTCTATCCATCCGGCGCCGTTGAGCTTACAACAGATAAAGGACATACTTTCTTGGTCAACGCTCAACGTCTAAAACCTTACTTAGGGATGGATGGACCAAGAGACAAAGAGTCCTTCATCCTCGCGGACCCTTCGTGATTCTTCGCTTTCAGTCGAGCTAATGACTCTAAACTAGCGCTTCTTGGGAGGCAACTCATGTTTTATTTCCGTTTCCTTTTCTTTTTCCCTTATTATTCTGTTTGTTGCTTTATTTTCTAACCTTACATCTTTGTTAGTTTGTGTTTTAAGTGTTTTGTCTCTTCCCTTTTGAAACAGGAAATGAAATTCTTTACAAAACTATTCCGAAAGGGGCGCCCAAGCGCCGAGAAATCAGGCGCCTAGGCGCCCGATTCTGAAAGGGGCGCCCAAGCGCCGAGAAATCAGGCGCCTAGGCGCCCGATTCTGAAAAGGGCGCCCAAGCGCCGAGAAATCAGGCGCCTAGGCGCCCGATTCTGAAAGGGGCGCCCAAGCGCCGAACAACGCCCGCCTAGGCGCGGGCATTACCACTCAAAAGAATCCAGGTACGCTGTGTCGCGCGCCTAAGCGCCCGATTCTGATTTAAACACATATGTGGGTCAAAACGGTCAAAATTCTCCCAAAATCTTCACAACTCCTCTCCCACGCGATTTCCGGCGACTCTCTCACCATTTCCGGCCATTTCCACCGTATTTCACCGCCACTTTCCATCAACATAATTCGTTGCACAAGAGGCTCTTCTTTCACATCGACTCGGTGCGAAAATTTTGGGGATAAAAGGTGAGTTTTGGCTTTACCCTTCTTCCATTTCCGATTCATAGCCGACGAGTAGGTGCCTTGCGTTATATTTTGAGGATTAATTGGGGCATTGTCCGATTGTAGATTGATTTTTTGTGGTTATTGCATTTGAGGGCTTTTATTGGATTTGTGGGTTGTAATCAAAAATTGGGGGTTGTTGTTGTTGAATTGGATGGTCTATTGTTGCTAAATCCGTGGGTTGAAATTGAATTTGTGGGTTGTTGTTGTTGAAATTGGATGCTATTTTGTTGATTAAATTGTGGATTATTGCTTATCGGTTCAATCCGTGGATTGTTGCTAGAGTGTGGGTTGCTCTCTGATTTTGGTGTGTTGTTGGACGTTGATGATTGTTGTATTTGGTTGGTTGCATTTGGGTTGATTTGAGTAGTTGTGAAGTTGATAATTGTTGTTGCAAATGACGAGAACTACCAACAGACCATCCAAGGGTAAGAAAAAAATGGGTGAGGGTTCCTCTAATGAGCCCGAGACTCCCGATAATACCCATTTTGAAAACCCCCATGTCCAAATTATGTGTCAGAGTTTGAGCACCCCCCGCACCCTTATTAAGGAGCACTATTTAACCACCCGGGGACAGCCATCTGTGCACGAATTGATACAGTTTCATCGCTTACAGTTTTTCTGTCAAAAGCCTGAGGCCATTCATCTTCCTTGGGTTCTGGAATTCTTCAGCTCCGGGGTTTATGATGAGATTGAGACACGAGGATGGCTGGGAACTACCCTTTTGGTCCGGGGCAAACATGTCACTTATGAGTTGAGACAGATTAGGGAGAGCATAGGCACCCCGACCCCTCAGACATGCGAGTTCACCACTCTTTACAATGCAGGGCGCCTCCGAGTTAGCCTATCGGATATTTTGCAGGTTATTGGCCGAGAAGGGTGGGAATGGGTACCCGGAGAAGCTCATGTCCCCCGTAGGGCTCTATTACCCGAGGCTGCTTTCTTGTGAGGTAGGACTCGAGGAGATTATTGGTTATCCTTTCCTGAAAAAGCTCAACACTAAAAGGATCGAAAGCATCAATGCGTAAAGATAATGTAGAATCAATTGGATGCTTAAAAACCTCATAGTTATCAGAAATAACCATGTCATCTCCTATACTATAGGACAACTTACTATCATGGGCACAAATTGCCTCCACACCCGTGGAGATGGGGCCGGTTATCGCTGGGGAAGGAATAAGAGTGGATTTCTCGTAACTTGGAGATTCTACCTCGGATGCTTGAATGTTAAGTGTGCAACACTGAGGCGATGACACCTTAATAGAAATCCTCTCATTTTTCATTTCCTCAATGATCATTAGAGCCTCCTTAATTGGTCCTTCATACAAAGCATCAATGGCTTTGTGTACCAATTTCATATTTTCCGGCTGATCCAAATCATCTAGTGTGAGTTGTAAGTCGTATAGGAGTTGTCGAACCCATTCTCGTTCCTCCAGAGTTGGAGATAAACAATATCCCTCCTGTATGGGGAAGAAATTCAGTGATAGACTATCCCGGACAGATGGGAGTGGTTGAAAAGGAGGTGGTTGCATAGCTTGGAAAGTGCCTTGTAACCACTCCCAATTCTCCGGTAAATTCATATTCGAGAAACTTGCATTGGATTCGGTTGATAGATATTGTCCTCCATCTCTCAAACTCATCTACTACCCCGGAGCACATGTTCAAAATAAAAATAACAAAATCAAGTAAAGGCTCATTTGAGGAGCGGGTCATGCACCACAAATCGAACCTATCAATTAAGCACAAGGAACAAAATTAGACTAGTACGAAAATAAAAGGAAAGCAAGAAAATAAACAACAAACTAGAAATTATGAAAAAATGTAAACGAAAATCAAAAACTAAAATGAACAAGTCCCCGGCAACGGCGCCAAAAACTTGACACGCTAAAAGCTAACGTGCTATGATAGCAAGTGCACTAGACGTGTGTAGTAATAAGTGGACAAAAAGTCCGGGTTGTCGAACCACAAGGACTTGAATTCTAGTTCATGATTTTCGATAAAAGATAAGACAATTAAAGTAAAGTGCAAGAAAAAGATTAAGCAATTAACGAACCAAAGAGAAACGTACTATAGATTTAATCTCACGTATGATAAAATGACTAAGGCACATGCTACAACCGAATCTACTCGTCAATATATATGAGCTACTCTTCGAATTATTAGACTCCTATTGCTTTGGTGGAAACTCCTAAATTAACTATTACCCGATGTCTCGGCACATAATAATCCTATGATTAATTGACGGTTCTCTAAATATGTCTATCCGAGAATCTAATCAAAATCACGCATTAACGTTCTAGAGCTTCCCCGAACGAATCCGGCTAACAACACCCGGGAATCTTTACCTATTTCTAGGGCAATCCCTCATTTGTTTCGGATGATGTGTTAATTCTCTTGCACCCTAATCTATTTTCTCTCGAACAACTAGATTAGGCAAGATAGCAAGCATATGGTGATCAAACACATGATTGGAATAAAAGCATAGAATTAACACACAAAGCAATAGGAGAATTAATACAAAGAGCAACTTCACATATATTGATTCATAAATTTGGCCTTCACATGGCCTTAGTTCTACAATATTAGCCTCTCATCAAAGCCTTAAGAAAATCTAATACAAACATATACATACTCATGGAAATAAACATGTAAATGCAAATAATTAAAACTCCCTCAATTGATTGATGATGGATCTTTGCTCTTGATCTTCAATCCTTAGCTCTTCTCTCTTTGTTCCCCTCCAAAAGTGATGAAGAAAATGGTGATGAATGATGATGAGTGAAAAGTGATGGATAAAATGCCTCTCTCTCTCTCCCTCCTCAAGATGTCATCGGTCAAATTGTGCTAAAAAATCCTTAAGAAGACCACCACCAATCAGCTCCTCATGTGTATGTCCCCCCTAGTGTGTCCTCCACTACTCCTAAAGTGAGTAGTATAAAATTCCCTAAAGTAGATCTAGTAAGAAACATACTTATGACATCCCTCCCATACATGTGATGACCTCTTGGCTTTAAATGTTCCATTCCCCCATCAAATGATGATCTTTTGGCTGAAAGGAATCAAATCTCGGATGTGGCCACGCCTAGGCGCGGGAATTATGGCGCTCGGGCGTCCAAATCAGAATGTTGGGAGTATTTGCCTCTGTCTGGCGCAGTAATTGTATTTCCTTCATAACGCTCTCCACAAAACTCCGATTTGGATGATTCAAGTCCTCATTTGAAGCTAACACATAGTTCTACAACTTTGTAGAAGGAAACTTCATCCAATTTGGTCTCTAAAAATAAGAAAATATCGCTCGAACGTGGAAACTGGTGCAGATACGGCGCCCAGGCGTGGACAGAACGGCGCCTAGGCGCGGAAAGCAGAATGTTGACGTTATTTGCATCTTTTCCGGCGCCTAGGCGTGGTAATACTGGCGCCTGGGCGCCGTATCTGCACCAGTTTCCACGTTCGAGCGATATTTTCTTATTTTTAGAGACCAAATTGGATGAAGTTTCCTTCTACAAAGTTGTAGAACTATGTGTTAGCTTCAAATGAGGACTTGAATCATCCAAATCGGAGTTTTGTGGAGAGCGTTATGAAGGAAATACAATTACTGCACCAGACAGAGGCAAATACTCCCAACATTCTGATTTGGACGCCCGAGCGCCATAATTCCCGCGCCTAGGCGTGGCCACATCCGAGATTTGATTCCTTTCAGCCAAAAGATCATCATTTGATGGGGGAATGGAACATTTAAAGCCAAGAGGTCATCACATGTATGGGAGGGATGTCATAAGTATGTTTCTTACTAGATCTACTTTAGGAAATTTTATACTACTCACTTTAAGAGTAGTGGAGGACACACTAGGGGGGACATACACATGAGGAGCTGATTTGTGGTGGTCTTTTTAAGGATTTTTTAGCACAATTGACCGATGACATCTTGAGGAGGGAGAGAGAGAGAGGCATTTTATCCATCACTTTTCACTCATCATCATTCATCACCATTTTCTTCATCACTTTTGGAGGGGAACAAAGAGAGAGGAGCTAAGGATTGAAGATCAAGAGAGCAAAGATCCATCATCAATCAATTGAGGGAGTTTTAATTATTTGCATTTACATGTTTATTTCCATGAGTATGTATATGTTTGTATTAGATTTTCTTAAGGCTTTGATGAGAGGCTAATATTGTAGAACTAAGGCCATGTGAAGGCCAAATTTATGAATCAATATATGTGAAGTTGCTCTTTGTATTAATTCTCCTATTGCTTTGTGTGTTAATTCTATGCTTTTATTCCAATCATGTGTTTGATCACCATATGCTTGCTATCTTGCCTAATCTAGTTGTTCGAGAGAAAATAGATTAGGGTGCAAGAGAATTAACACATCATCCGAAACAAATGAGGGATTGCCCTAGAAATAGGTAAAGATTCCCGGGTGTTGTTAGCCGGATTCGTTCGGGGAAGCTCTAGAACGTTAATGCTTGATTTTTGATTAGATTCTCGGATAGACATATTTAGAGAACCGTCAATTAATCATAGGATTATTATGTGCCGAGACATCGGGTAATAGTTAATTTAGGAGTTTCCACCAAAGCAATAGGAGTCTAATAATTCGAAGAGTAGCTCATATATATTGACGAGTAGATTCGGTTGTAGCATGTGCCTTAGTCATTTTATCATACGTGAGATTAAATCTATAGTACGTTTCTCTTTGGTTCGTTAATTGCTTAATCTTTTTCTTGCACTTTACTTTAATTGTCTTATCTTTTATCGAAAATCATGAACTAGAATTCAAGTCCTTGTGGTTCGACAACCCGGACTTTTTGTCCACTTATTACTACACACGTCTAGTGCACTTGCTATCATAGCACGTTAGCTTTTAGCGTGTCAACGGGTGTCATAGAAAGCCTAAGAGGATCAAACATTGCACATGGTCTAGCCTCTAATGTTTCGAGTTGAAAGTGCATAAGATAAATCCGAAAGTGGAATGAAGTGATGAATTTTTAAGTGGCTATGAAGTTGTATTCAATTCTCGTACCATGTGAATAATCAAAAGTTGATAAATATGGGGTTAATGTTTGAAGAGTGGTAAGAATGCCACTTGACTATAATACTTGAGATTTATTACACTACACCCTTAGGATGATCTTTTCAATGTTAAGGCGTAACATGAGCAAATGTGTGATGTGTATATATTTGTAATATGAGCTTAAACAGATGAATTCATACCATTGTGTGCTATTAATCATTGTAATTTACGTTGAGTGATCGTGGTTGAAAATCTTTCGATTTTGTGGGTATATCGTCTGCAAACCCTCACGAGACTATAACTCGTCCTTTGAGGTAACTAAAAGGTTCAAAGGCTTGTTGCATTCGCTAAATGCAACCGTTTACTCCACGAAAGTGAGTTAGGTAGTTTTCTTTTTGTTTCTCTCTTTGATTGATGATGTTTCCTTATCTTAAAACTCTTATTGCTCGAGGACGATCAATTGATAAGTGTGGGGGTGTTGATAAGAGGCATTTTTACGTGTTTTTAAGCCCCTTTGCGTTTATGTCTTAGGTTCATTTATCGCTTGATTCTTGCCACATGTGCGTTTAATTCGTGCATTAAGTGATTTCAGGTCTTAAATGGATACAATCAAAGAACGGGATAAAAAAATGACGTATAAAACAAGTTTTGGCCAAATTGCTATGCACCCCTACGCCTAGGCGCCATTTTGCCCACGTCCGGGCGCCATATCTACACCACTTTCCACGTTCGAGCGCTTTTTCCGTATGTTTAGAGACCGAATTGGATGAAGTTTCCTTCTACAAAGTTGTAGAACTATGTGTTAGCTTCAAATGAGGACTTGAATCATCCAAATTGGAGTTTTGTGGAGAGAGTTATGAAGGAAATACAATTACTGCGCCAGACAGAGGCAAATACTCCCAACATTCTGATTTGGGCGCCCGAGCGCCATAATTCCCGCGCCTAGGCGTGGCCACATCCGAGATTTGATTCCTTTCAGCCAAAAGATCATCATTTGATGGGGGAATGGAACATTTAAAGCCAAGAGGTCATCACATGTATGGGAGGGATGTCATAAGTATGTTTCTTACTAGATCTACTTTAGGGAATTTTATACTACTCACTTTAAGAGTAGTGGAGGACACACTAGGGGGGACATACACATGAGGAGCTGATTGGTGGTGGTCTTCTTAAGGATATTTTAGCACAATTGACCGAGACATCTTGGAGGAGGAGAGAGAGAGAGGCATTTTTTGCCATCACTTTTCACTCATCATCATCATTCATCACCATTTTCTTCATCACTTTTGGAGGGGAACAAAGAGAGAGGAGCTAAGGATTGAAGATCAAGAGAGCAAAGATCCATCATCAATCAATTGAGGGAGTTTTAATTATTTGCATTTACATGTTTATTTCCATGAGTATGTATATGTTTGTATTAGATTTTCTTAAGGCTTTGATGAGAGGCTAATATTGTAGAACTAAGGCCATGTGAAGGCCAAATTTATGAATCAATATATGTGAAGTTGCTCTTTGTATTAATTCTCCTATTGCTTTGTGTGTTAATTCTATGCTTTTATTCCAATCATGTGTTTGATCACCATATGCTTGCTATCTTGCCTAATCTAGTTGTTCGAGAGAAAATAGATTAGGGTGCAAGAGAATTAACACATCATCCGAAACAAATGAGGGATTGCCCTAGAAATAGGTAAAGATTCCCGGGTGTTGTTAGCCGGATTCGTTCGGGGAAGCTCTAGAACGTTAATGCGTGATTTTTGATTAGATTCTCGGATAGACATATTTAGAGAACCGTCAATTAATCATAGGATTATTATGTGCCGAGACATCGGGTAATAGTTAATTTAGGAGTTTCCACCAAAGCAGTAGGAGTCTAATAATTCGAAGAGTAGCTCATATATATTGACGAGTAGATTCGGTTGTAGCATGTGCCTTAGTCATTTTATCATACGTGAGATTAAATCTATAGTACGTTTCTCTTTGGTTCTTCGTTTGTTTAATCTTTTTCTTGCACTTTACTTTAATTGTCTTATCTTTTATCGAAAATCATGAACTAGAATTCAAGTCCTTGTGGTTCGACAACCCGGATTTTTTGTCCACTTATTACTACACACGTCTAGTGCACTTGCTATCATAGCACGTTAGCTTTTAGCGTGTCAAAACTGATAAGTTGTGATAGGTACTCGTGAACTTTAGACCTGAGGAGTCGAGTTGAAGATGTACTTGTGACATCAAGTCTGTCATTAGAGTAGTTAGATCCAAATCACCCTTTGGTGGGATCGACCTCAAAGTGCGACTTGATGGGCAAGTAGCATTGTTAACTGATTAGCAAAATGAGATTTATTCTCTCATAAGTGAATGAGCTACGTATCCTATGCAGTCATGAATGAGTGAGGTTAAAAGTCTTTGGCCAAAGCATAAAATGACCTCGACTCATTATGAGCTAAGCATATGGTCAAGTCATGTGAGTTTGACTAAAACCATGACTCTCACTTGACTGGGATACAAGAATAAAAGGTTTATACACGTACGGTATTCACCGTGTATATGGTTTGGAATGATCCTGTTCATTCGTTCTCAATTGGGATACGATGTGAGCCACGTGACTGGCTAGGTGTTACTCACATCCTTTTGGTTTCCTCCCAATTGCCTTTCGAGACAAACCTAAAGAGTCGCGCTTAAAGGAAGTGCAAAAAGAAAATCGTAGGAAAAGATTTGAGAGAATTTTCGGCATTGGATATCGAGATTAATTAATTAATCATTAGATGATTTTATTAATTAATTAAGTTAATGAATTAATTAATTCCTCATGGGAATTTAATTATAATATTAACATGAATTTAATTGATTATTTAATTAATTTATTTATTGGATAAATAATATTAATTATTTAATTAATTAATAAACAAAAGCCCGAAAGCTTAAAAGCCTACAAGTGGGCGTCCAATGGGGCTTATGAAGCCTAGGTTATTGTTTTCTATTGTAGTATATATATACTACTTAGTGAAAAAATAACAAGGTCAAGAGAATTAACTCACCAATTTTCTCTCCAAGTCAAACTCTCCTCCCTTTCTCTCTCACTCTAGCCGTCCATCAAGGCGAAGAAGAAGGTGATTTTCGTTTTTGACTCCGGTGTGGCAATTTAGAGACAGCGACGGATTTGCTGTTCAAGAAAGGATTGCATAGCTGGTTCAGATTTCAACATATGTTGGAACGGTAATTAATTTCGTAAAACCCAATTTAAATACGAGAAATAGAGATGAGCCACTGGGATTAAACTTATAATTCTTCCGCTGCGTTTGTGTTTTTATGCAATTTTTCCCAACAATTCCACGTGCTCAATCACGTGACATCCACTATCTGACGATTTTTACCATCATCAGCTTAATACATATTAAAGAACTACTGATGTTTGATATATTTGATATTTCGTGTAAAATAATTTTTTGTTTTACACAATATGAGCACAATCTGTCCCGAATGAATCATAATCAAACCATTGGTTTTCTGAAAAGCCAAAAATCTGAATTAAAACCTCTTAAGTATAAAGAATAAAATTTTCAACACCATAAAAGATAAAAAAAAAAAAAAAAAAAAAGAAGAAAATTTTGAGAGAAAAGGTAAAATAGAAAAGTACATTAGACAAAAATTTTGCCTAGAATATTTGTGAGAAATGAGGTTTGTTAGTGGGAGTTTTGACCAAGATTAAAATCTATGGGGCTCACATTGTTTTAGTTTGAACTGGGTTATGGCATTCAAATATTCATTGGTGCGCCGATGGGGCCATGCTGGACCCAAGTATTTTCCAACCTGCTCAGGTCCTTTTTATGCCACTTAAGATCTAATAAATATGTATAGTTTAAACTCGAGACGCTAAGTATTTTCCAACCTCCTTAGATCCTTTTTATGCCACTTGGACCTTTGGACCTAATAAACATGTATAGTATAAACTCGAGACACTAACTAGTGGTTTCATAATATTAGTAATAATATGAAACAAAATGAAATTTGATTAAACAATATTTTGACACAATATATTCTGGAATTTGTTTTATGGGACAGAATAAAGGAAGTATCACATGAACAACGACAATAATTAATCAATAAACAGGACTTTTTTAAAAAATAATATAGTTTTTAATAATAATTATAAAAATAATATACAAAAAGTTAAATATCCACAAATAGTATAGTACGTCATTGGTAACTTGGATACGCCATTACCAATGGGGTATCCACATCTCTATTTTTTTTTTTAATTTATGTGACTGGGTACGCCAATAGCATAGGCGTACCCAGTCAATTTTATAAAAAAAAAAAGAATTTTTTTTGTTATTTTCGGATTGATTTTTAGACATTTTTTTTACATTTTTGGCCTTCGACTTCAATACAGAAAATCTAGATTAACTCACAAAGTTTGTAACGGTGTGAGAATTGATTCATTTCGATATCCGGGTGAAAAAAATTACACATATACGGATTTTTTGAAAAAAAAATATTTTTTCGTCATCTTGGGGATGATTTTTCGACTTTTTTTGTACATTTTCGGGCTTCGACTTCAACACAAAAAATGTAGATTGACTCACAAAGTTTGTAACAGTGTAAGAATTGATTCATTTCGATATTCAGGTTAAACAATACAACATGTTAAAAAAGAGACACATATACGGATTTTTCGGAAAAAAAAAAAATTTGGTCATCTTCGGAATGATTTTTCGACGTTTTCTGTACATTTTCGGGCTTCGACTTCAACACAAAAAATGTAGATTGACTCACAAAGTTTGTAACGGTATAAGAATTGATTCCTTTTGATATCGGGGTTAAACAATACAACATGTTAAAAAAGAAACACATATACGGATTTTTAGAAAAAAAATTATTTTTTTGTCATCTTCGGAATGATTTTTCGACTTTTTCTATACATTTTCGGGCTTCGATTTCAACACAAAAAATGTAAATTGACTCACAAAGTTTGTAACGGTGAAAGAATTGATTTATTTTGATATTCGAGTGAAAATATACAACATGTTAAAAAAAAATTCCACATATACGGATTTTTCGAAAAAAAAATATTTTTTGTAATATTCATGATGATTTTTCGACATTTTCTATACTTTTTCAGTCTTCGACTTCAATATAAAAAATGTAGATTGACTCACAAAGTTTTTAACGATATGAGAATTGATTCATTTCGATATCCGAGAGAAAAAATACAACATGTTAAAAAATGTCTTTATTAAATTTGATGTATTTTTTCACCAAGCTATCAAAATGAATCAATTCTTGCACCATTACAAATTTTGTAAGTCAGTTTACATTTTTTGTGTTGAAGTCAAAGCTCGAAAATGTCGAAAAATCATCCTGAAGATGACGAAAAAATATTTTTTTGTGAAAAAATCCGTATATATGTGTCTTTTTTAACATGTTGTATGTTTTCATCCGGATATCAAAATAAATCAATTTTTATACCGTTACAAACTTTGTGAGTCAGTCTACATTTTTTGTGTTGAAGTCAAAGCCTAAAAATGTATGAAAAATGTAGAAAAATCATCCCGAAGATGACGAAAAATCTTTTTTTCCAAAAAATTCATATATATGTGTCCTTTTTAACATATTGTATATTTTCACTCAGATATCGAAATGAATCGATTCTTATACCGTTACAAACTTTGCGAGTCAATCTACATTTTTTGTGTTGAAGTCGAAGCCCGAAAATATATAGAAAACGACAGAAAATCATTCCGAAGATAACCAAAAAATGTTTTTTTTTCAAAAAATCCGTATGTGTAATTTTTTTCACACGGATATCGAAATGAATCAATTTTCACACCGTTACAAACTTTGTGAGTTAATTTACATTTTTTGTATTGAAGTCGAAGTCCGAAAATGTCTAAAAATCAATCCGAAAATAACAAAAAAAATTCTTTTTTTTTTAATAAAATTGATTGGGTACGCATGCTATTGGCGTACCCAGTCACACAAATTAAAAAAAAATAATAGGGATGTGGATACGTCATTACCAATGACGTACTATGCTATTTGTGGATATTTAATTTTTTGTATATTATTTTTATAATTATTATTAAAAACTACATTATTTTTTTAAAAAGTCCCAATAAACAAGCATAAAGAAAATATTGTACGAATAATGTGAGTCTGAATAATAAATACAAAAGGAAAACTTGAACAAATATAGTATACTGAATTATACAATTGACATCGAAATTAGAATGAATGGAATAAGGTATAGAAAAATTAACCAATTAAAAGAAATAAATGTATGGTTTACCCTGTAGGCCCCTTTACATCCGACTTGCCGATGCCATAGAGCCCAGTTTACAAGCCATGTCTCTGAGTGCAAACTTCTTTACCTTTCCGGTGGAGGTTTTCGGCAGCTCCGCCATGAACACCACCGTCTTCGGCACCATGTAATGCGGCAATCTCGTCCTACAGAACTCTATCATCTCATATTCCGGCGGCTTCGGACTCACCCCTTCCTTCAAGCTCAAGAAAGCACAAGGCGTCTCCCCCCAGTAATCATCCGGCCGAGCCACCACCGCCGCCTCATTCACCACCGGATTCGAGTACAGAACCGACTCCACTTCCACGCTGCTAACATTCTCGCCGCCGGATATAATAATATCCTTGGATCGGTCTTTTATTTCCAGGTAACCATCAGGGTGCATCACCCCAACATCTCCAGTGTATAGCCACCCATCATTTCTCATGCATTTCGACGTCTCCGTCGGGTTTTTCAAATATCCCAGCATTAAACAACCACCTCTCACCACGATCTCGCCCATGGTTAACCCATCCCTCTTCACACTCTTTCCACTCTTCGGGTCCACCACGTCAGCCGCCGTCAGCCCCAGAGTCCTCACTCCTTGCCTAGCCTTCAATCTAGCTCTCTCCGCCGCCGGAAACCGGTTCCACTTCGATTTCCACGCACACGACACCACCACCCCCGCGACCTCCGTCAACCCGTACCCATGGCTCACGACGAATCCCAGAGATTCCGTCCGGAGCACCACAGCAGCAGGCGGCGGTGCCCCGCCGGTCATGAATTGAACTGGGGAATTTATCGGGGTGGCACGTGGATAATTTGCTAACATGTTGAGTATGACAGGTGCACCGCCCATGTGAGTGACTTTGTGTCTATTTATGGCGTCGTAGACAACACGGGCATCGAATTTGCGGAGACAGATGTTGGTTGCACCTACGGCAGCCATGCCCCAGGTGTAGCTCCACCCGTTTGAATGGAACATGGGCAAAGTCCAGAGGTACACCGGCTGTTTGGGCACCGACCAATTGATTAAAGAATCGAATGTGATAATGAAAATGGATCGATGGGAGTGGACCACACCCTTGGGGGACGACGTCGTACCAGAAGTATAATTCAGAGTCATGGGTTCCCACTCATTCTCCGGAGACACCCATGTGAACTCTGGATTTCCCTTCTGAACCATCCCTTCGTAAGTAAGAATCCCCGAAAGTGAAATTGAATCAGCTTCATCATCATCATCATCATCATCTTCTATGAGAATGAGTAATGGAGGTCGAAAGTTGGGCGGAAGCAAAGAGATCGATTCGAGGACTAGGGAGAGTAGGTGGGAGTAGAAGAACACGACCCTGGATTCGCAATGGCGGAGGATTACGGAGACGGTCCTGGCGTCGAGGCGGGTATTAATGTTGTTGAGGACGCAGCCAGACATGGGGACCGCGAATTGGAGCTCGTACATGGCAGGGACGTTTGGCGCCACCACTGAGACGACGGCGCCTCTCTCGATCCCGAGAGAGGCAATGGCCGAAGCGACTCTGAGGCATCGTGTGTAGGTTTGGGACCAGGTGTAAGAGATTTGGTTGTAAACTAGGGAAGTGCAGTCGCCATGTACGACGGCTGCTCTTTCAAGGAATGTCAATGGAGTGAGGGGACATGAATTTGATGGTCTAGGTTTCAATTGATCCATCTCTGTCGTCTCTCACTTTCTCCCTCTCTCGATCTCTCGATATTGGTGATATATATCCACACGAATACGCTCTCTCTCTCTCTCTCTACTTCTCTACCGGCGCCATTAATGTGCCCAATGAGGAGTAGATTCATCATTCTTAATTGGATACAGTTTGAAGGTGATAACCATAAATGTGTACAACTAAGGAAAAGACCATTTATGGCTCAAGTATATAATGCATGAAAAAGCTGGTGGCACACGTATGCATCTCTCTGTCGTTCTAATCCAGTAATTAGTACAAATCATATATCATCAGACAATTATTTGTTTGTTCACTAAAGTATTTTGCAAATTAGAATCATAATTGGAAAATTTTATAATAGAAGGAGAATTCACATAAAGATTGTATTATTTTCGGGAGTACTCCGACTTAAGCTCAAACATCATCTCATATGTTGATGTGGTAGGGTTTATGAGGGGACGTTCTATGCTGGGCCGAGACCATTGGTCTCGGCCCAGCTCGACCGTTGGATCCCCAACTAGGGGGGGTGTCATTTAGCAATTTAACCCCCCCTCCCCTTAGTTGGAGATCCAACGGCTGATGGTCTCGGCCCAGCATAGAATTTTCCGGTTTATGAGTCCCGTGCATTAATTCTAGCAATTTAAAGATATATGGGACCGGTCGAAAGAAAATTTACTAAAACACAACACATTTTTTAAAAATGCACTCCACTTATTTTTTGAATTTATCACATGAACAAAAGTGGGGCTTTTAGCTTATTCAATGAAATCCTAATTTTATTTGACTAACTAATTTTATAGTATAAGACAATAATTTTCTAATTAACATATAGAAATAAGTATTTATTGATTTAATAGTTCAAAATTTAAAATTTTAAAGGATGGATAATTACAATAAATAAGAAAAAAAAGATACGTAAATATGACAATAATAATTTACGTATTTGAATTCAAAAGCGTTATTTTACTTGGATAAAGATTGACAATCAAATATAATTAAATTTAGCAAAACTCAAAATAACCCCCAGTTATATTTATGTTTTTACTAGTTTTTAGGCATTTTCATGCTATATCAATAGTCTGTTAGGTGTTATGCCCTCTATACCATTGAGGACTAAATTTAATTGGGCATTTTATTTATAATGTAGAGACATTATTAATCATTAATAAAAGGCATTGAGTTTGTTCTTATAAATCTAATTGTGGCATTGAATGTATTGAACAAATAGGTCATTGAGATTAAGGTGTACTCACCACTACTTATTTGAAAAGTAGAAGCACTGGTGGAGTAAAGTGCTTGATCTTATAAACATGGTTCGCAAGTTAAAAAATCTAAATTGGGCATTTAGATTCAACTCGTAGACACTTGCTTTGACAAAGAAGTGCTAGTCTTACACCGATTGGATAGTGGGAGCTAGTGTCATGAATATGATTAGCGGAGTTGACATATTCAAATTAAACTTCACTCGTTGTAATCCTATCACATGGATTTTTACTTGGCGACAGTTAATGATAAGTGATGAGGAGTAATTTCGTAATTTTGTCAAGTGACACGTGGCGTTACCAAAATCTGACAAGTGTGCACCAATTACAATTAAGTCAAGGGGCTAAGGCTAAGGTCTTTTTATTTGGCCAAGGTCTCTTGGTTTGATTCAAACTTAACTAAGGATCCCAACCTCCCCAGGAGTCCTTTTCCATATCTAGGGTAAATCCGAGGTCTAACGTGGTATAAAAGGGGAGACCTCGGCTCCAGGTAAGGGATTCCTTTTTTCCAATCTTTCACTTTCAAATCCGCCATCTCTCAAGTTCTAACTTAAGCATCGGAGGGCCTACCCCTGGGGACGACCCCAGGGTTCTGTTTTGCAGGTTCATACAAATCGCCGGTTATCCTCGGACCCAACATCTGACGACCGTTCAGCCTCGGATCCCACCTTTTTTGCATTGTGAGTCCTCGGATCTAGTCCTTCGATTTTTATACGTTATTAGTTGGCGCCGTCTGTGGGAACGACGACTAGATCTGAGACCTAATGCGTCCGCGAAGAAGAAATACCGAGGCCACCACTAACGGTGAACCTGGGAAAGATGAACGTGCTGAGGGTAGCCGTATCAACACTCGCATATCAAATCGCGAGACCGATCCCAACAATGAACAAGGGCCAAGGGCCAATGACGAAGATGTTAACCAAGGTGTCGATGCTCAACGCTTTGCAAGGGTAGAGGATGAGCTCCGTGAATTGAAGTCTTTAATAAAAGGCTTAGTCGACAAAGGAGAGTCCTTGGGAAATGCACCCCATCGCGAGGGAGAATTCAGTCGTGCCCAAGGCTCCAGGGCCTTCAATGAAGAAGAAGCCGAGGTCCGATCTAAAAAAGACCCTGGTCTTCCTGAGGCCAAGGAATGGGAAACTCGGAATATTCTAAGGCAGAAATTAGAGGAAATTGATCAAAAGGTTGGGGTGATGTGGAAGGAAGCCAAGAATCCTTCTGCTAACTTTTTTTCTATCGGAGAATCTCCATTCATTGATAGGATCATGAAAGAAGATATACCTACAAATTTTAAGGTACCTGGAGAGAGTTATGATGGAACCTCAGACCCCCGTGACCACCTTGAGAGTTTCCAAGCTCTCATGGTATTTCACGAAGTGACTGACGCCATCAAATGTCGAGCCTTCTCGGCCACGCTTAGAAAGAGTGCAAGGATGTGGTTCTCATCATTGCCCGAAGCATCCATTGGATCCTTTAAGCAGTTGGCTCAAGAATTCCTTAGCCATTTTGCCAGCAGTAAACAATATAAGAAGGCTTCGACCCACCTCATGGGTGTTCGTCAAAATAACAATGAATCTTTAAGAGACTTCATCCAACGCTTCAACAAGGAGGCCCTGGAAGTCCAAGACCTTGATAAATCTGTGGCCTTAGCAGTGCTCATGAACGGAGTAAGGAAATCATCACGGTATGCTTTCTCCTTAGCAAAAAAGCCACCTCTTGATTTGGCTGACCTATTCAACCGAGCAGAGAAATACATCAATGCCGAAGAGATGTCCAAGGCTGGAATTGAAGCTGAACGTGAATCCTCAGATAAGAAAAGAAAGAAGAACGAAGATCAAAATGATCAAGGAAAAAGAAAAAAGGTCTGGGAAAGACTATCCGTGTCCACTAGTTCATCTAAGGACCAGAGAAACACACAGAAGTATGATAACTACACTCCTTTGAATGCATCTAAGAATGAAATCTTGATGTACATTCAAGATAAAGAGTATGTCAAATGGCCCGGAAAAATGAGGACTCCAGCTAATAAGAGAAATCGCAACAGGTATTGCCGATACCACCGTGACCATGGTCACGAGACTGAAGACTGTGACTTACTAAAGAAGGAGATTGAGGACTTAATCAAAAGAGGCCATCTCTCCAGATTTATAGACAGGGATCGGCAAAATCCTCAACCTGAGCAGAGGCACCCTAGGGAGCAGAGTCCAGACCTGCAAAACCCTCGGGATAGAAACAATTCGCCACCAGCTGGGGTCATAGCGGTCATAGCAGGAGGATCTTCTGGAGGTGAGAATCAATCAGCTAGAAAAGCATACGCCAGACAACCTCAGACGAAAGAACCTCGTGGAAAAAGACCACGGACGGGAGAATCTATCACGTTCGAATATGATGATATGGATGGAGTGCTTACTCCTCACGATGATCCTATGGTGATCACTCTAACCATAGCCAACTATGAGGTAAGGAGAATTCTCGTGGATAGTGGAAGTTCGGCCAATATTATATTCTATGAAACTTTTCATAAGATGAACATCGGGCGAGAACGCTTGAGGCCAATAAAAACTCCACTTGTTGGCTTTACCGGTGAGACAGTGGAGCCTGAGGGAATAATAACTCTTCCCATCACTGCGGGAGAGCAACCTCAGCAAACCACAGTCATGGTAGACTTTTTGGTTGTGAAGGTACCCCCTACATATAATGTCATCCTTGGGAGACCAGGGCTGAATATAATGAGGGCTATCATCTCAACATATTCTATGCTAATGAAATTCCCAACTGAGCATGGCATCGGACGAGTCCGAGGAGACCAAGGCATGGCTAGACAATGTTATGTCGCATCTCTTAAAGGAAAAACATCCCAAACGTTGTCCATTAAGAGTTTGGAACCAAAGAGTAAACATGAAAATCAGGAGAACCTGTAGATAATCTTCTCTATGTCCAACTTCTTGAAGGGAATGATGACAGGATGGTGAAGATTGGGTCTTCACTTAACAAAGACATGAGAGCGAAATTTGTTCAATTCTTAAGGGAGAATGCCGACGTCTTCGCTTGGAGCCCCTCCGACATGCCAGGGATTGATCCTGAGGTCATTGTCCATAGGCTCAATGTGGATGCTAGCTTCAGGCCAATCAGACTAAAGAAAAGGAGTTTCGCATCGGAGAGAATCCAAGCTATGAACAATGAAGTTGACAAACTATTGGAGGCTAAGTATATAAGGGAGGTTGACTACCCTGATTGGCTATCTAACGTTGTCCTTGTGCGGAAACCGAATGGAACCTGGAGGATGTGTGTGGATTTTACGGACTTGAACAAAGCTTGTCCCAAAGATAGTTTTCCTCTTCCGAGGATTGATCAACTTGTAGATGCTACTGCTGGATGTGAACTCCTTAGCTTTATGGATGCATTCCAAGGATACCACCAGATTAGAATGCACCCAGATGATGAAACAAAGACCTCGTTCATCACTGATAGGGGACTTTATTGTTTCAAAGCGATGCTTTTGGGCTAAAAAACGCTGGGGCAACCTATCAAAGGCTCGTCAACAAGATTTTCAAAGATCAGATTGGGCGAAATATGGAAGTATATGTGGACGATATGTTGGTGAAAAGCTCTCAAGCAAATGACCATATAACGGACCTCGAGGAAGCATTCGATATTCTAAGGCACTACAAGATGAAACTTAATCCCAACAAGTGTGCCTTTGGAGTAACCGCTGGGAAGTTCCTTGGTTACATTGTCACTCAGCGGGGAATTGAAGCTAACCCAGATAAAATCAAAGCATTGATAGAGATGAGTCCTCCACAAATGGTAAAAGAAGTCCAACGACTCACGGGACGACTCGCAGCACTTAGCCGTTTTCTATCAAAATCAGCTGAAAAAAGTTTACCATTCTTTAATATTCTAAAGAATGTAAAGGATTTTACGTGGATAGAGGAGTGTCAGAAGGCTTTTGAGGAGTTCAAAGTTTACTTAGGCTCTCCGCCACTTTTGACAAAGCCTTGCCAAGGAGACATACTTTACCTCTATCTCGGAGTCTCAAACGAAGCAGTGAGCTCAGTATTAATCAAAGAAGATGATAGGGTTCAAAAGCCAATATACTATGTAAGTCGAGTCCTCAGAGGAGCGGAGATTCGCTATCCAAAGGTGGAAAAGATGGCATTTGCAACAGTGGTCTCAGCTCGTAAGTTGAGACCATATTTTCAAGCACATGCCATACTAGTATTCACTGACCAACCTCTAAGGCAAATCTTGCAAAAATTGGAGACCTCAGGAAGGTTGGTGAAGTGGTCTATTGAGCTTGGAGAGTTTGATATTCAATATCTACCTCGGCCTTCTATACAAGCCCAAGTCTTGGCTGACTTTGTCGTTGAGTGTACGACGAATGAGGCAGAAGCCAAGGCCTTAGCACCGGAGACTGAGACATGTGTCACTCAAGATGATAAAATTGATATCTGGACATTGTTTGTCGATGGCTCTTCAAACCTTGGAGGAAGCGGTGCTGGTCTAACTCTAACGAGCCCAGAGGGAAATATTTTTTAATATACCTTAAGGTTTGATTTCCAAGCATCAAATAATGAGGCCGAATATGAAGCACTTATCACAGGATTAAAAATAGTGCTAGAGGTTGGGGCCAAAAATGTGGAATCCTATAGCGACTCTCAGTTGGTGGTTCACCAAGTCAAAGGAGATTTTGAAGCTAAGGATCCTAAAATGGCCAAATACTTAGAAAAGGTGAAGTGTCTAGTAACTTAACTCTTGCACTTTGAAATGCATCATGTACCTCGGACCGAGAATACCAAAGCTGATGCTCTGTCTAAACTCGCAAGTTCACCTTATCATGATCTCATCAAAAGGGTTCCCGTGGAAGTCTTACCCCACCGAAGCATAGATGAAGACCAAGTCCTATCCTTGGTAGCGGAGCCTAGCTGGATGGATCCAATTATAGATTATCTGAAGGATGGGAGATTGCCCGAGGACAAGAGAGAAGCAAGAAAGATCTCTTATCGCTCGGCTCGATATACTCTTATTGGAGACCATCTTTACAAGAGATCCTACACCTTGCCTTATCTGAAATGTCTGAGGCCGAGTGAAGCTGACTATGCTCTTAGAGAAGTTCATGAAGGAGTGTTTGGCAATCACTTGGGAGGCAGAGCTTTGGCGCAAAAAGTCCTTAGACAGGGGTACTACTGGCCAACCATGAAGGATGATGCTATAAGTCTTGTGAGATGATGTGCCAAATGTCAAATACACTCTAACATCCTTCACTCCCCAGCAGTGCCAATGTCCTCGGTGTCCATTCCTTGGCCCTTTGCAATTTGGGGAATGGACATCCTCGGACCATTTTCTCAAGCCACTGGACAAAGAAAGTTTCTAATAGTAGCGACAAACTACTTCACAAAGTGGGTTGAAGCGGAGCCCTTAGCTCATATTACGGAGCAACAAATCAGAAATTTTGTATGGAAGTCTATTGTTTGTCGTTTTGGATTACCTCGGGCTCTTATCACTGACAACGGGAAACAATTTGACAATCGACGTTTTCGTGAGTTCTGTGCAGACCTCAGCATTGACCTCAGAACGACCTCGGTCACTTATCCGCAGTCTAATGGTCAAGCTGAGGTCACCAATAGGACCATTTTGCAATCTCTGAAAACACGATTGGATGAAGCTAAGGGCTTATGGGCGGATGTCCTACCAGAAACATTGTGGGCATTTCGTACAGCACAACGAACAGCTACTGGAGAGACACCTTTTAGCATGACCTTTGGAATAGAGGCGGTTATTCCAATAGAGATTGGCATTCCCAGCCCTAGAGTCGAAAATTTCAATATTGAGGAGAACATGGAAGGGCTCAGAGCTAACCTTGATTTCATTGATGAGCAGAGGGAAAAAGCCAAGGTCAGAATGGCTGCTTTTCAGCAAAGGGTGGCCAAGTACTATAACAATTGTGTCAGATCACGTTATTTCCGCCCCGCGGAGCTAGTCCTTAGAAAGGCTCAGTTTAATCACCATGAAAGGAGCAATAAGCTATCTCCTAATTGGGATGGCCCATATCGAGTTCGTGAAGTAGTGAAGGAGGGCACGTACAATTTAGAAGACCTTGGAGGCAAGCATATTCCTAGATCTTGGAATGCTGAGCATCTGAGGAAGTATTACTAGTAGGTTATCCTTAGTTATTTTATTATGTTAGTTTGTTTTCAATTCAATAAAATTGAAGATTAGCTTCATGCTATTTGCTTTGGAATTTATGACTTTTGCTTTCAAGTTGCAATAAAATTTTCGATTTTCTTAATATCTATTGTGCAATGTCTTGGAACTTTCAATGAGATAGGATTGCAATGGAAAACCACTGCCACTATCACAAAAGCTACGACCAATGAAAACCGAGAAATATACCTCGGGAAAATAAATGTCCTAAATTAACTTAGGCTCTAAGAAGAAGTGGTGACACCTGGACTGATTATCCAGCTAGCAATCACATAAATGACTTCTTAGAAAAATGTCTGGAAAACTCTAGACCCCCGACTATTCGTCTACTGGACTAATCTCCTAAGATAGAATAGTCGAGGCCTTTTCAGGCTAAGGACTAGGATGATCCGACCCTTGGGTAATAGGAATCCTTCCTTTATAAAATCAATTGCAAAGGACAATCAATTGATATAAATGAGAAATTTGGCTAAAAAAGTAAGCTAAGCTAAACTATAGAAGCCAATATCTCAAAAGTGATAGTCTTCACTTTCAAGTTGAAGCATCCTACATATTGTTCAAAATACATGACAACAACTAAATAAATAAACATCCAGGGTCTGAAATACAAAAATATATAAAGCTAAAGACCGTAATCGGTCCAGGAAAAGTGGTGGAACTAAATCAAATACGGTCCACATCCTCTGCTACAAGGTCTGCACCACCATCTATCTCCATAGCCGGGTCCGTAGACCCTGGAACACCAGTCTCATCAACTGAGATAAACTCGGAAGCAGGAGGAGGGACTAAATGACTGACATCGAAGGTAGGGGCAATGGAGAGAACATCCTGTCTACAAGCGGTGTACCCATCTAGCCAATGGTCTAGCAAAACTTTTTCCATCGCCATCCTTGCCTTCTCTGCTTCATCGGCCTTTCCCTCGACTTCTTCAATTCGTCGGTCAGACAAAGTAAGAGATTCAGTCATCTTGGAAATCTCTTCTGTTAAGCGATCTACCTCTGCTGTTTTCTTATCCAATGCTATCTCAGTTTCGAACTTCAAGGTAGTCTCTTTCTCCAAATCGGTGATAAGCTCCCTAACCCTCCTACTTCCATGGTTTATTTTGCGAACCATCCCATGGTGGCTAGCCAAGAGCTGCAAAGGAAATGGGTATCATTATAATATTCAAAGGAAAATGAATAGAAAATTGAGTAAAGGAATACCTTGGCAAGATGATCATGACCATCATATGATAAGACCTCAGAAGTCGCTTCATCCACTGTAACACGATCACCTTGAGGTAGGAGGTTAGACATCATCTCTATGGATACCTCTCGGGTGAATACAGAATCCCCGACCTTCACATCCCACTCGGGACAAAAGGGGGTGGTGGTAGAGATATTAGTGACAACGTCCTCAGGTGCAACCTCTTCAGTAGGAGGTATAGCGACATCCGAACCTGCAACATTAGTAGGAATATCGGAGGACTAAATCCCTCCATCTATGATTGGCTCTAAAGGAAGTGACGAGTCTATAAGTCTCTGAGAAGATCCCGCTGCTGAATGAGGGAGAAGTCTCCTTTTAAACCGTCGTACAACTGGAAGACCAGGAGTTGACCCCTTTGGGTCCTCAGACTCTCGTCTTTGTGCAGCCCGAGCCAATATCTTATTCCTGTCGATCGTTTTAGCATTGCGGACCTCCGTACCTATACAAAAACATGCATATATTAGCAAAAGTCAGCTAAGGCATATGTTAAAATAGATCAAAAAAGGAAGAAGTGCATACTAAGGTCTATCACTACGGACAAATGTAACTGGCTCAAGCCTGCTGCAACTAGAACATCTTCAGTGATAAGCTTATCTAAGCTTACCGGACCATGAATGATAAGTGTTAATTGTGCTTGTTGCTCATCCTTACTGGGGACAGGCGTTTGATTTAGAGAACAAGTATGATTCCACTCTGTCGGGAAATCCCAATCTCTACCTTGACAAACGTAGAAAAATCTTGACCTCCAGCCCTTGGTTTTCTTAGAAGTTTCTACAAGGGGTTTAGTTCTACATCTAGACACGAAGTACCACAAGCCTTTGACACTAGGGTGTTGCTGAATTCTATAGATAGAAGAAAATACGGTGACATTAACTGAGGTAGGGATAGAGACTGCAAGGATAATAAACCCGATAATAATTTTCCAAGCATTTGGAGTAAATTGGGTCGGACAGAGGTCGTAAAATTTAAGAATTTTCTATGATGGTGGGGTGTAAAGGAAACCTTAGACCAGAACGAAACATATCTTCATACAAGCAGAGCCACCGCGGTGGCAAAACACTCAAACCACCCTCTCCGGACTGAGGAATATAGACCTCCCAATGGCTAGGGAAATAACCCAACACCTTAAAACCCTCTATTTCTCCCCTAGTAAGAACCGAGGTCTCATCCTCAGGGTCAAGAGACTTTGGCTTAGCTGTACGCTTTTTCACCTCTATAGGCTCTAGAATGTTATGTAATCTAGCTAAAGGAAGATGTGAAGAGGGCTCATCCGAATCCTCAGAAGAAGACATTATGGTTAAATAAATCTAATGGTTGAAAAAAGTTCTGAAGACTCACTCAAGAACCACTTAAAAGACGTGCTTCAAACCAAGGTCCACGAGTTGTCTACCTGAGAATCAAGTAAGAATTCTTATCAAATAATGAGTGTGTAGCTAACAAACCTTGACACAAAAAAAAAAAACGAAAACAAACAAAAGCCTTGAAGTGTTTATGAGTTGATTGCCAAGGTCTTAGCTCTAAGGTTTCTAGAGTCTCATACCGGGGCATTATGCACAAGTTCATTTGTGAAAAGGCTTTATAACTAGCTAAGGGCTTGAAAGTCATAATAGCTAAGGAGTAATCCAACGATTCTAGCTCTATTTGCGTAAGGGTAAATCCGCCTTAGAGCCCTTGGACCGTATGACTTTTATCCACAAAAGCCAAGGGCTCGTTTATTGACACTTAGCTTTATTTGCTAAAAGACAAGTTGTTCTTGGGGAGACCTTCGACATGGGAATGAGCTAAGGACTAAAGTCATGACTCATTTGCTAAGTTTATCGAAGACTCCGATTCTTAAAAATTATCAAGTCCCATGACCATCTAAGGATTTGGAGTTGGTTTCGAAAAATGCTTAATTTTGGAGGAAAGTTGCTTCTTGGCCGAGAGATGAAAATTGCAAAGGAAGCCAAGGATAAAAATTGCTAAGGAAAAATAGACATTGGCAAGTCCTTGGCAAAATTGCTAAGGAAAAATGGACCTTGGCAACCTTAGCAAAATTGCTAAATAAAAGTAAATATTGACTTTAGCTTTATTTGGTATTAAAAGTCACACTTTGGAAGACCTTGGCAAGTCCTTGGAAAAATGGCTAAGAAAAAATGGACCTTGGCAACCTTGGCAAAATTACTAAATAAAAGTAAACCATGGCTAGCCAAGTACATGCTATGTGGAGTAGCTTCATTTGCTAAGGACAATCTATATATGGGACCATGGACACATGGGTGATGTAAGAACAAGAGGACAAGTTTTTTTCAAATCACAAGGCATGATCGGTCATTGCTCTCCTTGGCTAAGTGAATGAGGGTTGGTCACATACATTAATTGGAGTAGCTTTATTTGGTAAGAGTACAACCAACTTTTTAAGCTAAGGATGCTAGCTAAGTGCTAAAGTGGAAGTCCTTTGCCAACCATAGAGGTCCTTGGGCATTTTTCATGGAAAAATAGCTAAGGACACTAATTGTACTTGCCATGAAAAGGACTTATCTTGTGAATTGGCTAGTCCTTGGAGATTTTTTTGGTGTAGGGACGTGTTCTTCAACATTGCTAGATTCAAAAGTCATTTAAAGCTAGCTAAGGACAAATAAGCAATTAAAGCTATGGAAAAATAGCTAAGGACTACTTGTACTTGAAATAAAAAGTCCTTAGCCAAAAAGTGGAAGTCCTTTGCTTGGCAAAGGACTCCTTGGACAATACCATCCACAAAAGCCAAGGACTTATCAAGGACACTTTATTTACTAAGACAAATGGGGAAACTTTGGACACCTTGGATAAAGAAGAGAGTAAGTGGGAAGTCCTTTGCTTGGCAAAGGAGTCCTTGGACGTTTTTTTTAAGCAAAGAACTCCTTGGATTATTATTTTATTTTTTGTTAAGGAAAATTACAAAGAAAAGTTATCTAACAAGGACATGCTAAGGGCACTCAACTACTTTACCATGCAAAGGAGGTCTTGAAACAACTAAGGACCGAAAATTCTAAGGACATTGCTAAGTAGACCTTGGCAACTTTGACATTAAGGTATGAAGACTTATTTCTCTACATGTTGGCATAATGTGTCATAAGAGAAAAAAGAAGAAATAATAGACCCTGGAAATTAAATCATGCTAAGGATAAAAATATTATTTCAAAGCTTGATGGGATAAAATGACAAACCTTTTAGCCAAGGACTACGAACGTCTAGAGCTCGGCACCACTTTGAATTCTCCAAGGAGTACACCTCGGCAATGAAACATCTATTTTTCCACCTCTCCATCTCCAAGAATTTACAAGAGTGAAATGGTAAATGAAGAAAATTTACTTGAGGTTGTTTTTATAGATGGAAGTCTCACTAAAAGACAAAAGAGATTCTATAGCGCGATACGGACATCGCGTACAAAATCGCAATAAAATTTTGAGTACTTCTAGAGCGTAATTTTTATTCGCGCTCTAGAAGTGAGGGGCAAGTGATGAGGACTAATTTCGTAATTTTGTCAAGTGACACGTGGCGTTACCAAAATCTGACAAGTGTGCACCCATTACAATTAAGTCAAGGGGCTAGTCAAGGGGCTAAGGCTAAGGTCTTTTTATTTGGCCAAGGTCTCTTGGTTTGATTCAAACTTAACTAAGGATCCCAACCTCCCCAGGAGTCCTTTTCCATATCTAGGGTAAATCCGAGGTCTAACGTGGTATAAAAGGGGAGACCTCGGCTCCAGGTAAGGGATTCCTTTTTTCCGATCTTTCACTTTCAAATCCGCCATCTCTCAAGTTCTAACTTAAGCATCGGAGGGTCTACCCCTGGGGACGACCCCGGGGTTCTGTTTTGCAGGTTGATACAAATCGCCGGTTATCCTCGGACCCAACCTTTGACGACCGTTCGGCCTCGGATCCCACCTTTTTTGCATTGTGAGTCCTCGGATCTAGTCCTTCGATTTTTATACGTTATCAATAAGGATTACATGTTACGATAGTATGAGTGAGCTTTAAACTTGAGGAGTTTTTTACATTGTGCTTGTACTATTGAATAAGTTATTAGAGTAGTTAGACCCAATCATCCGTTGGTGGGATCAACCTCGAAGTACTATTCATTTGGTGCGTTCGACAATGGGAAGTGAACTGCCAATAAGGAATTCACTGTCTCGAAAATATACGAGAAGCGACCTATACGTCATAGGTATTGTGAAATTAAAGTCTTTGGCCAAAGCATCTATAATTTACTTGTATTGGATACAAAGAGCAGTTTGGTAATTTCACATCAGTATGATTATATAGTACAGTATCAAGTTGTAAGAGGTTGACATTCAATGACTCTTACTTGATCGGGTTGAGTCAATGAAGAGCTTATATGCATATGGTGTTCGTGATGAAAATTTCATCTCGTACTTGATTGGGTTTCGATATAGCTTCACGAGAATGGTTTGATAATAACTATATCCTTTGAAATCCTCTCAATTCCAATCAAGACGAGCCTAGAGAGTCGCGCTGTATAAAGTTGATAAAATAAAGAAGTTTTACTTCATAAAAGGTATTTTAGCAATTTCACTCAGAGTGGAAATTATTAATGGGATATATTGATTATAATGAATATATATTTAATTATTGTAATTAAATAAATTCATTCAATCAATATTAATAGTATTACTAATTTAGAATTAATAAAGAACTATTAATTAAAAGAGCTTAGTATTTAATTAATTACCAATTGGATTGGACTTGGAATATTAATAAAATTATTAACACTGAGCTTAAAATTGGATGAAGCCGAGTAACCCTATCCTACAAGGCCTATTCGGCCACCCCCCATTATTGTAAGTCAAGGAGTGAATTTTATTTAAACACTAGGTGCTTAATTGAAAATCCAACTAAGTCATATTTTTTCATCCTAAGATTGAAAAAAAGTGAAACACAAAATCCTTTCTCCCTCCCCATAAACCCTAGCCGTCAAACTTGACTGAGGTAGATGAGATCGAGCTTCCAGATACGAAGATCATCTTTTGCATGATTATCTGGAGGAAGGAATGATCCTTTGCTTCTCAAAGCTAAGCTTAAGGATTTCATCAAGAGGTAATTGGATTACTTTTTATCTTGATCAAATTCAATTTATATGTTATTAAAAATATCAAAAGCATTAATCAAATCCGGGCCTTGTGAATCGAGAAAAAATAATTATTCGCTGGTTCGATTCACAACAGTGGTATCAGAGCCAAATTCATGGCTTTTATATTTTTTCTATGCATTCATATGTTTATATTATTTGATGAATGTGAATATATGATAATATGTTTGTATTATTTGATGAATATGAACGTATGATTTTTCTATTTTTCATGATTGCATGCAAAAACGTAAAAATTAGGTGTCATGATTTAATGATATGCATGTTTAAATAATTGGGTTTTGATGATTAAAATTGGATGATTGGAAAAGACGAGGCGGAGGCATGGTGGCGACATTGGAAAAAGCCATCATATAGCGCATGGTGAGCCACCCAACGGCTGGTGACGTTGTGTCATGCCTGCACAACATGGCCTAGCCGCATTACACAGTGCGGCCTAGCCGCGTTTCTATGCAGTTGCACAGCGTCGTGCGACTAGGGCATGGCGCTGCCCCAGTTAGGGCAGCACCGTGCATTTGGCTTGGTACGACGTGTCATTTTGATTTTGGTCGGGCCGGGCCTCACCCTTGGAAAATTAATCATATATGTTTAAAATTAATTTTTTAAATTGGAGCTTCGCCAGTTTAGTCCGTTGGATGTATTTTGAATTCAATGGATAATTTTGAAAATAAAGTTCGGCTTAAACTCAATTAGCATTTTTAAAATTTTTTTATGGATTAATTTAAAAATTAAAAGCCCTAAGTCTTTTTCAAATTGGGTTTGAGATTAAATTAGATTTAATTTCAATTAGTCTATTTAAAAATTGGATTTTTCTAAGGCCAAATATTGGATTTTTAAGCCTCTTAAAAATTAATCATCATATTTAACCCTTGATATTTAAATTGGATATAAGTGTCTAAATAAAGCTTGTTGGGCTTGCTTTATTTCATAGATTAAATGAAATTGGATTGACCAAAATTAATTAATATTGGATTTTATTATATGTCTTTAGAAATCTTAGAGTTTAGTTTCGCTTTTAAGTTATTTCACCCATGTTAAGCTTTATTTGATAGAGTCTACTTTAATTGGATTAAAGAGAATGTTTGGGCTTGACCTATTAACATGAAAAATCGAAATAAATTGAATTTATTTTTGAAAAATAATTAAATTAGATTTAATTGAATATTAAATAAAATTAATAAAAACCACATATATGTTTAATTTGATTATATACTCTCTTTTATCATTATGTGATGGTGACACCCGTATGGGATTAGGGTTGGTTTTTTTTATTATCTGGGTTGTATTGGGTCAGAGTTTGAGCCCCCAGTTTGTATCTTTATTTTTATTTAGAACAATTGTATAGGCATGTACAGTTGTAATAAAATTGTTAGATAGGTCCAATAAAGAGTGAAGTCGGTGGCAAGCTTGGAGTAGAGTCAAAAAGCTCATTTGTAATAGATTAGATCCCCTCCCTGATTGACTCGTTGGCCCAAGACAATCTAGATTAAAGCCCATACGTGTGTGTATTGTTAGAAATTGCTAGGCGTTTTTCTTATGCATTTCCATAACTAGTGCTTAACAAATTAATGTGCAAAGTGAGACCCAAAATATAATAACTATTTAAAAAATTATTAAATCTCCCTAATCAAATGATACTAAGTAAATAAAGGGTATTTGATATCCTGACTCTCCATCAAACTTTAGAATGAGATGGCTGCATCTTGTATATGGCATCGTTCTCGTATTAGGGGTCATATATAAAGGTAATATGCTTGATCTACTTTAGTGCATTTGATGTCTTCGGTCGAAGCAAATTTTGCCCCATCTATTGAAAAAGGTTGCAACGCGAGATTAAATTATTAGACTGATATGAGTTGATAGGAATAGACTTAGATGAATCACCACCTATATATCGAAAAAGGTTGCGGTTAGTGATTCATGAGCTAAAGAGATTGAATCGTTAATTAGATTAACTGGCACTAGGCGCTACCTCAATTCCTAGATGGGCCATATATTGAAAACTATAGGAAATAAATACACTATCATATTTCACATAAATATATAGAGATTCGTGAACATACCTTTCACCTGTATAAATCTTGCAGCAAAATAATAATTTGAATCCCAATCGCTCTCGAGCCCGTCTACAAGCCAACAATTGAATGAACTCATCACTGGTATCATTGGTTGCTACTAGAGCTTCCAATCAATTGCACAACTTTAATCCCTATAGCAACGTTTTGGTGATTCTCTAAGAGGGAGAGAGGAGAAAATGTGAAAATGAGGGGAGAGAGAGAGAGTTCCATCAAAATAGTCTGATCAGTTAGAATATGTGATATTCTGATCTCTCTTATTTATTTATATTCTAAAAGATATCTATGAGATTTACTTCCATTCACATTAGGATTCTCAATTCTAACTAATTATGAATGCAATCTGGGTCGTGGGCTAAACCCGACCCATGCACTCTAATATCTCCCACTTATACATATTTGACTCACCGTTTGTGAATCGAATCCTTCAAAATTCTCATCTCGCATCCCTTCTTTCATACGGGAATAAGGCGTGCGTCCAAGGGAAAAAGGAGCAAGTGAGAAGAGTTATATTAAGCCGTCACCATATTAACATAACCCTACAACTCCACAAAAAATCGTTGTGTGCCCCAAACTATGTAGTCGCACTAGATCAAGCATCTCTGACCCCTCTATATGAAATAGAGCATGCTTGACTCTTTCAACTATGTATTTATGTTTGTCACTATGTCAAATGTTTTTTGACTTTGCCGGCCGGCCTAAGAGCCATAGAACATGAGTGTGTTACCACCTTTAGTTCTTCCTTGGCCTCACATGCCACTCAACTTGGACCTGACAACTTTCCTACAATCTATCAAAAGATGTTGTTGTTTGGAATCCCGTACAGGAAAACAGAGAATTGCAGCGGAAGACTCGAGGATCTGATGATTTTTAATAGGTTTCGCGATAAATTAGAACGAATAAAAATACCTTTTGATTTGTTAACTGATTCTGCAGAACAACAATCTTCCAAGGGCAGGTGTCTCTAAAGCTTCACGCGAAACGAACCTTCCAAAGATCCCAAAACTCCTCCTTTTCTTGCTAGAGTGGACAACTAGAGAGGAGAGAGGGGAGAGAGTTCTTTTCTTTTGTGTTGTGTAATTAGCTTGTTAATTCTCTCTCAGGGTTTGTTCCATGTAGGAGTCTTTTTAAACTCAACTAGCTTGTGAAACAAGTTGGAGGCTACTCCAAACCCTAGAGTGGCCGCCCCCTAAAGGCTTCCATGGACTGGGTGGGCTTTTAATTGGCTTGTCTAATTTCTAGCCCACCTATATATAATTAATTTAAATCTAATTTAAATATAATATATACTATTAATTAATTCCAATTAATTAATATACTAATTAAATAATTTAATTTAATCTAATTATATTAACTATTTAATTAATTGATTTAATATAATTAAATCAATCAGTCCATTTAATTCTTTCTAAAAGATTTACACAAAATATACATCCCGTTCGTTTCTTATAGCGCGACTCTTTAGGTTCGACTCAATTGGCAAAGGGAGGAATTACCTAATGATGTGAGTGTCACCTAGCCAGACCCGTGGACTCACATTGTAACCCAATTAAGTACGAAATGAATGAATCATTTTATGAACCTCTTGATCATAAATGACGTATGAGTATAAGCCTTTCACTGACGTATCCCGATCAAGTGAGAGTCATGAAAAATGTCAAACTCACTAAACTTGATACTGTGCATTAGATTATAGCATAATGAAATTACTAAACTACCCTCAATGTCCCACATGAGTTAGTGATAAGTCCATATTTTACAATATTTTATGCCCTATTGTAATATGATTTGATCGTTACTTTGATCCTTTTTTATCCCTCATAATGCTTTGATTGGTATATATTTTGTTTTGTAGGATAAAAGTTGATTTACGCATGAAAGACGAGAAAAGAGATCCAAATTGAGCTTGAAATTGAAGAAAGAAACAAAAGAAGATAGTTGACGAAAGATTTTACACAATGCTCATATATAAATGAGGTTTTCGTCCTCTTACAGGCCGAATCATACTAAGGTTTCTTCTTCAATATTGTAGATCTATTTCTTAGCTTCGCATAGCAACTTGAATCAACTCAATCCGACATTTGTAGAGAGAGTTATGATCAAAATACGAAAACTGCGAATTCAGCGTGAGACGACCGCGGCACAGGACCGCGGTCTTGATTCGAAAAATGCTTCGCACTTTTTGTGCCGCGGCTTAGTGCCCTGCTGCCCTATTTTTTATATCCGCCGTTTTTGGTCTTTATAAGGCATTCTTCACTTACCTAAAGGCTGGAAATGCTCTAAAACACCGAGGGGAAGCCATGGGAAGTCCTAAGGAAGCTTGAAGAGTCATCATCATCATCATTTTCATCATCAAAGCTTGGATTCAAACTTTGTAATAGGGAGTAATTCAACTCTTTCTCTTTGATTTGTGTATCAACCATGTCTTATAGAATTGTTGAATCACTTGTTGTTGTAAGTATGAGCTAAGCATCTTTGTGATTGGGTTATGTGAATACTTTGTGATGTTTTGTGTTTAATGAATCATTAATTTCCGGATTTATTACATTCTTGTTACATGTTTGATTTTGTGCTTAATGCTTGCATATGCTTGATCACCATGTGTTTGATAAAATGCTTTGTCTTGAGACCGAGAGGAGATAGATAAAGGGAGATCGAAAAATCAAACATCATAACGTAACAATTGACTAGAGATAGAATCGATTGCGTTGTGTGGCTTTTTGTGATAAGATGACCCGATTGAATGTAGGATATTCGTAAACAAAGAATTCCTTTGAACCTAAATGCATGTTAGTTAATTCAATCTTCACTATAGAGATATAGGAAGTTGTTAACTAGTATAGGCTTGTTATTTCAAGAGATTGAATAATAAATACATTAGGGGGTTTCGCCATAACAAGAACGTTCTAAGAATCCGGATAATTGAGAGTTCATGAACATAGAATAGAACATAGTAGGATCATAACCCAATCACCTCTTTCCATTCGATTTATTATCTTGTTTATCACATAGTTGTCTTTGATTATTTTCATAGTTTAATCAACCATCATCTTATAATTTGATTTAGCTTAGAGTTAGATAATATAGCAATTACGAGCATTGAATCCAATTGTCCCTGTGGAGACGATACACCCCGGGCTAAATAGTCCACTTTATTACTTTGCACGACCTAGTATACTTGCTAGGATTTCGCGTGTCAAGTTTTTGGCGCCGTTGCCGGGGACAATTGCGTTATTTAATATTGTAATTCACTTATCTATTCTAAGACTAAGTTGCTGTTTTTGCATTTTGGTTTGCTGTTTTTGCGTTTTGGTTTACTGTTTTTACGTCTTGAGTTGCTGTTTTTATGTTAAAATTTGCTATTTTTGTGTTTTAAGTTGCTGTTTTTGTGTTTTAGTTGCTGTTTTTGTGGTTTTAGTTGCTGTTTTTGTGTTTTTAGTTGATGTTTTTGTCTTCTAAGTTGCTGTTTTTGTTTTTTTTTTAAGTTGCTGTTTTGTTATGTTTTATTTTATTTTATTATTATTCTTGAATAGATGAGCAATTATGAACTTTATTGGTCAAAACAAGGATGGGATGAAGGTGCCGAATACGGGAGTCAAGTGCAAGATTTTTGTTTGTGGTGTGGAGACGTTCATCATAGCGATTATTGTCAACACGGATGGAGAAGTCACGAAGACTTTCCATTGAGTTATTATGCTATGAGAGATTCACAAGCATACCTGCAACAAGATAGGTCCCCCTTTCTAATGCAGGGAGAATTTGAATCGGCTAACTTTCAGAACCATGGGGATTATCACCAACAATGTGATAGGAACCCAAGTTTTGAGGAGTTGATGATCCAATGGATGAAGTCGAACGATGAGCGATCTCAAAATCTCGAAACATCTATAATGGAATTGCAAACACAACTCAACCAACTTTCCAACTTATTGGCAGAGAGATCATCAGACACTTCTCAGAGTGGCACAGAGAAGAATGATGAGGTATCTGATACAGAAGTTGAACAAGTTGTTGATTCGACAACACATTGTCTACAACCCATTGCTACACCAGAACTACCTTCAGAATCTATGTGTGGTGAAGTAGATACAACATCACTGGAGCACCTTCAATTCAGCATAGAGATCCCAAAATCCACTCCATCAATTGACCAAGAAAAAGCATTAGAAATATTCAAGAATCCAATGCCACCTACCATCATATCTCTTGATTTCTTAAGAATGTGCATCAATAACCAGAGAGCTAGAGTGGTGGAGGTTGAATACAAAGTTTACAACTTTAGTGGCCCGTTCGAGGCATACACTAAGAACCCAAGTGATACTACGGTTGAGAATGAGGAGATTCGAAGATATACAAGTCATTGGGATATATCACCACTAAAGTTGTCCGAATCAAGGCCCAGGGAGTTAGCCCTGACCACATACTTATTAAAACCATCAATGGAAAACTCCCCATCTTTAAAATTCACTTTTAGTTATTTACAATTTTATTACATTTTTATAAAAGTGAATCTGAGCTCATATCTTAGTTTTTCAGGATTTGTGAATGTGATGGGAAATGAGAAGCCTTTACGCAATTGGAAAAAGCACAAAAAAGCGCATCTATACAAAGTTGGCATTACTCCTTATGATCCACCATGAGCAGTGCAAGGGAGTCAAGCTAATGACTTAAAACAAGCGCTTCGTGGGAGGCAACCCACGTTTTACATGCTTTCTTTCATTCTCGTTATTTTTTTTGTTTTGTTTTATTTGTTTCATTTTAAGTGTTCTTAGTTGTTTTGATGATGTTTTGTGTCTCTTCTTGTTTTTCTAACTTTACAGTTGGCTAGGCGTTATTTTCAGACTCTTCGCCTTGTTGCTCTTTCGCGTTTTGGACATCACTTAGATTCAAACATCAGGGACGTCTTTCCTTCCTTTACTTTACATTTGTATGTTCGCTCATTGGGGACAATGTGCTAGATTAGTTGGGGGGTGGGATAGACGTCCTAATTTTTTTTGTGATGTGGTGATTTGGTGTAACTTGTATTCATTTGTTAAGTTTCATGCTTGATTTGGGATTAGAAAACTGTGATAATCAATGATTTCATTTTCATGATTTGTCATACTTTTGCTTGGAGCATGATTCGTTTGAGTGTCTCTACTTCATCTAAGATGAAATCATTTGTCGTATTTTATATGTGAAAGCTTTTTTAGTCATGCTTATGTGAATTGTTGAGGATTTAAAGCATTGAACTTTCACTTTTGTCGACTTTGAAGTGTGTATTGATTGTGCGAAGTCATGAAATGATTTAGGCCATCTTTCATTGTCTCTAGCCTTACATTTAGCCTTCACTATATTGCATAATCTCTAGACCTTGTTTTGAGCCATATTGATAAGAATGGAGTGTGCTAAGCACACTAAAAACCACCATTCGTCTTTCTTTCGTAAGCCACACCAACCACCCTTTAGCCTAAAAGTAAAACAAAGTCTATTTCCTAATTGAGAGAGCATAGAACTTCATATCATTTGATATTTATTTGGGTATACACTTTGTTTTGGGTATCGAAGCTTATTGATTAGTGGTTTAGAATGTGGTGTTGTTCTTGCTTATGATAAAATATTGGAGGTTTGGATTTTATGTGAAAAGAGAGGAAAAAGAAATGTTGTAAGTTGGCTAAAGAGTCGAGAGATTGGAAGTTACCGAAAAATATATTATGTGAGCTCTCTCTTGACTTGGCTACAAACTGAGCTTCAATGTGATTTATTTGGTTTGGGAATCATTTTTTCACCCTTAGCATCAAAAGAAACAAGTTTTGAGGTTATGAGTTCAAGGGGAAAAGAAATCAAAAAGCTATAAGTGGCGAGATGTGGAATTTTATTCGGTTGATAAGTGAGTGTTTAGCTCGATGATATTGAGTTGTATGCTTTCTTGAGTTTAGTCACTTTATCCATATATTCCCGTCCAAGCCATTACCTAGCCTTACGTTACAAGCCAAAAAGACCTTTTGATCTTGACTTTCACATTTCATGCACACCGATAGGTTAACAAGTTTTGAAGTGTTTTAATGTTTTTATTATCTAATGAGTTTGCATAATCTTGTTTAAAGTGTGCTCTTGGCATAAAAATGGATATGGAGTTCATGATTTTGAGATGGAATCGAAGATGTTTTGGAGCCTTTCAAATTGTTGAGTGTTCTAGGTAAAGTGTAACTTGTCATAATCATTTACGAGGGTTTAATTCGTGTACGTGCTTGATAATTGAGACATAAAACCTTTCAAGATCCCAAAGCAAGTTGTAAAATCTGAACTTATGAGTCTTGTTCACCATTTATTGATCGAGACGATCATAGCCTAGTTGGGGGGTAGTTGATAAGTCCATATTTTACAATATTTTATGCCCCATTGTAATATGATTTGATCGTTACTTTGATCATTTTTTATCCCCCACAATGCTTTGATTGGTATATATTTTGTTTTGTAGGATAAAAGTTGATTTACGCATGAAAGACGAGAAAAGAGATCCAAATTGAGCTTGAAATTGAAGAAAGAAACAAAAGAAGATAGTTGACGAAAGATTTTACACAATGCTCATATATAAATGCGGTTTTCTTCCTCTTACAGGCTGAATCATACTAAGGTTTCTTCTTCAATATTGTAGATCTATTTCTTAGCTTCGCGTAGCAACTTGAATCAACTCAATCCGACATTTGTAGAGAGAGTTATGATCAAAATACGAAAACTGCGAATTCAGCGTGAGACGACCGCGGCACAGGACCGCGGTCTTGATTCGAAAAATGCTTCGCACTTTTTGTGCCGCGGCTTAGTGCCCTGCTGCCCTATTTTTTATATCGGCCGTTTTTGGTCTTTATAAGGCATTCTTCACTTACCTAAAGGCTGGAAATGCTCTAAAACACCAAGGGGAAGCCATGGGAAGTCCTAAGGAAGCTTGAAGAGTCATCATCATCATCATTTTCATCATCAAAGCTTGGATTCAAACTTTGTAATAGGGAGTAATTCAACTCTTTCTCTTTGATTTGTGTATCAACCATGTCTTATAGAATTGTTGAATCACTTGTTGTTGTAAGTATGAGCTAAGCATCTTTGTGATTGGGTTATGTGAATACTTTGTGATGTTTTGTGTTTAATGAATCATTAATTTCCAGATTTATTACATTCTTGTTACATGTTTGATTTTGTGCTTAATGCTTGCATATGCTTGATCACCATGTGTTTGATAAAATGCTTTGTCATGAGACCGAGAGGAGATAGATAAAGGGAGATCGAAAAATCAAACATCATAACGTAACAATTGACTAGAGATAGAATCGATTGCGTTGTGTGGCTTTTTGTGATAAGATGACCCGATTGAATGTAGGATATTCGTAGACAAGGAATTCCTTTGAACCTAAATGCATGTTAGTTAATTCAATCTTCACTATAGAGATATAGGAAGTTGTTAACTAGTATAGGCTTGTTATTTCAAGAGATTGAATAATAAATACATTAGGGGGTTTCGCCATAACAAGAACGTTCTAAGAATCCGGATAATTGAGAGTTCATGAACATAGAATAGAACATAGTAGGATCATAACCCAATCACCTCTTTCCATTCCATTTATTATCTTGTTTATCACATAGTTGTCTTTGATTATTTTCATAGTATAATCAACCATCATCTTATAATTTGATTTAGCTTAGAGTTAGATAATATAGCAATTACGAGCATTGAATCCAATTGTCCCTGTGGAGACGATACACCCCGGGCTAAATAGTCCACTTTATTACTTTGCACGACCTAGTATACTTGCTAGGATTTCGCGTGTCAGTTAGTTTTTATGCTTTCGCCAAAGACTTATAATTTCATTAGCCTATAATCGCACAGGATACTTTCTCGTTTACTATCGAGACAGTGAATCCCATCTTGACGATCACTGATCAACTGCTACTTGTCTAATTGATATCGCACTTCGAGGTCGACCCCACCAATGGGTGATATGAGCCTAACTACTCTGGTAACAGATCCAATAATACAAGCACATTGATCATGAACCCTCTACGATCAGTAATCCAATCATTGACAATCACTGAGTAAATACCCATGTGATTGGATTACTACGAGCCATGTTCGAATATGTCAATTCCATTGACATATCTATGATAATTGCTCCCATTCCCCTATAGTGTTCGACTGGCACTCATCGTTAGAGCATGTGTCATACAAGTCGAATCTTAATGCCCAATTAAGATTCTTTGACTTGCGAACCCTTTTAAGTGATAAGGTGTAAGATTCTTCCCATGCCACGTCTTTATTCCATAAAGGGCAAAGAGTCAAACCTTTATTCACATGGACTATATGTTCAATACTTATTTAGATGCCATAAAGATTTATATGAACAAAATACAAATGCCTTTATTAATATCATTTTAATAGTTTGTACAACATAATGAGATACCCTAATCTAACTATTTGTCCTCATTGGCATCTAGGGCATATACCTAACAGTTGTATCTCTCAACATTTTGTCTAGATTTGTGAGACCTAGGTTCCCTAGCCTGCACGTTACCTCCTCTTCGTCACAATAAAGTAACAATCCAGGCTACACGCTAGGGACCTTTAGAAATTTCATCACGAATTTCAGATGTAAACAGTTTCCTGGATAGCCTCCAAGGCTCCAAGGCAGTTTCATATTCATTCTTAGTAGTGGATACTTCACTAGGAACTCTTCCAAGTTACTAATCCACAGTTGAGGTTGAATTCAAACCCATGGTGGAATTTTAATCTTCTTTGTCAGACTCAAAGTCCGAGTTAAGTATAAAATTCCACTTCCAGTTCTCTAAAGGCATAGATGAAAAGTATATCCTAAGTTCTTTTCAAGTACTTCATCATATATTTTACGTCTATCCATTGCTCTTCCTCATAGGAAAGAGCCCTTCTTTTGATCTTCTATACTAAATTGTTTTAGGATTTATTCTAAGCAATGGGCTTGGGAGGGCCCCACCATCCTATACGTTCTATCTTCATAGATGTGAATTATAAGGATACAAGTGGCTTCTCCCGAGTCTTTTCGTGGAGAATATGCTCAATGTTTATGTCTTGATCCAAGTCAATGATCCCACATCATTTCCCATAAGTAGAGCACTCTCTACATATTGTACCAGAAATGACATCTCGCTCCCACTGGCCTTCTTGCACACATGGTTCCTCTTCATTTTTGATGATATCATAATTCCAAATTATGTCATCAAAGTGAAGATTCCAACTACGAGAGGTCCTCTTAAATCCACAAGTGAATTTATATAGCATGTACCTTATGAGAATCAGCCTCAGATGTGAAACCCTTGGACTGTTCCATATAGATGTCCTCCTTGAGGAATCCATTCATGAACAAGTCTTCACATCCACGTGCTATATTTTCAAAATCTTGGTGTGTTACTATCAAAAGTAAGATTCTAGTGGATTTGATTATAGCTATGGCAAAGGGGCTTCCTCACCCTTCTTTTGACTATACCCTTTCGCCATTAGCCCAGCCTTGCCATTCGAATCAATCTTTTTCTTGTAGATGTACTCGCCTATGATGAGTAAAATACTCTCAGGGAAATCTACTATAGTCTAGGATTGATTCAAAGACATCTAATCCATCTTCACTTTCATAGCCTTACACATTCTCGTAGAGTCCATATCCACCGTTGATTGTCATGCGTAAAGGGATTGTATCCATGGTTCATCTCTGTTATAGCATACAACTTATGCTTTCCTTGTAGTAGACAACCATCTATCTCAGGCGGCTGAGATACTCTACCAGACCAACTCGTTAGTGGTTGTGTTATAATGGGTTGGTTTGGGTTTCTTGAATAGTAGTCTCCTAAGGAGTTTTGTTTTGTTCTTATAGAACAAACTTTCTACCCACTCCAATTTCTCGAAAGGTGTTATTTTCGAGAAAACAAACCTCTAAGGCCATAATGATCCTCTGACCATTACGTAGGTAAAACGAGTTCTCTTGCTGAATCTTTGGGATAACTTACAAAACTTCCTTTTAAGGACTTAGTCTCCAGATTCTCTACCTTTCTCTTATCTACGTAGGTTGGGAATTCCCATACCATCACGTGTTTAAGATTAGGCGTCCACTTGCACCACTCTGATAAGGTGCCTTAGGAATGAATTTGGAGGGACATCTGATAGGAGTCATGATATCTATGAAGCATGTTGGTGATGATGCGTCATGTTTAAGAATAGATGCTTTTGATCCTTTGATTATTGAGCACTTTCAGGAAAACATCTCTGATGATCCACTTGAGGTATGCATAATGAACTCCACGGATGTTGAGTCGGCCAGTGATAAACAACTGGAAGTTGTTCATAGCTTAGAAAGGCGTGCGCAATACCCCACAAAGAAATTTGAGAAGTTGGATAGCCCACTGTCTAGCCACTCCAAACCATCTATTGAAGAGCCACCAACTCTTGACCTAAAAACTCTACCCTCTCATCTTAAATATGTTTATTTAAATGACGATGAAACCTTGCCACTCATCATTTCTTCTTCTCTTACAGATCAACAAGAAGCAAGGTTACTGGAGGTATTGAGAGATCACAAAAAAGCCTTTGGATGGAAGATTGCTGATATCAAGGGGATCAGCCCAGCCATCTGCATGCATAAGATTTTAATGGAAAAAAGCTCAAGTCCTACTATACAACCACAAAGGAGGTCTAATCCTCAAATTCAAGAAGTGGTGAAGAAAGAGGTAATCAAGTTACTCGATGCCGGCATTATCTTCCCTATCTCTGATAGTCCATGGGTATGTCCAACGCAGGTAGTGCCCAAGAAAAGAGGTACGACAGTAGTTCGTAATGACAATAATGAGTTAATTCAATCTAGAATTGTCACTGGTTTTAGGGTTTGCATAGACTATCATAAATTGAATGAATATACTCGAAAAGACCACTTTCCCCTCCCCTTTATCGATCAAATGTTAGAAAGATTAGCCGGGCATGAATATTACTATTTTTTGGATGGGTACTCCGGCTATAACCAAATTGCTATTACACCCGAGGATCAAGAGAAAACTACTTTCACTTGTCCTTACGGCACTTTTGCTTATAGGCGTATGCCTTTTGGCTTATGTAATGCACCTGCTACTTTTCAAAGATGCATGATGGCTATATTTCATTACATGGTCGAGCAATTTCTTGAAATCTTCATGGATGATTTTTCTGTTTTTAGCTCTACATATGATAGATGTTTGCACAATCTAACCTTAGTTTTGCAAAGGTGTGAGGAGACTGATCTAGTCTTAAATTGGGAAAAGTGTCATTTCATGGTACAAGAAGGAATTGTTCTGGGTCATAAGATCTCCCACAAGGGGATTGAGGTGGATAGAGCGAAAATTGAAGTGATGGCTAATCTTCCACCACCCACCACGGTCAAAGCCGTGAGAAGCTTTTTGGGACATGCCTGGTTTTACAGGCGTTTTATTTCAATTTTTTCTAAAATTGCTAAACCCCTGTCTAACTTGACCATGAAAAATGCAGTGTTTGACTTTAATGATGCATGCATGCAGGCCTTCCTCACCCTGAAGGAGAAATTAATCTCATCACCTGTGATGTCCGCCCCAGATTGGAGCCTACCATTCGAGTTGATGTGCGATGCGAGCGACATTGCCGTTGGAGCCGTACTAGGTCAAAGGAAGGTTAAAATCTTTCATACTATTTACTATGCTAGTCGTACCTTAAATGAGGCCCAACTCAATTATGCTACGACTGAAAAAGAGCTTTTAGCTGTCATTTTTGCTTTTGACAAATTTCACTCCTACCTTGTGCTTAACAAAGTAATAGTATACACTGATCACTCGGCCTTGAAATACTTGCTTGCCAAAAAAGACGCAAAACCTAGACTACTCAGGTGGATCTTATTACTACAAGAGTTTGACTTAGAAATAAAAGATAAAAAAGGATCTGAAAATGTAGTAGCTGATCACCTAGCTAGACTAGAATTAGTGGATAAGAAAATGGATGAGACCCCAATAGGAGATGAATTCCCCGATGAGCAGCTTTTTACTCTTTCTTCTATTTCAATCCCTTGGTATGCTGATTATGCTAACTATATAGTTGCTGGAATTTTACCCCCTGATTTGACATTTCACCAAAGAAAGAAGTTTTTGAAAGATGTTAGGCACTATCTGTGGGAAGAGCCCTACTTGTTTAAAATTGGTGTCGAGGGAATTATCAGGCGTTGTGTAGCCGAGGAAGAAATGACCTCCGTCTTGGCTCATTGCCATGACATGGTGATAGGTGGCCACTTTGGCCCATCCAAGACTGCTGCCAAGGTTCTGCAATCAGGTTTTTTCTGGCCTACTTTATTTAAAGATGCACACGCTTATGTTCAAAAATGTGATAGATGCCAAAGAGTAGGTAATATCTCTAGACGACATGAAATGCTTATGAATAATGTGCTTGAATGTGAATTATTTGATGTGTGGGGTATAGATTTTATGGGACCTTTCCCTAGTTCTTGTTCCAATAGGTATATTCTAGTCGTTGTTGATTATGTGTCTAAATGGGTCGAAGCTGAGGCTTTGCAAACTAATGATGCTAGGGTTGTTCTTAGATTTCTGAGAAAACATATTTTTGCATGATTTGGAACCCCGAGAGCAATTATAAGTGATGGAGGCACACATTTTCGTAACAAGCAATTTGAAAACTTGTTGAACAAATATGGTGTTAAGCATAAAATCTCGACCCCTTACCACCCTCAAACTAGTAGGCAAGTCGAAGTGTCTAATAGGGAAATTAAACGGATTTTAGAAAAAATGGTAAATAGCCATCGAACTGATTGGTCTCTGAAATTAGATGATGCATTGTGGGCTTACCGTACTGCTTTTAAAACCCCTATTGGCATGTCCCCATATCGTCTTGTATTTGGAACAGCTTGTCATTTACCTGTCGAACTTGAACATCGTGCTTATTGGGCTATCAAATTACTGAATTTCAATACAAGTGTTATAGGTAATAAGAGGTTGCTTCAACTGAATGAGCTCGAGGAGTGGAGACATGAAGCATACGAGAATGCAAAACTGTACAAAGAACGGACCACGAAGTGGCACGACAAGCTCTTCCCAGGCACGAAAGTTCTTATGTACAGCTCTAGACTCAAGCTCTTCCCAGGCAAGCTCAAATCGCGTTGGTCGGGACCCTTTCGAGTCACCCGAGTGTATTCTTCCGGAGCTGTGGAGCTTATTGATAAGAGGTGTTTTTACGTGTTTTGAAGACCGTAATTCTTATGATTTGGATTCACTTATTGCTTAAATCATGTCACATTTTCATTTAATAGGTGTGTTAAGTGAATATAGGTAATAAATGAGAATACATGAAGAAAAGGGAAGAAAAACGATGTACAAAACAAGTTCAAGCATGTTTTTCAACACCTAGGCGGTTTATGCATCTCCTACCACATTCGAGCGATAATTCCGTACATTTCGAGACCGACTTAGACAAAGTTTCCTTGTACAAGGTTTTAGATTAATGTCTTAGCTTCAAATGGGAACTTGCAACATCCAAATCAGAGGTCTATAGAGATAATTGTGAAGGAAATACGATTGCTGCGCCGAACAGAGAAGTACATGTGCCAGGATACGCCCCAGCGCCCTCCTAGTCATGCCTAGGCATGGATAGTCCGAATGTTACTCCTTTTTCAGCCTAAATTCCAGCATTATATGATGGGTAAGAATCACGTTTGGCCATAATTCAGCACATGTGTTGAGGGGTTGTCATAAGTGTGTTTCTTGGTAGATTTACTTTATGGGCGGCAAATCAGAAACAACCTCCATGTTGAAACGTAATTTAGGTATACTTAGAGACCGAATTGGACAAAATGTCCTTCTGGAAAGTTGTATATCTATGTTTTATCTGAACATGGGCACTTGAATCATCCAATTTCGAGATCTGGGGAGAAGTTTATGAGGAAAATACTAAGACTGCGCTGGAAAGCAAGAAAATGGCAGCATGCATGTGTTTTGTTGAAGTTTTCACATGGTTATGCTTGGTGGAATTCTTAATGGCCGAAAGTTCAACATTTTTTAGCTGGTTGGAATCTTACAAGCCAAACTTTAAGCATCACCTTAGGTGGAATTCTCATTGGGGAACTTTAATGGGAATTCTTAATGCATACTTTAGTGGAATTTTTGGCTATAAAAGGAGGGGGAACCCATACTCTTCATCATTCCCTATCAATTTCAGATTCTTGGAGGAGAGGAGGGCAGCCCCTAATCTGATTTCTCCACCATTCATCACCATTCTTCATCATTCTAAGAGGAGAAAGCTAGGAATTGAAGCTCCAATCAAGGGGCCAGCATCTATCACATTAGAGGGAGTTTTTATAGCCTTTTCATTTCATTCATGTCTATGAACATGTGTATTTATTCATTATTGTTTTTCATAATAACTATCATGAACTAAATTCATAAGACTAAGGCCATGTAAGGTCAAATTGTGATATATGCTTATAATAGATGATTGTAGAGGTTATACTTATATTGTTATGTGATGTGAATTTGTGTTTTTACCTATCTTGCATATACTTGATCACTATATGTTAAAATCTTATGCCTAGGTTGATATTTCGGGAGAAAATTAACTTAGGGTGCAAGAAATTCACATCATGACCCGCAACTAATGAGGAATTGCCCTAGACATAGGTAAAGATTCCCGGGTGAAGTTGTTCGATTCTAATCGAGTGAACTCTAGTACGTTAATGCATATTTAGTGGTTAGATTTCCGGATAGGAATATTTGGGAAATCACGATCTAAGCATAGGAGTTTATACGCGAGACATCGGTTATTCTCTACCCTCGGAGCTCTCACCATAACAATATAAGTGTAATCCTTCAACAAGAACCTTTATAAGTATATTTGATCAATTTGAACCTAGCATGTGCCTTAGTCTCCCTTTATAATTGGTTTTAAATCACTTGCTCATCTTTGTTCTTGTTCTTTACAAATTTTATTTGAATTTATTCTTACTTTGTTTATTCACTTCATTACAATTCTTAAACTAGAATTCTAGTCTCCGTGGTTCGACAACCCGGACTTTTCGTCCATACTTATTACTACACACGACTAGTGCACTTGCTACAATAGCACGTTAGCTTTTAGCGTGTCAAGTTTTTGGCGCGGTTGCCGGGGACTTTTTCATTTTAGTTTTTGATTCTTTTTGTTTAAACTTTCATAATTCTTATTTTTTCGTTTATTTCTAACCTTTCTTTTATTTTATTATTCTAATTTTTTTTTTCTTGTGTTTATTTGTTAGGTGTAATTTGCGGTGCATGACCCGCTCTTCTAACGAGCCCCTATACAATTTTGAGCCGGAGATAGAGCGTGTTCTTTGATCTAGTAGACAAGCTCGAGAAATGGCCGACAATCTAAATCCAAATGGAAATTTTCCCGACATAAATCTTCCGGAAAACAGGGAATGGCTGCAAAATCTTTTCCAAGCTATGCAACCGGCACCTCCTCAAAGACTTCCATCGGTCCGGGAAAGTCTACCTCCAAGGGTCCACACCATACCGGGGCCCGTAGTCTTTCCAAATTTCTTTGCACCAAATTATCACATTTCGTCACACATCTTTAGCATGGTGCAAAGCGAACCCTTCTATGGAGAGCCCCATGAATCAACTCATGAGCATTTGGAGACTTTAGACGATACTCTCATGACTACCCAATTTCATCCACGAGATCTCGATGCAATTCGTCTAAGAGTCTTCCACTTCTCATTAAAGGAAAGGGCGACCATGTGGTACAAATCTCTACCACCCCAATCCATCACAACATGGGGACAATTGGTCGATGCCTTTTTGAGCAAATTCTTTCCACCCTCCAAAATCAATGAGCTAAGGAGCAACATTAAGGAGTTTAAGCAGGAGAATCATGAGTCCTTAGCCGAGGCATGGGCTAGATATAAAAACATGCTCCGAAAATGTCCGGATCACAACCTAAGATTGAGCGAGCAAGTATTACGATTCCATGATGGAGTCCGTTCGCGCATCCGAAATAGGCTCAATGCCGGCGCCGGTGGTGATCTCCTTGGGCTCGATTGCCAAAGTGTGTGGGACAAGATTGAGCAATTAGCCCGAGAAGATGAACTCTATCCCGATGATGAAGAAATCACACCCACTAAAAAGATTGCTTGTGTTCAAGAGTTGGGCGAAGAAGTTGCTTTGGAAACAATGGTTGGCAATGTAAACTATGTTGGAAATGCCAATCGACCTCAATTGAACTTCCATGTGCCTGAAAATTTTTCAAGGAGGCCCAATCCGGCACAAAATGCCCATCCCGGCGTCTATCAAGCACCAAGGCCCCCATTCAACAATAACCAAGCTCAAAGGCAAGGTAATCCTCATATACAAAGGCAAATAAGACCTCTTACAACCGAAGAGCGTCTCGATGAACAAATAAAGAAATCGGATTCAGCAATCAACGAACTCCGTACTATGATGAAGGATATAATGATGGACATGAAAGATTTAAAGACACAAATGGGTCAAATGGCAAAGGCGATCAGCGAGAGAGCCCCGGGAACTTTACCAAGTGACACAGAATAAAACCCGAAGGAGCAATGCCACGCCATCACCTTAAGAAGTGGCAAACAGATAGTCAATGATGCTGTTCGCATTTCCGCGCCTGAGCGCCCCGTTGAGAACGCCCAGGCGCCGGAATCAACCCACAGTGAACGAATGCTTCGCAATTGCTCGCCCGAGCGTCCCGATGATCACGCTCAGGCGCCCGAGACCCAGCGCCCTGGCGCCGATTGTCGCGCCCAGGCGCCACCTCCTGAACCCTCCACAGCGGGCTCTTCAACTCCAACGCATCCTCCCATCGAGGTCCGTCTGCCATTTCCTAATGCACATAGAAAGAAAAAAAAGGAGATGGATCCAAGTTTCCTTCGAATCTTAGCAATTCTTCGTGAGGTTAGGATTAATATTCCTTTTATAGACGCAATTTTACAAATGCCAAATTACGTGAAATTTTTCAAGGATATTTTATCCAACAAACAAAAGTGGGAGGAAAACGAAACGGTGTGCCTAACCGAGGAATGCTCCGCCGTATTGCTTAATAAATTACCAATGAAACTTGAAGACCCTGGGAGTCTCACTATTCCTTGCACGATTGGGCCATTATCCTTCGAAAAAGTTTTGTGCGACTCGGGAGCTAGCATCAACCTCCTCCCGTACTCTCTTTTCAAAAAGTTGGGCCTTGGTAACCCAAAGCCGACTTCAATGAGCCTCCAACTTGTCGATAGATCAATCAAGAGACCACGGGGAATAATCGAAGATGTAATCGTTCAAGTCGACAAATTCTACTTCCCGATTGACTTTGTGGTTCTTGATATGGAGGAAGATGTTGAGGTACCCCTAATCCTAGGAAGACCATTCCTAGCCACTGGTAAGGCGGTAATCGATATTGCCAATGGTAAGCTAACCTTAAATGTGGGAGATGAAAAGGTCACCTTTGATGTTTTTAAAGTGCTTAAACACCCATGTGATCCTGACTCATGTTTACGCATCGATGTATTTGATATGTTGATTGATGAGACTTTTCAGGCACAAATGGTAGACGACCCATTGGAGACATGTCTTTCCAAATCTATGGATGTCGATTCAGCGAGTGAAGAACAATTGGAAACCATGTTTAGCATAGAGAAGCCACCTCTTTACCACGTCATTGGAGCTAAAAAATTAGAAAGATCACTCTTGGCTCCTCCTCGCCCTTCTATCGAAGAGGCCCCTATCCTTGAGCTTAAACCATTACCATTACATTTGAAATATGTATTTTTAAATGATAATGAGACTCTACCTTTAATTATTTCATCTTCTTTGATAGGAGAACAGGAGGAGCGACTCATGAGAGTATTGAAGGCCAACAAAAAGGCCTTCGGGTGGAAAATTGCGGATATAAAAGGCATAAGTCCAGCGGTGTGCATGCACAAAATACTCATGGAGGAGTCCGCAAAACCTACACGCCAACCACAAAGACGGTCAAATCCACAAATACAAGAGATGGTAAAGAAAGAGGTTATAAAACTACTCGATGCAGGTATAATCTATCCTATCTCTGATAGTGCATGGGTAAGCCCGACTCAAGTAGTACCCAAGAAGGGCGGAATAACTGTGATAGAAAATGCGAACAATGAATTAATCTCTACTCGAATGCTTACCGGGTGGCGTGTGTGTATAGATTATCGCAAGTTAAATGATGCCACTCGTAAGGACCATTTCCCCCTCCCATTCATTGACCAAATGCTTGAAAGGTTAGCTGGACATGATTTTTATTGTTTTCTAGATGGGTATTCCGGCTATAACCAAATTGCCATAGCCCCCGAGGACCAAGAGAAAACAACTTTCACTTGTCCCTATGGCACGTTTGCTTATAGGCGGATGCCGTTTGGATTATGCAATGCCCCGGCCACATTTCAACGATGTATGATGGCGATCTTTCATGACATGGTTGAAGAATTCCTTGAGATTTTTATGGATGATTTTTCTGCTTTTGGAACCTCATTTAACACATGTCTTGATCATTTGGACCGTGTTCTAAAACGATGTGAGGAAACAAATCTTGTTTTGAATTGGGAAAAATGTCATTTTATGGTCCGGGAAGGGATTGTGCTAGGTCACAAAATCTCCCAAAAAGGGATTGAAGTGGACCAAGCCAAGATTGAGGTAATAGAAAAACTTCCTCCACCTATATCGGTGAAAGCCGTGAGGAGCTTTCTTGGTCATGCCGGCTTCTATAGGCGATTTATCAAAAAAATTTCCAAAATTGCAAAGCCGTTATCTAACTTGCTTGTCAAAGATGCACCATTCAATTTTGATTCCCTTTGTTTACAGGCCTTCATGACTCTTAAGGAGCTATTGATATCCGCTCCCATCATGGCACCTCCCGATTGGAGTTTGCCCTTCGAATTGATGTGTGATGCTAGTGACACCGCAGTGGGTGCGGTCCTTGGCCAAAGGAAGGATAAGGTATTTCAAACCATCTACTATGCTAGTAAGACTTTAAATGATGCACAAATGAATTTCGCAACCACGGAAAAAGAATTACTAGCCATAGTATTTGCATTTGACAAGTTCCATGCTTATCTCATTTTGAATAAAGTACTTGTGTACACTGATCACTCCGCATTAAAATACTTGTTTGCCAAAAAGGATGCCAAACCTAGACTCATTAGGTGGATTTTACTTCTTCAAGAATTTGACATAGAAATTAAGGATAGGAAAGGAGTAGAAAATGTTGTTGCCGACCACTTGTCTAGGATAGAGATTCCTAACCCTGAGTGTGTGTTTGATAAACCTATTTGTGAGGAGTTTCCCGATGAGCAATTGTATGCTATACTTCATAATGATGCTCCTTGGTATGTCAATTATGCAAATTATCTTTTCACGGGAGTTCTTCCTCCGGATATCACTTATCATCAAAAGAAGAAATTCTTATTTGATGTGAAGCGATATTTGTGGGACAAACCATATCTATTTAAGATTTGTGCAGATGGCCTCATTCGACGATGTATCCCCGAGGAGGAAATAGCATCAATTCTCGCCCATTGTCATGATATGTCGGTAGGTGGTCACTTTGGACCCTCTAAAACAGTGGCTAAAGTGCTTCAATCAGGTTTCTTTTGGTCTACTCTTTCTAAGGATGCATTCTTGTATGTTCAATCTTGTGATAGGTGTCAACGAACAGGTAACATCTCTAAAAGACACGAAATGCCATTGAATAACATGCTTGAATGTGAACTATTTGATGTATGGGGTATTGATTTTATGGGACCCTTCCTTAGTTCTTGTTCCAATAAGTATATTCTTGTTGCGGTCGACTATGTCTCCAAATGGGTCGAAGCTGAGGCTTTGCCAACTAATGATGCTCGGGTGGTTACTCGATTTTAAAAAAAAGGATTTTCACTCGTTTTGGAACTCCTAGAGCAATCGTTAGTGACGGGGGCACCCATTTTTGTAACAAACAATTCGAGCACTTACTGAACAAGTACGGGGTACGGCATAAAATCTCAACCCCATATCATCCTCAAACGAGTGGTCAAGTGGAGGTGTCGAATCGGGAGATTAAACGCATTCTTGAAAAATCGGTTAACGCATCTAGAAAAGATTGGTCCCTTAAACTAGATGACGCCTTGTGGGCATATAGAACCGCGTTTAAAACTCCGATTGGCATGTCCCCATATCGCCTTGTCTTTGGAAAAGCATGTCACTTACCGGTTGAGCTCGAACATCGCGCTTTTTGGGCTATTAAATTTCTAAATTTTGATTCTCAACTCGTAGGTACCAAGCGATTCCTCCAATTACACGAACTTGAGGAATGGCGCCATCAAGCGTATGAGAACGCCAAACTTTACAAGGAGCAAACGAAAACATGGCATGATAAGCGTATTATTCCCCGAAAATTTCATGAAGGAGATAAGGTTTTACTATACAATTCTCGCCTTCGACTTTTTCCCAGGAAGCTCAAGTCAAAATGGTCGGGACCATTTGTTGTATCTCGTGTGTATGCTTCTGGTGCCATTGAACTTATAACGGATAATGGACGAACCTTCATGACAAACGCCCAAAGGTTAAAGCATTACATTGGGATTGACGGGTCGAGGGATAAAGTGACCATTCCCCTCCAGGATCTTTAGCGATTCTTTATCTCAAGTCGAGCTACCGACTCTAAACTAGCGCTTCTTGGGAGGCAACCCAAGTTTGTAAGTTTTCTTTTCTTTTTGCTTTCGTTTTTGTTTTGTTTAGTTTGTTTCTTTTTATCGTGTTCAAACATGCACTTTGGGCATATATGTTTTTCTTATGCTTGATGGTTTAAAAAGTTGAAGTGTTAGATATGATGCACATTTGGACCCCACCTTTAGAGATTCTTATTTTACTCGATAAGAGGAGAAACTTTGTAAGGATGCATTGGAAGCTTAAGGATGTTCTTCAATATCCTTGGTTGTAAGTGTTCTTTTACCTTTATGTATGCATGTTGTAACAACATTGGGGACAATGTTGGATTTAAGTTTGGGGGTAGAAGAGTATCTATTTTGAATATTGAAAATGCAATCCTAATTTTTAACTTGAATTTGGGGAAAGTGTGTTCAATATCATGTTTATATGCTTCTTTGTTGAGAAAATCAAGCATGAAAAATTTTTAGTCCTTCCAATTGATTGACTTGGAAAAATGGCATGAATTCTTGAAATAATCTGAATTTAATGGAATATATATATCTTTGAAATTGCTCGTGGAGACCTTAGACTAGAATTGATTCTTTAGATGATTCACAATGCACTTAAATCGAAGGTAGAGGAGTTGAGAGGATAACCATCTTGAAACACTTAAGGAATTATTCCCAGAAATATTAACTTAGATTTCTCATAAGGTTATAAGTTGAGTAGTAATTTTATATGCTAACAATGAATTGAAAAGGTTGAATTTTGGTATGACCAAAAGTGGTCAGGCTAATACGTACCGGAGGTGAAAAGTTTCATGCCTATATACTGTACTATTATGCTAATTTGAGCTATGCTCAAGCCAAAAGAAGTGAATTGTTTAAAAGGTCAGGCTAATTTCGTGGCCTTTGATACTCAAGTGATTAAATCCTTAGGAGTGTCTCTACACTTAATGCCCTAAAACTATCTAGTTTGGGAGTCATTGGTCTAAAACTTGTTACATGGGTGTCATAGAAAGCCTAATGGAATAAAACATTGCACATGATCTAGCCTTAATGAAGTTTAATGGAAATTCCATATGAATTGAATGTTGAATATTTGAGATAATGAAATTTAAATGGCTATGAGATTTTCTATAATTCTTGTGCCTTGTGTTTGATCAAAAATTGATAGATATGGGATTAATGTCCAAAATTTGGTAAGGATGCCTCTCGACTATAATACCCTAGATTTATTTTTCACTATACCCTAGGGAGTCGTTTCAAGTATTGGTGTCACATGAGCAAAAGTAGTTGATATGTATATATATATATATATATATATTTGTGAACTTTAATAGGTTGATTTTATGCCATTCATTCTTGTTGATCATATTGAGATGTGTTGATTCGGTTGGGATTGAAAATTTGCTAGATTTTGTGGGTATATCTTATGCAAACCCTCACGAGACTATAACTCGTCCTTTGAGGTAACTCAAAGGTTTAAAGGCTTGTTGCGCCCGCTAAGTGCAATCGTTTACTCCACGAAAGTGAGTTAGTTAATTGTTTTGTTTTCTCCCATTGAATGATGTTGGTCTTGCCTTATAGCTCGTATTGCTCGAGGTCGAGCACTTGATAAGTTTGGGGGTGTTGATAAGAGGTGTTTTTAAGACCGTAATTCTTATGATTTGGATTCACTTATTGCTTAAATCATGTCACATTTGTATTTAATAGGTGTGTTAAGTGAATACAGGTAATAAATGAGAATACATGAAGAAAAGGGAAGAAAAACGATGTACAAAACAAGTTCAAGCATGTTTTTCAACACCTAGGCGGTTTATGCATCTCCTACCACATTCGAGCGATACTTCTGTACATTTCGAGACCGACTTAGACAAAGTTTCCTTCTAAAAAGTTTTAGATGAATGTCTTAGCTTCAAATGGGAACTTGAAACATCCAAATCGGAGGTCTATAGAGATATTTGTGAAGGAAATACGATTGCTGCGCCGAACAAAGAAGTACATGTGCCAGGATACGCCCCAGTGCCCTCCTAGTCATGCCTAGGCATAGATAGTCCGAATGTTACTCCTTTTTCAGACTAAATTCCAGCATTATATGATGGGTAAGAATCACTTTTGGCCATAATTCAGCACATGTGTTGAGGGGTTGTCATAAGTGTGTTTCTTGGTAGATTTACTTTATGGGCGCCAAATCAGAAACAACCTCCATGTTGAAACGTAATTTAGGTATACTTAGAGACCGAATTGGACAAAATGTCCTTCTGGAAAGTTGTAGATCTATGTTTTATCTGAACATAGGGACTTGAATCATCCAATTTCGAGATCTGGGGAGAAGTTTATGAGGAAAATACTAAGACTGCGCTGGAAAGCAAGAAAATGGCAGCATGCATGTGTTTTGTTGAAGTTTTCACATGGTTATGCTTGGTGGAATTCTTAATGGCCGAAAGTTCAACATTTTTTAGCTGGTTGGAATCTTAAAAGCCAAACTTTAAGCATCACCTTAGGTGGAATTCTCATTGGGGAACTTTAATGGAAATTCTTAATGCATACTTTAGTGAAATTTTTGGCTATAAAAGGAGGGGGAACCCATACTCTTCATCATTCACTATCAATTACAGATTCTTGGAGGAGAGGAGGGCAGCCCCTAATCTGATTTCTCCACCATTCATCACCATTCTTCATCATTCTAAGAGGAGAAAGCTAGGAATTGAAGCTCCAATCAAGGGGCCATCATCTATCACATTAGAGGGAGTTTTTATAGCCTTTTCATTTCATTCATGTCTATGAACATGTGTCTTTATTCATTATTGATTTTCATAATAACTATCATGAACTAAATTCATAAGACTAAGGCCATGTAAGGTCAAATTGTGATATATGCTTATAATAGATGATTGTAGAGGTTATACTTATATTGTTATGTGATGTGAATTTGTGTTTTTACCTATCTTGCATATACTTGATCACTATATGTTAGAATCTTATGCCTAAGTTGATATTTCAGGAGAAAATTAACTTAGGGTGCAAGAAATTCACATCATGACCCGAAACTAATGAGGAATTACCCTAGACATAGGTAAAGATTCCCGGGTGAAATTGTTCGATTCTAATCGAGTGAACTCTAGTACGTTAATGCATGTTTAGTGGTTAGATTTCCGGATAGGAATATTTGGGAAATCACGATCTACGCATAGGAGTTTATACGCGAGACATCGGTTATTCTCTACCCTCAGAGCTCTCACCATAACAATATAAGTGTAATCCTTCAACAAGAACCTTTATAAGTATATTTGATCAATTTGAACCTAGCATGTGCCTTAGTCTCCCTTTATAATTGGTTTTAAATCACTTGCTCATCTTTGTTCTTGTTCTTTACAAATTTTATTTGAATTTATTCTTACTTTGTTTATTCACTTCATTACAAATCTTAAACTAGAATTCAAGTCTCCGTGGTTCGACAACCCGGACTTTTCGTCCACACTTATTACTACACACGACTAGTGCACTTGCTACAATAGCACGTTAGCTTTTAGCGTGTCACTTATCACTGAGGATGGACAAGTAGTTTTAACCAATGGCCATAGGCTGAAACACTACTCGGGCACTGACTGGAGCGCAGACACATTATCTGTTAAGCTCCGAGAACCATCGACTTAATTCGATCCTGAATAGTCGAGCTATTGACTATAAACAAGCGCTTCTTAGGAGGCAACCCAAGTTTGTAAGTTTTTTTTCTTTTGTTTTTGTTTGTTTAGTTAGTTTGTTTATGTTTATGTTCAACCATGCACTTTTGGCATGTATGTTTTCTTATGCTTGATGGTTTGAAAAGTTGAAGTGTTAGATATGATAGACATTTGGACCCCATGTTTAGAGATGCTTATTTTACTCGACAGGAGAAGAAGCTTTGTAACGATGCATTGGAAGTTAAAAGATGTTTTTCAACATCCTTGGTTGTAAGTGTTCTTTTACCGTTGCGTATACTTGTTGTAACAACATTGAGGACAATGTTGGATTTGAGTTTGGGGGTAGAAGAGTGCTTATTTTGAACATTGAAAATGCAATGCTAATTTTTAGCTTGAGTTTGGGGGAAAGTTTGTATGATATCATGTTTAAATACTTCTTTGTTGAGAAAATCAAGTATAAATTGTTTTTTTTATCTTTCCAATTGATGCATTAAAATTGATTAACTTGAAAAAAAAAAGGCATGATTTCTTGAATTTGAGCAATTCCATGTAGTTAGCATAGAATGAATCATGTTCAACAATGTCTCGCTCTTGCATACTACTACCCTATTCAACTGAAGAGTCGCTGGAAGTATTAGCTGTGAAACTGTGCTATGTTCTAATAGGAACGGGTCGAATTAGGCAATCGTATATTTCACATTACAATCCAATATTGTGTCCTAATATGATACCATATGATCAACCAAAGACGTCAGTATGAACCAAACTTTAGAACTTGAGTGGCCCTTTAATATTTTCCCTGTGAAGGGAGACTGGGTCCTTCACCTATGAGACAAGATTCTTAGGTTTGGATAGGGATCCAATCCCAATGGGCTTGTACCCCCATGTTTCTCCTAACTCGTGAATCCCAATGGGCTTGTACCCCCAGTCATAGGTGCCAAACAATTCTTCTTGTTTGTTTCTAGCATACCACGCTCTCTAGTCTTTGTGTTCACAATATAGTAATTACAAACGTTTGTACTTCTTTCTAATTCTTCAAACATGAGTACTAGCTCTAGAATGTAGAGTACAAGAAGTTGAGAAAACCGGTCATAGAGCACTTAGTTTTTAAAACACATAGTTTTATACCCAGTGCGCCTCATATTTAAGCCCCTACTCATCGTCCCATACTTAGACTTGAGTAATGCTTGCTTCAAGCATACAATTCAATGACGCTAAACTGAGGAACATGCTCAAGTTCCAAGTCAGTTGATTTGGTTAGGCCAGTGTTGACAAAATTATCGAGCACAATTAACTAAATGGGTTTTTATCAAAGAGAGATATAAACTAAAGCAGAAAATAAACCTAGATATCAATTAGGTGTTTATATTATACACAAGTAAAAATTAGGACTTTAATTTTACTTAGCTCCCCCTACATTTTTTGAAACATTGCACTCCTACTACAATTTTCAAAAATCTCGTTGGATAGATTTCGTAGTGAGTGATTGAGTTCTTTAAATGGTTAAGTGGGTTTCAACGTTTAATGATATTTGGCCCACTAACCTTTTAAAGTGGTGTCTAATACCAATCTATTCAATAGATGATTCAATCTTCTTTTCCCATAATTCACCAAACCGCAACCCTTTAACGATATATAAGTTTGTGAACTATCTGAGTTCATTCCCACTAACTCCTCATAATCTAACATTTGAATTTCACCTTGCAACCCTTTAACGATATTTGGGATGAAAATATGTCTTGATTAATGCATCCAATGCACTTTATGAAATTTCAGAATTGACCCTTAATATATGACCCTCACTTACTGGGAAGATGCCATATATTAGATTCAATCCTTAGTCTCATTAAGCTTAGTGGAGGGAGAGGACGCCCAGATCCCTTTACTAACTCAGTATTATTTAATTTGGAGAATTTAAGCATTAAATAAGGTCTCACAAAGCATATTAACATTTAACTTCTAACATGCGTATAAAAAGCGTAGAAAAACCTAGCAATTCTACTATCACACATTTTCATGGACTATCTAGATCGGCCCAAGCCAATGGGCTAATCAACATAATAAATATTTTAAGCATGCATCATTAACATAAAATAAATAAATCCTATGTCCATGAAAAATGTATCCATCACATATAACAAGCATGCATCAAATACAAGACATATATGTGAACAAAAATAAAATAAATCCAATTTATTTATTTAACCAAATCCAATTTGATTATTCCAAAATTAAATCCCCTTTAAGCTTCATACTAAGACTAAATCGAATTTAATCGAAGACAAATTGAATCCAATTTAATTTTCATGCGATCGAAATATCTAACTTATAAATAATTAAATCCAATTTAATTATCATAGGAAGATTAAATATGATTTAATTCAAGTGAAACTAAATCCAATCTAATTTCCATGGGAGGACTAAATTTTATTTAATCAACGTGAAATTAAATCTAATTAAATTTCCATGGACTTACAAATCATTACAAATTAAAAACTATTTAATTAAGTACATAATTAAAACAAACTCAACTTTGATAGGTGATTAAATCCAATTTAATCAATTTACAAAATTAAATTCAATTTAATTAATAACTTCATTAAAACTAATTTAATTTTGATAAGTAAACTAAATCCAATTTAATTTAAAATAAATCAAATCCAAATCAATTTATTATAAAATTAAATCTCATTTAGTTTATTACAAAATCAAATCTAATTTAATTTTGATAGGAGACATTAAATCCAATTTAATCGTTTACAAAGTTAAATCCCATTTGATATGGAAGAATAAATTAAAACCAATTTAATTTAATATAAATCAAATCCAATTGAATTTATTATAATTAAATCTTATTTATTTTAATTGAAGACTTTAATATAGAAGAAGAATCCAATTGAAATTTAGTATTAGGTCTTTACTAATTTAAACAAATTGGGTATCATTAGATCATACCCAAATAACCCATGTTTATTTAAATACAAAGTGTTGGGTCAAACCAACACATAGATCCATTTCCAAAATAATCAGATGGGCCATTTATTCAATTAATTCGATTTGTGTCAAGCCTAACTCCCTATTAATTAATAAATCAGCTTGACATTTATTTAATTAATCCCAATGGGCCAAGCCCAACTCTCTTTTAATTAATAAATTAGTTTGGGCCATTTGTTTAATTAATTCACGACTAAGCCAGGCCGGATCACATAAAATGTATTAATTAAGTTGGGCTGAGCAACACAACATTATTAGGCCCAGCCCAGCCCAGCCCAAACCTTTGCCCTCACCCCTGCCTTCTTCTTTCTCCCAGCAGCGCTCATGGTTCAAAGTATCGGCCGATACATAAATGGATCGGAGGAGTCCGATCTGATAAAAACCGGCGATACGTTTCGATACCGGGAATGTATGGTATCACCTATTATTGGATATCGACCGATAATATCGGCGATTTCATGATAATATCAGAGTATCTCCGATATTATTGGCCAAGTAGTGACTATATCAGAGTATCCGGCGGCGGCGGAGCTTATGGCGGATTGACACTTGTGAGAGTTGAGACTATGAGAGAGGGAAGAGGAGCATCCGGTGGCGGCGGCGGTGGCTGCAGAGGCGGGTTGCAGCGGCGATGGAAGCTATGGGCGATGAGAGAGGTGAGGTGAGTGGTGGTGAGGTGAGAGAGGTGGAGAGAGAGAAAAAAAGAGGGTTTCTGCTTTCTTCTTCTTCTCGCTTGCGTGTGTGTGTTATATTTTGGGGATAATTTCTTACAGTTCTCTTTTTGGCCCCTATAAATATGAGATTATATATTTGGGCACAATTAATTTTGGTTTTCGTTTCGGTTCGGTTCGATTAATATAACAAATGTTTTTAATATGTATTAAAAAGTAGCAATTTGTGTCATTTATATTTGTCTCTAATTTTACTAATTTTTTCAGAATTTTTGGAGCATTGTATAATGCTTTTGTATCGTATCGCTCGATAATATCCCGATACGCTGCGATCGATATGAATTGCACCCCCGATATTATCCCCGATACCACGACTTTGAACCATGGCAGTGCGCCGCCATCGTCGGAGTGTCGGTGTCGTCGCCATGGCTTCGTCGGCCATGGCTGCGGCACTCAACGCCGTGGCCTCTAACGACATCTCCTCGGCAACCCCTATCCCAGAGTAGCGCGAAATCGTAATTTCTTTGGCTCAAATTGCCAATTTCCATGGCGAATTCTGCCATCTTCGATCACGAATCGAGTCGACAATACCATGGCGAAGTTCCATCCTACACTGGCTTTGCTATTGTCGTCCTTAATCGGCATAGATCGGCGATTTCACGGACAAATAGATCAGCGCACAAAGCGGCCTTCTCCAGCGATTTTCGGCAACACAAATCAGCGTACACTACAAAATCTCCATGGCATTTTCGGCAAGACGAGAGGCGAGACGGTCCGCGAACTAAGCGATATCAACAGTGGGTCATGGCGGCGCTGAACACCACCGTCGAATTTTCCGTACAAGGTTCCATCGCAGTCGTTCACCATTGCCGGCGCAAATTCGAAATCTTCAATTTCCAGATTTGTTGAAATTCGAATTTTTCAGAAATTCCATAAATTCTACAAATTCCCAAATGTGTAAAAACAAAACGGTTACAAATTCAAAAAATTTCAAAAACATTTCAATTCCAATTTCAACCCCAAATTTCAGATTCACAGGGAAAACTATTTTTCAGAAAATCATAAATTTACAGAAACTGATTCCCTTAAATTTCATATTTATGAATCGAACAAGACACGGGCGAATTTTTCTCTCCAGCGTGAGAGTTTCCTCTTCTCTCATGCATGAGAGTTCTGTCTTGTTTAGGGTTTTCTTCTAGGGTTTTATCATCTGAACGCATATTTTCGAGTTTTCACGTCAATTTTCTTCTAGTTTCACTACCACAAAAAAGTCTTATTACAGCGTACCTATGACAGCAGTTTTGAAAACTGCTGTAATAGGTGCTATTCGGTTCGGACCTATGACAGCGGTTCGAGCCGAAACGCTGTCATAGGTGTCAGAAAAAAAAAAAATTGAACGCAACAGCGGTTCGGCCAGAACCGCTGCCACAAAGTGCACTTATGGCAGCGGTTCAGCCAGAAGTGCACTTTGTGGCAGCGGTTTGGAAACGCACATGTGCCAGCGGTTCAGCCGAACCGCTGGCACAAGGGCCGGGTTTTGTACAACCCGGCCCCCCCTCTCTCTCACTCTCACTCTCACCCACTCACACTCTCTCTCTCTCTCAACTCTCTCACCACCACCAACGTCCGCCGCCCCCCCTCTATTTTTCTCTCTCTATCTCTAGATCTACCTCTCTCTCTCGGTTTCTCTCGATCGACTTCTCTCTCGCGCCGCCGGTTGCCGCGCCTCCGCCGTCCGCCGCCGTCACTCCGGTAGTATCTCTCTCTCTCTTTCTCTCTTTCTCTTTCTAGATATATATATATATGTGCATATATATGTATATATTCTCTATATATATAAAATTAACTCTCTCTCTATATATATATATAGATCTCGCCGACCTCCGCCGCCGCCGCCGCCGCCGCCGCTGCCGCCCAGCTCCGCTTCCGCCGCCGTGGTCCATTTACTTTTGGTATTTTCTTTTAGATAAATATAAATATATATATATATATACACACACACACATAGAGTATGTATAGATGTATGTATATGTGGGTGTAAGCATCTATGAGTGTATCTATATATATTTGTGTATGTGTGCGTGTATTTGTGTATATATGGGTGTATGTATATATATTTGTGTATGTGTGGGTGTATATATATTTGTGTATGTGTGAGTGTATTTGTGTATATATGGGTGTATGTATATATATTTGTGTATGTGTGTGTATATTTGTGTATATGTGGGTGTATATGTATATATATTTGTGTATGTGTGGGTGTATGTATATATTTGTGTATATGTGGGTGTATGTATATATTTGTGTATGTGTGGTGTATGTATATATATTTGTATATATTTTTGAAATTTGCCTATTTATTAAAAAATTTAAGGGAACTAGGACTTTGACTGAATTTAGTATTAATTTTAGTTAGTCGGGTGTTAATTCCGTTTGATTTGAGATTAAATTGTGGTTATTTGGTGGTTTAGGGTCCATTGATCCAACTGGTGATCTATATTTATACTTAGTTGCTGAAAATATAATGTTTTATTTATAGTTTTATGTGATTTATGTGATCCGACTGGTGATCAATATTTGTAGTTGCTGAAAATATAATTAATTAAGATTGAAATTGGATTTTAACGGATCGTAAGATCCGAATTTTGTTGGATTCAACCTACCCGGGTGAAGATTAAGTCGAGAACTTGGTAGTAATTTTTGTATTGTTACTCTGCTGAATTTTTTCTAGAATAATGGGAAATAAATTAAAATAAAAATTATTTAATTAATTTAACTATCAACTGATGATAAAATTGTTTAATTTGATTAATTCAGAATCACAATGGATCGAAGTTGGATTTTAGCAGATCGTATGTCGGAACAATATGAGAAAGGTGTGAAAGAGTTCATAAAGTTTGCGGTTGACCATGCACCAGATCGAACTAGGATCACTTGCCCGTGTTTACGTTGTTGTTTTGGAAAGAGAATTAGTCCACGTGAGTTGGAAGATCATTTGGTGTGTAATGGAATTGATAAAAGCTACAAACGTTGGACAAGACACGGTGAAAGCAGTGTCCCGTTGGATGATTTGGGTGGTACATCATATCCATCACACGATTTCAACATGAATGATTATGAGCCTGATCGTTTGGACGAGATGACAAATGTGATTGAGGAGGATTTGCGAAATTGTCCTAAAATGTTTGACAATTTGACAAGTGATTCAAAGACACCACTGTATAGTGGTAGTAAATTCACAAGATTGAAAACAGTTCTTAACCTATACAAGTTAAAAGCCAACAATGGGTGGAGTGATAAGAGTTTCACAGACTTGCTTGGTTTATTAAAAAGCATGCTACCTGAGGATAATGTGTTACCTAATCGTACTTATGAGGCTAAACAGATGTTAACCTCAATTGGCATATGATATGAGAGGATACATGTCTGTCTCAATGATTGCGTATTATTTAGAATTGACTATGCATCATTGAAGGCCTGTCCAAAATGTGGCGCCTCACGGTACAAGAAGAATGGATCTACGCCTGTCAAAACCATCTGGTATTTGCCTATAATACCACGATTTAAGCGCATGTATAGTAGTAAAGAGTTAGCCAAGGACTTGACATGGCATGCTGATAGAAGGCTTGAAGAAAGGATTGAAGATGACAAGATTCGACATCCCTCAGATTCTCCTCAATGGAAAAAGATTGATGATGATTTCCCTGAATTTGGTGAAGAATCAAGAAACCTGCGCCTTGTATTGGCTACAGATGGCATGAACCCTCATGGCTTGCAAAGTAGCTCACATAGTACATGGCCAGTGATTTTGATGATCTACAACCATCCCCCATCGCGATGCATGAAGCGAGAGCATATAATGATGCCTATACTCATTTCTGGGCCGAAACAACCTGGAAATGATATAGATGTCTACTTGACTCCTTTAATTGAGGATTTGAAGGTGTTGTGGGACACCGGTGTTCAAGTATATGACGGGTTGAGAGAAGAAAATTTTAATCTCAGAGTCATGTTATTTGGAACAATCAATGATTTTCCGGCAAGAGCAAACCTCGAGGGATATGGTGTACATGGCCAATGTGGATGCCCCATATGTGTCAAGAGTACAGATCAATATCAATTGACACACTCCCAGAAATATGCATTCCAAGGGCATCGGAGATGGCTAAATCGGAACCATCGATATCGTCGGTGGAAGAAAGCTTTCAATGGGAATATAGAAGAAGGTCGAGCTCCTAAGTGCTTAACTGGTGAAGAAGTGTTTGAAAATGTAAGAGACTTGGAGGTTAAATTTGGAAAGACTTTTGCATGTGGCCTTGCAAAAACTGGGTGGAAAAAAAAGTCAATTTTCTTTGAGTTGCCGTATTGGACATCTTTACATGTTAGACATTTTCTCGATATAATGCATATTGAGAAAAATGTATTTGATAGCGTCATTGGAACACTTCTAAATGTGCCTGGAAAGACAAAAGATGGCGTAAAGGCACGGTTAGACTTGGTTGAAATGAAGATAAGAGGAAAATTGACACCAACAAATAAGGGAAAACGTACTTATTTGCCTCCAGCAGCTCACACTCTAGCCAGGAAAGAAAAAATTGCATTATGTGAGTTTCTTAATGGAGTGAAAGTTCCAGAAGGGTATTCTTCAAACATTAGCAGTCTTGTATCAATGAAGGATTTGAAGCTAAAGCACTTGAAGACTCACGATTGTCACATAATCATGGATCATTTGCTACCAATTGCTATACGGGCCATTTTGCCAAAAAAGGTGAGAGACACGATAACTAAATTGTGTTTCTTCTTCAAAGCAATGTGGAGCAAGGTGTTTGATCTTGAGCAATTTCCTGCACTTCAAAAACAAATTGTCATCACTTTGTGTGAGCTTGAAATGTATTTTCCACCTGCTTTTTTTGATATAATGACTCATCTACCCATTCACTTGGTTAGAGAGACTCAACTATGTGGACCGGCTTTTATGAGATCTATGTATCCGGCTGAGCGTTATATGAAGGTATTGAAAGGCTACATGAAAAGTCGTAGTCGACCGGAAGGTTGCATTGTTGAACGGTACATAGTTGATGAAGCCATTACATTTTGCACAGAGTATCTGATAGATTCTAATGTTGCAGAGCTCCCAAAGTCTCATGTTGTGGGAGGGGGAACAGAAGGAGTCAGATTAATGGGAAAACAATTAGTTAGTGTTCATATTACACAAAGGGATCAGGCACACCTATATGTGCTCCACAACACCGATGAGGTTGACCCATATGTTGAAGAGCATAAGAACCAACTTAGGAGATTCAATCCAATTAAAAATGAGAGTTGGATTTCAAGAGAGCATAATAAGAGTTTCATCAATTGGTTCCGAAAGCATTTTGAAGAAAAACAGAAAGAGAATCCACAACTTTCAGTTTCAGATAAATTGACACGGCTGTCGATGGGTCCGGACAGACTAGTATTTTGTTATTCAGGTTATCGTATAAATGGTCGCACATTCTATACAAAAGACCAAGACGAACGAAGTACAATGCAGAATAGTAGTGTGAGTCTTGTAGCTCAAGCAATGCATATCTCAAGTGCGAAAGATAATAATCCTATCTATGCCGATTTATCATATTACAGGGTGATTGAACGTATATGGGAGCTTGATTATAGTTGGTTTCGGGTGCCTGTATTTGGGTGTAGGTGGGTTGACAATAAACATGGTGTCGATAATAGTGAAATAGGCTTCACTCGAGTAGACCTTGAAAGGGTGGGATACAAAGATGAACCTTTCATTTTAGCATCACAAGCTAAACAAGTATTTTTTGTTATCGATCCTATTGATAAGAGGTGGTCCATTGTTTTATCGGCAAACAAAAATACATGTATTGATGGTGATTATGAAGAAAGTGAAGATGATGGAGAAAACCCTATCTCATTAGGTGATTCACAATCAATTGATAGTGACGATGACTTGGATATAAGTGATGATGAATTGTATATGCGTCAAGATCACCAAGAAGGGATATGGATTAATCTATCAGTTCGTCGCCGTACTAAAAAAAATGGTCGTACCGATGGGAAGCAAAAGACTACTAAGCCAACGAAAAAAAGAAAACGATGAAAGGTATTTGAATTTATTTCATAATTGTATTATAGACTTATTTCAATATTTATACTTAGTTGCTAGAAAATTTATATTCTTGAGATTTGCTAATTTTTGTGGAAAATTTAAGAGAAATAGGGGGTTGATTGATTTTAAGGTTAATTTGGTTTAGCTGGGGGTTAATTATGTTTAATTGAGGATTAAATTTTGTTTATTTTGTGGTTTTGGATAATTTTGTTTATTTTTTGATTTATTACTTCTATTTGAAAATTATTATTGCCAAATGAATCTGCCAAATTTATATGAATCTAACTTCTGTATTTGTTACGTCTATTTGAAAATTATTATTGTCAAATGAATCAGCCAAATTTATATGAATCTAACTTCTGTATTATTTTTCTTTTGTAGGTCGATGGCTTCAAATCCTGATGGTAGTTTTCCCGACGATGATGTATATGGATCAGATAGCGGTCATGAGAAGGAGATACGGAGAGGTGTCTCTACTATGAAAAAAGTTGTCAATGCCAGAAGTAAAGGCATAAGGCTACCTGTCGGCTGGAATGACAGAGGTCAGCCAGTTAACCCCAACAAATCAATATTTGTTGGGTATATAGGCGTGCAGGTTCGGCAGAAGGTGTCGATTGCCATGAGTAATTGGCGCAAAGTCCCGTTAGCAACAAAAAAAAACATTTGGGATGAGATGAAGGTAATTTGGATATTATCATATTCGTAAGTGTTAATGTATTATCATATTCTCTAAATTATAATTTTATATATACTTTATTGTTTGTTTTTAATAGTTGGCGTTTGATATTGACGAAAGTCGACAAAAGTACGTACTAGCAGAAGCTGGGAGGCTAGCACGTAACTTCAGGAGCTACATAAGCAGAAAGTATGTGCGAGATGATGATGGAAACGTTAATGTCAACCCACCTCCACAATATGAGATATCCCAAGCCGATTGGGCGGCATTTTTAGAGGTTCGCTTAGGTGAACCTTGGCAGGTAGCTAGTCATTTTAATTTACAGTTTCATTTGTTGGTTATTGCGTTTATATTTAGCTAATAATTTGATGATGTAATAAATAGAAAATAAGCATGGACAATCAGGAAAGAGCAAAGAACCCTGAATATCCTTACCGGAAAGGGAGTCTTGGAGATGTTGTTGTGGAGCAAATGGAGGTATGTAGTTCATTTAGCAGTGAATCCTTACAATTTTTTAATAATAATTCTATGTTAATGCATACATATATTTTTTAATGAAAATATAGATAAATAAAAGAAGGGATGCGGGATCCGATTGTACAGATGTGACACGAGCACTCGTGTGGAGGGTTTCGCGTTCCGATCCGACAAATCAAATTGATAACGAAAATGTTAGAAGAGTGGTGAATGAAATGGTGAGTTATTGGCAATTTTAGCTCTATTAATTGTTTTATTGTAATACTATTGAAAGCACAAGGTTCACTATTTTTTTTAATTTTTAAAAATATATCATTACAGGAGAGCATTTCACAAGAGGCCACTAGCCATAGTGGAAATGTGACGAGTCGAGATGACCTATTGGCTAAAGCTATTAAAAGGAAAGAGCATCCGGGTCGCGTTAGGGGTGTTGGCTTTGGGGTCTCACAAAGAGACTATTTTAAGGATCCAAAGCCTGCTTCAGAAAAGGAGATGGAAAACTTGAGAAACATAGTGAAAAACCTCTCCGAAACTATGGTTGCCATGCAACAACGAATTGATGTTTTGGAAGCCCCTAACTCGCGTCAGCCACATGAAGATGACGTGATTTCTTTGAAAGATAGCAGCCCAGAACCAGGTTATAAGATGCTTCCTGAGGTAAAAATTTGAACTTGTTTATTAATCATACAACTTGCGACTCTCTATTTTCTGTAAATCATACAAAATTTTCTAATATAATGTTGTATATATATATATGCGTGTGTGTAGGGTATCACTCCATGTCAATTAGCACTTTCATCTCCATCATATAGTGTGGTGGCTAAAAGACAGCTATAAAATCGATCAGAGACTGATAGAACACTTCACAACTGTTAATTAGCCACCAACAATGTGAAAGTGCGCATTGACACTGCAGTTGAGGCTAATACACTCCTGCCCGTCCCTCTCAATGATGAAATATTCTCCATTTCTCAGGCTCTGGGTACCTTTGTTGCTTGGCCAGCGAGTCTTGTCATTGTCATTGCTGCACCGGTATGTAATTAATAGCTAGTCATTAATAAATTATAACAATTTGTTTGAGGTTACTAAATATACTTTGGTGTGTAACATTTATATTTTATTTTCTTGCTTAAACAGTCCAAATTATCTGAAAACCGTAAGTTAGGGACGTCGAAGCGGTCAGCTGTCAAAGGAAAATCTCAAGTGGCCGAGCCTGCAGGTGAAGCAGACATATGTGCAGATCTTCAACTAGATGGACTCCCTAATGACCTTGTATTTCTGGGAAAGTACACGAAGATGATGAAGATTGGTGCCCTGATCAATATATACATGGACGAAGCCATTATGAATTTTTCATTCACAAAGTTCATTGGGAAAGAGGAGATCTATCACCTTCTGTGTAGAAAAGAAATAGGAGCCTCTATCATTACAGCGTACATAAAGTAAGTTTTTTAATTATTTTATAACATCTAAACTACGATTATTTTCGTTACTCGAAATTCATTTTTTATGCTCAATTTAGGTGTTTGTGGTTTAACTACGTGATCCCCGAAGGGAAACAAGCAAGTTTCGGGTTCCTTAGCTCATATTCCATAGCTGCTCAAACAGAGCCGTCAGTTCAACAAGTGCAGTACATAGCACGTGCTATGATGCAGAGTACACAACAAAATAAGTTATTTCTTGCACCTTACAACACCGGGTGAGCTACTAAAGACTCGACTTTAATTTGTAAAACTAGCTACGCAAAACAAATTTTCAACTTATCTTTTGAATGCTTTGTAGGTGTCATTGGTTGTTGCTTGCAATTAATCCATTTAAAGAGATTGTTTACTATCTGGATTCTGTGCATGGTGAGCCGCAATACCGAGATGATATGATACTAAAATTCAATCAGTAAGTTTTTCATTCAATCAATGTATCCATTATATTTAATATTTTTTTAAATTGTATTTATTTCACATTATTTCTTGTTTTTAACATATTTTCTTGTTTTTTATATTTTTTTATAGAGCTGTGCACATATTTCGTGCAAACTGCAACAACCAATCCAACAAATCCAAAACTCGGTCTGTAAATGGTTTACTATAAAGGTTAGCGTTTTCTAGTTTCATGAGATTATATATTCGTATAGAAGTTCGTCTTCTAATACAACGTAATTTTGATTGCTTTTGTAGTGCCCCCAGCAGACCAACGAGGTGGATTGTGGCAATTTCGTTATGAGATTCATGAAAGAGATTATTAGCCACGTACTATCTATAATCCCAACAGCGGTATACATAATCCTTATATATACTTAATTCTATTACTTTTGAAATTATTAAACCTTTGGTAGGTAATTGAAATGTTATTTCACTTTGCAATTAATCTCTATATATATACATATATCTTGCAGTACTTTAAGGATTGTCAATCCTTCTATATTGATGAGCAAATTGATGAAGTACGCTGTGAAGTTGCACGTTACATTTTCTTAGCAGCTCCTTAGAAATTAGGTAATGTAGTTTTTGTACATTGTGACTTGTTATAAATTGAGATTTGATTTATTGTATTTCGTAAGGTCATTAGTAATTTAATTAGTTGATTGTACATTTTGTTGGAGATTATAATATTTTATTGTTGGAGGAAAAAGATGGTAATATTGAAGTTTGGGATGATGTTTGTTTATGTTGAATATGTTTTGTTGTTAGTTGAAATTTGTTGGTTGGATCATTGCATATTACTGTACAGGCACTATCATGACAGGGCAATAAATAATTAAAAAAAAAAGAGAAAAAAAGACAGCGGTTCTGGGAGAACCGCTGCCACAGGTGAGAACGGGAGAACCGCTGCCACAGGTCCTTTATTTATTTATTTTTTTGGTTTTTTCACAGCGGTTCCCTGAAAACCGCTGTCATAGGGTCCCCCTATGACAGCGGTTAAAACCGCTGTCATAGGCCCAAAATAACCGCTGTCATAGGTCATTTTTGTAGTAGTGTTTTTATAACGTTCGAGAGGGGGAGGCTAGTTTGATCTGCTCAGTACGTCTGAAGGCTCTTTGCACGTGGAAGTTTTGGGAACCTCGGAGCCTCAATCCTTGTGCTTCTGATACTGCGGCTGTGCTTCATTTTTCGTCTATCTCTTTTCTTTGATTCTTCTGTTTTCCAACTATTTTTTCGTTCCCGTTTTTGTTTTTGGTTTCCCGGGCGACTTTTTGTCCGACGTTTTTTCGCTTTGTTTTCCTGTTACTATTGTGTCTCGGTTTTCATCGGTGGTTTGCGAGACTAACTTGGTTTTATTTCTGTTACCAGGTTGAATATTTGCATCGGTTTGGATAGATAACAGTTGGATTAATGGACGAGGAAATCAATGTGTTGAATGACTTGCTTACACTATCGGATAGGGAGGCTAGTGAGGTTGAAATACCAGCTAATCTTTGGAAGAGTGGGTCGAAGTTTACGAGACTGATTATAGTGGCAAGAATGCTGACGGGTCGTAGGGTAAATTATTTGGCGTTCAAAGATACGGTCAGTCGGATGTTTAAATCGATGAGAGACATGGAGGTGGAAAGGCTGGAGAACGGACGGTTTCTCTTTAGTTTTCGACATCCGATTGATTTAAATAGGGTTTTAGATGGAGGCCCCTGGAGTTTTGACAAGGAATTAATAGTTATGAAGATGCTTGGAATTGATGAAGATCCGATATCTACACCGCTGAACTACGGGAATTTCACGGTGCACATCAGGGAACTTCCACTCAGTCAGATGACGTGGGATATAGGCATGCACATCAGAAATAAGATCGGGAAGTTCCTCGGGGTTGAATTGGCAAAAAAGGGAGTGTCTTGGGGTTCTATTGTGCGGCTTAGGGTTTCTATGGATGTAACAAAGGCTATCCTCCAAGTAGTTAAGCTCAAATCTGGATCCGAATCCATGACAGTGCATCTTTCATACGAACGACTTCCAGATTATTGCTATCTTTGCGGCATTATGGGACATATTGGCATTTTCTGAGGGTTAAGATATAAGTAGGATTGTGTAGACCCGGGGGCCGAGCTTCCATTCGGACCCAAGTTGAGAGCAGCTCTTAGGCCTCCAATGCGGATTCGAAGTGGTACTAACAGTCAGTATAGGTCTCCGGCTACTTCTATAAATTCTGTTTTGGGTAGAGCTGAGACAAGAGATTGGCGACCAGTTCGTCAAAACAACCTGAATCGGAATAGTGGAAGGGCGCCTCATATTCAGAGGGGGTCAGCTCTGGGGAGTTCGGAGGGGTCGGCTGAGAATGACGGGGAGGACATAGTCAATACTCGTAGTCCGGTGTATGAGAGCATGAGGATTCATACCGACTTGGGCGAGGAGTATGAGGTTTACCAAAATACCTTAATCGGTTTTAAAGAGAAAAATGTGCTTTCTACTACTACTGAGCTGAACATCACACGAACTATTCTTTAAACTCCCCAACGTAACATCATGCCCAATGTGTTGAGTCAGGTAGCGTCTCCTATAATTCACATGCAGTCCCATGTTCAAAATAATACTTTGGTAAATATTTTAAATTCGCTGAGTAATGCACACATGCACGGTATTCAATTTTCATATAAGTTGGCCTCGGCTAGTTTGCACTCTCCTCGTATCAACTCGGCTAAAGCAATCAATCCATTTTTAAAAAATGTTCCCATTCAAATAGCGGTAACCCCGCCACGTCCGGTGCAAGGGCGTTTTCATAGGAAAACGAGGAACTCTTCAGCTGCACGGATTTCTGAAATTACCCTATCAACTCCGGGGTCTTTTAAAAGAAAACAACTTGATGAATCTGAAGTTCAAGTGGATATTCTTGAACCGTCACCGAAACGTCCGTCCCTTTATCTGATTGACGAACCTGATAGCCCGGCGGAGACTGCCCAGGTGCAGTCCCGCCAAGTATTATGAGTATCCTATGTTGGAGTTGTCAGGGGTTGGGAGGACCCCGGGCAGTTCACGAGCTCACTGAGCTCATCCGTGTCCGCAGCCCTTTTTTAGTTTTTCTTTCTGAAACTAGGTTAGATAAAGTTGCTTTTGATTTTCTTAAAGTTCGTTTAAATTTTTCTGGTGTGTGTGTCGAGTCTAGGGGTAGATCGGGTGGTTTAGGCCTTCTATGGGATAAATCGGTTAATGTGGTTCTTCAATCTTTCTCCAAAAATCATATAGATGTCATGGTAAATGGGTTCTCGAATGGTGAGAATTGGAGGTTCACAGGATTAGGGGTGTACGCGGTCCGGTTCGGGCGGTTTTATGGAAAAAATTCAACCCGACCCAATATATGCGGGTTGACAAAATATTAAACCAAAACCGCATAATTATCTTTTTAAACCGAGCGGTTCCGGTCGGTCGGGTTTAATATATTTAGCGGGCGGTTTGACAGGTTATCGAATTATGATTATGTTACTTTTTTTTTCAACTAGTAAGTAAGAAACTAACTAACATACTTGTACATTTAATAAAAAAAATTGAGTTTATGAGAAATACAAAAATAAGTGGTGTTATTAAATAAAAATCATATTTATCATGAATTGTTAACTCTAAAATATTAATAAAATCAAATTATTTTATAAGATTATCATCAAAATATATATCTATATCTTCGTTCAAATCAAGTAAAAACAAAAATGCTATTGTTTGCTCAAATTAAAAATAAAGTGTTTTACATAAATATGAATAAAACTATTCTTATTAGAGTTTTTATATATGCATATATAGTTTTAAAAGTTTAGGGTTAATCTTTAACTATATATATATATATATATACACACACACTTATGACATATACAATTAGCGGTCGGGTGGCGGGTTAGGCGGGTTACAATTATTAAACCCACCACCCGACCCGAAAGTGGCGGGTTGCAATTTTTTCAACCCACCACAATTTTTTAATAATTTCAAATATGCGGTTTTTGGGCGGTTCGGGTCAGTTTGAGCAGGTCGGGCGGGTTGTGCGGTTTTATGTACACTCCTACACAGGATTCTACGGGGAGCTCGAACCTAGTAATCGAGAGTTTGGTTAGGATATTCTTAAAAAGTTAAGGAGGGACTCTTTTGCTACGTGGGTGGTGGCCGGGGATTTTAATGAGATTTTTCATCTGCATGAACAGACTAGTAACAGACAAAGGGCATTGTGGCAGATGAGGGATATCAGGGAGGTGCTTAATAAAGCAGAACTCTTTGATATTTGGTATAGAGGTGAAATGGTCACATGGAATAACGGGCATCAAGAAAAGCATAATGTTCAATGTCGATTGGATAGGGCTTGTGCTAATTTAAAATGGACATCTATGTTCCCTAATGCTACGATTTCAAATGTGAGTGTTCTTAGGTCAGATCACAGCTCTATCATTATCGAGATAGCCCCAGTTCAGGCTGCTAGTATTCGAAAAAGGAAGAAAAAGTTCTGGTTCGAAGCAGCTTGGCTACAAAGCAAGGACTGCGAGCAGGTGATACAAGAGGTGTGGGATCCATGTGACGAGTCTAGAGCTAACAAGGTGGTATGGAATAACATTAAAAAATGTCGTGTAGGCCTCCTTTGTTGGGACAAGAATGAGTTTCATCAAATTCCACGACGTATAAAGGAGCTCGAGGATAGATTGAAAGAACTTCGCAAAGTGGCTATTTCAATGGCTTCTAAACAAGAACAAGCGGTAGTTGGGGCTGAATTGGAGGATTTGTTAGATAAGGAAGAGACCTGTTGGAAACAGCGTAGTCGGGTATTGTGGTTAAAGGACGGGGATTGCAATACAACTTTTTTTCACACGACCGCATCCGAGAGGCGAAGTAGAAACTCAATAACACGCTTGAAGGATAGTACAGGGGTTTGGCAAAAAAAAGATGAAGAGATTCAGCACATTATCATTGAGTATTTTGGAAATATTTTCTCATCTATTCATTCGTCAGCTCAAGACCTAGAAGAAGTGATGGATTTAATCCAACCAAAGGTTACTGAGGCTATGAATGAGGAGATGACATGAAGATTCACAGTGGAGGAGGTGATGTTGTCACTCTCACAAATGCACCCGTTGAAATCTCCGGGGCCTGATGGTATGTCACCCTTTTTTTTTCAAAAATTTTGGCCAATCGTTGGTAAAGAAGTAGCGGCTTGTGTCCTTAATCTATTAAACTCACGTAAGTTTATGCCAAAGCTTAATTTTAAACATATTGTCCTCATTCCTAAGTGCAATAGTCCCGAACTCATTACTCAATTTCGTCCAATAAGCTTATGTAATGTTATATATAATATGGCGTCTAAAACTCTAGCAAACCGTATAAAACCTTTCCTTAATGATATTGTCTCCGAAACTCAATCAACCTTCATCCCAAGTTGTTTAATCTCTGATAATATTCTGGTCGCATATGAAATTAATCACCATCTGAAAAACAAGTCTTGGGGTAAAGAGGGACATACAGCCCTGAAACTTTACATGAGCAAAGCATACGACAGGGTCGAGTGGATATTTTTTCGGAGAGTATTAGAACGGTTAGGGTTTCATCAGAGTATTGTCGAGCTTATTATGCTTTGTATCTCTTCTATTTCTTATTCTTTTATGCTCGCAGGATCTCAATTTGGTTTCCCAATCCCCTAGAAAGGACTCCGTCAAGGAGATCCCCTCTCCCCCTATTTATTTCTTTTATGTGCGGAGGTTTTTAGTTGTACGGTGTAGGCGGAGGAGGATGCAGGTAACTTGGTGGGGGTGCAAATTGCACAAAATGCACCGAGAGTGAGTCACTTACTATTTGCAGATGACACAATGATTTATTATCAGGCAACGGAGGGGGCGATGGGATGTTTGAAAAATCTGTTTGATAGGTACGCTAGGGCCTCGGATCAGAAAATTAATCTACAGAAATCCACGGTGGTATTTGTTAGAGTATATGCCCTCGAATGCCATAAAGAGGATAGATTTATAGGGCATAAACATTGTAACTAAACTATGGTTTTTCTATTAATATAAGGCAGTTGATTGTTGTTTTCTTATAGGCATTTATACAGTGTGAATAAACAACATAAAGTCCTTGATGATAAGGCGAACCTTCTACCTCCTATGGGATAGGAGGAAAGGCACTAGAATGGTTTGACCCTTGACATCTAAAAGGGTTAGCAAGTCTAAGAAATATTGATTGGGCATCAATAGTGAATAAAGACTTATATGATGTAAGTTTCAATAGAGAAAGTGACAGTCGTACACTATGGAAATGGTAGTGGAAACTTATATCATAGACGTGTCAGTTGGACTGATATGTTTGAACACGACTCGCATCAGTTCATCACATGGGTATTCACTCATTGACAGTCAATGATGAAACTGATAAGTAGTGATAGGTACGTGTGAACCTCTGACCTGAGAAATCGAGTTGAAGATGTACTTGTGACATAAAGTCTGTCATTAGAGTAGTTAGATTCAAATCACCTGTTGGTGGAATCGACCTCGAAGTGCGACTTGATGGCAAGTAGCATTGTTAACTGATTTGCAATATGGAACTTATTCTCTCATAAGTGAATGAGTAAAATATCCCATGCGATCATGAATAAGTGAGGATGAAAGTTTTTGGCCAAAGCAGATATAAGAATAAAAGGTTTATACACGTACGGTGTTCACGGCGTAAAGGTTTGGAATGATCCTATCCATTCGTTCTCAATTGGGTTACGGTGTGAGCCACGAGACTGGCTAGGTGTCACTCACACCCCTGTGGATTCCTCCCAATTGCCTTTTGAGACGAACCTAAAGAGTCGCGCTTAAAGGAAGTGCAAAAGGAAAAACATGGGAAAAAGACTTAAGAGAAATTCACGGCATTGGATGTCGTAATTAATGAATTAATTATTGGATAATTTAATTAATTAATTAAATTAATGAGTTAATTAATTTCTTGGAGAAATTGAATTATAAATTAATTAGGAATTGAATTAAATGGATTATCAATTTATTTATTGGATAAATAAATTATCCGACTAATTAATTAGCAAGCAAGACGAAAGCCCGAAGGCTTCCGAGCCCTCTAAGGGGAGGCCAAATAGACGCCCAAATAGGGCTCTTGCATGCTAGTGTTATTGTTTCATAATGATATAAATATATCACAAGGTGAAAAATAATACAAGGCAACTTACATAACTTTCTCTCCAAGAAAAAGTCTCCCACCTCTCTCTTTCTCTCTAGCCGTCTTTGACAAGGAAGAAAAGAGGATTTTTTCGTTTTTGATTCCGGCGTGACGAATTAGAGACGTTGGCAAATTCGGCGTTAGAGAAAAGGATCACGTTCAGAAATCAACATACGCGAGAACGGTAATTTTTCTATACACAATTAAACACGAGGATTAGAGATGATTCGGACTTTGGGAATTAAATTTCCTTTCCACTGCGTTTTATTCGTATAATTCCCAACAGTATTTAGCAAAAATACACCTGAAAGGGATAGGGAAGGACTGGCGCAAATTTTGGGTGTTCAGCTGGCTGATAAGCATAACAAATATCTCGGTTTGCCGACCGTCGTAGGGAAGTCTCGAAAAGAAGTGTTTGCTGCAATAAGGGACTGCATTAACACCCGTTTGGATGGATGGAGTTCGAAATTTTTATCTCAGACTGGGAAGGAGATTCTACTAAAAGCAGTTATTCAATCAATGCCTACGTACGCTATGAGCTGTTTCAATCTTCCGGATTCTCTTATCCGGGAAATTGAATCAGCAATGGCCAACTTTTGGTGGAACAACCGCGAGGTGAAAAAGTTACATTGGTTGGCATGGACAAAGTTGTGCTACTTTAAAGATGTAGGTGGATCGGATTTCGTGCTCTGAAAGATTTTAACTTAGCTATGTTATCTAAGCAGGGATGGAGAATTATTCAAAACCCAACTTGTCTATTGAGTCGACTGTTAAGAGCTCGATATTTTCCCGAGACCAATTTCTTTGTAGCAGCCGAGAGATCCAATGCTTCGTATATATGGAAGAGCATATGGGCAGCTACGCAGATTCTTAGGGGAGGGTGTCGATAGAGAGTAGGGATGGGAGAGAGGATTCGCGTTTGTCATGATCCGTGGCTGCCGAGACCGAAGGACTTTAAAATTCAGACTACGGAGCAGAACTTGCCGGATGAAACTCGAGTGCGGGACTTGATTGAAGAGGAGATGGGGTGGTGGAATGTACAAATGCTAGAGGAAATTTTTTGGCGGATCGACGTGGAGAGCATTTTATCGATTCCCTTAGGCTCTCGCAGTATTTCGGACAAGATGGTTTGGCATTACACGAAGGACGGGAATTTCTCGGTTCGGAATGCTTATCAAGTGGCACGGGAGATGGCAACGTTGGGAAAGGGATCACCGTCCGGTTCTAAGGAGGGAGTGGGGGACCGGTCTTGGAAGTTTATATGACAAGCTAGAGTGGCCCCTAAAATTAGGGTATTCTGCTAGAGAGCTTGCAAGTTCGCCATTCCAACAGCAAGGAACATGCGGCGAAGGCGGATTCGAGTGGATGCGACTTGCCCTTTTTGTGGAACATATGAGAAGGATACTAAACATGCTTTGCTTACCTGCTCTTTTGTTAGGTTAGTATTGGCTCTATCTAATCTTCCATGGCACAAAATTTCGTTTTGGAGTTCTGATGAAGAGAGTTGGTTTAGACATTATTATGCTAAATTGGAAAGAGAAGAGTATCACTTATTTATCACCATTTGTTGGCTGATGTGGAATAATCGTAACTCAACCATCATAGATAAGCTCACAACAGCGTCGGACATTCTTGTGGCCAAGGCGAGGGATTTTCGTATTATGTACAGGGAGGCGGTTAAGGAGTGTCCCTCATTGACACGAGACGAGTCGGTTGATCGCTGGATCCCACCGATGGGAGAGGTTATTAAAGTGAACTTCGACGGGGCTGTTTTTAAGGATCAGGGGGCGCTCGGAAGAACGTCTTGAGTATTCCATGACTGAAAGAAAACTTAAAATTGTAATAGTAGTAGTTAAGTATACCGTGTAAACTTTGGGTTTGAAGAAAATAAACTTACTCTTTTGATCCATTTGCATGTAATCATCATTTAACACATGTGGAGGAATAGGAATATTTTATTCTAAGATTTGGGACTTTTAAGTGAAAAATTCTACTTGTTAATTAAGCACATATGTTTATGGTTTCTTTACCTGAACAATATTTGTCATGCTTAGATTTGATATGAAGTTATTAACTTTATAAGTAGTATTAAATAATTTGTTGGTAACCTTTATTTTTTAGCTCACTGGTTGAAGTTAGTAATTGATTTATAAGTAGTATTAAATAATTTGTTGGTAACCTTTATTATGAAAGTCAATAAGTGAATGAGCCTTCAATAAATAACATGTAAACTTGTATTGCCATGTAATATTTATTCCTTTTTTTTTTTTGATCATCATATAATATTTATTCCATTAGATAAGATAATTTGTGAATACATAAGAAGTAAATGTAATATCAGAAATATATATCCAAGAATTTTTTCATCGGGAAAGCATATTATTCAGTCTGAAATTACAAAACAGCATAGCAAAAATGAGATAGAAATTTAAAAAATAACCTAATTATATCCAAAGTTTAATGCTTCTCGGCGTACGACATCTTTAAAACCCTGAGTTCTATCTCTAACTTTTGCAAGTTCCTTCTAATCTGTTTCAGAAGGTAAAACAATAATCTGTCAATAGAAAAAAAATAGAAACCATTAAATCAGATTTCTTCATTGACCTAAATTGAGAAAGATTTCTTCAAAACCTCTGCAAAAAGACTGAACAAAAATGACCTCAAATTTTCAACTCATAAAATTGCACGCCACAGATGAACTCATAGACTCAGAAATATTCAACAGTAACTTTGAATTTTGAATATCATACATTAGAACTTCATCGATGGGGCCATTATGGTAACATATTAAGTTTGTCATCGTGTTTGGTAAAAGTAAAATAACCACCAACTCAGGGTTTTAAAGATGTCGTACGCCGAGAAGCATTAAACTTTGGATATAATTAGGTTATTTTTTAAATTTCTATCTCATTTTTGCTATGCTGTTTTGTAATTTCAGACTGAATAATATGCTTTCCCGATGAAAAAATTCTTGGATATATATTTCTGATATTACATTTACTTCTTATGTATTCACAAATTATCTTATCTAATGGAATAAATATTATATGATGATCAAAAAAAAAAAGGAATAAATATTACATGGCAATACAAGTTTACATGTTATTTATTGAAGGCTCATTCACTTATTGACTTTCATAATAAAGGTTACCAACAAATTATTTAATACTACTTATAAATCAATTACTAACTTCAACCAGTGAGCTAAAAAATAAAGGTTACCAACAAATTATTTAATACTACTTATAAAGTTAATAACTTCATATCAAATCTAAGCATGACAAATATTGTTCAGGTAAAGAAACCATAAACATATGTGCTTAATTAACAAGTAGAATTTTTCACTTAAAAGTCCCAAATCTTAGAATAAAATATTCCTATTCCTCCACATGTGTTAAATGATGATTACACGCAAATGGATCAAAAGAGTAAGTTTATTTTCTTCAAACCCAAAGTTTACACGGTATACTTAACTACTACTATTACAATTTTAAGTTTTCTTTCAGTCATGGAATACTCAATTTGTTGTTCGTTGATTTTAATTAAAAAGATGAATACGAAAACTTACCTTTTCGCGTAAACAATCAATCCTCGCGAATCTCCAAATCTTTGTTCAACGGTTCACGTGTCCCATCTCTAGATTATCACGCGTCAGAATTGACTCCGGAATTCTCCATCTCTTTTCTCCATAATGGCGGCTAGGTGAGAGAGAGTGGAGGAATTTATTCTCACTGTATTGTATTTCTGGTTGAGGAACTAAGTAATGTTAATTCACTTAGTTATGTTGTGTTGTGTTACTTTAAAGCTTATGTTAGAGGATTCAATAAATCCTCCAACTAAGCCCACCAAACACACGCCCCATAAGGGCCCAATTGGACTTCTATTGGGCTATGTTAACTTAGTCAGCTTAGCCCAATTAATTTAACCCTCTAATATTTAATCCAATTAAATATACACATATTAAATTAATATTCTAATTAATTAATTAACTAAATAATTAATAAACATGATAGTTGACCTAGTCAGCATAATTAATTTAATACCATGTTTAATCTAATTAAACAACTAATTAAATTAATTCATCCAATTAATTAATTCGTCCTTCCAAAGGACAAAGTACCAAAATGACATCCAAATACAAATAACGATTTCCCCATCTATTCCTTTAGCGCGACTCTCTAGGTTCATCTCGATTGGCAATGGGAGCATGCTAAAGGATGTGGGTGACACCTAGCCAGCACCGTGGCCCACATCGTAGCCCAACCGAGTACGAAATGACTATGTCATTACAAACCTCTAGATTATGAAAGTTGTATGAGTATAAGCCCTTCATTGACGTATCCCGATCAAATGAGAGTGATGGAATAAGTCAAACTCATAGGACTCGATACTATGCTCAAGTATCATAGTAATATGAGATTACCGAAATACCCTCAGTGTCCAACACGGGTTAGTTCATGAGCTCTAGCCAGAGACTTTAATCTCATTTACCTATGATCGCATAAGATACTTCTCGTTTACTTTCGAGACAGTGACTTCTATTTCGCTAACCAGTTAAGACTGCTACTTGCCCATCAAGCAGCACTTCGAGGTCGACCCCACCAACGGGAGAATTGGATCTAACTACTCTAATGACAGACTTGATGTTACAAGCACATCTTACACTCGATTACTCAGGTCAAAGGCTCACGCATACTATCATAATCAGTAATCCGATCATTGACAGTCACTGAGTAAAAACCCATGTGATCAGATTACTACGAGTTGTGTTCGAATACACTAATCCAATCCAATCAATGTATCCATGACACAAACTCCCACTATCCCATAGTGTTAGAGTGGCACTCCTTGTCAGAGCATGTGTCATACAAGTCCACACGAATCTCAATGCCCAATTGAGATTCTCCAACTTGCAAACCATTTAAGTGATCAAGTACCAATCCTTCCAGTGCTTATCTTCTTAACTACTATAAGGAGTGCGAAGGTTTGTGTTAGGAAATTTCATGTTAGATGTTTTGATGATAACAAGATAGGATTCAATGTTAGAACCCAAAAATGTAAGCTTTCCATTTTTCCTAGATTGATGTATAAGCGTTTAAAAGTTTGTAAATTATTATTTCTATTTTGTTTAGGCTTGTAATTTTTATCTTCATAGATTTTAGACTAAGTCTTAGTAACTGAATCGCTAGTAGAAGGTGAGTCTATTAGAGAAGAAGTTGAAGACCAGCGTCTGAAGTCAACCAGAGATAAAGATTTTCTTCTTAGCGCCTGTCAAACGCTAAAAGACCATTGCAGGATATATGGATCAAGCGCTCAACTTGTCTCAAGCGATGGATGTAAGATTCACCTGAAATAAATCCTCAAGTCATGAAGGACTTAAATGCAATCATTCAACGGACATTTATTTCCAACGGGAAATAAATTCAAATTGCATTAAATGCTTGATAAGAGCATTCAACGGACAAGCCACCTTTTGACCAGACTGTCAGAAATTTCAAAGTTTTAGCTGCTCCCGTCCAATCGAATTCAACAAATTTTCAGATGTCAAACTTTAGGTATGATCACGCGCCACGTGAAAGGCACGCTTCTACATGTGTCCAACGGACAGATCCCAAGAAATTGCCTATAAATACCTTACTCCAGAAAACCCTAAATATAACAACGAGAATATACGAGAAATTATTGTTAAAAATCTTACGTACATTCTTTCTAGAAAAATCTTAGAAACCCCATAGCCAAAACCTTTCAAGCTTTCTATCTACATTTCAGACAGTCACAAATATCTCAATATCTTCCAAAGAAGAAATTCAAACTCCAACTGAGATATTCCAAGTTGTTTGATCTTCTCTAAAACAAACAAACCCTAGTGACAAACCTCAACCTTTCATCTGAGTGAGAAAAGTTGTTGAAACCTTTCAGGCAGTATTTCTGAGTGAGAGAAGCTTGAAGAAGACGATCTTCATTGGTACTAAAGTCTGTGTGATCAAGGAGCCCAAGATCTTTTTCATCCATTACTATTTTGTAGAAGTTTCTGTGTGATTCTTTGATAATCATCATAGTAAATTCCTCCAAGTGAAAAAGGAGAAGAAGGACGTAGCTGGGATTACATCACCCAGTGAACCTTACAAATTATTCTGTCATTTATATTTTATTGTCTTATATTCATCACAGTATATTATTCTGAAAAAGACAAATAAAATTGCAAAGCGATTAACTTAACTAAAAGAACGCTAAACATTATTTCCGCTGTGCTAACCCTGATTAAGCAATCTAAGTGTTGCCCTACTTTGGTAAACTGCTGAAATCACTGAGTCTAAGTTAACTACTCTGAAGCGTCTGACCCAAGTGTTAGAGTTAGTGCCCGACACACCAATTATTGGGCGCGATTCTATGTAATAGTAACTCTAGAGTTGAACAATCGTTTTCTTATAAATAAAGTCAATATCTTTTATAAGTATGGCATGTCTTTATTCTTAAATTAGTTTTTACTTTGGCTTAGAATAAAGTCCCGAAGGATCACACATAGCTATGGGACATCATTGCACATTGGGTGTGGCAATGATGGAATATGTCTCGAAGGCTGTGATCTTTAAACAAATGTTCCAAGTCGTAAAAGGGTTCATCGAGATAAAGGGATATCGATGCAACCCAAAAGACTTGCTCATATGATGCATACTCTGGGAGAAGCGTATCTCGTTCCATAGATACTGGCACGGTGAAAGCCAATGCACATATGAGGGTTTCCATTCTGGTGATGGGCGAACTGAACAACCCCATGGAAGTTTCTAAAAATGGATTCCCAGTCGAATGTGGAACTTCCAGTGGTCTTGTAGTATAAGAGTAATCCTTATGGACCTAAGATTCCATTGGATGTCTTATGCGTAACCGCACGTGTTCTTGATTTGTTACATGATCACTTTAGATGATCGAATATGGGCAAACTCAGACATATGCGTCTTACGTGGTAAGGCACGTGAGAATCGAGAGGAATCTATCTCTGACATTAGCCTGTCGGTTAATCTCCTATGGTTACATAGTGAATCGATTTAAGGAATCTTCGGCCGAAGTATGATATCTAAAGAGGCGTGGGATTTCCTTGTTGAGATAGTCGAAGTCGATTTCACATAACGTGGGAAACATAGGATTGAATTAATAGAGCTTCGACCTTTGCCACTGCTCTAGATTCAATCGAGAGATTAGGTAGAGGGATCTTACTTATGCGAGGTTCAAGATCGCAAAAGGCGTATCTTTACTTTCGTTTTATCTAGGTCTTCAGGACCCTATGTTAGGTGGGCAACCGCGATTTGTAAGTGCCGAGAATCAGCTTGGTGACTAATTCGAGGCTTGATTAAATCAAAGGATTAATTTAATCTAGTACTTTCCATTTTAGGAAGGTACACTAGCACTGTAGGAAGGTGTACTTACTACTAGATAGAAACGAGCCTAAGGGGTCACACACTTACTCGAGAGAGTCACTGTTTGAATAAGATGTGATTAATCAATTTCGAGGAAATTGAGGAAATTGGGAAAGTGTAGTACTTTCCTAATGTGGAATATAAATTAATTGAAGGATTCAATTAATTTTACTCTTTTAATTAATCTTGTAGAATTAATTAAATTAATGGACCTAGTAGAGTCCAAGTATTTTATTTGATTGGGTAAAGCCCAAGTTAAATAAGTAATATGTTGGAAATTAAATTGGTTGGATTTAATTAGACTTGTATTTAATTGATGGGTTAAGCCTATAATTAAATTGAGAAGTCAAAATTAAATCCTAGAGCCCAATTCTTGAGTTGACCGATTTTTATATCTTGCAATAAGGGAGGGGGCGATTTTACATGTGGTGGAGGAGGAAAAGAGTTTTCCCCTTCTCCAAGTCTTCATAGGATAAAGATTACTAGAGAGTTTAGGAGAAAGGAAGTTTCCTTTTCCTAATTGGACTCTAGGTAATCTTCACCTATAAATAAGAGATGAAGAAGACTAAAAGAATGATGTATTTTTGCTAAAAATTTCGCCCCTCCAAGCACTCAAAAATCGGCCACCTTTTCTCCTCTTTCCAACAAGACGTCGTTCTATTCATGTGTTGAATTAAATGACTTAGAAATATTCCTACCCTTCACATATTCAAGCCTAAGGCAAGCTTAGAATTGTTTTGTTGTCTAGCACGCAAGGCAAAAAAATTGGTGACTTGAACGAGGTGTGGATACATCTTAGAGGTGCGACGCTTGGAGCACTCTAAATCGAAAGATACGAAAAGACGACGGGCAATTTCTCACCCAAGAGAAATTGTGTGGATTTGCACCACAGGGTTGCTGTGATCCAAAGCTCGAGGTGATAACGAAATTCTCGAAAGGTATAATTTCGTTTACCTCCCTGCAAATTCGATTGAACCAACCCATATTCCTGTTTTCGGGTGGTTGTACGTTTACTTATGTAAAATTTTAACTTCCGCTGCCACGAGCCACCCGAGGGAATGAGTCAACCCAACACCAAGCGCTCAGCTTTCCAAGCATTCAAATTTCTAAAGTGATACGAAAATTTGTGAAGTCGAAAAAGACTGTAGGGTCTATTCAACCCCCCCCCCCTTCTAAACCCTTTCGTATGCCACTTGGGACCACCAAGTGGTATCAGAGCGGTTGAATTAGAAACCTAAGCATTTCCGAGCATAACTGCTTGTTCAGATCCATTTTTTTTACTTAGTCGCTTTAATTTTTGTCTTAAAAAAAAACATCTCATAATGGCTTTCAACAAAATGCCTAAGTTGGTAGAGTCAAATTATGACTCTTAGAAACTTAGGGCATTCGCTTACTTGTGCTCATGCGATAGTGAAATGTGTGATGTAATTACAGGTGGTCCCATTCAGATTATGAAAGTTGTAACTCGAGCCCCTGGAGCAACCGAGGCCACTCCAGATGGTTATGTCGAGAAACCTAAGTTAGAATGGACGCTTGAGGATCGAAAAAGAGCAAATCTAGATAATGTTGGACGAAGTGCACTTTACTCAGCATTAGGAGACAACGATGCATTGTTCAACAAGATCAAGCAATGTAAGACTTCCAAAGAAATATGGGATAAGCTGGCTATAGTGTGTGAAGGATCAGCACAAATGAAGGAGAATAAGCTTTCCATAGCCATGCAAAGATTTGAGCATTTCAAGATGCAGCCCAATGAGACACTAGAACAATTGGACGCAAGGTTTACTTTGCTCGTTACAGAGTTAGCGTCATTAGACAAGGAATTTACCAACAAGGAAATGGTCAACAAAATTTTCAGAAGTCTTCCAAGCAAATATCTAATTAAGACTGTTGCATTGAGAGAATCACAAACATTAGAGACTCTTACTCCAGAGCATGTCTTTTCAGAGTTAAAGGCATTTGAGTTCGAATTGGGTGAAGTCAGCGACACATCGACTTCAGCGAATGAATCAGGAGCTTTAATCGCTACAACCAAAAGCAAGGGTAAAGCGGTTAGCGAGGTTAAAACTATGGAATCAAATGAAGAAAAGAAAATGGCTTTATTGGTCAAGAAATTCAAAAAATTTCTAAGATATGAAAAGAGAAATCCTATCGGACAAACGTCATTTCAGACTCCTCTCTCTGCTCCAGCGCCTCAGTATCAAGCGCCAGTGTACTCTGCACCTCAACCAGTAGCGCCAGTTCCATACCAAGTGCCTCCGTCCCCTACTCAAAATCACTCAGCGCCAGTAGTCTCAAAGCGATTATCCACTGAACAGAAAATGAAAACTAATTTGTGTTATAATTGCAGAAAACCAAGGCACTACCAGGTGATTTGCCCTTATCCAAATGTGTCAAAGCCCTCAAGGCAAGACTATGCGGATAGAAACCAATTCAGGAGCAACCTTCGCCAACAGGGATTGTAGTGGAATCTGAACCATTCTTCACACCTGAAGAGGATTTGGAATCATCAGATGAAAGTAGTGATGATGAGCCTACAAGCGACTCAGCGTTGATTTGTCTTATGGCAAGAGATGATGAAGTGTCTGACGATTCGCTACCAGAGGTAACTAATGAATTATTAATTCCTCTTTCTTATGATGAATTACTTGACAAAGTCAAAAAATACTACAATGAATGTCAAGAAGCTACCAAAATATATCAAAATGATCTCGATATTATCTCATCACTCACAAGAGATAAAGTGACGCTCAGAGCAGAGTTGCGAGTTCAGCAACAGTGCATTGAGAAGAACCAATCACTTGAGAGTGAAATTATTCAATTAAAAAATGATCTTGATATAATAGTCAAAAGAGAAGCTGATCTGATCGCTAGACTTGCCAAATCAGAGCAGCTCGTCTCATCATTATCTAAAGCTTCTAGAAATTTGGATAATGTGACTGAGGTAACTAGATTATTTGGTGAAAAGACCGGTTTAGGATGCAATAAATTCGGTAAACAACCAAATAAATCTAATGTTATGACAAACAACAAAGGAAAGGGTGCTCACTTTGTTGAAGAAAGTTCACAAAGTCAAACGCTGAATGAACCAAGCGACAAAGGTACGAGGCCAAATGAGAAAGCCAAAGCTGACTCAGGCAAGGGAAAGACAAAGGCAAATGATTCACAAAGGAAGATTCATCCAAACGCTCAAAAGGCTAAGGATAAACCTAACCATTATGAATCAAGCGCTAAGCGTCAAGCACCAAAAGTGCAACCCAAGCCAGCGCCAAGGAAATACTAGCGTCAATATCCGAGACGGTCAAGGTCATATTATCAATACTATGATAACTATGACTATGACTATGATTATGACTATTATTATAATCGAGGATATTATTATACACCCAAAAAGCACACACAACACAATGTGAAACTCAAAAAGGCCAGTATTCCCACAATGAAAACTAGGCAAATATGGGTTCCTAAAGTTTTAATTCAAACCAAAGGTACTAACGTTGAAGGACCCAAGAAAACATGGGTACCTAAGAAGAATTAGAACTATCCTTAATGCAGGTACCTAGAGCCAACACCGATACTTCAGTTTGATATTTCGATAGCGGGTCATCCAGACACATGACTGGATCAAAAGATCTCTTAGTCAACTATCGAGTTACCAATGGTCCTCAAGTTATATTCGGTGATAACTCCAAGGTAAAACCAAAGGTATAGGTATCATGCATAGGGGGAACATCATGATCAGTGATGTATATTATGTTGAGGGTCTTAAGCATATTTTGTTAAGCATTAGTCAATTTTGTGATAAAGGCTTTGATGTTAAATTCTCAAGCGACTTCTGCTATGTCAACGACGCTAAGACTAAGTCTACTAAATTAAGAGGAAAAAGAACAAACAATGTGTATTTAGTGGATTGGGATTCTACTTTTGATAACAACCCCACATGCTTTGTTGCTAAAAGTCAAAATGAATTGGGTTGGTTATGGCCTAGAAAAATGAATCATCTCAACTTTAAGGCAATCTCTCAGTTAATATCGGTAAATCTTGTAGAGGGATTACCTAAAGGTTCCTTTCAGAAAAATCGCTTATGTGATGCATGCCAAATGGGTAAACATGTTAAATCATCTTTTAAAAAGAAACCATGTCGATCTACTTCTAGAGTTCTTGAACTATTGCATCTAGATTTGTTTGGCCCTATTCAAATCATGACTGTTAGTGGTAAAAAGTACTCGCTAGTAATAGTTGATGATTTCTCTCGCTAGACATGGGTAGAATTTCTAGCGACCAAAGATGAAACTAGTGTCAAGCTCATAGCACTAATTTGTCAAATGCAAAATTCGAAAGATCTAAGGGTGACGAGAATGAGAAGCGATAGAGGAACTGAATTTACTAACCAATTTGTTGAGAAGTTTTGTACAGATTTTGGAATACTCCATGAGTATTCTGCTCCTAGAACACCTCAACAAAATGGAGTTGCTGAGCGACAGAACAGAACGCTTAAAGAAGCCGCTAGGATGATGCTAGCAAAATCCAAGCTGCCTCAAAGGTTTTGGGCCGAAGCCATCAACACCGCTTGCTACACTCAGAACCGGTGTATGATCAACAAGCAACATGAGAAGACTCCATATGAGTTGTGGAAGGGACGTAAGCCTAACGTTTCATATTTTCATGTTTTTAGTTCAAAATGTTTCATTCATAACAATGGACCCCAAAGCCTAAAGACATTTGATCCTAAAGTGGATGAGGGAATCTTTCTAGGATATGCCAAAAATGGAAAGAGCTTTCGCATCCTAAATAAGATCAATTCAAAGGTTGAAGAATCGAGTAAGGTTAATCCTGATGATGTAGGAATTGAAGACCTCACCCAACAAGCGTCACAAATCAATCTTGGTGATGATAGTGATGACGAAGATGATGAGATTCGTGTACCTCTTCCTATGGATACTCGTGAGGTTAACAATAATGATAATGTCAGAATTGCTGATGATCATGAAGAGAATGATCATCAAGAGCAGATTGGAACTATGAATGATGCAGCGTCTACGCAAGAGATAAATGAGAATCAAGAGATTGATAATCAAGAGTCTCTCAACTCATTCCAACCAGACTGAAAATGGCTCAGAGATCATCCACCAGATCTAGTAATTGGAGATATTGGAGCACCTATTAGAACTAGGTCCGCTACAATTAATGAGGCCATGTTCGCAAGCTTTCTATCTCAAATGGAACCAAAGAAAGTGGATGAAGCGCTTAGTGATTCAATTTGGGAAGAAGCGATGCAAGAAGAGCTTAACCAATTTGAGAGAAGCAAGGTTTTGACGCTAGTACTAAGACCAACTCACCAAGGAGTTATTGGAACTAGATGGGTTTTTAGGAACAAAATGGATGAAGATGGCATTTTTATAAGAAACAAAGCTAGATTAGTCGCTCAGGGTTATTGTCAAGAAGAGGGTATTGACTTTGATGAGACATATGCCCCAGTAGCCCGTCTTGTAGCGATTAGAATGTTCCTAGCGTTTGCCGCATTCAACAAGTTCACAGTATATCAAATGGACGTGAAGAGTGCTTTCTTGAATGGTAAACTCTAAGAAGAAGTCTATGTGGAGTAACCTCCAGGATTCATGAACAACCATGGCAAAAGTATGGTCTACAAACTGGATAAGCCACTCTATGGCCTTAAACAAGCACCAAGAGCATGGTATGACACTCTCTCTATCTCCCTTATAGGTAAAGGCTTTTCAAAAGGCATCGTTGACACAACGTTATTTAAAATTACCCATAATGAAGATATTCTCTTAGTCCAAATCTATGTTGATGATATTATATTTGGTTCTACTAATAAGCGATTGTGTGAGAAATTTTCGAAAATGATGCAAGAACAATTTGAAATGAGCATGATGGGTGAATTAACTTTCTTCTTAGGATTACAAGTTGAGCAACTCCCTAATGGAATATTTATAAACCAAGCTAAGTATACTAGAGATATGATTAAGAAACTTGGTATGAAAAATGCATCATCTTCAAAAATTCCAATGAGTCAAACGCTTAAGTTAGATAAAGATGAAAGTGGGAAGAAAATTGATATCACTAACTATAGGGGTATTATTGGATCACTTCTTTATCTTACCGCTAGTAGACCTGATATTATGTTTTCGGTATGCATGTGTGCACGTTTTCAATTTGATCCTAGAGAATCACACTTAAGTGCTACCAAGAAAATCCTTAAGTACCTAAAAGGCACACAAAATGTGGGCTTATGGTATCCACAGGATTCTCCTTTTGAACTAATTGGTTATTCAGACGCAGATTTTGCAAGATGCAAAATAGATAGAAAAAGTACTAGTGGTACATGTCAATTTCTAGGTGATAGACTAGTTTCGTGGCATAGTAAGAAACAACAATCTATAGCGACTTCTACCGCTGAGGCAGAATATGTAGCTGCTGGAAGCTGTTGTGCACAAATCCTTTGGATGAGGCAACAACTTAGAGATTATGGAACAATCCTAGGTCCTACCCCAATCCATTGTGATAACCAAAGCGCTTTAGCTATGACCTAAAATCCTGTCCTTCATTCTAGAACCAAACACATTGACATTAGATACCATTTCTTGCGTGACCATGTTCAAAAGAAAGATATCTCCATGCATTTCATTGGAACTAACAAACAACTGGCAGATATCTTCACCAAAGCGCTCAACGAACAATGCTTTCTCACTTTAAGAAGTGAATTAGGTATGATCGACTTAAACGCTTAAATCATAAAGCATCATATTTAATAGGCATATAATTTAGGGGGAATCCACTTTATGATGATGTCTAAACTATATCTTCAAAAAAAATAAAAATGAAATGAGTTATCAATTTTAGGGGGAACTTTAAAATTGTACTTACTTCATTAAGTAAGCGACTATGATCAAAATGACTTTAACAAATCTTATGCATCGATCATTAGCGTTTACTTTTACTCATTACAATCTGATCGCTTATAAAATGAAAGGTTTTAAAGTCTAACAAGCGATTGATATGTATCAAATTAAATTTACTTTATAAAAGAATTTTCAGCGTTAAGAAAATTCCCAAGATAACGCTAAGAAATTTTTCTTAAAATCATGCATAGTTTTCATCGCCACAAAGTAGCGTGTGGATGAGTCCAAAATTCTAGATTTGTTAACTACCCACACGTGCCTATCAAATCAAACTGACGGTTATGATTCCTATCTAAACCTAGGCAGTTCAGTAAAAAGCATGAGTCTGAGTACGTGTCAGTGTACTATCAGGCGCGTGTAATTTACGCTGAAAATTTCAAATTTTTTCAAACGTTTTCAAAAAGTAACTGCGGATCCGAAAAATGTTATAATATCCTATTTTACCGCACTTTTTGACATCCGAAGTTATGTGTACACGGTTCAGATTTCTTTCTCATTAACTTCTGTACACGTGTCATTCATCTACCAATTGAGGAGTTACTTTTACCTTCTATGTAAACCCCTCAAAACTTTTACAGAAAACCTTTATCACTTCCAATCTCTCTACTGTAAAAGTCATTTCTCTCTAAAAGGCAAAAACTTCTCTCTTTTCTTCAAAGTTTCACCTTTCAGAAATGGCACCCAAAGCTTCAAAATCTTCCAAAAGAGCAACTTCTGCTACCGGAAAAACTTCCCGTGCTGAAAAACCAGTGACGGTTAACGCTGGATTTTTGGTTAACTAGGATGATCTTTTTGATAACCAGAACTTCCCTCTTCGAACGATTCTTCCACTAGTTCAAGAATCTGGTTTGAGAGACATGCTTACTACTACTTACAACTACTTTGAAGAAGAATCTCTCTACTTTTTCAATAATGGTGAAATTTCTGAACACGGCTATTCCATATCCTGCGTCTTCCCTTCTGCTAAAGAGACCTTTGTTCTCACTCCCTCTCTGATTTCTAAACTACTAAATCTCCCAAATCATCGCAAAGAGGTAGAACATGTCAATCTCGGAGATGCTACCAAAGTCTGGGTTTTGATCAAGAAAGACGATGTTAACGCCGCGTATGAGCCAAACTTCAAGAAGAATGATATGAAGGGCGAATACGTCATCCTCGCTGACTTTTGTTCAAAGATTATTGAATGCAGAAAAGGAACTTTTGACAAAATCACCAACATTCAATACAAGATGATGGTAGCCATCCTAACCAAGTTAAAAGTTAACTGGTCTCTCTACGTTTTCAATCGCTTCAAAGCAGCAATGGCTAAGTATGTTAATCTCAAGCCTTACGGGATTGTGCTAAGTCGTATTCTTTGCAGTTGCGGATATACGCAATCTTTTGGCAAAAAGATTCCAGCGACCAAATTTTATGGAAAGAAAATGATAAGCGAGCTTCTTAACCCGCGAAAACCCGGCGGAGCAGCGGTTCCTAAAGAACAGCGTGAGCTACTTCCAGCCGAAGGAGTTGTTCGCAGTGATGATGAAGATCAAGCGTCTTCTTCATCATCGTCCTCTTCATCAGAAGAAGAAGTGATGGTCAAGCGACCTAAGAGAAAGATCATTCTCAAAGTCACTGAGCCATCCAAGCCCGCAAAGAAACCAAAGCCTGAACTTAAGAAGAAGAAGCCGGACCCCAAAAAGAAACAAACGCTCCCTTCTCCTTCTCCCTCTCCTAAATCTCCATCTCCTCCTCCAGCGTTTGTCTTTCCCGTTCCTGAGGAAGAAGAAGCCGTAGAAGAAGAAGTACCGCTTGCACAAAGGCGTACTCCTCTTTCTACTCCCGCAGTATCCTCTAGCGCTCCATCAAAACCAGCGCTTAGAGAGTCAGCTAGTGCTTCTTTCTCTGACGCTGTTCCCGAAGTCAGCTCAGATCCTTAAGCCGCCACTCAATCTGAGAGGATTCCAAATGTTCAGGGTAAGTATTTGCTAAGCAAATTTGTCTATCCTTTCCTCGTTATTCTCTAAGTTTCTAACGCTAGGATAAAAACTCTTTCAGCACCTTATGAAGCAGATATTCAATATGTTCTCAACACGCTTGAAGAACTAAATACCCCCATTCATGCTGATCTGATAACTTCTTTTATCGATTTAGAACCCGAAGAAGAAGTCCAGGAGCCTGAGGAAATCGCTCAAGAAACAGATCATGCGACTGAAAAAGTTGATGATATTCCTCAGGGTAAGTGATGTAGTCTTTTGTTTGTAATTTCTACTTAGTAGAAATTTTTGCTTGCTTTTCTCAATCGCTTACATGTATCAGCTCAAGATGTACCAATCGCTGATGCCCTTCCTCTCTCAGAGATTCCAGTTGAAATAGATGTGGACATGGCAACTATTGTGGATATCGCTAAAAAGGCATCACAAGTTCTTCCTGATGCTGAAACTTCATCAGCAAGTGAAGCAACTTTAAACGCTGAGCGGTCGATAGAAGTGGCCCCTATCCCAACAGAAGCTATTGCTTTTGTTCCTACGCCAACAGGACCTCCTCCTCGTGTCATTGATTTCTTCCCGCGCGGATACTCTTCAGATATTGAATTTTATTATGCCGCCAGAGAACGTGACACTCAAACGCTTGCCGAGTTGGAAATCCAATTTCAAACAACTCTCCATCATCCTGATCTTTCAGACTCTCACAAGTTTGAGATCTTCGAACGTTTTGCCAATCTTGGTCTGTACAGTTTAGAGCGTCTTCATTCACGCCTTGAGTATATTCGTCGACCAGCGTTCAACCGATCAGAATTTGACGAGAAGCGATTCAATTTCACAGGTCGCTCAGAAGAGTCCTTTTATCCTCTGCGCCAAAACAAGATTGTTTTCAAAAACCCCCACATGGGTGATTGGAACAAAGATCCAGATGAGGCAGATCTCCACAAGATAGGATATTCAGCTCTTCCTTCCGTCGTCAACTCTCCTCAAAACGCTTTATCTCCTAATCCACTTAAGTTATGGAAAAGAAAAGGACCTATTGTTGCTGAGTGTCCAAATCCGGTCAACTCGTGGATAGAAGATGAGGCTCACAAATATCTAGCCAGATTATGGGCTGAGGATTATGAAGAAGAAACGGAACGCTTTGAGAAATTTCTTGCCGCTAGAAAAGATCAAGCTAAAGCTATCAAGCTGGGCAAGCGATGGATGATGAATACAGCTAGATGGGCTGAAGAATTTGTTCTGCATTTCTATACCCTCGAAGAACTTATAAGATACCCGTTTCTTTTTAAGTTTGGGATAGAATACAGACGCCGAGGATATGCAACCTTTTTGCTTCAACAACGTCAAATTATTGCAGGGAATGTTAGTGCTTTGCCACGATACAGACAACCAATCGAAAGTTACATTCTCCAGTAACTCGCGTTATACAGCCAGGGCGGACGCTACGTCTTGCATCCTCGTGCAGACTTTGTTCAAAGAATCTTTCCTGACCTAAACGAAGATGCTTCGTCAAGTAAACGGCCAATTCTTCCCGGTCAGAGTCAGATTTATGTTGATGTTTCAACAGAACACGCTGAGTTTGTTGAGTTCCACAGAGACATGAGAGTAGTGTTTGAAAATGCCCAAGCACTGGACAGCAGTTTCAATCACTTTTCCGGGTGTCACAATTTCAGAGGATATACTCTTCACCCCGTGCTCTTTACTGAATCAAACATTCAAGTGGCCAAGATGATCTCACTGATTAGGCCAGTGGACAAAGACGCAGCTCAAGCACTCATGCCGTTGATTTTGGACTTTTGCTACAGATATACTTCAGGGATTGCTTTACCGGAAGGTGTGCAACTTGCACTAAGTACCGAAGAGCGCGAAGACGCTATATTCTTTATACCGCAATCCAGCCTGATCAGTCCCCGGCATGTAATGGAAGCCCTTGGCCCCCTTTGGGTCAATGGCATTAGAGAACCTTCTCCTCCCCAAATCCAAATAATGGAAGAAGACTCTGCTCCTACTGCGGAAGTCGCTCAAAATCCTGAGGCTTCCTTGCCAGATTCTTCTAGCGCCCCAGTAGTCAAGCCCCCAGCGATTGCAGATTCTATCTTGGATCAAGCAATTGAAGAAGTGCACGCTGAAATTGCTCAAGCGCCTGTAGAACCTCTCATCAGAGATAAGATCAAAAGCAAGGCTACAGTTTCAAGTTCTTACGGACTTCTCCCGTCCCCAGAGCGTCGTTCTTCGAATTCAGATTCAGACAGTGATTTAGAACTGCAGTAGGGAACTCGCTTACCCACATCGAAGGTTCCTGTTCCAAGATCTCTGAGGCTGCTGATAGACAGATTCGCATAGTGTCTGATACACGGAGCCGAGACATTGCCAACGCTTCAAATAAAGCACTATTGCTATCATGAATAGCATGTCCCCTCTTATCGCTGAGCTCTCCTCTGAATTCAATCGTCACTTAGCTCAGAGCGCTTCGGCTGATGCTGAAAGACACGCTTCATCCGATGCCGTCGCTCAGAGTGTCGCCCAGCAAGTTGCTCTTCTAGTCGAAGAAGTTAGACTTTTGTGCTGAGATGTCGCTGATCTAAAGAACTCCCTTGATAAAGCCAAGAAGGGGGAAAGTAAAGAAAAGTCCATAGCGATTTCCAAGACGGATAATAAACATTGGCGTTCAATGTTCGATGAACTAGTAAGCATTAAGAAAATGCTATCCAAGAAAAGAAAGCCAAGGTATTATCTCGGAAAGTACGCTCTTCCTCAATTGCACACTGACTTCTTAGAAAGTATGGGATTTCATGCTTATGCCGGACCGCTACAACGACCTGTAAATTGGAGACCGTCAAATGACCGTCAAATAGATATATATTATGATCTGATTCGTGAACTTGGCATTCCACCAAGGGATTGGACGAAAAGGTTGTTAGAGCTAAATGAAAACGCCAGACTCCGCAGGCATGACTATGATGAAGTCCAGCATACAACCATGATCGACATTGATCGACTCTTGAAAGAGTTAGCATTAGAAGTTCTGCAAGGCGAAGAAAGAGCAAAGCGACAGAAGAAATAATTTTTTTTGTATTTTATTTCTTTCTTATTATTTTCAGCATAAATCATGTATGCTTTATTCTTTCAATATATATGAATGATTTATCGCTGAAACAACTTGTTGAAGCCAACCTAACTTTAACTAACTTCACTAACTTTTCAAACGCTGACTTATATTACTTTGGGCCTTTTCTTTTTAAGTAACTCTTAAATTATAAAAGAGTTACAAGTCTTGACATCATCAAAAAGGGGGAAATTGTTAGGAAATTTCATGTTAGATGTTTTGATGATAACAAGATAGGATTCAATGTTAGAACCCAAAAATGTAAGCTTTCCGTTTTTCCTAGATTGATGTATAAGCGTTTAAAAGTTTGTAAATTATTATTTCTATTTTGTTTAGGCTTGTAATTTTTATCTTCATAGATTTTAGACTAAGTCTTAGTAACTGAATCGCTAGTAGAATTCTAGGTGAGTCTATTAGAGAAGAAGTTGAAGACCAGCGTCTGAAGTCAACCAGAGATAAAGATTTTCTTCTTAGCGCCTGTCAAACGCTAAAAGACCATTGCAGGATATATGGATCAAGCGCTCAACTTGTCTCAAGCGATGGATGTAAGATTCACCTGAAATAAATCCTCAAGTCATGAAGGACTTAAATGCAATCATTCAACAGACATTTATTTCCAACGGGAAATAAATTCAAATTGCATTAAATTCTTGATAAGAGCATTAAATGTGATAAGCTACTGTGACTTGTGGACAAGCCACCTTTTGACCAGACTGTCAGAAATTTCAAAGTTTTAGCTGCTCCCGTCCAATCGTATTCAGCAAATTTTCAGGAATGTCAGACTTTAGGTATGATCACGCGCCACGTGAAAGCCACGCTTCTACATGTGTCCAACGGACAGATCCCAAGAAATTGCCTATAAATACCTTACTCCAGAAAACCCTAAATATAACAACGAGAATATATGAGAAATTATTGTTAAAAATCTTACGTACATTCTTTCTGGAAAAATCTTAGAAACCCCATAGTCAAAACCTTTCAAGCTTTCTATCTACATTCCAGACAGTCACAAATATCTCAATATCTTCCAAAGAAGAAACTCAAACTCCAACTGAGATATTCCAAGTTGTTTGATCTTCTCTAAAACAAACAAACCCTAGTGACAAACCTCAACCTTTCATCTGAGTGAGAAAAGTTGTTGAAACCTTTCAGGCAGTATTTCTGAGTGAGAGAAGCTTGAAGAAGACGATCTTCATTGGTGCTGAAGTCTGTGTGATCAAGGAGCCCAAGATCTTTTTCATCCATTACTATTTTGTAGAAGTTTCTGTGTGATTCTTTGATAATCATCATAGTAAATTCCTCCAAGTGAAAAAGGAGAAGAAGGACGTAGCTGGGATTACATCACCCAGTGAACCTTACAAATTATTCTGTCATTTATATTTTATTGTCTTATATTCATCACAGTATATTATTCTGAAAAAGACAAATAAAATTGCAAAGCGATTAACTTAACTAAAAGAACGCTAAACATTATTTCCGCTATGCTAACCCTGATTAAGCGATCTAAGCGTTGCCCTACTTTGATAAACTGCTGAAATCACTGAGTCTAAGTTAACTACTCTGAAGCGTCTGACCCAAGCGCTCAGCTTTCCAAGAGTTCAAATTTCTAAAGTGATACGAAAATTTGTGAAGTCGAAAAAGACTTAAGGGTCTATTCAACCCCCTCCTCCCCCCCCCCCCCCTTCTAGATCCTTTCGTATGCCACTTGGGACCACCAGTTAGCCTTGACACCCATGGACTAGTTGTTCATTTAAGACTTATAGATGCCATTAAGAATTATATGAACAACTTACTAATGCCTTCTATATTAATTATACGTTGTACAGTATAAACAAGTGCCCTATTCTCTAAGTCCTCCTTGGCATCGAGGGCACAAACCCAACACCAGCTCCCTATAAATACCTTACTAGGAAAGGCTCATTATCTACTCTCTCCAGAAAAATCCACTGGCAAGAACTGAGTGTAAAATCACAAAAGAACTACGAACTGATTTGATCCCACATACCTCAGGTACGTAGGCAGCTCAATACATCTGAGTGCAGTCTATACATTAACCAACCCCCATCCTAGTTTGTCCTGCGTTGGATCGGTTCCACTACCCCACGTGGTCAACAATTGACATTCAACGTCTGACCATTTTTACTATCATCATAGATGATAAGAGGCATTTTTACGTGTTTTTAAGCCCATGGGACTTATGCTATGGATTCATTTATTGACAAAATCATGCCACATTTGCGTTTAAGCGGGGTGTTAAGTGATTACAGGTGATAAATTTGAGCATACGAAGAAACGAGGCGAAAAACGACGTATAAAACAAGTTCAGGCCAATTTGCTTCTGTCGTCCATGCCCAGGCGCCAGTATTACCACGCCCAGGCGCTGGACAAGATGCAAATAACGTCAACATTCTGCTGTCCACGCCTAGGCGCCGTCCTGTCCACGCCTAGGCGCCGTATCTGCATCATTTTCCACGTTCGAGCGCTATTTCCGTATGTTTAGAGACCGAATTGGATGAAGTTCCCTTCTACAATGTTGTAGATATATGTGTTAGCTTCAAATGAGGACTTGAATCATCCAAATCGGAGTTTTTTGCAGAGAGTTATGAATGAAATACGATTTCTGCGCAGGACACATTGCATTTAATTTCAGCATTCTGCCGATGACGCCTAGGCGCCGTAATGCCCCCGCCTAGGCGTGACCACACCCGAGTTTTGATTCCTTTCAGCCAAAAGTTCATCATTTGATGGGGGAATGGAATATTTAAAGCCAAGATGTCATGCACATGTGTTGGGGACATGCAAGAGGGGAAGGGGAATTGTTTATTGCACACCATGATGGGGTTTGGAGTAGAATAAAGAGCCCATCATTTCTTGTCCAAAAGGGGCATCTTCTTGACTCTTGACCGATCACTTTGGAGAAAGGGGGGGAGGGCTTCATTCTTCAACATCTTGGAGGAGGAGGAGGCAGCTGGCCATTACTCTTCACCCATCATCATTCATCACCATTCTTCATCACTTTTGGAGAGGAACAAAGAGAGAGGAGTTAAGGATTGAAGTTCAAAAGCAAGGATCCATCATCAATCAATTGAGGGAGTTTTAATTACTTGCATTTACATGTTTATTTCCATGAGTATGTATATGTTTGTATTAGATTTTCTTAAGGCCTTGATGAGAGGCTAATATTGTAGAACTAAGGCCATGTGAAAGCCAATTTATGAATCAATATATGTGAAGTGAATTTTCGTATTAATTCTCATATTGCTTTGTGTGTTGATTTTGAGCTTTTATTACAATCATGTGCTTGATCACCATATGCTTGCTATCTTGCCTAGTCTAGTCATTCGAGAGAAGATAGATTAGGGTTCAATGGAATCAACTCATCATCCGAAACTAATGTGGAATTGCCCCTAGACATAGGTAAAGATTTCCGGGTGCAGTTAGCCGGATTTATTCGGGGAAACTCTAGAACGTTAATGCGTGGTTATTGATTAGATTCTCGGATAGACATATTTAGAGAACCATCAATTAATCATAGGATTATTATGTGCCGAGACATCGGGTAATAATTATCTAAGGAATTTCCACCAAAGCAATAGGAGTCTAATAATTCGAAGAGTAGCTCATCTATATTGACGAGTAGATTCGGTTGTAGCATGTGCCTTAGTCATTTTATCATACGTGAGATTTAATCTATAGTTCGTTTCTTTTTGGTTCGTCACTTGCTTACTCGTTTTATTGCAATTTACTTTTGTCCATTTTCATTAATCATAAACTAAAATTCAAGTTTCCGTGGTTCGACAACCCGGACTTTTTGTCCACTTATTACTACATACGACTAGTGCACTTGCTATCATAGCACGTTAGTTATTAGCGTGTCAATAGACCTTAAAGCGGCAACGTCTTTTTAAGCTACTCTCTACAGTCTTCAAATTTGATTTGCCCTAGCGCCCCAAGTGTTGCGCCTCTGAGATGTATCCACACCCTAGCTCGTACTCCCAATTATCTCCACCAGTGCTAACAAGGAGAATATCGAATCTTAGCATTTGAGAAAAAAGGGTTTGGAATTATTTAAGTGTTCTTTACACTCAACACACGAGTTTGAAGAAATAATATGGAAGAAAAATTGGGAGAGAAAATATTAGGAAAGGTACTTGTATTATTTTTATCAAAAACGTTTTTCATTAAAATCAAATCATCTTTTAAAAGAGGTGGAACACACATATATATAGAGTCCACCTAGGGATAAAATCCTACACACACACGCCTCTCTCTCCATAAAATTTAGGTAGAGGCGTGTATGTGTATATACATATATATATATATATATATATTCCTTTTTCTTGTATTCTCTCTCCTTAAATAGTTGGATTCTTTCCAACTGACTAGGTATTACCATATCTCATAATATCCTAAAATATATCAAATAGAATCCTTCCTTATTAATTTGTTACCTTAACCAATTAAAGATTCTACTAAATATATTTATAGGATATTAATTAATATATATATATATATATATATATATATATTTTACAAACTTGGTGAGCAAGATAAATCTTTCCACCAAATCCACACATACACAAACACACGCCACACGTGCACATGCATATATATATATATATATATATATTATTTTATTTTCTTTCTCTTTATTAATTATTAGTTCTTCCCAATTTAATATTCTACTATTAAATTATAAGACCATTAATTTATCCCATTAAATTAATTTATTTTCTTTGATTAATTAAATCCAATTAATTAATTCCTTCATTAATTCACAAAGAATTAATTAGTCAATAGGTATTACACTAAGTTATGTGTGTGATCCCTCAGGCTCGTTGTCAAGCTAGCAATAAGTCACCGTAGGCTAGTTTAATTATTCTAAATAATTAACTAAACCTTGAATTAATTTCACCAAATTAATCCAAGGCACCTATTGGTCGTGGTTCGATGTCTAGCAACGTCGCCACGACTTTCTGGATGTCAACGATGAAAGCAAAAACATGTCCGAGTTGCGATCGTTATGTGAGTAGAATCCCTTCATCAGTTTTCCGTCTATGGTCTAGGGTATGGCGACGATCGAACCCTAATAACCTTAGAAACTATGACTGTGTTGTGACATCTAATGATCCAGTCTTCTATTTCGAGACCACCAATCCCTATTAGAAGACAATCGCTTTGATTAAAGGCTTTTAACAATCATTTAGATTCTCGCAACAGCATAGGAAATACCCGGTACTCGTGACCCTGGATGAATCCCTCTCCGACTACCATTTGTGTCGCTGCACTATCAAACTATACCCAACATACACGCTATATGACTCTTCTGGAGTGCACGTGCATATCAAAGTATAGTGGATAGTACGCTTTCCAAATGACATCTTAGGTCTAAGGATAAATCTCACACTACGAAACCTAAGGACTCCACGTCGACAGCAACAAATAGGAGTCCTTTAGCGGGGCCATTCAATTCCATAATCAAGTATGAATCTTCATACATGTATTACCATACAAGCCATCGACAATGGAACGCGTTGACCTCTTAGAAGAGTTACATGCATGAACAAGTCTTGACGAGGCCATTGATATCACACATCTCACAACCTCTATGTCTTGGAACAATATTTAGGATTGCAGTCTTTGAGAGCATTCCATATGTATCCGGACCGCTCCCCTAACCATATGTAATCCATGGGATCTTTATCTATACCAACACTAGTTATAAAAATAAAGAAGCATATCATAAAGAACTTGTTGGTCCCAAGTGGCATTCGAAAGGGTCTAGAGGGGTTGAATAGACCCTGAAGTCTTTTTCGACTTCAAAAAGGGTTTCGTATTAAAATGGTTTTGGACGCTTAAAATGTGAACGCTTGACTGAGCGTTTACTTAGAAATATAGACGCTTAGGTTAAGCGTCTGATGAAGACTGTTTTTTTTAGAGAGTTAACTTAGACTTCAAAATTTGAATACTTTAACCGAGTGGGTTTAAGCGTTCAGTTCTTTAATCAGTGTTAGCACAGCGGAATGATTTTTCTAGTCTTCTTTTGAAAGCTTTAGCGTCACCAGAAGTTTCTTAGTTGCTTAGCGTTTGATTGTATTTTACTTAATCAATTTGTACAATGATATGATATGAAAAAATTGACTGAAAAGTAAATAACACAATATTTGTAAGGTTCATTGGGTGATGTAATCCCAACTACGTCCTTCTTCTCCTAGAACACTTGGAGGCAATCCACTAAAGTGATTCTCAAAGAATCACACAGAATCTTCTACACAATAGGGAGAGATAGATGTCGATGACTTGAGCTCCTTGATCACACAGATTTTTGCTCCAAATCACTTCAATCTCCTTGCTTCTTTCACCCAGAAATGATGCAAGTATCCAACTTCGACTTCACACAGTTCGCGAGACTTGGATGGGTTTTTCTAAAACGGTTTGTTTGATTTTGATGAAATTCAAACAACTTGGAAATATCTCAGTAGGAAAGTGGTTTCTTCGAAAAGAATGTTTGAGATATTTGTTGACTGTCTCGGGATTGAAGAAAAGCAGGGGGAATGTTTTCTTGAATATTCTGGCTTTTCTGAGAGTTTTAAGGAATGAGACTTCAATGCAACAGCAATTCGACTTGAAGATTAATTGTTGTGTTTTGGCTTGTTGTTGAAGTCCTATTTATAGGCATTCTTGGAGAAAGTGTCCGTTTGACCCATGCACAGGCGGGTGTCTCTCACTTCCGCGAGTGAACAACTTTTGTCCTTTTTCCTGAAAATCTGCTGCACAAAAGTTGGTGCTGCAGTCTGAGATAGTTGACAGTCCAATAAGGTGGCTTCTCCGTACGTCTGAAAGTGCTTATCACATTTAATGATCTTATCAACATTTAATGCATTTGAATTAAATACCCGTTGGTACTTAATACTTTGAGAATATTTGCATTAAACTCCTTCTGGACTTAGAAATAAATTCAGGTGAAATTACTTCTGTCCCATAAGAAAACGCTTGATGTAGCTGGTCAATTGGACGCTTGGAGACTTTTATCTTCTTTCAGAAATCAGGCGCTTGAGTCTTCGAACTTTACCACTGATAAACTCACTCGGAAATTATCAGACGCTCGGCCTAAGACTACTTAGCCTAACAATCTAAAGTAAAATAAAACAAAGCCTAATAAGCTTATTGCAAAACTAACGCTTCAAAGCTTATACAAATTTTCTACTAAAATCAAACTTACATATTTTGGGGTCTAACACAAAGTCCTAATTGTCATCATCAAAACATCTAACATGAAATTCCTAACAATTTCCCCCTTTTTGATGATGGCAATACTTACTCTTTTATAGTTCAAGAGTTAGACAGCCAAAAGTAAAAGTTAGCTTGATTAGATAACGTTAGTTAAAGTTAGTTACGCTTCAACGAGATGTTTCAGCTGAAAAATGAATTTTATATATATCGAGAATTACAGGCATTTTTACAACTGAACAAGTGAAGATATAAGAGACAAGAATATAGATAATGTAAAGTCAGAAAGCTTTAATGTCTTGGTCTGACTCTGTATCGCTTGGGCATTTTAGCTCGGATAGCTTCAGTCAGATTGTCTTCCAAGGTCATCATTGCTTCATGATCTTTGTTGATTATGAGCTTGTTTTCTTCTTGTTGTCTCTTCTTGAAGGCAGTAAAATGATTGTCCCAGTCAGTTGGGTCAATACCAATATACCTTAGGCAGATTCGAAAAGCTTGGATAAAGTCAGTCATCTTCCTCTCTTCAGCTAAGATTTTTGGATCTGTAGGCTCTAGAATGGACTTACTTTGAAGAGGGATGTCAAACTGTTCAAGCAGTGCTCTTGTAGGTATTGGTAGATTTGGATATAACGCTCTAGGAGGATCCCTTAGCGTACTACTGGGCGCTCCAGATGTACTTTGAGCAGTTATCCAAGACGAAAGACTAAGCGCAGAAAGCACTTGACGCTTAGGAGACGGAGGCTCTTCAGCTCTTGAACTAAACGCTTTCCTCTTTTCTCCTTTCTTCTTCTTTTCCCCGTTATTGCCATCATCAGACTTTAAGAAATGATCTATGAGTAAACTGATCTGATGAGCAATCTGAGACATAGAATCTGTGATGTCATCCAGACGCTTGTCGAAGCGTTCCTGCAGAGCGAGAAGCTTGGCGCTGGTAGCATCATTTATAGAGGTCTCAAGGGTTTCAAGGCGCTTCTCAAGCTCTTCTTTCATGGTAAGTTGGGTTGCTTGAGTGGCATCATGCATTTCTTGAAAATCTTGCTTGCACTCACCAACAGCCGCTTGAGTTCAACTACGCATATGAGCAATTTGAGCGCTCATTACGTGAGTTTCAATCTTTGCCAGATCGTCTTTAATCCAATGGAGAGATTCTTCATTCTGCGTAGCGTGGGCGCTAATATTCTCCAAGACGAATTTGTGCAAAGGACCAAAAGATTGACTCTCATCTGAAGGAACCGCTTGAGGAGCCGGTCGCTTGAACCTTGATGAGTGTTTGAGAGAGTCAAAAGAAACTTGATGTGCTGGATCAAAAACAGTACCTCGAATGTCAAGAGACAGATCCTCAGCACTATCAACATTAACAGGTTCAGAAGCGTCAGGAATATCCTCTGGTGGAGACGCTTGAACGAGTTCTTCAGCAGACGCTGAAATACTTGTAACTGCAGACTTGAACGCTTCAGCTGATTTATCAGGCACTTCCTCAAGCGTTGACTCTGGTTGGCGAAAGTCATCGAATTGGAAGTTCCAGCGTGTTAGATCGGCATAAGAAGTGGATGCAGATTCCAAGAGTTCAGTGAGTCTGGTTCGGGAAATACAAGTACCGGAGATGTATGTGCGAAGGGGACTATCGATAGCCCTGATGTGCATTGAACCAATGATATCAAGCACATTAGTTTGGGAAGACTTTGGACGGCGCTTGAGCGATGGAGAAGAGTGAATCTGGACAGTATTGTCTGGAAAATCCAATCAAGCAGTCAGAGGGAAGAGACGTAGGACGCCGATGTGCAGGTACACAATCAGCATAGTACTCTTCAAGATATAGATAAAGTGCTTGAGCCAGTTCTTGATTCCTTTCAAGCAGGGAGAGGACAAACTCATAGTGATCAATAACCTCACTACGGATTGAAGGGAGCAGTGGATATCCTTTGAATGGACTGATTACTAAGCCGTTCCAAGATCTAAGATTGGCAGTGAAGATCTTATCGAATAGAGAGACAGGAGTCAAAATCTTCACCATCAGATTGAAGTTTTCTTCACAGTGGCTTGGGGCAAAATTCAAGCACAATACACCAGATGTACCACTGGAAGAGGCTTGAGCATTGAACAGAAGAGGAGTAGTGGAAAATCTGTGAAGCTCTTGACGCAGACACTGTTCGATTTGATGTCAAACAATTGGGAGCTTGAGAAAAGGTCCGACTCTCTGTTGACACTGCTTGAGGCAATACTTGGCGAACTGTCGCTTCTTGTCATGCATGCCTATGCCGAAAAGATGGAGAGCTTGGACTAGCTCTGAGAAGGTATATTTGTGTCCCACATATGCTTCAACCCAGTTAACTTCATTTATGCAGAAGTCTGTGCCAGCAGTCACCATAGCGCGAATGCCTTCAAGATGAATATCTCTGATAGCTTCAAAACGATATCTATCAGGCTGATAGTTAGCATTCCAGACGCTGTCAAAATAGGCATCAGCTTCAGTCTGAAGCAAGTCTGTCAACGATTCGAGACGCTCACTGGCATGAGCAGTCTTATTCTTCCACAGACGAAGTGGATGGACTGATGCAAGATTTTCAGGGCTATGAGCAGTCTGAGGGAAATGTGTGTAGCCTTCTCTGTTCAAGACTGACTTTGAAAGATTGAGAAAGCTAGGACGCAGAGGCTTATACAATGAATGCTGTAATCCCTTAGGGCGAACCCGGTTGGCTTGCTGTGCCCATAATCCAGATAGTATGCTAAGTCCATGTCACATCTAGGAGTTCGGCCTCCTTGTCTGTCTTGTATGATGGCTTTGATTTGACTGTCAAAATCAATCAGTCGAGCAACATCATTCTCTGCAGCAATATATCTCTCATCGTTGTATCCTGCAGGAATGAAATCTTCTTTGAGCGTTGGGGGCATATAATTGAGTGAATGATCAATCGTCGTCAGCGGGTCGAGTTGGAAGAAGTGTCTAGGCGCTGGAACGTCTTTGGAATCGCTCTGACCTTCTGAGCGTGCCTCTGTTATAGCCTGAACAGGAGATGAAGTCTGAACCTCTGTAGCAGCAGGTTCCTCAGCTTCAATTGCAGCAACTTCTGCGGCAACATCTTTAGCGATAGTAACGACGTCGGTCAAGTCAACATCCAGGATGATATCAGTTGACGCTTCAGCAGCAGCAGCTGGAACTATAGCTGAAAGAGAGGAACTATCCCTTATAAGAGCAGGATCTTCTACAGATGTAGGAAAAGAGATGCTGTGGGAAGAAATAAACTTACCCTGAGAACTTGTCTCAACAGCAATACTTTGAGCGCTTGGCTCAACAGTAACTTGAGCGCTTGGCTCATCAGTCTCAGGCTCTTCAGGAACGGGAGCAGCTCGACGCTTGCTAGTCCTGGAACGCTTGAAGATTTTCTTCACGTTGACTCCTTCAACGAGCTTGAGAGTTTGAGAGGGAGGATCAGCAGTTGGTTCTTCAAAGTCAATTTGTTTGATGATCCCTTCCAGCTTCCTCCTCTTGAGAGGTAACTTGTCCTCGGCATCCTCATCGGTTTCCTCATCATCCTTTTGAGTGGAGGCGACAAATTGAACTTTGGGCTTTCTGGGAGCCCTCTTCTTGGTTGCAGCAGAACGCGTCACAGCTTCTTCTGGCACTGGACGCTCCGCTTCTTTATCGGACGCTTGACGTACTTCCAGATGCTCAGATAGTGGTTTGGCAGCACCACCAATTTTGGGAGGATTGAAGAGATTGTTCAAAATTGTGTTTTAAATGACAAAGGTTAATTTTTAAAACTTGCGTTCTCTTATCTCTGTAGGATTGACACACGTGTAAAGAGTTTTAATCTCAACCATGAATTCATTAACCGCGGACGCGAGTTTTGTGTAATAGAGAGAAGTTACATTTGGTAATTCTCATATAAAGATTTGACATCCGAGTTAAAGTTTTAAAAACGTTTGGCATTTTTAGAGTGTAACGCACGCGCCCGTTTGTACACTGATACGTACACAAACACGTGCTATCTCTGAACCGTCATTTTGAAAAAGCTTTTGATTACCCGCCAGTTTGATGTGATAGAAGTGTGTAGATAGAGTACACAATAGACTGTTGAGTCTATCCACTACTTCAAGAAGCGTGTAAAAACTTTTATGCATGATTTTTTTTTTTTTTTTTAAAAAACATTTTTATATTAAGTGTTGAATGGAATAGTTTCAACTCTTAGTACCACTTATTGGAGACAATATGGACGCTTAAAGCTAAATTTCTTTTATGGTTTAGCGTCCAACATATTACACAAAAGAATACTGAGCGTTGATGATCATGCATTTGAAAGTTTTTGATCATTGACGCTTAGTTATGTTCAAGTATAATTTTAAGGTGGCCCCTAAATTTGATAACTTGTACCATTTGTTTTGTTTTGCAAAGAAAACTTTTAGACATAAACCAAGTGGATTCCCCCTAAATTGTATGTCTAATAAAGTATGATGCTTGATGATTAGGCGTTTAAATCAATCATACCTAGTTCACTTCTCAAAGTGAGAAAGCGTTGTTCGTTGAGCGCTTTGGTGAAGATATCTGTCAATTGTTTGTCAGTTCCAATAAAATGCATGGAGATATCTTTCTTTTGAACATGGTCACGAAGGAAATGGTATCTAATGTCGATGTGTTTAGTTCTTGAATGAAGAACAGGGTTTTGAGTCATGGCTAGAGCCCTTTGGTTATCACAATGAATGGGGGTTGGACCTAGGATTGTTCCATAATCTCTAAGTTGTTGCCTCATCCATAAAACTTGTGCACAACAATTTCCTGCAGCTACATACTCAGCTTCGGCTGTGGAGGTAGCTATGGATTGTTGTTTCTTGCTATGCCATGAAACTAACCTATCACCTAGAAATTGACAAGTACCACTAGTACTTTTACGATCTATTTTGCAACCTGCAAAATCTGCATCTGAGTAATCGATTAGTTCAAAAGGAGAATCCCTAAGATACCATAAGCCCACATTTTGTGTGCCTTTTAGGTATTTAAGGATTTTCTTAGCAGCAATTAAGTGTGACTCTTTAGGATCAGCTTGAAATCGTGCACACATGCATACCGAAAACATGATATTAGGTCTACTGGAAGTAAGATAAAGAAGTGATCCAATGATACCTCTATAATTAGTGATATCAACTTTCTTTCCACTTTCATCTTTATCTAACTTAAGCGTTTGGCTCATTGAAATTTTTGAATATGATGTATTTTCCATACCAGATTTCTTAATCATGTCTCTCGTATATTTAGCTTGGTTAATAAATATTCCATTAGGGAGTTGTTTAACTTGTAATCCTAAGAAGAAAGTTAACTCACCCATCATGCTCATTTCAAATTATTCTTGCATCATTTTCGAAAATTTCTCACACAGACGCTTGTTAGTAGAGCCAAATATGATATCATCAACATATATTTGGACTAACAGAATATCTTCGTTATTGGTAATTTTAAATAACGTTGTATCAACGCTGCCTTTTGAAAAGCCTTTACCAAAAAGGAAGATAGAGAGAGTGTCATACCATGCTCGGGGTGCTTGCTTAAGCTCATAAAGTGCTTTGTCTAGCTTGTACACCATACCCTTACCATGGTAGTTGAAGAATCCTGGTGGTTGCTCCACATATACTTCTTCTTGGAGTTTACCACTCAGGAAGGCACTCTTCACGTCCATTTGATACACTGTAAACTTGTTAAACGCTGCATACGCTAGAAACATGCGGATTGCTTCAAGACGGCCGACAGGAGCGTATGTCTCATCAAAGTCATTGCCCTCTTCTTGGCAATATCCTTGAGCTACGAGTCTAGCCTTGTTTCTTATTACAATGCCATTCTTATCCATCTTGTTTCTATAAACCCATCTAGTTCCAATGACTCCTTGGTGAGTTGGTCTTGGTACTAGTGTCCAAACCTTACTACGCTCAAATTGATTAAGTTCTTCTTGCATGGCTTCAATCCAACTTGGATCACTTAGCACTTCATCCACTTTCTTAGGTTCCATCTGAGATAAAAAAAGCTTGCGAACATAGCCTCATTGAATGTAGCGGCTCTAGTTCTAACAGGCGCTCCAATATCTCCAATAATTTGCTCTGGTGGATGATCTCGCAGCCATAGTCTATCTGGTTGGAAGGGGTTAAGAGATTGAACAGGCGCTTGGGGTCAGACGCTTGACTACCTTCTTGCGTAGGCGCTTCAAATTCACAGTTCCTTGTTTTCTCTTGATGATCACTCTCTTCATGATCATCAGCATTTCTTATATAATTATCCAGAGTAATCTCACGAGTAATCTTAGGGGGTGGCACTGAGATCTTATCATCGTCGTCAGTATCTTCATCAATAGTAATCTTAGACGCTTGATGACAAAGATCTTCAACTCCTACATCATTTATATGAACCTTACTCGGTTCTTGGTTAGCATCATCAAAAACAACATGAATAGATTCCTCAACCTTCGATTTGCCCTTGTTTAGGATGCGAAAATTCTTCCCATTCTTGGCGTAGCCTAGAAAGATTCCGTCATCCGCTTTAGGATCAAATGTCTTTAGGCTTTGGGATCCATTATTATGAATAAAGCACTTAGAACCAAAGACGTGAAAATATGAGACATCTGGCTTACGTCTCTTCCATAGTTCATATGGAGTTTTCCCATGCTGCTTGTTGATCATGCAACGGTTTTGAGTATAGCACGCAGTGTTGATCGCTTCGGCCCAAAATCTAGGAGCAAGCTTGGATTCTGCTAACATTGTCCTAGCGGCTTCCTTTAGCGTTCTGTTCCGGCGCTCAGCAACACCATTCTGTTGGGGAGTTCTGGGAGCTGAATACTCATGATGTATTCCATTTTCTGCAAAAAACTTCTCAACATTCTTGTTAGAAAACTCAGTACCGTGATCACTTCTTAGTCTTGCAACTTTAAGATCTTTCAATGTTTGAAGTTGTCGAATAAGCATTGTTAACTTGTCACATGTTTCATCTTTGGATGACAGAAATTCCACCCAAGTAAATCGAGAGAAATCATCTACTATCACCAAAGTATACTTTTTACCGCTTACACTGGTTGTTTGAACAGGTCCAAACAGATCCATGTGAAGTAGTTCAAGTATTCTAAAGGTAGATAGATGAGGTTTTCTCTTGAACGATGACTTAACTTGTTTACCCATTTGACAAGCGTCACAAAGGCGATCCTTGTGAAATGGTCCATTTGGTAATCCCTCTACAAGATTTTGACTTATAAGCTGAGAGATTATTTTAAAGTTGAGGTGGTTCATTTTTCTATGCCATAACCAACCCTTTTTAGATTCATTTTTAGCAACAAAGCATGTTGGGTTGTTATCAAGTGTTGAACCCCAATCTACCAAATATACGTTGTTAGTTCTTTTTCCTTTCAATTTAGTAGACTTAGTCTTAGCGTCATTTATATAGCAACAGTCACTTGAGAATATGACTTCAAAGTCTTTATCACAAAATTGACTTATGCTTAATAAATTGTGCTTTAGACCCTCAACATAGTAAACATCACTTATCATGATGTTCCCCCTATGCACAGTACTTATACCTTTGGTTTTACCTTTAGAGTTGTCACCAAATACAACCTGAGGACCATTGGCAGCTCGATAGTTGATCAGAAGATCCTTAGAACCAGTCATGTGCCTTGACGATCCACTATCGAAGTACCAAACAGATGTATCGACTCTAGCTCTAGGTACCTGCACTCAAGAAGGGAAGTTCTATTTCTGTTTAGGTACACATTGTTGCTTGGGTCCTTTAACATTAGTAACATTGTCAGTTTGAATTAGAACTTTAGGAACCCATATTTGCCTAGTCTTCATTGTAGGAATATTAGCCTTTTTGGGTTTCACATTGTGTTGTGTGTGCTTTTTGGGTGTATAATAATATCCTTGATTATAATAACAATCATAATCATAGTCATAATCATAATCATCATAGTAGCGATAATATGATCTAGACGCTGGTATTTCCTTGGCGCTGGCTTGGGTTGCACTTTTGGTGCTGGACGCTTAGCGCTTGATTCACAGTGGTTAGGTTTACCCTTGGCCTTTTGAGCGTTTGGATGAATCTTTCTTTGTGAATCATTTGCTTTCGCCTTTCCCTTGCCTGAGTCAGCTTTGGTTTTCTCATTTGGCCCCGTACCTTTGTCGCTTGGTTCATTTTGCTTTTGACCTTGTGAACCGTTCTCAACAAAGAAAACACTCTTTCCTTTGTTGTTTGCCATAACATTGGGTTTGTTTGGTTTGTTTGCCACTCCAAATCTTCAGGTACGGACGCTGGTTCTGATTCCGCTAGCAAACCTTGTTGACGAAAGTTGCTCCTGAATTGGTTTCTATCCACATAATCCTGCCTTGAGGGCTTGGATACATTTGGATAAGGGCAATTTACCTGGTAGTGCCCTGGTTTCCTGCAATTATAACAAAGATTAGTTTTCATCTTTTGTTCATTTGATAACCTTGCAGTGTGTGGCTTTGAGAGCACGGGTGCTGAGAGATTTTGAGCAGACGCTTGATATTGAACAGGCGCTTGGGGTGAAGGAGCAAAATACTGAGGCGCTTGGTACTGTTGTTGTACTGGAGTGGGCGCTTGATATGAACTTTGTCCTTGATTATTGAAACCTTTTCCTTTCTTTTCATATCTCAAGAACTTCTTGAATCTATTCAACAAAGCCAACTCTTCTTCTTCATTGATATCTGAATTCTTTCCTTTATTACCCAATTTGCCCTTGATTGATGCAATAAGCGCTCCAGATTCAATCACTGGACTACTCACAATATCACTGGCAGAATTCAACTCGAACTCAAATGCTTTTAGTTCTGAAAAGGCGTCTTCTGAAGTTAGAAGATCCAGCATACTTGATTCTCTCATAGCGGTTGTCTTCATCAAGAATTTACTTGGTAAGCTTCTAAAGATTTTGACCACCATTTCTCGGTTCTGTAAATCCATTCCCAACGATGTAAGTTCTGTAACTAGAGCTGTAAATCTTATATCCAATTGCTCTAACGTTTCATTGGGTAGCATCTTAAATCCATTAAACTTTTCCTTGGCAATGGAAAGTTTGTTCTCTTTAATCTGAGCTGAGCCACCACAAATCATGGCTAACTTATCCCAGATTTCCTTAGTTGTTTTACATGACTCAATCTTGTTGAAAAGATTATCATTGTCACAGATAGCTGTATACAGAGCATTTCGTCCGACATTGTCCAAATTTGCTCTTCGGCGCTCGTCTGGAGACCATTCTTGTTTTGGTTTGTCAGCGTAACCGTCTGGAGTTTCTTCTGTGGCTCCAGGCGCTCTCGTGATAACTTTATATATTTTGATTGGCCCATCTGAAATGATATCGCACATGTCATCATCACATGAACAGAGATATGTAAATACTTTGACTTTCCATGTGTCATAATTTGATTCAGTCAGTTTGGGAACTTTAGCAAATGCCATAAATTTATTTATTTTTTTTAAAAAAAAATAGGATCTAAACAAGCAGTTATGCTTGGAGATTTTCAAGTCTCAACTTTAACCGCTCTGATACCACTTGTTGGTCCCAAGTGGCATACGAAAGGGTCTAGAAGGAGGGATTGAATAGACCCTGAAGTCTTTTTTGACTTCAAAACGGGTTTCGTATTAAAATGGTTTTGGACGCTTGAAATGTGAACGCTTGACTGAGCGTTTACTTAGAAATATAGACACTTAGGTTAAGCGTCTGATGAAGACTATTTTTTTTAGAGAGTTAACTTAGATTTCAAGATTTGAATACTTTAATCGAGTGGGTTTAAGCGTTCAGTTCTTTAATCAGTGTTAGCACAGCGAAATGATTTTTCTAGTCTTCTTTTGAAAGCTTTAGCGTCACCAGAAGTTTCTTAGTTGCTTAGCGTTTGATTGTATTTTACTTAATCAATTTATGCAATGATATGATATGAAAGAATTGACTGAAAAGTAAATAACACAATATTTGTAAGGTTCGTTGGGTGATGTAATCCCAACTACGTCCTTCTTCTCCTTGAACACTTGGAGGCAATCCACTAAAGTGATTCTCAAAGAATCACACAGAATCTTCTACACAATAGGGAGAGATAGATGTCGATGACTTGAGCTCCTTGATCACACAGATTTCTGCTCCAAATCACTTCAATCTCCTTGCTTCTTTCACCCAGAAATGATGCAAGTATCCAACTTCGACTTCACACAGATCGCGAGGATTGGATGGGTTTTTCTAAAACGGTTTGTTTGATTTTGATGAAGTTCAAACAACTTGGAAATATCTCAGTAGGAAAGTGGTTTCTTCGAAAAGAATGTTTGAGATATTTGTTGACTGTCTCAGGATTGAAGAAAAGCAGAGGGAATGTTTTCTTGAATATTCTGGCTTTTCTGAGAGTTTTAAGGAATGAGACTTCAATGCAACAGCAATTCGACTTGAAGATTAATTGTTGTGTTTTGGCTTGTTGTTGAAGTCCTATTTATAGGCATTCTTGGAGAAAGTGTCTATTTGACCCATGCACAGGCGCATGTCTCTCACTTCCGCGAGTGAACAACTTTTGTCCTTTTTCCTGAAAATCTGCTGCACAAAAGTTGGTGCTGCAGTCTGAGATAGTTGACAGTCCAATAGAGTGGCTTCTCCGTACGTCTAAAAGTGCTTATCACATTTAATGCTCTTATCAGCATTTAATGCATTTGAATTAAATACCCGTTGGTACTTAATGCTTTGAGAATATTTGCATTAAACTCCTTCTGGACTTAGAAATAAATTCAGGTGAAATTACTTCTGTCCCATAAGGAAACGCTTGATGTAGCTGGTCAATTGGACGCTTGGAGACTTTTATCTTCTTTCAGAAATCAGGCGCTTGAGTCTTCGAACTTTACCACAGATAAACTCACTCAGAAATTATCAGACGCTCAGCCTAAAACTACTTAGCCTAACAATCTAAAGTAAAATAAAACAAAGCCTAATAAGCCTATTACAGAACTAACGCTTCAAAGTTTATACAAATTTGCTACTAAAATCAAACTTACATATTTTGGGGTCTAACACAAAGTCCTAATTGTCATCATCAAAACATCTAACATGAAATTCCTACAGAAATATTCAATATATTTAAAACAAGAATGTCATAGAGTTTTACATTTTAAGATGGTAGAGCCCAAAATAATTAGCTCGCCGGGCACCTAACACTATCAACTACTTCATCTTGACTCAATGTTTGGAGAGAACAGTAAGACCGTTTGGTATTTGATATCGAAAGAACTCTTTAGAACAAGAATGAGGGAACATGAGAATGTGGGAGATCATGTACTGAAGATGACTACCTTAATTAAAAAATTAAATTCTTTATATTACTACATGGATCTTCACATTCAAGTTGACCTCATACTGTAGTCGTTTCCTGATTCCTTTTACTATTTCATCATGAACTTTGACATGAACGATGTTCATTAGCTGGGCTGACAACCAAACTTGAAATTGTTCAAAGATAAATAAGGAGGAATAGAAAAGGGAATACGATTTCCACTCCTGAGAACGTACCAATGGATGTCTACAAGTATGAGAAAGGAAAAGGAAAAATGGAAGCACCCTTGAAAGCTCGAAGAGAAATAGGAAGCAAGAAAGGAAAGAGCAAGAAGAGTAAGGAAGTGCTCAAAGAAAAGAGTAGGTGTCTCTTCTGTGGTGAGCTGGGCCACTGGAGAAGGGAATGTCCTAATCGAAGCAAGATTACAGGTAAGGAACTTTTTGTTTTAGAAATCAATTGTTTAATAACTGTATTTTCCACTTCGTGGATACTTGATTCTGGAGCTAGTGCTCACGTTTGTGTAATGAATCAGGATCTGCATCGAAGTAGGAAGCTGGAGCATGGAGAGGTGTTGATCAATGTTAGCAGTGGGCAGAGTGTCGCAGCTTCTCGTATTAGATCAACTTCTTTATATTTATCATCAGGACGTGTTTGTTTTACCCAACGGGCTTACGAACATTATTTCAATTCCTATGTTGGTTAGGAATAATTATGTTTTTAATTTCATTGATAGTACTTGCAACATTTTATTTAATGATAATATTGTTGGCACTTCTACTTTAGTCAATGGCCTCTATTATTTAAATATGCAAAATGAATGTGTTGTAAATGTTATCTCAAAAAAGCGTGGTAGGCAATGTACTAACCTAAGATTAAAGTGGCATCTTAGACTAGGCCATGCTGGCGAGCAAAAGATACACAAGATGGAGAAAGATGGATTAATTAACCCATTGGGATCGGATCTAACTTGTGAATCTTGCCTCAAAGGCAAAATGGCTAGATCCCCCTTCACCGGGACTTTTGAAAGGGCCACTGAAGTATTAGGACTTGTGCACACTAATGTTTTCCAACCATTTCGAGAAATGGCTCGTGGAGGTTTTCACTATTTCATTACTTTCACTGATAACTATACAAGGTATAGTCTTGTGTATCTAATGAAATACAAGTCTGAATCATTTGATAAGTTCAAAGAATTTAATGCTTTGGTGGAAAAACAAACTGGTCATCATATAAAAATGTTGCGATCCGATCGTGGGGGTGAATACATGAGTGACGAGTTTGATCAGTTCCTAAAGGAACATGGGATAATATTGCAACTCACACCACCAGCAACTCCACAACTAAATGGGTTAGCAGAGTGTAGAAATCAAACGCTTTTGGATATGGTTTGATCCATGCTCAGCTACACTAATTTACCCATCTTCTTGTGGGGACATGCACTCCTTACGGCTATTCATATCTAGAATAGATGTCCTTCCAAATCCGATCCTAAGACCCCATATGAGATATGGATAAATAGGAAATCAAACCTTAAATACTTTAGAGTTTGGGGATGCCCTACCTACATCAAGAAGATAAAGGCAAAGAAATTGGAAGCTAGGTCCCTTAAAGGACGTTTCATCGGTTTTTCAGAGGATTCTATGGGATACCTATTCTACATGCAAGATGATCAAAGAATCATTTTTGCGCTGCAAGCATACTTTCTTGAAGATGAATTTATTCAAGAAGGTGGTGCAGGTAGAAAGATTGTTCTCAATGAACAGGATGAAACACCCAGGGAGACGACTGTTCAAGAAACACACAATAAACCTGATGAAACACAATCAACATTGTGAAGATTTGGTATAGTACCACATCAACCTGATAGGTACTACAGGTACCTGCTACAAGAGGAACCGAGTGTCCACACTATAGGAGTGGGAGTTCATGGGGACAACCCTTCTACTTATGATCAAGCAATTATGATGGACATCGACTCTGCAAAGTGGTGAGAAGCTATGTAGGCAGAGATAGACTCTATGCATTCCAACCAGGTCTGGACTCTGGTAGATCGTCCTAACGGCATTGCACCTATAGGGTGCAAGTGGATCTACAAGAGGAAGATAGGCCCGGATGGAAAAGTTGACACATTTAAGGCAATGCTTGTAGGAAACGGTTTTAGTAAAAAATGAAGGAATTGACTATCAAGAGACCTTTTCACCTGTGGTAATGATCAAGTCTATTCAAATTCTGCTTACAATAGCCGCACACTTGGATAATGAGATATGGCAGATGGATGTGAAGACGGCTTTTCTAAATGGATTCCTCGAAGAGGATATCTATATGGGTCAGCCTAAAGGCTGTTCATCTGGGTCTGATATTCATAAGGTGTGCAAACTTAAGAGATCCATTTATGGACTTAAGCAAGCCTCTAGGAGTTAGAATCTGTTGGGAAAGTGCCCTCGATGCCAACGAGGATATTAGAATATAAGGCATTAGTTTATATTGCACAACCCTTAACTAATAGAAAGGCATTTAATATATTATCTGTATAAGTCTTAAGGGCATCTATAAGAGTTGAATGAATAATAAGTCCATGTGAATCATGGCCGACCTTCCACTCCTTATAGTAGTTAAGGGGGTCGGCACTGGAAGGGTTTGGTACTTGATCACTTAAATGGTTCGCAAGTCGGAGAATCTAAATTAGGCATTGAGATTCGTTTGGACTTGTATGACACTTGCTCTGACAGGGAATGCCAGTCGAACACTATGGGATAGTGGGAATTTGTGTCATAGATACATTGATGAGATTAATGTATTCGAACACGGCTCGTAGTAATCCAATCACATGGATTTTTACTCATTGATTGTCAATGATTGGATTACTGATTATGATAGTATGCGTGAGTCTTAGAACTGAGTAATCACGTTGAAGATGTGCTTGTGACGTCAAGTCTGTCATTAGAGTAGTTAGACCCAATTCACTCGTTAGTGGGGTCAGCCTCGAAGTGCGGCTTGATGGGCAGGTAGCAGTCTTAACTGATTAGCAAGAGGGAATTCACTGTCTCGAAAGTAAACGAGAAGTATCTTATGCAATCATGGGTAAATGAGATTAAAGTCTCTGGCTCATAAACTAACTCGAGTTTGACACGGTGGTTAGTTCTATAATCTCATGTTACTATGATTCTTAGCATAGCATCGAGTCATGTGAGTTTAACATTCCATGACTCTCACTCGATCGGGATACGTTAATGAAGGGCTTATACTCTTACAATATTCATAATCTAGTGGTTCGTAGTGACATAATCATTTCATACTCGGTTGGCCTACGATGTGGGGCCACGGTGCTAGCTAGGTGTCACCCATATCCTTTGGTATCCTCCCATTGCCAATCGAGATGAACCTAGAGAGTCGCGCTATAAATGAATAGACCAAAAATTGAGTTTTGTATTTGGAGGGTATTTTGGTAATTTGTCCTATGGTAGGACGAATTAATTAATTGGGCGAACTAATTTAATTGGTTGTTTAATTGGATTAAACAATGGTAAATTAAATTATTTAATTTGAATAGATAATTAACTGGGTTAATTAAGTATTTAAATTGAAATATTAATTTAATGAATATTTATTTAATTGGATTAAATGTATTATAACTAAATTGATTGGGTCAATTTAGCCCACATGGGGCGTCCAACAGGCCCTTCGGGGCGTGTGATCTGAGCTTAAGTTAGAGGATTAAATACAAGCCCTAGAGAATTAATTAATTCACAAAAATTCAGTCATTTACACAATACACAATACTGAAATCCTCCACCAAAATACAAGACAGAAAATATTCATATTATCCCTGCCTAGCCGCCTCGGGAGATGATGATGAAGATTTTCAAAAGTCCGTTCCTGCGTGATGATCTAGAGACGGGATGATTGGACCGTTAAAGATTCACGAGAATTAATAGAATCCGAAAAAGGTAAGTTTCATGTTCTTCGTTTTATGTTAAAAATCAACGAAAATCCACAAATTAATCTTGGCTTTTGGGAATCGGGATATGTTTTAAATTCCAATGCGTATGATACCAAGATTCCCAACAGAATCTACGTTTTGACGAAGCTATCAAAGGATTTGACTTTGTCAAAAACAAAGATGAACCATGTGTTTACAAGAAGGTTAGTGGGATTAAAATCACTTTCCTTATCTTATATGTGGATGACATTCTACTCATAGGAAATAATGTAGGAATGCTCACATCAGTCAAAAGATGGCTTTCAAATATATTCTCCATGAAAGACTTAGGAGAAGCGACCTATATTCTAGGAATTCGTATCTACAGAGATAGAACAAATAGAATAATAGGACTTTCCCAAGCCCTTTACTTAGAGAAAGTACTAAAAAGATTTAGGATGGAAGACTCTAAGAAAGAATTCTTGCCCATGAGACATGGGTTGCACCTTTCAAAGTCTATGTCTCCTCAAAGTCAGGAAGATAGTAAAGAAATGAGCACGGTGCCCTACGCGTTTGCAGTGGGTAGTCTGATGTACGCCATGTTATGCACATTGCCAGACATAGCCTAAGCAGTAAGCGTGGTAAGTCATTTTTAGGCTAACCCCGGGAAGAAAACACTGGACCGTTGTCAAAAATATCCTCAAGTATCTGAAGAGAACTGAGGATATGGTTCTAACATATGGATCTGGAGATTTGAAGGTGGATGGATATACTGACTCAAATTTCCAATCTAATGTAGATGATCGAAAATCCACTTCAGGGTTTATATTCACGCTCAATGGTGGAGCCGTTGTTATTGAGTATGCCCTCAAATGCCATAAAGAGAATAGATTTATAGGGCATTAATTTGTAACTAAACATTCTTATTTTAATAAAAGGCATTTTCATGTTGTTTTCTAATGGGCATTTGTAAGGTTTAGTAAACAACGTAAAGTCCTTGATAGTAAGGCGAACCTTCTACTCTCTATGGGTTAGGGAGATTGGTACTAGAAGAGTTTGATCCTTAGTATCTAAAATGGTTAGCCAGTCGAAGAGAGTATTGACTGGACATCGTTACTAAATTAAGACTTGTGTAATATGAGTTTTGACAGGGAAGTGCCAGTCGAACACTATGAGAATGGTAGTGGAAACTTATATCATAGACACCTCAGTTAGACTGATGTGTTCGAACACGGCTCGCATCAGTTTTGTCAGATGGGTTTTCACTCACTGACAGTCAATGACAAAACTGATAAGTTGTGATAGGTACACGTGAACCTTAGACCTGAGGAATCACGTTGAAGATGTGCTTGTGACATCAAATTTGTCATTACAGTAGTTAGATCCAATTCACTCGTTGGTGGGGTCAACTTCGAAGTGCGGCTTGATGGGCAAGTAGCAATCTTAACTGAGTAGCAAAATGAGATTTATTCTCTCATTAGTGGATGAGCTAAGTATCCTAGGCAGTCATGAATGAGTGAGGTCAAAAGACCTTGGCCAAAGCATCAGAGATACTCATGTTGGACATGAAAGTATACTCAGTGACCTCGATTCATTATGAGTTAAGCATATAGTCAAGTTCTGTGAGTTTGACTGAACCATGACTCTCACTTAACTGGGATATATGAATAAAGGGTTTATGCTCTTACGGTATTCACAGCGTGAAAGGTTTGGAATGATCCTATTCATTCATTCTCAATTAGAATACAATGTGGGCCACGGGACTGGCTAGGTGTTACCCACATCCCTTTGGTTTCTTCCCAATTTTCTTTTGAGACGAATCTAAAGAGTCGCGCTTAAAGGAATTGCAAAGAAAGAATTATGGAATTAGACTTGAGAGAATTTTCGGTATTGGGTATCGCAATTAATTAATTAATTAATTAATCATTGGATCACTTTATTAATTAATTAAGTTTATGTGTTAATTAATTTCTTTATGGAAATTAATTATAGAATTAACATGGAATTAATTAGTTATTTGATTAGTTTATTTATTGAATAAATAATATTAATTAAATAAATAATTAAAACTTAAACACAATTGGACTAAGCCCAAAGGGTTTTAAAAATGGCCAAGTGGGCGTCCACTAAGGCCTAGTTAGTTAGGGTTATTATTTTATAGTGTAGCATAAATATACTACTTAGTGAAAATTAACATAAGCATCAATCATTAACTTTCTCTCTAAGTCAAAGTTTTCCAACCTCTCTCTCTCTCTCTCTCTCTCTCTCTCTCTCTCTCTCTCTCTCTCTCTCTCTCTCTCTCTCTCTCTCTCTCGCCATCTTCAAGCATGAAGAAAAAGAGGTTTTTTCGCTTTAATTCTGGCGTGGTGATTTGGAGACAGTGGCAGCTTTGCTGTTCAAAAAAGGATCACAAAAGCTGGTTCAAAAATCCAATTACGCGAAGAAAGGTACATAATTTCTAAACCCAATTTGAATACATGAAATCGAGATGAACCACTTTGGGATATTTAAATTTTTGCTACGTTTTATATGTAAAACCCAACAGTGGTAACTTGGAAAAGTTCCAAGCAAAGCACAACCTCTGATTCCACCTCTGAGGAAGAATACATAGCAGCTTCAGAGGCTGCTAAAGAGGGTGTTTGGATTAGGATGTTTCTAGGAGAACCTCAAGTGGTCCCTAGTGTAGAGCTATCATTGCCACTTTATTGTGACAATAACGGGTCTATTGCACAAGCAAAGGAACCAAGGTCGCACAACAAATCCAAGCACATAGAGAGGAGATATCACATAATAAGAAAAATCGTTGGAAGAGGCGAGATAGTTCTTCAGAGAGTAAATTCAGCAGACAACGCCTGCTGACCCATTGACCAAGCCTTTGACACAAGCAGTGCTGGATCGACATCTTAAAAAGATGGGTATTAGATACCATAGGGATTGGCATTGCTTACAAGTGGGAGATTGTTAGGTTAATGTCCTCAAATGCCATTAGAGGATTAGAAAATGTTAGGACATTATCAGTTTGTAATTTTTTCACATTCTATTAATAAAAGGTAATTAGTTGTTTACTATTATATTGGCATTTATATATTGTAATCATCTATAAGTCCATGAACACAAAAGTTAACTCTCTAAGGCACTAAAGGAGTTTGATATTTGTGTACTAAAATAGTTTGCAAGTCAATAATTTTCAATTGGGCATGGAAATCATGAAGACTTGTATGATATGAGTTTTGACGAGAAAGATATCCGTCGATCACTAGGAGTAGTGAAGAAATCATATCATAGGTGCACTGATGGAGATAGTGGCAGTCAGACGTGACTCGCATCGATTCTGTCACATGGGTTTTCACTCTTCAACAGTCAATGACAGAATTGATTAAATTGTAATAGGTGTGTCTGAACTTTAGACTTGAGGAATCAAGTTGGAGATATACTTGTGACATTAGGTTTGTCATTATAGTAGTTAGACCTAATTCACCCTTTGGTGGGGTCAACCTCGAACTGCAACCTAATGGGCAAGTAGTAGTCTTAACTGATATCCAAGATGGGATTCGTTCCCTCGAAGGTGAACGAGGAATTATCCTATGCACTTATAAGTAAGTTAGATCTTGAAGTCTTTGGCCAAAGCATTAACTGTCTGGACTTATTATAAATATAGCATAGTGTCAAGTTAGTGAGTTTGACCAAAAACCATGACCCTCACTTGACAGGGATAAGGAAACAAAAAGTATATATTCACACTGTATTTACAATAGGAAAGGTAAAAATGATCCAATCATTTCATCTTATTTGGGTTACAATATGGACAACTTGACTGGCTAGGTGGGATCCATATTCAATGGAATCCTCCCATTGCCAAATATAGATGAACCTAAAGAGTCACGCTTATAAAGGCAAAATCGATAGAAAATATAAAATACTTCTTGTGTTAACATTTTAAGTATTGGATACTTAAAATTAATTAAATGGAATTAATTATTTGAAAAAATAAGTTAGTTCATTTATAATTTAATTAATATGTTATTTCTTGGAGAAATAAAATTGATTAAATATCCTATCTATTATTTAATTAGATTAATTAATTCGATTCAATTAATTAATTAAATAATAGATTGGACTGAGCTCAAATTGGTATATCAAGAGGCACACCAAGACCATATGAGGCGGCCACTAGGCGGCCATAATGGGGTAATTAAGCTCAATGTATTAACTTAAGTGATATAAATATATCATATTAGTTAATACCTCGGTCATAAACTACAATTAACACTTGAGCCATAAGAAAGAATTTCCTCTCTTCCTCTCTCCCCTAGCCGTCCGTCTAAGCACCAAGAAGAAGGAGAACTTCTCATTAAGTTTTTTCGCCGAGACAATTTAGAGGTAGAGCTTTTGGATTGTTTGGGTTATCAAGATCTCAGCCGGAGTTATTCGTAAAGAAGTTGAAGGATTCAAATTTGTGAGATTCTCTATCCACTTCGCTACAATGGGTAAAGTATTGTTTACTCTATCATACATACGTCTAATAAAGTCCCGGGATTGATCCTGTTATTGGAAAATCCAAATAAAATTTTAAAATTCTGTGTTCGCTGCATTTTGTTATTTTTCCCCAACAGTTACTCATCTGATAAACCTCTCGTCAAGATTTTCCGCCAAGACAATTTATAGGCAGAACTTTTGGATTGCTCGGGTTATCAAGATTTCAGCTGTAGTTATTCGTAAAGAAGTTGAAGGATTCAAATTTGTGAGATTCTCCAACCACTTCACTACAATGGGTAAAGTATTGTATACTCTATCATACATACGTCTGATAATACCCTAAGATTGATCCTGTTATTGGAAAATCCAAATAAAATTTTAAAATTCCGTTTCCGCTGCATTTGGTTATTTTTTCCCCAACAGTTACTCATCTGATAAACATTGGTACATAAAGATAAGATAAAAATTGAAAAAATAGCATAATTGAGTCTATACCTAATTCAAAGATAAACTTGATATGTAATATGGGGAAAAATCCAACGACGAAGACACCAACGAACCAGCTATCTCACTTTTCTCTCTAGGAAGTTTGTAAAGTTTGCAAAGGTAAAAACTCAAATGGTGGGTAAATAGCTGATATTTATAAAGAGAGAAAACCCTAAAATTAACAGTATAGATCTTGCAGTAAGAAAGTAAATCTAACGGTGAAGAAGCGTGACATTTCGTATTCAACGGACGCTCCTTGGAATTCCGCCAAATGACATCGCGGATTAGGCTGAGGATCCTCGGGAACCAAAATGTCAGTAATAATGACAAAATGGCTGTGTATATAATGATTACAAAAAACGGTTACATGCCATAATGGGGACAAAAGACGATCGCATTAAACGCTTCATTTATTATACTTCGTCAATTATCAAGTCAGAAATTAACATTTATTCCTTCATAACTCACGAAGTGGGGGGCTAATGATATACCAAATTGTAAATGTATTCATCATAGCCTCGTATATAGATACATCATAAGGTCCTCAATACAAGCGTAACGCTATTATACGAGGTAACGTTTATACAAAGGCCCTTAATACCTTAATATTTGTATTACACTCCAAGATCCGTGTGTTTTTACTAATCCGACCCTACAATATTAGATCGGCACTGTCCATCGGCTACAAGCGTAAGACATCCCTTGGGGGTGTCACAGCTGTCAATCACTCACCCATACAGAATAGAAACTCTATAAATACCACCATTTATTGAGAGCAGGGAACGGGTAATTTAAGCAATAAATGCTACGAGACACACGTCGTATTGTTCATGATAGTCTAGAGACCCAAGAGTACGATCCTATTACATAAAGTTGGATACACTCGTATTCAAATCATCGAAGTGAATCTGGAACCATACTCATTATTTGAACTACATTTAGACTTGATGTCCCTTTCTATAATCTTAATTGTGAGGCATTTGGTTCGTTTCCGAGGTCATCCTAACTGAATAGCTCGACCTATATCATCGAGCTAGATCAAACATAAACCATCACTATTAACAAAATTCAATTTCATATCACTTTGTTCCGAAAAGCGTAAATAAGTGAATTGCCTATTAAATTATTGTTGCATATCATTAAAGAGTTAACACGAAAATTATCTTGAAGAAGTTATCATAGGTTCTGTTTAACTTACCAAAAAAAAAGTATCATAGGTTCTGTTTGTTTGGTTTTAATTTGAGCTACTATTTCGACCTAAACAAACGAAATCGTGTTTGTTTATTCTTTTCGGACCAAAATACACGGTCCAATTCTGCCCAAAATGGTGCAGAGGCTAAGCCAAAATGCTGTTATCAAACAGGTAATAACGAGGTTTTGCTTTTTATTTTGGGAAAATTATATTTTGTACCCCTATGAAATACGAAACCTGCACACATCTCTCCTGTGTTAAAAATATAGTCTTATATCCCTATATGATTTTCAAAACCCTGTATGAAACCCCCAATCCGTTAGAAATCTACGAAAGATAACATTCACACGCAGTGTGTTTGAAGAAGGTTTGGGCGATTTTTCAAATTAAAAATAATATAGGGGTATTTAAGGCTATTTTTTTAACACAGAGAGATGTGTGTAAATTTTGTATTTTACAAATGTATGATATGCAATTATCCCTTTTATTTTTGTAGTGCTGATGAGAAAAGGCCCACATGGCACTTCCAAAAGGACCAAAAAACTCTCAATTTCATTTTTTTAATAAGGTAAATTCATTGCAATAAAAAATAAATGTTCAACACATCCACGCCTCAAAAGTGGAAGGGTCAAGAACCACTGTTCAGATCTTCTGTAATTCTATTGCGTAACACTTTCCTTAGTATACATAGATGTGTAATAAGTGTGTATATATACGTGTGATCAGAATATGAGAGAGAAAAAATTGTGTTGTGGAAAAAAATCTAAATATTCTCCATCTACATCTTAATTATGTATATACATTTGTCACACATTTATGTGTGTTAGAGTAACATGGTAATGTTACAGAATATCTGATTCGAGGAAAATTTTAACTCATGAGAAAGGATTATATTGTTCCACTCAATCCGGAGAACCCATTTCGCGAGTTCACTTGTTGCGCTATTATCATTTCTATGAATCTTATAGAGTTTCTATCGAGGCCATTTTTTCCATTACCAATGAACTTCTTCTACATATGTTTTTGTTAGAATATATCTTCTAGATTAACATAAGATTTTTCTTTCTTTTATATTTCCTTGTATTTAACTTTATAGCTTAGGTTATCTTTCCTTATTAATAGCTTAGGATTTACTTGTTTACCAAGTCTATATAACTCTATATATATGTTACTTAGTAATACAAGTTCCCTACGGTGTCTTCTCTAATCTAACATGGTATTAAATTCATGGCTTTGAGCCATGATATCTCGATCTCTCGTTTTCGGCATTCTCAAGTCGCCGTCCCCGTCCGACGCCCCTTATCTAGTTTAGTTAGTTTTTTTTTTCTCTTTTGCCGCCGCCGCCTTTTTTTATTTTATGTTGCTGTAGCTCACCCTTGGAAAACGAGAACTTGAGGCCGCCGCCTTTTTTATTTTATGCCTCTATCTCTATCTCTTTCTCCTCCTACTGCTACTTCAACGCTATATTTTCAATTCTTCTTCTTCATCTCTCTTTAATGTTAACAATACAAAGTCTCTCTCTCTCTCCCTCCCCACTTTTTTTTAGTTATTAGACAAATCCTCAAAACAACTAATTGTTTGTGAGGATTCAATAAACCCCAAATTCAATTCTCAATTTCTATTATAAATCCCCTTTTCTTTTCAATTTCACTGTAGCCCCAAATCAGGCCCTCTCTTTCATTGATGGCGCCATTTTACCAATCTAACATGGGTTTTCGGAGCAAACTACAAGAAATTCTCTGCCAAAGGACTCCAGTCACAACGTTTCTTGGATTTTCAGTCCAATCTCAACGTCCAAGAATCTCCTGTTTCAACTATGGGGGAGTGTTAGAATATATCTTGTAGATTAACATAAAATCTTACCTTGTCTTATATTTCCTTATATTTACTTTTATAGCTTAGGTTATCTTTCCTTGTTAATAGTTTAGACTTTACTTGTTTACCAAGTTTATGTAACTCTATATATATGATACTCAGTAATACAAGTTCCATACGAGTTTTTCTCTAATCTAACAAATTTAGATGTCCAGTCGATAGCAGTTTGACATCCCAAAATTCGAATCATACATAGTGAGTCTTAAAATCCGAATGTCCAGTTTGGGATTTCAAAATAATCTATATCATTCTCATGTGTATATTCACATAAATGACGTAATCCCAAACCCCCAAATCTCGAAACTTACCAAATATCACCCCAAAATCCAGTGTACCGCAAGGAGAAGGGGACCTCTTCCACATGCTTAGAGTCCATGCACTCCATAGCGTGTCTGATAGCAAAAGATTTCACTAATTTGATTTGACATTTACAATAAAAATTTGTTTTGATTATTAACATTTGTGGTTTATGTGGAAAAAGAGTGTTCTGAAAATGAAACTCTACAACTTAGATGATTTTTCCAAGAATGTGTTATTTATTTGGTAAATCCTTCGCGCTTATATATATATATATAGGGTTAAGATCTAATACATACCCTATCTTAGATAAGATATAAGACCCAATATACACCATTGGATCAATTAAATCCAACAGTCCATAAAAAAAAAAGCAAAAAACAGGCAGGGAAAATAATTTCAATTAAATCAGGGGTATAATAGTCAAATTTACATCATTACAGCATCTATAACACAAAAAAAGGGGCACAAAATCTCCCTAAATCTTGCAGTGAGGAAGTTGACTGAACAGAAAAGGCGGGGGATTTGATTGAGGGTTTCGTAATGGTGGATTTGATAATGTTGATTGCTGGTCTTGATATTGTTCTGAAGCGAGAAGCCATTATTAAACTGGGCGATGAAATTGAAGGATTCTTCTTTTTTTCTCGTTAGGGTTTATGTGAGCATTTGGGCAAGAACAGAAGCTCACCCACTTCACGATTAATTGATATTCTATCTTCTCTATCTTCTCATCGTTTCGCGAACTGAAAAGTCGATCGCGAAATATCAATCTCCCCTATTGTATATTTGTTTATTAGCTATAGTATAATGTATGAATTATCTATTGTATAATGTTTATTAGCTATTGTATTCACTGAATAATGGGTTATACGATTCTCTATATTGACTTATGTGTTACTGTATATTGTGTTATAAGATACTGTATAATGATTTATAAGATTGTAATTGTATGATGTATGCACACACTTTATAATGGGTTGTAAGATACTGTATGAAATGTTATAACATACTGTATAGTTGTTTATAAGATACTATATAATGGTTTGAAATCACTAATTGTATGTCACTAAATCACATACTGTATATCACTGTTGTATTTACTGTATAATGGTTTATAAGCTACTGTTGACGGTTTAAAAAATCACTAATTGGGATGTCACTAAATACCGCATTGTATATCACCACTCATGTACTGTGTTTTGCTTTAAAAAAAATAATAAAAAAATATATATTTTAAATTTCCGAAAGTCAAAATCTGTTTTTGGAATTTGGCCCCAAGCTCTACTTCAATCTTGAAGGAAACGTCGTTTTAAAAACAACTCAGATACTTATCATAAGTATGCTGAGCACCACCTCTCGGGCCCAAATTCCATCGTTTTACTAGGGTTTTTTCGCGTTTTTGTGTTTTCAATCGGATTTTTATTTTTATTTATTTCCATTATTTTCGTACTTTACCTTGTTTATATTTACTGTATATTTGTTTATTAACTATTATATAATGGATTAATTAGCTATTGTATTCACTGTATAATGGGTTATATGATACTGTATATTGATTTATATGATACTGTATACTGGGTTATAAGATACTGTATAATGGTTTGAAATCACTAATTGTATGTCACTAATCACACACTGTACTAAATATAATTGCTTGTTCAGTTTTATATTTTTCCAGCAGATGTAGACGAATGGACTTGAACTAAATCTCAAGTGGTATGTGTGTCTATTATGCTTTTATGACGAATTTAGTGAATCAAAAGAGTAAAAAAAAAATTATTTCAAAATAAAGCAGAAAGTGACATCTTATTATTCTTTCTATAAGATTCATGGTTCAAATATAGCTTTAATGAGTTTTCAAATCATTAGTTTCTTCTATTTCAGGACCCCAACACCTACAATTTAAAGACAAAATAATTCTTCTAAGAAATTTGGCTCACAATTAATTTAGAATACTTTTTCGACCATAACAGGATAGGTTATAAGATACTGTCTTGTAACTATATGATGTATAAAAATATATTGTATAATAGGTTATAAGATACAGTATAATGTGTTATAACATACTGTATAGTTGTTTATAAGATACTGTATAATGGTTTGAAATCACTAATTGTTTTAGTAACAACAACAACTTCTTCTTCTTCCGCCATGACTGTTCTTGAGTAGAAATCATCATCATCATCAGTAACAACACAGAATTGACGATGATGATGAATCGATCTTGATGAATAATTCCGTTTTATGATGAATAATGTAATTGTAATTGGAAAGATTTAGGTTATTCGAACTGATCGAATTGTTCTGTGAACAATTCTGTGAACTGATCGCGTTAATGAGATGATGAATAATGTAATTGTAATTGTAATTGTAATTGGAAAGATTTATTATAATTGGAAAGAAAAAATTAATTGGGGATAAAGGAATTTGTTATAGCTTAATGAGTGGGATTTGATTTTGATACTGCATGAGTTGGTTAGATTTCATTGACTAAAATGCCCGTGCATCGTTAAAAATAATTATACAAACTGAAAAAGGTAGTTAAATCTGGATCTTAGGATCAAATGGTATAATGGTGTATATTGGGTCTTAGATCTTATTCAAAGTAGAGAGATGTATTTGATCCATACCCTATATAAATATATATAGGGTCAAGATCGAATACATACCCTCTCTTAGATAAGATCTAAGACCCAATATACACCATTGGATACATTAAATCCAACAGTCCAAAAAATAAGGAAGAAACAGGCAGGAAAAAATGAAAAATAGGGATTAGGGGTATAATGGACAAAATGGAAAAATTATATGACACGCAAAATCCTAGCAAGTATACTAGGTCGTGCAAAGTAATAAAGTGGACTATTTAGCCCGGAGTGTATCGTCTCCACAGGGACAATTGGATTCAATGCTCGTAATTGCTATATTACCTATTTCTAAGCTAAATCAATTTATAAGATGATAGGTGTTTATACTATGAAGATAACTAAAGATAACTAAAATGATTATCAAGGTAATAATTCAAATTGGAAGAGGTGATTGGGTTATGATCCTACTATGTTCTATTCTATGTTCATGAACTCTCAATTATCCGGATTTTTAGAACGCTCTTGTTATGGCGAAACCCCCTAATGTATTTATTATTCAATCTCTTGAAATAACAAGCCTATACTAGTTAACAACTTCTTATATCTCTATAGTGAAAATTGAATTAACTAACATGCATTTAGGTTCGAAAGAATTCCTTGTTTACGAAGATCCTACATTCAATCGGGTCATCTTATCACAAAAAGCCACACAACGCAATCGATTCTATCTCTAGTCAATTGTTACGTTATGATGTTTGATTTTCGATCTCCCTTTATCTATCTCCTCTCGGTCTCAAGAAAAAGCATTTTATCAAACACATGGTGATCAAGCATATGCAAGCATTAAGCATAAAATCAAACATGTAACAAGAATGTAATAAATCCGGAAATTAATCATTCATTAAACACAAAACATCACAAAGTATTCACATAACCCAACCACAAAGATGCTTATCTCATACTTACAATAACAAATGATTCAACAATTCTATAAGACATAGTTGATAACTAATCAAAGAGAAAGAGTTGAATTACTCCCTATTACAAAGTGTGAATCCAAGCTTTGATGATGAAATTGATGATGATTAGAATGATGAGGATGAGGATGATGATCCTCTTCAAGCTTCCTTGGGTGGTGGCTGATATGTAAGGAGTCTAGGGTGTGTTTAGGGCATTTTCTAGGGTATCTCTCGTCCAAATGACCTGATGGTCTATTTATAGGCCAAGTTCGCTGCCTTGAACGCCGCGGCGTTGATGGTCGAATGTCGCGGCGTTGCTGGTCGAACGCCGCGGCGTTGATGGTTGAACGCCGCGGCGTTGAACCTACTGCCATGAATCGCCGCCGCGTTGGACGGTGAACACCGCGGCGTTCACCCTACTGTCTCCGACGCCGCGGCATTGCTTTGTTTTTCTTTTCCAACTTGTATGTCTTGCCTCCGGTTCTCACCCTTTGCATCGAATGTTATCCAATTTTCAGTGTTTTCGTCGTTTCTTTGATTGTGTCTCAAAAAGACCTGTAGTCACTTAACGCACAAATTAAACGCACCAATGGCATGAATCAAGCGATAAATGAACTTCAAAATGTAAAATCAGAGGGCTTAAAACGCGTGAAAACAACTCTTGTGGTGGTAAATTCATGAGTGAACCACCCGCAGCTGCGTCAAGATGAGTGCGAAGGCCGGGTCCAAGGCCTTGATAGAAGATGGTCACTTGAGTCCAAACGGCAAAACCATGGTGAGGGCATTTTCGGAGAAGTTCCTTGAATCTCTCAAGTGCTTCATAGAGTGACTCTCCCTCAATTTTTCGGAAACCTTGTATCTCGACTTTAATAGCGGCTGTTTTCCCCGGTGGAAAATACGTACTCAGAAACTTCTCCACCAATTGGTCCCAAGTATGAATGGATGCCGTTGGCAATGAGTCAAGCCAAGCTCTTGCTTTATCCCTCAATGAGAACGGAAAGAGTCTCATTCTAATAGCATCATCGGTCACTCCATTTTGTCGAAATGTGCTCAAATAGCTAAGGAACTTGGTAATGTGAGCATGTGGTGACTCATCCGCCGTACCCCGATATTGTTCATTGGAAATGCGTTGAAGAATAGTCGGTGAGATTGTAAAATTATTTGCTTCTACCGTGGGTAGTACGATAGCACCAGCGGCTCTGTGAACAGTGGGTTGCATATAATCACGTAAAGGACGGGGAGCTTGCTCTTGTCTTTGTGCTAATGTGGCAGCAACAGCGGCTTGAATCAAAGCTTGAATTCCCGGGTCCTCTAAATTGACGGGATTGTTCCCTTCCATTGCCTCCAATTGATTCTCGTTTTGGCTTTGTGCTAGTCTTCTTCTATTGAAAGTGCGCTCGATCTCGGAATCAAAATCTTCAAGGTCTCTTTGAGATGTGCGGGTCATGCACTACTCAAAGAGATCAACCTAACAATAGAATCAAAAGAGCCAAATTTCAAACGTAGAAATAGCAAACCAAAATGTACAAATAGCAACTTAGTCTTAGAATAGATAAGTGAATTACAATATTAAATAACGCAATTGTCCCCGACAACGGCGCCAAAAACTTGACACGCGAAATCCTAGCAAGTATACTAGGTCGTGCAAAGTAATAAAGTGGACTATTTAGCCCGGGGTGTATCGTCTCCACAGGGACAATTGGATTCAATGCTCGTAATTGCTATATTACCTATTTCTAAGCTAAATCAATTAATAAGATGATAGGTGTTTATACTATGAAGATAACTAAAGATAACTAAAATGATTATCAAGGTAATAATTCAAATTGGAAGAGGTGATTGGGTTATGATCCTACTATGTTCTATTCTATGTTCATGAACTCTCAATTATCCAGATTTTTAGAACGCTCTTGCTATGGCGAAATCCTCTAATGTATTTATTATTCAAACTCTTGAAATAACAAGCCTATACTAGTTAACAACTTCCTATATCTCTATAGTGAAGATTGAATTAACTAACATGCATTTAGGTTCGAAGGAATTCCTTGTTTACGAAGATCCTACATTCAATCGGGTCATCTTATCACAAAAAGCCACACAACGCAATCGATTCTATCTCTAGTCAATTGTTACGTTATGATGTTTGATTTTCGATCTCCCTTTATCTATCTCCTCTCGGTCTCAAGACAAAGCATTTTATCAAACACATGGTGATCAAGCATATGCAAGCATTAAGCATAAAATCAAACATGTAACAAGAATGTAATAAATCCGGAAATTAATCATTCATTAAACACAAAACATCACAAAGTATTCACATAACCCAACCACAAAGATGCTTAGCTCATACTTACAATAACAAATGATTCAACAATTCTATAAGACATAGTTGATAACTAATCAAAGAGAAAGAGTTGAATTACTCCCTATTACAAAGTGTGAATCCAAGCTTTGATGATGAAATTGATGATGATTAGAATGATGAGGATGAGGATGATGATCCTCTTCAAGCTTCCTTGGGTGGTGGCTGATATGTAAAGAGTCTAGGGTGTGTTTAGGGCATTTTCTAGGGTATCTCTCGTCCAAATGACCTGATGGTCTATTTATAGGCCAAGTTCGCTGCCTTGAACGTCGCGGCGTTGATGGTCGAACGCCGCGGCGTTGAACCTACTACCATGAATCGCCGCGGCGTTGGACGGTGAACGCCGCGGCGTTCACCCTACTGTCTCCGATGCCGTGGAGTTGCTTTGTTTTTCTCTTCCAACTTGTATGTCTTGCCTCCGGTTCTCACCCTTTGTACCGAATGTTATCCAATTTTCAGTGTTTTCGTCCTTTCTTTGATTGTGTCTCAAAAAGACCTGTAGTCACTTAACGCACAAATTAAACGCACCAATGGCACGAATCAAGCGATAAATGAACTTCAAAATGTAAAATCAGAGGGCTTAAAACGCGTGAAAACAACTCTTATCATTATACATCACCCATTTACCAAAAATAACGGCACATGATCTCCTACAATCTCTCAAAACTGATACCCACGAAAATCTCCACTTCAATATCACAATCTCAGCCCAAGATTAACGCAATCAATTTATAGAATCATATTAACCTCAGATTTCGTTCGATTAACACAAAAAAAATTCTGAAACTCTAAAATATTTCTAGAAATCGAGATTGCAAACCCAAACTCTGAAAATATTGAATTCCACATGTTTTCGCTTACATCATTGTTATTTGCTTTGATTTTTGATTTTTGAAGAATCTGTTATTTGTTTTTGTGAAGAATCTGTTTTTGTTAATAATCTGTTTTTGAAGAATCTGTTATTTTGTGTTTTGATTTTTGAATAACACACTGTATAATATCAATAAATGTTCTGTATATTGCTTAATTAGTAAACTATAATGGTGATATACAATATATTGTTCGTTTATTTTTTCAATAGTGATTTGAACACATTATACAACCTATTATATTACATTATACAGCGTATTATATTACATTATACAGTTCATACAATAGGGATATACAACATGTGATTGTGCGCCTTCCAACAGTCAGTTGAATATATTATACAACATTTTGTATTACATTATACAGTATATTATAACCCAGTATACAGTATTATATAAGTCATTATACAGTGAATACAATAACTAATTAATTCATTATATAATAGTTAATAATCAAATATACAGTAAATATAAACAAGGTAAAGTACGAAAATAATGAAAATAAATAAAAATAAAAATCCGACTGAAAACGCAAAAACGCGAAAAAAAAACCTATTAAAACGATGGAATTTGGGCCCGAGAGGGTGGTGCTCAGTATACTTATGATAATTATCTGAGTTCTTTTTAAAACGACGTTTCCTACAAGATTGAAGTAGAGCTTGGGACCAAATTCCAAAAATAGTTTTTGCCTTTCGGAAATTTAAAATATATATTTTTTTATTTTTTTTTTAAAGCAAAACGCAGTAATGAGTGGTGATATACAATGTGGTATTTAGTGACATCACAATTAGTGATTTATTAAACCATCATACAATAGCTTATAAACCATTATACAGTAGCTTATAAATCATTATACAGTAATTACAACGGTGGTATACAGTATGTGATTAATGACATACAATTAGTGATTTCAAACCATTATATAATATCTTATAAACAACTATACAGTATGTTATAATATTTTATACAGTATCTTACAACCTACTGTATCTTGTTTGAATTGCAGCTCAAACTTATGGGTTTTTGATGGATCTGCTGCATTTTGTCACTTATTTTTTCAGTTTGTGTGTTTTGATTATAATTATATAAATGAAAATGGGTTCTTTTATGTTTGAATAAATGTCGAAATGGAGTTATGTTTTTTAATTTCAGTCATGCAGCTCAATTAGTCTTGCTGTAAAGCTCTTATCTTTTTTTTTTACATTTCAAAGTAGTAGGACTTTTTAGTATAAATAATAGCTTTTAACATAACGGGATAGGTTATAAGATATTGTCTTGTAACTGTATGATGCATAAAAACACACTGTTTAATAGGTTATAAGATACTGTATAATGTGTTATAACATACTGTATAGTTGTTTATAAGATACTGTATAATGGTTTGAAATCACTAATTGTTTAAGTAACAACAACAGCTTCTTCTTCTTCCACCATGGCTGTTCTTGAGGAGAAATCATCATCATCATCATCATCACCATCATCATCAGTAACAACACAGAATTGACGATGATGATGAATCGATCTTGATGATTAATTCCGTTTTATGATGAATAATGTAATTGTAGTTGGAAAGATTTAGGTTCTTCGAACTGATCGAATTGTTCTGTGAACACTTCTGTGAACTGATCGCGTTAATGAGATAATGAATAATGTAATTGTATTTGTTGTAATTGTAATTGGAAAGATTTATTATAATTGGAAAGAAAAAATTAATTGGGGATAAAGGAATCTGTTATAGCTTAATGAGTGGAATTTGATTTTGATCCTGCATGAGTTGGTTAGATTTCATTGACTAAAATGCCCCTGCATCATTAAAAATAATTATACAAACTGAAAAAGGTAGTTAAATCTGGACCTTGGGATCAAATGGTATCAATGATGTATATTGGGTCTTAGATCTTATTTAAAGTAGAGGGATGTATTTGATCCATACCCTATATATATATATATTAAAATAAATATAACGTAAATATGTAAATTAACACCCAAACACACACATATATATAATATACATGTACAGATTTATCTATATAACAAATTATTACAAACTCAATATTATAATAAAACTTTTAATCATTAACTAATTATTAACACACGAAAACTTATATAATTTACTGTTAATGTAATTTTTTTTCCCATAATAATAAAATCAAACATTATCCCACCAAAAAAATATATGAAAATAGATAAACTAAATGCACTCCCACGCAAAATGAATAAAATAATTATTTTTTTTCAAAATAAAATCAGACACTCACCAAAATTCATAACTTCTGCAACTCATTTCCAACATTAATTCTCACCAGAATAAAGCCCCGAAAATAAAACCAAACATGGTCATGGGCCTCATGGCCATGGGTTATAGTTTTCTATCAAACATGCACATTTTCTCCGGACGACCCTCTTTAAAACCAAACATAGCCATTTGATTTAATCTTGGATTTTTCTACTATGGATATCTTATAACACTAGCCCTCTTATTTAATAAAGTATAGGCTTATATTACGTAAAGCCCAATCACTATTATATTATATAAAAATCCAACCATAATTCCTTTGAATAATGGCGGCCCGTCCGATTAGGTAAAGCCAACTATCTAATATGGCACTTGGGTTGTTTGGGGTGAGCTATGATGCAGGGATACTCCTAAAATTCACAAAATGCAGTGTCGGATATTCAGTGAATACGGATACGGCACGGATACAGCTCGAATACATATCCGACACACCACGTGGAGTGTCTGCCAATTAAATTAAAAGGAAAATAAAGGGATACGGTGTCGGACACTGCTACACCCGTGTCCGACGCGTTTAGGATATGACAAGGCCATTTTTATTATTTTCAAAACATGGAGGGGGCCTAAATTGTAAATATTTCTAAGTTACCTAATTGAAAGGGACAAGAGCATAAAGGCAAAACAAGGAGCAGCGCACAAGCAGGATACGGCGGGGTCGTTCTTCATCTTGCTTCTTCACACTATGGATCGATTATTGCTCGATTACACCGATTTTGTTGCTGCAAGTGCACCATATCAGGTAAATTTAAACATTTTAAGAGTTTAGTGTAAACATTTTGTGTGAAAGTCATAAAAATGAATTTTACTTCTAATTGTTTGATAAAATGCCTAAAAAACATTTAATGATTTTCTATTGTGTTTTTCTTCAAATAAAATGCTTGATTGCTCTTGTTGGACTATTATTTATGTAAGAAAGTTGAAATGACATCTTGAGTTGAGTGGAAACTTGCCAATTGCCATGCTTAGCTACTCATATTGTTGATAATTACACTTTACAATTAAATTTAGTTGTGTGGATTGTATTACACATGAGGTGTTATATTACTCAATAGACCAATTTTGTGAATTTTACTTAAAGAAAATGAGAATGACCCCTTAATTAAGATTTAGAATATTACAATTCTTCTTAGTTATTATTTTGTTTCGCTTTGGTACATTATTAATGTTTAAATGTTTATTTATATATATATATAATAATATATGCATATATATAATATATATTATTAATTAATATATACAGCCGTATCCTTGCCGTGTTGTATCCTAAAATTTTTGAAAATCTGTGTCGTCGTGTCCGTATCCCCTTATCCGTATCCGTGCAAACTAGGGGTTGAGATTTCATTCTTGTAGTGGGTTAAACAATATGGGGACTTTATTTATATGTGGATCAACTCGATTCACCAGGTTATTACTCCAAAACACTATCATATACTCATTTATTATATATATATATATATATATTTAAATAAACATTTATATTCATATTTAGTATGTTAGAAAAAATATGTCGAATGACTCGTACGAATGATTTCACATATCCTCCCAAATTGCACCAAAAGTTACGCTCTCCTCAAAACAATATTCGCCTCTACCAAGTGCAAACGAGTTATATAGTTAATTTATGGGAAAATTTCGTTTTTCCCACAATTTTACACAAAATTCGATTTTGATCCCTGAATTATAGCTCTCATCAAATGTCGTCTCTCAATTATCACTTTTTAATCAATTTTAGTCCCTCAATCAACTTTTGGGGTCAATTGAAATATTAAAAATTGCATTTTGCACCCCAAAAGTTGTCGGAGGGACTAAAATTGATTGAAAAGTGACAACTGAGAGTCGACATTTGATGAGAGGGAAAAATGGGAACCAAAATCGGATTTGGCGTATAAGTGGGGGACCAAAAGTGAAATTTTTTCTTAATTTGTTTCAAGATACAATGAAGCCCAGTTACAAGAACTGATGTTTGCCTACAAATTGCACTTTCAAGTACAAACTCGAATACTCAAAAACTGCTTAATATATTTGTAAGTATATGTCACTGACTATGGAAAAGAAAGAGAAACAGAGGCTCAAAATAAGCAATCCTATTTTGTGTTCACTAAAATTTATATAAGAGAAAATTACATGTACACTCCCTCATTTTAGTGTAAAATTAGCGAAAACTCTGACCTTTTTAAAATTACATAAGGTCCCCCTCGTGTTAAGATATTCTAATAATTGCACCACCTATGTATTTAATTTGTTTTACAATTTCACCCCTTGTAAACCTTACAAATAGACCCCTTGAAGGGGTCTCGTTGTAATTATCAAAAATCAGGGTGTTTTCGTAATATACCATATAAGCCTTACAAATGGACTCCTTGAAGGGGTCTCGTTGTAATTTATCAAAAATCAGGAGGTATCTTCATAATTAACACTAACGTGAGGGGATGCGCATCTAATTCACCCTATGTATAAATATGAGAAAGGGTGGAGTTTTTGTTCCTTCAGCCTTTACATAAGAAAAGAGGAAAGAGGAGATGTAATTAATTTTTCCACTAAAATCAAACTCCGGTCTATAATAGAACTCACATTACATGGAATTTGAAATTAGAGACGCAACATTTAATTTTTTTTTAAGAAAAATTGGTCTCATATATCATTCAATCAAAAATTTACAATATCTGGAACAATACAATTCATATCGACTCAAACAACGTAGTAAGAACATCTGAAACACAAACTATCAAGTTTCTTGAAGATAACAAATCTTAAGAACTCACAAACAAACACAAAAAAACATCTTGTGCAACTCCTATTCAAGGAGAGAGGAAACTCTCATTCGAGAGAGAAAGCAAACTTTAATATGAGAGAGAAAATAATACTAAACAAAAAATCTAAAACGCTATATAAAAATTTATATATCATCCATCTTCATCTCGTCAGATATGTCTCTGTCTCGTTAGATTCATAACCTTTTCGTCATATTTGAAGATATGATGTACAATTTGAAGAAGGGTGCTCCAACCTAATCCGCCGATGATGGTGATGGTAACAGTGGTGAAGTAGACGACTGTTTTACCAAGTTATCGCCGATGGAGGAAAAAAAAAAAAAAGAGATTAGTATTTAGAGAGAGATGCCCTTTACACAACATTTAATTACTGATACAACTTTTCAGACATGAGCTAACTAATGTTCAAATTTTAATTCAAATTAAAATATTCTCTGAAAAGTCACAACCCTTGAATTAAAATAAATCACTATTAAAGTATTAATCAAATGGATTTAATTTAATAATTATTGAACACAGTACACATGTATATATATACATAGACGTGAGTAGAGACGGGTTTTCGGGGGTGGGGGGTGGGGTTGACTTGTGAATATATAGAATATATTATAATATTTTATTTTAAATATTTATTATGTGTAATATAATAATAGTAAGTTTTACTCGAGTCAAATTATGCATTTAGGTGAATCAAATAAAGGAATGAGAAAAAATTCTGATATTCTTAGCCAGTGGCGGATCCAGGAATTTTGTTCAGTGGGGGCACTGGGGATTATACCGAGGGGGCGAGATTATTGTGATATAATTATACAATATGATAAAATATAATAAGGAATTAGGTTCAATTACAACTTTTGACATAATTTATACTCTTATACCTTTTTTGTTATAACCACGATTTTGGGTTTTAGGGGGGCGAACTCAAAGTAAAGGGAGAAAACGTGATATTTTTCGAACTTGAAGGGGGCGAAATTTAAATATAAAAAATTTTATAAGGTAAAAAAATATATTTTTTAAATTGAGGGGGGGCATTTAATACTTTCAAAATTGAGGGGGGGCATTTAATAATTTAAGTGGGGGCATTAATGCAATTTATAAATTAAAATTAAAATATATATATATATTTATAAAGAAATTTTTTTTTTTGAGTGGGGGCACTGCCCCCCCCCCCCCCCCATGATGGCTCTAAATCCGCCACTATTCTTAGCTTCAATCCATAGGGGGTGTTCAACGGTCGGTTTTTTAACTAAATCGGACCGGATTTTAGGTTAACCGAAATTGCGATTTTTTGAAAATCCGGACCGAAAACCGAACCGGAAGTTCGGTTCGGTTTTTCGGTTGGACAGAAATTCTGATAAATAAATAAATAAATAAAAACTTGATATAAATAAATATTTATAATTTAATTATGACTAATTTTAATTTTTTTCTTTATTCTCCAATAAATTGTCACTAGAAAACACATTTTTTTATAGTTTTTAATCTATATTATACTATATAAAAAAATAAAAATTTCGATTTTCGGTTAACCGAACCTCAAAACCGAAAACTGAATTTTGCCAAAAAAAAAAACCCCGAAAATCGAACCGAATTTTTCGGTTCGGTTTTCGGTCGGTTCGGTCAATCCGTGAACACCTCTATCAATTCACATACCAAAACTGAGGCCTTGTTTGACTATGTTTTCAAATCCTATCTTTAATATTTCGAATCACAATATCCTAAAAAATCAAAATACAAACTATTTTCATCCAAATATACATTTTTTCAAATTCACTTTCTCATTCTCCAATATAACTACCTATCAATTACTACTTTCATCATTTCACACAATCATCCATCAATATTTTTTTATTTTATAATACTTTTATTTCTTTGATCATACTTCACAATCATTTAACTCAACTCATCATATATTAATTAATTATTATTGATTTGACACATTTTACAAATTTCAACACTAATCTAAAAACATAAACAAACACACCAACTAGAGAAGGAGCCACATGGGGGGCAGGTGCCCTTCAACTTTGAAAAATTTATTTATTTGCCCTAACACTTTTAAAATATGAAACACCCCCCCCCCCCCCCCCCCCACCCCCAAAAAAGAAAAAAAATCCTTCTGGCTCCGTCCCTAACACCAACACATCACGTCAAATTCACATGAATACTTGTAATACTCATTTTTCGAGAAACTTTCAAAATTTGAACTCAACAATATAAGCAAACAAAAAGCGTTCTTTCTTATTCCATCAGCCCTTATACCAAAGGCGTTGGTAATTGCAGGTCCTAAGCACTGATAATGCCAGAGCAAATCTTGGCTCGCGATGCGTCCCTCCAATGGTAGGGTAATGCCACAAAAAATATGTTATATAAGTTGTTATTGTGAACAACAAATTTTAAATGTCTGCAATTTAATCAAACAATAAAAATAGTTACACAAATAAATTTTATCAAATTGAAATAAAAAGAAAGTGGTTACAATCTCTAATATAAATCCTCTGATTTTCCACTTCGACAACTTGATTTTTTAAGCAATTCAAACACTTTGATCTTCCTTCGAATTTGATTTGATTTTTGAATAATGTTAATTTGAGAGATTTGCGCCTTAATCTCGAATTAAACGTTATTATTTAAATATTTTGTTGGTGGATTTGACTATTCGATCTCCTCCAAATTTGACTTAATAACGTTAATTCGTGGGTTTAGCACCTTAATCAAGAATTAAATGCTATTATTTGATGAGTTTCGCCAAGAACACCTTGAATGTCGCCTTGAACTTCTCAATGGTCGCCGAGAACACCTTGAATATGTCCTTGATTGCCACCAAACCGTCTTGATTGCCGCCTTGATTGACACCTAATCGCCTTGATTGCCACCAAACCATCTTGATTGCCGCCTTGATTGACACCAAATAGTCTTGATTGCCACCGAACCCCTTGATTGACACCAAATCGTCTTGATTACCACCAAACCGTGTTGATTGCCGCCTTTTTTGACACCAAATCGCCTCGATTGCCGCCTCAATCCTTCTTGAATTTGAGTAGAGAGAACTTACAATACATTTCTCGATATCTCTCTCTTGCTCAAATTTTTTTGGTGTGTTGAATGAATGAATTAGAACCCCTATTTATAGTTGTAGGATGAGAACAATGCCATAATTATTTGATGATTTGGCATGATTTGATTGGTTCTCAATAACTTGGAGGGTAATTTATTTCCTTGTCTTGAAAATTTGATTTGATTTGCCATAAAACATAACTTGATTGACAAAATAATTCAAAGAGAACTATTAATATAATATTTAATATATATATATATATATATAAAATAAGGAAAGTAAAAGTGGCGTGTACAGCCACTTTCCATCCTTTATACATATATAATGATATTATATATGATTTATATATATATGGTATGAATATAACAACATATATATATATATATATATATATATATATATATTTATGGAAGATTAAGTGGCACGTACAACCACTTTATGACTATATATATATATATATATACTGTATAACATTATATATATATGACTATATATATATATTGTATATTTAATGGGATTGTTATTGAAATAGAATATTTTTTCTTTGAATGGAGATATTCCCCAATTTTCAATAGATATAATCTTTTTGACAATAATTTTGGAAAATTTATAAATTTCCTCATTACTACCACTATGATAATATGATTGATTTCACACAATCCACCATTTTGGAGAATATTTTCATAATATTGCTGGAATCTTCCATAATCGCTATCTCTCTTTGGAATTAAGTCTTGTCCCTGGGCACAGATGGTATCAGAGCCATGATTTGCGGGGGAACTCATGTAGGTGAAGGTATAATTTAACATGAACTGTTTGATCATATCATGATAAGAAATCAAGATTCGGTAAAAAATAGTATTAATCTTGAATATGCATTACCTCAGGATTTAGATCTGCTTAATAAGTGGACTATCCCTAAAATTGAACCAAAAACAATTTATCAATTAGGTACTTTTGAAAGATTAGGCTTAAAATAATTGGTTAAAACTACTGAACAATCTATTTCCTTGAATAATGAAGAAATGATAATTAAGTTATTTAGTGAAAAAGATATACTTCCTTATAGGACTACTCATAAATTTCTCCATATAGGATTAGTACAAATTGCTTTTAAACCTCTGACTTTAGAAGGATTACCGGAAAGTTTTATAGCAGCTTTAAGAGATGGAAGAAATCTAAATTGGAAACAATTATTAATGGGAATTATACAATCTAGTTTAGCACATGGTCCTGTTTATTTTGATGTTTATCAAATTTACAATTATCTTTATCTGATGTTAATATTTTGGATGCTTTAACTTTAAATGTTAAGACTCATGGTTATAATTATGTTTCAGGATCTAAAGTTATATGTGTTTGTTATAGAATTTATTATAAACCTTTATATACTTTAAATACTCACTGTAAAAAAGTTGATAAACCCTTAAATGAAACTCTATTAATTGAAACTAATTTCAGTAAATCTAATATTATAACAAGAAGATCTATTAAATGGGAAGAAATAAATTTTCCAGAAAACTGGATAATTGAAAGAGCTATGCCTCCACAACAACAAATTCAATCAAATCTTATAGATGTTATGCAAACTCCTGAAGGAACTATAAACTTACAATTTGACAATTCAAATAGATTTTTAGAATCTTCATCTAGATTATCTAGGTCTAGATCACAGTCTATCCATTCTTATATATCTCCTCTTGATTATGTAGTTGAAACTCCTTCTAGGGCTTCTACTTCTCATTTTAGAGAAGATAAAGAAGAAAATGAAGATCTTTAAAAGACTCTAGAATTGATGAATTATCTATTAATCAAGATAATATTGTAAAAGGTTATAATACTAAGCAGGCTAATATGAAGCAGACAGAGACAATGTCTGAAATGAGTATGCCTCCTTTTTAATGGATTTTTGGCCTAAAATTGATTTTAGTCCTGGTTCTAAAGCCAGGCAACAGATTAAAAAAGAATTTAATTTACCTAGGTGGGAATTATTTAGAAATTGGTTTTTTGATAATTTTAATCAAAATGAACAAAATTATATACAAAATCAATTTTATAATACTTGTTCTGCAAAAAACTCTTTAATACCTTTTGTTCCTTGGTTTATGTCTACTTACGTAGAACAATATCTTACAGTTATAGAAAGAAATTATAAACTTTTAAATGGTCAAACTAATAGAGATATTTATCCTCCTTGCCAAGCATTTCAAATGGAAAAAGAGGGAAAAATTTGTAACTTTCTTGCTTTTTCAAAGATATTTGAAAATGATACCTTACAAATTACTTGTAAACATATAAATATTCTTATAGAACAACAGAATTATGCTAACATATTTCTTAATGTTTTAGGAGAACAAATATCTTCTTTACATACTCGGGTAGATAAAATAATATCTTTAATAGATAAATCTCAAGTGAGGGATAATGATATTGAAATTATTGGATCTAGTTCTAATAGAATCGGTCATATTGCTAGGCCAAGTATACAGCCTCCACCTGAAATAAAAGATTTTAAGTTAAAATCTGCCTCAGAATTAGAAAAAATATTAAAAGATAAATTTGATAAATTAACTATTAATACCTTAGAAAAATATTTTAAGAAAACTCTTCAAGAAGGTTCTCGTATTGATGAAAAAATTAATAATCTTGTATTAGGATTGGAGAAAGTATTAAAAGAAAAATTTACAATTAATACTTTAAATGAAGACTTGGGAAATGATAGTAATAATGAACAAATTCATAAAATTGATGATGAAAAATGGGCAGCAAAACCTAGCCAAAGATTATATTATTGTAGAAGACCTTCCCCTATGGATGTCTTACATGAGGAACAAGAATATATTATGAGTAATAGTTATAGTGGAAGAAATATATATGAATGCAATATTGATGGATATACTGAAAAACAGATTTATAATGTTGTTCATAGAATGCTTATGTATTCTACCATTTGTAAAAGTAATGGTAATACAGATAAAGCTGTCGCAAAAATGATAATTGCTGGATTTACAGGACAATTAAAAGGTTGGTGGGATCATTATTTAACACCAAATAATAGAGATGAAATTTTAACTACTGTTAAACAAGAAGATAATAAATTAGTAGAAAATTCTGTTTATACCTTAATAGTTAATATTGTAGAACATTTTACTGGTAGATATTCTGATATTAGTGAAACCATTCGCACCTTATTACAAAATCTTAAGTGTAAAACACTCACAGATTTTAGATGGTATAAAGATACTTTCTTAAGTAGAGTCATGGAATTACCTGAGAGTAATAGTTCTCACTGGAAATCTAAATTTATAGATGGATTACCTCATTTATTTGCTGAAAGAGTTAGAAGGACATTAAGAGGAAATTTAATGTCAATCCCTTATGATAATTATACTTATGGAAAATTAATTGGAACCTGTATCCAAGAAGGATTAAATCTATGTAATGAGATTAAATTAAATCAACAATTCAAAAGACAGAATCTAATAGAAAGAAAACAAATAGGACAATTTTGCAGTCAATTTGGAATGGATTTACCCTCCAAATATAAAAATAAAAAAGGAAAGGAAACGTCAATAGAATATCCTAGAAAGAAACGAAAATATTCTAAAACGAAATGGGAGAAAAAATTAAAAAGAAAAGAGGAAAGAAAAGAAAATAAAAAATATAAAAGAAAATTTATTATTTGTAGAAAATGTGGAAAACCTGGTCATTATGCAAGAAATTGTTGGACCAAAAAGAAAATTAATAGTCTTCAAATAGATGAAGATACAAAAGAAAAAATATCAAAAATATTATTAAACTCTGATAACTCTGATAATTCAGAACCAGAATCATATTACAGCAGTAATTCTGAAAACCTTAAAATCTTAGATGATGAATCTATCATATCTGAATCAGAATCCTCGTCAGAATCCGAATGTGATCCCTGTCAACAAGGACAGCCTTGTATTAATAATACAGAAGAACAGGAATACTATAAAATTTTATCTCAATTTCAAGATATGGAAATAAATGTTCTAGATAGTCAAAATATTTTTGAATTCCTTAAACATATTAAAGACTCTGATTTAAGATCTAAAATCATTGATCAAATAGACAATACTCCTAGTACTTCTAGCCAAGAATCAATAACTTCTCCTGAACCTTATTCAATGTCTGAAGTCTATAAACTTCTTAAAGATAGGCAGGTAGTACAAACTCCTACATCTTTAAATGATATAATAATAGAAATGAATTATTTAAAAAAGGAAATTGATTCCTTAAAACAAGAAAATAAAAATTTTGATAATAGAATCTCAAAATTAGAGCTTAATTCTGAAACAAATTCTATACCTCAAGAGGAACAAATTGTTAATATGAATAATTTTCAATTCCCAAATAAAAACTTTCTGAATACTCTAGAGCAAATAATATCTCAAAAATGGACTGTTAAAATAACTCTTTTAATAGATGATTATTTTTCAAAAGAATTTATTGCTTTAATTGACAGTGGTGCAGATTTAAATGTAATACAGGAAGGATTAATTCCTACTAGATATTTTCAAAAAACTACTCATAGTTTATCTCATGCAGGAGGACAAAAATTAGATATCAGTTTTAAACTTCCAAAAGCTTTTGTTTATATCAATAAAAATTGTATTCCTACAAGTTTTTTACTTGTTAAAAATATTTCAAATCAAGTAATACTTGGTTCACCTTTTATTACAAAAATTTATCCCTTTACAACCGTAGACAAAGAAGGGATTATAGGCACTTATAATAATAAACCTATACATCTTAAATTTATAACAAACCCATTTACAAAAGTTTTACATGGAATATATGACCATATTAGAAATAAAGAAAATCAATTAAACTTTCTTAAACACGAAGTGAATATTTTAACCATTGAAGAAAAACTTCAAAATCCTAAATTACAGGATAAAATAAAAATTCTTCATAATACTTTTTGTTTAGAAATTTGTAATGACCATCCCAATGCTTTTTGGGATAGGAAGAAACATATTGTTGATCTTCCTTATGAAAATGATTTTGATGAAAAAAATATTCCTACTAGGGCTAGACCTTGTCAAATGAATTCTGAATATTTAGAATTATGTAAAAAAGAAATACAATCTTTGCTTGATAAAAAATTAATCTGTCCTTCTTAATCCCCATGGTCATGTACTGCTTTTTATGTTAATAAACATGCTAAACAGGAAAGAGGAGTTCCTAGACTTGTAATTAATTATAAACCCCTTAATAAAGTTTTAAAATGGATTAGACATCCCATTCCTAATAAAAAAGATCTTTTAGATAGATTATATGATGCAGTCATATTCTCTAAATTTGATTTAAAATCAGGATATTGGCAAATTCAAATTAATAAATCTGATAGATATAAAACTGCTTTTAATGTACCTATAGGACACTATGAATGGAATGTAATGCCTTTTGGTTTGAAAAATGCCCCTTCAGAATTTCAGAAGATTATGAATGATATTTTTACCCCATATAGTGAATTCATTATTGTCTATATAGATGATATTTTAGTATTTTCTAAAGATATAGAATCTCATTTTAAACATTTAGATATGTTTAGAAAGATTATCATTCAAAATGGTTTGGTAATATCTAAACCAAAAATGTCTTTATTTCAAACAAATGTAAGATTTCTTGGACATAATATAGAAAAAGGTAATATTATTCCTATAAATAGAAGTATTGATTTTGCTTCAAAATATCCTGATGAAATCACAGATAAAACTCAATTACAAAGATTCTTAGGAAGTTTGAATTATATTTCAGCTTATTACAAAAATCTTGCTGAAGACACAGCTATTTTGTATGATAGACTAAAAAAGAAACCACAACCTTGGTCAGAACAACATACTAATGCTCTAAAGAAAATAAAAGCAAAAGTTAAAACTTTACCTTGTTTAATGTTGGCTAATCCAAATTGGGAAAAAATTGTTGAAACTGATGCATCTGAAATTGGTTATGGTGGTATTTTAAAACAAATTAATCCCATAACCAAACAAGAAAATCTTATTAGGTTTCATTCTGGGAAATGGAATAATAGTCAAAAGAATTATGCAACAATAGCTAAAGAAATTCTTGCTATAGTAAAATGTATATTAAAATTTCAAGATGATTTATACAATCAACATTTTGTAATAAAAACTGATTGTAAAGCAGCTAAATTTATGTATCAAAAAGATTTTAAACATGATGTGTCTAAACAAATGTTTGCTAGATGGCAGGCTAATCTTGCCCCTTTTGATTTCGAAATTATTTATAAAAAAGGAGAAGATAATCATCTTTCAGATTTTCTGACTCGAGAATATTTATCATGAATTTTGTAGGATCCAAATTTTCAGAATATTTCCCTAAATAGCACCATGCTCCATCTTCATCATCATAATCTATTTTGTCAGGTGTATTATATACAACCTGTTCATCAAAGATATTTAGGAAGAATTGGAGTTCCTAATCCAATTCTTGATCCTTATTATATTCAGAATTATCGACATCCCAATAGTATTAAACGTCTGCAAAAGAGAAGATATTATCTGATGAAGAGTTTAGCTTATTGGCAAAATATAAGAAATGCCCCTGAATTTTCCAGACAAAATATAACATATCAGCATAGTGTTCACACCCATATAAACCAATGTTTACCAAGAGAATTAAAAGTTGTCAATCGCACTTTAAACAGACTAGCAGCTTAAACATTTTTATTATGTCAGGAATGCAATCTTCAGGAAGAGGACTCTCCTCTTATAGAGGTAGAGGTCGCCGAGGAAGAGGTCAAAATAATATTTTGACTCAACAAGGAAGAAAGACGCTAATAGCAGCTGATCTTTCCTCAGGACAAGATCCCTTATATAGGGAATTTCTTGAATTCAAGAAATAAAAAGAGGGTCATACCCATGCTTCTCCATCCTATGCTTCTCCTTCCTACTCAAAAATTGTAGGAAATGAAGAGGAAGAAGCAGATGTCCATAATATGGGCTATATACAAAATGATCAAAAAAGAGTCATACTCTTTATTAATGAAAATGATATGAAAAGGGATAATAAACCCTGGGAATTACTTGAAAGATATCTAAATACTAATAGTGCTACTTTTGGAAGTTATAAATTCCAGCAATATTATGAAAATATTCTCCAAAATGGTGGATTGTGTGAAATCAATCATTATCATAGTGGTAGTAATGAGGAAATTTATAAATTTTCCAAAATTATTGTCAAAAAGATTATATCTATTGAAAATTGGGGAATATCTCCATTCAAAGAAAAAATATTCTATTTCAATAACAATCCCATTAAATATAATTATTGGGATTATGTAAATGCTTTTGAAAAAGTCTTTTTATATGAAAACTTGAATCATGGCCATACTTGGTTCATAAAAATTTGTGGAGAGGTTTATAACCAAACTATTCCCAATTGGTTCCTTAAATGGTGGAAATTTTATGGTCCTAAATCTGAAATTTTACCAGAGCCACTTAAAGGAATATATGAAGAATGGAAAACTTATTCTCCTAAAATTATGGAAATATCCCAATCTTAAAAAATAGAAAAAATTGATACATTCCACTTTTTTATTGAATTCTCCATTCCATGGATATGGAAATGGATTCCCCAAGTTGAGCGTGATGAGGATGATATTTCTACTATAATGCGACTTTCATATACAAAATTTTGGGAGAAAATGATAATGGAGCATCTAGAAACCAAAGAAATAAATTGCCTGGATACAATCAACAAAATGGAGCAAAAGATTTCTGAATACAAGAAACTCTATCAGAAGAAACAACAGATAATGCAGTCTCCAAGTATAGATATCACATCAATTTTTCAACAATTACAAAAGCAAGAAGGAACAACTTCTCGAGAGCAATTGATAGAGAAATATCTACAAGACATGAAGAAAAAATTAATGGCAGATTGGATAGAAGACACAAGAAGTGATACTTCCATGGCATCTTCCAAAGGCAATAATTTTGAAGATAGTAACTTTCAGGATGCACAAGACCCTAATGACGTGACCATAGAAGACAATTTTGATGATATCATGGAGAATCTCAAAGAAGATTTGCACAGAGGAAAATCCATGCAGAAAAAGTGACCAGATAATTACCAGGAATAGTAGAATACTATTTGGCACTGTTAATAAGGATACTGTTCCTAACAGTATTACTATTTCAATAGTAAATCACTGTGTAAATAGTATAAACTATGTTTAAGTTAGTTTTGGAATCCACCGCCCTAACCTTCTATAAAAGGGGCTTAGGGGTAGTCATTTTGTAAGCTTGGAAGAAAAAATTTCTCTCTCTCTACAAGTTCTCTCTCCCTCTCTAGATAAAAACCCTTCATCTTCTTGTACAAATTCAAGTTTGAAGAAATAAAAGATGCAATTTTCCTGTAAGTTTTTACTTTTATTTCAGTTTGTTATTCTAATTTCAATTTTAGTTAAGGATGAGCCTAATAGGCTAAATCCTTTTGTGTTAAATTATATCTAAATCTCGTGATTCTTCTTAAAAAAACATGGATTGATACGTTCTAAAAAGGGATTATGATATGGTATGGACGCTAATGGGTTAATTTAGTAAACTGGCTGAAATTGGATCATTAAGAATGAATTTCATACTGTTGCCGTGTTTGCTGTGATGTTTGGCGTTTTGGGCGTTTGTATGAAAATTCTTGATGGTTTAATTTCATTGACGGATTACTAAATTGTAAAAATAGTTTGTGAATTTGTGGTAACCCTTGCAAAAGTATCCTTGAGAGAAATTGGGGGTTCCTCGATTTACTACTCCCTGCATTAGGTCCAGTAAATCTTCCATAATCGCTATCTCTCTTTGGAATTAAGTTATTGTATAACATTATATATATATATATATATATGGAAGATTAAGTGGCACGTACAACCACTTTATGACTATATATATATACTGTATAACATTATATATAATATATATGACTATATATATATTGTATAACATTATATATATATATATTATATATAGATTTTCTCATGCATAAGGAATTAAATTGCATGGAATGTTTTAAAAGGTTACAACCCTAGGATTTAACTTGCCATAATATATTATTTGAATTTTCATAATATATTATTTAGGCACATGACTTTCCCCCCCCCCCTAGAAATATGTATAGAATATCAATTTATTTGACTATTTAATTTTAGGAATTTGAATTTGATTAAATTCCTAAAATATAAATAGAGAATTTTAAATTGACATCGAATATATTATTCCACATGTCACCATTTCATTGGCTACAAATTTAATTTGTCTACAAATGCCCCCTCGAGATTTATTCACGAACGGTGCTTGAAAGTGAGTCTTGGAGTGAATAATGTCGCGATCCATTACTTCACGTCTTTGTAATTGAGCTTTGTATTGGCGCCTTGCATTTGATCAAATGCACCATGGAATAAAGTTTAAAGAGTTAATCTTAAACTTTAAAATTTAATGGACCAATCAATTCTCGAAAAGCTTCTTCTTATTCTCTTTTGAAATTAGACAGGACCCACCCACTGGTTATGTTTTGCAAGGCAACATTACAGCAATAATTTTCTTCCTTTATCGAGAGAACTTCCTCCATAAAAGTGAACAATTTATGCTCTTGTCAAGAGTTCTTCCCTTGGCTTGAATTTGTAGACGTTTTCCATGCTCGCGTCAAAGGAGTACTTCGCTTTGGTAGATAGTTTATACTCGTATCAAAGGAGTTTTCATTTGAATTTGAAGATATTTTAAACTCATATCAGCAAGTTCTTCAATTTGTTTTTGAACTTGTAGATAGTTTATACTCTTATCAAGGAGTATTATACTTGTATTTCTTTGGGACTTATAGACATTTTATACTGCTATCAAGGAGTATCGTTGCTCTTGAGAATGTTTTTCCATTGAGTGATGAAGCATTGGAAAACTTGAAGATTTAGATAGCACATATAGAGGCCATGAAAAAGAAAAATTTAGGCAATTCAATCCATTTGCTTGAGTTTTACCTCCTTTCTTTTTCTTTTGTTGTCCCCATGTAGTAAGTACCTTGTTTTTTGCAATTACACAATAGAATCTTTTTATTTTTATCTTGTAATGCTTTAAGGCACTTTTTTTTTGTTTTAACATTCCACATGAACAACAACTTTTTTTAAAACTTATGGCTGGACTTAGAAAATATATCCAAGTTGCCTATGTACCCTAATAAAAGGGATCAAGTCATTATGTAGTTCAAGTACAAAACAACATAATTTGTTTTGAGGGCGGGGCGGGGCGGGGCGGGGGGGTGCTGTACACAGTTTATACTCATGCGGGCCAAGAGTATCCATTGCTTAACCACCTTGGACTAGATGGAGTATTTAATATTTAACCACATGAAATACCGATAGTGGGATAAATTAACAGTTTAACCACATGTATTTAACTTTGGTGGGGTATTTAACAGTTTAACCACATATATTACCATTGGTGGGTATCGTTCACAGTTTATACTCATGCAGATTAGGAGTAACATGTAGTCTTGGCTCATACGTCAAGGAGCATTCTTTTTTTTTTTTGGGAGTTTAAGGTACAAACTCACGGATAGTAATGCTTCAAGAATTTCCCATTTATGGGGCTAACTCTCAAGCCATCTTCGGCGACCAACTTGTACACGCCATTGGTATACACTTCTTTAACGACATAAGGACCATCCCATTTTGATGTGAACTTGTTTCCAGTCCGATGCGTCATAATAATGGGCCTCCTTACAGCAAGGACTAAGTCACCAACTTCAAAGGAGCGTGATCACACTTTCTTGTTGAATGCTCTAGAAAGGCGAGCTTGGTAACACTCAAGTCGTTGTTGCCCATCTAGTCTCTTCTCATCAAGGGCTTCCAACTCTTCAAGACGTAAACGAGCATTTTCATCTTCAGTAAGTCCTTCTTGTATGGCTATCCTCAACGAAGGATTCTGCCGCTCAAGAGGAACTACGACTTGTACTCCATACACTAGTGAATAAGGAGTTGCTTGAGTCGGAGTTTTATAGGTGGTTCTGTATGCCCACAAAGCTTCTCCAATCCTTTCATGCCAATCACGCTTTGATTTTGCAACCACTTTTTTTTTAGTAAATTGCCCAGAGTTTTATTGAATGCTTCAGCAAGGCCATTAGCTGGGGCGTTGTACATTGAAGATTTTCTCTGCTTGAAATTGAACTTTTGGCACAACTTGTCTATCAGAGCATTGGAAAACGGCTTTCCATTATCGGTGACTATATAGCGAGGGACTCCGTATCGATATATGATGTTGATTCGGATGAAATCAGCAAAATTTTCCTTTTTAACCTCTTTAAGGGGTATCACTTCAGCCCACTTGGAGAAGTAGTCAATTGCAGCCAGAATGTACAAGTGCCTAGCAGATGACTTTGTCATAGGTCTGACGACATCTAATCCCCATGCATCAAAAGGCCATGAAGCAACAGTAGAGTATAGTGGCTCAGGTGGTTGGTGGATGAGATTTGCGTGAAATTGACAAGCTTGACACCTTTGAGAGAAATCCATGCCTTAACCATTGTGGGCCAATAGTAGCCCATCCTTTTCATACGAAAGTGAAACTTCGGGCCAAATTGGTGTGCTCCACAAACTCCGGAATGAGCTTCCTCCATGGCTTAGATGGCTTCATCATCGCTTAAGCAACGCAAGAAAACCCCATCAAATAAGCGCCTATAAAGGGTGTCTTCGTAATAGATGAAAAGGGTTGCTCGACGTCTAACGTCGATTCACTGGCGTGGATCATCAGGTATTTTCTCGTATTTCAAGTAATCCACCAACCAATCTTCCTTTCTACTTCAAATACTTCGACAATGTGATTTTCTTCTTAATCACCATCCTCATCTTCAAAGATTGGTGGGATGACCTAGCTTTTACATATTGGAACTTGTATTCTTTTACAGGCATGGAGAGTATAGAAGCGAGTTTGGCTAATGCATCGCTTGCTTATTATCCTTTCTTGGTACGTGTTCAATTGTCACAAGCCATCCAACAAGTCATCTCGCATAATTGAAGTACAAAAGTAGGTCAGGCTTTTTTTACTTCATATGATCCCTCTAATTGATTTATCACCAATTTGGAGTCTCCAAATACTCTGAGGTGCAATTGTTTTATGTCGACAACCATTTCTAACCCAAGGATTAGAGTTTGGTATTCAGCAACATTATTTGGTGTGAAAAAATATGGCAGTACTTCTCCATCTGAGGTGATAAACACAACCCCAGCACTGGCTCCTTCACTATGAGAAGCTCCATCAAAGTACATTTTCCAAGGAGGTGTTACTTCAACTAAAAGAACATCTTCATCAGGTAGATCATTAGACAACTCCCATTCAGCAGAGATGGGGTGATCAACTAAGAAGTTAGCTAAGATTTGCCCTTTTACAACCTTTTGAGGGATGTACACGATCTCGAATTATTGCAGTTGGAGGTACCACCTTGCGATTCTGTCAGAAAGGACGGGTCTTGACATTACATACTTAAGTGGATTTGCCTTAGAAACAAGGCGAACAGTGTGTGCTTGAAAATAATGCTTCAGGTTTTGGATTGCAAAGATAAAATCCAAGCATATCTTTTCAATTAGTGAGTAATCCAACTCATTTGGCGTCATCATTCTGCTCAAATAGTATTAGGCACATTCCTTTCAACTATCATTCTCTTGTGCAAGTAGAGCCCCAACAGAACGCTCCCGAGCAAAAATGTAGAGACTTAATGGGCGCCCAGGCACAGGTTCCACCAACACAGGTGACTTCATCAGATACGCCTTTATGCTTGCGAAAGCATTGCTACAAGCTTCATCCTGTTCGAACGAAACACCTTTCTTCATGATGCGGTTGAATGGTTGACATCGACCAGCCAAATTTGAAATGAATCTTTGAAGATACGCCAATTTTCCTTGCAGACTTTTGAGTTCATGGATGTTTCGGGGTTCAGGTATCTTCATGATTGTGTCAATCTTTGCTTGCTCAATTTTTATGTCTCGGTGATGGACAATGAACCTGAGAAATTTTCTAGACTTCACGCCAAATGCACATTTCAGAGGATTCATTTTGAATTGATATCTTCTCAAGCGTTCAAAGACTTTTCTTAGATCATCAAGATGGTCTTCTCTTCTTTTGGGCACAACTAGGTCATCGACATAGCACTCAACATTTTTATGAAGCATATTGATAAGAAGTGTTTTTACGTGTTTTTAAGCCCGTAATTCTTATGATTTAGATTCACTTATTGCCTAAATCATGTCACATTTGCATTTAATAGGTGTGTTAAGTGAATATAGGTAATAAATGAGAATACATGAAGAAAAGGGAAGAAAAACGATGTACAAAACAAGTTCAAGCATGTTTTTCAACACCTAGGCGGTTTATGCATCTCCTATCACATTCGAGCGATATTTCCATACATTTCGAGATCGAATTAGACAAAGTTTCCTTCTACAAAGTTTTAGATGTATGTCTTAGCTTCAAATGGGAACTTGAAACATCAAAATCGGAGGCCTATAGAGAGAATTGTGAAGAAAATACGATTGCTGCGCCAAACAGAGAAGTACATGTGCCAGGATACGCCCTCCTAGTCATGCCTAGGCATGGATAGTACGAATGTTACTCCTTTTCAGCCTAAATTCCAGCATTATATGATGGGTAGGAATCACTTTTGGCCATAATTCAGCACATGTGTTGAGGGGTTGTCATAAGTGTGTTTCTTGGTAGATTTACTTTATGGGCGCCAAATCAGAAACAACCTCTATGTTGAAACGTAATTTAGGTATACTTAGAAACCAAATTGGACAAAGTGTGCTTCTGGAAAGTTGTAGATCTATGTCATATCTGCACATGGGGACTTGAATCATCCTATTCGGAGATCTGTGGAGAAGGTTATGAGAAAAATACTAAGACTGCGCTGGAAAGCAAGAAAATGGCAGCATGCATGTGTTTTGTTGAAGTTTTCACATGGTTATGCTTGGTGGAATGCTTAAGGGCCGAAAGTTCACCATTTTTTAGCTGGTTGGAATCTTAAAAGCCAAACTTTAAGCATCACCTTAGGTGGAATTCTCATTGGGGAACTTTAATGGGAATTCTTAATGCATACTTTAGTGGAATTTTGGCTATAAAAGGAGGGGGAACCCATACTCTTCATCATTCACTATCAATTTCAGATTCTTGGAGGAGAGGGGGAGGAAGTGACCGATCCATTAGAGAGAAAGGAAAGGGAGAAGGATTCTTGGATTCATTATCATCATTGGAGAAAGAATATTCACTTGGAGTTCTATCATCATTCAATTAGAGGGAGTTTTTATAGCCTTTTCATTTTCATTCATGTCTATGAATATGTGTATTTACTCATTATTGTTTTTCATATTATCTATTTTGAACAAATTTCATAAGACTAAGGCCTTGTAAGGTCAAATTGTGATATATGCTTATAATAGATGATTGTTGAGGTTATTCTTATATTGTTATGTGATGTGAATTTGTGTTTTTACTTATCTTGCATATACTTGATCACTATATGTTATTCTTATATTGTGATGTGATGTGAATTATCTATTAGTTGTACCCGCTAAGTGCAATCGTTTACTCCTCGAAAGTGAGTTAGTTAGTTGTTTTGTTTTCTCCCATTGAATGATGTTGATTTTGCCTTATAGCTCTTATTGCTCGAGGTCGAGCAATTGATAAGTTTGGGGGTGTTGATAAGAAGTGTTTTTACGTGTTTTTAAGCCCCTAATTGTTATGATTTGGATTCACTTATTGCCTAAATCATGTCACATTTGCATTTAATAGGTGTGGTAAGTGAATACAGGTAATAAATGAGAATACATGAAGAAAAGGGAAGAAAAACGATGTTCAAAACAAGTTCAAGCATGTTTTTCAACACCTAGGCCGTTTATGCATCTCCTACCACATTCGAGCGATATTTCCATACATTTAGAGACCGAATTAGACAAAGTTTCCTTCTACAAAGTTTTAGATGTATGTCTTAGCTTCAAATGGGAACTTGAAACATCAAAATCGGAGGTCTATAGAGATAATTGTGAAGAAAATACGATTGCTGCGCCGAACAGAGAAGTACATGTGCTAGGATACGCCCCAGCGCCCTCCTAGTCATGCCTAGGCATGGATAGTACGAATGTTACTCCTTTTCAGCCTAAATTCCAGCATTATATGATGGGTTGGAATCGCGTTTGGCCATAATTCTGCACATGTGTTGAGGGGTTGTCATAAGTGTGTTTCTTGGTAGATTTACTTTATATGGGCACCAAATCAGAAACAACCTCCATGTTGAAACGTAATTTCGGTATACTTAGAAACCGAATTGGACAACGTGTCCTTCTGGAAGTTGTAGATCTATGTGTTATCTGCATATGGGGACTTGAATCATCCAATTTGGAGATCTTTGGAAAAGGTTATGAGGAAAATACTAAGACTGCGCTGGAAAGCAAGAAAATGGCAGCATGCATGTGTTTTGTTGAAGTTTTCACATGGTTATGCTTGGTGGAATGCTTAAGGCCAAACGTTCAACATTTTTTAGCTGGTTGGAATCTTAAAAGCCAAACTTTAAGCATCACCTTAGGTGGAATTCTCATTGGGGAACTTTAATGGGAATTCTTAATGCATACTTTAGTGGAATTTTGGCTATAAAAGGAGGGAGAACCCATACTCTTCAGGATTCACTATCAATTTCAGATTCTTGGAGGAGAGGGGGAGGAAGTGACCGATCCATTAGAGAGAAAGGAAAGGGAAAAGAATTCTTGGATTCATTATCATCATTGGAGAAAGAATATTCACTTGGAGTTCTATCATCATTCAATTAGAGGGAGTTTTTATAGACTTTTCATTTTCATTCATGTCTATGAATATGTGTATTTACTCATTATTATTTTTCATATTATCTATTATGAACTAATTTCATAAGACTAAGGCCATGTAAGGTCAAATTATGATATATGCTTATAATAGATGATTGTTGAGGTTGTTCTTATATTGTTATGTGATGTGAATTTGTGTTTTTACTTATCTTGCATATATTTGATCACTATATGTTAGAATCTTATGCCTAGGTGGACGAGAAGAATAACATATAGTGATCAAGTATATGCAAGATAAGTAAAAACACAAATTTACATCACATAACAATATAGGAATAACCTCAACAATCATCTATTATAAGCATATATTACAATTTGACCTTACATGGCCTTAGTCTTATGAAATTAGTTCATAATAGATAATATGAAAAACAATAATGAGTAAATACACATATTCATAGACATGAATGAAAATGAAAAGGCTATAAAAACTCCCTCTAATTAAATGATGATAGAACTCTAAGTGAATATTCTTTCTCCAATGATGATAATGAATCCAAGAATCCTTCTCCCTTTCCTTTCTCTCTAATGGATCGGTCACTTCCTCCCCCTCTCCTCCAAGAATCTGAAATTGATAGTGAATCCTGAAGAGTATGGGTTCCCCCTCCTTTTATAGCCAAAATTCCACTAAAGTATGCATTAAGAATTCCCATTAAAGTTCCCCAATGAGAATTCCACCTAAGGTGATGCTTAAAGTTTGCCTTTTAAGATTCCAACCAGCTAAAAAATGCTGAACTTTCGGCCTTAAGCATTCCACCAAGCATAACCATGTGAAAATTTCAACAAAACACATGCATGCTGCCATTTTCTTGCTTTCCGGCGCAGTTTTAGTATTTTCCTCATAACCCTTTCCACAGATCTCCGAATTGGATGATTCAAGTCCCCATATGCAGATAACACATAGATCTACAACTTTCCAGAAGGACATGTTGTCCAATTCGGTTTCTAAGTATACCGAAATTACGTTTCAACATGGAGGTTGTTTCTGATTTGGAGTCCATATAAAGTAAATCTACCAAGTAACACACTTATGACAACCCCTCAACACATGTGCTGAATTATGGCTAAAAGTGATTCTTACCCATCATATAATGCTGGAATTTAGGCTGAAAAGGAGTAACATTCGTACTATCCATGCCTAGGCATGACTAGGAGGGCGCTGGGGCGTATCCTGGCACATGTACTTCTCTGTTCGGCGCAGAAATCGTATTTTCTTCACAATTCTCTCTATAGACCTCGGATTTTGATGTTCCAAGTTCCCATTTAAAGATAAGATATACATCTAAAACTTTGTAGAAGGAAACTTTGTCTAATTCGGTCTCTAAATGTATGGAAATATCACCCGAATGTGATAGGAGATGCATAAACCGCCTAGGTGTTGAAAAACATGCGTGAACTTGTTTTGTACATCGTTTTTCTTCCCTTTTCTTCATGTATTCTCATTTATTACCTGTATTCACTTACCACACCTATTAAATGCAAATGTGACATGATTTAGGCAATAAGTGAATCCAAATCATAAGAATTACGGGCTTAAAAACACGTAAAAACACCTCTTATCAACACCCCCAAACTTATCAATTGCTCGACCTCGAGCAATAAGAGCTATAAGGTAAGACCAACATCATTCAATGGGAGAAAACAAAACAACTAACTAACTTACTTTCGTGGAGTAAACAATTGCACTTAGTGGGTGCAACAAGCCTTTAAACCTTTGAGTTACCTCAAAGGACGAGTTATAGTCTCGTGAGGGTTTGCATACGATATACCCACAAAATCTAACAAATTTTCAATCCCAACCAAATCAACATATCTCAATATGATCAACAAGAATGAATGGCATAAAATCAACCTTTTAAAGTTCACAAATATATATATACATATCAACTACTTTTGCTCATGTGACACCAATACTTGAAACGACTACCTAGGGTGTAGTGAAAAATAAATCTAGGGTATTATAGTTGAGAGGCATCCTTACTAAATTTTGGACATTAATCCCATATCTATCAACATTTGATCAAACACAAGGCACAAGAATTATAGAAAATCTCATAGCCATTTAAATTTCATTATCTCAAATATTCAACATTCAATTCATATGAAATTTCCATTAAACTTCATTAAGGCTAGATCATGTGCAATGTTTTATTCCATTAGGCTTTCTATGACACCCATGTAACAAGCTTTAGATCAATGACTCCCAAACTAGATAGTTTTGGGGCATTAAGTGTAGAGACACTCCTAAGGATTTAATCACTCGAGTTTCAAAGGCCACGAAATAAAATTAGATCTTTTAAACAATTCACTTCTTTTGGCTTGAGCATGGCTCAAATTAGCATAATAGTACAGTATATAGGCATGAAACTTTTCACCTCCGGTACGTATTAGCCTGACCACTTTTGGTCATACCAAAATTCAACCTTTTCAATTCATTGTTTAGCATATAAAATTACTACTCAACTTATAACCTTATAAGAAATCTAAGTTAATATTTCCGGTAAAAATTCCTTAAGTGTCTCAAGATGGTTATCCTCTCAACTCCTCTACCTTTGATTTAAGTGTATTATGAATCATCTAAAGAATCAATTCTAATGTAGGGTCTCCACGAGCAATTTCAAAGATATATATATTCCATTAAATTTAAATTATTTCAAGAATTCATGCCATTTTTCAAGTTAATCAATTTCAATGCATCAAATGGAAAGAATATATATATATAATTTTTTATATATATACTTGATTTTCTCAACAAAGAAGCATTTAAACAGGATATCATACAAACTTTCCCCCAAACTCAAGTTAAAAATTAGGATTGCATTTTCAATATTCAAAATAAATACTCTTCTACCCCCAAACTTAAATCCAACATTGTCCCCAATGTTGTTACAACAAGCATACACAAAGGTAAAAGAACACTTACAACCAAGGATATTGAAGAACATCCTTAAGCTTCCAATGCATCCTTACAAAGTTTCTTCTCTTATCGAGTAAAATAAGAATCTCTAAACGTGGGGTCCAAATGTGTATCATATCTAACAATTCAACTTTTTAAACCATCAAGCATAAGAACATATCATCAAAGATCCTTTGCATGGCTCTTAGGTATGTAGCACCAGCGTTATTCAACCCAAATGGCATCACTTTGTAGCAATATATGCCTTTTGGAGTATGAAATGCCGTTAACTCTTCATCTTTCGGTGCCATGCGTATTTGATTATATCCAGAGGATCCATCCATGAAAGTCAAAGCTTCGTGTCCAGCGGTGGCATCAATCATGAGTTCAGCGATAGGTAGTGGAAAATCATCTTTAGGACATGCACCATTAAGGTCTCTAAAGCCAACACAAACTCGAATTTGGCAATTCTTCTTTCTAACAGGAATGATGCTAGAGATCAACGTGGGATACTTAACTTGTCGTATGAATCCAACTTCGATGAGTTTATTTACTTCATTTTTTATCAAAGGTACCAACTCAAGACAAAATCGACATTGAGCTTGCTTGGCAGGATGAGCACCTTTCTTCACAGATAAATGGTGGACAGCTACCTTTGGATCTAGGCCAGGCATTTCCTTATATGACCATGCAAACACATCTTTAAATTCATGCAGTAATGATGTATACGCCCTCTCTTCATCATTGGATAACAAAGCACTAATGTAAATTGGTTGAGGGTGATCAGCATCACCTAAGTTGAGCTCCTTTAGTTCATCAATAGTTTCTTTAACACCTTCTTCCAGTTCAGGTGGAGCGATATCAGCATCTTCCTCTTCAGTGGACCTTTCATTTAACGTGATGTGGTGTGATGAGGCCACACTTTCTTTGTCATCTTCATCATTGCTTTGGACCTTTGTGAAGATAATGGTTTTCCATTTAGCCTTCAGAACTTTATCGCATGAAATGGTCAGATCAGTACGCCTCATACGAGAAGGTATTAGACTTCGAAGTCTTTTAGTAGTTTGTGATTGACTTATTTTCTTCAAATGCCTCGACCTTTTGGAGATGATTAATCTTTGATTGTTGGTTATTTGGCGACCCATCTTTGTTGGAGGAGCAAGTCTTTCGAAGACAGGTATGCGACCAAGCCTCTCAAAGATGGATACGTGTCGTTCTTTTCTACCACGTAGGCAGTGTGTCGATGGAAATACATCTTCAGTTATATGGTTGCTACTCGCTCTTTTGATAGCGATGCAGATTGGATTTTGTGGGATAAACCCAAGGCCGGTTCGTTGACCTTGAACAACGTGCCCATTTTTAATAAGCATCTTTAGGTTGCATTGAGTTCATGCATTCCTTCATCAGAGGCCTCCAAAGGGAGTTTTCCCAAAACCATCCCTTCTTGAGGATTGTAACCAGCTTTAACGAAAAGTTTGTAAGCTTTTGGATCGAAGCATTTGGTAGTCTTAACTTCTAGAGATTTGTCGTGTTCTTCTTTTTCTTCTTGTGTTGAATGGACAAATCCTTCTAGTGGTGGGCGAGATGGCCTCTTTACATCAAGGTTTGTCAAAGGTAGTATCAACTCATTCAATAACTCAGATTTTCTAGAAGAAGATTCGCATTCATTGGCATATGGAGAAATATCTTTTGTTGAATCCGTCGTGTGTTGCCCACCATGTTGTCTTGACTTTTCTCCAAATACATTCTCCTCGACATTCATGATCATTTGTTCTTCAATGTAGTATTTAGCGTCGGCAAAATGTGACTCTGCTTCAGTGAAAGGCTTATCGTCCGTGAACACCTTTTAAACTAAACCTTCTCAACAGTACTTGAAGCATTGATGCCAAGTTGAGGGAATCACACCATTTTCGTGTAGCCATGGTTGTCCAAGAAGCATATTATAAGATGTTCTAGCATCTATAACATGAAATAATGAAGTTGACATCATATCATCCATCAAAATGTTAAGACTTATGATGCCAACGGCCCTCTGCCCCCCTTGGTTAAAACCTTGAATCATCAAACTACTCTGGCAAGTTCATCAGTGGAAATTTTCAATTCTTTCAAAGTATGTAGGGGTAGAATATTGACTGCAGAGCCTTCATCAATTAATATTCTATTTACTTTTTGCTCATGAGTATAGCCATTCACAAATAACGACCTATTGTGGGGCTTGGAGCCAAGTAACAAATCTTCATCAGTGAAGGCCATTGCTGATAAGCATTGTTCCATAACAGCAGAGGATTCCATTCCAGATAAACTATCTTCATTTGAAGGAACTCCGTGCTCATGTGTCACATTACACGAGAGACCTCTAACCTGATTGGGCTTTACTCCGCTGCCTAATTTGGACTTTTCCTCCGCTATGTCACTAAATGCTCCAAATGTAATCGTCACGAGGTTGGCAGTTGCATTATCTTCCTCAAGTGAGATTTTTCCTTGGCTAGCTAATTACATGATTTTGTCTTTGAAAATAACACAATTATGAATTGGATGTCTGACTAAGCGATGGTATTTGCAATACCTTGGATCATTAACTCACCCAGCTTCTTTAGCTCTTCTCATTTCTGGCAACTCAATGAGGTTTGCTTTGACCAAATCATCGAATATCCCAGAGACATCCGAGTAGAGGAATGGATATTCTTTTGCTTGCATCTCTTTAAGGCTCATTCTTCTTTGCACTTTTTCTTGTGACACATCCTTTTTATTCCCATTCTTGTCATTTGTTTTCCTTCTTAATTTGATGAGTGTTGTAGTCATCGCCGTAGATTCTTTGCTCGGGGTCTTGGAAAATGATTTGCCCCCTTTCTTGAATTCTTGCTTTTCAGCCACTTGTCTAGGCTCTTGGATGGCTGGTCCCCCAATTCCACTTGTAGTCATGCTCAGCTCCATATCATGGGCTCGAGTAGCTAGCTCTTCAAATGTTTTGGGTTGAATTCCTTGAAGGATATAACGGAGACCCCAGTGCATTCTTTGAATGCACATTTCTATGGCCGACGTTTTTGACAATCGATCCTTGCAATTAAGACTCAAGCTCCTCCAACGATTGATATAATCAATAACGGGCTCTTCTTTCCATTGATGAGAATTTGTGAGCTTATCATACTGACAGTTCATCGTGTGTTGTAGAAGCGGTTGAGGAACTTATGCTCCAATTGTTCCCAACTATCTATCAAGCCAGCTTCCAGATCCGTGTACCAGTCGAAGGCATTTTCTTTTAGTGACCATACGAATTGCTTAACAAGATGATCTCCATATGTGCCGTCATTATTGCATATCTCAATGAAGTGCGCCACATGTTGTTTTGGGTTGCCTTTCCCTTCGAATTGTTGGAATTTTGGAGGTTGGTAACCCATTGGCATCTTTAGATTGTCGATTCTTTGAGTGTATGGCTTGGCATAGATTAGAGATGACTTGGCGCGCCCATCAAATTTGTCCTTGATGGTTCCCAATTGAACTCCTTCAATTGATCAATAGGAATCAACCCCTCAGACGAGATTTGAAACTCCTTAGTCGAAGACTTTTCTTTTCCACTTGCTTGTTGCTTTGTGGACGTCTCAGCTTCTTCATGAACTTCAGGTTGTTTTCCCGCTATGTGGCTAGCATCAGTACTATTTACCTTATTCATCAACTTTGAGATTTGAGAATCTTGCTCTTGGACGTGCTTGTCTAGTCCCTCGATGGTTTTTGTCAAATTGGCAAGTTGTTCCTCCATAGTCATTGCATTTGTCACCATCACTGGCGCTATGTTCGATGTGAATGAATAGCTTGATGTAGACCGCGGGGATGAGGGTAGAGATTCGCCACCTTTATGCATATCGACAAGATGAAGTTAATTCTTCTCCACGGTTTGAAGGAAATGACTCGTGTTTGGAGATATTTGAAGTTTCTTGCTCATGCTTCTTGTGACAACGCCTATGCTTTCAACCGTCGCACTTGAAGAGATTGAAGTAGAAATTTGGAATACCGAGTTTCTTTGAGCAGCCATTTGATATTCCGGATTTCTAGTGAATGAAGAGATGAGAGGTAGAGAGGTCCCACTGGGCGTGGCAAAATTTGTGAACAACAAATTTTAAATGTCTACAATTTAATCAAACAAGAAAAATAGTTACACAAATAAAATTTATCAAATTGAAATAAAAAGAAAGTGGTTACAATCTCTAATATAAATCCTCTGATTCTTCACTTCGAAAACTTGATATTTTAAGGAATTCGAACACTTTGATCTTCCTCCGAATTTGATTTGATTTTTGAATAACGTTAATTTGAGAGATTTGCGCCTTAATCTGGAATTAAACATTATTATTTGAATATTTTGTTGGTGGATTCGACTACAATCTCCTCCAAATTTGACTTGAATTTTAATAACGTTAACTCGTGGGTTTAGCAGCTTTTAAATGCTATTAATTGATGAGTTTTCGCCAAGAACACCTTGAGTGTCGCCTTGAACTTCTCAATGGTCGCCAAGAACACCTTGAATATCGCCTTGATTTCCACCAAACTGTCTTGATTGTCACCTTGATTGACACCTAATCGCCTTGATTGCCACCAAATTATCTTGATTGCCGCATTGATTCACCCCAAATAGTCTTGATTGCCACCAAACCGCCTTGATTGACACCAAATCATCTTGATTACCACCAAACCGCCTTGATTGCCGCCTTCGTTGACACCCAATCGCCTTGATTGCCGCTTCAATTCTTCTTGAATTTGAGTAGAGAGAACTTACAATACATTTTTTGATATCTCTCTCTTGCTCAAATTTTTTTGGTGTGTTGAATGAATGAATTAGAACCCCTATTTATAGTTGTAGGATGAGAACAATGCCATAATCATTTGATGAGTTTGCATGATTTGATTGGTTCTCAATAACTTGGAGGGTAATTTATTTCCTTCTCTTGAAAATTTGATTTGATTTGCCATAAAACATAACTTGATTGGCAATATAATTCAAAAAGAACTATTAATATAATATTTAATGTATATATAAAATGAGAAAAGTAAAAGTGCCGTGTACAACCACTTTCCATCCTTTATACATATATGATAATATTATATATGATTTATATATATAGTATGAATATAACAACATATATATATATAGAAGATTAAGTGGCATGTACAGTCACTTTATGACTCTCTCTCTCTCTCTCTATATATATATATATATGGTGGTCCCAAGTGGCATACGAAAGAGTCTGGAAGAGGGGGGAGGGTTGATTAGACCCTGAAGTCTTTTTCGACTTCAAAAATTCATATCACTTTTAAAGATTTGAACGCTTAGAAAGCTGAGCGCTTGGGTCAGGCGCTTCAATAAAGATAACTTAGACTTAGTGATTTTAGCAATTTACGAAAGTAGGGTAACGCTTAGATCACTCAATCAGGGTTAACACAGCGGAAATGATTTTAAAGCTTTAGCGTTCGTTTTGGGTAAATAGTCGCTTAGCAGATTAGCTTGTCTTTTTCAAAGAATGTAGTATAATGTAAAACAAGACAATAATTAAAGTAAATAACACAAGAAATTATAAGGTTCACTGGGTGATGTAATCTCAGCTACATCCTTCTTCTCCTTTTTCACTTGGAGGAATTTTACTAAAATGATTTTCAAAGAATCATACAGAATCTTCTACAAGATAGTAAACAGGTGAAGATGATCTCGGGCTCCTTGATCACACAGATTTCAGCACCAATGAAGATCGTCTTCTACAAGCTTCTCTCACTCAGAAATACTGCCTGTAAGGGAGTTTCAGCAGCTTTCTCACTCAGATGAAAGGTTGAAGGTTTAGTCACAAGGGTTTGTTTGTTTTTGGGAAGATCAAACAATTTGGAATATCTCAGTAGGAGTTTAGGTTTCTTCTTTAGAAGAGATTTGGGATATTTGTGACTGTCTGGAATGGATATAAGAAGCTTGAAAGATTCTGGCTATGGAGTTTCTAAGCTTTTTCTTTGAACGAGAATTTCAGCAGAGTTTCTTGTGCATGTACGTATATCTCTATTATGTCTCCCGTCTCTTTTTGGGTTTGCTAAAGGTAGGGTATTTATAGACAATTCTTGGGATCTGTTCATTGGACATATGTGGGAGTGTGCCTTTCACGCAGTGCGTGAATCTACCTTTTCTCTGACATTCCTGAAAATTCGCTGGCACCGATTGGATGGGAGCAGCTATAAACTCTGAAGTTCTGACAGTCTAGTAAAAAGATGGCTTGTCCACAAGTCACAGTATCTTATCACATTTAATGCTCTTATCAAGCATTTAATGCATTTGAATTTATTTCCCGTTGGAAATAAATGTCCGTTGAATAATTGCATTTAAGTCTTTCATGACTTGAGGATTTATTTCAGGTGAATCTGACATCGGTCGCTTAAGTGCTTTGAGTGCTTGATCCATAAATCCTAAAAAAATGTCCTTTAGTGTTTGACGGATGCTAAGAAACAAATCTTCATCTCTGGTTGACTTCAGACGCTGATCTTCAACTTCTTCTCTAATAGACTCACCTAGAATTCTATTAGGGATTCAGTATCTAATACTTAGTCTAAAATCTACAAAGATAAAAATTACAAGCCTAAATAACAATTACAAACTTTCAAACGCTTAAACAATAATCTATGAAAACATAAACTTACATTTTATTTGGGGTCTAACATTGAATGCTATCTTGTCATCACCAAAACCTCTAACATGAAATTTCCTAACAATTTCCCCCTTTTTGATGATGTCAAGACTTTTAACTCTTATAACTCTTTTATAATTTAAGAATTACTTAAAACAAAAGCCCAAATGAAAAAGTTAAAAAGTTAAAAAGTTAAGTAATTTAAGAATTACTTAAAAAGTTAGTAAAGTTAGCTATAGTTAGATTAGCTTCAACAAGTTGTTTCAGCGATAAATCATTCATATATTGAAAAAATAAGCATATATGATTTATACTGAAAGTAATATAAATGAAAGCGACAACAGAAATATTAAAAAAAAATCATTCACTTTTTCCGTCACTTTGCTCTTTCTTCGCCTTGGAGAACTTCTAGCGCTAGGTCCATCAGGAGATGATCATTGTCGATCATTGTCGTATGTTGAACTTCATCGTAATCATGCCTATGAAGTCTAGCGCTTTCATTTACTTCTAACAACCTTTCCGCCCATTCTCTTGGAGAAATTCCAAGTTCACGAATTAAATCGTGATAGATATCTTTTCTTGCATCTTTTGACGGTTTCCAATTGATAGGTCGTCTTAGCGGTCCGGCATAAGGTTGAAATCCCATACTTTCCAAGAAATCGACGTCCAATTCCGGAAGCGGATATCTTCCTAGATAATACCTTGGCTTTCTCTTTTTAGTTAACATCTTCTTGATGCTCACTAGTTCTTCAAACATTGATCGCTAATTTTTATTATCTATCTTTGATATTGCTTTGGATGCTTGATGTTTTTCTGTATTTTCCCCCTTCTTGGCATCATCAAGAGACGTTTTCAACTCAGTGACTTCTCTTCGCAAGAGTCGAACTTCATCAACTAAGAGAGCAACTTGTTGAGCAACGCTCTGAGCAGCGGCATCGATCGAAATATGTCTTTCAGCATCAGCCGAAGCGCTCTGAGCTAAGTGACGGCTGAATTCGAATGAGAGTTCAGCGACAAGTGGTGATATGCTTTTCATGATTGTAACAGTGCTTTTATTTGCAGCGTTTGCAATATCACGATTTCTCGTATCAAACACTATTCAGATATGTCTATCAGCAGCCTCAAAAATCTTGGAGCAAGAACCCTCAATGTTGGTAAGCAAGTTCCGTACTGTCTGTCTGAAATCTCTAGCTTCTGAATCACTCTCAGAATCCGAATCGGAAGAAAGACGCTCAGGAGACGGAATGAGTCCGTAAGAGCTAAAAACTGCAGCCTTGCCTTTGGATTTATCTCTGATAAATGGCTCTTCAGGCTCTTGAGCAATTTCAGCATGCACTTCTTCAATCGCTTGATCCATTGAAGGATCTTCGATCGCTGGGGGCTCGACTACAGGGGCGCTAAAAGAATCTGGCAAAGAAGCCTCAGAAATTGGAGCGACTTCCTCAGTAGGAGCAGTATCTGGTTGAACAATTTGGATCGGGGGAGAAGGTTCTTCAATAGCAATGACCCAGAGTGGGCCAAGTGCTTCCATCACATGCCTTGGACTAATCAGGCTTGATTGCGAAATAAAGAATATAGCGTCTTTGCGCTCTTCTGTACAAAGTGCAAGTTGCACACCTTCCGGCAATTCTATTCCTGAAGTATAACACTTGAAAAAGTCCAGAATAAGAGGCATCAGCGCTTGAGCTGCTGTTTGATCCACTGGCCTAATTAGCGAAATCATCTTGGCCACTTGAATGTTCTGTTGATTGAAGAGCACAGGGTGTAGATTGTATCCTCTGAAATTGCTTAACCCTGAGTAATGATTAAAAGAGATGTCCAGCGCTTGGCATGTTCTATCACTGCTCTCATTTCTTTGTGGAAGACAGCAAACTCAGCATGCTCACTTGAAACATCAACACGAATTTGACTTTGACCTGGAAGAAGCGGTTGTTTGCTGGACGAGGCTTCTTCGTTGAGGTCAGGAAAGACATGTTGAATAAACACTTGATGAGAATGCAAGATGTAGCGTCCGCCTTGGCTGAATAAAGCTAGTTGCTGGCGAATGTAGGTTTCTATTGGTTTCCTATAGCGTGGTAAGTCACTGATATTGCCTGCAATGTGCTGACGCTATTGAAGCAAAAAGGTCGCGAATCCTCGGCGTCTGTATTCAATTCCAAATTCGAACAAAAATGGATATCTTATGAGTTCATCAAGGGAGTAGAAATGAAGAACGAACTCTTCAACCCATCTGGCTGTATCCATCATCCATCTTTTTCCAAGCTTATCAGCTTCCTTTTGATCTTTTCTAGCGGCTAGGAATTTCTCGAAGCACTCGATCTCTTCGTCATAATCCTCTGCCCATAATCTGGCAAGATATTCTCGGGCTTCATCTTCTATCCACGAATTCACTGGATTGGGACGCTCAGCTACAAGTGGTCCTTTGCCTTCCCATAACTTGAGTGGAGTAGGAGAGAGAGCATTCTGAGGAGAGTTGACTACTGAAGGGAGAGCCGAATATCCTATTTTGTTTAGATCTTCCTCATCAGGATTTTTGTTCCAATCGCCCATGTGGGGATTCTTGAAGACAATCTTGCTGGCTCGAAGAGGATACAAAGACTCGTCTGAGCGAACAATGAAATTAAACCATGCTTGGTCAAAATTTGCTCTATTGGACACTAGTCGACGAATATACTCAAAGCGAGATTGGAGTCGCTCCAAGTTGTAGAGTCCTAAATTGGCAAGATGCTCAAAGAATTCAAACTTTTGGGTGTTGGAAAGATCAGTTCGATGGAGAGTTGTTTCAAGGGTCTCGGTGTCTCGTTCTCTAGCGGCATAATAAAATTCAAGATCAGGAGTATATCCGCTAGGAAAAAAATCGATGACACGAGGAGGAGGTCCTGTTGGAGTAGGAACAAAGGCAATCGCTTCTGTTGGGATGGGGGCCACTTCTATCGACCTCTCAGCATGTAAAGTTGCTTCACTAGCTGAAGATGTTTCAGCGTCCGGAAGGGCTTAAGATGCTTCTTTTGCAATATCCACAATAGTTGCCATATCCACATCTACTACAACTGGAATCTTTGAGAGTGGAGGAGCATCAGCGGTTGGTGCATCTTGAGCTGATACATGTAAGCGGTTGAGAAAAGCAAGAAAAATTTCTACTAAGTAGAAATTACAAGGAAAAGACTAAAACGCTTATCCTGAGGAATATCATCGAGTGACTTAGTCACTTGATCTCTTTCTATATTAGGGACAGGTTCCTCAGGCTCCGAAACTTCTTCTTTTGGTTCTAAATCGAGAAAAGAAGTTATTGGATCAACACGAATGGGAATACATAATTCTTCAAGAGTGTTGAGGACATATTCAAAACTCGTTTCACATTGCGCTGAAAGAGATTTTATCCTAGCGTTAGAGACTTAGAAATTAACGAGGAAAGGATAGACTAATTTGCTTAGCAAATACTTACCATGAGCACTAGAAAACCTCTCAGATTGAGTAGCGGCTTGAGGATCTGAGCTAATTTTGGGAACAGCGTCAGAGGGAGGAACGCTCGCTGACTCTCCAAGCGCTAGATTTGCTGAAACGCTTGTAGACGCAGATGGAGTAGAGAGAGGAGTACGCCTTCGGGCAAGCGGTACTTCTTCTACTACTGCTTCCTCTTCTTCAGGAACTAAGAAGATAAACGCTGGAGGAGGAGAGGGTGATTTTGGAGAAGGAGAAGGAGAAGGAGATTTTTGTTTCTTCTTGGGCTTCGGCGTCTACTTCTTCTTTGCGGGCTCCGGTTTCTGCTTTTTGGCTGACTTGGCTGGTTCAGCGACTTTGAGAGCAATCTTTCTTTTTGGTTGCTTAACCACCACTTCTTCTTCAGACGAGGACGATGATGAAGAGGAAGACGCTTGCTCTTCATCATCGCTGCGAACAACTCCTTCGGCTTGAAGTCGCTCACGCTCTTCTTTGGGAACCGCTGCACCACCATGTTTTCGGGGTTTGAGCATCCCGCTAATCATCTTCTTACCATAGAATTTTAATGCTGGGATCTTCTTTCCAGCGGAGTTTATAAAACCGCAAGCACTGAGAATTCTACTAACACAATCCCATAAGGCTTGGGATTAACCAACTTGGCCATCGCTGCTTTCAAGCGATTAAAAACATAGAGAGACCAATTAATCTTCAATTTGGTCAGAATGGCCACCATCATCTTGTACTGAATATTTATAACTTTATCGAATATTTCAGCGCGGGAAGTTTTTCCGGTAGCAGACTTGGATGATTTGGAAGATTTTGAAGCTTTGGGTGCCATTGCTGAAAGTTTGAAGCTTTTGAAGGAAAGAGAAAAGTTTTTGCCTTGAAAGAGATGAAGATTTTATAGTAGAGAGAGTTTTTGGAAGTGATAAAGTCTGACTGTAAAAACCTTGAAGAGTTTATATAGAGACAAAGAAAGTAACTTCTGAATGGCTTAAATTTTGCCACGTGTTGAACAATTAATTTTCAAATTTGAAAAGATTTAAATCTGAACCGTTTATTAGAAGGTACGGATGTTAAATAGTGCCAAAAAAATAGGTTAACTATTACAAAATAGAGAATTTTTGGGATCCGCAGTTACCCATTTAATTGAAAGACGTTTGAAAATTTTTGAAATTTTTAGCGTGAAATACACGCGCCTGATAGTATACTAACACGTACTCAGACTCATGCAGTCACTGAACCGCCTAGGTTTAGATAGGAATCATTAACCATCAGTTTGATTTGATAGCACGTGTGGGTAGTTATCAAATCTAATCTTTTGGACTTATCCACACGTTACTTTTAGCGATGAAAACCATGCATGATCTTTTGAAAGAGAATTACTTAGCGTTAAAGTGGGAATCTTTTCAACGCTGAAGTCTTTTTACATAAAACAAATTTAATCTGTTAAGGATAAGATCAATCGCTTGGATTTATAAAAGACAGTTTTACTTATTAGAGATTGATTTAGTCATGCATAAAAGAAGATAAGCGCTAGTGGTCAATGCATATTTTCAAAGTAATTTTTTTTTATCACAATCGCTTATGAATTGTTACAAGTACAATTTTAAAGTTCCCCTTAAAATTGATAACTTGTTTCAATTTTGAAAGTCGCTTTAGATGTATAATTAAAGTGGATTCCCCCTAAAGCGTATGCCTATTAAGATATGATGCTTTTATGATTTAAGCATTTAAATCAATCATACCTAATTCACTTATCAAAGTGAGAAAGCGTTGTTCGTTGAGCGCTTTGGTGAAGATATCTGCCAACTGTTTGTCAGTTCCAATGAAGTGCATGGAGATATCTTTCTTTTGAACATGGTCACGCAAGAAATGGTATCTAATGTCAATATGTTTGGTTCTAGAATGAAGGACAGGATTTTGGGTCATAGCTAAAGTGCTTTGATTATCACAATGGATTGGGGTAGGACCTAAGATTATTCCATAATCTCTAAGTTGTTGCCTCATCCAAAGGATTTATGCACAACAGCTTCCAGCGGCTACGTATTCTGCCTCAGCGGTATAACAAACTAGTCTATCACCTAGAAATTGACATGTTCCACTAGTACTTTTTCTATCTATTTTGCATCCTGCAAAATCTGCGTCTGAATAACCAATTAGTTCAAAAGGAGAGTCCCGTGGATACCATAAGCCCACATTTTGTGTGCCTTTTAGGTATTTAAGGATTCTCTTGGTAGCATTTAAGTGTGATTCTCTAGGATCAGCTTGAAAGCGTGCACACATGCATACCAAAAACATAATATCAGGTCTACTAGCGGTAAGATAAAGAAGTGATCCAATGATACCTCTATAGTTAGTGATATCAATTTTCTTCCCACTTTCATCTTTATCTAACTTAAGCATTTGGCTCATTGGAATTTTGGAAGATGATGCATTTTCCATACCAAATTTCTTAATCATATCTCTTGTATATTTAGCTTGGTTTATAAATATTCCATTAGGGAGTTGTTTAACTTGTAATCCTAAGAAGAAAGTTAATTCACCCATCATGCTCATTTCAAATTGTTCTTGCATCATTTTTGAAAATTTCTCACACAATCGCTTATTAGTAGAACCAAATATAATATCATCAACATAAATTTGGACTAAGAGAATATCTTCATTATGGGTAATTTTAAATAATGTTGTGTCAACGCTGCCTTTTGAAAAGCCTTTACCTATAAGGAAGATAGAGAGAGTGTCATACCATGCTCTTGGTGCTTGTTTAAAGCTATAGAGTGCCTTATCCAATTTGTAGACCATACTTTTGCCATGGTTGTTGATGAATCCTGGAGGTTGCTCCACATAGACTTCTTCTTGGAGTTTACCATTCAAGAATGCACTCTTCACGTCCATTTGGTACACTGTGAATTTGTTGAATGCGGCAAACGCCAGGAACATCCTAATTGCTTCAAGATGGGCTACTGGGGCATACGTCTAATCAAAATCAATACCCTCTTCTTGACAATAACCCTGAGCGACTAATCTAGCTTTGTTTCTTATAACAACGCCATCTTCGTCCATTTTGTTCCTAAAAACCCATCTAGTTCTAATAACTCCTTGGTGAATTGGCCTTGGTACTAGCGTCCAAACCTTACTTCTTTCAAATTGGTTAAGCTTCTCTTGCATCACTTCTACCCAACTTGAATCACTGAGCGCTTCATCCACTTTCTTTGGTTTCATTTGAGATAGAAAACTTGAGAACACGACCTCATTAATTGTAGCTGACCTAGTTCTAACAGGTGCTTCCATATCTCCAATTACTAGCTCTGGTGGATGGTCTCTAAGCCATTTACGGTCTGGTTGGAAAGGGTTGAGAGACTCTTGGTTATCAATCGCTTGATCCATATTTGTCTCTTGAGCAGTCTCTTCATCATTGACAGTTCCAATTTGCTCTTGATGATCATTCTTTTCATGATCATCAGCGATTCTGACTTTATCATTATTTGTAACCTCACGAGTAACTTTAGGAATGGTCACAAAGATATCATCATCCTCATCATCACTATTATCACCAAGATTAATTTGTGACGCTTGTTGGGCAAGATCTTTAATTCCTACATCATCAGGATTAACCTTACTCGGTTCTTGGTTAGCATCATCAAACACAACATGAATGAATTCTTCAACCTTCGATTTGATCATATTTAGGATGCAAAAACTCTTTCCAATCTTGGCATAACCTAGAAAGATTCCCTCATTCGCTTTAGAATCAAAAGTCTGGATACATTGTTATGAATGAAACATTTTGAACCAAATACATGAAAATAGGAAACGTTAGGCTTACGTCCCTTCCACAACTCATATGGAGTCTTCTCATGTTGCTTGTTGATCATACACCGGTTGAGTGTAGCAAGCGGTATTGATGGCTTCGGCCCAAAACCTTTGAGGCAGCTTAGACTCTGCAAGCATCGTCCTAGCGGCTTCTTTAAGCGTTCTGTTCCGTCGCTCAGCAACTCCATTCTCTTGAGGTGTTCTAGGAGCTGAATACTCATGAAGTATTCCAAGATCTATACAAAACTTCTCAAAAAATTGGTTAGTAAATTCAGTTCCTCTATCGCTTCTAATTCTCGTCACCTTTAGATCTTTTGAAGTTTGCAATTGACGGATTAGCGCTGTGAGCTTGACACTAGTTTCATCTTTGGTCGCTAGAAATTCTACCCATGCATAGCGAGAGAAATCATCAAGTATTACTAGCGAGCACTTTTTACCACTAACACTTAGGATTTGAATAGGACCAACCAAATCTAGATGCAATAGTTCAAGAACTCTAGAAGTAGATAGACATGGTTTCTTCTTAAAAGATGATTTAACTTGTTTACCCATTTTACATGCATCACATAAGCGATTCTTTTGATAGGAACCCTTAGGTAATCCCTCTACTAGATTTAGTGATATTAACTGAGAGATTGCCTTAAAGTTGAGGTGATTCGTTTTTCTATGCCATAACCAACCCAATTCATTTTGACTTTTAGCAACAAAGCATGTGGGGTTGTTATCAATTGTAGAATCCCAATCTACTAAATACACATTGTTTGTTCTTTTTCCTCTTAGTTTAGTAGACTTAGTCTTAGCGTCGTTGACATAGCAAAAGTCACTTGAAAATTTTACTTCAAAGCCTTTATCAAAAAATTGACTAATGCTTAACAAATTATGCTTAAGACCCTCAACATAATATACATCACTAATCATGATGTTCCCCCTATGCATGATACCTATACCTTTGATTTTACCTTTGGAGTTATCACCAATATAACTTGAGGACCATTAGTAGATCGATAGTTGACTAGAAGATCTTTTGATCCAGTCATGTGTCTTGACGATCCACTATCAATGTACCAAACTGAAGTATCGGTGTTGGCTCTAGGTACCTGCATTAAAGGATAGTTCTAATTCTTCTTAGGTACCCATATTTAGTGACTTTGGTTTGAATTAAAACTTTAGGAACCCATATTTGCTTAGTCTTCATTGTAGGAATACTGGCCTTCTTGGGTTTCACATTGTGTTGTGCGTGCTTTTTGGGTGTATAATAATATCCTCGATTATAGTAGTAATCATAATCATAATCATAACCATAATTATCATAGTAGCGATAATATGATCTAGACCTTTGTGGATATTGACGCTGGTGTTTCCTTTGCGCTGGCTTAGGATTCGCTTTTGGCGTTTGATGCTTAGCATTTGATTTACTTGTAGATGGTTTATCCTTAGCCTTTTGAGCGTTTGAATGAACCTTCTGTTGTGAACCATTCACTGTCGTCTTATCCTTTTTACCTAAGTTGGTGTTGACCTTCTCATTTGGCCTCTTATCATTGTCCGTAGGTTCATTTATCATTTGACTATTTGAACTCTTCTCAACAAAGAATACACCTTTTCCTTTGTTGGTTGCCATAACATTAGATTTATTTGGTTGTTTACCGAATTTATTATATCCTAAACCGGTCTTTTCCCCAAATAATCTTGTTACCTCAGTCACATTATCTAGCTTTCTTGAAGCTTTTAATAATGATGAGACGAGCTGCTCTGATTTGGCAAGTCTAGCGATCAGATCAGCTTCTCTCTTGACTATTATATCAAGATCGCTTTTTAATTGAATAATCTCACTCTCAAGTGATTGGTTCTTCTCAATGCATTGTTGCTGAACTTTCAACTCTGCTTTGAGCTTCACTTTATCTCTTGTGAGTGATGAGATAATAGCGAGATCGTTTTGATATATTTTGGCGGCCACTTGACAATCTTTATAATATTCATTAACTTTGTCAAGTAATTCATCATAAGAAAGAGGATGAGATAATTCATTGGTTACCTCTGGTAGCGGTTCGTCAGACGCTTCATCATCTCTTGCCATGAGACAAATCAATGCTGAGTCACTTGTAGGCTCGTCATCACTGCTTTCATCTGATCATTCCAAATCCTCTTCAGGTGTGGAGAATGGTTCAGATTCCGCTAGCAAACCTTGTTGGAGAAGGTTGCTCCTGAATTGGTTTCTATCCGCATAGTCTTGCCTTGTGGGCTTAAACACATTTGGATAAGGGCAATTTACCTGGTAGTACCCTGGTTTCCTGCAATTATAACACAAATTAGTTTTTATTTTCTGTTCAGTGGATAATCGCTTTAAAACTACTAGCGCTGAGAGATTTTGAGTAGGAGTTGTAGGCGCTTGGTAAGGAACTAGCGCTAATGGTTGAGGTGTAGAATATACTTGATACTGAGGCGCTGGAGCAGGGGGAGGAGTTTGAAATGACGTTTGTCTGATAGGATTTCTCTTTTCATATCTTAGAAATTTCTTGAATTTCTTGACCAATAAAGCCATTTCCTTTTCTTTATTTGATTCCATAGATTTAACCTAACTAACCGCTTTACCCTTATTTTTGGTGGTAGCGATTAACACTCCTGATTCAGTCACTGAAGTTGTTGTGTCGCTGACTTTACCTAACTCGAATTGAAATGCCTTTAACTCTGAAAATACATGTTCTGGAGTAAGAGTCTCCAAAGTCTGTGATTCTCTCATAGCAACAGTCTTAATCAAGTATTTACTTGGAAGACTTCTGAAAATCTTATTGACCATTTCCTTGTTGGTCAATTCCTTATCTAGTGACGCTAACTCGGTAATGAGCAAAATAAATCTTGCGTCCAATTATTCTAGCGTCTCATTGGGCTGCATCTTGAAATGCTCGAATCTTTGCATGGCTATGGAGAGCTTGTTCTCCTTCATTTGTGCTGAACCTTCACATACTATAGCCAGCTTATCCCATATTTCTTTGGAAGTCTTACATTGCTTGACCTTGTTGAATAATGCATCATTATCTCCTAACGCTGAGTAGAGTGCACTTCGTCCAACATTATCTAGATTTGCTCTTTTTCTATCCTCTGGCGTCCATTCTAACTTAGGTTTCTCGACATTGCCATCTGGAGTAGCCTCGGTCGCTCCAGGGGCTCGAGTTACAACTTTCATAATCTGAATGGGGCCATCTGTAATCACATCACACATTTCATTATCGCAAGAGCATAAATAAGCGAATGCTCTAAGTTTCCAAGAATCATAGTTTGATTCTACCAACTTGGGCATTTTGTTAAAAGCCATAATGAGATATTTTTAAGATAAAATATAAACACGACTAAGTTTTAGAAAAATGGATCTAAACAAGCAGTTACGCTTGGAAACGCTTAGGTTTCTGCTTCAACTGCTCCGATACCACTTGGTGGTCCCAAGTGGCATACGAAAGGGTCTAGAAGGGGGGGGGGTTGAATAGACCCTGAAGACTTTTTCGACTTCAAAAATTCGTATCACTTTTAAAGATTTGAACGCTTAGCAAGTTGAGCGCTTGGGTGAGGCGCTTCAGTAAAGATAACTTAGACTTAGTGATTTTAGCAAGTTACCAAAGTAGGGTAACGCTTAGATCACTCAATCAGGGTTAACACAGTGGAAATGATTTTAAAGCTTTAGCATTCATTTTGGTTAAATAGTCGCTTAGCAGATTAGCTTGTCTTTTTCAAAGAATATAGTATAATGTAAAACAAGACAATAATTAAAGTAAATAACACAAGAAATTATAAGGTTCACTGGGTGATGTGATCCCAGCTACATCCTTCTTCTCCTTTTTCACTTGGAGGAATTTTACTAAAATGATTATCAAAAAATCACACAGAATCTTCTACAAGATAGTAAACAGGTGAAGATGATCTCGGGCTCCTTGATCACACAAATTTCAGCACCAATGAAGATCGTCTTCTACAAGCTTCTCTCACTCAGAAATACTGCCTGTAAGGGAGTTCAACAGCTTTCTCACTCAGATGAAAGGTTGAAGGTTTAGTCACAAGGGTTTGTTTGTTTTTGGGAAGATCAAACAACTTGGAATATCTCAGTAAGAGTTTAGGTTTCTTCTTTGGAAGAGATTTGAGATATTTGTGACTGTCTGGAATGTATATAAAAAGCTTGAAAGATTCTGGCTATGGAGCTTCTAAGCTTTTTCTTTGAACGAGAATTTTAGCAGAGTTTCTTGTGCATGTACGTATATCTCTATTATGCCTCCCATCTCTTTTTGGGTTTGCTGAAGGTAGGGTATTTATAGGCAATTCTTGGGATCTGTCCGTTGGACACATGTGGGAGCGTGCCTTTCGCAGCGCGTGATTCTACCTTTTCTCTGTCATTCCTGAAAATTCGCTGGCACCGATTGGATAGGAGCAGCTATAAACTCTAAAGTTCTGACAGTCTAGTCAAAAAGATGGCTTGTCCACAAGTCACAGTATCTCATCACATTTAATGCTCTTATCAAGCATTTAATCCATTTAAATTAATTTTCCCGTTGGAAATAAATGTCCGTTGAATGATTGCATTTAAGTCCTTCATGATTTGAGGATTTATTTCAGGTGAATCTGACATCGGTCGCTTAAGTGCTTTGAGTGCTTGATCCATAAATCCTGAAAAGAGGTCCTTTAGCGTTTGACGGACGCTAGGAAACAAATCTTCATCTCTGGTTGACTTCAGACGCTGATCTTCAACTTCTTCTCTAATAGACTCACCTAGAATTCTATTAGCGATTCAGTATCTAATACTTAGTCTAAAATCTACAAAGATAAAAATTACAAGCCTAAATAACAATTACAAACTTTTAAACGCTTAAACAATAATCTATGAAAACATAAACTTACATTTTATTTGGGGTCTAACATTGAATCCTATCTTGTCATCATCAAAACATCTAACATGAAATTTCCTAACAATATATATATTATATTAAACTAAAAAAGTGGTGGGTACAACCACTTTATTACCATATATATAACATTATATATATATATATATTATATAGATTTTCTCATGCAGAAGGAATTAAATTGCATGGAATGTTTAAAAGGTTACAACTCTAGGATTTAACTTGCCATAATATATTATTTGAATTTTCATAATATATTAATTTAGGCACATGACTTTTTTTTTTCTAGAAATGTATATATAGAATATCAATTTATTTGAGTATTTAATTTCAGGAATTTGAATTTGATTAAATTCCTAAAATGTAAATAGAGAATTTTAAACTGACATCCAATATATTATTCCACATATCGCCATTTCATTGGCTACAAATTTAATTTATCTACAGTTACATATATGTATTTTTGTACAATTTACATATATATTATTTATATGTAAATATATGTATTTCCATGATAAAATGTGTATATGAATATGTATTTATATATATCTATATAGGGTCAAGATCTAATACACACCCTATATTAGATAAGATATAAGACTCAATCTACACCATTGGATCCATTAAATCCAACAGTCCAAAAAGGAAGCAAAAAACAGGTGGGAAAATTGATTCCAATTGGATTAAGGGTATAATAGTCAAATGACGTCATTATACAGCATCTACATACCAAAAAAAAGGGCACAGAATCTCCTTAAAATCTCTCAAATTGAAACGCACAAAAAGAATGGGTTTCTATCAGTTGTTCAGAAGAATAAAACACTGATAGCTCTTTGCGTAACAAAATGAAGAAGAAGTGCCCAAATGTAGTACAAAATGATGTTTCTTCTTTGACTATATATATACATATACATACATATATGTATTCATTGAAATTAATAGTAGTTTCAGCAGGAGACTGCACAATAAATATATTAATGTACCCAAAGTCGTGAAGGGTTGAATATGATTCTCTCATCACAAAATCAAATTATATTAATCAACAAAAAGTGTTTTTGTTGGTTTGGTATACATATTTGTGTAATAGATGATGTATATTGTTAAATTAGTTGGTTTATTGTAACTGTATGATGTATAAATACACACTGTATAATGTGTTATAAGATACTGTATAATAGTTTATAAGATTGTAACTATATGATGTATACACACACTGCATAATTAGTTATGAGATACTGTATAATGTGTTATAATATACTGTATAGTGGTTTATAAGATACTGTATAATAGTTTGAAATCACTAATTGTAGGTCACTAATCACACACTGTATATCACCATTGTATTTACTATATATTTGTTTAATTAGCTATTGTATAATGTATTAACTAGCGACTGGTGCACACTGGATGTGTGTGCAACGAAAATTTAATACAAAATTTTTTGCTTGATTAAAGATTAAAGATAACCTCTTTTTCACGAAAAAATAAAAAAGAATAGCGAACAACATGCTTATGAGAAAGAAACTACTCACATCATACTGCCATAGTTCATGAAAAAGACTTACATGAGTAATGGAGAAGTTGGAAGAATTAGTGGGGAAGTTACGTGAATGATTCAAATTTAATTAATTTTTTTAAAAAGAATACTAAATTGACAGACCAAAAATAGGTTACACCAAAAGACCCCTCTTCAATTATAAAAGAGTATAGATTAGCTATTGTATAACATTTATTAGCTATTGTATTCATTGTATAATGGGTTATATGATACTGTATATTGGTTTATATGATACTGTATACTGGGTTATAAAATATTGTATAATGGTTTATAAGATTGTAATTGTATGATGTATAAACACACATTGTATAATGGGTTATAAGATACTGTATAATGTGTTATAACATACTATATAGTTGTTTATAAGATATTGTATAATGGTTTGAAATCACTAATTGTATGTTACTAATCACACACTGTATATCACCATTATATTTACTGTATAATGGTTTATAAGCTAATGTATGATGGTTTATAATGTGTACAGGACCTCTTCTGATGTTGATTGTGTTCCAATAATGTATTTTTGTTGATTTGGTATGCCTATTTGGTAATAGATGATGTATATTGTTTAATTATAAACACACACTGTATAATGGGTTGTAAGATACTGTATAATGTGTTATGACATACTGTATAGTTGTTTATACGATACTGTATAATGGTAAATACCGCTGCTGCTTTTCATCTTCTTCTTTTAATCAGCAATTATTTTAGCAAAATACTTGTTAAATTGTAAAAATAATAAATAAAAAGCAAACCCCTTCATTTATTTGGTTCCCTCTAAAAAACCAAGACTGAACAATTTCTCTCTCTAGTGTTCATTTGATGCAGTGAAATTACTCCACCATGGAATTAAAAAATAGTTTAATTTGCATATTTGAAGCGCTATTGGTTTTCATACGCAGCCCTGGTAGAGTGACAGCCGTTGACATAGTTCATGATGACAATTTGGCTCCTAAAAAAGCCCGGCTGTGAGAATGATTTTGTTCTGGTAATTTTTTCAATTTTACTGCTTTTCTCGGAGACCCATTTAATGAATTGGAGAAAAGAATCTGTTATGGTGCAATAAGTGGGATTTGATTTTGATCCTGCATGATATTTGGATGAGTTTGTTACGTTCATTGACTAAAATGCCCCTGCCATCATTAAAAAAAATTATACAATCTAAATAATGAAGTTAAATCCAGGCCTTGGGATCAAACAGTATCAATGGTGTAGATTGGGCCTTATATCATACCTAAAGTACAGGGATGTATTTGATCCATACCCTATCTATCTATATATATATATATTATAGTAACCAAAATATATATATTTGATCTAGGTCGGAAATTCACCCTCCCCTCACAGTCTGGATGACCTCGTATGATGAACTAACTGCCAATTAAAAGTATAGACTGCACTCGAAGTATCGAGCTACCTACGTACCACCTCGGGATCAAGTCTAACGTAGTTCCAAAATATAATACCGTTTCCTCATTGTATAGATAGTTCGAATACGACTAATCTCCAATTTATATACGGGATCGTACTGTTAAATCTTAGTCTAAATAACGAATCAATGGGCAAGCTCACAAATATAATAAATATTGCGCTCCTCCCCTTACTCTCATAAATGCGGGTATTTATAGTATTCACCCATGCTGGACGAATACTGTTTCGCTAACTGGAGGAGTTACTCGGATGATGCCACGTGTTCTTAATGAAAGGCTAGGATTGTACTTCGTAGGTTCGGGTCAGGGGGTCCACCCGACCCAAGTAGAAAGGAACACGCGGGTTTTGTAGTATTTTGCAATTTTGTGGTTCGATAGGGACCTACAGTGTAAATATTGAGTTTTAAAACCCATTAGGTCGTTTTATCTTTGTCATACATGGTATAGTGCTCTGAATATTAATGAGGTAACGACCTAAATAGCTGAGGCCCTTCTTTTTAGTATATCATTAAGTCCCCCACTTCGTTAGTGATGATGAAAATGGATGATTTATATTGAATTTTTGAGAATCAATGACGAAGTAACAAGTAAGATGTTCCAGACAACGCCATAAATGTTCTGACAAATTTACATGTGCTACGGTAATTATTACCTCTGCAAGGCATCATTTTCGAGAAGAGACGGTGAATCCGAAACATCTTCACATCTGAGCCGTCAGATTAAAAACTCTTGAATTGATCTAAGCCGTCTGTATCACGTTTTTACCCTACTATATAAACTGTTCCGAATTCACTTCATTTACCTCACATAACTTTTAGAAGAAAGATCACCATCTGCCTCGTAGAAGCAAGTATGAGTTTAGAATCGGTATTCATCTGCTTCATTCGTCGGTTTAGAGTCGTTACTCATCCACATAGTCCGCCGATTTTACTTAGGTATAGTGTCTTTCTCTCATCTTTTTAAATTCTTTTATTCATTATGGCTTTAGATCCTAGGGATGAGATGGTAGATATTTTAGGCGATTCCGATGCAGAGGAAACTAACGAACCAACGACCCAAGCCCCCCTTACCATTAGTAGTAATTCCGAGGATAGTTCTGATTCTGATTCGGAAACTTCTTCCGAAGAAGATGAGGAGACAAATGTTCCCGAGGTGTCGGGTTTAGCAGAGGATTAGCTCGCCCCAGCCTCGTATACGGATTATGAGGGTGGGGACGACCCTAACTCCAACCTTTTTCCAAATCTCTCCTATATTCATCATATCACTTGGTTGCAATTAGTCTCTTCCTTGAACGAGGCTAAGGTCACCGAACTAAGAACTAAATACCATATTTCCCATAATTACCGTATCCAAATTCCTAGCCCTACGGACCGTTTACATCGACCACCAATAGGATTTCGAACCTTTCATATCACACATTTAATGGCCGGACTTAGATTTTCCCTTCATCTTGCCATTGTTTCCATCCTCCAGTTTCTTCGTATTTTCCCTACTCAACTATTTCCAAACTCATACCGACACTTTGTATACTTTATCGTTTTGATGACTTCCTACGATTCCCCTGCCGATATTCCAAATTTTAACCATTTTTTCAAATTACAAAGATGTACAAAGGTCACCGAATTAGGTTTTTATTTTCTCTCTCCCCATAAACATTATCGAGTTCAAGCTCACCCAAATTCATCCTTCGGATCTTGGAAGGATAAGTATTTTTTCCTTGCTCCTCCAATAGGTGAGTCTTGGTCAGTATGTCGTAAGTGGAACTTGAATACTCCTACTAAACTCGTAGGTGCTAGAAATCCTACCTTTTCACTCGTAAAGCTCAACAAAATTCTCGAGTGGTATTACAAAACTTCGTTGGTTCATGAGTCTGTTTTACGAGCTTGTGGATTAAGTGCTGCTAATGTCAATCCCGTCAATGACATTGGTAAGGAAATATACATCGTACATTTTGTATTTCCCAACCATATAAGATTCTAAAATTTTCTAACTCTTATAAGGATGGCGACTCGTAAAGCACGAATGAGCCGCAAGTTGATTGACGAACAAGAGGCCGCAAAAAGGGCCGTAGCTGCAGCTCGTAAACAGGGAGGAGCAGGCCCAAGCCAGCCCAGATGAGCCTCAATTCAAATTATTAAGCCAGAGGACCCTCAAATTAATCAGTTTTCGGTCGTCCGTACTCAGACGGCCCCTTCATCGAGCCGAGGCCCGGATGCCCCCATGCCCGAGGTAACAAATTACGTCTTGGCTTTACCAGCTCAGCCTGATGAAGGGAGTCTGCGCCATCGTAAAATAAAAAGGGACTCTCAGAGGCTAGCACGAGTTCCCTCCCATCTCAAATTCCTATTCCTGCTTCACATCCTTCCACTTCGAAGGCCCCATCTTCTTCAAAGTTCCCACCTCGGAGGTTACGACCCGAGGGTTCAGATACAAAAATTTTGGAGGCCATGGACAAGTTAGAGTCCCTTCGCCTCCAAGACTATATGGATTACAACATTCTTGATCATCCTAGTGTATGATCCAATGCCACACCAATCAATTCTCAATGGCGAATCTACGAGGACAGCAGCGTCCTTGGTGCCGATGGTTCGGTCACGGCCCTTGAAATGATGAGTCATATCTTGCCGCCTAATGATAAACTCGCGATGATGGCTCATACTCACCTTTAGGTGGAAAAACATGCTTCCGCCCTACTCTCTAAGGTAAGTCATTCGTTTGTTCATTTTTACCCACATATTCATAGATATCTAAATTCGTTTCCAATTTTCGAGCTAACTATTTTACATTCGCTTATTCAGCTTGCCTTGTGCATCCACCAACTTACTCTTAACAGTGCTCAAGAACTTGCCGATTACAAAAAACAAGTGATTTAGTCCGAGCTTGACACTGTGTGCAAAAGCTTAGACATCGAGAAGGCCAAGATCACTCAGCTCCAGGTAAAAAAAAAACAAACCCCAAAGTCGAGAATATAGAGTTGAAAAGGAAGATGCTAGAGTTCGAGAATTTGTTAAACTCAGAGCATCGTAAAGCTTATGAGATTGGAGTTAGAGAGTTCATTTCTAGCCCCAACTTCGCAGCTAAGCTTTAAAACGCTTGCCTCAATCGGATAAAAGACTTCGTTCATTCGACTCAGTTCGACGACATTATCATCTCCTGAGCCATCGATGATAAAAGAGATGGTTTCTATAAAGCCATCGGCTATTTGAAACAAATCAGAGGTTTTAATGTTAGTGTCATTCCTAAAGAATTAGAACGATATTATGTTAACATGGATCTCGTTCGTCCATCTTTGACACCAGATGACAAGTCAGAGTATATAAATTTCCCCGAGTTTAACAATATTGTTCGTTCTTTTGGATTCGAGCCTGATGAGGGTCATGCAAGCACTTCATTCCAAAGAGAGTTGGATGCTATAGTTGGTCGTCTTGATGAACAACAACCCGATTGTTAGCATCGTTAATTATCAGTTTCTTTTGAAATCAATCCGTCTTTTGTTAGTTTTTGTAAGTTAAAACAATTTATCTTTTCGAACCATTACGTAGTTCTGCTTATCATTTTAGATAGTTTTGAATTGTAATGTTTTTTATCTTTTGTTTTGAACTTATTACTTAAATATGAAATTGTTTGGCTATGTTTACATCGTCCCTCTTCAGGATCGTATTGACTTGACATCGTCGAGTTTATCTTTGAATTTGCATAAAGCTTTACTAATGTCAGAATTTACTCAAACATAATATTGGGCATCATCTTTCTTCATGGAACTCATCGAATAAAATTCAACTAACATTATAACCTCGTTGAATCGTTTATCCCACAACAAAAATTATTCCTCTTTTATTAAGGAATCTTACTAAGTATAAAACTTCCTAAGATTATTAATGTTCCAAGGTCGAGGTAATTCTTTGGAAGTTTCCCTTCCAAATCTTGCAATCTATAAGTCATCTTCTTCGTGGTCTTTATCACCTTGTATGATCCTTCCCATTTTGCCTCTAGCTTATTGACATGCCTCGAAACCTCCACTCTTTTCAAAATAAGATCCCCTATTTGGAACGACCTTTCTTTTACACGCTTATTGTATGCTCTTGCCATAGTGCTCTTTTGTCTGAGAATATTTGCATAGGCTCGTTCCCTAATTTCGTCCACCACCTCAAGTTCAAATATCCTAGCCTCCGTGTTTTTATCAGGAACATACGAATTCACACGATTCGTAGCCATTCCAATCTCCGCAGTAATCACTGCCTCAGAACCATATACAAAACAAAATGGTGTCTCACCAGTCGAGGACCGCGGCGTCGTTCTGTAGGCCCAAAGTATCCCCGGCAACTCATCTGCCCATGCACGTCGTTCACCATCCAATCTGGTCTTTAGGTGTTGGAGTAAGATTCTATTTACAACCTCCGTTAAACTATTGGCCTGAGGATGACCCACCGATGTGAAATTCTGTTGAATTTTCAATTCATGGCACCAAGTCGTGATGATTTTTCTATTAAACTGAGTTCCATTATTCGAGATTAAAATCCTTGGAATGCCAAATCTGTAGACAATGTTTTTGCTTCAGTACACATCGTTATTATACACCGTATATATATATATATATATATATATATATATCCAATATTAGCCTGCAGATAATGTTTTTCCAGACGAAGTCCATAATAACTTTCTCCGTAATACGAGCCACAGCTTCGGCTTCAATCCACTTCGTGAAGTGTTCCACTGCCACAATAATGAACTTATTTTGACCTTGCGTCAGAGGAAATGGTCCTACAATTATCACATTGTTTATTTTATATTCGATATAACGAAGTTAAAATTTTAGAATCCTAATTCTGACAGTATTTACCTAATATATCAATCCTCCATTGATCGAATGGGTATGCAATTTTTATCACCTCCATGGGTTTTCTTGGTTGGCGAATTTCATTAAAATGGAGTTGGCATTCTTTGCACTTCTTAACAAAATCTTGTGCATCTTTCACTAATGTCGGCCAAAAGTATCCTTGTCTCGTTATCTTTTGAGCTAACGACCGTCCTGCCAAGTGATTTACACAACTTCCCTCATGTATTTCTCTCAGCACATACTATGCCTCGGCGGTCTTCAGGCAACGAAGCAGCGGCCCCCCAATGGATCGTTTGTATAGCACATTATTAAGGATCGCAAACCTCATTGCCCTGTTTGTTATTCTTCGTGCCTCAACTCGGTCATTCGAAAATTTACCTTAAGAGAGATAATCAATTATCGAACCCATCCAACTCGGTTCCTCATCTATTGGTGCAGTCATCATCGGAAGTTCGATCTCCTAATGGTCCATTACTAGGAGTGTGACCTTACGACACTTAGATCCCGTTATCTGATTGGAAAATTTTGATAACACATCCGCACGATCGTTTTCCTCTCTTGGTATCTGGCATAACTCGATTTTTTCAAATTCTAGCGTCAAGTCTTTTACCTTCGCCAAATATCTTATCATCATTTTTTCATGTGCTTCGTACGTGTCTGCTACCTGTTTTGCCACTAATTGTGAATCAGTATATACTTTAATAATCATTATCTTCAGATCCTTTGCCATTTTTAATCCTGCTATCAAAGCTTCATATTCTGCCTCATTATTTGTTACATCAAAATCCAACTTAATTTCAAACTCCATATCCGATCCATCGGGTGAACGAAACCACACCCCAACTCCACCTTGTCTTGTCATTGACGAACCATCCACATGCAATATCCATGGTTCCGCTGGCTCTACCACTGATACAACTTCTGCCTCTGCCTCCGCCATCTCTACTAAGAAGTCTGTTATTACTTGTGCTTTGACTGCAGTTCGACTCCGATATTCAATGTTGAATTTGCCCAATTCTATGGCCCACTTGATGAGGATGCCTGATACATCAAGTTTGGCCAAAATTTACCTCAAAGGTTGATCAATCAAGACCACAATCTGATGAGATTGCAAATAGGGTCGTAACTTACGCGCCGAGGTCACGAGTGCCAATGCCCATTTTTCATTGTGTAAGTAATTCAACTCTGCCCCACGCATCATTTTGCTCATGTAATACACCGGGCGATGATCACCCATGATATCTCGGACCAATACAACAGTTATTGCTACTAACGAAACTGCCAAGTACAGATAAAGTGGTTCCCCATACATGGGCTTGGTTAGCAACAGAGGTGAAGTTAGATACACCTTTAATTCCTGAAATGCCTTCTCACATTCTTCAGTCCATAAATTTTTTTTTTGCTTTCCTTAAAACTTTGAAGAAATGCAAGCCTTTGTCTACTGACCTCAAAATGAATCGATTTCAATTGGCCATACGACCTGTCAGTTTCTGAACATCTTTCAGGTCTTTCGGGGATACCATGTTAATTATGGCCTCAATTTTTTCAGGATTTGCCTCGATACCTCGTTCCGTTACCATATACCCCAAAAACTTTCCACCTCATACACCGAAGGTACATTTGTGGGGGTTTAACTTCATCCCGTATCGTTTCATAATCTCGAACGACTTCTTCAGATGATCAATATGATCTGCCTCTTTTACACTCTTTACAAGCATATCATATTCACAAGTCGTTGGTATGTTGCTCCAGAGTTTTTCAACCCAAAAGGCATGACATTGTAACAATAAACACCTCGTGCTGTAATGAAAGAGGTCTTCTTACGATCTTCTTTGGCCATCATTATTTGATTAAATCCCTGATATGCATCCAACATACTCAATAAAGCACAACCTGCAGTAGAGTCTACTAATAGATCTATACAAGGCAAAGGGTAGGGGTCCCGAGGGCAAACTTTGTTAAGATCAGTAAAATCAGTATACATACACCACTTGTTTCCAGCTTTTGGTACAAGAACTACACCAGCTAGCCACTCAGTAAACTGAATTTCATTAACATAGCCTACATTAGGAGTTTCTTTACTTCTTCTTTAATGATGGCATCTCTGTCAGGTCCAAAATTTCTTCATTTCTGACGAACTGGCTTAGCATCGGGATCGATGTTCAGACGATGTTCAATAATCGAAGGGTCAATTCCTTGAAAATCAGATGCTTTCCACACGAATATATCTGAGTTCTTCTTCAAAAACTTCAACAATTTTGCCTCTGTCTCCCAATCCAACTGTCCTCCAATTCTCGTCATCTTCTCTGGATCTCTTTCAAAAAGTTGAATCGTCTTGTGTTTAACTGGCTGTACTCATGTGTCTTCCCTCTTCTGCCTTTTGTCGAGTTGCTTCATCAAAATTTCTGTATCATGATCAATTAGATACACCCTCATTGCCTCTCTCTTACGCTTCTTTCTGTCTTTCAGCTTCAAATAAGTAGAATAACATTGTCGTGCTTCGAGCTGATTTCCACGGACTTCTCCAATTCCATCCCTAGTCTTGAACTTCATCTTAAGATGAGGTGTTAACACAATTGCACCAAATTTTTTCAGCATCGGCCTACCCAAGATCATGTTATAGGAGAACGGAGTGTCCACCACCAAAAATGCTATCCTCATGGTCTTCCGCCTCGGTGTCGAACCCAGCGATACATCAAGCTCGACAGACCCCTTTGGCATAATCTGAGAACCAGTAAGCCCCATCAACGGGGTATTCACTGTCTTCAGAACAATATTTCCCAAGTCCATTTTTTGCAAGACATCCCAAAAGATGAAATCAGCCGAACTACCTGTGTCCACCAAAATCTTATGTGCAGCATAGTTCGCCACATCCATTGTAATGACCATGGGGTCGTTATGTGGTACAATCATCCCCTCGTAATGTCGACCATCAAAGGTGATCGGCTAATCAGCTTGACCTACCAAAAAGACCTTCAGCGGCTCGAAACGATAATAATTCTAACACACTTCTCTGGCATGCATTTTTCTTGAATTAGACGAATCTCCATCAACAGGACCTCCCGCAATCACATGAATTTCACCTCGATTTGCAAGGTTCTGCTCCCGATGTTCTCTCGGTTCCTTTCCATGAAGATTTTCATTTCTCCGCTGGTCATTCTAATGATGATCGTCATTGTGACGACGATTGTCATAGTAACGATTATGATCATTGTATCGCTTATTATCAGAACAACGATTGTCGTCATATCTCCAATGTTCATTTTTTTTAGGTATGTTGTTCATCTTGTCATCTCGATAGCCTCGTTGATCTCGCTCATGTGATCTTCTTCGAGATCATCTTACCTCTATTTTACAGTCGACCTCCGGAGCTCTTACTTCTGCTGGAGTGTGATCAATAAAGTCGTCTAAACAGCCCAATTTTATCAACCGCTCAATTTCATCATTTAGTTGACAGAAAGCCTCCGTATCATGACCCTCGTCCTTATGAAATTCACAATATTTGTTAGGGTTCTGCGTCACCCCCGCACATAGCGATTTTAGCCATTGAATTGCGTTGATATTGTGCATTTGAGCAGACAGTAATGCTCTACCTCGAGGAGCATTCAGAGGCGTATATTGGTCGTATTTAGTGTATCGGCGGGGTCGTTCATGGTTTTTTTCCATCCTCGATCCCTCGGTCCGATCACTGTTAATCCTTTCAATCTTTTCGATCCTTCATGGCGAAACTTTCGTTGTCTTTTGACAAGCTCATTTCTTCTTCGTTAATACATTGTTCTTGTATCTGCATTAGTTTCTCCTGATCTCATGGAGTATGACGAGCAAAAGCCGATGCTAAAGGTTCCTTCCTCAGTGCTAGCAAGAAAAAAGTTACAGTTAGGTCATGTGTTAATTCAGGAATCTCAAGAACCTCCTGGTTGAACCGATGTATGAAGTCACGTAAGCTTTCTGATGAGCCCTATTTGAAGTTCAACATTGCCGAGACAGATTTCTTGGCATTCTTGTTACTGGCAAAATGACTCTCAAACTTTTGAACTAACTGCGTGTACGATACAATAGTACCTGGCCTCTGACTCGTGAACCAATCTTATACCCAACCTACCAGCGTTGTAACGAACATCTTTGCATTCACCGCATCGGTCTGATGATACAAAGTCATAAGCATTTCAAACGAAGTTAAATTGGGTTTAGGATCACCTGTACCATCGAACGTGGGCAGATTAGGCATTTTGAACGACTTAGGTGGAGCCTCTCTCAATATCTGTTCTGAAAATGGAGTATGCTTTGCCATTAATGCCAATTCCGGCGCTACACTACCCCCTCGGTCGCTCCACCTTTTGACTTGCTTTATCCAACCTCTCATACATTTCATCTATCTCTGCCCTAGATAGAATAGGTTTCTCTTTAGGATCTTGTATCGGCTGCTTACCTCTCCGAATCTCTGAGCGAGCACCAACTTGACTATCGATTTCCTCCTCCCATTGATCTCCAAAAGTCAGATCAACCCTCTTCTCTCGTCCAGGTGTAGCTCCTTTAGTATCACGAAATAAGCTCCGGTGCCAACGGGACAGGACACACATGTTGCACATTTGGGGTGTTGGGCGTTGCTTCTATAAATCTTCGCAATGCCTCATCAATCCGTTCCTGCACCAGCTTATCAAGAGCCCTCTTTGTCATTGTCACTCTTCTTTCACTAGTTCCTTCTAATCCTTCTCCAGGTGACGCTACTCGTTCGTTAGATGACGATTCAATACGGACATGCTTTTCTCTTTCATTAGCCATTTCTTCTGGACTCAGACCCAGCAATTCTTCAGTAGTTTCCCACAGACGGCGCCAACTGATCTAGGTCAGAAATTCACCCTCCCCTCACAGTCTGGATAACCTCGTATGATGAACTAACTGCCAATTAAAAGTATAGACTGCAGTCGAAGTATCGAGCTGCCTACGTACCACCTTGGGATCAAGTCTAACGTAGTTCCAAAATATAATACCGTTTCCTCATTGTATAGATAGTCTGAAAACAACTAATCTCCAATTTATATATGGGATCGTACTGTTAAATCTTAGTCTAAATAACGAATCAATGGGCAAGCTCACGAATATAATAAATATTGCGCTCCTCCCCTTACTCTCATAAATGCGGGTATTTATAGTATTCACTCATGCTGGACGAATACTGTTTCACCAACTGGAGGAGTTACTCGGATGATGCCACGTGTTCTTAATGAAAGGCTAGGATTGTACTTCGTAGGTTCTGGTCATGGGTCGACCCAACCCAAGTAGAAAAGAACACGCGGGTTTTGTAGTGTTATGCAATTTCGTGTTTCGATAGGGACCTACGGTGTAAATATTGAGTTTTAGACCCCATTAGGTCGTTTTATCTTTGTTATACATGGTATAGTGCCTCGAATATTAATGAGGTAACGACCTAAATAGGTCTGGGGCCTCTTTTTAGTATATCAATATTATATGTACGTGTATATATTTATACATATATAAATATAATATCTATATATAATCATATACTGTAATATCTTTACATATGCTTACAATGATTTCTTCTCATTCTAGCCCTTTCCTTCATAGGCCAAACCACATTTTGGGGGTTATCGCCATGAAATCTTTTCTAAATCTCAATAAGCCTTCACTTTACAATTGAGTATTCAGCTCCAAAATTTATAGGTCGACTCAACTCGGGGTCAACTGAAGAAGCCTTGAGCCGAATCGTGAAAGCCCAAACAGAATCTCAAATTCTACTTTGGTTCCATCTGAGATAGGAAACTTGCGAACATGGCCTCATTAAATGTAGCGGACCTAGTTCTAACAGGTGCTTCAATATCTCCAATTACTAGCTCTGGTGGATGATCTCTAAGCCATTTACGGTCTGGTTGGAACGGGTTAAGAGACTCTTGGTTGTTAATCGCTTGATTCTCATTTGTCTCTTGCGTAGACGCTGCATCATTCACAGTTCCAATCTGCTCTTGATGATTGTTCTCTTCATGATCATCAGCGATTCTGACATTATCATTTTTGTTAACCTCACGAGTATCCTTAGGAGGAAGTACATGAATCCCATCATCCTCGTTATCACTATCATCACTAAGGTTGATTTGCGATGCTTGTTGGGAGAGATCTTCAATTCCTACATCATCAGAATTAACCTTACTCGGTTCTTGGTTAGCATCATCAAACACAACATGAATGGATTCTTCAACCTTCGATTTGATCTTATTTAAGATGCGAAAACTCTTTCCATTCTTGGCATAGCCTAGAAAGATTCCCTCATCTGATTTAGGATCAAATGTCTTTAGGCTGTGAGATCCATTGTTATGAATGAAACATTTTGAACCAAATACATGAAAGTATGAAATGTTAGGCTTACGTCCCTTCCACAACTCATATGGAGTCTTCTCATGTTACTTGTTAATCATACACCGGTTCTGAGTGTAGCAAGCGGTGTTGATGGCTTCGGCCCAAAACCTTTGAGGCAGCTTGGACTCTGCTAACATCGTCCTTGCGGCTTCTTTAAGCGTTCTATTCCGTCGCTCAGCAACTCCATTCTGTTGAGGTGTTCTAGGAGCAGAATACTCATGAAGTATTCCTAAATCTATACAAAACTTCTCAACAACTTGGTTAGTAAATTCAGTTCCTCTATCGCTTCTAATTCTTGTCACTTTTAGATCTTTTGAATTTTGCAATTGACAAATTAGCGCTGTGAGCTTGACACTGGTTTCATCTTTGGTTGCTAGAAATTCTACCCATGTATAGCGAGAGAAATCATCAACTATTACTAGCGAGTACTTTTTGCCACTAACACTCATGATTTAAATAGGTCCAAACAAATCTAAATGCAATAGTTCAAGAACTCTAGAAGTAGATAGACATGGTTTCTTTTTGAAAGATGACTTAACTTGTTTACCCATTTCACATGCATCACATAAGCGATTCTTTTGAAAGGAACCTTTAGGTAATCCCTCTACAAGATTTAGCGATATTAACTGAGAGATTGCCTTGAAATTGAGGTGATTCATTTTTCTATGCCATAACCAACCCAATTCAATTTGACTTTTAGCAACAAAGCATGTGGGGTTGTTATCAACTGTAGAATCCCAATCTACTTAATACACATTATTTGTTCTTTTTCCTCTTAATTTAGTAGACTTAGTCTTAGCGTCGTTAACATAGCAGAAGTCGCTTGAAAATTTTACTTCAAAGCCTTTATCACAAAATTGACTAATGCTTAACAGGTTATGCTTAAGACCCTCAACATAATAAACATCACTAATCATGATGTTCCCCCTATTTATGATACCTATACCTTTTGTTTTACCTTTTGAGTTATCACCGAATATAACTTGAGGACCGTTGGTAGCTTGATAGTAGACTAGAAGATTCTTGGAACCAGTCATGTGTCTTGACGATCCACTATCAAAGTACCAAACTGAAGTATCGGTGCTGGCTCTAGGTACCTGCATTTAAAGGACAATTCTAATTCTTCTTAGGTACCCATGTTGTTTTGGGTCCTTCAGCGTTAATAACCTTGGTTTGAATTAGAACTTTAGGAACCCATATTTGCCTGGTCTTCATTGTAGAAATACTGGCCATCTTGGGTTTCACATTGTGCTGTGTGTGTTTTTTGTTCACCTTGTGTTGTGTGTGCTTTTTGGGTGTGTAATAATATCCTCGATTATAATAATAGTCATAATCATAGTCATAGTCATAATCATCATAGTATTGATGATATGATTTTGACTGTCTTGGATATTGACGCTGGTAAGTCCTTGGCGCTGGCTTGGGTTGCGCTTTTGGTGCTTGACGCTTAGCGCTTGATTCACAGTGATTAGACTTGTCCTTGACTTTTTGAGCGTTTGGATGAGTTTGTCTTTGTGAATCATTTGCCTTAGCCTTACCCTTGCCTGAGTCAGCTTTGGCTTTCTCATTTGGCCTCGTACCATTGTCGCTAGGTTCACTTAGCGTTTGACTCTGTGAACTTTTCTCAACAAAGATAACACCCTTTCCTTTGTTGTTTGCCATAACATTGGATTTATTTGGTTGTTTACCGAATTTATTGCATCCTAAACCGGACTTTTCACCAAATAATCTAGTTACCTTAGTCACATTATCCAACTTTCTAGAAGCTTTTGATAATGATGAGATAAGCTGCTCTGATTTAGCAAGTTTAGCGATCAAATCAGCTTCTCTTTTGACTATTATATCAAGATCGCTTTTTAACTGAATAACTTCATTCTCAAGTGATTTGTTCTTCTCAATGCACTGTTTCTGAACTTGCAACTCGGCTTTGAGTGTTACTTTATCACTTTTGAGCGACGAAATAATAGCGAGATCGTTTTGATATATTTTGGCGGCCTCTTGACAATCTTTATAAATCAATGCTGAGTCGCTTGTAGGCTCATCATCACTACTTTCGTCTGATGATTCCAAATCCTCTTCAGGTGCGGAGAATGGTTCAGATTCCGCTAGCAGACCTTATTGGCGAAGGTTGCTCCTGAATTGGTTTCTATCCGTATAGTCTTGCCTTGATGGCTTTGACACATTTGGATAAGGGCAATTTACCTGGTAGTGCCCTGGTTTCCTGCAATTATAACACAAATTAGTTTTCATTTTTTGTTCAGCAGTTAATCGCTTTGAGACTACTGGTGCTGAGAGATTCTGAGTGGGGGATGGAGGCGCATGGTATGGAACTGGCGCTACTGGTTGAGGTGCAGAGTACACTGGCACTTGATACTGAGGCGCTGGTGCTGGAGGAGGAGTTTGAAATGAATTCTGTCCAATAGGAGTTCTCTTCTCGTATCGTAGAAATTTCTTAAACTTCTTTACCAATAAGGCCATTTCCTTTTCTTCATTTGACTCAACCGGTTTGACCTCAATAACCGCTTTTCCCTTATTTTTGTTGGTAGCGATTAAAGCTCCTGATTCAATCGCTGAAGTCGATGTGTCGCTGACTTCACCTAATTCGAACTCAAATGCCTTTAACTCTGAAAAGACATGCTCTGAGGTAAGTGTCTCCAATGTTTGTGATTCTCTCATAGCAACAGTCTTAATTAAATACTTGCTTGGAAGACTTCTGAAAATCTTGTTGACCATTTCCTTGTTGGTCAATTCCTTGTCTAATGACGCTAACTCGGTAATAAGCAAAGTAAACCTTGCGTCTAGTTGTTCTAGCGTCTCATTGGGCTGCATTTTGAAATGCTCGAATCTTTGCATGGCTATGGAGAGCTTGTTCTCCTTCATTTATGCTGAACATTCACACACAATAGCCAATTTATCCCATATTTCTTTGGATGTCTTACATTGCTTTATCTTGTTGAACAATGCATCGTTATCTCCTAACGCTGAGTAAAGTGCACTTCGTCCAACATTATCCAGATTCGCTCTTTTTCGATCATCTGGCGTCCAGTCTAGTTTATTTTTCTCGACATATCCATCTGGAGTGACTTCATCGGCTCCAGGTGCTCGAGTTCTCACTTGCATGATTTTGATGGGGCCATCTGTAATAACATCACACATTTCATTATCACATGAGCATAAGTATGCGAATGCTCTAAGTTTCCACGAATCATAATTTGATTCTACCAACTTAGGCATTTTGTTAAAAGCCATAATGATATGTTTTGATAAAAAGATTTAAAGCGATTAAGTTTAGAAAGGTGGATCTAAACAAGCAGTTATGCTCGGAAACGCTTAGGTTTCTACTTCAACCGCTCTGATACCACTTGGTGGTCCCAAGTGGCATACGAAAGGGTCTAGAAGGGGGGGTCTATGTGTAAGGTTTACAGGGGTTGCAATTGTAAGAAATCTTTAAAACGAGGGGGTGTGTTTGTAATTATCAATTAGTGAGGGAAAGTTTATATAATAACCCCATCGTTGAGGTGTTTGTGTGTATGCCCTCAAATGCCATAAAGAGGATAGATTTATAGGGCATTCACTTGTAACTAAACAATATCTTTTCGTAATATAAGGCATTATTGTGTTGTTTTCTTATAGGCGTTTGTAAGGTTTTCATAAACAACGTAAAGTCCTTGATAATAATGCAAACCTTCTACTTCCTATCGGTTAGGAAGAATGGTACTAAAAAAGTTTGATCCTTATTATCTAAATTTGGTTAGCAAGTGGAAGAAAGTATTGACTGGACATCAATACAGAATAGAGACTTGTACGATGTAAGTTTTTGACAGAGAAAGTGTCATTCAATCACTATGGGAATGGTAGTGGGAACTTATATCATAGACATCTCAGTTAGACTGATATGTTCAAACACAACTCGCATCGGTTTTGTCACATTGGTATTCACTCACTGACAGTCAATGACATAAACCGATAAGTTGTGATAGGTACGCGTAAACCTTAGACCTGAGCAATCAAGTTGAAGATGTACTTGTGACATCAAGTCTGTCATTAGAGTAGTTAGATCCAATTCACCCATTGGTGGGGTCGACCTCGAAGTACGACTTGATGGGCAAGTGGCAGTCTTAACGGATTGGTAAAATGGGATTTATTCTCTCATAAATGAATGAGCTAAATATCCTATGCAGTCATGAATGAATGAGGTCTAAAGTCTTTGGTGGTCCCAAGTGGCATACGAAAGGGTCTAGAAGGGGGGGTTGAATAGACCCTGAAGTCTTTTTCGACTTCACAAAATTTTCGTATCACTTTAGAAATTTGAACGCTTGGAAAAACTGAGCGCTTGGGTCAGACGCTTCAGAATAGTTAACTTAGACTTAGTGATTTCAGCAGTTTACCAAAGTAGGGCAACGCTTAGATCGCTTAATCAGGGTTAGCACAGCGGAAATAATGTTTAGCGTTCTTTTAGTTGAATTAATCGCTTTGCAATTTTACTTGTCTTTTTCAGAATAATATGAAGTGAATAATATAAGACAATAAAATAAATGACACAATAATTTGTAAGGTTCACTGGGTGATGTAATCCCAGCTACGTCCTTTTTCTCCTTTTTCACTTGGAGGAAATTACTATGATGATTATCAAAGGATCACACAGAAACTTCTACAAAATAGTAATGGATGAAAATGATCTTGGGCTCCTTGATCACACAGACTTCAGCACCAATGAAGATCGTCTTCTTCAAGCTTCTCTCACTCAGAAATACTGCCTGAAAGGTTTCAACAACTTTTCTCACTCAGATGAAAGGTTGAGGATTATCACTAGGGTTTTGTTTGTTTTAAAGAAGATCAAACAACTTGGAATATCTCAGTTGGAGTTTGGATTTCTTCTTTGGAAGATATTTTAGATATTTGTGACTGTCTGGAATGTAGATAGAAAGCTTGAAAGGTTTTGGCTATGAAATTTCTAAGCTTTTTCCAGAAAGAATGTACGTAGGATTTTTGGCAATAATTTCTCGTATATTCTTGATGTTGTTCTCTATGTTCTATATTTTGATTTTCTGGAGTAAGGTATTTATAGGCAATTTCTTGGGATCTGTCCGTTGGACACATGTAGGAGCGTGCCTTTCACGTAGCGCGTGATTGTACCTAAAATCTGACATTCCTGAAAATTCACTGGAACCGATTGGACGGGAGCAGCTAAAACTCTGAAAGTTCTGACAGTCTGGTCAAAAGGAGGCTTGTCCACAAGTCACAGTAGCTTATCACATTTAATTCTCTTATCAGGCATTTAATGCAATTTGAATTTATTTCCCGTTGAAAATAAATGCCCGTTGAATGATTGCATTTAAGTCCTTTATGACTTGAGGATTTATTTCAGGTGAATCTTCTATAAGTCGCTTGAGTATTTGAACGCTTGATTCATGAATCCTGAACTGTGGTCTCTTAGCGTTTGACAGGCGCTAAGAAGGAATCTTCATCTTCGGTTGACTTCAGACGCTGGTCTTCAACTTCTTCTCAAATAGACTCACCTAGAATTCTATTATTGATTCAGTCGCTAAGACTTAGTCTAAAATCTATGAGGATAAAAATTACAAGCTTAAACAGAATTACAAACTCTTTAAACGCTTTATACAATGATCTATGAAAGCATAAACTTACATTTTATTTGGGGTCTAACATTGAATCCTATCTTGTCATCATCAAAACATCTAACATGAAATTTCCTAACAGTCTTTGGCCAAAGCATAAAGAGATACTCATGTTAGACATGAAGATATGCTCAGTGACCTCGATTCATTATGAGCTAAGCATATAGTCAAGTTTTGTGAGTTTGACTAAACCATGACTCTCATTTGACTGGGATATTTGAATAAAAGGTTTATACTCGTACGGTATTCACACCGTATAAGGTTTGGAATGATCCTATTCATTCGTTCTCAATTGGGACACGATATGAATCACGGGTCTAGCTAGGTGTTATTCACATCCTCTTGGATTCCTCCCAATTGCCTTTTGAGATGAACCTAAAGAGTCGCGCTTAAAGGAATTGCATAAGAAAAAATTATGGAAGTTAACTTGAGAGAATTCTCGGTATTTGATATCGAAATTAATTAATTAATCAATCATTGGACGATCTTATTAATTAATTAAGTTGACATGTTAATTAATTTCTTGGAGAAAAATAATTATAGAGTTAACGAGGATTTAATTAATTATTTAATTTATTTATTTATTGGATAAATAATATTAATTAAATATATAATTAAACAAATTAAAATGGACTAAGAATAGGGCTTAGAAAAGCTATGGAAGCCCATATGCCTAGGATTATTAGGTTATTTATTTTTCATTAGTAGTATAAGTATACTATTTAGCGAAAATCAAAGTATGCCTCAAGTCATAACTTTCTCTCCAAGTCAAAATTATCTTCTATCTCTCTCTCTCTCCATCTATCCAATTTCAAGGAGGAAAAAGAAGAGGATTTTTGCTTTTGATTCCGGCGTGGCAATTTGGAGATGACGAAAAATTTGTTGTTCAAAAGGTATCGTGATTTCTGGTTCAGAAACTAAAATTCGCGAATAAGGTACATATTTCGAAACACAATTTGAATATGCGAAATCGAGATGAACCACATGGGAGTTTTTATTTTCCGCTGTGTTTTTATGTCATAAATCCTAACAATGGTATCAGAGTCAATCTCTGATTTTCGTATTTAATTGAATACGTAATTTATGTATTTTTTGCAATTTTTAAGCATGTTTTTCGAATATGTTTTTATGATATTAAAGCCATGAATTTTCTGCGTTTAATTCATGTATATTGTAGTATGATGATATGTGAATTGAAAAATCAAAGTTGTGTGAGAATCGGATCGGAAAAACCCCACGACATGCGCGGCGAGAACAATGCGCGTAGTCTGCACGCTGAGCACGGAGCTGGTGGTCCTCGGGCCACCCACAGCGCCTGGCCAGTGCGCGGCCAGGCCACGAGCGCACAGCACGCACACGGGCTAGTGGGGCCCGGGTTCATGACCCGGGTCCTAGCGGGTCGGGTTGGAATTTCTCAAGTCCAATTTTTTAAATAAATGGATTTTGGGCTATTTTAATTATCCGGGTGGGTCAAAAGGATGATGACCCGGATTTAATTAAATAAGCCCAAATTGTTTTAGTTAAAATTATGGACTTTCAATAAATTAGTTTTGGGCCTAATTAATTGAATATTAAATATGCCAATGGTTGGTAATTTATGTTTGATGAAATCGAGCCCAAATTGTTTTTTATTGAATATTAATTATTTAAATGAAATAATTAATTAATTATTCTTGGATGACTTTTTAATTAAATTATTTATTTAAATAATAAATTCTCACTAGATGGTTTATTATCATAAGTGCCAATAAAGTTTGAAATTTTATTGAGGAAATTAATTAGTTAGACTAATTAATTGTTAACTTAATCACCAACATAATTGCTTTAATTTACCGCGAGCATGTATTATATGATGGTGACATTGTCCAAGGGTTTATGTTGTTTTTCTTTTGATTGTATTTCTTTTTAATGGGCTGTAAGGGTCGGATGTGAGCCTATTTATTTTATTTCTAGAATTATGTATAGGTTGTTAATTTAATCTCATGTAATAGATAGAAATAGAATTGGCCTTTTAAGAGGAGATCAATCCAAAAGAAAAAGGAGCTTGGAGCCCAAGAAGAATAGCTAGGATTATTTTTTGTTTTTATGATGGCCCATTGGCTTGGGCCGTCTAGATAAAACCCATGGATAAATGTGTTGGATTTATTGCTTTCGATGCATGTTCATTAGTTGTATGAAGCATGTATGTAATCAATATGCGCTATATTAATATGATAATGTGCAAAGTGAGACTTAGATAAATGTTTAGAGCATGAATTCTCCCAAACAAAAATTATACTAAGTTAGTAAGGGGCGCTAGGTGTCCTTTCCCTCCACTAAACTTAATAGAGTTTAGATTTAAACCTAGTATATGGCATCTTCCCAGTAAGTGGGGGTCATATATCAAGATTTAATTTTAAAATTTTATTAAGTGCATTAGATGCCTTAATCGAGACATATTTTACCCCAAATATTGTTAAAGGGTTGAAAGGTGAAATTCAAATGTTAGATTATGAGGAGTTAGTGGGAATAAACTTAGATAGTCCACAAAGCCTATAAATCGTTAAAGGGTTGCGGTTTTGGTGGGTTATGGGAAAAAAGATTGGACCGTTTATTGGATAGATTGATGTTGGACATCACTTTAATTATGTAATGGACCAAATATCGTTAAAGGGTTGTCATCCATTACATTAATTAAAGAACTCAATCCCCACTACGAAGTTATAAACAATGATCACTTCCGTTTTTCATAGTGGAAGTGTGAATCACGAAAATTTTAGTGGAAGCCAAGTTATAAGTCGAAGTCCTTGATTTTAAACTTGGTTTTAGTTTAGTTACATGTGTCTAATTAAGTCTGGTTTATTTTCTGCGGTTATTTAATTTATCTCTCTCAAAAACAAAAATGACAATCAACCCACTTTCCGTTTTACTCGAAAAGAACATCCTTACCGGACCCAACTACGTGGATTGGCTAAGGAACTTGAGAATAGCTCTCAACATGGAGTCATTGGGATACGTGTTTGACACTGACATCCCAGCTCCGCCTTCCAGAACAAGTGACAACGAGGAAGAAGTCCAAGCTCCAGAAAAGTGGGTAAAGGACGACGTCCGAGTGCGTGGGTACATTCTTGGCTCAATGACAAATGAGCTTCAGAGGTCCCATGAAAAGATGACCACTGCAAGGGCTATCTTGGCACACTTGGTCGAGCTCTATGGTGAGACCAGCCGTACTGCTAGATATGAGAAATCTAAAGAGCTCTTCGGGGCCAAAGTGAGAGAAGGTGAAAAAGTTGGGGATCATATCCTCAAGATGATCTCGAGGATCGAAAGTTTGGAGGCTCTCGATTTTACAATGAACCCACATCTTCAAACCGATCTCATGTTGCAGCCTCTTCCTGATTCTTTTTCCCAATTTGTCATGAACTTCAATTGCAATGAGATTGAATGCAATTTAACTGGGATAATAAACAAATTAAACACTAGAAAATATCAATTGAAGCCCAAGGGAAAAGAAACTGCATTGGTAATCTCTTCTGGGCCCAAAAAGACGAAGAATAAGAAGAAGAAAGCTAAAAAGCAGGGTGGCGAGCTTGGAGCTCAGGGTCGTGTTGATAAAGGAAAAGGGAAATCTCCTATGAATCACAAGCGTAAGGGGCCACAAAAGACAGACAGATGCCTACACTGCGGTGAGCTGGGCCACTGGAGGACGAACTGTCCAAACATGGATCCGGGCGTACAAGGTATGGAACTTTATGTTCATGAAACTTATTATTCTATGCTTGTATTCTCTACAACTTGGATTCTTGATTCTGGATCCAGTGCTCACATTTTTTGTATGAATCAGGATCTGGTGCAAGGAAGGAAGCTGGACAGTGATGAGGTGAAGATAAGAGTAGGCAGCGGGCAAGGCGTCACAACTACTCGAATTGGATCTACCTCATTGCTTTTAAATTCTGGACATTTGCTTTTTCTGGATAATGTTTTAGTTTTGCCCAATTGGCTTAAAAACATTGTTTCAATTCCCGTTTTAGTTAAACTTGGATATACTTTTCAATTTATTGATGAACATTGCAACATTTATTACGGTAATAAATTAGTAGGCTTTGCTTCTTTAGTAAATGGATTGTATTACCTTAATGTCCAGAATGAGTGTTTTGTGAATACTATACAAAGGAAACGTAGTAGGCTTGGAATAAACCAAAGATTGATCTGGCATCTTAGACTAGGCCATGCCGGCGAACATAAAATTCACAAAATGGAGAAAGATGGACTAATCGGTCCATTGGGATTGGATCCCTGTCCTACTTGTGAATCTTGTCTCAAAGGCAAGATGGCTAGACTCCCCCTTCACAGGGACTTTTGAAAGAGCCTCACAAATCTTAGGTTTAGTGCATACTGATGTTTGTGGACCATTTAGAGAAATGACTCGAGAGGTTTCCTTTACTTCATCACATTCACTGATGACCTCAAGATATGGTCTAGTGTACCTGATGAGGCATAAGTCTGAATCCATTGAAAAGTTCAAGGAATTCAAGGCTTTAGTGGAAAATTAAACTAGTCAACATATAAAAACTCTTCGATCAGATCGAGGAGGAGAATATATGAGCGACGAGTTTGATGTATACCTTAGAGAGAATGGTATAGTGTTACAGCTCACACCTCCAGTGACACCACAGTTAAATGGAGTAGCAAAGCGAAGGAATCAAAACCTGTTAGATATGGTTCGTTTCATGCTCAGCTGCACTGACTTACCCATTTCACTGTGGGGTCATGAGCTGCTTACAGCTGTACACATATTAAATAGATGTCCATCCAAGTCCGTTCCTAAGACTCCATATGAGATATGAAGCAATAGGAAACCAAATCTTAACCACATCAAGATTTGGGGATGTCCGGCTTATGTCAAGAAGACTAAAGTGGACAAGTTGGAGGCTAGATCCGTGAAAGGGCATTTCGTTCGATATCCTAAGGATTCAATGGGATACCTCTTTTACCTACACGAGGATCAGAGGATCATTATAGCTTTAAAAGCCCACTTTCTTGAAGAAGAGTTCATTCAAGAAGGAGAAGCGGGTAGAAAGATTGTTCTCGAAGAACAAAAAGAAACATCAGTGGATACATCTACACAGGAAGTGAGAACCGAACCTTCTGTAACACAACCACAACCGCGAAGGTCAAGTAGGATACCTAAACCGCCTGAGAGGTATGAATATCTAGTAAAAAAGGAGTTGGATCTTTATTCTGTATTAGAAGGGGGTCATGGAGATGATCCCTCCACTTATGATAAAGCAATTGTGGATGTGGATGCTACTAGATGGCGTGAAGCTATGCAAACTGAGATCGATTCGATGCATGCAAACCAAGTCTGGAAACTTGTGGATCGACCTAATGGGGTAAAACCAATTGGGTGCAAATGGATCTACAAGAGAAATATTGTTGTTGATGGCAAGGTTGACATCTACAAAGCCAGGCTAGTGGCGAAAGGGTATAGTCAAAAAGAAGGAATTGACTACCAAGAAACCTTTTCACTAGTGGCTATGATCAAATCAATAAAGATTCTACTTGCAATAGCAGCACACCTAGACTATGAAATATGGAAAATGGATGTCAAAACTGCTTTCCTAAATGGATTCCTAGAAGAGGATATCTATATGGAACAGCCTAAAGGTTTTGTATCCGAGGACCATATGCATAAGGTGTGTATGCTTGAGAGGTCCATTTATGGACTCAAGCAAGCATCTCGTAGCTGGAATCTGCGTTTTGATGAGGCTGTCAAAGGATTTGACTTCATAAAAAATGAAGACGAGCCATGTGTTTACAAGAAGATTAGCGGGAGCAAGATAACATTCCTTGTGTTATATGTAGATGACATATTACTCATAAGGAATGATATAGGAATGCTCACTACTGTTAAGAAGTAGCTTTCGAGTACTTTCTCCATGAAAGACTTGGGAGAGGCAACTTATATTCTAGGGATTCGAATCTACAGAGATCAAACAAATAGAATGATAGGGCTCTCTAAAGCCCTTTACTTGGAAAAGGTCCTAAAGAGATATAGGATGAAGCATTCTAAGAAAAGGTTCCTGCCAATGAGGCATGGGATACATCTCTCGAAATCTATATGTCCTCAAAGTGAGAAAGACAAAAAAGAGATGAGTAATGTACCCTATGCATCTGTTTTGGGTAGCCTGATGTACGTGATGCTGTGTACTGGACCTGACATAGCTTATGCAGTAAGCATTGTTAGTCGATTTCAGGCAAACCCTGGCAAGGAACATTGGATAGCTGTGAAGAATATCCTAAAGTATCTGAAGAGAACTAAGGATATGATTCTCATCTATGGGAGTGGTAACCTGAGAGTGGACGGTTACACTGACTTGGATTTTCAATCATATGTCGATGATTGAAAATCCACCTCAGGATTCGTATTCACCCTTAACGGTGGAGCGGTGACTTGGAAAAGTTCCAAGCAAAGCACAACCGCAGACTCCACGACAGAGGCTGAATACATAGCTGCCTCTGAGGCAATTAAAGAGGCTGTTTGGCTTAGGAAGTTCATAGAAGAACTTCAAGTGGTTCCAAGCATAAAGCTCTCGTTGCGACTTTATTGTGACAACACCGAAGTAATAGCTCAAGCGAAGGAACCCATGTCTCACAATAAGTCCAAACACATCGAGAGGAGATATCACATCATAAGAGAGATCATTGCACGAGGAGAAATATTTGTTCAGAAAATAGTCTCAGCCGACAATGTCGCTGACCCATTGACCAAGCCATTGGCACAGGCGGTGCTAGAAAAACATCTGGAAGGGATGGTTATTAAATACCATAGCAAGTGGGAGATTTTTAGTGTGTATGCCCTCAAATGCCATAAAGAGGATAGATTTATAGGGCGCTAACTTGTAACTAAACAATATCTTTTCATAATATAAGGCATTATTGTGTTGTTTTCTTATAGGCGTTTGAAAGGTTTTCATAAACAGCGTAAAGTCCTTGGTAATAATGCAAACCTTCTACTTCCTATGGGTTAGGAAGAATGGCACTAGAAAAGTTTGATCCTTATTATCTAAATTTGGTTCTCAAGTCAAAAAAAGTATTGACTGGACATCAATACAGAATAGAGACATGTACAATGTAAGTTTTTTACAAAGAAAGTGTCAGTCAATCACTATGGGAATGGTAGTGGGAACTTATATCATTGACATCTCAGTTAGACTGATATGTTCAAACACGATTGGCATCGGTTTTGTCACATGGGTATTCACTCACTGACAGTCAATGACATAAACCGATAAGTTTTGATAGGTGCGCATGAACATTAGACCTGAGCAATCAAGTTGAAGATGTACTTGTGACATCAAGTCTGCCATTAGAGCGGTTAGATCCAATTCACCCATTGGTGGGGTCGACCTCGAAGTACGACTTGATGGGCAAGTGGCAGTCTTAACGGATTGGCAAAATGGGATTTATTCTGTCATAAGTGAATGAGCTAAATATCCTATGCAGTCATGAATGAATGAGGTCAAAAGTCTTTGGACAAAGCATAAAGAGATACTCATGTTAGACACGAAGATATACTCAGTGACCTCGATTCATTATGAGCTAAGCATATGGTCAAGTCCTGTGAGTTTGACTAAACCATGACTCTCACTTGACTGGGATATATGAATAAAAGGTTTATACTCGTACGATATTCACAGCGTATAAAGTTTGAAATGATCCTATTCATTCTTTCTCAATTGGGATACGATGTGAGCCACGGGGCTGGCTAGGTGTTACTCACATCCTCTTGGATTCCTCACTCACATCCTCTTGGATTCCTCCCAATTGCCTTTTGAGACGAACCTAAAGAGTCGCGCTTAAAGGAATTGCAAAAGGAAAAATCATGGAAGTTAACTTGAAAGAATTCTCGGTATTGGATATCGAAATTAATGAATTAATCATTGGATGATCTTATTAATTAATTAAGTTGACATGTTAATTAATTTCTTGGAGAAAAATAATTATAGAGTTAATGAGGATTTAATTAATTATTTGATTAATTTATTTATTGGATAAATTATATTAATTAAATATATAATTAAATAAATTAAAATGGACTAAGCATAGGGCTTAGAAAAGCCCTAAGTGGGCGTCCTCATATGCCTAGGATTATTAGGTTATTTGTTTTTCATTAGTAGTATAAATATAATACTTAGTGAAAATCAAAGTAAGCCTCAAATCATAAATTTCTTTCCAAGTCAAATTTATCTTCCATCTCTCTCTCCATCTAGCCGATTTCAAGGAGGAAAAAGAAGAGGATTTTCGCTTTTGATTCCAGCATGGCAATTTAGAGATGGCGACAATTTTGTTGTTCAAAAGGGATCGTGGTTTCTGGTTCAGAAACTAAAATTCGCGAATAAGGTACATATTTTGAAACACAATATGAATATGCAAAATCGAGATGAACCACGTGGGAGTTTTATTTTCCGCTGTGTTTTTATGTCATAAATCCCAACATGAGGGGGGTGTGAGTATAACCATCCCAATAGTTTATGACTAGTTGGTAAGATACACCCTACGCGTGTGCAAAAAAAAATTTAAAAAAAGTAAATAATTTATTTATAATTAATTAGTTCGAATAAAAGGTTAAAGAAAGAAGGAAAAATTGAAAAAAAAAATATCAATATTGAACATTAGAATTCATAGACAACATTTCTCTACATTTGATTTTATGGACCATAAGGTTGTCATTATATCACCTTATCAAAACATATGAAATAGCATCTTTACTACCACATGATGCATGAAACCAAATTACACCAAAATGGTTTACCAGTCCAACACACATTTGGTCTTGTTCGATAACTAACAGTATAGATATCCCTACGTGATTATTAGCTTTTGAAACACTGTCTTTGGAAGGAGGAAGGCTTTTTAAACACTGTCTTTGCAAGGAGGAAGGGCTGGTCTGATATTGATTTCGAAGGTGACTGCATTATGGTTATTAAAAGGATTCAAGACATGTGCTGGATTGCTCTTTCCTTAATCATATCTTTACGGATATTAGATCTTGTTTGGTTTTCTTTTCTTGTCGTTTTATGTTTGTATCTCGTTTGGCTAATTCTATAGCTCATATTTTAGCTCGCTTGGATGTTAGTTTTGACGAGTGGTTGGATCCTCCGGATTCTATTGTTCCTTTGTTGGATGCGGATTTAGCATCGTCTTCTTAATTTAATAACATACCGTTTTTCTTTCATTAAAAAAAAAAAGAAGAAAACACTCTCAATTTTTTATGTTTATTTAAAATTTTGGCTATATATAAAATTTCAAAATATATTTTTTGTATCAGAATCTCATGAAAGAAATTGAGACTATCCTGAAATGTCAATAGTGTGATATACATATTTGTGTGGTGCAATACTTCTATTTTGCTGACATTCAAATTGTATATGAAATATTTTATTACACCAAAAAAATCACTAATAATTTTGTAGCTTAATGGCATAAAAGTCAACAACTCCAAAATAAGTTATAACGGATGTGTTATCATCCATTGCAATTAATTGAAAAGGATTAATATTTAATAGTATTATATATATAGAGTAGATTCTTAAAGATAACTAGCAGTCCATTGATGAGAACTATTGAGAAGTAGAACAAGTTGCATTGTGTCTGTGGGGGCGTAATATTGTAGATTAAGGAAAACGAAAAGTGGAAAATGATATTACAAAACAAGTCAAATGTCAAAGTGATGAAGTACGACCCGCAGTTAATGCATTTTGGTCTTTATTTGATTTTCTTTTTGTTTGTTTCCCAAAATCTTGGATTCACATTAGAAACTTCTTTTCGTTTTTCTTTCAACAGCGATTCACACTAATAAGTAATAACCTAGGATGCACGGATACTTTTAAAAATGATTCGGTGTAGTATCGTACTTGTACCGGATACGGATACGGGTAGAATACGGGGTGGATACGTACCGGATACAGTTTTGAAGTATCCGAAAATAAAAAAAATAAAAAAAATCGGATACGGTATCCGATACGGCAATTGAAAGTATCCCCGAAGTATCCGGGAAGTATCCGATACGGAAAGGGCATTTTTTGATATTTTGAAATACTTTTTGGGTCAAAACTCAAAATTCAAAGGTGAAAACTTATTACTATAATAATTTAACAAAAAAATCCACGATTAATTGGAAAAAAATAGAAACGAGAATGGAGAAAAAAACCCTCATCCGTCTTCTGCTCTGCAATTGCAATACCCAATATGCGATAGAAATCCGTTTTCGTCTTATAACTGAAGTATTCTGTCTTCTAGACTCTTTTCGAATTCCACCCTTCAGTTCTTCGAGAACTCTTCAAGTAAGTTAATTAGGATTTTGAGATTTGTTTATAGTTTTCAATTTTGTTAAATATTTTGTTGTTGTACTGAGTATAAACAATAAACACTCTTCTACTTTTACTCTTTTAGTAATATGCAATAATATAGATTGATGTTTGTATTTTTGTCTTGTAATGTTGTTCGAGAAAAAGGTTGATAAAGTTTTAAATCCACTTAATTGGTGTGTAGAATAAAGTTTCGATAGTTATGACTATCGATTATAGAAATTTTATACGTTCAGTAATTAACTAATTATTATAATAGCATCTTCATCTATAAGTATGAATGGTCATGTGACTTCATTTAGTGGATTGTAAAAAATTCAAGTTTATATATATATATATAGTCGTATCTCAGGCGTATTGTATCCTAAAATTTTGGAAAATCGCGTATTCCGTACCCGTATCATATCGTACCCGTATTCGCCGTACCCGTATCCGTGCATCATAGGTAATAACGGATCCGACTCCTCTCCAATACCCCTTTCCATTAATTGTGTTCAATACCCCCTTAAATTGGATGACACATCATAAAAGGTTTGATCCAATGGTTCAGATTATGATTTCTTAACCAAACACCTATCTCAAGTTATATATTTAATATTATTTAAATAAGGAAAACTGACAAATATCTCCTAAAATCTCTCATCTCATTCTCTCTTTCTCAAACACGTTAAAGGCATATATGGATAAAAGAATTAGGGATTAATGCAAAAAAAAAAACCTTTGTTAATGTGTAATTCCAAAAAACCCCTATGTTAACGAAATAGGCTAAAAACCACCCTGTGTTCTTAAAAAGTCTGCAAACAGTGGATTTTTGAAGAAAAAAAGTGCGTGTTTTTCATGTTTCTCACCTTTAATGACATGTTTTTTTGTCATTTATACACTCCAAACAAAGAAGCATGTCATTAAAGGTGAAAAACATGAAAAACAGGCACTTTTTTTTTTCAAAAATTCACTGTTTGCAGACTTTTTAAGAACACAAGATGGTTTTTAGCCTATTTCGTTAATACAGGGGGGTTTTTGCAATTTCACATTAACACAGAGGTTTTTTTTGCATTAATCCCAAAGAATTAAAGGCAGACAACTAATGAACATGCATCAAAAATAATAAAACAACACATGTATCCATGGACTTTTCTAGAGGACCCAAGCCAATGGGCCATCAAAAAAAACTTAAACTATTCTTCTTGGGCTCCAAGCTCCTCTCCTTTTCGGATTGATCCCTACTTCAAGGCCTATTCTAACATAAAAATACTTGACATCCTATACATAATTCTAAGAATAAAATAATGGGCTCAAATCTGGCCCTTACAACCCATAAAAAAGAAATACATCCAAAAAGAAACTTAAGTCCGTGGATAATGTCACCATTATATAATACATGCTCGAGATAAATAAAGCAACTATGTTTGTGATTAAGTTAATAATTAATCTCTCTAATAAAATTCCAAATTTTATTCACATTTATGATAATAAACCAGCTAGTGAGAATTTATCAGTTAAATAAATTAATTAATTAAAAATCCTCCAAGAATAATTAATTAATTCCTTATTCAAATAACTAATATTCAATACAATTAATTGGGCTCGATTTAATCAAACATAAATTACCAATCCATTGGCATATTTAAATTTAACTAATTAAGCCCAAAACTAATTTATTGAATGTCCAATAATTTAATTAAACCAATATGGGCTTATTTAATTAAAACCCGTGTCATCATCCTTTCGACCCATCCAGACCCGGGTCAAAAAGACCTAGGCCCCTTAAGGGCCTGGCGCACGGCCCGTCGTGCTGAGTGTTGTGCGCGTGCGCACGCTGTGTGTGTTGGGAATTATAGGAATAAAACGCAGCGGAAAGTAAATTTAATTCCCAAAGCCTGAATCATCTCTAATCCTCGTGTTTAATTGTGTATAGAAAAATTATCGTTCTCGCGTATGTTGATTTCTGAACGTGATCCTTTTCTCTAACGCAGAATTTGCCAACGTCTCTAATTCGTCACGCCGGAATCAAAAACGAAAAACTCCTCTTTTCTTCCTTGTCAAAGACGGCTAGAGAGAGAGAGAGAGAGAGGTGGGAGACTTTTTCTTGGAGAGAAAATTATGTAAGTTGCCTTGTGTTATTTTTCACCTTGTGATATATTTATATCATTATGAAACAATAACACTAGCATGCAAGAGCCCTATTTGGGCGTCTATTTGGCCGCCCCTTAGTGGGCTCAGAAGCCTTCGGGCTTTCGTCTTGCTTGCTAATTAATTAATCGGATAATTTATTTATCCAATAAATAAATTGATAATCCAATTAATTCAATTCCTAATTAATTTATAATTCAATTTCTCCTAGAAATTAATTAACTCATTAATTTAATTAATTAATTAAATTATCCAATAATTAATTAATTAATTACGGCATCCAATGCCGTGAATTTCTCTCAAGTCTTTTTCCCATGTTTTTCCTTTTGCACTTCCTTTAAGCGCGACTCTTTAGGTTCGTCTCAAAAGGCAATTGGGAGGAATCCAAAGGGGTGTGAGTGACACCTAGCCAGTCTCGTGGCTCACACCGTAACCCAATTGAGAACGAATGAATAGGATCATTCCAAACCTTTACGCCGTGAATACCGTACGTGTATAAACCTTTTATTCTTATATCCCAGTTAAGTAAGAGTCATGGTTTAAAGTCAAACTCATATAACTTGACCATATGCCTAAGCTCATAATAAGTCGAGGTATTTAAATGCTTTGGCCAAAGACTTTCATCCTTACTTATTCATGATCGCATAGGATATTTTACTCATTCACTTATGAGAGAATAAATTTCATATTGCAAATCAGTTAACAATGCTACTTGCCCTTCAAGTCGCACTTCGAGGTCGATTCCACCAACAGGAGATTTGAATCTAACTACTCTAATGACAGACTTGATGTCACAAGTACATCTTCAACTCGATTTCTCAGGTCAGAGGTTCACACGTACCTATCACCACTTATCAGTTTCATCATTGACTGTCAGTGAGTGAATACCCATGTGATGAACTGATGCGAGCCGTGTTCGAACATATCAGTCCAACTGACACGTCTATGATATAAGTTCCCACTACCATTTCCATAGTGTACGACTGACACTTTCTCTGTCGAAACTTACATCATACAAGTCTTTATTCACTATTGATGCCCAATCAATATTTCTTAGACTTGTGAACCCTTTTAGATGTCAAGGGTCAAACCATTCTAATACCTTTCCTCCTATCCCATAGGAGGTAGAAGGTTCGCCTTGTCATCAAGAACTTTACGTTGTTTATTCACACCTTATAAATGCCTATAAGAAAACAACAATCAACTGTCTTATATTGATAGAAAGACCATAGTTTAGTTACAATGTTTATGCCCTATAAATCTATCCTATTTATGGCATTCGAGGGCATATACTCTAACAGTGTGGTCACCTGCGCTCACATCGAGTGGCCTTTGGCCACCCGTCGCTGCGCGGAGCCTGCGCACGATGTGCGCCTGGCCTGTGCGCAGCGTGCATGTGTCATGCGTTTCGCGCACGTTGCGGGGTTTTTCAACCCCGTTTCTCACACAACTCGATTTTTCCAATTCACCATATTATCATGCAAATAATATCCAAGAAAAACGCAGAAAAATCATGGCTCAAAATCATAAAATTAACATCAAATTTATCATGCTTCAACGCAAAACACATAATATCACGTATTCGATTAAATACGGAAATCAGAGATTAGCTCTGATATCACTGTTGGGTTTTTACATATAAAACACAGCGGAAATTTAAATATCCCAAAGTGGTTCTTCTCGATTTCATGTATTCGGGTTTAGAAATTATGTACCTTTCTTCGCGTAATTGGATTTCTGAACTAGCTTTTGTGATCCTTTTTCAAACAGCAAATCTGCTACTGTCTCCAAATCACCACGCCAGAATTGAAGCGAAAAAACCTCCTTTTATTCCAACTTGAAGACGGCGAGAGAGAGAGGTTGGAAGACTTTGACTTGGAAAGAAAGTTAATGATTGAGGCTTAGGTTAATTTTCACTAAGTAGTATATTTATACTACACTAGAAGATAATACCCTAACTAACTAGGCCTTATTGGACGCCTACTTGGGCGTTTTGAAAGCCCTTTGGGCTTAGTCCAATTGTGTTTAAGTTTTAATTATTTATTTAATTAATATTATTTATCCAATAAATAAATTAATCAAATAACTAATTAATTCCATGTTAATTCTATAATTAATTTCCATAAAGAAATTAATTAACAAATTAACTTAATTAATTAATAAAATCATCCAATGAATGATTAATTAATTAATTGCGATATCCAATACCAAAAATTCCTTCAAGTCTAATTCCATAATTTTTTCTTTGCAATTCCTTTAAGCGGGGCTCTTTAAATTCGTCTCAAAAGACAATTGGGAGGAAACCAAAGGGATGTGGGTAACACCTAGCCAGTCCCGTGGCCCACATTATATCCCAATTGAGAACGAATGAATAGGATCATTCCAAACCTTTCACGCTGTGAATACCGTACGAGTATAAATCCTTTATTCATATATCTCAGTCAAGTGAGAGTCATGGTTCAGTCAAACTCACAGAACTTGACCATATGCTTAGCTCATAATGAATCAAGGTCACTGAATATACTTTCATGTCCAACATGAGTATCTCTGATGCTTTGGCCAAAGTCTTTTGACCTCACTTAGCTCATTCACTAATGAGGAATAAATCCCTTTTTAGTAATCAGTTAAGATTGCTACTTGCCCATCAAGCTGCACTTCGAGGTCGACCCCACCAACGGGTGAATTGGATCTAACTACTCTAATGACAGACTTGATGTCACAAGCACATCTTCAACTTGATTCCTCAGGTCTAAGGTTCATGCATACCTATCACAACTTATCAGTTTTGTCATTGACTGTCAGTGAGTGAAAACCCACGTGACAAATCTGATGCGAGCCATGTTCGAACACATCAGTCTAACTGAAGTGTCTATGATATAAGTTCCCACTACCATGCTCATAGTGTTTGACACGCAAAAACCTAGCAAGTGCACTAGATCGTGCAAGTAATATAGTGGATATTTAAGTCCGGATTATCGTACCCAAGGGACAACGTATTTAAGTATTCAAACTACTTTATTACCTAATTCCAAGTTAAATCAAATATTTAAGGTGTGATTGTTTAAATAAACTAAAGAAAATTAATTATGTAAAACGCGTAGAGATTGAAAAATCAGAGGAAGAGAGATAACTAAGACACGTGATCCAACCAAACTACTCCTTATCGGTTATGAAGTGCGTTATTCAATTATTACTTATCATGCTATGACGAAAACTCCAAAATTATACACTACCCAATCTCTTAGTATAGTGTGTCTATGTTAATTAATGATTCCCTATATCCCTATATGAGAATTCAATTAATAAACATGCATTAACAAGATTTATGAGATTTCCCGTTACCGGAAGGCTACACGAATGAATCGAATCTATCCCTAGTCAATTCTAAGACGTGATGTTCAATTGCTCAAGCATCCTTAACCTATATCCTCTCAGAATCCAAGTCAATCAATTTATCAAACAAGTGGTGATCAAGCACTCATAAGCATTAAACACAACAAATTGAACACATATCATGCCAAGCAATAATCAAAAACACAAATTTATAAACGATAATTCATAGTTTGGCCTTCATACGGCCCTAGTCAAACGAATTTAGTTCATGATCGAAAAGAAAGAGAAATAACAATCTTCAAAAGACATGTTCAATGAACTAATCTCAAAAGAAAGTGAAAAATTCCCTATTACAATCTTGATTTTCTCTTTGTTGCTTGAATTCTCCATTTTTGTAGACAAATTCGAGAGTCTTCAAGCTTTTTCCTTGCTTCCCTAGGTTTTTCTCTTAATCCTTGTGTTGTAAAAAGTGTGTTCCCCTCCAAAAACTGACTTAAAACACTATTTATAGGTTGTTGTACACGGATGGGATGCTGCGGCATCATGGATCAAGCCGGACAGCCGTTTAACACTGTGATGCTGCGGCATCACTGCTTTGTTCGCATTTTTCTAAATTTTTCTCCCATCTTTTGGATCAAATGATGCTCTAGACCTAAGACACATAAACAATAAAAATCAAGGCATAATGTGGGATAAAGTTCACTAGAAAACGAGTCAAATCCAAGAAAAGAGGGGCCCTAAAAGTCGTAAAATACGAGCTTATTAGTGTTCGACTGGCACTTCCCTGTCAAAACTCATATCATACAAGTCTTTATCTAGTAATGATGTCCAGTCAATACTCTCTTCGACTTGCGAACCATTTTAGATACTAAGGATCAAACTCTTCTAGTGCCAATCTCCCTAACCCATAGAGAGTAAAAGGTTCGCCTTACTATCAAGGACTTTACATTGTTTACTAAACCTTACAAATTCCTATAAGAAAACAACATGAAAATGCCTTTTATTAAAATAAGAATGTTTAGTTACAAAGTTACAAATTAATGCCCTATAAATCTATCATCTTTATGGCATTTGAGGGCATACTCACTAACAGATGGAACAGGTGTTACTCGTGACGGGTGTGCAAGGGCATATTGTTGGACTACACGAGCGGCTGCCCTCACTAATGCATCCTCAACAAGAGCAACTAGTGCCTCCTGAGTGATCTCGAACACCCTAGTGGCAGGGGGTGGAATCACTGATGGCATCACATGAGGTACGTTCTGCTCGTTCATCGGGAGTGGTATGTCTGGACCCCCGCCTTCAGCTTGCCGGATCGGTGGTGTTGGGGAAAAAATTATCAAACGCAGCGGAAAGCGGAATTTAAATTTTTTATGGTTTTTCCCCATTACCGGATCAATCCCGGGGTTAATTCACACATATGTACGATAAGGATTTAACATAATTACCCGTTGTCACGAAGTGGTTGACAAATCCTACGAATTTGACTTCTTTAATTTCGAAAAAAATCTCTGGCTGAAAGATATTTGATCTAAGTAGTCCAAGTGTGCTGCCCCTAAATCATCTCACCGGAATAACTTGATGAAAAAACAATTCCTCCTTCTTCTGCAGTGGGGCGACGGCTAGGAGAGAGAAAGGGGAGAGGAGTTTTTCTTGTGGTGTTTGTAATACAACTTATTATCTAGGCTTTTGACTAATGTGATATTTATATCACATAAGTCATTGCTTGGGACTCAAACTAAGCCCATTAATGACTCCTAGTGGCCGCCCCTTTTAGGACTTAGTGTGCCACATGGTGTATTAATTTTGTGTTTAGTTTATTCTACTAATTAATTGATTAACTTAATCTAATTAATTAATTCAATTAAATAATAGATAACTCATTTAATTAATTTTATTTCTCCAAGAAATATTATTAATTAAATCATAAATAAATTAACGTATTTCTTCAAATAATTAATTCTATTTATTTAATTTTAACTATCCAATACTTAAAATCTTTCCACAAGAAATATTCCATTTTTCATCAAATTTGTCCTTTTTAAGCGTGACTCTTTAAGTTCATCTATATTTGACAATGAGAGGATTCCATTGAATATGGGTCCCACCTAGCCAGTCAAGTGGTCCATGTTTTAACCCAAATAAGATGAAATGATTAAATCATTATTAACCTTTCCTTTGTAAATACCGTGTGAATATAAACTCTTCGTTTCTTTATCCCGATCAAGTGAGAGTCATAGTTTTTAGTCAAACTCACTAACTTGATACTATGCTTTATTTATAACAATGTCAGATCATTTAATTCTTTGGCCAAAGACTTTAGGACCTAGCTTATTATAAATGCATAGGATAATTCCTCGTTCACTTACTAGGGAACGAATCCCATCTTGGATATCAGTTAAGACTACTACTTGCCCATTAGATTGCAGTTCGAGGTTGACCCCACCAAAGGGTGAATTGGGCTTAACTACTCTAATGAAGAACCTAATGTCACAAGCATATCTTCAACTCGATTCCTCAAGTCTAAAGTTCAGACACACCTATTACAATTAATCAATTCTGTCATTGACTGTCAAAGAGTGAAAACCCATGTGACAGAATCGATGCGAGTCATGTCTGAGTGCCACTATCTCCATCAGTGCACCTATGATATGAATCCTTCACTACTTCCTAGTGATTAACTTGCACCTTTCTCGTCAAAGATTCATATCATACAAGTCTTCATGATTTCCAACGCCCAATTGGAAATCATTGACTTGCAGACTATTTTAGTACACAAGTATCAAACCCCTCTAGTGCCTTAGAGAGTTTACTCTTGTGTTCATGGACTTATAGTTGATTTTGTTAGAGTATATGCCCTCGAATGCCATAAATAGGATAGATTTATAGGGCATAAACATTGTAACTAAACTATGATTTTTCTATTAATAAAAGGCAATTGATTGTTGTTTTCTTATAGGCATTTATAAGGTGTGAATAAACAACGTAAAGTCCTTGATGACAAAGCGAACCTTCTACCTCCTATGGGATAGGAGGAAAGGCACTAGAATGGTTTGACCCTTGACATCTAAAAGGGTTCGCAAGTCTAAGAAATATTGATTGGGCATCAATAGTGAATAAAGACTTGTATGATGTAAGTTTCGACGAAAGTGCCAGTCGTACGCTATGGAAGTGGTAGTGGGAACTTATATAATAGACGTGTCAGTTGGACTGATATGTTCGAACACGGTTCGCATCAGTTCATCACATGGGTATTCACTCATTGACAGTCAATGATGAAACTGATAAGTAGTGATAGGTACGTGTGAACCTCTGACCTGATAAATCGAGTTGAAGATGTACTTGTGACATCAAGTCTGTCATTAGAGTAGTTAGATTTAAATCACCTGTTGGTGGAATCGACATCGAAGTGCGACTTGATGGGCAAGTAGCATTGTTAACTGATTTGCAATATGGAATTTATTCTCTCATAAGTGAATGAGTAAAATATCCTATGCGATCATGAATAAGTGAGGATGAAAGTCTTTGGCCAAAGCATTTAAATACCTCGACTTATTATGAGCTTAGGCATATGGTCAAGTTATATGAGTTTGACTTTAAACCATGACTCTTACTTGACTGGGATATAAGAATAAAAGGTTTATACATGTACGGTATTCACGGCGTAAAGGTTTGGAATGATCCTATTCATTCGTTCTCAATTGGGTTACGGTGTGAGCCACGAGACTGACTAGGTGTCACTCACACCCCTTTGGATTCCTCCCAATTGCCTTTTGAGACGAACCTAAAGAGTCGCGCTTAAAGGAAGTGCAAAAGGAAAAACATGGGAAAAAGACTTGAGAGAAATTCACGGCATTGGATGCCGTAATTAATTAATTAATTATTGGATAATTTAATTTATTAATTAAATTAATGAGTTAATTAATTTCTAGGAGAAATTGAATTATAAATTAATTAGGAATTGAATTAATTGGATTATCAATTTATTTATTGGATAAATAAATTATCCGATTAATTAATTAGCAAGCAAAACAAAAGCCCGAAGGCTTCTGAGCCCACTAAGGGGCGGCCAAATAGACGCCCAAATAGGGCTCTTGCATGCTAGTGTTATTGTTTCATAATGATATAAATATATCACAAGGTGAAAAATAACACAAGGCAACTTACATAATTTTCTCTCCAAGAAAAAGTCTCCCACCTCTCTCTCTCTCTCTCTCTAGCCGTCTTTGACAAGGAAGAAAGGAGGAGTTTTTCGTTTTTTATTCCGGCGTGACGAATTAGAGACGTTGGCAAATTCGGCATTAGAGAAAAGGATCACGTTCAGAAATTAACATACGCGAGAACGGTAATTTTTCTATACACAATTAAACACGAGGATTAGAGATGATTCGGGATTTGGAAATTAAATTTACTTTCCGATGCGTTTTATTTGTATAATTCCCAATAGATTTAGAATAAATAAATGCCAATTCGAAAGTAAACAACTAATTGCCTTTTTATTGATAATAAACAATTACAAATTAATAATGTCCTTATATTTACTAATCCTCCAGTGGCATTTGAGGACATTAACCCTAACAGGGGGGTTTTGAGCACCACCCTCAGCATTGGGCCGATCTTCATACGTTGGGTTAGGAAGTTCATCAACAGCTACTGGATGATTGTGGCTAGTCATCCTATCATAGGTAGTACGCGCTTGTGACCTAGTTTGCATACTCAGTGGCTGGAGCGCTGTTCCCACAGACGGCGCCAAATTGATGATGGTAAAAATCGTCAGTCAATTATTAACACGTGATTGACCACGTGGGGTGATGGAACCGATCAAACACACAACAAACTAGGTCGGGGGTTGATGAATGTATATACTGCACTCGACTTTAGTGAGATGTCTACGTATCCGATGAATTGGGATCAAGTCTATTCATAGTTCTTTAAGGGGGTTACTCTCAATAGCCAGTGAATTTTTCTTGGGGAGTAGATAATGAGCATTTATCAGCTCCTCTAAGGTATTTATATAGAGCTGGTAGTGGGCTTTGGGCCGCGGGCTCAACTTTATCAGTAGCCCATTAGGCTTAATAATATATCTTTTATTTAGCCTTTAGACTATTAAAATAGCCTAATTAACCTTATTAGATCGTCAGCTCTCTTGGGTTTGACTAACATGATATTGGACCCACGGGGGGGTGCCCCAGACCCGAACCGAGGGGGTGCCCTAGACCTGAACCGGGGGCATGCTAAGTACCATAGTACCCCTCGATATTTTTGGTGCAAATCAGCGACAAATTAAACAACGAAATAAAGTGATTTAAAGTCAAATATAAAGCACAAGTACAAAAGTGATTCATTACATAATATAGTAAGAAATAAGAAAATCATAAAAGAATGGAAAATACTGACCATAAATTGTCATGGAGATGCTACACTGAATCCATGAGTAAAGAGGAAAGAGCAAGGCGCACAAGAGACTTTGAATCGATAAAAGTATATTGTAAGTCACATAGAGTAGAAGTGAAAGTGAATGAGCGAGAGCTTCAAAATTTGAAAATACTTAAGAGCTGAAACGTCTTAGAGAATATAATAAATAAAATAAAAATCAATGTAATTATTAGAAATTATTGCACCAAATTTTATTTTAAAATTATTTTATATAGTAAATTGAACTAAAAAAATAATGTTTTTGCACTTGAATTTTGAAAATAATATGATGATAAGATTATTTTTCTTAATAAGTAGGTATAATGAAATGACAAAGATTAAGATATAAAAAAATTTAATTGTTCAAAACTCAATGTTGTATCTTATAATTTTTGCATCTCGATAAAATTTACAATTCTACATCTATTATTTTATTCTTCCTTGTTTTATTTATGGGAATCTCTCTATACTCATTTTCACCAATAATAGTTGTATGAGTGTACATGAATTTAAGCTAATAACGAGAAATCTTTGTTATTTTTTGACGTATGATCTATTTAGATTTAGTGTGAGTTTAAGAATTTTAAGAGTGTAATATAGCGAAACTCTTGCTTTTAAGTCGTCAAAGCGAGCTCGGAGCCCCAAATTATGTGATCTAGCGTACGTCTATAAACAAAATTTTCAATCCTAGCATTATGCTTATTTTGAAAAAACTCTTAAAATTTCAAATCAAAATATTAGAAGATAGCTTTGAATTTAGCCAGTTGGAGTTTGCTAACAAAATCATAACAAATTATTAATCTTCCATGTATCCGGTCATAATATGGTGTTGATGCATTTGTTTTATATAGTGTAGAGATAAGTGAGGAATTATTAATATATCTTAAAAGATCAAAATGACAATCAATCAACAAATCAAATCAAAATAGCATTTAGCCAAATTGGAATTAATAATTTTGGTCAAATAGAGAGATTGTGGGAAAAGAGTAGTACCATATGTTAGTTTCCGAAAAATCATTAAATATGGTTTACTAATGTAGATAGAATTGCAGCCGAAAAATGTATATGGAGATAGAATTCTAAAGTATCTCAAATCCTGTCCATTACAGAATTGGAGTCTCTCACAACATCAACCGGTCCACCACCTAAACCTATCCGAGGCCAAAACAAACACATTGAAAACCCAGCCCGCATTTACACACCCACTGCTAATTGATCACATCGAGGACACCCCTATCTATATAACCCCCCCACCCCACCCAAAAATTCACCCATTCATTAGACTGACTAAAAGAGAAACAAAAAAGAGAGAGAGAGAGAGAGAATGGAGGATCGGTCGTCAAGCATGACGAAGAAAACCGACGGTGACGAAGACGAGAGGAATAATATGGCAGGAGAAGTATCTGTAGAGAAGGTATTCGAGGGTAAAGAGGTGCCGTCATGGCAGAATCAGCTGACCGTGAGAGCCTTCGTTGTGTCTTTTGTTCTCTGTATTCTCTTCACTTTCATTGTCATGAAGCTCAATCTCACCACCGGTATTATTCCCTCCCTCAACGTTTCCGCCGGCCTTTTGGGCTTCTTCTTTGTCAAGATATGGACTGCTTTTCTTGAAAACTGCGGCCTTTTGAAGCAGCCCTTTACTAGGCAGGAGAATACTGTCATTCAGACCTGTGTTGTTGCCGCCTCCGGCATCGCCTTCAGCGGTACGTCACCTTACGTAACTCCTCCATCTATACATACATACATACATACATACATACATACATATATTTGCAATATTTTAAAATCAATCCCTGTTTCTTTTTTTAGAATTATTATAATTAACTATCAAGTCTTTTTCATGAACATCACTATCAACACGATCTAGATGTAATCCCCATTGAAATAGTCTAGATGCAAAAGAATAGGCTTCATTGGGATTGGGGATGTACCAAAGGCGTGGACCATTGGATTTTTGTTTATCTTTCCAACTCCAACTTTTGGGTTTTTAATCTTTCGTGATTATAGTGGGTGGGTCCCAGATTCATAATCATAGTCGAAGCATGTGATAATCCCCAAATACATACAACTAGATACACATATATTATTATGAAATAAAAAAAATATTGAATAAATTTCTAGAGATCATCTATCTATCTATATGTCAAAAGTTGTCCTTGTCACCTTGTAGAATTAGTATTTGACTAATGACATAATATTTTCTTTCTTTCCATCAAAAAAAAAAATAAGCATCTTATAATTGGTTAAAGCATAGTAATTAAAGATAGAGTGACGTGTTTGATGTGTTTTATTTGACTAACAAGTTGATGTGTGTGAGTTGTAGAGAGAGAGAGAGAAAGTCTTGGACGTATTTATGGAAGTTGGCCTAAATAGTTCCCACGAGATTCCACCCTTTATTTCATGCGCTAATTTCGTTACCAAATATTTATGAGCCCTATAGTTATACTAATTGAGGTTACTCCCATGATTCTTGGAGGATCCTGCGCCATATAATTCTTGATTTGACCATATCCATTTTATTCATGTTGACTAATCACGTAAAATCTATTCAATTTTTGGATGTTCATTTATTATTGTTTTTTGGAGTGTATTGTCAATCACATATAATTGCGATATGATGGTTTTTACTCGGCCATAATTTCCCGAATCCTTACAGTATTATAGTTGAAAGTTTCTCATCAAATTTAAATATTTGCCTCATGTATGAGTAATAATAACACCGTTACTTAGTTCAGCTTAATTGTCTGAACAGAATTAATCTGATTTAAACAGTTGAGGAAAAAAATAAACAGATATGAAGTAAGATTGAAAATGTTCTTTCTATTTCTGTATGCACACACCGTATAATTATGTGTTTATATACATACCTAGAAAACATGTTCTGGCATATGTTCGGATCCAAGTGAAACTCAACTGTTCTTGTTAAAATAGTAACCAATTTTAAATCATAATCATAGTTTTCTGCATGTGTACCTACAATACAACTACTAAATGTTTGTTTTGTACTATAGTCCCGCGCCCCTCCATATCCAGTTCTTGGCAAAACTAACTTGAAATTGAATTGTCAGGTGGTTTCGGAAGTTACCTTTTTGGTATGAGTGAAGTTGTTGCTAGACAATCCACTGAAGCTAATGATGCTCAAAATGTCAAGGATCCAACACTGGCATGGATGATCGGATTCCTCTTTGTCGTTAGCTTTTTGGGACTCTTTTCTGTTGTGCCCCTCCGAAAGGCAAGTTTTTACATATTAAACAATGCATGCATCATTTCATACTTTAAAACTTACTTGTAATGCCTAAGAAGTTGAAAAAGATTCTCACTTGCTGCTAGACCGACAGAAATAAGTATAATATCTTTTAAATTTGCTGCCACTTAAACGGGACAGTGGATTCATCTCTGTTTTTTCCACATGATGCAGATTATGATCGTAGATTTCAAACTGACGTATCCAAGTGGCACAGCAACTGCTCATCTTATCAATAGCTTCCACACTCCTCAGGGAGCCAAGCTAGCAAAGTGAGCCATTAATGATTCATATTTAATGTCGTTATTTCAAGACACTTTTTTTTTTAGCACTATATTTCAAAACTCTTTCAGTATATGGGATCTCATAATATCTTGTTCACTGCAGGAAACAAGTTCGAACCTTGGGGAAATTCTTCTCTTTCAGCTTCTTGTGGGGTTTCTTCCAATGGTTTTTTACTGCAGGAGATGACTGTGGATTCGTCAGTTTTCCTACATTTGGCCTAAAAGCATACCAAAACAAGTTTTACTTTGATTTCTCAGCAACATATGTCGGTGTTGGAATGATATGCCCTTATCTTATCAACGTATCGTTGCTAGTTGGAGCTATCCTATCATGGGGTGTAATGTGGCCGCTCATACAGGAGAGAAAAGGCTCCTGGTACTCTGCTGATTATCCTGCCAGCAGCCTTCACGGCTTGCAAGGTTATAAGGTAATTATTTCTTCTTCTTTTTTTTCTTCGTTACTTAACTAAAATCCAACAAACCCAGCCAATTTTGAATTTCCATTAATTCCATTTATGCCCTTCCTCAGGTCTTCATAGCTATAGCCATGATCCTCGGCGATGGCCTGTACAACTTTGTAAAGGTCCTCGGGCGCACTATGTTCGGAATATACAACCAAATCCGTGACAAAAACGCCAACCATGTCCTCCCGGTTGGCAATCAATCATCATCTCCTCAAGCTCCCGAGTTATCTTATGACGATCAACGTAGAACCCAACTTTTTCTCAAGGATCAAATCCCTACGTGGTTTGCTATAGCCGGCTACGTCACCATTGCAGTGGTCTCAACCATAATACTTCCTCACATATTTCACCCACTCAAATGGTACTACATTGTGGTCATATACGTACTTGCCCCGACTCTTGCCTTCTGTAATGCGTACGGGTGCGGCCTCACCGACTGGTCATTAGCTTCCACTTATGGAAAATTAGCAATTTTCGTGATTGGTGCATGGGCTGGGGCCCACAACGGCGGTGTTCTCGCCGGATTAGCTGCGTGTGGGGTCATGATGAATATTGTCTCAACCGCATCTGACCTCACACAAGACTTCAAGACTGGATACATGACCCTTGCATCTCCACGGTCCATGTTTGTGAGCCAAATCATTGGAACCGCTATGGGTTGCGTTATCTCACCATGTGTATTTTGGCTATTCTACAAAGCATTCCATGATTTTGGTGTTCCCGGTTCACAGTATTCCGCGCCTTACGCTCTTGTCTACCGCAACATGGCAATATTGGGGGTCGAAGGATTTTCAGCTTTGCCAAAGCATTGTCTTATGCTATGCTACGTGTTCTTTGCTGCAGCCATCGTTATCAATTTTATCAGAGACCTGGTGGGGCCGAGATGGGCAAAATTTATCCCTATTCCCATGGCAATGGCAATTCCGTTTTATCTTGGAGGGTACTTTACAATTGATATGTGTTTGGGAAGTTTGATACTTTTTATCTGGTCGAAGATAGATAAGGTTAAGGCGGATGCATTCGGACCTGCTGTAGCTTCTGGATTGATTTGTGGAGACGGGATATGGTCCATGCCTAGTGCCATATTGGCTTTGGCTGGCGTAAATCCTCCTATTTGCATGAAGTTTCTGTCGCGATCAGCGAATTCGAGGGTTGATACTTTCTTAGGTTCTTAGCTATCTGTTATGTAAGGTTTAGAAAGCAGCAACTGGATTAAACTATTTCTGCATTCGTCAATTTACTTGCATTTCTTTTCGTTGTTTGTTTTTTTTTTTTAATTCTCTTTTCCTAGTTTCGTGGAGTCGTAATGTAAAATACATTTCAATTGCGAAGTCTTGCTTATGATCAATGGCAAAGTAATAGGCCATTGTATTTATTCATCTTCCAACTATTTAATGTTTACATATTATCTTCTAATTCTGGCTCTCTTTTATGGATGCAAATTGCAATGGGAGAATGACTTATAATGACGGAAACTTATGCTAGTTTTTCTTGTAAAATATTCACACAAGTACACCTATGAGTCATTATATGTCACGTGATGATGTTATAAAAGTGAGATAATATAATTGCATCATGTATAATCTATCAACTTGTAATTCCATTTTCAAATCCTTTTGTTATATAATCACGTAACATTGTCTATTAAACATATTTATGTAGACTAGTAAAAGCTACGTGCGTTGCATGTAAATACACATTTTTTTATACAAATGAAGTGATCTAGCCTATTTTGCATAGGAGAACTTTTCTCCTAGTTTTGCGTAGTATTATTCACAAATTTTGCGATGTTAAAATATGATTTATAAATTTATTTCTACATTAAATTTTAGGAAAACATTCTAAAAACTCAATAAAATAATTTTTATTCCTAAAAAGTCATGAAAATGATTCAATTTAAAATACTCTATTTCACCAATTCTTCGTTTAAGAAAACCAATACTTAAAAGTTAATAATATTTTTCAGCTAAATCACCTTGGTACATTAACAATTATCAATTGGTGGCTTTTTTATGTAAATATTTATTTTTGGATTTTCAAATGAATATATTATATGGTAAGAATTTTTCTTCTCAATGTAAAAACTATTAATTAAGTATAAACACTATACAACATTTTCTATAGTAATTCAAAACGAATTACAAAAATTATCACACGTCATATTACATATTTTGTCTCATACTCCTCAAGCCAACACCAGGTGATTGTGTCAAGTAATATGGTTAGATGCATGTGTTTCTGTTAATTTTTTAACTTAAACCAAAAATTGTATATCTTGAAAACCAATTCTCCATCATACGAAAAGAGATTAATTCAGGAAATTGTATTGCAGACAAACGTGACAAACCAAAGTAAAATGTTCAACAAATAAAGGGTCCTAATATTCAATACTAATCCAAATCATAATTTTTCAAAAAATTTAGACACTATTTTCAAATCAAATATTGAAAAATGCATCCTGAAATCTTGTCTTTTCTTCAAGAATGATGTTTGAATTTTTGTACTGTAGGATATCATACAAGAAAGCCTAGAAGTAAAGGCTATATTTAATAAGGAAACGTAGAAAGATTTGGGAAGTTAAGTATTTTTATCATATGAACTCAAAAGTCATTGGAGTTTAGATGAATATAGATATCTAGAGTTTAAATGAATTTTAAGAATTTGGTAAACTGAAAAGATAGATGCTAATGTAGAAGTTGAGACCAAATAGTCTAAAATCTGATGGACAACAAATGAAGAGTCTATCTACATTTAAGCTATTAATTGTTACATGAATTATTTTCTGAAGACAATTAATCATGCAGTTGAACAGACATACCTAAAACTTAGAAATTATTTGTAAAGCTATTACCTATTATTCGATTAGTATTATTACTTGAAAAACAATTAAGAGTACTTTAATCTTTACACAATTGAAACACTAATATTACTATTATTTAGTTAGGTTACTTAAGTTAGGGCAACAATGTCATTTCACAATTGGAAGAAACATCTACAAGATCCACACTTTTATCAATGTAAAAAGTATTAATTAAGTATAAACACTATACAACATTTTCTACAGTAATTCAAAACGAATTACAAAAATTATCACACATCAGATTACATATTTTGTCTCATACTCCTGAAGCAAAAAAAAAAAAGTAATTGTGTCAAGTAATATACTTAGATGCATGTGTTTCTATTAATTTTTTTTAACTCAAAACAAAATTTATATGTCTTGAAAACCAATTCCCCATCATACGAAAAGAGATTAATTCATGAAATTGTACTACGGACAAACGTCACAAACCAAAGCAAAATGTTCAACAAATAAAGGGTCCTAATATTCAATACTAATCCAAATCATAATTTTTCAAAAAATTTAGACACAATTTTCAGATCAGATTTTGAAAATGCATCCTGAAATCTTGTCTTTTCTTCAAGAATGATGTTTGAATTTTTGTACTTCAATTGTATGATATCATATGCATACAAGAAAGCCTAGAAGTAAAGGCTATATTTTAATAAAGAAACGTAGAAGGATTTGAGAAGTTATGTATTTTTATCATATGAACTCAAAAAGTCATTGGAGTTTAAATGAATATAGATATCTAGAGTTTAAATGAATTTTAAGAATTTGGTAATTAAACTGAAAAGATAGATGCTAATGTAGAAGTTGAGACCAAATAGTTTAAAATTTGATGGACAACAAATGAAGAGTCGATTTACATTTAAGCTATTAATTGTTACATGAATTATTTTCTGAAAACAATTAATCATGCAGTTGAACAGACATATCTAAAACTTAGAATTATTTGTAAAGCCATTACCTGTTATTCGATTAGTATTATTATTTGAAAAACAATTAAAAGTACTTTAATATTTACACAATTGGAACACTTATCTTACTATTATTTAGTTAGGGTACTTAAGTTAGGGCAACAATGTCCTTTCACAATTGGAAGAAACATCTACAAGATCCACACTTTTATAATAGTATAGATATAGATATAGATATAGATAGATAACTATGTAACACGAATGATTAAAATATGAAAAAGGAAAAAAGTTGTATTGTGAATAAAAATATTGAAAATTATCATTCCATATCCTAACCAAGTATATGTATAATATAAACACACATCTATGCCTATAGCAAAAAGTGTTACACAATTATTAGTTACAAACTTGCATTATTTTTAATTTTAACAAATGATTTCGATTGCTTGCAATTCCTCTTGGTTAGTATCCAAGCTCAATTCAAATCATTTGTAACATTCTTATATGAACTAACAGACGTGTGATGCTTGTACAAATTGACAATTGTGAAATAAAGAAAGAATATTCAGTTATCTTTTCATGGCACATTTTTTTTGTCCGCTTCTTAACCACTTATTTACATATGTATTTACTATTTTTATGAAGATAATATGTATTTAGTATTTTTATCAAGTCTAAGTATCAAAACTAGATTCTGTACATCACACCTTAGCTTGTTAGGCCTCAATCAACTCTCTAATAGGCTTCCTGATTACATTTTCCAAAGGGATATCAGCAAATTCAGAAAGTATAGCTCTAAACTCTTCCCCTGTAAGTGTTTCCCTCTCCATCAGCACCTCAACCAACTTATCAATAGCCTCCCTATTGTTCTTTATGTGTTTTTTCGCAACCTCATAAGCACTCTCGATTATGCGCCTTACTGAATTATCAATATCCTCGGCAAGTTTTTCCGACATTTGATTCCTCGAGAGCATCCTCAACACCAAGTCACTGCTCTGTACTGCTTGATCAATCAACGCCCACGGTCCAATCTCCGACATTCCATAAGTTATAACCATCTGAGGAAAAAAGAATGAAAGAATTATATTTCATTGGTTTAGCAAGAAAAGTTTCCTTCAAAAATACGTCTACTTTCACATGATTCAATATGTTTGTCCTTTACAATTAATGTAGACATATCATATGCCCTTTAACTCAAATTAAAAAGATTGAAATAAATCATTTTTATTATAAAACGATCGTGCTACTTACGATAGTTTTATTAAGCCAAGTTATCTGAATCAGACTAAAAATGGAATATACATTCTACGATGCAATTCTTTTGGTGCTCTTTACATATCAAGAATAGTTTCCAAACAGAATCCATGTATTTATGTAGTGAATTTGTGCTTAAGAAATGTTTCTTTTCTTCAAATTAAGAAGTCATTTGTGAAATATCAAATATCGCTGAAGTTAGCTTTTTACATTGTATAGTGTCATTGGTACTTCCTAGAAGAACGTTGTTGAAGTTAACTTTACAAATAACAAGTTTCATTGAAAACCTCACCCGTCTGGCAATCTGAGTTATTTGTTGCAAGTCTCCTGCTGCACCAGTAGTGATTTCTGCTTCCCCAAAGATTACTTCTTCCGCTGCACGACCACCTAGACCTCCTACTATTCTTGCAAATAACTGTTGCTTAGATATTAGCATCGGATCTTCTCCAGGTAGGAACCACGTTAAGCCACGAGCTTGGCCTCGAGGGACCAACGTGACCTTCTGTACTGGATCATGTCCAGGAGTCAAGGTCCTGTCACCACAATTCAAGAAAATAAGCCCAAAAATTGATCTTAAGCCAGACTTAGTAAGAGTGAAGTTATATACCATCAGGTAATTCCTCACCGTTTCGTCATCAAGATATCAATTTGTCATGGTAAACATGAAATCCAATTCATTGCATTCATTTTTTTTTATCAAAATTAATAAAAGGGAAAAATTCTCTCACCCACACTGAGTCGGTATAATTTCAAATTTTTAAGTAAATTAAATTGGGAATGAAAATTATGTTGCCAATAATTCGTAAATTGCTTTCATCAAAATCGTAATTTTCCCCCTCTTAGAATTCTGGTTTTTGTCCCTGAAAAGTTCAAAATGTCATAGAATTGAAGATTATAGTAGGACTTACGCGCAGACGGCATGTCCAATTTCATGGTAAGCAACTAAGATCTTGCTCTTTCCATCGGTCATCTTTGTTCCCTCCATTCCAGCTACAATACGATCGATGGAGTCGTCAATCTCTTTCAAAGTAACTCTATCTTTGCCTCTCCTGCCAGCAAGAATTGCAGCTTCATTCATGAGGTTTGCTAGATCCGCTCCGCTAAATCCAGGTGTTCTCATTGCAATGACACTCAGATCAACATCACTCTCTAACTTCTTGTTTTGCTATGAACTTTTAGTATTTCTTCCCTCCCTCTAACATCTGGTAGCCCCACACTCACCTGCATTACATGTACATAACAACATTTTTGTTATGTTTCTGTCAGTAAACCATATTAAGTGAGAACATTCACGATAGCAGGCCGATAGTTGTGTAATTTGCGCATGTTCATAAACACTTTAAATTCTTTTAGCCAGCTATGTCTTTTACTTATCCAATGTTGTGATGATAATTGATATAACTTTTATGTGAAGTGGTTCCCTATTACAACTAACCAAGTTTTGTTGCAAACCATCTCACAAAGTCGAGAATTCCCCGAGATTCTGGCTTTGTTTCTACTTTTCTATAATTTCCATGGTAAACTGAATTGGATGCTTGTATTAGTGGGAACTCTTTCGACTTTTTCTCATATTTTTGATAAAATCGTCTCTACTTATAAAAAAATTAGAAAATCAAATGTATGTAAGCATAGAAGCCTCATTAAAATGATGCATATGTACTACCACCACCAAATTATTCCGATTTTACCTATTACGACTAACCAAAATATTTATAATTGTGTATAACTCTGAAGAATCATACGTTTACGAAATTAAAAGGAAGCTGTTGCCAACAGCTTCGCTATAAAAGTAGGAAAAGAAAAGAAGAAATAAATAACAAAACTAAAAATGATGAATATTAGACCAACCTGTCTATCAAACCTTCCTGGTCTAAGCAAAGCAGCATCAAGAATATCAGGCCTATTTGTAGCAGCAATAACAATAACTCCACTATTTCCACTAAAACCATCCATTTCTGTTAGCAACTGATTAAGTGTTTGCTCCCTTTCATCGTTTCCTCCACCAATCCCTGTCCCTCTCTGTCTTCCAACAGCATCTATCTCGTCAATGAAAACCAAACAAGGTGCATTTTCCGTAGCCTTGTTGAACAAATCCCTCACTCTTGAAGCTCCCACACCAACAAACATTTCAATGAATTCTGAGCCTGATAGAGAGAAAAAGGGTACCCCGGATTCTCCGGCTATGGCCTTCGCTAGTAATGTCTTCCCGGTTCCTGGTGGGCCTACTAAGACAACTCCCTTTGGTATTTTTGCCCCTACTGCGGCAAATTTTTCAGGGGTTTTTAGAAACTCAACTATTTCTTGGAAATCTTGCTTTGCTTCGTCGACTCCGGCTACATCATCAAATGTTACTCCGGTATTTGGTTCCATCTGGAACTTAGCTTTGCTCCTGAAGATATAGATAGAATTAGTATATGCATATTGCAAGCAGGTTTTTCATCATTTTCAAGTCTTTTAGTCCAATTTTATGGATCCCAACGTCCTATCAATTTATCCACAAGAAATGGTTACAACTGATAAATTGGTTACATTTTCAAACTCTTCTTTTGTCTCTCTTCTAGTGCATGGTTCAGATCGCCGTATCGCTGATAATACCGGCAGGTCTTTGCTCACACCATCAGCAGCAATAGCATATCAGATGTTATCAAACAGTAAGAGATAAATGCATTGTAGAATGTTAAAAAAATTCTAAAAAATGAGTAGAATTATATAATATATAAATAACATAAATTTCCACTCGTTGGAGAGTAGTTAAAGAAAATATTGCATTAGACTTAAATAAATTAAACGTTATTATCAAGCTTAAATTTGTAATAGAAAAGAGTCTTTTTAATGACTATATCACAAGCCTTTATTGTATATTTGAAAAACAAATGAAATTTTCATTAATTAAGTGACATATAATATCATCCAATATATAAATTTTTATGTTGATAAATTTATTCCAACGGTTGTGACTTTTTGTAAGAGTTTAATTTAAATTATGGCCTCCTGTTTAAATGCTTCAGCCGTTGTCAAATATTGAAAAGAATCATTTGAAGGGGCATGAGTTTTTCTATATAATCTTCAGAAGTGTGAGAATATTTTTAGAGGAGAAAATAACTCCCATCTTTCATTCTTTCTTTGTGATTTCACGTGAAGACAAAATTAAAGTCTTCTGATTCTTAGATTAATTCCTTTACATTCTAAAGACAAAGCAGCAACAAAACAGAAAACATTGCTTTCTCTTCATTTCACGTCAATTCGAACCGTATTATAAATAGATACAGGGTTAACGAAATCTCTTGAGTATTTGGGTTTGTCTTCGAAAGTGTGATTCGCAAACAAACAATAGTTTTTGTGATTGAGCTCCATTGTATCCTAAAACAAATTTGCTATATAACTCGTTTGTACTCAATAGAGGGCGAATATTGTCTTGAGAGAGCGAAGAGAGCCTAAATTTTGGGCGACTTGGAGGTTATACAAAATTATTCATACGAGTTGTTCGACATATGTTTTTTAACAATATTGTCACTGATAATATTATAATATTCTTATTATATCAGAAATATCATCCAATATTGGTGATACATATAAAGTCAGTCAGAAAATAATAGATACTTTTCGATATCATCAAATCGGCAAGGATTATGTATTAGTTCATTGTTATGAGATATGGTGTAGTACCTAGAACCGTGTTCTAGTGTTTAAACCACCGAAAGATAAGAATATACGTACTACGTACCTTCCTAATCCAAAGGGCAAGTTAGGCCCTCCGGGAGCACCCGAAGACGAACTTCTGAGAAGCAGACTTCCAAGCAATATCAAAGGAAAAGCCAAGTTCCCCAACAAATCAAGAATAGCTCCAATCATATTCGCTTCCAATGGATGCACCGCGAAATCGACGTTTTTCTCTTTAAGTTTCCTCAACAGCTCCTGTGGCAATCCAGGTAGCTGAATCCTGACCCTCTGTATTTTGTTCATTGCTGCTGCTGCTGATGGATTGTATATCTCAGCAATCGCCACGGTTCCATTCTCAAATAAGTCAACTTTCTTGACATAATCTTGATCCAAATATTCCAAAAATCTTGAGTATGACATTCTATTTGATGTAGCTTCAACCGGGCTCTCTGGTTCTATTGCTGATGCTGCTGAATTTGAAGTTATGGCCCCTCCTAAAAGGGTGAGTCCAGTAGTGTAATTCATTAGCTTTCTCCTGCTTAATTTGGTTTGTAGAGGTGGACATCTTTTCTGGGTTGGATTGATTTCCATGGAAAGATGATCATCTTTATGTTGGAATTTGCATAAGGGAGGAGGAGTAGATATAGAAAGAGCTTGGGACGACATTTTCATCTGCTGATGAAAATCTTTAATTAATTTTGAGTGATTTTGGTTAATAAAATTGCAGTGCTGTAAATGTTGGTGATGATTTTGGAGGGAATGATGGTGCTCGTGCCAGTTTAAATAGGGAGCTGAATGAGATGAGATGAGATGTTTCTAGTGGATAATTATTATTTGTTTTGTTTTTCATGAAGAATCTAGAGTTGTTCCTTTTTCTTTTTTTTTTTTTGTTCAAATCTTGGTTTTGTGTGTGTACATTATTTACTCTAAAAGTCTAAACTAGAAAATGTAGTTTTAGTTGTTGATGGCCAAACACTTGGACTTGGGTACGTGTGTGGACGATGAATTGAGTTCTAGATACACATTCATGTCGTGTCGTGTGTTAACTGTTATGCAAGAGGATTCAAGCCCACAAGTCAACATTAACAGGCCCAAATGCCATGTCCAACAACCTAACTGGGCTAGGGATTATGTATTGTAAATAAATGGTGTTTAGTTTTTTTATATTTACGTTTCTTCAAATTAGTAGATTTAAATTTGAACATTAATAGGCAGTTGGTGGTAGTCTTGTCATTTGTGGTCCTGTTAACAATGGCTGATAAATTTCCTTTGATTCGAGACAAAGGATAAAACTCCAACGCAAAGAAAGGAAGAAGATAAGAATGGCTTAATTTTCTGCTGCCCTTTTCATTCACCACTCACAATTTTAAATACATAATTTGTCAGATTTTTTGGGACCTGCTGTACACGTACACAAGCAACCAAAATAATTTGTTACAATATTCATATGAAAACCCTAATTGTATTTTGGGTCAAACCCTTTCATCCAACCTGGTCGCTTAATAATTCTCTTGGGCCTTTTATTTTCTAACTCCGGCCCATCTTCATCACTTAGCTCTTGATCCAGCTGCGGCCCAAACATATCATTACCCGGCCCATAGAGATGGACCTTGTCCTCAAGGTCAAAATTAGGGTAAGTCTTCTTGAAATCTTCCAAATTCTCCCAAGTACTATCATTTTCAAACAGCAGCTCCCACTGGACTAGCAGTTGCGGTTCGTCTCCCTGTTTGGTCTTAACAGTGCGAAAATCCAAAACAGCCTTAGGTTGAGGGCGGCCATGAAGATCAATCGACAACGGAGGAAAAAAAGGAGTTTGTTGCGGCGGAGGTCCTCTGTAAGGTTTCAGAAAAGAAATGTGAAACACAGAGTTTATTTTGGCAGTTGAAGGGAGTTCTAGTTCATATGCAACGGGCTCGATGCGGCGGAGAATTTTATACGGGCCAAAAAAGCGGCGGCATAGTTTGGGTGATGAACGGCGATTGATGGAGATCTGGCAATACGGCTATAAACGGAGGTAAACCCACTAGCCGACCTCAAATTTTTTTTCCAAAGGATGCTTATTTGCCTGATCTATCATCCTTTGTCGAGCTCGTTCCAGATTTGTTTTGAGATCTGCTAATAGTTGTTGTCGGTGCAGGAAGGACTCGTCTAAGGTGTCCACCGACGCGGAACCCGAAGTATACGCCGGAATAGATGGTGGAAGTCGGCCGTATAAAGCTTGGAAAGGTGACGTGCCAATCGATGAGTGGAAAGAGGTATTATGCCAGTATTCTACCCAATGTAGGAATCGAGTCCAAAGATGAGGCCTTTCACTCACGAAACAGCGGAGGTAAGCTTCTAAACAGCGATTTAGGACTTCAGTGTGGCCATCCGTTTGAGGATAGTACGCACTGCTCATTGCTAATGTGGTTCCTTGTAATTTAAATAGTTGTTTCCAAAAGGTGCTGATGAAGACGCGGTCCCTGTCCGATACGATTGACTTTGGAAAACCATGAAGACGGGCTATCTCGACGGAGAAAATAGGGGCCAGTGTGGCGGCGAAGAAATGAGTCGGAAGGGCGATAAAGTGGCTGTATTTTGTTAAGCGGTCGACAATGGCCCAAATAATAGTTTTTCCACCTGAAAGAGGTAAGTGTGTAATAAAGTCCATACTGATATCTTCCCATACCTAGTTAGGAATAGGGAGTGGTTGGAGGGTTCCGTAAGAGCGGTGAGTTGCATATTTAGCTTGTTGACAGATGTGACACTTTTGAATGTGGGTTTGGACGTCGGATTTCATGGCAGGCCAGTAGAAGGAGCTAGCGAGTTTGACAAAGGTGGCCTGAATACCCGAGTGACAGGCGAGAGAGGTATCCTGAAATTTGGTGAGTGATGCGGGATGTAGTCCCGTTTCTTTTGGAATAAATAGGCGTTGTTTGTAGTGGACCAGTCCATTTGTGATAGTAAAGACTTGTTGCATTTTACTGTCCGATTGGAGTTTGTTGATGAATTGTTGGCCTACAAGGTGGTGCTGAAAGAAGGATTTAAGTTGTTCCAGAAAGGTGAATTTGGGCTGGGACAGGGCCATAACGGAAAGTGGAACTCGAGATAAAGCATCTGCCACGCGATTCTCCTTACCAGGTTTGTAAATGATAACGTAATCATACCTTAAAAGCTTAGTGAGCCATTTTTTCGGTTCTGGTGTTTGAATATGTTGTGTAAGAAGGCTTCATAAACTTTGCTAATCTGTGAATATTCTGAATTATCTGCCCAGCAGGTATTGGCGCCACTTTTTGACCGACTCGGTGATGGCGAACATTTCCCGAGCATAAGTGGAAGAAGAGTGCATTTGGGGACACATTTTCTTACTAAAAAAGGCAATGGGCCGCAACTGCTGGGATAATACCGCCCCGATTGCAATACCAGAAGCGTCGGTGTGGAGGTTGAAGGGTAACATGAAGTCTGAAAGGCGGAGCAGTGGTAGGGTAATCATTGTCTGTTGTAGCGTTGTAAACGCCTTTGTAGCTTCGGGAATCCATTGAAAACTATCATGCTTTAGTAGATCCGTTAACGGGCCAGCTATCGTGGCATAATTACGGACAAATCTGCGATAGTAGCCCGTTAGCCCAAGAAAACGCCTTAAGGCCGAAATATTAGTGGGTTGTGGCCAATTTAATATGGCCTGAATTTTAGCTGAGTCAGCCTCCACGCCTTGGGCTGAAATATGTGCCCCAAGTAGTCCACATTAGCAACTCCAAAAACACACTTGGAGAGTTTCAAGTAAAAGTGTTGATCGATCACTGAGTAACTGAAAAACCTGTGACAAATGGGCCAAATGTTCCTGCCAACACTTGCTATAAACTAATATATCATCAAAAAAACTAAAACAAACTTGCGTAAATAAGAACGAAACAAATCATTCATAGCGGATTGAAATGTAGAAGGCGCATTAGTTAAACCAAAAGGCATGAATAAAAATTCAAAATGGCCATCCACCGCACGAAAAGCAATTTTATGAGTATCATCCGAGGATAAACGAATTTGGTGGTAACCCGAACATAAATCTAACTTAGTAAAAACAGTAGCACCAAATAACTCGTCAACTGTAGGAATAGGGAAACGATGTTTAATGGTTATGGCATTTAAAGCTCTATTGTCGGCGCAAAAACACCACGTACCGTCCTTTTTTTTTAACCAAAAGCACCAGGGATGAAAATGGACTGTTGTTGGGTTTAATAATCCCTTCTTAAAGCATTTCAGAAATAATATCAGCCATTGCTTATTTTTTGCAGTGAGGGTAACGATAAGGTTTGATGTTGACAGGGGTTGAGTTAGGAATTAGGTGGATGTGCTCATGAGCACGGGAAGGTGGCAGACCGTGAGGGTGATCGAATAAGGTGGAAAATTGACTAATGAGAAGCTGTAAGTCATTGGGTAAGGACAAGAGAGGATCAAGTTCGGTGAGCGGGGAGGGGCTGTCGGATGCAAGCATAATTATGGAGTGGAATTGAGCGACAGAGTCGGTGTAGACATAACGACAAACTTACTGAAAAGTAGAGTGTGTAGGTAAAGAATCAAGGGAACCCACTAAAGTCATCCATTGATTAAGATGATAGAAGGACATGGAAGGTATTGGAAAATCTGAAACAATGCTACTCAATGTTTGCAGCCATTGAATCCCAAGTACGACATCAGCCCCTTGAATAATTAAGGCATAAAATGGAATGGAAAACTCATGTGTTTGGATGATAAGAGGAACCTTACGACAAAACCCGACACCATGTAATGACTCACCATTCCCCACCATGACTAAAAAATTAGGTGTGGCTTCAACCAAAACTTTGAAGAAAGAAGTGAGACGTGGTTGGATGATATTATGTGAGCTACTGGAGTCAATCAAAATAACCACATTGTGACCCAAAATTTTACCGGAAAGACGAAGTGTACGAGGGGAAGGTTGACCGGAAAGGGCGTTATCGAAAATGTGGAAGAGAATATAGGGGTCGTCATTGAGACTATCTGAGGCGGACTGAGTGAGACACGAAGTGGGTAGGGGCAGGTATCGAATATGGACGCAAAGGGGATCTACTAACTCAGTGTCGTCCAAGGGCTAATCCGGTTCTGTTTCATTGACAGCAAGGAGTAACAGGAAGGGTTTAGATTTACATTTATGGCCTTGGTGGAACTTCTAGTCACAGTTAAAACAAAGACCCTTGGATCGTCGTTCTTGCATTTCCGAAGGAGATAGTCTTTTTATAGGAAATGGCGGCTTAGGGGGGTAGAGGAAGTAAAGGAGGAGGGGAAGGTACGGTCAGTTTAGTAGAAGAAAAGTGGGATTGAGATTTGTAAGAGACAAACTTGGATTCGATTAATTTCACCAAACCCATGGCTTGTGAGATGGAATGCGGCTCCAATATGGCCAACTCCCGTTGAATGTCTTGCCGGAGTCCCGACACAAAACAGTTAAGGATAGCTTCCGGGGCTAACCCGACAACCCTATTGCAAATCTTTTCGAAATGGTCTTGATAGTCGGAGACAGACGAAGTTTGCCGGAGTTTAAATAGCGCTGCCTGGTGGTTTTCATACGAGGAGGGGCCAAAGCGAAGCTCCAAAGCGCGAACAAATGCATCCCACGATGAGAGTTGACGATTCGAATACATCCATTTAAACCTGCTGAGTGCATTTCCGATCATATAGAAGGCGACAACTTCCAGTCGATTTTCTGGTGGGACTTGATAATATTGGAAATATTGTTCAGATTGGAAGACCCAATCTAAGGGTGATGAGCCATCAAACTGAGGTAAATGGATTTTAGGAGGTTCGAGTTGAGGAAAGGCAGGGAGGTGTGGACGAGGATGAATAAAAGGGGTGGGATAGGCGGTGGAAGGAGTAAGTGGTGGAGGTGGCGGAGGGGGTGGCGGCGGATGGGAAGTTGAAGGTGACTCAGAGGAGGAAGGACGAGCCAAAATATGGATTTGAAGATCGGCGACCACCGCTGTTAAGGCGTCGTGCCGGAGATCGAAATTTGTTTGGAGCTCGGAAATTTTTTCGGTAAGGGCTATAACAGCATCTTCAAGGTTTTTGTTGGAAGGCATGGTAAGAAAAAATGAAAGCACCAAAATGTTAACAATGGCTGATAAATTTCCTTTGTTTTGAAACAAAGGATAAAACTCCAACGGGAAGAAAGGAAGAAGATAAGAATGGCTTAATTTTCTGCTGCCCTTTTCATTCACCACTCACAATTTTAAATACATAATTTGTCAGATATTTTGGGACCTGTTGTACGCGTACACAAGCAGCCAAAATAATTTGTTACAATATTCATATGAAAACCCTAATTCTATTTTGGGTCAAACCCTTTCATCCAGCCTGTTTGCTTAACAATTCTCTTGGGCCTTTTATTTTCTAACCCCGGCCCATCTTCATCACTTAGCTCTTGATCCAGCTGCGGCCCAAACGTATCAGGTCCTTAGATTGAGGATTCACAAGTTGTAATATATTGGGAACTGCTGAAGAAAGACGCTGAAGAATATTTTCATAAAAATTAGTTTCTCTCTCTTTCTCTTATTTTTGGAGTATCGGTTATTCTACTCCTCATTGAAGAACAAGTCTCAGCCTATCAATGTGTGTGTGTCAGAAGCATATTTCCCTTTCCATTAACACGCAGAATTATTATACATTTTCCACATGAACAATTTAATCTGACAGGTTTAAACTTGAGAAAATTAGACAACTCGAGAAACTTTAGACGCTTCACATGGAACTAGATAGATTTTATACAATTTAACATTCTAACTCCCCCCGAGGTAACAAAGGGTTATTTGTATCCACCTTCCCTGAGGTATTGCGTTTTGACAAGAACTTCCACTCATGTATGAAATTTGGCACCCACCACTAGAAAATAAATATATAAACTACCTTTTCTACCCTTAATTTATATTCGTTTTACTATTTTTTATTTTTCATTTCATTCCTTTCTTTTTCTTATTAAATAGAAAAAAGAAAGTAATATGAGTTATGTTTAATTAAAAAAATTCTAATGAATAATTATTTTTCATTAAAAATAGTTATAAGTAGGACTAATAGCACCTAACCCCTCGAAAAAGTCTATTTTGGCACTATTAATCTCTACCGAAATCCATAAAAGAGAATGTCCCCCTTGAAAACATGACATTAGTAGCACTTTGCCCTTAATTTCAAATTTCCCGTTAAATTTCCACCGGAATCGACACATGTGCATTTCACAAGAGGCTTTGTTAGCGTAGAATTGTCATTTTGAGGTAGAGAAGTAATTTTTCAGCCTCCATCCAAATATGTCAAAATCCCAAAGGCCCAAAATTCACAATCCTGCTTCTTAGTTTAGACTTTTAGAGTTCCTCTTCAGACCAAAATCTTAATCATAATCCACTCAATTTCAGTTTCAAGAAACCTGAAAAAACAAAACTAATGGCATAATCTCAAATCAATTAGAGGAAAAATTAAACCAGCCACATGAAAAGGCAAACGTTTCAAGCAATTCAGGAAGGGATATGCATAAAATCCATCGACACACATTTATTTTTCATGAAATATCAGAAACCCATGTACCTCAATCACCAAGAAAAAGGATTGGAAACAGAAGGCGGTGCTGCAAAAATATTGAAGAATAACCCTAAATCACGAAGCATGATGGTCAATTTTGAAGGCTTACTGTGTCTGGATGGAGTATGAAAAATTACTTCCCTGTCCCAAAATGATGATTCTACCCCTACAAACCCTCTCTGTGAAATGTAGGTGCACCCATTTCGGTGGAATTTTCACCGGAAATTTGAGATTGGGGCAAAGTGCTACTAGTTTCATGTTTTTAATGGGGGACATTCTCTTTTATGGATTTTGGACGGGGATAGTGCTAAAAAATAGAATTTTTCGAGGGGGCCAAGTACTATATTAAAGGAACAATTACTACCCCAAATAGATTTTTATATTGGAAAAATACATAACAATATGTTTTTCTCATTTCAAATACCCATTTTGCAATTTTTTCATTTCAAAAAATACAATAAATAAAAATCTAAAAACTGAAATAGCAATTTCGTTTCAATCTTCTCACTTAAGGACCCTTCATTGATTTTAAATTAGAAATCGATGAGGTGCTACATATTATTTGATAATTTAGGAATCTCATTATTCATTTTCACTATCATATAGGATATTTCATATCATAATTTTTTGTCTTATTAGTGAATGTTTAAATTGCCTTTATATATTTTTTTCGTATTCGTCTTTTCTCTACTTAAAACAAAAAAGAAGATTAAAACGAATCAGAAAGACAAAAAACGAGAATAAAGAATGAGAGTTTGAAGTTAGAAATAACTTCATCAGTTTTCATATTTTTGTCTATTGCAATAAGCAATAATGTAAATATATGAAAATATAAAAAATTTATTGTTTATAAAAAAAAATAAAGCGCTATTTTATTTATTAACAAGTTGTCTGAAACATTAAAAATGTAATTAAAAAACAATACAAAGGAAATTCAAAAATACATAATTAAGTTTATTTAAAATGAATTTAATATATATTTGTTATAACTATTTTTAAATAAAAGTACCTATTTGTAAGAATGATTTTTAATGAAAAACTTTCATAAGGTAATATTTATTTCTTTCGTTTTTCTATTTAATAAGAAAAGGAAAGAAATGAAGTAAAAAAAATAGAAAAAATAATAATAATAATAATGGATAATAAAGGGAGTTTATATATTATTTTACACATAGAGTGGTGGATACTAAATTTTTATATATGAGAGGAGGTCTTTGTCAAAGAACAATACTTAGGGGAGGCGGATGCAAATAACCCAGGTAACTAAAGGGTCATCCTGTAATCAATTGTCTATTAATGTAACCCCTTAAACTTCGACCTCTTAAGCGACTAATAGAACTCTAAGATTCAGTATACAATATGGAAGTTTATTGGGTTGATACTTCTTTAAGTAAAAAATATGGTGAGAAGTTAAAACAAAAGAGTCTAATGGACATTTAGGGCGTCACAAAACAGTATTGAAACACCTTTTGTTCTATGATATTACTACATCATTGATCTGTAAGTTTCCCAGTGCCGTAGAAAGCGTGTGGCATACCCTAGTCCGGGTGAGGGACCGGCACCGATCCCACCCAAACATTTTGTACCAAAAAAATAAATAAAAAATTACTACATCATTGATCGGTTTTGTAGCAATGAAAAACATGTTGCGTATTATCATGACAATACCATTTGTTCTTAATTATCAATAATAACTTCAATCAACAGCGAATGATTCTAAACAAAATCCATAACTAAAGTAACAGAACGGAAAACTGGAAATAAACTAAAAAACTTGAATGTATTCAAAACCTACTAAAGCTTACATACATTCTCATTTAATTATTATGACGATCAAGTTGCTCTTTATCAACTCATTTATGTAAAACACTATTTTTTTTCCTACTATGTCAATCAATTCCTCTTAACTTACTTTTGTTCTTTGTTACACTTTTCATCTATCTATTCTATATTCTTCTATCTATTCTATTAAATAAGGGTTCTTTTGAGTGACTTCGTTCGCACAATTTTGACCAAATCTTAATTTTTTAGAATTTTGAATTATTTTATTCTCATGAAAAACTCTAATTGGTTAGTTAATAATCATAATAACTAGAGGTGGCAATTGGGTGGATCGGGTCGGGTCCAATTCGGGTCGGGCCCAACTGGGTCTTATGCAAAAAAAATTGTATGGAAACTAGACTCATAATGGACCCAATGAGGACTTAGTTAGGACCCAAAAAGGATCCAACATAAACCCAAAATTGGATTAGAAAATGTTTTAAACAAGTTTAGTCAAGCACTCTTTTTACACACACAGCACACTTTTTACACACATTAGTCATATTTACACATACACAGCATACTTTTATACACACAACACACTTTTACACACACAACATATATTTTACACACACACAACACACTTTTACACACAACACACTTTTACACACACCGCATATTATTTACACACACAACATACTTTTACACACACCACATTTTCACACACAATGCACACTTTTTACACACATTACACATTTTTTCACACACAATGCACATTTTTTACACACACTAAACACATTTTCACACACAATGCACATTTTTTACACACACTAAACATATTTTCACACACAATGCATAATTTTTACACACACTACACCTATTTTCACACACAATGCACACTTTTTACACACACTACTTACATTTTCACACACAATGCACACTTTTTACACACACTACACACTTTTTCACACACAATGCACACTTTGTACATACACTACACACTTTTTACACACACTACACATTTTCACACAAAATCCATGCTTTTTACACACACTACACTCTTTTTACACACACTACACACTTTTCACACACACTACACACATTTTCACACACAATGCACACTTTTTACACACATTACACACTTCTTCACACACAATACACATTTTTTACACACACTACACACTTTTTACACACACAATGCACATTTTTTACACACATTTTTTACACACACACACATATTTTCACTACACACTTTTTACACTCACTACACATATTTTCACACACAATGCATAATTTTTACACACACTACACATATTTTCACACACAATGCATAATTTTTACACACACCACACACTTTTTACATACACCACATATTTTCACACACAATGCACACTTTTTACACACACTACATACATTTTTACACACAATGCACACATTTTACACACACTACACACTTTTTCACACACAATGCACACTTTATACACACACTACACACTTTTTACACACACTACACATATTTTCACACAATCCATACTTTTTACACACACTACACTCTTTTTACACACACTACACACTTTTCACACACACTATACACTTTTACACACACTACACACTTTTTCACACACAATGCACACTTTTTACATACACTACACACATTTTCACACACAATGCACACTCTTTACACACACTACACACTTTTTATACACACTACACATACTTTATACACAGTACACACATCACACATTTTACACACACTACACACATTTTCACACACAATACATATTTTACATACACTAACACATTTTCACACACTATACATATTTACACATATTTTGACGCACATTACATATTTTACACACACTACACACATTTTCACACACTACACATATTTTCACACACTACACACATTTTGACACACTACACACATTTTCACACACGACACATATTATACACACATTACATACATTTTCACACACTATACATATTTTACACACACTTTGACACACATCACATATTTTACAAACACTACACACATTTTCACACACTACACATATTTTCACACACTACACATAATTTCACACACTACACACATTTTCACACACTACACATATTTTCACACACTACACATAATTTCACACACTACACACATTTTCACACACTACACATATTTTCACACATTTTACACACTTCATACATTTTCACACGCTACACATTTTCACACTACACACATTTACACATATTTTCACACACTACACACATTTTCACACTTCATACATTTTCACACACTACACATTTTACACACACTACACACATTTTCACACACTACACATATTTTCACAGACTACACACATTTTCACACACTACACACATAATTTCACACACTACACACATAATTTCACACACCACACATTTTCACACACTACACATTTTCACACACTACACACATTTACACACACTACACACATTTTCACATACTACACACATTTTACACACTTCATACGATTTCACGCACTACGCACATTTTCACACACACGACACAAATGTGTGTAGTGTGTGTGAAAATATGTATAGTGTGTGTAAAACATGTGTAGTGTGTGTAAAATATATGATTATGTTTGTGAAAATATGTGTAGTGTGTAAAGTTTGTGAAAAATGTGTGATGTATGTGTGAAAATATGTGTAGTGCGTGTAAAATATGCGTAGTGTGTGTGAAAATATGTATAGTGTGTGAAAATATATGTAGTGTGTGAAAATGTGTAGTGTATGTGAAAATATGTGTAGTGTGTGTAAAATATGTGAAAATATGTGTAGTTCGTAAAAATGTGTGTAGTGTTTGTGAAAATGTGTGAAATGTGTGTAAAATATGTGAAAATACGTGTAGTGTGTGAAAATATGTGTAATGTGTGTAAAATATGTGAAAATATGTGTAGTGTGTGTAAAATATGTGAAAATATGTGTAGTGTGTGTAAAATATGTGAAAATATGTGTAGTGTGTGAAAATGTGTTTAGTGTGTATAAAATATGTGTAGTGTGCGTAAAATATGTGAAAATATGTGGTGTGTGAAAATGTGTGTAGTGTGTGTAAAATATGTCATTTGTGTGTGAAAATGTGTGTAGTGTGTGTAAAATATGTCATCTGTGTATGAAAATATGTGTAGTGTGTGTAAAATATATAATATGTGTAAAAATATGTGTAGTTTATGTAAAATGTGTGATGTAGGTGTGAAAATATGTGTAGTATGTGTAAAATGTGTGTAGTGTGTGTGAAAATGTGTATAGTGTGTGTAAAATATGTGAAAATATGTGTAGTGTATAAAAATGTATGTAATATGTGTGAAAATACGTATAATGTGTGAAAATATATGTAGTGTGTGTAATTTAATAACCAATGCATGCGTGCACCGTTTCCCCATCAAAAGTATTTTGATAATCTACGAACTCACCATTATTACTGCCATAATTCATGCAACTCAGATTTCGAAATGGAACGTCGTCATCAGTCAAGATATTCATTCCTCTTCAATTCTTTTATTTTGAATTTGAACCTCTTCTCCAGCAACACTTTCATAGGTCTCTCAAACTATTCATGTTATATAAGATTGAATAAAAACCAAGAAAAGATATGATCAATGAGATTAACGGATTAACCTTTTTCTTGTTTTGCTACAATAAGGTCTCTTTGCTATTATGTTTTTTATAGGAAAAATTGAAATTTTGGTCCCACAACTTAATACATATGTGTTTTTAGTCCCAATATTTTGAACTTTAGCATTATATGTCTCATAACTCCAGAAAATGTGCGTTTTTGGTCTCAAGATATGATTACGTCATGCATTTGTACGGAATTGACATGTGCGGCTCACGTGGGATCACCACAAATGTGCGCTTTTGGTCTCATAACTCTCTGAAAAACGTGAGCCGCACATGCCAATTCCACCAAATACATGACATAATCGTATCTTTGGATCAAAAATGCACATTTTATGGAGTTGTGGGAAGTATAATGCTAAAGTCAAAAATACTGGGACCAAAAACACACATGACCTAAGTTATGGAACCAAAATTGCATTTTCCCCCTTTTTTAGATTGCTTTTTACTTAAATTATGTAAAGATGGCTTTACTATGTACATAAGCATTGATAAAGAAGTTGATCATAATAAATAAAATAAAAACCTAAATACATCCATTGTTTCACGAATTATCTTTCGGTTATTGTACTGTGTTCATTGAGTTCAAATAAATTTTTAACTTTGTGAAGTATTATGCGTTTTTCAGTTTTATATGTTCATGAATCATGATACACATGATAATTGATATGCAAGGATGAACATATATATGATCGATGCTAAGAGTACGAGTTCATCTAAATTTTTTCCCATCTCCACCTAAATTCTTTATTATTTGTTCTTTTCTTCATTGTATGATATACAACAACGGGGCTTCAAATGCTTGTTGATCCAATCGTTCAGGCTTCATCAGTCAATTGATCAAATTTCACTACAAGAAAATAAAATATTTGTGACAAAATATCAAGTGACAATATTATAGTTGTCATTAATTATATGTATTAAGTGACATCAAATTTTGTGGTCTAATCGATGCTACCTCTATGGGTAGTGCCCAGATCCATTCCCTTGTTGACATGTGGCATCAACATTCTTTTGTAAAATTATTTTTAGCCCCTATACTCTTGAGGGAAGTAACCTATAGCCCCTTTTTCAATTATTTTCGTTTTTAAGTTGTTTTATCCAAATATAACAAAATTAAAATATATATCAGGCCCAACATGCTTTCGAAAATTATTAAAATTTCATAATGTAATACCTTTGGTTGACCGTCTTATCACCGGGTATTCTGAGTCCTCGGTTTTACGGATAATAGCAACCACACGACCGCAGCCGTTGGTTCGCAGGCACCCAGTTTCTTCAGCAATACACAGCACAACCCAATTTCGTTTCCTACCTTTGGGCGTAAAAGGTATTTCAGAATAAAATTGTAAAAATCTTTGGAAGACAAAAGTTAGACAAAAAGCCTTCAATTTTATTGATAAAATACAAATTAAAATTACATAATATTTTTCTACTCCGCTATTGGAGGAGAAAACCTTTAGATGAGAGGACTTCTATTTAGGAAAATCCCCATACACTCGTGTAAGAAAAACTATAAAAGAAGAAAGATTACAAATTTGCTATTATCCAAAAAACAAGTATATAACACAAAAAATCATAAGATATTATCCTTTGTGAAATCTCAAGCAACTGTGCTTATCGAACATATATATTATTCGGCATGTAGAAAATATAACTATATCAAATCAAGAATAATATTAAATTAAACTAAAAACTTAAGTAATATTATTAGTAAAAACTATTAAAAGTTAAAATTAAATAACAAAAAGTAATATATATCTGTGTGTGTTACGGGTTTTTTAATACCAAAATTGACGACAAAACCATATAGCTAGGTGTGATTTTGAGTTAATTTGAAACCATGATTTGTGTAGAAAGTTGACAAAAACTATGGATTGCGGGCGGTTCAAAGCGATTTTTAAATATCAATGTGTAGTTATAATTTATTTTATTTTTTAGTATAGAAATGAAACCCCTCTAATTGTTGTTATTGATCATTTTCCCGCTCCTTTTTTGTTCGCATTGGAAGAGGCACCCACAATACATTATGGCCGACCCGACAGACAGAAGAAATCCTGGAGGAGGAGGTACAGCACAAATGCTGCTTGAGTACTAATTAATGTCACTTCCATATCCAAAGTGCTTTGGAGATTGACAAAATCAACTTTGTATACTGATCTGATGGAGCGCATATATATATATATATATGTATGTATCCTTTAATTAATATACATTCAGTCATTCCATAAAGACCTTTCAACTTCCTAACTTTCCTATTAATGCATAATAACTTTTCAGTTTTTCATCCTCTCTCTCTCTCTCTCTCACACAAACATACATACACACACACATAGAGAGAGAGAGAGATTGAAAATGGATTCGGCAGAAATGGAATACTGGGGAAGCAGGAATAGGAATAGTGTGATAGAACAAGCAAAGGAAGAACTGGAAATCCTGGAATTGCAGCATCCCAACAAGTTTGAATATCTAAAAACGGAGCTCAAAGCATTCATTTCCGATTTTGAGGTCCTCCTAGTCCTACCAAATATTAAAACTCATAATACCATCTCCACTACTTGCCCATCTGTTGCCACTCAAGGTGGTCTCACCCTGCATTATATATATATATATATATATATATATATATATATGTTTCTTTTTTCTTTCTTCGTAAAGTCTTCTTCGTTAAATTAATTTGTTGTAACTTATGTTACCAGAGTCGTCGTCGTCAAGAAGAAAGAAGAGAAAGAAAGTTATTGGTTTTGTTGAACATGGTGAAGCTTCGAGGGGCAAAGTTGTAAGTTACATGAACAAGAGGAATAGGTGCAAAACGACGGATGCTGTCCTTCAAAGGGCTCAACAATGTCTCCAAAAAATTCAACACTTGAAGACCACCTTATAATATCATTAAGCCCTTCTATTTTTTTTTATTTTTGGTAAGTTAGGCCAAGTGGTGTACAATTTATGGTTGTGTTTGTTTTTATTTTGGGATTTTTTTTTGGTGAAAAACTTTATAGAGAGTTGTGTATTTTGATGAAAATGTGCTTGATTTTATTTTCAAAAAAGGCAAAAGTTACTGTAGCAGTCAAATTATATAATTTTTTATCTGAAAAATTGTGTTTATAATTAATTAATGATTGAAAAATATAATATAATATAAATTTTAAATAATTGTAATATTATGGTTATATATATATATATATATTGTAGTTGATGTAATTAATAGACACCCTAAAAAAACATAAAACAAATTCTTTGATAAAAAAAAGTATGTTTAAACATAAAGCAAACAAGTTTTGGCCAAATTTTGTTTGAAAACTAAAAAAACACAACCTATGATTTTCGTGGGCGAGAGAAAAAGGGTGGGCTCCCACTGAAAACACTACTTTGGTGGGAGGCTGGGAACTTTTCTTTGTGTGACAAGGCTCAAGCGATTAAGCTTCTTTGTTGGCCATTTGTAACCCAAAATAAAGGGTTATTCTATACTAGACCGAATCCAATAATTTGAGTATAAATTCACTGCACATAATACACCTTATTATGTGAGAGATAGACACAAGGATCATTGAACTCAATCTGGCATAGATATTTCCCAAAATGAATTACTAAAAAATATTCGTGCAACATAATTTGGTTATTTATTTTTGTTCTTATGCTTCAAACCTAAGTCAAATTAATTTAGTCCATATTTTCAATTTACACAAAAATGATCTTAACTATTTGAACTTTAATCCAAAGCTTATTTATAATATGCTTGTTTTGGTTCCTTGAGTTTGCATTTCGTAGTTCCTCGTGCATGTGCAACTTCATAAAACCGGGTATCAATTTTGATGAACAGCGAATGAAATAGTATAGACAGAGATTGACTCAGTTTGCTCATTGAGTCTGTTGCTGAATTCTTAAAGATGAATTGGATTGATCTGCTATACCGGATGCACGACTTTCAAGGGTAATTCTATATCAGGCCGAATCTAATGATCTGAGTGTAAATTCTGCATCTATCTCTCACACAAATGTGTACGAAGACTGCATACAATACACCTCACTGCGTGAGAGATATAGACACTCGGACAATTGGACTAGGGTCTAGCATAAATATTTCCCGACTTTCAAGAAAGTAACACGATCATCTTTAGTCATTCAGACATCTTGAACCACTTGATGGCCATCCAAGTCTTCAATAGAGTAGGAATTAGGATTCCATGTTAGATCAGTTGTTCTATCTAAAACTTGAATATGGAACATACCTACACAAACTGGACTTAAGATTCGTCGCTAAAGACCAGTTTGAGGCCGGCCCGCTTAGCATAACTAAGCCCAAAAACTTTGTTTCATTTGATAAGAAAAGCTCAGCTCAATTTATCAGTTTTGGCTTGGCTAAGACCTAAGTATCAACCAAGTTCCAGCTCAATTTCGAACTCAATAAAAGATTCAAACCATGTGGGAATAATACCTTATCTGATTCGGCTCGATCTGAAAATACATATCTTCCAGGTGCAACAGATTTGATCTGCGGCACTATTAAGGTCCAAGTTTCAAGAGAAAGCCTGTTAACATTTGTTTTCCCTAGTCGTGAATTAGAACCTGCTAATCATGTAGTTTGTCCAGGATGTTGCCCTCCAGCTTCCTTCAGAAACAATTCTTGAGCTGTTAAATTCGACCCTTCCAATGGAGGGCAAAAAGGCCAAAACCGGAAGCATACTTCGACTAAGGGCTGCAAGAAATGGAAGTATTAATATTGGGGACAACAAAAAATATTCAAAATTGAACAAATATATAACCCCTTTAAGTAATTTGATTAAAGATGAGACCTTGAGATTATAAAATACTCGCGTGTAAGTAAACTATACTAATTGTATTTAACATTTACATGGTTGATCAAATGAAGCCCAAAATGAATATATATATATATATATATATATATATATATATATGTCTCTGCTGCGTGAAGTAGACCCGCAAAAAGAGATAATAATCCTGGTTTTAGTTCTCAGTCACCTTTAAGTAGTAGTTCGGTCACCCTTGTTTCCTGATTCTTGCTTTTGAATTGACATTCTAAACTCATAAGTCCTCCAAAGGTAATCATTCTCATAGCTTGAAAGGCGAGTGTCTGGCGTAACCGTAAATATCTATGTTTCCACAAATAACTGCAAATGCAAAAATAGAACATGCCATGTAAGATCCATTTGATAGGTAAGAAAATTTGTTCATAGATACATCCTAACTGCGAATTGTAAAGTTTCCTTTATCAGTTTGCAATTTTCAGGCACTTTCTTTGATGAGGCTCATCTCTCTCTCTCTCAAGTTACAAAACTATAACTGCAAACCTGACTGCATCAGAAAAACGTAAACAACGCATTAAACAGAAGGACTCGCTTTTTTGCCTAAGTGAGCAAACGAACAATAACTCAGGATAATTCTTGATCTTGACAGGAATAGAACTGAAGTTATCAAAATTAATCACATTTGCATATTTCATCTGTGAGTCAAGCTATCATTATCTTTTATGAGTTTTATCATAGTAATCAACTGGTGAATGCCGTCATACACTCATATGTGTTGTCTCACAGAAATTTGTAGCACTTACGTGCTTATAAAAAAGTTTATGATTGGTGCCTGTAACTATTTTAGATTTACTTCAATTTCCCTGATTTACCAACATCAATAGCCATAATGTTCTATCTAGTATGAAAGTCAAAATATCATCCCAGTTACAGTATAGTTCATCAAATGCAACCCACTATTGAACGTGACAAGAGTAAATTCTTATGCTTGTAATGGCGAGGGGATTAATTAATGAATAATTGTAGGCACAAAGCAGGTTTGGCAACCAAAAGAGGTGAACTAACTTTCCTCTCACTAGGAGATACTATATGTATTGATGGTTGATCAGTTCACTCAAGACGCATAGTTTGCACTAAGCATGGCTTTACAGAACTATTGGTGCCTGAGCTCTACGAATGTCTACCATGTAATAAATTGTAGACATAAGACTAAAATAATAAATGCATACAGACTTCACAGGGAAAAGAAAACCGTAATAGTCTTAAGCACTGAGCAATAAGAAGGTGAAGCAACCAACATTTAGCATTTCAAGTGAGGAAAATACTTTTATCATATTTTTAAGATCCAAGATCCAAACATCGCCGCAGAAGTATTAGTTAGAAACTGAAATAGTGGCAGCTAATTGTTTCAACGGACAGTAACCAAAAGGACTTAATGTAGATATGGAGGCGTTTAAAGACTGAAAAGCAAAATAGGAAACCCAACCCTTGTGATTTATTACGATGTCACATAATACTAATAAAATATGTATACTAGTTCAAAATTTCTATTTAACCAATCTTTACTTTTTTATGAGTAAAAATAATTCCTGCATTTGAATTGAACACCGTACAGATGCTAAAATAAATAGGCATGGGGCTTTGGAACAAGGCACAAGTAAGAAAATTGAATGAGCAAAGCTGTAAAAGCATTTGTGATTTGGAACAAACAGCGGAATATATGCTAAGTCAAAAAATGAAGGTAGGAAATTAAGTTCCAGATAAAATGTTCATCCAAAAAGGAGATAAGGTGAAAGACATGAGGCCTAAATCGAAGTAATTTTGAATTTCTGAATATTCTCCAAATTTAATCAAATTTCAGAGAACTAATATTTTTGGAGATAATGATCCTATTTAACAGGATATGGTGGCCAGCAACGAACCAAACCCTTCATTACTGAGAAATGCAACTGGATTCGTAAAATCATCCAAAATGTGGTATATAAGGATATCTTGAGCTCTACAATGTGAATCACCACTTTTAAACAACTCAAAGTTTGAGAATAAAGGATCACTTTTTCTTGAGAATATATTATAACCAACAACAACCTATCAAGTAAATCTGTTTTACTACTCCTAATTAAGGAAATTAATTCCATGTCTCATACATCACTATATATTTCTATTCGCCAAACATATTGGGTCAACTACATGAAGAAAGTGCGACTAATGTTTACATCAGTTAATAAAATTGTATCCAGATGCAATTTATCCCCTTCAGATAAAACACATACATTACATACTGGGAAACATATGCCTGCTTGCCTCTGCCTCTACTAGCACTTGTGCACAAAGAAAGCATGAATATTTGAATGTATAATTCAAGCCAATCAATACACAGAGACAATAACCATATCATTCACTACTAGTTGTGAACAAATTCAGTAGACCTTTTTCAAGGTCATCGGGGGAATCCGTAGAAACACATTTACCTGTTGTGACCTCTCCACTGAATTGTTTAAGCAACACATGAAATCAAAACCAGCAAGCAACTCCAGGTATGTCATCCCAGTATTTCATATTTTTGAGCAGGAACTACCTTTTAAGCTAAGATTAGCCAACTCCTCATCAATAAAACATGCTAACGCCACATCGAGTGAAGAGCTTTACCCAATGTCATCATTGCTCATTTCTTGCACTCCATTCCCTTCAATCAGATCCACATTCTTTAATATATCACCACCTCTGTCCAACCCACGACGCCCCAAAAGAACAAGATCAAGAAGCTTCCTTCGAGCCTCATAAACCGGATTAGGCTCAATCAAGCATCCCCTCTCGTATGCCTCCCTCAAAAACACAGTGTGCATCTTTCCTTTGGTCGACAGATAGAACATCCCTGGATGATCCAAGAACAAATCCCTCACATTCAAATCAATTCCAAACCACTTTCTAAAATGACTGATCTTCTCCACCTCCACCATCTTCTCCACAGTCAAGCTCAAGAATTCATGCACAATCCCAACTGCCCTTTTCTCCAGTTTCATCACCCCACTCTTACTACTACTTATTTTCTCCACCCTCATCTCGTCGTATGGCCCGATATAAGGCAATCTCTGCCATTCCTTAACTTTTGCCTTAAAATTCTGTCTTAATCGCATCCCCGGTGGAAACCCATGTTTAAAGTTGTATTCTAGCCCAGTCCTATCCACGACACAATCCTGTTTACAACACTCCAACACCCTCCAATTCTCAACAGCAGGAACCAGACAATCCTTAAACGTTTCACAGTCATTGAGCACCAAAAAATGAGTGTTGGGTTCATTTCCATCTTGGAGTAAGAAAATTTCAGGATTGCTCGCAATAACAGAGTCCTCAAAATCATCAGGCAGTCCGAATTCTCTCCAGACCTTGAAAATGGCTCGAAGCGGCAGTTTCTTTGTGAGGGACATTGATAGAAGCTTGACCAATCGGGTTACGGTAAGTGGCAGAGAGTTGTTTATAGCCTCGGATTCTTGGCGGACAATTTTGAGGGCAGCGGGGGTGAGGGTACAGAAGGGGTGAAGCTTAACGGGGTCGTTGAAAATGTGGAAGATGTGGGGGTAGTTGCGGAGGAAGGCAGCGGCGCCGCGGTTGAGGTGGAGGCTCTGCGAGAGGCGATTGAGGAAGTCAAGAGAGACGGAAGGTGGGGTGGAGTTTGAGGAGAGGATGAGGTCTTGTATGGAGATGACTTTAACAAGATTCTTATATTTCTCCATCAGCTTTTCGAAGGTAGGGTCTCTGGCTCTGGACGCCACATATTCGGCTGAGGTGGTTTTCGTGCGGTGGAGGATGATGGCACCGGCGGGACTGAGTTTCTTGAAGATTTGGGTCGCCATAGCCATTGACTGTGGTTTTCGGCTTTAGCACAGGGACATCAAAAAAAAAAAGATTAGTCTTTTTAGGCGGACAGTAAATTTAGTTATAAGCTAGGATGCACGAGTACAGATACGACACGATGCATTTTCAAAAATTTTAGATTACGATGCAGTGGGAATAAGGCTATAAATATATATATATATATATATATATAATTATATATATGCATTTGTGTATCAAATAATACACAAAAATGACAAAATATTAAACCTTATATGATTTCAAAGTTCACACACATCTTCTTTCTTGGATCTTTAGATTCAACTAACCATGCTGAACACGAATTTAATATATATTTAGGTCGCATTAACTAATTATTTTCTTAAGAATGAAAGAAAAAAAGATATATGTGTAGATAATTAGATGGCATATCATATGCTGTTCATATTTCCATTATTTTCTCATTGCACAATGCACAACAGAAGCAAATCAAACTAACCGGGTAATAGTTGTGTTTAATAAGAATTTGAAAGTGACTCGATCAAGCATGGGTAAGTAAATAAATATGTTACGAGATACCAAGAGACAATGTGTTGCATTGCTATAAAACCATTACAAAAAATTGACAGAAACAACCAAACATGTTATTTCCCTCTCTCTCTCTCCTTTTTTCCTTTTCTCAGGTATTTCATCAAACACTTGGAGGATGAGTAAGTTCATAAATTATTTCACACATAATTTTTACGCTAGAGCACCAATATTTTTAAATTTACTTTAGGGTGCACAATGCCAAGCTATAGGCAAGGTGGCAAAAATCTAATTTAACGGTGCAATTGGGTTTTTTAGGAAAATAGGCTTACTTTGCACAAATCCTCAAGAAGGAGGCCCCATTTGAAACATAGACCTCCCTCATAGGCTTGTCCATATTGTTGATAAGTGAAATACCTATTTTACTCTTACTTTTATTTATCCTAATAATAATAAAAAGAACCCAATATTTACTTAATACCTAAAATATCCTTGATACTCCAATCTTTGCCCTGTATCGATCTTCTCTTCCCCTCAATCCATTTTCAGCGTTTCAGTGTATCTCCATTTCGGGCCCTTCGGGTCCTGCCAACGGGCGTAGAGGTAAGAGAAACAATTATAATTGGTTGATAAAAAGTTTGATTATTTGAATTTGTTGGTTGAGTAAAAGTTTGATGCCCTGTATCGATCTTCTCCTCTCCTCAATCCATTTTCAGCGTTTCAGTGTATCTCCATTTCGGGCTCTTCAGTGTATCTCTGATTCGGGCCCTGCCAACGGGCGTAGCGGTAAGAGAAACAATTATAATTGGTTGATGAAAAGTTTGATTATTTGAATTTGTTGGTTGAGTAAAAGTTTGATTGAATGAATTTGTTATTGAAGGATTATGTAGACAAGGTGTTTGACAAAATACTTGATAGAGTTTTTCTCATTAGTTTGCAAAGAATAGTGTGTTTTTAGGCTTTTTGAATGTGATTTTGTGATTTTAGCATTAATTGAATTGTTATATGTGTGTTGAAAGTTTGATTGTTTGAATTTGTTGGAGATAGAGATGAATTATGTAGACAAGGTGTTCGACGAAATGCTTGATAGAGACTCTCTCATTAACTTGCATTGAAAATGGTGTTTTTAGGCTATATTTGATCAATGCAAAACTTTTGTATTTTGTAATAATAACTGTAATAATTTTTTGTAAGATTATTTGATCATTCATTACTAATTGTATTTTGTAATAACTGTGTTTCTTTATCTTTTTTTTCTAGGAAAATGTCGGAGTTTTTGATATACTATTTATACGATGGTGAGTGGAATATGAAAGTGGGAGACTGTGGAGCACGTCAATGTGAATGGTTGTCAAGGACTAAATATAAAATACTTAGTTTTCTGCTAACTAGAGTTAATCCACAGTCGATTACACGTTCTCAATTTTTCCAAGTCATGTTTGAATTTGCTCCTTTTGAATGGAAGAATTATGAAGTTCTAGTAAGTTACATTCCATCCTCTTATAACGTTGGTAATCTGGTATACATCGAGACCGATATTGACGTGAAACATTATTTGGTGGACTCATGTCCAGTGACGAAAAGGCGAAGCATTCTGCATGTGGAGCTTTTAATGAAAGATGTTGAAGGAAAAAAATCAAGTTTGAAAAGGAGATTCAGATGGAGATTGAGAAGTATTATTTTAAAAAGGAGTTAGTGAATGATTATACATCTGCCCCTGGTCGCCCTGGTATTGTTTTAAGTAAGCCCACCTCCCCGCCCGTATCGAAAGCCTCTGCACCCACTCCTTCTAAACCCAATCCACCATCGAGTCCTCATTATTATGTGGACAATGAGAACTCAATGGCTGATGCAACCACTCCTTATAAATCCAGCCCCAATCCACTTTCTAGTCCTTCTCCCTGTGTGGAAAATGTGAGTGCAAAGCCCGATGCAAGCCACTATTTTGAAAAAGTGAACTCAAGGCGTGATGCAACCGCTTCTTTTATTTCCACCCAATGTTCGTACAAAGTTCAATCTGATCCCATCCACCGGTCAGATTTCGTAGATGAAGCTAGTGACCAAAAGAGTATTGGAACCTTCAGCTTTGATGACGGTCTAGATCTTGTGATTGGTCAGGAATTCACCAGCAAGGAAGAGGTGAAAGAGTTGGTTAACAATTCAGCGCTTAAGTTATGTTTCAATGTTGTAGTAGCTAAGTCGAATAAGAAACCCTTGGCATATAAATGTAAAGTCCCTGATTGCAAGTGGAGTATTCGTGCGGCAATTACTGGAAGGTCCCCATTTTTCTCATTGCGAACTCATAATAACATCCATACATGCCGCCCTACATTGTTAAAGCGCCGTGAAAGGTGCTCTTCAGGAGCGGTTGCTGGATTTTTGTTAAATACTTTCCCATGTCAGTTAAGCGCACCACCTCCAAAGGTAATAGGGGAAATGATGAATAAGGGTGGCATTGACGTTTTTTACTACAAAGCTAGGCGTGGTAGAAACATTGCTAGAGATTCTATTATGGGTGATCCTGGGCTTAGTTATGAGATGCTTCCGGGATATTTGTATATGTTGGAGAAAGTGAATGAGGGCACGGTTACTCATTTTCGTAAAGATGCGAATAACATTTTCCAGTCGTTGTTCTTTGCGTTGGGAGCCTGCATTGAAGGTTTTGCGTCCATGAGGAAAGTTCTTGTTATTGATGGCACACATTTGAAGACCAAGTATAATGGAGTATTACTTGTTTGTACTGCGGAAGATGGCAACAAACATCAGTATCCACTTGCGTTTGGCGTGGTAAGTAAAGAATGCGATGAAACTTGGATTTGGTTCTTGGAGAAACTTCAGGATGTCATACCCGATTCTGACGATTTGGTCATCATTTCTGATAGGCATACATCTATTAAAAATGTCGTTCAGAAAGTTTACCCAAGGTCTTCCCATGGATACTGTACCTATCATATATCCCAAAATCTTAAGAACTATGTTTCTACCGGTAGGGGCCTTAAGCAAAAGAAGCAGACAAAGGATCACATTGTGACGAAGTTTATTGTTTGCGCTGAATCATATACTAAGCCCGAATTTGAAAGACTCTTTAGTGATCTCGAAACAAGACAGCCGGTTTCAAATCTTAAGTACCATGAGTATCTTAAAGACACACTTGCTGTGAAAGAGCATTGGGAGTGTTGTTACTCTAATGGTGCACGATACAATATTATGACAACGAACGAAGTGGAGTCTATTAATGCCGTGTTGACTACTGCGAGGTCATATCTGTTGATTCTTTTGTTGGATGAGATTGTGAAGTTAATAATTCCGTGGTTCAACAAGCACCGTAACGAAGCTGCAGCTGGGTCCTTGTCACAAAACCTCACTCTGGAAGTCGAGAGAACGATGCATGCAAGGAAAATACAATCCACTTTCTTTAAAACGCGCGTGTTGAATAAGTTCACAGGTGAGTACATTGTTGAGTGTGGCAGCGAAGCTTTCTTTGTTGACTTGCAAGCAAAAAAATGTACTTGCAGGGTTTTTGACATTGACCATATCCCGTGCGCGCACGCCATTTCAGCATATAATGGTTTAGGGGATGATGATGGCCTTCTCAATTTAATCTCTAAGTATTATTTGAAACAAACATGGGCTTTGGCTTATGTTAGAACTATATACCCCGTCCCTAGTGAGCCGTCTGAGTGGATCATCCCCGCTGAAATACAGGCGAATGTTGTCGAAGCTCCTTCTTGCATAGAAAAACGTGGAGCGATTCGAAAACTACGATATCAAGCTGGTGGAGAAAAAGGAAAAAGACACAAAAAACGTGTGAAAGATCCATCAACCTTCTAAACAATTTGTTTGTATTGTGTATTTGTATTTTTTATGTGATGATTCTTTCACTAGAGACATTAGTAGCTCAACATTGTAATATATATATACATTAGTGGTTACAATTGTTTTAATTGACATTTGTGTTCCCCAATATATATATATATATATATATATATATATATGTCATGTGGCAAATATGTATACAACATACTTAACTGGAGGATATTGCTACATATGTAATTTTAACAATTTGAATTTATAGATTGTGATAAACTATAACTACTTAAGTAATGTTTAAAAGGTCTAAAATCATCCGACGTCGTTCATTATGATTGATAATAATAATATATTCATGTTCTATTCTACAAAATATATTTATTTTGTATTGTAAACCCTAAATCCTGAACCCTGAACTATAAACTCTTAAGAATATATATGGTAAGGGCTTATGAGGAAGAATAAACATTGTGTAATAGTGAAACGTGATGAAAAATAAAAAATAGTAAAAAAAAATAAAAAAATATGGTCGGCACCATGGTGCCGAGTATCCTTGACCCAAATTTCAATTTCCCGCCCAAATTTTATTTTTCCCGCCCAATTGAATTTCGATTTTTTTTCAGCCTTTTTATTGTCATCCACTTTTTACCCATTCAAACATATTATTCTCATCCAAAAAAAAACCCTCCCTTATTTCCTCATTGCAAAAAACGTTCCAAGCTTTCAAATCTTTCACAAAAATCCGTCGAGCATTGCAAAGAAGACGTCCATCCCGCCCCCATCCCGTCAATCGTGAGTAAGTGATCTATAATCTTATATAGTCATGATATTTTTTGTCTGTTCTTCCTGTGGCGGGTTCGATCCTTTTTCAATTGAGTCTGTAATGTTGAAATTTGAATGATTTTGAGCTCATAGAGGTGAATATTCGTTGTCAATGGTTGAGGATTTTGTGTAATCTAATTTAACGGTATGAAGTTATGAATGTTTCTTAAGTGCTAATGCATATGTTTGTAGACGTGGTGGAATAGTGGATTGATGTAAATATGTAGAAGTTCATTTCTTGTTCAAGCTTGAAAGTTTGGTTTTAGTTTAATCAAACCTTCCACCTCTAATGTGGTGTGGTGTAACGTGGTAAAATGTGTTTAGGCTGGAAATATTTATATATGTTTTCATTAATGGCTTGTACAAACTAGTTTAGACACCAAATCCCTCATTGCAGTAACTCTTGTTTTCTGTAATCCTTTCTTATTTTTTGGTCTTGTTTTTGGTTGCATATATTTAAGAAAGAAGCTCCGTATCCTTACGCCACTGCCACCTCATTTTGCCCTCGTAATGTAAGAAGCTTTTCTTATTAAACAAATGTCTTTTTATTATGATGATTGATACCATCTTTCGTTTTCGTATTAGTCATTTCTTGTGTTTACTAGAGACACAAAAATATAGGTAATCAAAAGTATTTAGATAAGTTAAGAATATGAAATGTTGTCCGGATGTATGTGTTGCATATTTTTGGAATTTCTTAAAGGGTATGTTTGTTGTCGTTTTTAAAATAATAGGACGAAGCTATGTGGAGTTGTTGGTTGCTGTGCTGTGACAAATTGTGAAAACCCCGGGGATTGTCAATCCTGTTTTTACAGGACAAGACTGAGGTCAGAGGTCACAGAGTTACTGGCTGCTGTGGTGTTCTCAGAAACGGGGGCGGAGTCTTGTAGAACATTAATTTATGACCAGCAAAACGATTGTATATATGCACAGTATGAGACAACATTGTATGTTGTGTGTAAAGTAAAGAACTTTGTTGATCCGCATCGCAGGTAGTATTTGTAGAATCTATTTATGATATCTTATTTAATAACGAAATATGTGATTAGTTTGAGTGTAATGTGCAGCTTGCTTCCTCCTTGTTTACTGTTGAGAGGCCCTATGGTGCATAGCAGAATTGAGAAGCCCCCGAAAAACGCAGATCCTTATAAGGAGAAAATTGAGGCATCTAATGATTCTTGCTTGTACTTCATTTTCAGAGACAAGGTCAAAGAGTTAGTAACGTTGATGGATTCGCATCCCCGACTTTCCAACGCTACTAGAAATCATATTGAGGAAAATGAAATGATTCAGCTGTTGAGTGTCATCATGCAAGAGAGAGACAATGAAGTGAAGCAACAACATGACTGTGATGATTTTGACGATTTCCATCAATCCAGCAACTCTGAAAGCGAAGATGAGGCGTTTGGCGTGGAATGTGATCGCATTTGATGAAAATGTAGTTTGAATTGTTAATTGTGAGTAATTTTCATTACCAATAGAGACAATTTCGGAGTTTGTGTAAAATGTTTAATTTTGTGCAATGTTTTACTTTGGGTGTAATGTTAATCGTGTGTTAATTTGTATAGTTCTAATTTGTTGGAGGTAATGTCACTATCACAGTAAAACTGTATCGCATTGTACGGTAAAAAAATGTCATATATTCAACAACATACGTACACTTGAATAATTTTGTAGCACTTAAACATACCATGGAAAGCCGTTATTTTTGTAGCACTTAAACATACACTTGAATAATTCAACTTCATAAACATTATGATTAGAGTGAAAGGGTGATGGTCATGTTGACGGAGGCGGTGGTGGTTGAAAATTCACAAACTTGAAATACTCAGATAATTGTCTCATTATTTCTGTTTGATTTCTCATCAACTCGGTTTGATTTTGTGCGAGAACGGCGAATTGAGACTTAAGACGGTGAAGACGGTCGAAATTAGTTGAGGTGCCTTCTGCCCTATTCATTGGTGGATCTTGAACTCGAGCGTTGAGAGTAACAACCTCTGTTGCCACATCACTCAGTTCCCGAGGGTGCGGCACTCGGATGAAACCGAATCCTGCTGGATTCTTCTTCAGAAGGTGCATACCGGCGAGCTGGTTCATATCAACTGTCATTGGACCCTCTCAATAGGAATTTGATCGGTCTTAGTTCGATCGAATGCCCCGATCCCCTCGGCAATGCGGGTAATAAGTCCCCCCATTAGTAGTTGGCCCTTCTCCTGTCTCGACACTTGAACAAATCTCTCACATAAAATTTTCGTCAAGTCAGCGGGTTTTCCGGTTTGAAAACACAGGAGAACTCCAAGTTCTTTTGTGAATACTTTTCCGCTACACGCTCGCCCAAAAACTGTGAATGCCAAGATTCGGTGTAAATACCGGAGAGAATAGTCGACAATATCCGTGGCCTTAGTCGTGCATCCCGAAAACTTCTCATTAGGTAGTCGAGTAATTCGCTGCCAAAATGCATCCTCATCTGCTTCAAGTAGGGACTCGGTGTTTTCAATTGGCCAACCAAATATATCCGCGATCTCCTGTTTTGACTTCTCATAGGTTTTATTTGCGATTCTAAACTGGGCTGTATCATGACCATACTCGAAGGTGCTTAAAAACTCGCATGTGAGCCGGTTGTAACTTGGTTCATCCATGAAATTTAGTTCCTCCCAACCCATGACTTTCAACTTTGCACGAAAATCAGTCAACGAGATATCAATCGCATGCATAGCATGAGGATCCATGTAGCGGGAGGGATAACAGGGTAACTTCTTCAGTATTGCATATTTAGAAGTGGGATTCTTGATTTTTGGGTATTTCATCAAAACTGGGGGCTACTACTATCACCGGTTGAAGGTATAATCTCCAAATTCGTATTAGGTCTCCCGGCGGTACGAGCCCGTTTTCGGCCCATATTTTGGTCGAGAAATGAATGGACACCTGCATTATCAAACATGAAATATATCGGAAATTTGAGTATATTTTGTGTGGGGCTTTTCGTCGAACACCTTGCATTCATTATTTAGGCATCTTCATTCTAGTAACAATTTAACACAGAAGCATGCCCAATTATCACTTTGCAATTTTATATCAAAAACACCAAATGCTAACCACAAAGAAGCAACAAAATCTCTATCAACCAATTCATCAAACACCTTGCCTTCATTGTGTAGGCATGTACATTCTAGCAATTAATTAACACACAAGCATGCCCAACAATTGTATTACTAATTCAAAAACAGAAAACACCATTGCAATGCTAATCACAACAAAAAACAATGACAACAAATTTAGAAAAGCCCATACTTAACCTTGCGTCGAAGAGTGAATTGATGGAGGGGCCGAGTCGTGCTATGTGCAGTGATTGATAGCGGATTCGGTAGGTAGGTGGGTCGGGGATTTGATGGAAGGATGAGTTGATGGAAGGAACGAAGATTTGCGTGTTCAACCCAATTTTCCCTGTGTTCTATTGTGGCGTGGCGTGGGGTTGGTTGGGTTTTGAATCGGCCGAATCTGTTGTGTGGCACCGTGGGAACGAAACAGCACCATGGTGCCGTTTTTATATTTTTTTTTAGAAATTTTTAGTTTTCCATATTATTAATTTTTCATTTTTGTGAATACTGCAATATAGGACCCCCGTATCTTTGTATTAACTAATTGGATGCTGAAATACAGAGGCTATTATCGCTGTATCGGGATACCACGATATACTAAGCCCCTGTATCGCCATATTAAGAAAACTTCCAAGCTATTGGGGTCTATCAGGTGATACCCAGATACTTGAATAGGTATTGGTGTATTTTGCACCCAAATACTACAATACATGGGTCCCATATCGAAGTATTGACCAAAATGGGACACTAATCTCGTCAATACAGCGATACGGACCCATGTATCAATGGGGAGTACACGCGATACTGGAATATAGGGCCCCTGTGTTACAGTACGGCACATCCTATACGGCGATACAGGACCATGTATCGCAGTATCGAACATTTTTGGGGTCCAATGCAACTTTAATGGGCGATATCGAGATATTGGGGTCCTATATCACGGTATCGTTCGATATGGAGATACCGGGTCCTATATCGCGGTATCGGGCCATGGAATTGCACTCGGCACCGTGGTGCCGAGTTTCTGGCACCACGGTGCTGAGTGCACTGCCTAAGGCAGAGGTCTCCGCACCGGCACCACGGTGGCAGTGTGAATATATATACCTAATGGGCAAAAATGTGTATACAATCCTACTACGACTTATACTTTATTGAGGAAAATGTTACATGTACGCAATATGTGAATCAAACATAATATGAAACAAAACTTCATTTGCAATAATGGTATAAATATTTTACAAGATAATACAAATACATAAAAGTATGTTCCTCAAACTATGGAATTGGTCAAAAGTTGCAAGGCTATCTTCTGTCTAAAATATGGAATGTGGATATGACTAAATTTTTTCAAAGGTCTAAACTTTTCCCTCGTACAAAAGAATTCCACGTATTTGCATGAACACACCATAGTCGTATTCTTCTTCCTGTAGCGGGATGTTACTTACAATGTTGTACGCCCAACCACTCGAATCAAAATCTTCTATACATTTGTGCTTCACGTATTGGAGTACATAATCTTTTAGCGAGTTAAAAACTCCATTATCACCCCGATTAGGACCAAATGAATCAAGATACTCCATTTTTTTTCCTTCGGGCTGATAATTGCTAAAGTCCAATGCAAATTATCATTGATCGGTGACACGCTAAAAGTTAACGTGCTATTGTAGCAAGTGCACTAGTCGTGTGTAGTAATAAAAGTGGACGAGAAGTCCGGATTGTCGAACCACAAGGACTTGAATTCTAGTTTAAGATTTTATAACAACAAAGATCAAAACAATAAAGGTAAAATGAGTGTGAAATGCGTAAGATAAGAACAAGGTTGAACAAATGATTTAAAACAAAATAGAAAGGGAGACTAAGGCACATGCTAGGTTCAAATTGATCAATTATACTTATAAAGATTCTCGTTGAAGGATTACGCTTATATTGTTATGGTGAGAGCTCCGAGGGTAGAGAATAACCGATGTCTCGCGTATAAACTCCTATGCTTAGATCGTGATTTCCCAAATATTCCTATCCGGAAATCTAACCACTAAACATGCATTAACGTACTAGAGTTCACTCGATTTGAATCGAACAACTTCACCCGGGAATCTTTACCTATGTCTAGGGCAATTCCTCATTAGTTACGGGTCATGATGTGAATTTCTTGCACCCTAAGTCAATTTTCTCCCGAAATATTAACCTAGGCATAAGATTCTAACATATAGTGATCAAGTATATGCAAGATAGGCATAAAGACAAATTCACATCACATAACAATATAAGAACAACCTCAACAATCATCTATTATAAGCATATATCACAATTTGGCCTTACATGGCCCTAGTCTTATGAATTTAGTTCATAATGGATAATATGAAAAACATAAATGAATTAATACACATGTTCATAGACATAATTGAAATGAAAAGCTATAAAAAACTCCCTCAAAAGTGAATAATGATGGATCTTGAAGTTGAGCCTTCAATCCCCAAGCTCTTTTCCTTCCTCTAGTTTTCCCCTCCAAGAGTGATGAAGAATGGTGATGAATGGTGGAGAAATCAGATTAGGGGCTGCCCCCCTCTCCTCTAAGAATATGAAATTGATAGTGAATGATGAAGAGTATGGGTTCCCCCTCCTTTTATAGCCAAAATTCCACTAAAGTATGCATTAAGAATTCCCATTAAAGTTCCCCAATGAGAATTCCACCTAAGGTGATGCTTAAAGTTTGGCTTTTAAGATTCCAACCAGCTAAAAAATGCTGAAATTTCGGCCATTAAGAATTCCATCAAGCATAACCATGTGAAAACTTCAACAAAACACATGCATGCTGCCATTTTCTTGCTTTCCAGCGCAGTCTTAGTATTTTCCTCATAAACTTCTCCACAGATCTCCACATTGGATAATTCAAGTCCCCATGTGAAGCTAACACATAGATCTACAACTTTGCAGAAGGACATTTTGTCCAATTCGGTCTCTAAGTATACCTAAATTACGTTTCAACATGGAGGTTGTTTCTGATTTGGCGCCCATAAAGTAAATCTACCAAGAAACACACTTATGACAACCCCTCAACACATGTGCTGAATTATGGCCAAAAGTAATTCTTACCCATCATATAAGGCTGGAATTTAGGCTGAAAAAGGAGTAACATTCGGACTTTCCATGCCTAGGCATGACTAGGAAGGCGTTGGGGCGTATCCTGGCACATGTACTTTTCTGTTCGGCGCAGCAATCGTATTTCCTTCACAATTATCTCTATAGACCTCCGATTTGGATGTTTCAAGTTCCCATTTGAAGCTAAGACATACATCTAAAACTTTGTAGAAGGAAACTTTGTCTAAGTCGGTCTCGAAATGTACGGAATTATTGCTCGAATGTGGTAGGAGATGCATAAACCGCCTAAGTGTTGAAAAACATGCTTGAACTTGTTTTGTACATCGTTTTTCTTCCCTTTTCTTCATGTATTCTCACTTATTACCTGTATTCACTTAACACACCTATTGAATGCAAATGTGACATGATTTAAGCAATAAGTGAATCCAAATCATAAGAATTACGGTCTTAAAAACACGTAAAAACACCTCTTATCAACACCCCCAAACTTATCAATTCCTCGACCTCGAGCAATAAGAGCTATAAGGCAAGACCAACATCATTCAATGGGAGAAAACAAAACAACTAACTAACTCACTTTCGTGGAGTAAACGATTGCACTTAGCGGGTGCAACAAGCCTTTAAACCTTTGAGTTACCTCAAAGGACGAGTTATAGTCTCGTGAGGGTTTGCATAAGATATACCCACAAAATCTAGCAAATTTTCAATCCCAACCGAATCAACACATCTCAATATGATCAACAAGAATGAATGGCATAAAATCAACCTTTTAAAGTTTACAAATATATATATACATATCAACTACTTTTGCTCATGTGACACCAATACTTGAAATGACTCCCTAGGGTATAGTGAAAAATAAATCTAGGGTATTATAGTCGAGAGGCATCCTTACCAAATTTTGGACATTAATCCCATATCTATCAACTTTTGATCAAACACAAGGCACAAGAATTATAGAAAATCTCATAGCCATTTAAATTTCATTATCTCAAATATTCAACATTCATTTATATGGAATTTCCATTAAACTTCATTAAGGCTAGATCATGTGCAATGTTTTATTCCATTAGGCTTTCTATGACACCCATGTAACAAGTTTTAGACCAATGACTCCCAAACTAGATAGTTTTAGGGCATTAAGTGTAGAGACACTCCTAAGGATTTAATCACTTGAGTATCAAAGGCCACGAAATAAAACTAGATCTTTTAAACAATTCACTTCTTTTGGCTTGAGCATAGCTCAAATTAGCATAATAGTACAGTATATAGGCATGGAACTTTTCACCTCCGGTACGTATTAGCCTGACCACTTTTGGTCATACCAAAATTCAACCTTTTCAATTCATTGTTAGCATATAAAATTACTACTCAACTTATAACCTTATGAGAAATCTAAGTTAATATTTCTAGGAATAATTCCTTAAGTGTCTCAAGATGGTTATCTTCTCAACTCCTCTACCTTCGATTTAAGTGTATTGTGAATCATCTAAAGAATCAATTCTAGTCTAAGGTCTCCACGAGCAATTTCAAAGATATATATTCCATTAAATTCAGATTATTTCAAGAATTCATGCCATTTTTCCAAGTCAATCAATTTCAATGCATCAATTCGAAGGACTAAAAAATTTTCATGCTTGATTTTCCCAACAAAGAAGCATATAAACATGATATCAAACAAACTTTCCCTAAATTCAAGTTAAAATTCAAGTTAAAAATTAGGATTGCATTTTCAATATTCAAAATAGATACTCTTCTACCCCCAAACTTAAATCCAACATTGTCCCCAATGTTGTTACAACATGCATACACAAAGGTAAAAGAACACTTACAACCAAGGATGTTGAAAAACATCCTTAAACTTCCAATACATAATCCTATAGCTTCTCCTCCTCTCGAGTAAAATGAGCATGGTCCAAATTTGCATCATATCTAACACTTCAACTTTTCAAACCATCAAGCATAAGAAAACATACATGCCAAAAGTGCATGTTTGAACACAACATAAAGAAACAAACTAAACAAAACAAAAACAAAATCAAAAAGAAAAACAAACTTACAAACTTGGGTTGCCTCCCAAGAAGCGCTAGTTTAGAGTCGGTAGCTTGACTTTGTGCTCTTTGAGGTTCAAATAGGTGGTCCATTTAACACGACCAAATCCTTGTCATGCCTCCTTTTAGCTCCATGGTCTACTTGCTTCCACTCATATTGCGGGATTTTGCAATAAGCCCTTTGTATTGGATAAATCTTTTCAATCTTACGAGCACGGCGATGGGGTGGAATGTATTTCATGCATAAATCTTCTTTTCCCTCTTTGTTGTGTTTATCATAGGGAATCTCATCCTGCAACTCGAGTGTGCCCTTAGCCTTGCCATTTGCACATTTCTCATCAAGAGAAGGGTTAATAACATCGATATTGGAACAAGTAAGACCATCCATAGATGGTTTCCTGTTATTTGAAGCATCAAATATCACTTTTACATCTCCTACCCTCAATGATAACTTACCTTTTCCCATGTCGATCTTGGCATTGCTAGTGACTAGGAAAGGTCTTCCTAGAATCAAGGGCATCTCAACATCTTCCTCCATATCAAGGACCACAAAGTCAACCCGGAAAAAGAATTTGTCAACTTGTACAATAACATCTTCTATTATCCCCTTTGGTCTCTTAATTGATCCATCGGCGAGTTGGAGGCTCATTGATGTCGGTTTGGGATTTCCAAGGCCCAACTTCTTGAAGAGAGAATACGGGAGGAGATTGATACTTGCTCCCGTATCGCAAATAACCTTTTCAAAAGTAAGAGGGCTAATGGTGCACGGAATGGTGAGCCTCCCCGGGTCCTCACGAAGAGTCGCCACAATCCTACGAAAAATCTGATCCATATCCTTCTTTTTCGTTTTTTGTGCATTTGGAAATGGAAGACGAACCTCGATGGGATGATGCGTTGGAGTTGAAGGGCCAGCTGTGGAGGATACAGAATGTGGCGCTTGGGCGTGACAATCGGCGCCTTGGCGCAGCGACAAGGGCGCCTGGGCGTGGATGGATGGGCCCTCGGGCGCATCAGTGCGAACATTATCACCTTTTACCTGTTCGCCACTTCTCAAGGTAATTCCATAGCATTGCTCTTTCGGGTTCTTTTTCGTGTCACTTGGTAAAGTTCCCGGGGCTCTCTCGCTGATTGTCTTTGCCATTTGACCCATTTGTGTCTTCAAATCCTTCATATCCATCATTAAATCCTTCATCATAGTACGGAGTTCGTTGATTGCTGAATCCGATTTCTTTATTTCCTCATCAAGACGTTCATCGGTTGTAGGAGGCCTAACTTGCCTTTGTACATGAGGATTACCTTGCCTTTGAGCTTGGTTATTGTTGAATGGGGGCCTTGGTGCTTGATAGACGCCGGGATGGGCATTTTGTGCCGGATTGGGCCTCCTTGGAAAATTTTCGGGCACATAGAAGTTCAATTGAGGTCGATTGGCATTTCCAACATAGTTTACATTGCCAACCATTGTTTCCAAAGCAACTTCTTCGCCCAACTCTTGAACACAAGCAATCTTTTTAGTGGGTGTGATTTCTTCATCATCGGGATAGAGTTCATCTTCTCGGGCTAATTGCTCAATCTTGTCCCACACACTTTGGCAATCGAGCCCAAGGAGATCACCACCGGCGCCGGCATTGAGCCTATTTCGGATGCGCGAACGGACTCCATCATGGAATCGTAATACTTGCTCGCTCAATCTTAGGTTGTGATCCGGACATTTTCGGAGCATGTTTTTATATCTAGCCCATGCCTCGGCTAAGGACTCATGATTCCCTTGCTTAAACTCTTTAATATTGCTCCTTAGCTCGTTGATTTTGGAGGGTGGAAAGAATTTGCTCAAAAAGGCATCAACCAATTGTCCCCATGTTGTGATGGATTGGGGTGGTAGAGACTTGTACCACATGGTCGCCCTTTCCTTTAATGAGAAGTGGAAGACTCTTAGACGAATTGCATCAAGATCCCGTGGATGAAATTGGGTAGTCATGAGAGTGTCGTCTAAAGTCTCCAAATGCTCATGAGGTGATTCATGGGGCTCTCCATAGAAGGGTTCGCTTTGTACCATGCTAAAGATGTGTGACGGAATGTGATAATTTGGTGCATAGAAATTTGGAAAGATCACGGGTCCCGGTATGGTGTGGACCCTTGGAGGTAGACTTTCCCGGACCGATGGAAGTCTTTGAGGAGGTGCCGGTTGCATAGCTTGGAAAAGATTTTGCAGCCATTCCCTATTTTCCGGAAGATTTATGTCGGGAAAATTCCCATTTGGATTTAGATTGTCGGCCATTTCTCGAGCTTGTCTACTAGATCGAAGAACACGCTCTATCTCCGACTCAAAATTGTATAGAGGCTCGTTAGAAGAACGGGTCATGCACCACAAATTACACCTAACAAATAACCACAAGAAAGAAAAAAATTAGAATAATAAAATAAAAGAAAGGTTAGAAATAAACGAAAAAATAAGAATTATGAAAATTTAAACAAAAAAAATCAAAAACTAAAATGAAAAAGTCCCCGGCAACGGCGCCAAAAACTTGACACGCTAAAAGCTAACGTGCTATTGTAGCAAGTGCACTAGTCGTGTGTAGTAATAAAAGTGGACGAGAAGTCCGGATTGTCGAAACACAAGGACTTGAATTCTAGTTTAAGATTTTATAACAACAAAGATCAAAACAATAAAGGTAAAATGAGTGTGAAATGCGTAAGATAAGAACAAGGTTGAACAAATGATTTAAAACAAAATAGAAAGGGAGACTAAGGCACATGCTAGGTTCAAATTGATCAATTATACTTATAAAGATTCTCGTTGAAGGATTACGCTTATATTGTTATGGTGAGAGCTCCGAGGGTAGAGAATAACCGATGTCTCGCGTATAAACTCCTATGCTTAGATCGTGATTTCCCAAATATTCCTATCTGGAAATCTAACCACTAAACATGCATTAACGTACTAGAGTTCACTCGATTTGAATCGAACAACTTCACCCGGGAATCTTTACCTATGTCTAGGGCAATTCCTCATTAGTTACGGGTCATGATGTGAATTTCTTGCACCCTAAGTCAATTTTCTCCCGAAATATTAACCTAGGCATAAGATTCTAACATATAGTGATCAAGTATATGCAAGATAGGCAAAAATACAAATTCACATCACATAACAATATAAGAACAACCTCAACAATCATCTATTATAAGCATATATCACAATTTGGCCTTACATGGCCCTAGTCTTATGAATTTAGTTCATAATGGATAATATGAAAAACATAAATGAATTAATACACATGTTCATAGACATAATTGAAATGAAAAGCTATAAAAAAACTCCCTCAAAAGTGAATAATGATGGATCTTGAAGTTGAGCCTTCAATCCCCAAGCTCTTTTCCTTCCTCTAGTTTTCCCCTCCAAGAGTGATGAAGAATGGTGATGAATGGTGGAGAAATCAGATTAGGGGCTGCCCCCCTCTCCTCTAAGAATCTGAAATTGATAGTGAATGATGAAGAGTATGGGTTCCCCCTCCTTTTATAGCCAAAATTCCACTAAAGTATGCATTAAGAATTCCCATTAAAGTTCCCCAATGAGAATTCCACCTAAGGTGATGCTTAAAGTTTGGCTTTTAAGATTCCAACCAGCTAAAAAATGCTGAAATTTTGGCCATTAAGAATTCCACCAAGCATAACCATGTGAAAACTTCAACAAAACACATGCATGCTGCCATTTTCTTGCTTTTCAGCGCAGTCTTAGTATTTTCCTCATAAACTTCTCCACAAATCTCCACATTGGATGATTCAAGTCCCCATGTGAAGCTAACACATAGATCTACAACTTTGCAGAAGGACATTTTGTCCAATTCGGTCTCTAAGTATACCTAAATTACGTTTCAACATGGAGGTTGTTTCTGATTTGGCGTCCATAAAGTAAATCTACCAAGAAACACACTTATGACAACCCCTCAACACATGTGCTGAATTATGGCCAAAAGTGATTCTTACCCATCATATAAGGCTGGAATTTAGGCTGAAAAAGGAGTAACATTCGGACTTTCCATGCCTAGGCATGACTAGGAAGGCGTTGGGGCGTATCCTGGCACATGTACTTTTCTGTTCGGCGCAGCAATCGTATTTCCTTCACAATTATCTCTATAGACCTCCGATTTGGATGTTTCAAGTTCCTATTTGAAGCTAAGACATACATCTAAAACTTTGTAGAAGGAAACTTTGTCTAAGTCGGTCTCGAAATGTACGGAATTATCGCTCGAATGTGGTAGGAGATGCATAAACCGCCTAAGTGTTGAAAAACATGCTTGAACTTGTTTTGTACATCGTTTTTCTTCCCTTTTCTTCATGTATTCTCACTTATTACCTGTATTCACTTAACACACCTATTGAATGCAAATGTGACATGATTTAAGCAATAAGTGAATCCAAATCATAAGAATTACGGTCTTAAAACACGTAAAAACACCTCTTATCAATCGGCACAAAGATTTTATCACACTAAAGAAGACTATAATCAACTGTCGACGTTCTAGAATCAGTCATAACTTTCACCGACTGAAAACCTCTACTTTTATATACTTTATAAAAGTAAGAACCAAAATAATGGCATTTCAAGTACCTCATTGGCTCCCGCAACTCTCTCTTTTTCAATAACAACATGTAGAAATTACATACTTCATCATCAAGCCATCCCCGAGGTTTCAACTGTTTTAAACTCCTTGTACTAATCTGCTTCTCTTTCTTCCCATAAGTTATACTCATCAACGATTTCGCCTTATGGGGATCGGACATGGAATCTGAAATCAGTCTCTTCTCGTCTGCGGTCAGAGGCACAAAAAATATGCCTCATTTAGTTGACAACATTTGCAATTTCAGGTACCAAACATTCACACAATACAGGGGTCCAACTAATTTTAAGATAACAACATTGCAATCCAATATCTAAATCAATTGACTCAACAAATGCTTCATATAAAATAAAATTCAATTTACATTGTCATACATAAGTATCCAAGATAATACAATTATTGTTCAAACAACCCTCTTGTTCAAAATATATAATGCAATCTTCTTTCTGATCAAACCCATGCGCTCGGCGTTATAATTTTTCAATTGCCTAAACTGTTCTCGAGTAGAAAAATAGTCGATGTTCTTGAGCATAAACACTCCACAGTCATCGCCATTCAGTTGTCGTGGCATGGTGCACACAATTTCATCAGCCCATCCACTCAAATCAAAACCTTGTCTAGATTTGTGCCTCGCGTATTGGACAAGATAGCTTTTCAACAAGTTAAAAACCCCATTATCAGTCATGTGAGGACCCAGCGAATCAATATACTGCATTTTTCTCTCATTCAGGTTGATAATGGCTAAAGCCCAATGATTAATATCGTGGATGGGGACAAAGATTGCATCACAATCAACAAGAGAAATGTTTGAATCTACCCAGTTTTCCATACTATCAAAACTAGGGTCAGATTTCAACTTCACTAAAAAGAAAGTATTAAAAAAATGGCACCTCAAGTACCTCTCTGGCTCCCTCATCTGCCTTTCAGCTAGTAAAATGAGGTAAGCATTAATGACTACGTCATCAAGCCATTTTCGAGGTTTCAAAGTGCGAAGGTTTTCCACTGTTACAGGGAAGTCATTCACACTCACCACTATTTTGTCAGCCGGTAACTTAGGGGCCATGGTGTTGTTATATTGCTTCTGCTCGTATGGGGTCAAAGGCTGACAATGATAATTCTCTTCCACTGTAACCTCCTCCACCTTCACCTTTTTAAGCCCCGGCTCCTCATCCTCTCCACTCATCATTATTTTTCCAGTTCCCTCATGGAAAGATGACAAAGGAGCTGCATCCAGATCCACCTTCAGTGCCTCGAACTGAAGGTGTCCCGTTCGAGGCTCCGTAGCAGTCTTGGCCTGAAGCTAAAACACGTTATTCATACGAAAGACAAAATATATTGTACACAAAATAATAAAATTAAATAACAACTGACTGTATTACCTTCTTCGGTGGGGCTAACTCAGTCCATGGCGACTGTATAAGCCTGCCCTTTTTCCTCTCCCTCTTTGGATGGTCGCCATAAGAGGTATGATGAAACTGGGACATTTCCACTATGGGTTTCTGGACATCTTCTTCTGTGCCATATCCAAACTTGTCACCTGCTCCATCAGAAAACCAAAGGAGCGACGACCCCATGGATACGATTTTGCAAATTCCAAACTCTCCGCTATTTGGATTAGCATGGAATCTATTTTTGCATTTTCATTTCCACTATAAAACAACACCGAACCCACTAGATAAAGTAAGGACAACTTCAACTTGTCGTCCTTCGTTGTGTCCCGGCCCCCTTTCCTAACAATGCTTAACCTTCTATCACCATTGCCAGTGGGAGACTCAACTTCTTCGGGAATTCGAATATTTGCAAGTACATCCTTTATACTTGCTAGTGTGACCTTTTTCGTGTTTAGATATCTTGATAAAAAGTTTTCTTCTCCCAACAATGGTCCTTCCTTCGGATATTCACCACAGTTCAACCCACTAATTAAGCCGTGCTCCATCAACGAATACCGAATCGGAACTCCATTCAAAACAAACCAAATCTCCGAATTATTGGGAGACTTCACTTTTCTGCATAGAAGAATCCACAACGGAGTAAGAATCATATCCGTGTACGGAGCGGCATCAAACAATGGCCCGAATTGAGAATCCCTCAACCAATTCATCCCATCCGGATGGTCGCTTAAACATCTTTCGATGAATAAGCATTCCTCGGCCATTTTGCAATAGGTGTTGATTTTACCCTTGAAATTACATTCTTCAAGGGTCAAATATAGAGTGGGGACCTGAACAACACAATTGAAAACTCTTCAAATATAATGACAACGAAACAGCATATACAAAAATGAGAGCTATGAACTAGCATATTGAAATCAATAAACACTTATCAATTCATCCATTTCATCAATAATTCCAAAACAATAACCAAAATTAAACCATGCATCATTTCATTCGAAAAATTCTTATGAATTCATCAATTTGATCAATAAACACTTATCAATTCATTCCTTTCATCAATACTTCTAAAACGATAACCAAATTTAAAGCATGCATCATTTCATTCGAACAATCCTTATAAATTCATCAAATTGATCAATAAACACTTATCAATTCATCCATTTCATCAATAATTCCAAAACAATAACCAAAATTAAACCATGCATCATTTCATTCGAACAATCCTTATGAATTCATCAATTTGATCAATAAACACTTATCAATTCATTCATTTCATCAATACTTCTAAAACGATAACCAAATTTAAAGCATGCATCATTTCATTCGAACAATCCTTATAAATTCATCAAATTGATCAATAAACACTTATCAATTCATCCATTTCATCAATAATTCCAAAACAATAACCAAAATTAAACCATGCATCATTTCATTCGAAAAATCCTTATGAATTCATCAAATTGATCAATAAACACTTATCAATTCACCCATTTCATCAATAATTCCAAAACAATAACCAAAATTAAACCATGCATCATTTCATTCGAAAAATCCTAATGAACTCATCAATTTGATCAATAAACACTTATCAATTCATCCATTTGATCAATATTTCCAAAACGATAACCAAATTTAAAGCATGCATCATTTCATTCAAACAATCCTTATGAATTCATCAAATTGATCATTAAACACTTATCAATTCATCCATTTCATCAATAATTCCAAAACAAACCAATCAATTTCTCCTAATTTCCCCATCTCCACAAAAGCATTATAAATAAATGGAAGAAGTTTTTACTTACAAGGGGTGTCGATGAGGTAGAAGGCTCGTTCTTAGTCAAAGATGAACTTTCATCAACACGGGGAGCATCCATTACTCTACAAATGCATAACATGAACACACTCCTTAAAATTACATAAACCCTAATATCAAAATGTGCTTAAAAATTAAAATTAACTGGGACAAATTAACCCAACAAATCACTTATTTATTCATTGATCAAGGTTTTTCAAAATAAAAAAATATGCTTCAATAATTATAAATTACATTGGGGAAATTGAGCATTTTACAAAAATTTCACAAAATTTTGAAAAAATTCACATTTTCTACAAGTACATTGGCTTGGGTTGCTTCAATACCTTTAACTTCTCTTCTCCTTCTTCTTCAATGGCAGACGACGGGTCCGTCCAACAATGGAAGCAGGCGGCATTAAATGGGTGATTCTCTTCTCTGCGGGGACCTGCAAGCGGCGAGCTTTCCTTCTCCGGGATATGGACTATTCTTTCTCCGGTGGTATCGCGTGTATCGGGGGTCTCTTCTTCTTCTCTCTCGTTTTTTTCTCTCGGTCTCCGGTGTCGGGTAGCAGGGGGACGTTTGTATATAAGGGGTATCAATATGGGGGGCTGCTGGGAGTACCAGGGGTTAAGAGAGGTGTTTACGTAATTCCAGTTTTAATAGATTTAAAAAAAAATTGTGTCAAGAATCGTGTTTCACAAACACGACTCCTTAAGTGGGGAGTTTTTTCCAGGGACTTTTTTGTCATTTTGCAATGAAAAACAAAGACTGAGAACTATGAGGCCCAAAACCTTCCGTGTGTTGCAAATGGAGCCTATTTTTACAAACGTCCCGATGCAATCTGCCAAATACACAAATTCTTAAGTAAAATTTAGGGGTTTTGACCAAATGGGCATATATTGAAATAAGGGGTAGTTTACCGTAGGAGTGTGGAGGCAGGGGTGGTGGCGGTGCCGGCGGCGGCGAACGTCACCGTGGGAGGCGGTGCAGAGAGAGAGGCGATGGAGGAGAAGGCGTCGTATTTTATTCAATTAATAATAATCTAGTTTTTTTTTCCTTTAACTTCAATGAATTATTTGGTCTGAGGGTCTTGGTTGGGCCTGGGCCCCACAATAAATATTTTATTGGGTCTAGGTTTGGGTCCAACATAAAGTATTGTGCAGTGTTTACCCAATATCAGGCTTAGTACCAAGGTATATGGATTAGAACCAGGGTTTTAACTAATAAGGTATAGTATAGTTAGTAGATAGCTGGATTCTTTAGGCATGTTGCTTAGAGTTCGATTTCTGGCCATGTATATGAAAAAGGCTTTGTTGGGAGAGGCAAAACTCACTTTAGTGATCTCTAAGTCTCGAAAGGATTAGTCTCCGGCGTTCGGCTGGGGGAAGCTCATGGTATAAACTCAGGTCTCACAATAAGTCAAACACATTGAGAGAAGATACCACATCATTAGATAGATCGTTCGAAGAGGCTACATCGCCGTGCAGAGAATAGATTCAGCAAATAACGTTGATGACCCACTGACCAAGCCACTATCACAGTCGGTGCTAGAACGACATCTTGAGAAGATGGGTATTAGATATCATAGCGATTGATATTGAGTGCAAGTGGGAGATTGTTAGGACTATGCCCTCCATCTCACAGAGGAATTAGATTAATAGGACATTTACCTTTTATGTTGTACAAACTCTTATTCTTTAATAAAGGCATTATTTTGTTCATATCAAACTCGATGGCATTAATATAAGTATTGAACAAATAAGTATCAAGTAATCGAGAGGGAGCTTTTACTCCTCAATGGTTGAAGGAGATGGGCACTAGAAGTATCGGTCCCCTGTTTACTTAAACTAGAGTTCGCAAGTCGACGAATCTTAATTGAGCATTGAGACTAGACTTGTATGATGCAAGCTTTGACAAGGAGTGTTAGTCGGTTACTTTAGATGGTGGGAGCTTGATCATAGATATATCAATGGAATTGATATATTCGAATATGGCTCACCGTAACTCAATCACCTGGGTCATTACTCTTTGATCGTCAATGATTGAATTATTGGTCATGATAGTGTGCGTGTGCCTTAGACCTGAGGATTTACGAAGATTGGACTTGTGAAACTGAATAAGTTATTAGAGTAGTTAGATCCATTTCACCCTTTGGTGGGATTAACCTCAAAGTGCGACTTAGACGGACAAGTGACAATTGTTCGGTGATTGTCAATAGGGGATTCACTGTCTCGGGTGGTAACGAGTTAACGTCCTTTGAGATCGTAGATAAATGAAATTATAAGTCTTTGGCCAAAGCATGAGAACTTACCTATGTATAGTACATAAGGGTAGTTCAGTAATTTCATCTTACTATGATTCCCTGAAGCACAACATCGAGTCCTGTGAGTTTGACATAATTTATGACTCTCATTCGATCAGGATGTTATAGTGAAGGACTTATACTCACATGGTGTCTGTGACCTAAAGGTTTATATTGATCTATTCATTTCAATTGAGTTTCGATGTGAGTCCACATGACTGGCTTAGTGACACTCACATCCTTGGTTTCTTCCTAATGCTAATTGAAACGAACCTAAAGAGTCGCGCTTCAAAGGAATTAAGCGAAGAAAATTCTTTCGTTGTCAAATATATTAACTAGGTAATTTGCTATTTGATGAGCAAATTAATTTATTTGATTAATTGGGTTAATGGAAATAAATTAATAATAAATAATTAAATGTATTTATTATGAATGCATTAATTTATTTGATTAATTAGATTAATGAAAATAAATAAATTATAATAAATAAATAGACTTATTTATTATACTCATCCTTTTATTAAATAATTAGATTATTTAATTTAGATAATTATTAATTAGGATTATCATTTAATTGGATTAAAATATGTTAGACCTAATTAATAATTGGACCAAGTTAAAAGTCAACTTAGCCTAACATTGGATGAGATGGGGCGTGTGAGGCGTGTATGTGTGAGTTGGATGGGCTCAAAGAATTAGTTAATTCCAAGCTTATCACTCCTTAAATATATCTAACACTACTTATCAAAAAAAAATAAAAATCTAACACTAGGTCAGTCAAAATCTAACTCTTATATTAGACTTGACAGCAACGAAATAAGAAGAGAAAAATCTCTCTCTCCTCCCCTAGTAGCCGTCGGCCATATTGTGTCTTAGGGTGGTGGATTTTTTTTCAAAGTTCGTTCCGGCATGATATCTAGAGGCAGGAGTTTCGAATTGCTGCTACCCTAAAGATCAAGTTTTTGATCAAATCAAAAGGTTAGTGAAAAAGATGAAATTGGATTTCATCATTTTGCAATTTTTGAAATTTATAAAATAATTAAAAAACAAAAGTGATTCAATTGTGAATCCGGATATGTATTTACGTTTCCACTGTGCATGAACCAGGATTCACAACAGTAAATTGGGTCGAATTCCTTCCCCACGTGGTCATCACGTGACACACAACTCTGATCCTGCATCATTATACAAAAATGATAAAAAGAAAACAAATGAAAAATACTTGTAAATGATAGAGTTCAAAGTACGTAATGTTCACGAACTCATGTTTGTATTTCTTGAATAATATTACAATGATACAACCATATGTATAAATAGAAATGAAATGTAACCCTAATACATAGATGGGCCGGACTATAACCTATACATGGGCCGGACTGTAATCTATACACTAACACCCCCCGCAATCTGAGCAGTGGGACCAACGCAAAGATTGGCCCGAAGTTGGGAAAACTTGGTCGGTGGTAAGGCTTTGGTGAAGATGTCAGCAACTTGTTCAGCGGTAGGAACATACTTGACCAAAACATCACCGATGGCAACTTTTTCCCTAACAAAATGGTAATCAATCTCAATATGCTTCGTACGAGCATGAAACACAGGATTAAGAACGAGATATATGGCACTAATATTATCGCAGTAGACCCGAACTGGATGCGGAAGGAAAGATGCCCAAGTCATGCAGAATAAAATGTAGCCAACAAAACTCAGCGACAGCATAGGCAACAGAGCGGTACTCAGACTCTGTACTGGATCGGGAGACGGTAGCCTATTTCTTGGCAGACCAGGAGATAAGATTATCAACAAGATAAACAACATAGCCAGTGGTGGAACGACGGCTGTCTGGACAACCAGCCCAATCTGAGTCAGCATAAATAGGCAGGGAGTCCACAGTGGAAGAACGAAGGAGAAGGCCATAATCAAGAGTACCCTGAAGATAACGAAAAATGCGCTTGACCATCTGAAAGTGGCTATCCCGAGGTGAGTGTATGAACTGACTGACTAAAGCAACTGCATAAGCAATGTCAGGCCGAGTGTGAGTGAGATACTGAAGACCCCCAACAATGCTGCGATAAAGAGTCGAATCAGAGAAAAGATCGCCCTCAAGAGCGGAGGGAGTAGATGACGCATAAAGAGGAGAAGTAACAGGCTTCAAGCTCATCATGTCAAAACGCTGTAGAAGCTCAGTGGCATACTTTTTCTGCGAAAGAAACAATCCAAGGGAGTCCCGTGTAGCATGAATACCCAGAAAATAGTGAAGAGCTCCTAAATCCTTCATAGCAAATTCCTGGGAAAGGCGAGAAATAAAAGTAGTAACGGCAGCAGAGTCATTCCCAGTTAAGATAATGTCATCAACATAGAGCAAGAGAACCAAGGTGATAGAACCAGAACGGTAGACAAACATCGACATGTCAGCTTTGCTGCTAGTGAATCCAAGACGCAGCAAATACGACCAAATTTCTGAAACCACGCTCTAGGTGCTTGTTTCAGACCATATAAAGCCTTCTTTAACTGACACACATGAGAAGGATACTGGGGGTGAGTAAAACCACGGGGCTGAGCCATGTAAACAGTCTCGGTAAGATCACCGTGAAGAAAGGCATTCTTCACATCAAGCTGTCGGATAATCCACTGACGAGAGACTGCAATAGAGAGAACAGTGCGAATAGTAGTCGGCTTAACCACAGGGCTAAAGGTCTCACCAAAATCAATACCAGCCTGTTGCTTAAACCCTTGAGCAACCAAGCGGGCCTTATAGCGCTCAACAGATCCATCAGAACGTAACTTAACCTTATACACCCATTTGGAACCAACTAGATTTTGCGAAGGATGCGATGGCACCAAAGTCCATGTGCCATTGGCTTGGAGAGCATTAAACTCATCAGCCATGGCAGCACGCCAAAGGGGATCCTTGGCGGCCTGTGTATAGCATGTTGGCTCGAGAGGAGGGTAAACAGCAGACAAGGAGGGAAGAACACGAGGCTTACGTGTACCATCACGTAAGCGGGTGACCATAGGATGACGAGGACACGGAGGAGGAACACTAGGTGAGGACTCAGGAGAAGAAGAGACCGAGGAAGAGGTAGTGGAGGGAGATTGGACATAGGGAGACACGAGAGTCGGGGAAGATGATGGAGATGGTCCTGGACCAGTGGGACGGGGAGGACTTCGGGGGGAGGGTGGTGAAAGAGATGACTCCAGAAGAGGCGGCATGGAGGACACAGTGGTGGTGGCAATAGGTAGGTCAGGCGGCATGGAGGACACAGTGGTGGTGACAATAGGTAGGTCAGGCGGCATGGAGGACACAGTGGTGGGGGCAATAGGTAGGTCAGTGGGACCGAGATAAGGAGGATGAGGAAGAGAGACCGTAATAGATTCAGAAGCAAACTGGTGTGTACCAGAGGCGGAAGCGGAAGGTAAGGTAGGATAGGGAAAAGAGTCTTCATCGAAGACGACGTGACGACTAATATGGATAGCACCAGAAATATGATCGAGACACCGGTACCCCTTATAATCCGGGGCATAACCGATAAAGATACATGAGGCGGAGCGAGGATCGAGCTTATGAGCAACACGATGACCAAGATGTGGGAAACATGCACAACCAAAAATCCGAAAGGTGGAATAGTCGGGTGAACGACCAAAGAGGACCTCATAAGGAGACTTGCGGCGAAGCGTAGGGGTGGGGAGACGATTAATAAGAAACACAACCGTATAGAGAGCATCGACCCAAAAAGAGGGAGGGAGATGAACAGTAAGAAGCAAAGTGCAAAGTAACTCAGAAATATGACGATGCTTACGTTCCGACACACCATTTTGCTGTGGGGTGTAAGGGCATGACAGACGAAACTGAATACCAGATGCAGCAAAAAGATGACGGAATTGAGCATTATCAAACTCACGACCCCCATCACTTTGAAATATTTTGATTTTACTTGTAAAAAGATTGTCAATTAAGATTTTAAAATTACAAAAGTGAGTATAGACTTCAGATTTAGCACGCATAGGATAGCACCAAGTAAAACGGGTAAAATCATCAACAAAAATAACATAATATTTGAAACCAGTAGGAGAGAGAACAGGAGAAGTCCAAACATCAGAGTGAATTAAATGAAGGGAACGGACCTACGGTTTTCAACGTGCTGAAAAGGTAACTTGTGTGACCGACTTAACTGACAAGTTTGACAAAAAGAAACAGAACAATCCTTAAACGTTATATTACCACTACGAGACAATTGCTGAAAAATAGAAAGACTAGGATGACCCAGGCGGCGATGCCAAACATCACCAGAGACGGTACGGGCAACAAGGGAAGACACTAGGCTAGGGGAGATCGGGTACAAACCACTACTGGAAGGGGACTGCAGAAGAACATGCCCTGTTGCGTTGTCCTTGACACAGAAACTAGTGGAAGAAAACTCAACCATACAATCATTATCTTGACATAATTTTCTAACAGACAGGAGATTATGAGACAAATGAGGAACATGCAACACATTAGATAAAGTAAGGGGACCAGTAGGGGTACGTAAAGTACAGGAGCCGACATGCTTAATAGACAAAAGTGCACCATTACCAACTAAAATTTTGTTTGTACTGGTATAGGGAGTAAGGTTAGAAAGATTACTGTCATCCGGAGTCATATGAGCAGAGGCACCACTATCAGGATACCAGGGTATGCCAGAGGTGGCAGCAGCAGACAGGGCTGAAAAAGACTGTGGAAGCTCCGCAGAAATATATGTGTGGTTAAACCGCTGGGGACACGAAACACAAGTGTGACCTAAAATACCACAAAGCTGACATATCTGACCAAGAGTAGGAGTCGAAAGTAGACCAGGACCCGGAGAGTACTGAAAAGTATGAGGGGATGAGGACGATCTATGAGCATAACGTTCCTTCCCATGTCCGGAACCAGAACCGCGACTATGGGAGCCACCATTACCTTTACCACCAGAATAGGTGGAATTTGAGGAGTGAGAGTGGGCGACAAAGGCAAAAGATGTAGATATAAGCGAGGGGACGGATGAAGTTGGTGAAATTGGGTTTTCATGGGAGGTAATTGGAAGAGGAGAAGGCATAGGGGGATTGTTTTGTAAATGAGAGTGAATATTGAGGCTGTTTTGGAAATTAGTGATTTGGTGGGGGCTATTAGTGAGAGTAGGGTTGATATGGGGGCTGTTTTGAAAAGAATAAGGATTTTGAGGGCAGCTTTGTAAATTAGGGGTGAGGTGGGGGTTGTTAAGGGAAGAATTAGGGCTTGGATTGTTAAATTGAAAGGAAGAAAATCGGGCAGTAAGATTTGGAGAGGGGGCTGCGCCGCTCATGGAAGGAAGAAGAAATCCGGTAGGTGGCCAGGTGCCGGCGACGACGACGGCAGGCGAGACGGCGCCGGCGAAGTGGGGATGATTTTCGGCGGCAACAGAGAGAGAGGAAGCCGACGGGATTTCAGCTGCCGAGGTAGAAGAAATGGGAACAGCGGGGTTCGGGCCTCCGGCTGAAGAAAGGAGAGGAAGAGGTGGGAATAGAGGCGGTTGTGATGAGGAAGATGAAGGAGTTTGGCCGGAAAACGCAGGTAGAGCAGCGGCGGCGCTGAAATTGAGAGCCGAGAATGATGGGGTGGTTGATAGGATATGGGCGAGGGAGGTGTCGGCCGTGAGGTGAGCCGGCGATGGCGGCGGTCGGCAGCGGAAGAGAAGAGGAAGAGGGAGGCTGCTGCTGGGAGAGAAAGACGGAAGAAGCAGCTGCGTGAGATTCATATGGAGGAGAAGAAGAGGAATTGAGGGAAAGAGAGGAGAGAGCTACGGTGGCAGAGGTGGCGGCGCTGGAGCCGGTGAAGGAGAAGAAAGCGGCGGCGGTTATGGGTGCCGTGAGGGCGGTAGGGGAAGCCACAGGCTCGGTTGGCCCGGGGACTGATACCATGATAGAGTTCAAAGTACGTAATGTTCACAAACTCATGTTTGTATTTCTTGAATAATATTACAATGATACAACCATATGTATAAATAGAAATGAAACGTAACCCTAATACATAGATGGGCCGAACTATAACCTATACATGGGCCGGACTGTAATCAATACACTAACAGTAAACAATGGGGATCCACATTCGACTGATGTCTTCAAAAAACTGAACAAAATACAACAAAAAACTATGTCTCATTCACATTTGATAGACATACATTAGTTGTGTTCTTTTTTGTATGTTGTACTTCGTGTTGCTGCTTACACTCACTTCCTTAATTTGAATAGCAAATTGAGCTAATAGTTAGTCACTGTCAAAGTCGCTTGCTTAATGAAGAACGAAATCAAGTTAAGGTTAAGATACGCTAAAATTGATATTTTCGCTTTTTTTAAAAAAAAATAAACAAAATAAACAAAATTAGGATAAGTTATGATCCGCATCCACTTAAATCTCTAGCACTTACACGAGTTTTTGCCTTTGGTGATCTTTAGGTATAAATTGAATTTCTTGAATAGATTATTTAGGTATTTTTTTTTAAAATTCAGGATGAAGGGGATACTCTAAATATCTAATTTAACAAACTTGAGTTAATAGTTATAATCTTGAGCCATAAAAACCTTATTTAGCTCCATAAAAGAGGAAAAACCACAATTTATGACAAGCTGAATTCGAACCCAAGATCTTTTACATAAAGTGAGCGATGGGTAGGCCTGGCATTGGGTAGGCATTACCCAGGCCCAGGCCCAGACCCTAAAAATGCCCACAGAATGCCTCCTTTACCCTACCCGGACCCGACCCGGTCGCAGACCCGATGGGTCCGAAAACCGGGTCCACTGCACAGACCCGGAGTTTCGGGTCGGGTCCTAATTTTTTTTTTTTTTTTTTTTTTTTGCGAATTGTGATCGTCCGAGTTTGTTGTTCATTATATATTTGTCTTTTCTGTTTATAATTTTAGTATTATTATTTACAAACTCTGTATTTTTTTCCCACATTGTTTATTATATATATGTAACTCTCCATTTTTTTCCACAAATTCAACAAGCAAATAATAGATTGAATAAAATTGGAGAAATATTTGAGCAATTGAGAACTTCCACAATCATTTGAGCATATACATTTCCTGCCAGTAAATTGAAATAAACTAATATCCAACTTCAATGAATTAGTAACAATACAGTACACCCATGATCAAATTCCTCCAAAAGCACCACAATTATCCACTTTGTACCAAGATTTATATAATTCTACCATCGAGCTAAAGTGATTAAATCTAATTTACCCCATTACAAACACTCTACTCCTTTGGTAATAAAAGAAGAGCAGATTGTCATCAATAGTAAAATCTTAAGACTTTTCAGTTCATTAGTTCCAGCAAGCAGACTACAATTTTCGGATAAAAATTCATCTACAATACTCTCCATGCAACCTCATCACAATCTTCTTAGTTGTTTTAGCCTGGACAAAGAAGAGACAAAAACATTGTTATTCACAAAAATAAATGAAGTGTACATATTTTCAAGAGGTACAAAAAAGAGATCATAGATACCACACATCATAGCCTTTGTGTGCTCTCCACTTGAGATCCAATTGTTTGAGTAGCACTCGGAACTGCAAAAGTGTCCAAATACAATGACAAATAAATATCATTACAATTTAGAAATAATTTTATAATTAAACAAAAATGACTTACCCTTATTTGGAATTGGTCTAATCCAATCATCAGCTACTACGAGTGCTTCAACCGCATCTGGATGCAAACAAGCACGTGACTCGTCAATGATACGACCGCCAACACTAAAAGCCGCCTCAGATGCAATTGTAGTAGCTGGAACAGCTAAAATATCACGTGCTATCTTTGCCAAGATGGGTAATCTAGGACTATTTGTTCTCCACCAATCCAAGATACTAAAATTCTCAATGCTAGGATACCTTGTCTCATCTAAGTAGGCCTCCCACTCTGATTTTTGATTGACCAAACCATGTTCGTTATCATACCATGTCTCATAGTCTGGATGCTCAGTGCTTCGATTTATATATAATGGAGCTACTTGCATTGGTTGTGTCACCTGCTGAAGACACACGACTACCACCGTAGGTGAAGAACAAGTCCTTCAAAGTATCGCGAACCCTTGTGATGTATCGGTCAGCACTCGAACCATAAATCCTAGTATAGTAAAACTTAACCAAACTCATTTTGTACCTAGGATCGAATACAACAGCAACAGCTAAGACCAAACAACACTTGTCCCAATACTTATCAAACTTGATCTTCATCGGACCAGCCATGTGCCTGATGAAATCATACTCACTATGTTCCCATTCAGTCATTTCCAAATAAATCTTACATATATCAGGGAAAAACACATTCGAAGTGGGGTACTTGCTACCGCTAAAACGGCTAGTGGCTACGTAAAAAGTATGTAAACACTTATGTATAGATGTAGCCACCTCCCATTCGGACTCAGATGGATTGAACAGATAATTTTTGTCTATCCTTTCAAGACGACAAAAGGCTTCTCTAAGAGGCAAAGCTGTCTCAAGTAATTCAAATGTCGAGTTCTATCTATTAGGCACATCCATTACCACTTGCCTCTTATCCTTCAAATTACACTCATCCAATGCAGTGTCAAACTTTTGCGCCGCTGCTGGAGACTTTTTCAGATATCTAGAAGTTTCACGAATCTTTTCAATAAGTCCCCTGATCTGACTTAATCCATCTTGCACAACCAAATTTAATATATGTGCACTACACCTTACATGCAACAAATCACCATTTAAATTAATTAAATCACAAGGAACAAGCCAATCTTTTAACTTTTTAATCATCGAGTTATTGGCTGAAGCGTTGTCAACAACTACTGATAATAACTTCTTATCCAGATTCCATTCCAAAATAGATTCTCGCATAAAATCATATAAAGAGTCACCTCCATGTGGATATGGAATCTTTTTAAAAGCTATAATCCTCTTTTGAAGCTCCCAATCCTCATCAATAAAATGTACGGTTAGGCAACAATATGAAATATGTGAATGCTCAGAAGACCAAATGTCGGTAGTTAAAGATAACCTAGATCGAACCCCACCCAACAATCTATACATTTTGATCTTTTCTTCTTTATATACACTAATCACATCGGCCCGTATTGTGTTTCTACATGGAAGCTCAAAATTGGGGTTCAATCCTTTCAAGAATGTCTCAAAAAATTCATACTCCCCTATATTGAAGGCAAACTTATGTTTAATACAAGCAATTGCCAATTCTTTCCTACTTTTCAATTGATCAAACTCAAACACAGGCACGGGAGTTCCAACTAATCTATCTCTTCCAAGATCCGGTTTATTAGGACAAGAATTATATAAATGTTTTTTTAGGTGAGTTGTCCCACTCGAAGGATTTCCCGACAGAAGCTTACCACAGTGATTGCATTTAGCAAGCATAACGCTATTTGCATCTCTTAACTTTGTAAAGTGGCTCCAAACAAAAGAAATCTTTCGTTTTGTAGTTTGAGGTTGAACTACCTCCTCATTGCCACCAAGCCCACCAGCACGACTAGGTTGACTCGATTCAGAGGTCGACATACTAAAACCTGTAAAAGAATCATAAATGTTACACACTGAGCATTTTGAACCCAATTTTCGAATATTTTAACAAGTTGTCAAAGATATTATCATGGAATAAGTTATGAAGTATGATCACAACAAATAGTAAAACAAAGAGTAAAAGACAAAGAAAAAGAAAGAAATGAAAATTTGGCATGAGAAGGTGGCAGTTTAGCTGTTCTGTTTGTGGTCAAAGAAATATTCATAAAACTCATCTTCTATTTCCTTAAGTTACATATGCAAATCTCCACTTTTAAAGAAACCGATGAAATATTTGTTTAGCGTGAAATATTGGCTTATTTAAATGCACATGTATTGCAAGTTAGGCTGTTATCGACGTAACAATCAATCTGATCAATATAATGCACATTGTACAAAAGTGGACACACCGCTGATTTAATCGACGATGTGCAAACCGCATGCCATTGTATAAACAGGGTAGGAGACACATATCAAGCTCCAATTCGTAAACAGATCATATAGCATTCATCCCTCAGAGAAATCCCCAAATCATTCCACAACACAACCAATGCAAGTAGCTCATAACAATAATACACTAAGCAATAATACACTAAGCAAGCCTTCCTCATAACACTAAGCAAGCCTTCCTCATAACAAATATGCATCTTAACAAAAAAGCCATCTCCTTGTTCAAAACCATAAACTAGCAAAAATGACTAAAATAACATATTCAGAGAGAACAACGCAACACAAAATAAGCTAAAAAATAAGCAAAATTCACACAAATTTAAGAAAAATGAAATCCCTCAATCCATTATACATTTTCTCAATAAACAATCAAGGTTTTATTAAAAGAGGGCTATTACTAGATGGTTTTTTTTTTTTCATATTTTCTCAATAAAATTCGTTTGATTTTCTAAAATACGAAACATTTTCCTTTTTACTGTGCAAGAAAATCTCTTCTCCATGTTCATTGAAGCATGAAAATTAAAGAATTACTACAATCACAAAACGGGTCATCGAAATATAAGGAAATCTGAAACAAATTACTGAAGAAATTAGAAATTAAGGTAAAAAATCGAAACCGAATTTGAAAACCTAAACAAATGATTACCTACCAATAATTTCCGACGACGGCAGCGATGATAACGACGGTGGAGGAAGCTTGGTGGTGGCTGGGTGCGCCGGAGCCCGGCGGTGCTGAGGCAGCGATTGAGGAGAGAGAGATGAGAGACGGGGTTTTCAATTTCACGGGTAAGAGTAAGAGTGAGGAGAGAGAAGGGCTGAAGGGGTTTTCAAATTTCACGGTTAAGAGGGTTTTTTTTTGGGTATTGATCGGGTCTTGTTCGGGTAAAGGACCCGTGGGTCTTGTTCGGGTACAGACCCGACCCGGACCCGAACTCCTTACTACCATCGGGTCCGGGTCGGGTCCGGGTCTCAGACCCAAATAATCGGGTCTGGACAGGGTCTAATATGAAATTATTGGGCCTGGGCCTGGGTAATGCCTACCCATTGACAGGCCTAGCGATGGGTACCTGTTAAACGCACTATGTTGATGCATTAACGATTTTGGGAACTAAGTAAATTCTTGAATACATTTACAAATAGGCCCTTGGTGATTCTCTATGTGAGAGAGAGAGAGAGAGAGAGTATATTGTATGGGGTGCACAATGCCAAACTTCAGTTGTCTTGAAGGGTGTAAAGGGTCAATCAATATTCTAATTTAAGGGTGCCAAGTGCCGAATGAGACTATTTATAGGGTAGTGCAAAATGCAAATTACCATGAATTATACAATGGTTTATGGAAACTGTCTCCTCCGTCTTGCAGTCGCGAGTTTGTATTGACAAAAGTGTGATTGATTCCAATTTCCATCATCATCATCATCATCATCATCATCAGTAAGTTTCTCCTTGAATCGGTTTACCAACAAACAAAAATGGTTTGGGGTCTGTTTCCCGTAGACCCACTTCCAGGTATTCTCTCTCTCTCTCTCATTCATCATAGTAAGGAGAGGTTCTTCCGTCCTTGAATAACCTCCTCTTTCTACAAACCCCTACCTAATCCCATCCCATTATTGTTTGAATTGTATTTGTCAGGTGAAAATCAATATTATATTTTCAGCAAAGGAACATACAAAGTCGGCCGAAAAGGTACTACCATTACCATACACATGCCTTTCCTTTCAATGTATATGAATGAACTGCCTGCCACTTCTTCTTCTTCTTCTTCTTCTTCTTATATTATATACCTATGTTTTGCTTGTCTCCCATATATCTTCTTCATGATTGATCTTAATTGGAAGTCCATATGGTAAACCCGGTGGGTCCCGTAGATGATGTCATGCTTAAATGCGGTAGGTGCATCAAGATTCCAAGGACTTCGTGGGGCTGAAGCACAATGCATAGCTACACAACTCATGAACCGGTAGTGGTCCCTTGACAAGAAAAATGCATCAATTCTGCCTATGAACACACCTTTTTTAACTACTGTGCTACATGAGTATTAGAGTTATCCTTAATATGCAAGTGTCACTATAAGGTTGTGATACGCATATGGGCTTCTTTTTTTTGTTGTTGTTTAGTCATTCGGAAACTATAAGGTTGTGACACGCTATGTCGAAAAAGACATTGATTCTTGCAGAAATAATATCTGCGGAAATGAGATCCTGCATTGCAGCTCATGCTGAGCTGCGGGTACGATGCTTTACCATTCATCAAATATTCCATAGCTGGTTAACATAATTGGTTGGTGAGAATACGATTTAAGAAAAGAGTCATAAACTTGGATTAGGCACCATAAGACACTTGCTCGTAGTTGAATTAGAGATGAGGCATCCCATAAATTTTGCTACTCGTAAATTATTTAAAATATTAGCTTGTCTGCTGATAATTTGCTACTTTAAATTATGCATCCCATGGAATCTATTGATGTAGCCCTACTAATTTGTAATAACCACATCTTTATCTTCTGATATGTTAAATATATTTTGTAGGATGTGATATAATCATTAATAAAGATAAAGGAGTCTCAAGGATCCATGCAGAAATTATTGTGGATGAAATGATTTGCATGAATCATTTACAGAAGAAACATTCAAATAATTCTTCCAGAGTTAGGATAAAGGACTGCTCCAAGTACGGAACCTTTATTGGCAAGAGTCTTGGTTCCAAGGAAAAAGTTCATGAATTTCCCAATAAAGAAACAACGCTGAAAGATGCGGACCTGGTTTCATTTGGAACTGGAAATGCAACCTATAGGTAATTTAGTAGTATTCTTCCTTTTGTTTACAGATGTTAGAGATTCCTGGTTGAACTATTTTCGTTGTATTCTTTGCTTTAACGGTCTGTGTTGCCTGCTTGAGACTGTAAACATAACAATATGAAGTACATGTTGCAAATATTGGTCTTATGGCAGGTTTTGTTTTGTTTCCCTCGTCTTTTTTGCATGCTCATTGAAGCCTTTGGAGATGAATCAACTGCAAGACAAGATATTATTGATTGGTGGGTATTTTCTGAATCATGTCTTGGTTAACTGAAAAAGCTGTACTTTTTATATAAATATTCCGCAGTTGCAATCCTTAACATCTTGTTTACATCTTAGTCCATCTACTTCCATCATTTCCCCTGTTTGAGGGTCCCACCATTTCCATTAGTCCTCTTGATACTCTATCTTTGTGTGTTTTCAAATGTTTGCATTATTTTTTTTCGAAATACCATAGAGTACAGATATGCCCTATTTGGTAATTATATTTGTTGGTGAAGCTCCGTGGACATATTTCTATATGTTTAAGCACAATTAGTCCTTTGATCTATGTCACAGGAATTCCTATTAGAATGTAAGATTAGATATTGCTTGAAATGTGTTTATATATAGAAATATGGAAGAATAAAACATAAATTGTTTGTCCCTAAATGAAGTAGTTGATACATCTGAAAGGATTAACTGAGAAGAATAAGACAACTAAACTAAAAGGACCATTTGGAAGGGAAGGGCCAAGGAGGAACCTTGGGTCAAATTATTACCTTGAAACATTATAACTTCAGTTTAATGTCTTTGTGTTAATTGTCTGATACCTCTGTTCCCCTTTATTTTTCCTATATTTATCTCTATACCACTCTCCTTCCACGACTATCTTGGGTGTAGAAGAGGTTGGGGGAAGTGAATGTAGGAGTTTGACAGGTCATTTTTGCTTTTGGTTGATTTGAGATAATCATTAATATATATAGCATGCAGGCGCCAGTGTCTCTCGAACTTGGACTTCGCAATGCACACATATGGTGATTGATGACTTCATCTCTATCAGTGATCAGATTATTGATGCTATAGTGGCTAAAAAAGATCTTGTCAAATTTAGCTGGATTGAGGTATTTTCTGCATCCACAATCTTTGATCTGGTTAAGAACATCCCCACTCCTCACGCACCCCATCCCCCAAATAATATAAATACGCGCTCAGCCGCGCATAAAGAAGGTATATTTGTGAAGCTTAACAATCGGAGTACTCTATGCTTTCTTTTCTATACCTTTTTTTATCACACCAAAATAACTGGAATAGCTTGATAGTTTATTTAGTTTTTGTTATCATGGGAAACTTTGTTCATATTTCTGCACCAAGTAGTTGTAGCATGGAGTATTTGTGTCATGTATTCAGTAGAAAAATGTGAAGATTGAGTTGCTCGGACAATTGATCAAACTCCGAAAGCAGCTTTGGTGATGGTTTTATCTATAACCTAAACATTGGGACTCTTTCAGAGGCAAGATTTTAAACTGTAGAAGGATGTAATAAATTTTAAATCGCAAATGTAGATGCTTGTTTGACCTATGCACACTCTTTTACTCTATTCCATTTTCCCTCTCTCTATTTGTGTGGTATACATTAATTTTGTCATGGACATGCATCGTTATTTGTTTGTATATCTGTGGTAGAACTTTAGATCTTACAAGGATACGCAATAATCTTTTGGATATTTTTTTATCTTTAGCCTGTGAGAATGTGAAGATTATCAACTCTTGTGATATTTGGAAAAGATTTAAAGCTTTATATTTCATTTTGAAACTTTACTCATCTAGATTAAAGAAAAGGCCTAATGTGATTTAATTGGTTATGTTATCAAAATAGTGGGAAGTGAAAGGTGGCAACAATCGCTGAATTCATGTACTGGAAACTCAGAGTAGATGGCTATTCAATCACTAGTGGTTCAAGTAGGTTAAGAGGGTCGTTTCATGGATCAGATTGGGTTTCACATGCATGGAGATCACAATAATTAATTTTATTAACTGTTCGATTGTTTTTTCTAGTGGGAAGTAACCAGTAGCTGAGTTCTTGTTTTAGAACTTCAGAAAAGATGGTTAACCAATCACTGGTAGTCTGCTTAGGTTAAGAGGGTTGCATGCAGAGATCTTTGGTCTTCACATGCATTGAAACAGCAACGTAGACTTGTCTGAATTGCTCAATAACTTATTTAGTGTGACATGCTGGAGTGCTTAAGTACTGGTGCAGGATTTGGCAGACAAGGATGATAGGATTTTTTAACACTATTGTTTACTTCTTTTTTTGTTTAATAATCTGCTACTTTCATTACTCATCAAAATGGGTAAGAACCAATTCGTTTGGTATTTCAGTGTTACATATCAACTCATTGATGGATTATGCTATTTAGTTAATTGCAGGAAAAACTATTTGCACAGAAATACCTAGCCCCCTCCAGTAAGTACTCTTCTCTTCGAGACAACTTTGTAATGAGCACATTTTGGTGAAGTTTGCCTTTATTTGGATGATTAAGAGATACTTGCCTTTCGTATCAGGCATTTTCCAACTTTAAAATTGGAAGGGGTATCTGTCAAAGTCACCGACCCACGTTCTCGAGAACAGTGTTTGAAAGGATACACTTTTCTGTTGGAATCAACATATAAGGTGATACTTGAGGCAACTCTTACAATCTCATGCTTTCAACTGGTAGTTGGTTCCATTTATCCATTGAAAAATTTAAGACAAATCCTTACAAGCATATGTACGCGTGTATAAACATTTAGGCATAGATATATGAGCAGTTGGTAGATACAAAAAGTCGAACACACACAAATGGATAGAAAATAAATCAAACACAATCAAATAACTCCCAGAATTATTTGCCAAAGCTCCAGGCTCTCAACTTCTGAATACTCTTTCAAAGATAAGATAGTTCAATACAATGAGAAGGGACCCTATTTAAATGGCTACTGCCCTACACGCTCCAACCCTTCAGATTCCAAGTCAAAGGTAATCCTTGAAAAATGAAATAACAATTACACAATAACAATGCATATTAATTAAATCCAACAGCAGCTAATTAAATCCAGCAGCAGCTTCTATGCTCCTTCTTCCTCCTTCGATAAACCAATAACGGTCTTGGTTCTTTGCCTCCCTCCTCATCTTCTTGATCCTCTTCTTCGGATGGTATAATTTGTCTCGTAACAACTTCTCCTCCCTTAAAAACAACCTTGTCCTCAAGGTTGAAATCTGGAAATTGACCCACCAAATCGTCCACGTCCAACCACGAAGCCTCATCTTCCGCCTTGCCCTTCCACCGAATCTCAGCACTTGCTGTACGCTCTTTGTGCCATGCTGGACAATGCGACTATCTAAAACCATTTCCGGTTCAAATACACTCATCTCGGTCACCTCCAAACTCGCGGGTAGCTCACACTCCACAGGATGGTCCCCAATCGTTCGTTTCAACTGAGAAACATGGAATACCGGATGAATACGACTCGTTTCCGGAAGATGCAACCGATATGCCGTAGATCCTACCCGTTTTTCCACCTCGAATGGCCCATAATACTTAGCCGACAGTTTGTTGTAAGCCTTAGCCGCCAACGTTGTTTGTCGATGTGGTCGCACCTTTAGAAACACTTTATCACCCACAGCGAATTCCACATTCCTTCCCGAAGCATTAGCATAGCGACTCATCTGTTGTTGAGCACGGATCAAATTAAACTTCAATTGTTTTAAAATATCATCACGACCCACCAAAACTTCCGCCACGCCTCAACCTTGCACTCTCTGGGCAAGAACCGTCGAATCGATGGTGGTGGCCGACCATACACCACCTCAAATGGGGTTAACTTAGCCGAGGTTTGAAATGCGTATTATACCAAAACTCGGCCCAAGCTAACCATCCGAGCCATTTCCGTGGCTGTTCGGAAGAGAAACACCGGAGATACGTTTCCAAGACCCGATTCAAGACCTCCGTTTGCCCATCCGTTTCGGGGTGATATGCCGAACTAAATTTTAGTTGAGTCCCTTGCAACTTAAACAACTCGCGCCAAAAAGAACTAACAAAAACCAGGTCTCGATCACTCACAATAGACCTCGGTATACCATGCAAACGAACAATTTCTCGCACAAACACTTCCGCTACAGATCGAGCCGTAAAGGGAAACTTGAGGCCCACGAAGTGTCCATATTTTGATAAACGGTCCACCACCACAAGGATGCATGAGAACCCTTGCGATTTCGGAAGTCCCGTGATGAAGTCCATGGCTATATCTTCCCAAACCACCTCTGGGATCGGCAATGGTTGCAGCAGCCCTGCTGGTGTTGTGGCCTCATATTTCGACTTTTGACAAACTAGACACGCAGCCACATACTCCCGAATACGACGAAACATTCCTTTCCAATATACACTTCCCGCTATTCGACGATAAGTACGTAGTGCCCCTGCATGCCCACCTTCCGGAGTATCATGGAACTCATGCAATAATCGAGGAATCCACACGGAATCAGCCGACAATACCAACCTTCCTTTATGAAATAATCGCCCTTGTTCATACGAAATTCCGGGTCGACTATCCTTATCCCGTTGAAGAGACTCAATGACATCACAAATATAGGGGTCCTTTCGCTGCTCGTCCACTACTTCACGCATTTCAGGCCATATTGGCCCACTTACGGCAGCTAATTCACCCTCGACGTCCCTCCGTGATAATGCATCCGCTGCACGATTAGAACTGCCCGGCTTATAAACAATCTCAAAGTCATACCCCAAAAGTTTCGCCACCCAATTTTGTTGTGATGGAGTCACAATGCGTTGGGATAACAAATATTTAAGGCTATTGTGATCCGTCCGAACCGTAAATTGTCGTCCAATTAAATACGGTCGCCAATGTTGAATGGCTAGAACTAACCCCATAAGCTCCCGTTCATACGCCGATTTCGAAAGGGTTTGGTCTGATAATGCCTTACTAAAGTATGCCAAAGGTCGACCCTGCTGCATAAAAACTGCACCTACTCCCGAACTTGACGCATCGCATTCGATAACAATTTTGTGAGAAATCTGGCATAGCCAAAACTGGAGCCCTGGTCAAATGTGCCTTCAATTGCTGGAATGCATTATCCGCCCCCTCTGTCCAATGAAACTGCTCACTAGCTTCTTTTTTTAACAATTGAGTTAGGGGTCTTGCAATGTGACCATAATTTTTCACAAACCTTCGATAATAGCCCGTCAAACCGAGAAATCCACGAACCTCTTTAATCGACTTTGGAGCAGGCCACCCCATAACCGAACTCACTTTCTCGGGATCCATAGCAACCCCCTCCGCTGAAATAATATGACCAAGATACTCCACTCGGGAACACCCAAATGCACATTTTTTCTTATTAGCCAAAAAGTGGTTATCTTTCAAAATTGCCAACACGCACTTTAAATGATGTAAATGGTCATGTAAATTTTTACTGTAAATAAGGATATCATAAAAAAAAACCAACACGAACTTACGCAGTAGAGGTCGAAATAGGTCGTTCATCGTGGATTGAAACGTCGCCGGCGCATTTGTCAATCCGAATGGCATCACCAAGAACTCATAGTGCCCGCTATGAGTGCGAAAGGCGGTTTTATGAACATCTTCCGAGACCACACGAATCTGATGATATCCCGAACGAAGGTCAATCTTCGAGTATATGACCGAGCCTACTAGTTCATCTAACATCTCTTGGATCACAGGAATAGGATATTTGTCGGGTATCGTAACTTTATTCAACTCCCTGTAATCCACACAAAATCTCCAACTTCTATCTTTTTTTTTTAACTAATAGCACCGGACTAGAAAACGGGCTTGAACTTGGCTGAATGATTTTGGCTAAAAGCATATCCGCCACCAACTTTTCGATCTCATCTTTTTGTGTGTGTCCGTAACAGTATGGCCGAACCGAGACTGGCCCTGACCCCGACTGCAACTCAATTCGATGGTCAGTGGGCCTCTTCGGTGGTAAGGCTGTCGGCTCTCCAAACACCTCCTCAAATTCAGCTAATATTCGCCCAACCTTTGCGATTCTCGTCTCGTCTTGAACTTTATCTACTCCAACAGCCACCCTCGCATCATCCATGATCACTGCCCAGAATTCCGCCTCCTGCATCTGGACTAATGCTCGTAAGTCCACATGTGATCGGTCAAGAGACGGGTCGCCTTTAAGTAATACTCGTTTGCCCCCATAATTAAACTCCATAGTAGTCTCCTGCCAGTCAACTTCTACCTTGCCAAGTGTGGCTAACCATGCAACTCCCAATATGATGTCCACGCCTCCTAGGGGAAACACGTGGCAGTCCGCTCGAGTCGTTAGTGGCTCAAATCGTATGGTCATATTCCGACAAACCCCCTCAAACTCGATACGACGACCATCCCCTACTCGCACCCCAAACCTGCCCGTGGTCTGCGGTTCCAATTTCAACACCCGAGTCAATGAATTGGAGATGAAATTATGGCTCGCTCCACTATCGACAAGTACCGTTACTGTTCGGCCCTCAACCACTGCCCGGATACGCATCGTTTGTGGGCCCGAAATGCCCGCCACGGAGTATAGTGGCAAGGCAGCCTCCTCCGTGTGATTATCAATGTTATCCCCCGGTAAGTCCTCATCATCTTTCAATTCATAATATTTCGCGGCATTGAGGTCCACCTGTTCCTCTTCCTCCACCATCAAAACGCGCAATTGCTTGAACGGACACTCATGTGTAGGCGTGAACGGCTGTTTGCAACGAAAACAGAGACTCTTGGCCCTCAAATCAGCGAATTCCTGAGGTGTTAAGCGACGAAACGGGGTCCTAGAAGTGGATTGCCCCGAATTCGCTGAACCCGCCGGCCGGTGAGGCTGTAGCCGATCTGGAGGCCTTGAACTATTCCCGGATGCCACCAAAGTCGAACCGGAAAAATTGGAGGCCGGTTGTCTACTATAAGAGATCGAACGTTGGGAACCCGACTGAAACGCACGTGTCACCCGATTTCCTGAATTCAGCGCGAGGTCCTCTTCAATATCGCGAGCAAGTTCCATGGCTGTCTCCAAATCAGCGGGCCGAAACATCCGGAGTTTGGTTCGTATGTTGTCAATTAGCCCATGCATAAAATACCCCAAATAATGAACATCGCCAAGTCCCGGTACTTGGGTGGCTAATTGCACGAACTCATTCACATAATCGTCAACGGAACCCGTCTGTCGCACATCGGATAATCGCTCATATGGGCTGCCCTTGTAACGGTTATCGAAACGAACTGTCATAGCTTGCGAAAACTCATTCCATCCCAAATCCGGCTTACGTTGACGGAGCCATGTCAACCAATGCAAAGCCGCTCCATCCATCGCAACCATCGCTGATTGAACCTTTTGTTCCGAAGGGGTCCTATGAATTTCGAATTGTTGATTCACACGAGCTAACCAACCTATTGGATCGGTCCCTTCGAAAGTGGGTAGCAACAGCGAAACTCCCGATCGCGTCTGCCCTGTCGCAGTGACCGGCGCTGCGCTGGTCGTGTCTCCTTGCTCGTCCGGCGTAATGGAGCCAGCAGGTTGCACCGTTGGTGAATGGCTTGCTTTCATAGTTTCGTGCATTGCCGTAACAGCCGCCATCAATTCCGAAAGTTGATTCTTCATCACCGTTTGATTGTTCTCGAGTTTATCCATCCTTTGATCCGTAGTTGCTCGCGTATTCGTCATGTTCATGGGGGGAAGCGGATCCGGCAGGTCGGACCAAATTGGTAGATACAAAAAGTCGAACACACACAAATGGATAGAAAATAAATCAAACACAATCAAATAATTCCCAGAATTATTTGCCAAAGCTCCAGGCTCTCAACTTCTGAATACTCTTTCAAAGATAAGATAGTTCAATACAATGAGAAGGGACCCTATTTAAATGGCTACTGCCCTACACGCTCCAACCCTTCAGATTCCAAGTCAAAGGTAATCCTTGAAAAATGAAATAACAATTACACAATAACAATGCATATTAATTAAATCCAACGGCAGCTAATTAAATCCAGCAGCAGCTTCTATGCTCCTTCTTCCCGCTTCTTCTTCCTCCTTCGATAAACCAATAACGGTCTTGGTTCTTTGCCTCCCTCCTCATCTTCTTGATCCTCTTCTTCGGATGGTATAATTTGTCTCGTAACAGCAGTCCATTAGAAAATCACAATATAGATGAACAAGAGCAGTTGTATACATAGTACAGATGATATACCTGTCCTTTTTAATCTGTCAAAACATTACAATTACAATGGCTTTCATATTCCAATGCAAGTTTTGTGCATATGGATACACATTAGGGCCTGTTTAGAGCGTTATCTGGAATGTCTTTTTTGAAAAAATGTTTTGGGTTACCTTTTGAGACTTGTTTGCTGATTTTTGGACATCTTATATTATTCTGGAGTATTTGAAAAAGCTGTCAATGATGCTAGCTTAGTATTCTATTTATAGTGTTGTTAAAATATATTGGAGTAATTGAAAAAAGCTGTTAATGATGCTAGTTTAGTAATCTATTTATAGAGTGTAGTGAAAATATATTTTTATTGGATATTTTCTATTTTTCATAGAAACTGTTTTTAGTTTCTTAACATTTGTTAAATAACAGATGCTTGCTATTAATTGAGATGCTTACCCCCATATATCAAAGTACAAAAATGCTTTCTGTAAATGCAATTAGACATCTTTATCTTAGTATTTAAACAGACATTAGTATCTTTTAAGCCTATTGCTACTGTTGGTGCCTAGTGCAGTTCCACTTCTCTACTTGATGTTTACACTGGCCCACCTCCCCGCTCTCATTTTGCAGTATAAATTCAAGGAAAAGTTGCAGTTGTTGTTGGATGTGGGTGGAGCAAAAGTAGTTCATGTCGAAACTCTGGATGCAGATAGCCAGGTATGTGTCATATATATCTATTTCCTCTTTATTTGTCATCTAAAAACTATGTTTAAGTTTCATCAAATCCATTAACAGAAATATGTCTCATGTAATTTGCTCCTAGTCTCTGTTAAGTTCAAGGCATCATAGTTATCCAGAAAATGGCTTGTTTTCCCAAAAATGCCTCCAAACTTTCACCATCAACTGAACAAAGCATTCAAATTTCTATCTGGGTGTTGAAGGCGAAAAAACCTCAATTTCAAATCCAATCCACATCAGAAAGTCTCCTGCTCACCTGCTATACAAGAAACTCTTTTGCTGCATCTTAATTGGCTTTTATATAGAAGACGGTATGTAGTAATTTGATGGATGTTATACCAATATGATGGAAACAAAATTGATGAAAGAAAATACTTTTGATAAATCGAAAGTCCAACAAGAATAAATCTTGCCCTACAAGAATAAATCTTGTCCCAATACTTTATTGATTCAAAACTGAATAATAAAAAACGTAACCCCTAACGCCTATATATAACTAACGACTCCTACTACGAAAGTAAATAACTTGACCCCTAAGCAACTAGAAAACTTAATCGACAAGTAACTAAATAAGAAAGGAAATAAGCTTCTAACCCAACAAGGAGACCTAATTAAACGATAACTCAAAATAAGGAAATAAATAATAAACCTAAATAACTAAATCTTCGAAAATCTGCTTCATAACACAATAGCTCCAGTTAACACTCAAGTCGGCTTGAGGCTTGCATATGTCATGTCACTAATAGCATATATAATAGCCTTAATACATTTGTAAAATTTGGTACTTTATACGAGTTGTAGGTGTCAGCCAATATAGCGTGTAATAAGCTTGTGGAGATATTATTTGCTAGGTTCAGTGATTTCTAGTTATGTTTTTACATTTTATCAAAACTTTCAAGTTGAGTACTAGACTTTTCTACTTATCAATGTGGTCTTTGTAGAGTTCAGGAGACCATCTGGTGTGCGTAATGCCCGAAGGATCGACCAGCACCCCCGAATATTTTCGTAAATTCAATTCTTTGCCTAAGGCGAAAGAGATGGAATTAATTTCAGCTGTTTTTTCTGGACATCTAGATCCTTCTATCATGGCATCAGCACCTGGTAAGTGTTTTGCACCATAACTAGTATGTTTTTCATCAGTAGGGTGAAATTCTGTTATCAAACCAAAAAAAATTAGGGTTTCGTTATTGTGTAGGACCTAGGTAGTACAACCCATGTTGGTAGATACAAAAAGTCGAACACACACAAATGGATAGAAAATGAATCAAACACAATCAAATAATTCCCAGAATTATTTGCCAAAGCTCCAGGCTCTCAACTTCTGAATACTCTTTCAAAGATAAGATAGTTCAATACAATGAGAAGGGACCCTATTTAAATGGCTACTGCCCTACACGCTCCAACTCTTCAGATTCCTAGTCAAAGGTAATCCTTGAAAAATGAAATAACAATTACACAATAACAATGCATATTAATTAAATCCAACAGCAGCTAATTAAATCCAGCTGCAGCTTCTATGTTCCTTCTTCCCGCTTCTTCTTCCTCCTTCGATAAACCAATAACGGTCTTGGTTCTTTGCCTCCCTCCTCATCTTCTTGATCCTCTTCTTCGGATGGTATAATTTGTCTCGTAACAACTTCTCCTCCTTTAAAACCAACCTTGTCCTCAAGGTTGAAATCTGGAAATTGACCCACCAAATCGTCCACGTCCAACCACGAAGCCTCATCTTCCGCCTTGCCCTTCCACCGAATCAGCACTTGCTGTACGCTCTTTGTTCCATGCTGGACAATGCGACTATCTAAAACCATTTCCGGTTCAAATACACTCGTCTCGGTCACCTCCAAACTCGCGGGTAGCTCACACTCCACGGGATGGTCCCCAATCGTTCGTTTCAACTGAGAAACATGGAATACCGGATGAATACGACTCGTTTCCGGAAGATGCAACCGATATGCCGTAGATCCTACCTGTTTTTCCACCTCGAATGGCCCATAATACTTAGCCGACAGTTTGTTGTAAGCCTTAGCCGCCAACGTTGTTTGTCGATGTGGTCGCATCTTTAGAAACACTTTATCACCCACAGCGAATTCCACATTCCTTCGCGAAGCATTAGCATAGGACTCATTTGTTGTTGAGCACGGATCAAATTAAACTTCAATTGTTTTAAAATATCATCACGACCCACCAAAACTTCCGCCACAGCCTCAACCTTGCACTCACCGGGCAAGAACCGTCGAATCGATGGTGGTGGCCGACCATACACCACCTCGAATGGGGTTAACTTAGCCGAGGTTTGAAATGACGTATTATACCAAAACTCGGCCCAAGCTAACCATCCGAGCCATTTCCGCGGCTGTTCGGAAGAGAAACACCGGAGATACGTTTCCAAGACCCGATTCAAGACCTCCGTTTGCCCATCCGTTTCGGGGTGATATGCCGAACTAAATTTTAGTTGAGTCCCTTGCAACTTAAACAACTCGCGCCAAAAAGAGCTAACAAAAACCGGGTCTCGATCACTCACAATAGACCTCGGTATTCCATGCAAACGAACAATTTCTCGCACAAACACTTCCGCTACAGATCGAGCTGTAAAGGGAAACTTGAGGGCCACGAAGTGTCCATATTTTGATAAACGGTCCACCACCACAAGGATGCATGAGAACCCTTGCGATTTCGGAAGTCCCGTGATGAAATCCATGGATATATCTTCCCAAACCACCTCTGGGATCGGCAATGGTTGCAGCAGCCCTGCTGGTGTTGTGGCCTCGTATTTCGACTTTTGACAAACTAGACATGCAACCACATGCTCCCGAATACGACGAAACATTCCTTTCCAATATACATTTCCCGCTATTCGACGATAAGTACGTAATGCCCCTGCATGCCCACCTTCTGGAGTATCATGGAACTCATGCAATAATCGAGGAATCCACACGGAATCAGCCGACAATACCAACCTTCCTTTATGAAATAATCGCCCTTGTTCATATGAAAATCAGGGTTGACTATCCTTATCCCGTTGAAGAGACTCAATGACATCACAAATATACGGGTCCTTTCGCTGCTCATCCACTACTTCACGCATTTCAGGCCATATTGGCCCACTTACGACAGCTAATTCACCCTCGACGTCCCTCCGTGATAATGCATCCGCTGCATGATTAGAACTGCCCGGCTTATAAACAATCTCAAAGTCATACCCCAAAAGTTTCGCTACCCAATTTTGTTGTGATGGAGTCACAATACGTTGGGATAACAAATATTTAAGGCTATTGTGATCCGTCCGAACCGTAAATCGTCGTCCAATTAAATACGGTCGCCAATGTTGAATGGCTAGAACTAACCCCATAAGCTCCCGTTCATACGCCGATTTCGAAAGAGTTTGGTCTGATAATGCCTTACTAAAGTATGCCAAAGGTCGACCCTGCTGCATAAGAACTGCACCCACTCCCGAACCTGACGCATCGCATTCGATAACAAAATTTTGTGAGAAATCTGGCGTAGCCAAAACTGGAGCCCTGGTCAAATGTGCCTTCAATTGCTGGAATGCATTATCCGCCTCTTCTGTCCAATGAAACTGCTCACTAGCTTCTTTTTTTAACAATTGAGTTAGGGGTCTTGCAATGTGACCATAATTTTTCACAAACCTTCGATAATAGCCCGTCAAACCGAGAAATCCACGAACCTCTTTAATCGACTTTGGAGCAGGCCACCCCATAACCGAACTCACTTTCTCGGGATCCATAGCAACCCCCTCCGCTGAAATAATATGACCAAGATACTCCACTCGGGAACACCTAAATGCACATTTTTTCTTATTAGCCAAAAAGTGGTTATCTTTCAAAATTGCCAACACGCACTTTAAATGATGTAAATGGTCATGTAAATTTTTACTGTAAATAAGGATATCATCAAAAAAAAACCAATACGAACTTACGCAGTAGAGGTCGAAATAGGTCGTTCATCGTGGATTGAAACGTCGCCGGCGCATTTGTCAATCCGAATGGCATCACCAAGAACTCATAGTGCCCGCTATGAGTGCGAAAGGCTGTTTTATGAACATCTTCCGGGACCACACGAATCTGATGATATCCCGAACGAAGGTCAATCTTCGAGTATATGACCGAGCCTGCTAGTTCATCTAACATCTCTTGGATCACAGGAATGGGATATTTGTCGGGTATCGTAACTTTATTCAACTCCCTGTAATCCACACAAAATCTCCAACTTCCATCTTTTTTTTTTAACTAGTAACACCGGACTAGAAAACGGGCTTGAACTTGGCTGAATGATTCCAGCTAAAAGCATATCGACCACCAACTTTTCGATCTCATCTTTTTGTGTGTGTCCGTAACGGTATGGCCGAACAGAGACTGGCCCTGACCGCGGCTGCAACTCAATTCGATGGTCAGTGGGCCTCTTCGGTGGTAAGGCTGTCGGCTCTCCAAACACCTCCTCAAATTCAGCTAATATTCGCCCAACCTTTGCCATTCTCATCTCGTCTTGAACTTTATCTACTCCTCCAACAGCAACCCTCGCATCATCCATGATCACTGCCCAGAATTCTGCCTCCTGCATCTGGACTAATGCTCGTAAGTCCACATGTGATCGGTCAAGAGACGGGTCGCCTTTAAGTAATACTCGTTTGCTCCCATAATTAAACTCCATAGTAGTCTCCTGCCAGTCAACTTCTACCTTGCCAAGTGTGACTAACCATGCAACTCCCAATATGATGTCCACGCCTCCTAGGGGAAACACGTGGCAGTCCGCTCGAGTCGTTAGTGGCTCAAACCGTATGGTCATATTCCAACAAACCCCCTCAGACTCGATACGACGACCATCCCCTACTCGCACCCCAAACCTGCCCGTGGTCTGCGGTTCCAATTTCAACACCCGAGTCAATGAATTGGAGTTGAAATTATGGCTCGTTCCACTATCGACAAGTACCGTTACTGTTCGGCCCTCAACCACTGCCCGGATACGCATCGTGTGTGGGCCCGAAATGCCCGACAGGGAGTATAGTGGCAAGGCAGCCTCCTCCGTGTGATTATCAATGTTATCCCCCTGTAAGTCCTCATCATCTTTCAATTCATTATACTCCGCGGCATTGAGGTCCACCTGTTCCTCTTCCTCCACCATCAAAACGCGCAATTGCTTGAACGGACACTCATGTGTAGGCGTGAACGGCTGTTTGCAACGAAAACAGAGACCCTTGGCCCTCAAATCAGCGAATTCCTGAGGTGTTAAGCGACGAAACGGGGTCCTAGAAGTGGATTGCCCCGAACTCGCTGAACCCGCCGGCCAGTGAGGTTGTAGCCGATCTGGAGGCCTCGAACTATTCCCGGATGCCACCAAAGTCGAACCGGAAAAACTGGAGGCTGGTTGTCTACTATAAGAGATCGAACGTTGGGAGCCCGGCTAAAACGCGCGTGTCTCCCGATTTCCTGAATTCAGCGCGAGATCCTCTTCAATATCGCGAGCAAGTTCCATGGCTTGGTTCGTATGTTGTCAATTAGCCCATGCATAAAATACCCCAAATAATGAACATCGCTAAGTCCCGGTACTTGGGTGGCTAATTGCATGAACTCATTCACATAATCGTCAACGGAACCCTTCTGTCGCACATCGGATAATCGCTCATATGGGCTGCCCTTGTAACGGTTATCGAAACGAACTGTCATAGCTTGCGAAAACTCATTCCATCCCAAATCCGGCCTACGTTGACGGAGCCATGTCAACCAATGCAAAGCCGCTCCATCCATCGCAACCATCGCTGACTGAACCTTTTGGTCCGAAGGGGTCCTATGAATTTCGAATTGTTGATTCGCACGAGCTAACCAACCTATTGGATCGGTCCCTTCGAAAGTGGGTAGCAACAGCGAAACTCCCGATCGTGTCTGCCCTGCGTAGTGACCGGCGCTGCGCTGGTCGTGTCTCCTTGCTCGTCCGGCGTAATGGAACCAGCATGTTGCACCGTTGGTGAATGGCTTGCTTTCATAGTTTCGTGCATTGCCGTAACAGCCGCCATCAATTCCGAAAGTTGATTCTTCATCACCGTTTGATCGTTCTCGAATTTATCCATCCTTTGATCCGTAGTTGCTCGCGTATTCGTCATGTTCATGGGGGGAAGCGGATCCGGCAGGTCGGACCAAATTGGTAGATACAAAAAGTCGAACACACACAAATGGATAGAAAATGAATCAAACACAATCAAATAATTCCCAGAATTATTTGCCAAAGCTCCAGGCTCTCAACTTCTGAATACTCTTTCAAAGATAAGATAGTTCAATACAATGAGAAGGGACCCTATTTAAATGGCTACTGCCCTACACGCTCCAACTCTTCAGATTCCTAGTCAAAGGTAATCCTTGAAAAATGAAATAACAATTACACAATAACAATGCATATTAATTAAATCCAACAGCAGCTAATTAAATCCAGCAGCAGCTTCTATGCTCCTTCTTCCTCCTTCGATAAACCAATAACGGTCTTGGTTCTTTGCCTCCCTCCTCATCTTCTTGATCCTCTTCTTCGGATGGTACAATTTGTCTCGTAACACATGTGGTATAGGATGATAATTATATAAAGTATATTTATCAACTCACTTTCCAGACCCTCCCGAGTGAGAACTATAGCCCTTTAGAGGGCAGCAATTTTGAAATAGTGTAGCAACTGACAGTATCAGCACTAAGGCTATTTGTTTTTTATCCTGTGAACACTTAAAAAGGAAACTTGCATGTCTGTCGGTTAAACAACTCAACTGCATAAGTCCTCCTTTAAGCGAAAAAATCGAATTTTTAAGTGTTATAGAAAGAAATCGACAGTTTTCATCTCTATTTAAGTTTTTTTCCTTAAATGTGATCATCTCCCTCTCAAAAATAAAATTTGGAAAATAGAATAAAGTCAGTTTGAATGATTATATATCAGAATTTTGCCTATCCTATGACGAAAATAAGGATTGAAAAAGAACCTTAGAGTTGCCAGAAATGACATTACTTAGAATAATAAGTGCCAAGAGATGGGACTTTGATTTACCTTGTCCCCATTTTAGCTGGTCATAATTCTAAGTAAATGCACCATACTAAATGTTTCTGATATATATATCATAAGGCAGGCAAATGTGAAGTCATTACCAATTCAAGGACTCGTATGTTTTATTCAGAAAAGCCCCCAATGTATTTTCTATGAGGATTGACGAAGATCTTCAGGGTCTTGCGTACTCCTGTGGTTGGCAAAAGGTCAAGAGAAAAATTGATTTTACAAACCCCTTTGAGTGATGATTAGTTGTAGTTTAGTAAGTCAACAAGATGGATTATTTCAATTCTTTCAGAATTCAGGCTATTATGTCCTTGTTAACAACCATAAGGAAATAAAAGGTAATGACTGCGCACTGTAGGCAGAGACCAAATTGCACTTGAATTCCATCGAAACCTTGAACATTGCAAAGATTCTACTCACGTGTATACCTGATACGGTATATCCTTAATAATTATTTATCCATGGAATGTGCCAACAAATGCCTTTTTCTTGTGGATAATTAGGAGTTATTCTCTCTTCTCTAGAAACTAGGAGTGTGGAAACTAGTCTAATTAAGGAACCTTAATCTGATTTGAATTTGTGGGACACAGTTGTTGGTATAATTTTGACGAAATGCATTATTTTGACAGCTTCACGCACAACTTGGATGCAGTTGAAATGAAGTAAACTAATTTAACTATTTAAATGCCTTTTTGCAGTGCTGGTCACGTCTTCGTGCTCCACAGATGAGACAGTTGTAGCTGATTCTGATGTAGAAATGGAAACTGCCACATCTCTTCGCACATCTGTGGTAGTTAATTTAATTGAGTCTGTTGAAGATGAAAGTGAGAGAATCCAGAAGGTGGAATCTACAGTAAATGATTGCAAAGCAGAAACTGTCGTTCATATTGTCGAATCTGCAGAACATGACAGTGGTGGAAATACAGCTACGGTTAAAACCACTGAACATGAGAGCCAAGGATTTGTACCTCCCAATCGTGCTACTATTAAACCTGATAATTCTTACTCAACTGATGTGAAGTCTGATACTACCAGTATCTCTTTGTCACGGGACGTAAATGATGGTATCGTGAGCAGAAAGGAGAAGGGTCACTCATCTGAAAGTGAGAATCTTGATATTATATACAGCCAAGATCTAATAGTTCGAGAGTTTAATGTACCACAATCTGGGCATTCTTCAATCAGTGGTTCGACGATGAACTTCAAGCGCTTCAGGAAGGTAATGGGCCCGTGTTAGAAAATCTCTCTCTCTCTCTCTCTCTCTCTCTCACACACACACACACATATATATCATTTTTTTTCAGCAGAAGATTTTCAATTTAAATGTTGTTTCCTGTATTTAAGTTTGATTGCCATATCCTGTGCTTTTTGGGTAAATTTTTCTTTATACATAATTGGTTTTAATTTCTTATTAGACTAGTGCTCCATCGGGGAACAGCTTCAGCAACCTTATTCCATTTTCGAAGTATCCATATGAGTAAGATTCAATTCTATGCTCCTGTTTTGCATCTCTAGTCGTTGTTGAAGTTAAATTTATGCGTATATGAATGCATCTCCCCTGTTTCTTAGAGAGTCTGACTATGGGAATGAAGACGTTGCTGAATCCGTAAAAGAGGAGAAAAAGCGCAAACAAATGGAAGCTATTGCTGATGACTTATTTAACAACGAGAAGGTCTGTACTATACATGGCATAATGTCATCTAGAACTTCATAGGTAATATATAATGTAAAGAACTTACTAATACGATGATGTGATACAGGTGAGAAAGCGTGGTGCAACTGGTCCTCTTCGTGGACTTTTTGCTCGTGGTTAACTGAGGCATACACTTGTTAGGTGAAAGAATGTGCTCATGCCTCTTAAGATGTCTGAAAAGCCTTGTAATTATTTTGCCAATCTGAGAATGTCGAGAAATCAACCAATGACGTTAAAGCTCAAGTGGTGAAACATATTGGTACTCTCTTTTGCCTTAAAATGGGTGGTCTTTCTCTTTTGCCTTATTTTGTTCTTTGGCATGAGAGCTTCTCTGTTTTTGTTTCATCATTCACTTCTGTTCTCTTGAGCCTAAGAGGAGTCTTTTAAAAGATCGTTAGCCCCTTTGTTTGGTGGAAACTTCTTGTATGAACTTGATGTTAAATACGCTAACGGGTCTAGATTATACCGCATTAATATATATTGTGTATTAGGTGCTAATATGGCAAAATTCGGATCATTTGATGAACAATACTGGTTCATGCAAGAATTTTTCGTGTTCTTGGACTAGAGAAAGTCTGATTCTATGATTCCCATTTATTGGTTAATAGAGGGTACTGTAAATTGGTTGATTTGATTAGATTAAGGGGAGTTTGCCTCGTAATAGGTTAGATAATTAAGATACGTGCGTTGCATGTGATTTTTTTAAGTAAAATATTAAATCTACAATAAAAATAAACAAAAAAGAGCACCTCGGGGCCCAGGCTCCCACAAATTCTATGACCATTTCTTAGTTTTTGTTTTCGAAAGGAGATCATTTCTTAGTTCAACCACCCCACCCCAGATCTCGTGATCAAAGGTGAACTACTCTTGGTCTCTCTCTTGTTGAAATATATGAGAGAGAACATCAAATTTTTGAAATTGTTCCAATCACATTTCTTTCCGTAAAATGAATGGTGAATGCATGAGCAAGGCCCAAATGTCAGGTCCGGTACTATGAACTGGTTGGGTCAGTACCCGGCCCGAGAAACCAGATCAAATATAGTTTTGGGTGGAAAAATTAGGGATAATAGCAGACACCCCCTCAATTATGGGGTGATGTGCATTTTGCCCCCTAACTTATTGAAATGTGCACTTTGCCCCCTCACTTATCATAAAATGTGCACTTCACTCCCTTGGGCAGATTCGGGTACCACATTTATCATAAAAATTGGACTTTTGCTCCCTGACTTATGTGTTTTTGTAGCACTTTGCCCCCTAACTTATGTGTTTTTGTAGCATTTTGCCTCTTCACTTATGTGTTTTGTAGCACTTTGTCCCTACCCGAGCTGCCCGAGGGGGTTAAGTGCACATTTTATAATAAGTGAGGGGGCAAAATGCACATCACCTCATAACTGAGGGGAGTGTCTGCCATTATCCCGAAAAATTAAGTGGCAGTTCTTGTTTTGTAGATTATATTATTATGCGTAATAAATAAGAAAACAGGGCAATGCTCGACTTTAGGAACCGGATTAATGGTTCGGGTCAGGCTGGTGGGAGAATTAATATTCTTTTGAATTTTTTAAAGTTAATCAAAGAAATACGTAAAAAAAAAAAAAAAACATGGTGAGATTTGTTATGTATCATGTACAAATATGATAAAATCTCTGGTCACTTGGCTTGTGAGCAATCGCATAGCCCATAGGGAAAAATGCTTGTATATGTTTTATATATCAAACGCTTCAAATTAAACTTAATTGATTGTAAATGATAATGAATGCCGATATAATCTGATTTCGTGTGTTTAATATGTAGATGCTCAATTTATACAAAACATATTTCGGTATTGGAGATGACAAGACTTTAACCACGTTAAGTCAACCGCACTTATGCCTATAAAGTCAAGCGTTGTAGGTAACATCAGCATCACAATTCACAAGCTCCAAGCGGATCTTTTATCCCACAATGGTGTCACATCATTGTGGGATTGATAAGTGTCCATTTAAAAAAACTGTTAATAATAATTTAAATTAAATAGACACTTGTCAATCCCACAATAATATGACACCATTGTAGCACATTATTGTGAGATAGAAGATCCGTTCCGCCAATTAGCAAACAACAAAAAGTCTTTGTAAATTGCAGTAAGGCTTAATCGCAGTAGTTCTTTTATGGAAGCTTCTAATATGCAAGGGAAAGAACATTTCAACAAGCAACTAGTCTTAATTGCTTGTTTTTAAAATCTGATCAAGAAAGAAAGGAACGCAATCTTACAATTCTTTTATGTCAACTTTTTAGGCGTTTTTGAATGGAAAACCAATTTTATGACTGTGAATACGGTCTGACATGCTTAACACGAACATTACAAGCGTTTGAATACGTAACTCTACAAGCAAAAAATTGTCAATATTACTCAACCTCATAAGAAAACTAGAATTTATATGGTTCAAATTTAGGCAAGATACTTCTTCTGTAATTTAATTTATTATTTCCGATACAATTATAGTATAACAGATATTTAAATATTAAATTTGTTGGTAATAAAATGGTCAAATATTTATATAATAAATTAATAAAGAAATTAGACTGTCTGACATAATTTTAAACAAAGGGAGCATATTTTTGGAGGAACCGTTGCACAAATAATTTTAAAAAACTATATATTAATTACATCACATGTATATAGTCTTGACTCTTGATATGTACACGCGAGAAAAGAAACACGGAAATACAAATGATTGATGTGTACATTTTTCGATACAAGTACTTTGACAACGAGGCTATGTTTGTCATAAAGATATTTGAACCTTCTAACTTCATCTTAAAGTAGTATAATACAATAAGGGTACAAAGCATTGTCACTAAATTATGTTGTTGAGAGCACTTTAATTTTTAATTTATTAATTTTGACTCTAACTATCAACATTTATCAATTATGACACTTCAATTTATTTGTCCATAGCTGACGGAATCTTTTGGATATTTCGTTCGAGTCGGAGTGCAAAATACATATATTATGTAATGAATGAGAGAGGCACAAATGTCATATATATGATAGGGTGCAAAGTGCACAATATTTGATAAATTCAGATGGAATATTCCAAAAGATTTCGCCAGCAATATCAATGAACTGAAGTATCACAATTGACAAAAGTTGGATAATCATGTACCAAAAATAATAGGTTCTTATTACAATGGTCAAATATTAACAAAATAAGTTAATGAAAAAGTCAAATAACGTGTAAGTAATTTGTAACGTGTAAGTAATTTGAAACGCAGGGAGCATATTTTTTTTGGAGGATTCGTGATACAAATAAAACAATATTAGTTAAATGTATAGTATTGATGTGTACACACGCTAGAAAAGTAGGAGGAAAAATATTTATCGAGTTAAATCTCATTTACCCCATGTGATGAACCTAATTACTCAAAAGCTCTTGTGATATAAAAATTCACAGAACCACCCCCTGTGCAAAAAATAAAGGAACAACTTACCCCCTTAAGCACGCCACTCGCCCTATTTGCGAATGGTTATAGTTTTTTATGCCGTCGGCCCACCAGCACTGTTCTTCAGTCATCATTGCGCCGCCGGTTGTTGGGTTTCACGTAAAAACACATAAACGCAGCGGAAGGATTTCAAAAATTTAATTAAAAACCCAAAAGTGTACTCTAATTCACATAATTGAATCTCAAACATGCATTAACGAATAAATCCGACTTACCCGTTGAAGCGAGGTGGAAGGAGAATCCAATTCTTCTTTTAAACTTTAGATTGATGAACTTCTTGAATTCTTCAACCCTCGTGTTCTTCAATTCTTGAAGTTGTAGATGAATCCAACAACGAATCACGTTGCCTCTAAATTATCACGCGCGAATTGATGACGAAAAATTCTCTTCTTGTTCTCTATAGGGGCGATGGATTTGGTGTATAGAGAGGGGGTATATTTTTCTTCTTCTATTCTTTGGAGAGTTACAATTCATGCAATGTATTCCTGTCTTTAGGTTAAAGTCAAGAGAGTCCTTTTATAACTCAATGACTTGTTAACCAAGACAAAACAAAAGAGACCAACTTGATCATCCAACCTAGCCTAATGGGCGTCCTCATGGATGCCCCATATAGGGCCCGGAATTCTTTTATTTTGTCAATTTCTTTATTCAATTAATTATTTATTTTATCCATTAAATAAATATATTAATTAAATAATAAAATTAATTAGATAAATTAATTCATTATTATATTTCTCTAAGAAATTAATTAATAATTAATCTTATCCAATAATTAATTATTTTATCCAATAAGCAATTAATTATTTAACTTATCCAATAAATTAAATCTCTCCAAAATAAAATAGAAAATAGAAAATAGAAAATCCCTTTTTCAATTTTCTTCATCAATTATTTAGCGCGGCTCTTTAGGTTCATTTCATTTGGCAATGAGAGGAAACCAAAAGAAGTGGGTAACACTTAGCCAGTCATGTGGCCCACTTTGTAGCCCAAATGAAATACGAATGAATGGATCATTCCACAACCTTTCAATCCTAAGTACTGTGTATGTATAAACCCTTCGTTCACATTCCCCGGTCAAGTGAGAGTCATGGTTATGTCAAACTCACTGGACTTGATCATATGTATAAATTATAATAATATGAGATCATTGAGATTGATTTGGTGCCTAGCACAATCTGTTAGGTGTATGTCCTCGATGTCAACGAAAAAATAGATTGTATAGGGCACTTCATTATGTTGTACAAACAATTTTATTCTATTTATAGAAAGGCAATTATCTTTTTGTTCATATAAATTTGTATGACATGACAAGTCTTTGGCCAAAGCAAATAAACTAACTCGTGTGGAACATGGAGGGTAGTTTGGTAATTTCATCTTACTATGATCTATTGCACAGTATCGAGTCTTATGAGTTTGACATATTCCATGACTCTCACTCGATCGGGATATGTCAGTGAAGGGCTTATACTCATATGGTATTTATGATCTAGAGGTTCGTAATGATACAATCATTTTTGTACTCGATTGGGCTACGATGTGGATCCATGGGACTGGCTAGGTGACACCCACATCCCTTGGTATCCTCCCATTGTCAGTCGAGACGAACCTAGAGAGTCGCGCTATAAAAAGTAAGCGGGATATCTTTATGTATTCGTTGTAAGGGCATTTTGGTAATTTGTCATTGGATGGACGAATTGATTTAATTAATTGTTTAATTAGATTAAATGATAATTAATTAAATCAATAATTCAAGTATTAAATTAATTTGATTAATTAATTATTTGAATTTAAAAGAATTGATTAATTAATTAATTATGTGTTTAATTGGATTTAAACTAGATTACTTAATTAAAAGATGGACTAAGTTGACTGGGCCAACTTAGCCCATCTGGGTCGTCCACTAGGGTCCTAAGAGGCGCCCACTATGGGCCTTACGATTTTAGGATTTATTTAATCCTCAAACTCCTAGGTAATAGTAGAATTCAGTTATCCGCCTAACACGTACAGAACAGAAAACCCCTCCTCTTCTCTGCCTAGCCGTCTTTCACAAAGAGAGAGGAATCCGGAGGATTCAAGCTTACTTCGCGTGAAGCTCTAGAGACAGGAGTCCCGAGGATTGCTATTGTAGATTGTAGATCAAGAATCGAATCACGCTTCAAGCAAGGTAATTTGATTTTTGTGATTAATGTTCTTGAAAGATGAAAAATCATCAACAACCATAAAGTGATTCATCTTTAGGAATCCGACATGCTTTAATTTCCGCTACGTTTCGATTAAGGATTCCTAACACAATCGTCTCGTTTGCTTTGACCAAAAACTTTGATCTCTATCTATCTATAATTACATAAGGTACATTCTCATTCACTTATGAGAGAACAAATCCCTTTTAGATATCTGCTAAGACTACCAATTGCCCATCAAATCCGCATTCGAGGTTGACCCCACCAACGGGTGAATTGGGTCTAACTACTCTAGTGAAAGACTTAACGTCATAAGTGCATCTTCAGCCTGATACTTCAAGTCAAAAGTTCACATATACCTGTTTCGCATAATCAGTTCTGTCATTGACAGTCACGGAGTGAAAACCCATGTGACAGAACCAATGCGAGTTGTGTTCGAGCATATCAGTTCCACTGATGTGCCTACAATTTTAATCCCCTATCATCCCATGATCCTAGACAGGCACTCCCATGTCGGAGCTAAGATTGTACAAGTATTCGAAATCTTTATTTGTCCATTAAAGACTTCATATTACTTGCGAACTTGTTCTAGTAATCAAGATCGATCTCTCTAATGCCACTTTTCCTATCCCATAGGAAGTAGAAGGATCACACTGAAAACATTGATAAAATATTTTACACAACTTATAGATACAGATAAGAATTATGTGGAAACTTAAATGATGTCTTTTATTATAAATAATATTTAAGTTCAATACAAGATAGATGCCCTATTCATACTATCCTCTATGACATCTGAGGGCATAATCCTAACACGGTGGAGGTTTTGGGGAAGAAGATGATTGGGGAAGAAAAAGGTGAGAAAAAAGAAAAAGAAAATAAAAAATTAAATTAAAAATAGTTATAAAATAAATAAATAAATAAATATAGTGTACATATTTTCAAAGTATAAAGGTATTTTTGTCTTCACATTAAAATTTATAGGCAAAACTAGTCGATGGAGGCAGTGAGTGACTTTATTTTTTTTTTACAGGGAGTGTTCTATGAATTTTTGTATCACGTGGGGGCTTTTGAATAATTAGGGTCATCACGGGAGTTAAATGGGATTTAACTCTATATCTATCACATTTTTAGACATAAGAATTATGAAGACGCGTCTATATTCGACCTACAAGATATTTCAACCATCTACTTTAACATTCAAAGTAATAATATTTTAATTATACAAAAGAAGGCAACAATATTTTAGGCTAACAAAATTAAATGAATACTGTTTTTATTGATGAATTAAATGAATCTTAGATGTGGCTTCCCACATTACAACACTTCCTAGACGGTGACTTTTCACCCTCTAATTCTTAAAGTCAATAAAAGGAAGCTTCAATAATATGACTTTGTCTATGCATAATTAACAATTTCACCCTCTCTCCAAACTTTATATAACCCAAATAAATTGTCCAAAACGAAAGAAGGAAACATTCATTAATATCACTACTACTACTTCTTACCATTTCTATATATTTCCTCTCAAAATGGCTGATCATCAAAGAGTCCATCCAGTCCAAGACCCCGACGCCGCGGCGCCGCCCCAAAAACCCACCGCTCCCCTCGTACCCCGAAACTCCTCCCGGTCGGAAAACGGCGATCCCGAGAGACAAGATCCACCGCCGCCCCTCCGCCGCACAATCCCATACGCACCCTCAAAACCACCGCCGAGAAGGAAAAGTTGCTTTAGGAAATGCTGCTGCTGGACCATATCTCTTATCCTACTCCTAATCCTAATCCTCGGCATTATGGCTGCAGTTATATACTTTGTTTTCCGACCCAAAATACCAAATTTTTCAGTAGACTCGATGAGAATAACTCAGTTCAATCTCGGCAACGACAACAGCTTATCCGCAACATTCAATGTCAACATCACTGCAAGAAACCCTAACAGGAGAATAGGGATATATTATGAAAATGGAAGCCATTTGAGTGTGCTGTACATGGGAACTCGTCTATGTGAAGGATCACTGCCTAGGTTTTACCAGGGCCACCGCAACACCACCGTGCTCAACATCGAGCTGGCGGGGCAAACACGGGACGCCACCGGGCTGCTGCAGTCGTTGCAGGCGCAGCAGCAGACAGGGAGCATCCCTTTGAATCTCCGGGCTAGGGTTCCGGTTAGGATCAGGCTCGGGAGATTGAAGCTGACGAGATGGAGGTTCTTGGTTAGGTGCAGTTTGATGGTCGACAGTTTAGCTCAAGATAATGTCATCAGAGTCAGGAACAGTAGGTGTAGGTTTAGGTTTAGGCTTTAATTTGATTTGTTCATCTTACATATATTATACGTGTTTACCTTATATTACTGGATTCTTTTTTATATTCTTTTATGTATTTTCTGCTGGTTGATATATTTTGTATATGTATTGGTTTGCACTCCATATATATTTCTATTATATTGGCCATGAGCCTGTTATGTTAGCTGCTATATATATACATGAGATTTTGGTATTTACTATTATATTCTATGCTCTCATGTTCTTTTTTCTTATTGTGATTTTTTCAGTAATTGATTGTAAAATAATTGATTTAAAAGTAATCAGTTTTTCAAAATTGTTGTTCGGTTTTCAATGTGAAAAACAACCTTCTTTTTTGTCAAATAAGCGGTTGCATAATTAAAGAGTGTGTAATTGGTTAAACAACAAATTATCTTTCTTTCCTTTTTTTTACTCCAGTGAAATAATTAGGGGCGTTTGCAATTCGATTAACTGGCCAAACCCAACTGAGAACAAATATTTGGTTCTAATCCAAATCAAATTTAAAAATGAGTAGTGCTAATCTGATAGACTACTGCCAGATTAGCGTTTATCACTCTACAACTATGATGCACGAATACGGATACAAATACGGGGATATGGATACGATACGACACAGATATAGGATATGCGATTTTCCAAAATTTTAGGATACGATACACCGGGATAAAACATATATATATATATATATATATATATATATATATATATATATATATATATAAACTTGAATTTTTTACAATCCACTAAATGAAGTCAGATGACCATTCATACTTACAGATGAAGATGCTATTTTAATAATTAGTTAATTACTAAACATATAAAATTTCTATAATCGATAGTTATAACTATTAAAACTTTATTCTACACACCAATTAAGTGGCTCTAAAATTTTATCAACCTTTTTCTCGAACAACATTACAAGACAGAAATACAAGCATCAATCTATATTATTGCATATTACTAAAAGTAGAAGAGTATTTATTGTTTATACTCAGCACAACAACAAAATATTTAACAAAATTGAAAATTGTAAAAAAATCTCAAAATCTTAATTAATTTACTTGAAGAACTGAAAGATGGAATTCGAAAGGAGTTTAGAAGACGGATTACTCTTAGTTGCAAGACGAAGACGGATTTCTATCGCATATTGGGTATCACAGTTGCAGAGCAGAAGACGGATGAAAGTTTTTTCTCCATTCTCGTTTCTATTTTTTTTCCAATTAAGCGTGGATTTTTTTTAAAATTATTATAGTAATAAGTTTTTACTTTTAAATTTTGAGTTTTGACCCAACAAGTATTTTATAATATCAAAAAAGACCCCTACCGTATTCGATACTTCCCGGATACTTCTAATTTTTGTATCGGATACCGTATCCGATTTTTTTTATTTTTGGATACTTTAAAACCGTATCCGATACGTATCCACCCCGTATCCATATCCGATCATTTTTAGAAGTATCCATGCATCCTAGCCCTACAGCCGGTTTAATAACTAATACAACAATTAATCTTGTATACACTCCACAATTTTATATATATTTTCTTTAAGACCCCAAATTTCACTTCTAGCAGATTGCAAAGGACCAACTTAGCACATTCTAACTCTCTAAATGAGCACCAATAACACAATAGCTCTAAAATCCAAATTTGGTGTCATACGAAACTGAAACATACAATCCTATCTGAAATTGGAGAAGGAAAGAAATTACATTGCAGGGGTCATCTCTCTTGGTTTTCTCTCTCTTAATTCCTATTATTATTTGATATATAAATTAATTTACTTTATGTAAGAGGAATTTGCCTGGTTTTATTTTCACTAATTCAATTACCAACATAATAATTAAGTTTTTATGATTTTATATTTAATCTTTAGTGTTAAATAATACTGCAACCAAACATAAAATTAGTGACAAAACACAAAGTGATAATGCCAAAATATTATTACATCTACATAATGAGTTGTTTCGTCATAATTATGATTTTTAATGTGACAATAATTTCTTAATTGGTCACTAGTGACAATTTTTTTTTTTTTTGGTTATATGGGAAAAAATAAAAGACTACATCTTGAGCTCAGTAGCTCCTAAGCACTCCACCGGAGGATTATCCCAATGATGAATCCCCTCTTTAAGAACATGGCCAAGGTTTGCGAGAATATCTGCGCACTTGTTCTCTTCTCTCTTTGTGTGTTGCAAAACACATCTCCATGGCTTCCTCATCAAAATTTGACAGTCTTGAATGATGTTGCCCAAGGGGTGGCTATTCACATCTCCATGACAAATGAACTTACACACTCTTTCCGAATCCACCTCGCTATGATTTGTTGCACGCGTTTATCCCAAGCCAACCTAAGCCCCGCCCAAATGGCCTAGAGTTCTGCTTCCAAATTGTTCTTCCGCCCAAATTGTAGCTAAAGCCCCAATGCCAATCTCCACCCCCCCCCCCCCCCCCGCTGTGGTTACATATGTAATCTGTTAGAATATAATTTTCCACACTTGTATTATTGATGATAGAACATATATATAGAGTACAAGACTTGGTGAACAAGGAAATAAAGACTAACAATATTCTAATATAAACTCTATAATAATTCTAACACTCCCCCGCAGTCGAAACGGGAGGGGACCGAACATTGAGACTGGTACGAAAAGCAACAAAAATAGATGACGACAATCCCTTAGTAAAAATGTCTGCAAACTGGTGTGAGGATGGTACATGAAGCACACGAATATCACCAAAAACCACTTTTTCACATACAAAATGTATATCTAATTCTACATGTTTGGTGCGTTGGTGCTGCACTGGATTAGAACAAAGATAAAGAGTACTGATATTATCACAGAAAACAACAGTGGCAGAACGAAGAGGACAGTAAAGTTCAAGAAGAAGATTACAGAGCCAGGATGCTTCAGCAACTGCATTGGCAACGCCTCGATACTCGGCTTTAGCACTGGACCGAGACACTACATGTTGGCGTTTAGAAGACCAAGACACAAGATTATCCCCGAGAAAAACATAATATCCAGAATTCGAACGACGAGTGTCAGGACATCCCGCCCAATCAGCATCAGAATAAACTGTGAGTTGGGCAGATGAAGAGGGGCTAATAAAAAGACCCTGAGAGATGGTGCCCTTAACATAACGAAGGACTCGCTTAAGAGCAGTCATCTGATGATCACGAGGATCATGCATGAAAAGATAGAGTTGCTGAACCGCGAAAGAGAGATCAGGACGAGTGAAGGTGAGGTACTGAAGAGCACCGGCGAGACTACGATAGAGAGTAGGATCAGAAAAGGGAGAAGAAGAAAATAACGAAAGTTTAGAAGTGGTGTCGGCGGGAGTGGATACTGGATTACAGTTGGACATATTGGCACGATCAAGAATTTCGAGGGCAAATTTTTCTTGAGAACCAGAGGAAGATCGAGAGATAGAAATACCGAGGAAATAATGCAGAGGACCTAAATCAGTCATGGAAAATTCAGCAGAAAGAAGAGAAGTGCTTTTAGATAAAAGAGTGGTGGACGAAGCAGTGAGAACAATGTCATCGACGTAAAGGAGAAGAAATGCAGTAGCAGAACCTTGGCGAAAAATGAATAGAGAAGCATCAGACTTGCTGCTAATGAAACCAAGAGATGATAAGAAAATGGCAAATTGGTGGTGCCACGCTCGAGGGGCTTGTTTAAGCCCATACAGAGCTTTCTTGAGAAGACAGACGTGGTTAGGAAAGTCAAAATGAGTATAACCCAGTGGTTGTTTCATGTAGACAGTTTCAGAGAGATGACCGTGGAGGAAAGCATTTTTGACATCAAGTTGATGGAGAGGCCAGGATAGGGAGGTAGCAATACTAAGAACAGTACGAATTGTGGCAGGCTTAACAACAGGACTAAAGGTATCCTCATAGTCAATCCCAGGTTGCTGAGTAAAACCTTGCGCAACAAGACGAGCCTTATAACGTTCAAGAGAACCATCAGAATGAAACTTATGGCGAAAGATCCATTTAGAACCAACAATATTAACATTAGGAGGATAGGGAACGAGAACCCACGTGCCATTGGAGTGGAGAGCAAAGAGTTCATCCTCCATGGCACGTTTCCAATTTGAATCTTTAAGTGCTTGAGTGGAAGAACGAGGAAGAAGGGAAAGAGAATGAGCGGAGAGATTAAAAAGGGAGCGAGGCTTTGTAATGCCAGATTTGGAACGAGTGGTCATAGGGTGAGAGGGAAGAGGAATTGAAGAAGGAGAAGGAACAGAGCTAGGAGATGACGAGGAAGAAATGGAGGGAGAAGTGGATGCCGGAGGTGACGTGGCTGCGGGAGGTGATGTGGCGGTAGGGGGTGATGTGGCCGCAGGGGGTGATGCTGCAGCGGGAGGTGACGTGGCAGCGCAAGTTGATGTGTCAGTGCGGGGTGACGTGGCAGCTGCTGGGTGGGGAGGAAAACCGAGGGGAGAGCCGAGGTTGTGAAAAATAGTGGGTGAGTCATCATCGGGAGAGGGAAAATCATAGGAAGGAGAAGATGGAGGACTAGAATGAGAGGCATAAGGAAAGGTAGATTCATCAAATACGACGTGACGAGAAAGGATGATTTTGTTAGTAAAGAGATCAAGGCAACGATAACCTTTATGATTGGAAGGATATCCTAGAAAGATACATGCGGAAGAACGAGGGGCAAGTTTGTGAGGAGTAGAGGCAGAGAGGTTAGGATAGTATAGACAATCGAAGACACGTAGATGGTCATAAGTCGGAAAAATACCATACAATAATTCAAAGGGGGTTTTGTAGGAAAGAGTAGTCGTAGGGAGAATATTTAGAGGATGAACCGCCATGTGGAGAGCTTCGACCCAGAGAGATGGAGGAAGAGAAGCTTGAAAAAGAAGAGTACGAATGATGTTGTTCACGGATTGAATGGTTCTTTCAGCCTTACCGTTTTGTTGTGAGGTGTGTGGACATGAAAAACGAAAAGTAATGCCATGAGTTTGAAAATATTGATGAAATAATTTATTGTCAAATTCACTTCCATGATCACATTGAAAAGATTTAATAGTGGTGTGAAATTGATTTTGAACATAAGAGGAAAAAGTAACAAAAACTTTGTATGCATCGGATTTATTTACTAAAGGAAAAATCCACAGAAAATGAGAAAAATCATCCAAAAATAATATATAATATTTATAGCCACCAACACTCGAAATCGGTCAGGTCCAAAGATCCGAGTGAACAACATCAAATAAACGGGAACTAACAGACGAAGACGAAAAAAATGGTAAACGTTTATGCTTGCCTAATTGACACGCATGACACAAAGACTTGGAATAATCCTTATTACATTTAATAAAATTTCTACTATTAAGAAAAGAAAAGACAGAAACTCCGGGATGGCCGAGACGACGATGCTAAGTCGTGGGAGATAAGGGAGCGGAAGATTGAGTAAGGACGAGAACGGTAGAGGAAGCACGGAAAGGGTAGAGGTCGCCACTGCTATTGCTCCGAAGAAGAAGGGCACCCGTCCTAAGATCCTTTATAGAAAAACCGGAGGGGTCAATATCAATGGAACATAAATTATCACGAGTAAACTGACGAACAGAGATGAGATTTTTAACGAGAGAGGGGGAAACAAGAACATTATTTAAATAAAGAGAACCAGAGTTTGAGGGAAGAGTGGAGGTACCAATAGAGGAAATAGGGAGCACAACACCATTACCAACAATAATAGAAGAAGAAGTATTATTCGGTACGATATTTAAAAGTGTACCTTGGTAAGGGGTCATGTGAGAAGTTGCACCGGTGTCCAAATACTATTGATCGTCAGGTTTGCTGAGAGACATCGTCTGAAAAATGGAAGAAAGATCCGTGGGCTGATTTGGTGAAGACTGGACGGCAGAATGGGCCTGATTGGAGGGCGGCCCAAGAAGCCCAAGCAAGTTGTTGGGTTGAAACGCGGCAGAGGGGGGATGGACCGAAGCATGCTGGACCGAGGGCTGGGGGCAAGTGGAGTTGATGGGCTATTGATGGGAAGCCCAGTACGATGGAGCAAATGGGCCAGGCGAGAAGAAGGGTGAAGCGGGCTGCTGATTGGGGTGCCAGGTGGGCTGAGTTGCTGGACGGGCCGAAAAAGAAGGCCGACCGAGGGGGCCTGAAGGAGGTTGCTGGACTTGCTGAAAAAATGGATTAGTAGCACTTGTAGAATTAAATTGGGGACCTAATTGTGAACCATAATAGAACCCACGACCACGGCCTTGACCACGGCCGATACCCCTACCACGTCCTTGATAATTATTTCGAGACATATTTCGATTCGCATAGTGGTTTGGGGTTTGAGAAATAAGGGCAGTGGCAGATTCAGTAGTGTGGTAACGGGATTCTCGAGACTCATGGAGAAGAAGTAAATTGTGAATTTCGGGGAAAGACGGAAGGGGCGTTTTGGTGGTAATGACGGTAACCAAGGAGAGATAGGATTTCGGAAATCCATGTAAAAGTTGGAGAATAAAGTCCTGGTCGTTGATGAGACTATCAAGGTCAGAAAGATTATCGGCTAAAAACTTCATCTCTTGACAGTACTGATTTATAGAAAGAGTTCCTTTTTGGAGACTACGAAAACGAGCATTAAGTTGAAGTGATCTAGAGGGTTTGTTATTACGAAAGTTTTCTTCAATTGCAAACCAAATATCATGTGAAGAGGCGTATTCTAGATCAAGATTTTTCAGAAGTTTGAGATCCACAGTTGAATAAAACCATCTTTTTATAGTGGAATCAATTGAAAAACAAGTCTCATCATGATCATTAAGGGGTTTTGATTGACCAGTAAGACGAGGAAAAACAGAGTAACTACGACATAAATCCATAAACATGCCTCGCCATAATTTATAATTTGAATCAACGTCTGATAATTTAAAACCGAAAGAAGTTTGGACATTGCCGGCGGCAAGAGAGGGATGAAGGGGGGCGGTTTTGTGTGTGGCAATATCGGTAGCAGAGGAGGTTTTTGGGCCAGACATTATTAAAGAGAAAGCGCGAATCGAAACACGAAACTAAATAAAAATCAAGAATTAAAGGTAAAGATAACGACATAAATTGTACCGTAGAGTATGGATGGAGAGAAGAACGATCCGACAATGGGGTGGTAGACTTCGAAAATTAGAGGCTGATTTACTGAATTATGTTGCGTTGTGGAGATCAACGACTTAAACGATAAGAAAAGGAAGTGGCGGCAGTGGCGGTGTCACCGGCGGCAGAGTGGAGGGCGGCAGTTGGAGAGGGTAGGGAGGCCTAGGATACTAGTTTTTTGGCTGATACCATGTTAGAATATAATTCTCCACACTTATATTATTGATGATAGAACATATATATAGAGTACAAGACTTAGTGAACAAGGAAATAATAAATAAGGAAATAAAGACTAACAAACCTATTCTAATATAAACTCTATAATAATTCTAACATAATCTACATAGATACAAAAAGCATAAATGGAAGAAAAAAATATCCCGTGCTACTCCATACACTCCCATCCGTATTTAGTTTCATCCACCCTGAATCCGGTCTCGACCATTTAATCTCACATCTATCCGACGATTTCAAGGAGGGATTATTTGGAAAGTTAACGTCCAAATCCTTTCTGAGTTTTTTAATATTAAGGATAATGGTTTCAAGAGGCATGATTTCTCCTTCGAATATAAGTTGATTCCTCCTCCTCCAATTCCACCAAAGAGTGGACAAGAAGATGTTTTTCCACGCTGAGTCCAGGAAAATTATGTTGTCATGAGCTAACGTAAGGTTGATGTCCACCAAAGGACACATATTTAGTGACAATTAGTGACACATATTTAACGACAACACGAATATATTGAAAAAATATTTTTGGTGTCACTAAGTTGTTACTTAACAATGTTATTAATAATCAATGGTGATAGCAAATTGTTTCTCACTAGTTGTTATATATGAGTCACAACTTATATACAATCATTGTTATTATTAAACTCTTAAAAATTATTTTGTGATAAAACTAAATTTTTTGTTAATCAATATGTTAATTAGTGACAACTTCAATATTATCACTTGATATTTTGTTATTAATATATTATGTTTTGATAGTATAATGATCATTTTTCTTTTCTATTTCTTAGATAAATATAGAAGACTCGTTTTTTCGTGAAAATGTGTAGTATAAAATTCGTTAATAAATGATATTTATAATTATGAATTTAATTGGATGACATGATCATCCCTGAAATTGAGTTTTTAGAGAAAAAAAATCTTAAAAGGGTATTTGGATGCATATGGGGCATGCCTACCAAAACTTTTTTTTGGTAAAAAATCAATCTCAAATTTTCTATTTATATTTCGGAAATTTTGAAGAACTAGCTAATTTTAGGTAAGAATGAGTTTTTTTTATTACTCATGATTCGACAATTCACCCAACAATTAAAAGGGCTTTGTTAGATTATTTCTCAAAATCTGGAGTCAAATTAATCACATATTTTTATTCAAATTAACGCGATGTTTAAAATAAGATCCACTTGCCTATTTTTTGTTGTCTAAATCAATGTGTTTTACTAAGATATGTTCATATGAAATGATATCTTAAAGCTCTCATCCAAACAAGTTAGCGACACATTTATCAACTTTAATCATAACATGTTTTTCTCTAAAATAGAACTTATAATACTAACACACTTTTAACACCATATATATTATCTCTAAAAGTCTTTACTTTTTTATGAAAAAAATTCTTATAGACGAACCTTCCATCCAATTAGGGCCTGTATTTCTGCCCACATTTACATCTTTGATGAGAATTTTATGATTATTATTTGTTGTTGTGAGACTAATACTAGAATTAATTCAGAATTTGATTTTATAAATAATGCAAGATGTATACGTAGTTGGAACAAATATATAAAGAAGTTAACAAAAAATTATAATTTGGTGAAAACTGAATAGCTAAATTATGTGGGTTAATATTAATAATTAAGTTCTGTGGGGGGCTATCTACAATCTATCTTACATAACACGGGGCAACTTGCATAGCAAGTTGCCGTTTGGTTCGTTGTGACAATTTGTGGCTGGCAGTCGTCTGTAAGGTTGGGGAACCTTACGGACGGTGAGTTAGGCTTTTTCCTTAAAAAAAATTAGTTCAACCTCCATTTAAGTTGTCTGTTGATCCAAAACAAAATCCGAATTAGTTTTTGAGTAAAAAATTAAACTTTTTGTGTTTGTCTGAACCTAGACTCATTCTTACAAAATTCTATATTTTAGCATTTATCAGCTAAATAAGCGGAATATTGCACCTGGGTTCTATCACATAGATCACATGTAACCGTTTAACGACACAAATAACATTTTATCAGTTGAAGCGACATTCTCTTGTAGTTTCACTATTTTGAATTATAATATTCAAAGTGTCATTTCAGTTTTAAAGGCTAAAATAGTGAGCCACAAGGGCCGGCCATAAAGAAGGATCATATGCAATATGTAATGGATTCCTGATGAATATTCCATCAGGAAATATTAAAATTATAAACTTTGTGAAAAAATAGCGTAGTACAGACAAGAAAATGTAAAAAAAAAAAAAAAAAAATTATATAAAATGCGTAAAAATAGTATAGTTTAGATAAGAAAGTGTAAAAATAGAAGTTTATATAAAAAAAGGTTAAAAACGCGATAAGCTGTTTTTACCCCTTAATTTTAATTTGTCTATATTTTTCTCATTTATGATTAGTTAAGATCTTTTAACTAATTGTAAAATACAGTTTTCTACCCTCAACTATTTCATTTGTATCAAACACCTCCCTAATCTAAATTTTGTACCATTTACCCCCCTCAACTATGTAAAGTAACAATTACCCCCTTTCTTTATCATGGAATTGTCTTTATTACCCTTAAACCTATTTTTATTTTATTATCTTTTCTATTTCTCTAGTTTTTTTCTTTATGTTTTCACAAATTTTATTTTCTTTTATTCTTTAACCAATTTAAGGGTTTGGGTTACTAATTTTATTCTTCAATGATTTAATATTATGAAACTTTGTAGTATGTTTGAACATAGGTAGATTTTTAATAAGGAATTAATAAAAAGAAAATTAAAATCAAAACAAAAAAATGGATCACAAATTTAATTATATCATGTAAATGGTAGAAATTATTTTTCTTAGTATTTCTTCATTAAAATCTAAATTGAAACACACAGGGCTAATATAATAAACAAACCTTGTTGGGAAATTAAAAAAATTGATCTTTAATGTGTGTGTATTATATAAAGTTTTCGAGGTGGCACTGAATCTAGTTACAAAAGGCAACACAGATTTACACCCCATCGGAGTGCTTATTCAAAGACTGTCGGACTCTTCCTTGTAATACTTGGGACAACAACATACATCATAAGAAACGGGATGGAAACAAATGTGCAAACGCCTTAGCACACAAAGTGGAGAAATTTACCATATGGAAATAGCCCCCGGTGCATATCTAGGACCTCTTGGAGGAAATTAATTTTAATTAAGCTCTTTTGTACCAAAAAATTATATATATATATATATATATATAAAGTTGAAAAAAGAAAAAAGAATATGAAAAAAATAAAAAAGCAAAAAAGAGAATACAAAATAAAAATGGCTAAAGGTAATAAAGACAATTGCATGATAAGAATGGGGGGAAATATTGCTCTGCATAGTTGAGGGAGGTAAATGGTACACAATTTAGTTTAGGGGAGTGTTTGATACAAATAACATAGTTTAAGGTAGTAAAGTGTATTTTATGATTAGTTAAGTTCTTTTAACTAATTTAATACTATTTGTACTATTTTATTATTGAAGAAGGCAACTTTTGGTGTCACATGGTTTTGTTCTCTCATTTTTATTTTTATATTTTTTTATTTTTTTTTTGTAACTTCCTATTTTCTCTACATAGGTTTACGTCTTCTACATGTCAATTTCCCACTTCTCCATCTTTTGTCTACAATTCTGGTAATAACTATTGATGCAGGATCAAAATGTAAGTATATAAATGTGTCACGTGATGGCCACGTGAGGAGGAAATTCGACCCAACACACGATAAACTAGGCACTAGGTTGGTTTATGTTTAGACTACACTCGCTATAGGCGAGCTGCCTTCGTACCTGCTTTGATGGGATTAAGTCTTGTCGTAGTTCAACGGTGGGATTAGTCTTTAAAAATGCAGCTGCTTTCTCTCTAGCACACTTATTAAAAGAATATTTAATCTCCCCGCCACTACTCACTAAACCCGTTGATGGAGAGACTCTTTACCTGTATCTAGCAGTGACCCATGAGGCTGTCAGCGCGGTGCTGGTCCGAGATGACAATGGAGATCATAAGCCCATCTATTACATCAGTCATCTACTACGAGCGGCCGAGCCAAGATACCCATTCATCGAGAAGTTGGCCCTAACTCTAGTAGTCGTTGCGAGAAAGCTACGACCCTACTTTTAATCGCATCCCGTGGTGGTACTCACTAATCACCCTTTGAAGAGGATATTGTCGAGTCCTGATGTGTCGGGGCAAATGGTCAAATGGGTAGTAGAACTCAGCGAGCATGGCATAGAATATCGAAGAAGACTAGCCATCAAAGCACAAGTGCTAGCCGACTTTGTCGGCGAGATGTTGGAGGAAGCAGCTGGCTGTTCACTACCCACATGGACATTGTTCGTAGATGGGGTCTTCCACCAGCATAGGCAGTGGAGCAGGGGTGATAGTCGAGAGTCCCTAGGGAGACAAATTGGAATATGCTGTAAGGTTCGAATTTGAAGCCTCGAACAATGAAGCTGAGTATGAGGCACTATTAACTGGAGCCAAACTAGCACTAGCTACAGGAGCAAGGAAGATAATCGCGTACAACGATTCACAAATGGTAGTCAACCAAGTGAGCGGAGAGTATGAAGCTAAAGAAGAAATGATGAGTCAGTACCTAGCTCTCGTTCAAAAAATGAGGGAGCGGTTCAAAGAATTCGATCTAAGGCAGGTCCTGAGGTCTGAAAATGAAACTGCCACAACCTCCATAAAGAACCAGAAGGTGACCTTCATCACCTTCGAGAAATCGAAAGTTGAAAAGGGAGGCCTAGAGGTGCTATGCGGGCAGGCAGAGGAATCCAGCTGGAAAGATGAAATAGTGAACTATTTGATGGCAGCAAGCCTACCCGACGATCCCAAGCAAGTTTGGAGAATTAGAGTGAGATCGGCGAGATTTGTGATGAAATATGGCGAACTATACAAGCGAGGTTTCTCACAACCCTACTTAAAGTCTCTAACCCCCGCCAGAGCTAACTATGTACTGTGCGAAATACATGAGGGATGTTGTGGTAATCACTTGGGGGGCAAGGCGCTAACAGCTAAAACTCTGAGGTAGGGATACTTTTGGCCCACGATGCTTAAAGACACTCAAGACTTGGTGCAAAAATGCAGAAGCTGCCAAGAGCACTCCAACATAAGGCATCTACCTGGCTCTGAGAGCCGACCACTAGAAAGTGCGTGCCCTTTTGATATGTGGGGTCTCGATATAGTAGGGCCATTTCCCTTGGCCACGAGTCAGAGAAAGTTTCTTTTAGTTGCCATCGACTATTTCACCAAATGGGTGGAGGCCGAACCGCTAGCCAAAATATCTGAAAAAGAGGTAATGAAGTTCTTATGGAAGAATATCATCACATGTTTTGGGATCCCCTGATCCTTAGTATCAGACAATGGCACCCAATTCCAAGGGGCGAAGCTGAGGGAATGATGCTAGGAACTTAACATTAATCAACATTTTACCTCGGTGAGCAACCCGCAAGCTAATTGTCAAACAGAGATAATGAGCCACACTATACTGCAACACCTAAAGACCAAGATGGGAGGAGCAAAAGGGTGTTGGGCAGACGAAATTCATGCGGTACTATGGTCATATCAGACCACTCCCAAAGTTGGCACCGGGGAAACCCCTTTCAACTTAGTGTTTGGAGATGAGGCCATAACCCCGGTGGAAATCGGAGAAAAGAGTCTGAGGATAAGCCAATACGACCTTGCTCACAATGACCAACGTTGCAGGGAAAGCTTGGATTTCATCACTGAAGTCAGAGATGAAGCCGCTACGAGAATTGCTAAGTATAAGGCAAAGATGGCACGAGCGTATAACCTCGAAGTACGCCCCTGAGGCTTCCTGGTAGGAGACTTGGTGCTTAGAAGAAAGATGCCACTGGTCCCGTTGGAAAGTTGGAGGCCAAGTGGGAAGGTCCATACCAAGTGAGAGAGATAGTGGGTCTAACCTCAAAAGGTATTTTACTTAATAAATTTTATACTTGTCAACTGATTTTTTCTATGACTGTTAGTAATGTTTTAAGAAATATATTCGAGTGCCTAAGCATCCCCCTTTACCATGTTAGTATATTTTTCATGAATGAATGCTTGCACTTCCCTCCCATTAATGTGGAACTAAGCTTCCACTACAGGCGATAAGCCAAATCTAATACTCGCAACCCCACTTGAGGACAATAAGGGTAGCACCGCAAAAGTCCCCCAAGCTTTCAAATACTCGAACGAGGTTGGGACACCCCATAATCTTTCCAGTAATATCGAGAGAGGTTGAGGACTTACAGAAGGTCTCCCCACTCCCCTTAAGATTCTGGAATGAGGTTATACAAACTAAGCAAACTCGAGGCGACCACGCCCCCGTTAAAATACCACAGCGAATTAGTTGACGGATGTTCAATAAGGCGCAACGTGCCACAAAATAAGCACCTCTGATGTCATGCTTTGATCATACATTACTTAGCTACTCACTCCCAAACATGATCAACATATTAGGGAGTAGGGGGTAGCAGCTATGAAAAGGTATAAGAACGAACCCATAAGGAATCACAAAGACAGAAGATATAACGACTTAAAAGAAACTAGTCAGGTGCATAAACTACAAGTAAGCAAAGGTCTTGGAGACTACAAATAGTCAATACTACGCAAAGAACTAGTCACCCCGAAGGGGGTGCGCCACCACATCTCCCGGTGGGGGGCGCACCGTCCTCATCACTATCATCTGGTATCCCATCATAATCCCATGAAAAATCATGAGAGGGATAACGACCACTTTCCCGAAGAGCAGAACGACATTGACGAACTGTCTTGCCCATAAACTTAATGGCGAGGTCGCACACCTGTCTATTGCACTCATAGGAAAACTTGGCGCTAGCCATAAACTCTTTTACCGATGTGTCTTCAGCATTAGCCAAAGCTTGTTTACCGGCGGAAGAGCCTAGGAAGCTTCGGACACTCGAGGCCTCCTCTTCAAGGTCCTTAATGGTGGCCTTGTACTTTACTTCCTCCTTCCGGGATGCGGCCCTCCACCAGAGGGCGTTTGGAGAGAAGTTTGTCAATTTACCCTGAACAATTTTTCAGCTGCTTCTCAAAATGCTCATACCTCTGGCGGAGGTGATGAGACAACTGGATCAGTTGAAACGATAAGGAGGAAACTCAGAAGCAGGGTCACCCGTTATAAATATATATATATATATATATATATACGAGATCACAATCAAACTCACCCGGCCCTCGCCAGCGAAAATTTCCTCGTCTATGTGATCAGCCGGTAGCATGTGCAAGCGCCGAGAATCATAATCGGTCACTGTTGGCCTCACCAACTTCCAGGGGGTGACCACGTCATCTGTATCCCAGAAGGAATAAACGGTGGGGTCACGATTTGTCCCAAAGTTGAATAGCCCTTTGCCCTGGCCAGGGGTACCGAGGCTGCCAAGGGAAGCATGTCGGTTACGCTTCGGGAGAGGGGGAGCTCGAATGTAGGTAAGTTCGGAAGAGTGGCCCTGCGCCCTCGCCAGGCCTCCCTTTTCCATCGGTGCCTTTCCTTTGGGATCCTTTGAAGAATGCCCCACAGAAGGGCCCTGTGGACCCTTAGCGGTAATCCCGGCCATCAAAGAATCGAAGTCCAAAGAGACTGGCTCGTTGGTAGCGGGTGAGGGAGCAGTCACCTCCTGGGCAACGCCTTTGCCCTTCGAGGGCCGCCCCGATCCTGAAACAAAATACCCCAACAAGTAAGATGGAGAGTTAGATGCTTGCCACCACTCGCGAGCACATAAATATCAAAAATAAAAAAGTACAACACCAAGGCATGGAGAAAATGAATTACCTCCTCGGTATACCTCCAGGATGTCGTACCTAGTCTTGAACAACCCAGCCTCCAGAATGTCCAAGTGTAACTGCTCATGGGTGTTTGTGATCTTCTGGCGGGCAACTTGATCGCACCACCGCTTGGGAGAGAGAATGGGCAAGCACTGGATAGGGAAGTAAAAGAACTTGGTCTTCCAATTGTTGTTGGAGCTTATTTTTCCTTCTAGGAATCGGTAGGGGGATGTCGGGTAGAAATGCACGAGCGGACCCCCCGAGCTCAGCCGAACATTAAATAGGGTCTGGAAGGCCTCAAGGCTCACGATCAATTCAAAATCCCTGAAGCGCCGAATGAAACCCTCAACTTGGGCAAAGCTGTTGGGCGACAACTGGCTAATACACACCTGGTAGTGGGTCAGTATCATCCCCAACAAGGGGTTGCATGAAAAAGAAAATCCCATGCGGAAGTACTCTAAGTATAGGGTAACAAAACCCTTCGGGGGGCTCAAAATACGATCGTCTGGCCGGGGTTTTACCACCCTGAGATCTGGTGGGAACTGCTTGGATAGCGCCTTCAGCTCGCCGTCAGTGATAGTCGAGGAACAACTAGTTATGTCGGTCTTGCGATCCCGAGCTGACCTTCCTTTTCGGGACTCCCCTTTCCATTCCACACATTCACGATAGTCATCACCTAGAGACACTAAGTTCTCATAATCTGAACTCCCGTCACTGGATGTCAACGACAATGTTCTCTCAACATCTGGTGAAGAAACAAAGGTTAGATACTAAAACAAGGTACGAAGTGTAAAGTACGCGATGATCATTAAACAAGTGCAATGGCCCGGAAAAAGGCCCCCAGCATTACTGTGAAGTCCCGGGAGCCTTGCGGCTGACTGTGAGGCACACGATGCCTCTTGGTCAGCCGCGCGATGCCAAGGGCCTTGCTCCGGGTGTGAGGCATCGACCACCAGCGGCGCCGGCGCGTGGCAACGAGCACCCCGAGGATCTGGAAGGCCTAAGTCTTGTGACCTATTCACCGAGGGCATGCTCCAACGCTCGGGCGTGCGGTGAGTAAAAATTAAAATCCTTAAAGAATATACTCTAGATGAAGGACTTAAGGGAGATAAAGAGAGATATTTACCTTTGTTACTTCTAGCCATGAGGAGAGGAGAGTTTCTTAGGAAATTCCTCTCACTTTTCAAAAGGATCTCTCAAAGAGGTGAACGAGTTAGTAAGAAGTGAAAAGTGAAATAACTTTCTCACCTACTCCCTATTAATAGAAAAGTAGGTGGGGAAAGTTTAAGGCTTCCATCCCAGTCCATATAGAATAGTTTAGCGCCGCGCGTAATGACCTTCATACTCCCGGGGTTAAATTGTGAAGTAAACCCGTGAGTGGGAGGCATATGATGCGGGCCAAAAATATCTAAGGGTTTTCTGGTATTTCACTCGCCCCCGAGTAGGGTCGCGACGTCCACCACTGGTCAGGGCATGCGGTAGAAGGATTGGCCCAGCTTGAGAAGGGCTAGAAGCCCAACAAGCAATAGAGTTATTACTCTAGTTTAATAAATATAATAGTTAAATCAAGCCTATTGGGCTTATGACAAGATAGTTTAATCAAGAGCCCATAGCCCATTACCAGCTCCTTATAAATACCCCATAGGAGCTGGAGGTATGGCATTATCTACTCCCCCCAGTAAAAAATAGACTGGCAATCGAGAGTAACCCCATCATTGAACTACGAAAAGACTTGATCCCAACAATCTGGGTACGTAGGCAGCTCGCCATGGTCGAGTGCAGTCTATAAATCCACCAACCCCCACCTAGTTTGTCGTGTGTTGGAACGGTTCCTTCACTCCACGTGGTCGATCACGTGACATTCATACTCTGACGATTTTTATCATCATCAATGTACTTGAATTTTTATGCATTTCTTAGAAATGAAAAATGACTACGTTTGATTCCAAAAATTACGTATGTGCATATGCTATATAATTATGTATGTTATGGATATTGATGTGTTGATATATTGGTTACATTTCTTTTGTTCAGGTATAAGAGGGAAGTTTTGTAGTCCCATTAATATTAATATCCATATTTGTTTCCTAATATATGCAAACGCTGTTATTCAAATTAATTCAAAATTTGATGTGTGCATTGATTTGATTTTCTCTTTATTTATTTTTTTTGAATGCAAAGGGAGGGGTGTACCCTAGTTTGTTAACCTGACAAACCCGGGTTAATAGTTACGATACGGGTCCAAGTATGACCATCTAAATCATCCTGGAGAGCTCATTGAAGTCTCACATCCGGTGTGTTCATAAACTTCAACTGCGAACCGAAACCCATTTTAGCAAGTTCGTCCGCAACTTTGTTGGCTTCGCGCCATACTGCTCGTATTTCCATATTCCAATCCCGTTGTTGAGCATTCCGGATTTGGGATTTTACATCAAAAAGATGATGTGCCGTGGAGGCGTCCACAATGCTATTTATTGCGCTCCTGCAGTCTGATTCAAGGACAATATGTTGTAGTCTAAGATCCCAAGCTATCTCCAAGCCCTGCTTGATGGCATGCACTTCGGCCTCCAACGGGGAACATGGATCGATACTCCCACTGAAGCCCCTAATCCATGCTCCATGAGCATCCCGTATCACACCCCCTATACCCACCTTTGGATTTGCATCCTGAGGTTCCTGGCTAACCGCGGCGTCTACATTAACTGTGTAACATCCCGGTATCGGTTTTTTCTAACCCGTCTGCATATGTAATTGTATTGCATCGGGGTCAAACTTTGAAAGATGAACATTTCCGTCAATTCGTTTTCTCACCATATCCAACGAGATATCCGAAGTGTCAGCTCGCTTTCCATGCACAATCTCATTACGAACCTGCCAAAAGAAATTCACAAGTTCAGTAAATACGGTAGACCAATCCTCACACCAGTCATACCTGTTGGCCGCATTTGTCAAGTTCCAGTCGACCCAGCTCGCATGTGTACCTGTAAAAAAATTATTATGGAAACGAGGGTGAACTAATTTTAACCACAACTGTTTCGCCCAATTGCAGTCGCGAAGCGCATGTAGAACGTTCTCAGTTCCGTTTCCACAAACATCACATGTGTCTATGCTCTTAATACCTCGCGCCCACAAATGTGAATTGACTAACACTTTCCCATGCCGCAGATGCCAAAGGAAGAACCGGTGCCTATATGCACCCGAACCTTCCAGACTCGTTTCCACTTCTTTTCTTCACTTAAGCTTCTAGGAATGTTTGTCAGTGCCTCATACGCGGTCTTACAGCTATATATCCCACTCGGAGAGAATTTCCACCGTAATGCATCTTCTCGATCCTTGTGTGTATCCAAATCTACCGAAGTGAGAATTAAACGAATATCCTCCGGCATTGCCGTGAGTTCACTCCAATTCCAACCGTGATCTCCTTGCCAGTATGAGCTCACCATACGAGTCAACTCTTCTGCCAAGGGTTGGTATTCCATTCGATCAACCAAAGGTCCCCCTTCAAGCCACGAATCAGTCCAGAATCGGATTTTCGCCCCATTACCCACAATCCACCGAGTCCCTTCCCTTAGCATAGGTAATGTGCTCAGAATGCTTCTCCAAGTGTGTGAGGTAGCATGTTTAGCTCGAGCTCTTTGACGCATTCAGTATTTGTGTCTCATAACCTGAACCCACAATTTCTGTTCATCATTCAAGATTTGCCAACCAAGTTTGCCTAACATCGCTATATTCTTCAACCAGAGACGTTTTAGACCTAGACCCCCTTGACTTCTACTACGATATACCATCTCCCATTTGATAGCATGGATTTTCCTTTCGCCATCAAAACCTCCCCTCAAAAATTGTCGGTTAGCTTTCTCAATTGCATCACACACCTCTAACGGGATACGTGTGGTTTGCATATGATAAGTTGGAAGGGCTTCTGTCACAGCAGTGATGAGAGTTGTTCTTCCAGCTAAAGAGAGGTGCTTACGTTTCCAACCTTTAAGCTTATTCCGAACCCTCTCCACGATAAAGGCATAATCCTTCTTTCCCACTCGGCCGTGATGTAGGGGAACGCCAAGGTACCGACCTAAATTATCTGTTGGCCCAAGTCCCGTCATTCTCCCCATTTTCTCTTTATTTATTTTCACTTATTGATGAAATAAAAAGTTTATTATTTGAACAAAAGACAATTTTTGTTTTCTTTTTTTTTTTTTGATAAATAACAATTTTTGTTTTCAAATACATTGTGTTACACACGCACCTAGAGTGTGCCCCTACCGCTAGTTTGTAATTAATACCTCGTCTCGGGTCTGAGGAACTATCTCTCATTTTCTTCCGATTCCATGTCATAAATCTTGTTTAATTTGTCATCGGATTTGGGTTAATATTTTCTTTTTCTTTTTCTTATTTGCTGGAATTTTGGCTAACAAAATAAAGAGCCGAGATAGCCCAGTTTATTTCAATTTTTATCCATACTGAAACCTACAGTTCGCTCAATTCTTGGTTAATGAAAATTTCGGTTGATTTAATTGGTTTAAACCGAACACACACCTCTGAAGATATCATATAATTGTTAATCAATTATCAACGAAAAACCAGAGAAAAAAACTAAAGCACTTAACTCAATATGAGAAACTTAAAACTTATTTAATAATGCATCTTACTGATATATTATGATAATTGAAACACTTCATTTAAAGTAATAATTGAATCCCGCCATAATTGTCACCTGTTAAAATTCATATAGGTGGAAATATTGGTTTAATTTTTTTTTAGCTTCACTGCTCTAAATTTTCAAATAATCAAAATTTAAGTAATCGATTCTTTTATCGTCTTACCAAACAATCAGATGCACCAAGATAGTGGATGAATCAGTTTTCTGAATTAATCCAAAGACCAAACACCCGTTTTTGTAAAATTATCATCATTCTTTAAACTTTAAAGCAATAAAACCACACTGAAGTATTCAATCTTAAATTATCCAAGACTTGTTAGGCTAGTAATATCAGCTTCCACTTGGTTCAATTTCAGGTTGTCACAAATTGTGATTTTTCCCTCATTATTTGGAGTCTTATAGGACCGGTTTTGTCAGATCAAAACATCCCCTTTGTCTAGGGCAAAAAAAAATATATTTAATATTAAATTGGCATGCAATTCAAATCTCCTATAAGACGAACATGCAACATGCACGAAATGTTAGTTGTAAATGTGAAATGAGGAAAGCACACTTTTTGGTTTTTTTCAGGACCATTCATCTGTCCGTATTAACAGAAACTAAACTTGTGTTGAATAAGATTACAAGTGCATTATTAGCTGCAATCCTAGGTTAGCATCTGTAATTCTGTACTTTGAAATACGAAACCAAACTGAAACTGAAATAATCGCCTATCTGGCTTCACTAATAAACATATATGAAATCATATGCTTCACAAATATCACGCGGCAATACATACCTCAGTTGATAAATAATCTAAACTGTGTTTCTTTGGTACTATCAATACGCCAAGGCTAGGCAAAATTAGATAGCATGCAATTTTACGATTAGGTACAAAATGTCAAACCACTTCGTTTCTTACATTTTCTTGGTGTCCTGCTTTCTAGCCATTCAATCTCAACAGTTTTGAGCCATTACATATGCTCGCAAGACTTTGTTTGTCTCAGTGGATGACCGGCTTCAGAGGATGAGCTCTAAGTTTAGATAAGTCCAAGCTTGCATCCAGCTCTTCGTCTAATTCTCCAACAATGCTTCTACATAGGTCAAACAAGACGAGTTGGATAAGTGAATGCAAATAAGTCAGATGGAAAAAGATGAAAATAAAATTAAGTTATGATAAATGAGGAATATCGTACATGTTATCACCCCGGATGATGTAGAGGCCCAACACAAGTTGTTGTACACCTTCCTACAAATGGAAAGGACGATTAATCAACAGAAGTAACTGCAAAAATTGCTCATCCTCATATTAGACTTAAAAGTAGGACTATGTATTTTTGCTAGAGAAAAACTACGTATAACATCAATAAACAATGAAACAGGGGGCAAAATGATGCAGAGGTACAAACATCAATTAACTTCTACTTACATTCATTAAGAGGCTCAAACCAAATCACAAAAAACTGCAATCATATGAAAACATCGTTTAATTCATGTAACACAAAGACACATCACAAACAAATCTAAACAAGTAAAGAAGCAGTTTACCCCAAAGTACCTTTAATATTAATTTCCTCAGACCCTACTTTGTAGGAATTGAAAATTTGTTTTCTATTTATCAACTAAAACAATCAGAATCCAGAATTCGGACGTACCAGCAGCCCAACAATTAGAAAAGGTAATGAGGACATTGAGATAAAAATCGCACGTATTTTTACAGCCACCCTTGGTTTTTGATATTGTGCAATATGAGAGCATAAAGTTTGCAATGGTTGAATTAGGTTGAAATCCAGGTCACCGTACAAAAAACGTTAAGATGACAGAAGACTGAAGTTAATACATATAAAGCGAACCTCTACTACATCACAGCCACTCTGGAACGAAGCATCCAGAAAGATAAGGAAGCAGCAGATGCAGGAGTAGAAGATGCAAGGGTAAAGCAAGATGGATGGATGAAAAAAAAAAAAAGTATTCACATAGCAATAGTTGAAACCAATGTTTTGTCAGATACACGTTTGTGACTTATAAGACATCATACCTTGGTGGAGTACACCCGTTCATGAGACTCATCAAGAATTATGTTGGTGGCCTGATCAAAACCTTTCAGAACTCCCTGCATGAAAGACCAATATATGAAACTACAACAATATAACCCTAAATGCAAAGTTTTGCTACTGAGGTGCAAGCATGAAGCTCACCACAATATTTCGGCCATCGTTTGTGATTATTGAAATTGTTTCTGACAAAAACAAGAACAAGGAAAGATGTTATGGATAAAAAATTAAACACGCCAAGAACACCCGGAAATTAAGTGATATTAAAAAAAAGAAAGACAAAAACTACATGCACACTGGGTAAAGTAAACTTGCTATTTGAATCAAGGAGGTCAGCTTAACGGTGCTATAGATATGATGCCAATCATATACGTATAACAGAAGTAAAGCAAATGTAATTATCAGAGTGTATATTGACTAAATTAGGTTCAGGAAGAAGCAATGTGCCAAGCTCATAACTTTAGGAGATCTGTTTGCATAGATGAGATGGAAGCTAATTGATCCAACATACATCTAGTCTTGGTAATGATAAATATGAACATGACTGCAGATGTTTTTCCATTTTCCTACTGGAAGGGGGATTATCGAGGAAGTTCAGAGAAATTAGACCAAAAGCAAAGATGTTTGTTCTGATCTGTACTCCAAAGAAAGATGATTAGGAGCTGCAAAATTTACACTCTACAGTCTACTTGAGTATTGGTTCATCAATAACATGACAATGGTATTGGTATGGAATTTCTCACTAAATTTTGGCCAAATTTTTTTTTTTTCCTCATATTTGATGAACACATTCTTCCAGAAAACATTTCAAAAGAGTTTAACCTTTCAGGATTAAGTTCATAGCAAACAGTAGGGGTAGGGCATAGGAATTTCAATGTAGCCCTTGCATCTCATCTCCATTGATTCGAGAACATAGTTTAAAATACATTTGTTATCAGTAGAGAAAATGGTGCAATAGGAGTAGGGCCGGTAGACTTTACGAGGTGATACCAATTATGGTTTCAAGAGATATAGATGACACTTGGACTCTAATATATTTTAGAGTAGTTCTAACTTTCACATATATTTTCTTTCATAAATATTTTCTCAATTGTTTAAGTCATAATTTTATTGGTAGGGAAGCCATAAAAAAATGGTTTGGAAAAAGGACCAAATTTCATGAATGGAATAGGGGTAGCTAGAGAGAGAGATAGTAGTGGTCTCCAATACAACATTCAAGTTAGGATTGTGATAGACTTGTTATAGTTCTCAGATGCTTTTCATCACACTCCATTCTATTATTTTCTTATAGTAAAAAACCTATTTGCTCAACGTGCTCAGCTGTAACAAACATGCCAAATCCAGGAAAGTAAAAAAACCCTACAACATTTATATAGTCAAGAGTAACTAGATTCTAAACCACAGGATTTCATGGAACTGAACACATGGTTCAAATAACAAAGACAATGTATACAAATATGTTTAAAGATTGCATACGATCAACAAGAGTCTCGAGTCCTGTCCCAGTTGACATCTTATCCTCACTAAAAAGGAGAAACTGAGCGTCTTAAGCCACTGATGCTGGAACCTTTATCAACTGTTCAATAGAAATGAAGCTATAGTTAAACCACAATAAGTAAATGTCCAGTCATATTCCCAAAAAACAAACATACGTAAGTGAAAAAGAATGGAAATGTCCAAAAAGGAAACACAGGCTATGTTTGGAGTGTGGATTTTAGTAAGAAGAAACACTAGGGAAAATATTTTTTCAAATTAAATGATTTAATTTTGCTATTTAGTTTTAATACATTTTATTTTCCTTAACTGAAGTCCTTGAAGCAGACATACTGATAAAGAGTTCAGAGAAACAAAACAGGACTTGTACACATAATTTTCCCCTTTTGCTAAGATCTTAACTACCGGATGCATCCTGAAAGTCAAAAGGAGAAAAGGGAACTCTGAAATGACATCTGAAAAATGATCAAAGAGAAGATTATGATAAACATTGGCCATTCCCAGCTCCAAATGATACTCTTGGAAAGTTTATTGGCATGTAGGGGAGTTGGAGCAAGCATGACTTTAAAACTATAATATAATACCATTTTCTATCCACAAATTCAGAAAGTTCCTCAAGATCAACATCAATATAATATTTTATCTTTAAAGAATCAGAAGCCAGTGTTGAAATCTTTTTCACCACTTTTTCCTCTTAGCTAACGAATACGTACTACCATGAATATATCGAAATCTTACTAATTTCCAACGATCACAACATCCTCATGAAAATGCAGAGTAAACCGAAATTAAAAGCTAATATTTGTATATCCATTAGAACGACAGTCTACACACAGTTATTATATATATATTTGTACCTCAAGCACCAGAAGAGCAGCAGCCTCGTGTAAAATATGAAATTGGGATTTGTTTGAACTCCGTTTCGTCGCTTAATTCTTCAAACAAGTACAACACACTTTCTAAAGCCTAGAGACAGAAGGAGGAGTGAGGCAGGCAGAGAGTTGAGTCTGTCTGTGTCGGAGGAGAAATGCGGTTGCGGCTGAGGAGGACGAGTTTTGGTGGAAGACGGAGAGGGATGGAGAGAGTGAAGGTGGTGTGGAGGAAAAAGGGTGGTAGGGTTTTATAAATGAGGCGTATCTGGACCATTAGATGTGATTAAATCAAACGGTCTAATTTCTTTTCAGATTTCAAATTAACTTTTTTGTTTGTTCCACAATTACAATTTTCAAACTAGTAAAAAATTGAGTTCCCCATTTGCCTCCGGCCCTGCGATTTTTTAGTGGTAATTCTATGTCCGATCAAATTCAATAGTTTGATTGTGTATTTTGTGTTTATTTTTTTTTGTATCAGTGTATATAAGGACCGCACACAATAAATTTTATTATGTGAAAAAAATAGACATTAGAACAATTGAACTCAATCTAACATACATTTTTAGTGCTAATGTTGTAATAAATTTTCATCCCAAATTATTTATCATCCATGATGCATGAATTTGTGATTGTTTTTTAAATTGTTTCCGAGTATTTAACTTGATCAATGACAATGAAAACAAGATGATCGTGAATGAATAGAGTTACTAGAATTGTTTTAAAAAATTCACACGTATATAATATTAAATGGAAAAGTTTCAAATAAGGGGCAATGTGATTATATAATGAGTTTATGGTAATTGTTATATGGGCAAATGTTGAGAGTAAAGTTTATTTCCCTTAAAATTAGGAATCACAAAAAATTAAATAATTGTTATATGGCAAAGTGTTTTTGAATTTTGTAATTTGGTAGGTGGTGGTGTGTGAAAATATTATTTTTTTAAAAGAAAATTAAACAAAAAAGATCCTGAAAAATCAAACCCTAGGAATCCTACAACATAATTCGCGCTATCGTCGGCGTCTTCATCGATGTGTAGATCGTCCGCCTTCTTGGCAATTCATATTCGCGCTCCATCTATTCAACATTTCTGGAATTTTGATGCAATCACTGCTAGAATCCCTAATTTCAATCAGAAATTCGATATTCCTGATTTCAATCACTTGGTGCACAGGATTGAAGGAGAAACACGTTCCAAAGTTGTCGTCCCCTTTATCCCTGAGCCTGAACTTCAATCTTCTCATGGGACCATGCAAGATAATTTGTCATCACCGATCACCACCAGATTTTTGAACGTCGTCTCTTCCATATATTTGTATAAAGGATGTTTTTTGGGAGAATCATCTAATCTTGAAAATCCTTCGATCTTATTGTCGGTCTAGGGTTACTGCATGATGAAACCCTAAGAAAAAGTCCTAGTTCGCCCCCTTTGATTCACTCTCCTAGTACCATCAAAGACTCTCAAATTCCGCAGAATATTATACCTAATGATATTGGTTCTATAGAAAAGATGAAAGCAGATGGTCCGGCTGACAATTCGACGTCGTTCTTGGTTGGAAATATACGTGTTAGACCAACCTTGAAACAAACCCTGGCACCTCCTCTCATTCATTTGAAACGGACAACGTTGCACTATGTTGAACCCGAAACGATCAATGGGAATAAATTTGTTCACCCAACTTGGAATCATGTTGTCTTAGGGATGGATAGATGGAGCAATACTCTCATTGGATACTTCATTGGGAAAAAGCCATATTTTATGGGAGTAAAACAGTATGTTTCCAACCTATGGAAGGGTCTACTGGAGGTTAAAGGCACAAGCACTGGATTCTTTTTCTTCAAATTTGATTCCATGGAATCGCTAAGAACATTTTTGGAAGGAGGTCCTTGTCTATATAAGGGACAAGCTCTTTTCTTGGAAGAATGGAGAGTGGGTATCACACTGGAGAAGTCCATCGAGAAGTATCGTTGTGGGTACAACTTCGCCATCTGCCAGCTGAATACTGGACTATTGAGGGACTAAGTTTGGTTGCTAGTGCTATAGGTCGCCCTCTATATCCTGACTCGATTACCTTAAAGATGGATAGAATTGACTATGCCCGGGGGTGTGTACTTATGAATGTGGATTTGGATTTTGCTAAGGAAATACTTATGTTGCTATCATCGGGGATGGGAGAGTATAATGGAACTTGTATGATTGGTGTGGAATACGAGTGGAAACCACTTGTTTGTTCAACATGTAAATCTTTTGGCCACCTATCTACTATATGTCCGATGAAGAAAAAGGAAATAAGACATCCTATACATGTTTATGTCCCCAAAATAAAGAAAAAGTGGTAAATCCTACCCACACAAATGAAAAGGACAAGGAAACTGAATGGATTACTACTACTCAAAATAAATTTAAACAAGTACTAGTAGGGAAACCGGTAGTTGTACCTCATGATCCCAAGATAACGGATGGAAAAGATGAGCTACAGGAGGATTCAACGTTGTTGCTATCGAATAAATACACTAGCCTAGTGGAGGATGTGTTGAATGAGGATAATGAAATGAATCAGGGCTCTATTAAGCAAGTAGCCCTAGAAAAGAGTTTTAAATGATATCGCTGGCAAGTTGGAATGTAAGAGGTCTTAATAAGAAAGACCACCAAAAATCGGCTTATGAGTTAATTTCGGAATTTAACCTTAAGGTGTGTGCATTTATTGAAACTCGAGTTGCGTATCGAAACTACCAGAATATTAGTAATCATATTTGGCCAACTTGGGATAGGTTGGGATCCTACTTGGATGCATGTGGAAATTGGAGAGTTTTCGAAACAAGTGGTGCATTGCAAGGTGCAATTGTTAGAGAATCACGAGTCTATATTCACATCTTTGTGTATGGGCTTAATACATCGGATGAAAGAAGTGATTTGTGGGATAATCTTACTCGATATTCTGAACCTATGGTAAATCACCCTTGGATAGCAATGGGGGATTTTAATGCAATAATAGATAATAGTGAAGTTTTAGGAGGCACTGAGGAAGAGAATGATCGTATTGAATTTCAAGCTTGTCTCTCAACTTCGGATCTCACTACAATCCCCATGCAAGGAGCGGCCTTACCGTGGTATAATCAAAGGGGAGGTGAAGGAGGCATTTGGAAGAGGCTCGAACGAGTCATTGCAAATCCAGTTTGGCTGCTTAGGTATCCTAACATTTCATACCTGAGTGTGTTGCCTATAACTTCATATCACAGACCGTTAATTCTTACTTTCGGGAATGGTAAACAACCATCAGGTAATATCTTTCGATTTGAGAATTTCTTAGTAGAGGATCTTGATTTTTTGAATTTTGTGATTTATATTTGGAAAAAACACGATTGTGAGGTCACCTCTTTTTGCAGTAATTACTAAGCTTAAAGCTCTCAAACAGGTGTTCAAAACCATGTGTAAGAAAAAAGGGCATCTATCAAAGAACGTGGATAGAGCGGAAATTTTTTTAGATACGGCCCAACAACTTTTGTATGAGTATCCGGACCTCACGCCAATGCAACAACTTGAGAAGTTCTATTGTTATGTTTTCTTTCAAGCAGTACGGATTGAGCATGTTGTTACAAAGGGCAAAGATGGATTGGCTCACCAATGGGGACCAATGTTCTGCGTACTTCTTCAAAAAGATAGCTACTAGGAGATCAAAATCACAAATCTTTAGCATAGATGATCAAAATGGGAATGAAATCCATGATAGCGGTCTTACTCGAGATGAACTTATGCGATTCTATACCAATTTACTTGGAGTTTCGGGTAGAGACCCGAACTCACCCTTACCGAATTTGAAATGCTTCGTTAGTAAGCAGCTATCTCATGAGGAATCTAATTTTATGATTCGGCTAGTAGACATGGAAGAAATTAAAAGGGTTATGTTTAGTATGCCAGATGACAAAGATCTGGGTCCAGATGGTTTCACGGCAGCATTCATGGTCGATTGTTGGGCAAGAAATTTGCGCAGTAATATCTATTTTTTTTAGGCGGGGAAACTAGTACGGGCAATTAGCTCGACGCTTATTTCTTTGATCCCTAAAGTTGAGTTACCAAGAAAGCCAAGTGAATTTTGGCCCATCTCTTGCTGTAATGTACTTTACAAAGTCATATCTGAAATTTTAGCGAATCAAATTACAACTTCCTTGAGCTCGCTTGTGGATAAAATGCAAATTGCATTTATTCCGGGCAATAAGATTAGTGATAATGTGCTATTGTCTCTGGAACTCTTTAATGTCTATAAAAAGAAAAATATGCCGGCTAGATGTGCATTCAAGGTGGATCTGATGAAAGCATATGACATGGTGGAATGGGATTTTTTGCTGAAAGTCTTGGAGTATATGAGTTTTCATCCACTTTTCATTCAATGGATTCAAGAGTGTATTACTACACCAGCCTTTTCACTTAACATTAATGGGGCGGCTGAGGGTTATTTTAAAGGGACGAGAGGGATTAGACAAGGAGATCCTATCTCGCCATATCTATTTGTCCTCGTTATGGATGTGCTCCATGGAATTTTAGGAAAATTCATTATTAAATCATCTTACTTTATGTTCCAGTGGAAATGTGCCAAGACAAGTACATTTATGCTTACCTTTCCTGAAGATTTGCTTTTGTTTTGCAATGCACATATGGAGTCCATTTGAGTCTTGAAGCAAGGCATGGACATGTTCACATCATTTTAAGGGTTACGTGCAAATCCAAACAAAAATATTATCTTTGTTTCAGCAAAGGAAAGGCAAAATTCGATGGTCTTAGTAGTATTTTTAGATTTTCGAAAGGATCGTTGCTAGTATGTTATTTAGGCATACCACTAATCACGTCAAAATTGCACAAATCCGATTGTGCGCCTCTAATTCAGAATCTATCCAATAGAATTGGTGCATGGACTAATAAAAGTTTATCGTATGCGGGTCGCCTTCAACTTATAAAGTCAGTTTTTTCAGCTTTACACATATATTGGGCTGGAGTTTTTTATTACCCAATGAGGTTATTCATGACATGGAGAAAATTATTCGGAAATTTTTGTGGTATGGATATAAGGAAAAGGGTTACGCGAAAGTGGCATGGAAGGATGTGTGTCTACTGGGAAAAGAATGAGGTTTAGGAATCCAATCAATTTTCATGAGCAATCTGTTAGGAATCCAATCAGATGCGTAGCGAAAGATGAACATTCATGGATTCTTAAAGCCGGAACACTTTATGGCGTTTAATAATTTTATATATATAGAAACAAGTACACAACAATTTACAATTATAGAAGCATGATTCATTTCTTGATCTACAGTCTACATTGCAGCAATGACATGGACTCTTGCCTCTAGATATCACGCCTGAATAAGACTTGAAGAAAATCCATCTTCCCTGGCTCAGATATGGCCAACGGATATAGGGAAGGGGAGAAAGAAGTTTTGTCTTCTTCTTTCTTTGCTGTCACTCTTAGATTTTTGATCTAGGTATTGTGTATTTATATGGGATGATGGACATTGAATTAATTAATTCTTTGATCCCCACGCCTACCTTCAGTCGTATTGGGCTAAGTTGACTTTCAACTTAGTCCAATTTTTAATTAAGTCCAACATATTTTAATCTAATTAAAATATGATATTAATTAATAATCAATTAAATCAATTAATCTAATAATTAATTTATGATAGGATGAATATAATAAATTAATCTAATTATTTATTACTAATTTATTTTCATTAATCTAATTAATCAAATAAATTATTTTGTCCATCAAATGACAAATTACATAATTTATGTTATTTGACAACGAAAGAATTTCTTTTCTTAATTTCTTGAAATCGCGACTCTCTATATTCGTCTCATTGGCATTGAGAGGAGACCAAGGATGTGAGTATCACCTAGCCAGTCTCATGGACTCACCACTACAAGAAAAAAAAATGCTTTTTGCTACAATATTTTTAACCTCATCAGAAAAATTGTGGTAACAAGATGTTATACACTACAACTTTAAAGTTGTAGTTAAAAGTTCTTATCGTGTGTGGTAAAAGTTAATTTGTATACCACAAATTGTTTCTTCATAGCAAAAAGTAATTTATTTACTATGAATTTAAAATGTGGTAATAATAAGAGGTATTTACCACAATATTAATGGTGTGTGGGAAAAGTTAAATATATTTCCCACACGTTTCCAAAATGTACAAGGACAATTTTTTGTTTTTCTTAAGCCAAGGTCAAAATTAAAATTAAGTGATACAAAGGTACAAGTTGAATTTGACCCGAGCCTAATTAAATTGTCGTCGAGAATGAGTAGATGAACTCGAGCTAGAGCTTGTTCGAGCTTGATCCAGGATCCAACCAAGCTCAGTCAAGTCGATCTCGATCTCGAAAAAGAATACTGCATATTATTAAACATAATCATGATAAATATTAAATATTATATAATATTATAAAATATATTACGTATTTTAATTAATTAATAAATAAATACTATTTTTTTTACGCAGGCTCGCGAGCCTCGAAAGAGGTACAATTGGCTTGAGCTCGACTTGTTAGGGTCATCTTAATCACAAAAAAATTCGAGCTTGAATCGATCTCTACTTGAGCCAACTTGTGAGTTTTGGGATCTAGCTCGACTTGATATTCATCTCTAAGTATGACATTTGATAGAAACCGTCAAAAATTATATAAGAGAGAAAAAAATTGTGATTCCAAATTACATAGCCTTTTCTCAGTTCTTGAATTAAGTGATAGTTAATTACTTAATTATCACAAAGAATAAAAAAGAAAAAAAAGGAAAAAGATAGTGGGAAACATTATGGCTGTGTTTGGTTTTGTTTTGGAGGTTTTTTTTGGTGAAAATTTTGGTGAAAAAGTTTATTGGAAGTTGTGTATTTTGATGAAAATGTGTTTGGTTTTGTGTTTGATTTTATTTTCAGAAGAGACAAAAGTTACTATAGCAGTCAAATCGTGTAAGTTTTTGTCTGAAAAGTTATGTTTATAATTAGTTAATGATTGAAAAATATAATATGATATAAATTTTAAATGATTATATTGTAGTTGATATAATTAGTAGGCGTCCTAAAGTAGAGACAAATAGGGAGACAATAGCTGACAATTTTTTTGACCAAAAAAATCATTTTTGGTCAAAAAAACATAAAGCAAATAAGTTTTGATCAAAATTTTGGCCAAAAAATGATTTGAAAATAAAACCAAACACAGATATTTTGGGTGGAAAAATGTTAAGGCAAAAAACCCATTCATAAATTACCTACTCAACACACGTTCTCTTAAGGAAACAACTCCACAAAATCCTTGCCCCCGTTCAGACGTGAAATTGGTTCTCTTCTCCACCACCATCACCCCTGCTCCCATTCACATTCACTGTCCACTCTACACCCACGTCCGTCCGTTTCCCCCTAGCCCCATTCACCGCTGCCTCTCCCCTCCACCACTCCTCCCTCCCAAATCAAATTCGCAGTCCAATTCTGGTGATTCTAGGTACGTTATGGAAGTTATCCAATTGATCAATTCTATTTTATTTTATTTTCTTTTCCTCTTCTTTATGAATTTTCTTTTGTTCTATAACACGACAATTCGATTATTTATTTTTTTGATTAATTTCAATAGTCATATCAAAGAATTAATGTATTATGATGAAAATTTGATTTTAATTAAACCCATGTAAACAATTTTATTAATCAGGTTGGTGTTCCCGTTCACAAGGACTTGATTTACCATCTGAGAAGATTCTTGGGCTTGCTTTTGAGGTATGTGTGAGTGAGCTATAATTTCGTATTTCCGTGAAGAAACTTGTTGTATTTCTTTGATTTGGCTCCAAGAAATTGAACTCATGAATGATGAAGTTTTACAACGACAAATTCACTTAATTAGTTATTACCTGCTGTTTTACTACTTGAAACAAAAGACATCAATAAGTCCCTTAATTAGTTATTACCTACTGTTTTAGAGGACAATATAGGTGAAAAACCAATTTGTTCTAACATTAGTCAGCCTACTTTTGAAGCAATATGATTGGTAAATGGCTAAGTAAATTGGTTCTAGCCATTGTCCAATTCCTACTCAATAGAAAAATTTCAAAGCTTTAGACTTTAGCTATGAGATGGTGCAAAATAAGGGGGGGAAATGAAAAAGTCGATTGGTATTTGTTAACTGATAATGGATAGAGGGATACCCATCTTAGTACTAACATACATTTTTGGTTACAAATAAACTATTATTTATATTAAAAGATCAATTAGGATATTATATATTACTATATGCAATATAAGAGTTTGATTTTATTGCCTTGTATTTGATAAATAACTAATTGACTAAATTCAGTGTATATACATATATATTTATGTGTGTGTGTCTGTGTGTGTGAATCAGATAGAGAGAGTGTGTTTAAAAATTAACTTCAGTTAATAATTATTTTAACTCTAGTTAATTTTTATTTTGCCTCAGATGATAAAATATGTTAAAAGTACTTTCTAAAAATATTCTTGATTATGATTTTCAAGCAATATTAGTTAAAGACTACCAAGTAAATTGTTTAAACTTTTGTGTGATTCCTACTCTATAGCATGCAACTCTATGTAAAACTCCTAGCTATATAGGTTTTAACCGTGAGATGGTGCAAATTAAGTGAGGAAGATGACAAGGTAGAATGGTTTTGCTTACTAATTACAGATAGAGCAGTACATCTTTTAGTAAGTTTTGGAATGACTTATCTTTTATGTGTATTTAAAAATGTTTACTAGGCTAAATAAGAAGCCTATTTTTTTGCGAAAGGCAAACACTTAATGAATAAATGTGAATAATCTTAGTACCATTATTTAGAATCCAGAAAAACTGTAATAATCCAATTCCACTGACCATTTGACACTATTCATGAGAAAACATAAAAACATGTATTGATTATTGACAAATATAAATCTTCTTACAGGAAACATGATATGGTGGTGGTGCTAATTGGATAAATAACTATCCACTCCATTATACTCTACCATACAAAAATATTTGACATTTATACATCAAAATAGATGCATGAGAATGGGAAATTTAACGCCAATGTACTAATGTGATATTTGACTGAAACAACTTTTTTTGATAATAGTGGTTTTCATTTTTAAGTCGATTTGCCTGTTCTCTAGGTTAATTAAGAACTTCATGGATAAGACTTGGATTGATTCATCAGATACTTTGTCAGCACAATACATATTGGGGGTAGCTAACTTTCTTGAATTTGCATTTACCGCCAAGCTAGATGGTTCTAGAATATACTGCCCATGTACAAAGTGCAAAAATCGTTTTACGAAGAAAAGAGAGGTTGTGAGAGAACACTGTCTTCTCTATGGTTTTGAGAAGAGGTATAAGAATTAGAGATTTCATGGTGAAGCGCATTTGTCATTACACAATGATGAGACCAATGAGTGTATAGTTTCTGATAATAGAGATGATATAGTAGGCATGGAATATGAATCAATGAACATTCCTACCACAAATGTTGATGTAGAGTTTGACCAAAGTTCAAGTACCAAAATGAATGAAAAAACCAAAAAATTCTTCAAATTGTTACAAGACGCAGAGACTGAGTTACATCCAGGGTCTGATAAACAAACAAAGCTGTCTTTTGTCGTTCGATTGTTGCAACTGAAAGCACTTTGTGGATAGAGTAACAAATCTGTTGACCTATTACTTGAACTTTTGAAAGATTCATTCCCTGATGGTGCAAATTTACCTGCTAATTATCATGAAGCCCAAAAGATAACCAATGATTTGGGCTTTACGTATGAGACAATTGATGCATGCCCTAATAATTGTATGTTGTTCAGAGGAAATGATAGTGGCATAGATAGATGTGAAATATGTAATGCCTAAAGGTACAAGAATAATGATAAAAGGACCGTTGCAAAGCGAATGAGGTACTTTCCACTAAAGCCAAGGTTGCAAAAATTGTTCATGTGTTCAAAAACTGCATCTTTAATGCGATGGCATGCAGATGAACGAATAGATGATGGCAAATTTAGACATTCGGCTGATGCTTTGGCATGGAAAGATTTTGATATGAAAAACCCATCATTTGCTAGTGATGCTCGTAATATCAAAATGGGGTTGGCAGCAGATGGAGTTAATCCTTTTAGGATGATGAATATTTCTCACAGTACTTGGCCAGTTGTACTTATTTCGTAGAACTTACCTCTGTGGTTGTGCATGAAGCAGTCGAATTTCATACTCTCAATTCTTATTGATGGTCCTAAATCACCGGGGAACAAGATTGATGTTATTTGCAACCACTAGTAGAAGAACTAAAAGAGTTGTGGAATGGTGTGATGACTTATGATGTATCAAGTACTCAAATGTTCAATTCGAGAGCATCTGTACCATGGACAATTAATGACTTGCCTGCATATGCAATGTTATCAGGTTAGGAAACCAAAGGCGCTTATGCTTGTCCTAATTGTGGTAAACACACTTGATCAAGGTGGCTAGATAACGGTCGCAAGTACTATATATATGTCATCATCGTTTCCTACCTCGAGGACACAAGCTCCGAAGATATAAAGTTTCCTTTGATGGAAGATAGAAATGGAAATAAAGAAAGCTTCAACGCTGAATGTTGATTTGCTCAATGAATTGGATGGAGTGGCCATTGATTATAAAAAAGAAGATCTAAGAAAACGTCGCAAAGCAGAATATGAAAAAGAAAGTGAAGAACACATTTGGAAAAAAAGAGTATCTTCTTTGAACTTCCATATTGGGCTGACAACTTGATAAGGCATAATTTGGATGTCATGCACATTGAGAAAAATGTTTGTGATAACATACTTTGGACAATCATGGGTGTTAAGAAGAAAACAAAGGATAATCTAAAAGCTCGTCGTCATCTCCAAAAAATCAATATTAGGTTGCCTTTACACCCAATTGAAAGAGGTCCAAGAAAATTTTATTTGCCTCCAACACCTTTTACACTGGGAAAGAAGGATAGAGAGACTTTCTGCAAGATGCTAAAAAGTGTTAAAACACCTGATGGGTATGCATCAAATATATCACGTCATACACAGGTTAAGGATCAAACTATAGGATGTCTTAAAAGTCATGACAATCACGTTCTCATACAACAACTGTTGCCTCTAGCCGTACGAAGAACATTACCTAAGAATGTGGTTGATGCAATAATCGAGTGGGGTAATTTCTTCAGGATATTATGCTCTAAGACAAATAACAAATCAGACTTGGAAAAACTTCAAGATCGTGTAGTGTTGACACTTTGCCATTTAGAGAAGATATTTTCCTCCATCTTTCTTCAATATAATGGAACATCTTTCTGTACATTTGGCTGATGAAGCGTTAAAAGGTGGTTTAGTACAATTTCGGTGGATGCATCCTATTGAAAGGTGTGATTTGATTTCTACAATTAATAGTGTTTAGTAATAAATCCCAATTCCCAATTTTTTATTTTTTTTATTTTCAATGTTAGGTACTTGATGACCCTAAAAAGATATGTTCGTAATCGAGCTTTTCCAGAGGGTTCTATTGCTCGTGGGTATCTAATGGATGAGTGCATGAATTTTTCCTCAAGATATCTCAATGATGTTGAAACAAAAGAGAATCGCCAACCTAGAAATTATGTTGGTGACGAGAGCATAGGTCCACTTATTGGGAAAGGAGAGAGCTTAGTCTCAGATAAGTGCATTTTGCTTCAAATACATTGATATGTATTACAAAACGTGAATATAGTTGAACCATATTGTAATATGCATGTAGCAAAAATTGCTAGGGAAAATCCTCGGGTAAGACCTTGGGAAATCGATCGCATTCACAGCCAGACCTTTCATGAATGGTTCAAGTTATATGTAAGTTTAATGTATCAATAACAAAACCTCTCATTTGTTTCTATATATATATACATATATTCTTGATTTATAAGTAATATTCTTGGTGAATATAGGTAAGTAACTTGCAAGAGCACAGATAGGATACCGAACCGCCCCCTGCCTCGGATTTTGGGAAAGAAAGCTCTTGGTCTTTCGAACTGCTAAAGTGGATAGTCCGCGATTCTCCTTCAGTTTGAAAGCACTGTCCGACCTTCACTATTCCAGAATGATCCATTAGAAGGATAACTCGTAACATCCAACGATCAGTTACCAGATGAAATTAAGAGATTAGTTGAAGGTCTTATTAGACATGGAAGGAGAAATACGACATGTATTGTTAGAGGATTTTGTTTTTGTACAAGGACTAATGATGAAAACAAAACCACTCAAAATAGTGGAGTAGTGCTTAAAGCTAACACAGAAAGTTAATCGAATACGAAGTGTTAGGAATCCCCTACAGGAAAAGAGAGAATTGCAGTGGAAGATTCGAGGATTCCTATCCTACCGGTAGATCACAAAAATAGATCTGATGATTTTTCATGGGTTTCGCGGAATTTAGAACGAATAAACATACCCTTTGGATTCGTTTATTGATTCTGCAGAACAACAATCCTCCAAGGGCTTCTGTCTCTAAAGCTTCACGCGAAATGAGCCTTCCAAAGATCCCGAGACTCCTCCTTCTTTACAGTAGTGGACGGCTAGAGAGGAGAGAGGGGAGAGAGTTCTTTTCTTTTTGTGTTGTGTAATGTTATCTTGTTACTTAGGGTTTGTTCCACTATAGGAGTCCTTTTTAAACTCAACTAACTTGTGGAACAAGTTGGAGGCTACTCCAAAAAGCCCTAAGTGGCCGCCCCTCCTAGGGTTGCCTTGGACTGGGTGGGCTTTTAATTTGCTTGTCTAATTTCTAACCCATCTGTATATATTTAAATTTAAATCCAATTTAAATATAATATATACTATTAATTAATTCTAATTAATTAATGTACTAATCAAATAATTTAATTTAATCCAATTAAATCAAATATTTAATTAATTGATTTATTCAAATTAAATCAATCAGTCCATTTAATTCTTTCTAAAAGATTTACACAAAAAGATACATCCCCCTCGTTTCTTATAGCGCGACTCTTTAGGTTCGTCTCAATTGGTAAAGGGAGGAATTACCTAAGGATGTGAGTGTCACCTAGCCAGTCTCGTTGACTCACATCGTAACCCAATTGAGTACGAAATGAACGAATCATTTTACGAACCTCTTGATCATAAATGCCGTATGAGTATAAGCCCTTCACTGACGTATCCCGATCAAGTGAGAGTCATGGAAAATGTCAAACTCACTAAACTTGATACTGTGCATTAGATTATAGCATAATGAAATTACCAAACTACCCTCAATGTCCCACATGAGTTAGTTGTTATGCTTTAGCCAAAGACTTATAATTTCATTAGCCTATAATTGCACAGGATACTTTCTCGTTTACTATCGAGACAGTGAATCCCATCTTAGCGATCACTGATCAACTGCTACTTGTCTCATTTATATCGCACTTTGAGGTCGACCCCACCGACGGGTGATATGGGCCTAACTACTCTGGTAACAGATCCAATAATACAAGCACATTGATCATGAACCCTCAGGTCTAAGGCTCACGCATACTATTACGATCAGTAATCCAATCATTGACAGTCATGGAGTAAATACCCATGTGATCGGATTACTACGAGTCGTGTTCGAATATGTCAATTCCATTGACATATCTATGATACTTGCTCCCACTATCTCTATAGTGTTTGACTGACACTCATCGTCAGAGCATCTGTCATACAAGTCGAATCTTAATGCCCAATTAAGATTCTTTGACTTGCGAACCCTTTTAAGTGATAAGGTGTAAGACTCTTCCCATGCCACGTATTTATTCCATAAAGTGCAAAGAGTCAAACCTTTATTCACATGGACTATATGTTCAATACTTATTTAGATGCCATAAAGATTTATATGAACAAAATGTAGATGCCTTTATTAATATTGTTCTAATAGTTTGTACAACATAATAAGATACCCTAATTTAACTATTTGTCCTCATTGGCATCTAGGGCATATACCTAACACGAAGGACAGAAGGCCTCATGCTGGAGAAGTTTTCTACTATGGAGTTGTAACTGATATTATTAAAGTCCGGTATACTAATGACCTTAAGTTTGTGATGTTTAAGTGCGATCTGGTTGATCCAGGCAAAGGAGTGAAACAAGATGAATATAAGTTCACACTAGTTAATTTCAAGCACTTGTTGTATAAGAATAACATGTCAACTGACGAGCCTTTTATCTTGTCTAGTCAAGCAGATCAAGATTGGTATGTGCCCGACCCTTTGCAAGTGGATTGGAAAGTAGTGGTGACAATGACTCCAAGAGACAATATTGATGTTTATTCAAGATCCCAAGCCGAATCATTTAGATACCAAGGATTGGATGATCACATTCCTACTTGTGATGTTGATGTTGGATGGACCAGACAAGGAGTAGACGGAATTGTAGTCGATGAGAATGATGATGACCATGAAATAGGTGAAAAGAATAATGATATTTAAGTTGCATTTGATTAGCAATTTGATGTTACAAACTTTATTGTTTATTTAGTGTGCTTTGTAGTTTTTCTTTTTGGAACAATTTATTTTTAAGATTTTTTTATTACATAACTTTTAACTTCTTATTCTTGATATGAATGCATTTTTAATTAGACTCCATTGTGATTCTTCCAATAAGAGTTTAGATCTTTGTATGATATTTTACCACTTCTTTACATGTCTTACTTGTCACACTTGTTTTTTTACACTAAAAGTTGTGGGTTAGTGTCACTATTTATCCAAGTTTTGGTAATTAATGGTTTTGACAGTATAACGATGCTTAAAGGGAGAAAAAAGCCACGTGGCACTGCTATGGAGGATGTAGTACGTCAGATGATTACCATCACAGATGGAGCTAGTTCTCCTAACACTTCAAACATGTCCAAGCAGCCACAAAATCATCTTATTCCAAGAAGCCAATCAAATTTTAATGCACAATCTCAGCCAAATTTGTTGCACGAGTCTCAAAGTAAGTCTAAATCATTGTCTCAAACTCAATACCGAACAAATTCTGAGTTAAACGAGCAAAACATTCTATGCGCAGGAAACAATTCTGGAACAGGTACCAGATCTTAAATTATTTTGTAAGTTGTTCCAACTTTTCAAATTATCTTATCAAATTAAGTTTAATTTTCACCTCTCTTTATCCCTCTCTCGATTCTTTTCATCTTTTCTAGATATAATATGATTGTATTCTAATAGACTAATAATATATTCTTGAAAAATTCATTGCAACACGTGTAGGTAGCAAACTACCTGTAAGCAAGAAGAGCAACCCGTCTATGGAGAAGAAAGGTCGAGGTCCAGCGAAATTGCCTTACAAGTGGGGTTCTGAGACTAAGGTTGAATTAACACTTAATCGGGAGGGGCTAGTGATTAGTGAAAAGGAAGAATATAATTGCTACACTAGTGCGTTAGGGGCATATACATGCATTGGGGCGTTATTGCCCCTAAATTATACAAGTTGGTCTTATATGCCTCAAGATAAGCTTAACCAGATTTGGAAAGATGTACAAGTAAGGTCATTATCATCACTCTTACCTCGTTAATTATAATATAAAGTATCTCTTTGATATATATAATTTTGTTGAAAAGAGCTTTTCTTTTAAAGGTAGATTAGCGTAAATTCATTTTATTTATTTGGGGACTCCTGTAAACTCAATAGAAGTTCTAAAATTAAGAACCAAATTGTAATTAATAAAATTTTTAAATTTTCAGCTGCATAATTACTTAAGTTTGTTACATATTGTGGTGCAATATAGACAACAACCCTGACCCAAAAAATGAAAAAGAGTGACGAATTCTTGAGAATCTGTCATTCATAATCTATTTATTAGTGGCTTTTTTATGTTAAACATATATTAGCATAATTGTGAAAACTTAATCGGTAAAGTTATTGCAGGACAACACTACTCTATCTCTCAAGGCTAAAAGTGCGGTTTTGCACCAGTTAAATGACATGTGGAGAGATTGGAAGCGGAGATTGAAGGCAAATTACTTTACGCCATATAAGGATGATCCTAATCATGATTTTTCTGAGCTACCAAATGAGCAAGTAGAACTAGATCAATGGTTGACTCTCGTATAATATTGGAAGCAAAGTGAAGTCCAGGTTAATAATATTGTAGATGGCGTTTATTTTTCTACTTTTAATTTGGACATGAATAACTCGAGATACACTATTGTAGAAACAAGCAAAGAAGAATGCAGAAAGTAGAGCGAAAAAAAATATCCTCATCATACTGGGAAGACCCCAATTCCGCATTTCAAGGAAAAGGTATAATTTTTTATCTTTAAAAATATTTGAATTATCATATAGGAGAATTAACTAAGCTTCAATAACATTTGATTTATTCACTGTCTTTTTCAAATTTGTTTCAGATGCGGTATGAAGGAGTAAATACTACAGAATTTGACATGTTTATTGCGTCTCGTTCATGCAGAAAAGGAATTGATGCTGATTCTGAAACAACTAATTTAGTTGTTAGTGTTTAATGTTATTTTTATAAAAATTATGAATAGATATTTAACTTTACTAATTCTGTTGTAGCAAGAGTTTAGAGAAGGATTATCAAAAAGCCTGAGACCGAGCAAATCGAAAAATTCAAAGAAGACTTGTACGTAAATGCTTTTGGTGAAGATCCACATGGTCGTGTTAGGTGCATGGGTTGAGGAATTACTCGTAATAAGTTGCGTAATTTGTCTTCATCAAATACTCCAAGTACTGAAATGAATGAACAAATTGATGAATTGCAACAACTTAAAGATGTCTTGAAACGTGACATAAAGGAAGTTGAACTCTTGAAACTTGAGTTGGTTAATCAAAAAGAGGAATTTTTCAAGGAGAAAGAACGCATGATTGCTGAGATGCGAAGAGAATTTGCAGAGGACTTGGATCATATGAAGGTAAACTTGGACTACTTCGTGTCTTTAGTAGATTCTTCCACACTACAAGCCGCTTTATCTTGTCTAAGCACACATGGCGAAAAGGTTAGTATCTTAAATTCTACTATATCAATTTTTTTTATAGTTATTGCTTATGATGTAATAAGTAGGGAATTTCACTTGAGTACTTTTTAGATTGCAAATTATCTTGGTGGTACACAGGAACTACAAATAAAAACTGATGAAAACACTTTACCTGTCGAGCAATAGTCGCTCCCTTATCTAGGCTTTCCAACGCCACGTGAAATGATTTGTAGAAATTTTATTTATTTGAAATAGATAAATATAATATCTTTTTGGGTGTTGATAATATTAAAAGATCAGCTTATTCTTTTTCTTTTAGGCTATTGATAATTTCTTACGTAGAACTATATGTTATTGATGTTGCTTGCAAGAAGTTGGTTTGTCTTGTTTCACGCAGCACAAAACTATACGTTATTGATGTTGCTTGTACGAAGTTGTTGGTTTGTCATGTTTCACGCAGTACAAATTATTTAACTAACTTTGCTATGATTAGAATAGATGGTTAACTAACAACGTATGAGTTTTGGTTTTGGTTGACATTAATAAGATAATTTAGATTTCTTCATGTATGCTTTAAAAGCCTTTTCGAAATATGGCATTACTTGAATTTGTCATTTAATTGAGATAGAAAATTCTAGAACACTTACCAATCTTTATTTAAAAAATTTCAAGTGTTACAATTTTATTAACAAAAACCTAACTTTTCAGGAGAAATGATTAATATTTTCTTTCTTACAAAATTTTATTTCATGATGCAGACATCTAAAAAGAACTTGGAAACTCCTAATCAAGGCAACAAAGGATTACCCCACGTTGTGAGTATGCTCCATACTAGTTGGTATATGGCTTTATATTCCAAAAACTAAATGTGCTAGATTGTAAATATATATCATGTAAGTGGGATGAAGTCTATTAAATTCATAAATTAATATTACTATTGGGTGGCTTTTTATTCTATATTTAAATGGTTGGAGGAGATTTATACATTTATGCTAATATAATGAAAACTCAAATATTACTGCAAGTTCGATCTACATATTGATGCAATGAGTTTTCTGAGATCATGTCATCTAATATACTTTTTTGAATATAGGTTGGTGCTGGATGGGGCAAGGGAGAGTAATGAATATGATTATCGTCCAGTCTAGGTTTGTCAAAGTTTATTGCATTCACTTCTCTTACTCAAACTTCAACTTTCTGCCATATGAATTTTGCTTCTCTTCATGTACTTTTTATTAATTAAAAGGTTCCCGAACGAGTAATGCTTTAGCATAAGGATAATGCTAAACAAAGGGGAATTAGTCAAGGTTTGATTAAATTATATTACTATAATTTTTGTAGGTAGGAAGCGATGTTTCAGACCAAAAGAAAGTGTGGCGGAGGGCGTGTTATTGAGTATCGACCCAAATGACAACATTGATGAGGTTGCATTAGGATACGAATATGTGAAGATTGTTATTAGAAAGGCAATTAAACCGGATTATTTTTTAGAACGACCTCCTAGAGGTGTAACCACTATTCGACAAGCTATTGGAAAGAGTGTTGCATGGGAGTATGTAAATGTAAGTATAATACCCAAAAACGTTTTTAATATCCTTGACTTCTTTAATACCCTTGACTTCTAATAACTACTTAATAGTTAAATTGTTGTAGGAATTCTTTTCGTATATTAATAATTGATATTTTGATGCTTTCAGCTTATGGAAAAGTGAATGACGAGTTAAGCAAAGGGATGTGGCCTAGCGGTCACAAGGCTTTCGGTCGTGAGAACCCACCCGGGTTCGAAACCCAAGTGATGCTTGGTTTAGGGAGTTTACTCCTCTATCCTGCCCTGGGGCCCCTGCGCTTAGCGAACCCGTCGCCTATGGGAAACCTAGGGCGGATTACCTCCATACGTGGTTTGCGGGCTATTGCGTATGGACAGGTTTGTTCTGCTGGGTGACTGGCGGAGATTTGGCCTGGGATTTCCAAAAAAGAAAAAAAAAAAAAGTGAATAACGAGTTCTACCACTGGTGCAAAATTGTTAGAGTACTTTCAGTTTGAGGATGGTTTGGCTACTACTAGTGATATAAATATTTTAATTTATGAACATACACTTCTTTAGCATAAGTAGTTTGGTTATAATATTTTTTTATCGACATTCATTTGGTTTTTTGTACAGTTCAGTGTGGATTTGTAGATGAAATATTGCTTATTTTATTCCAGTAGTGGTGATGAAAGATCATCTATATTTAATGTTTGGAATGAATATTGATGATCTTATATCAACATTACTAAATAAAAGAATTATTTATATTTATTTTGTGTTGTAAGATTTCATGATGTGAGTTGGATGAAAGTGTAATTATCTTTTGGATACTTGTCTTTAGAAAAATAGAAATAAGTATTGTTTTGCATAACATATAAATTGGAGGAGGAAAAAATATGAAAAACATATTTTCCATGTCAGTAAATAATTAATTTGAGAAGACTATTATAAAAAAAATTATTTTTTTCCCACAAATGCAATTGTAGGATTAAATTGTATTTACTACACTAAGAAGTTATCGCAAATACTCGATTAGGTAGTATATAAAAACTTATTTACTACAGTTTGGAAGATGTGGGAAAAGTTAGTGGTGCATTTGACTAATTTTTACCAAGAATTTTTTTTATATAGTTACTAACCGTAATTTTGTAGCAAAAGTTAATTACTATACCTGAATGGGCGTAGCTAAGTTTTTACCTCAGCTGCAATGCCCATGCTGCAAAAAGCGTAGCACAAGCGTAGTTAAAACCTTTCTACCACGTTTTTTCTACTATTTATTATGCTTTTCTCAGTGAAGTAAAAAACATATTTTTTTGTAGTGCACACCGAAACCCAATTGAGATCAAATTTAATAGATCAAATACGAACCTTTGGGTCACACACACACTGTGAGTATAAACCTTTCACTGTAACATCCCGACGAGTGAGAGTCATGGTTTGTGTCAAACTCATAAGACTCGATGATGTGCTCAATAAATCATAGTAAGATGAAATTACTAAACTACCCTTGTGTTCCATACACAATTAGTTTTCATGCTTTGGCCAAAGACTCATAATTTCATTTACCTACGATCGCACATAATGTTAACTCATTTACTACTCGAGACAGTGAATACTATATTGGCAATCTTTAAACAATTGCCACTTGTCCATCTGAAATGCACTTCAAGGTTGATCCCACCTAAGGGTGAATTGGATCTTACTACTCTAATAACTCATTCAGTGTCACAAGTACAATCTTTGTAAATCCTCAGGTCTAAGGCTCACACACACTACTGTGACCAGTACTCAATCATTGATAGTCAATGAGTAATTACCCAAGTAATTGAATTACAAAGAGTCGTGTTCAAATATATCAATTCCATTGATATATCTATGGCACAAGCTCCCACCATTCCAAAGTGACCGACTGACACTCCTTGTCAAAGGTTGCGTCATACAAGTCTGGTCATAATGCACAATTAAGACTCTTCGACTTGCAAAATCTTGTTTAAGTAAGCAAGCAACCGACACTTCTAGTGTCGATCTCCTCGAACCATGAGGAGTAGAAGCTCCCTCTGGATTACTCGGGACTTATTTGTATAATACTTATAGATGCCATTAAGATTTGCATGAAGAAATGAATAATGCATTTCTCTAAGTTTGTACAATATAAATCAGTGCCCTATAAGTTCTAACTCCTCGTTAGTTTTTAGAGCACATACCTAACATAATCAAGCACTCATGATTCATCATCTTTGGGCGTTGTTCACTCATGTCAAAGAATCAATTTGGGTTGAGTGAATTTATGAAGAGAGGATGGGGAAACAATTTTATTTGGAAAATTTAAGCAAGTCTAACAGTGCTTCGTTACTTCATACTTATTACCTTAGTCAACTGTGGAATTACTAGAAGTGTCTGCTGTGAAGCCATTCCATATTCTCCTAAGAATGAATTGGCTCGGGCAATCATATATTTCCCATATCGATCTAATCGCAATATCATTATATGGTGCCCTCTAGAGTCAGTATAAATCAAATTTTAAAACTTGAGTGGCCCTCCAAACATGTTCTCGATGAAGAGGGATTCAACCTCTCTGCATATGAGATAAGATTTCAACATTTGGATAGGGATCTAATCCCAATGGGCTTGTGTTCCCATGTTTCTCCTAACTTGAGGATCTTATGCTCTCACAAGCATGATCATATTTTAGATGCCAATCAATACTATATTCTCTAGTTCGTGTTCACAGTACATTTATTCTAGACATTCAATTTTGTTCAAACAACTCAATGATGATGTGTTGTCCTTACATTTATTTCAAAAATAAATATCATGTAAGTTAATACCAAACTTTTCAAAGAAATATGTTTCCTGACCAAGTCAAAGCTCAATATCTAAGTGTTATTTGGTAAAATTAGACAATCATCTTGGGTTGTGACATGTCCAAAATTAAAAGAACAAAGGTGAATCCTATGTTAACCCCACCAACACTATGTCTGGTTCCAACATAGATCACTTTTTATCCTTCCAGATTTCTACTTCCTTCTAGATCTCTATTTGAAATTCTAAATAAGAGTACTAGCTTTGGAATCTAGAATCCAAGATGTGAGAAAAACGATCTTAGAATGTTAGTTTCTATTAGTTTCTAAAACGTAAAATTCTATATCTTATGCGCTTCTTTCAAAAACCCCACTCATCGCCCCTCCTTGGAGCATGAGTGATGCTTATCTCAAGCATACAACTTTATGACTCTTAACTAAGTACTATTCTCAAGTTTCTGAGTCAATAAAAAAAGTTGGGCCAATGATGACAATGTTCTCAAACTTAAACAGTAATGAGTTATTTGTCTAACAAGAAAGATAATAATAAATCAGAAAATAAAGCAAGATTCAGTTAGATAATTATATTGTATCCAAGTGAAATTAGGACTTTAATCTTCATTTGGCTCCCACTGCATTTTTCAAAACATTGCACTCCCACTGTAATAATCAAAAATGTCGTTGGACTGATTTCGTGGTGGGTGATTGACATGGTAGAACTCTATGTGTTTTTACAAAAAGAGGATTGGTCGTGTGTAGTAATAAAGTGGACAATTAAGTCCAGGATGTCGAACCCACAAAGACTTGTATTTTAGTTTTATGAGAATTTAAAACAAGCAAGAACTAAAACTAAAACTAAAGATTTAAAGATTTTAAAAGCAATAAAATAAACTAAAATATTATGGAAGAAAAATTAAAGAAACAAGATGTCGAAATCAAGACAGCTATAAAAGAGAGCAACTAAGACACATGTGCTAGCATAAATTGATCAATTCTTGTTAAAATCACGTTTTCATATTATTAGACTAATGTTGCTAAGGTGGAAAATTCCTTAAGATTATTACCACGCGGATTCCTTGTTCATAATAACCTATACTAGATTGGTTGTAGCAATCTCTACTGCATGCATTAAACACTAGAATTTTTTCCAAATTTATTCAGATTTATCTCTCCAAATAAGCCCGGCTAACAGCATCCGAAGTATGTAGCTATCCCTAGCATCAACTGACTTAGAAGATATTATTAACCCTTTTTGCTCCTTAAATCACTTTCTCCCGAACAGATAATTTAATCATGAATTCATACATATGTTAATTACTCATATGAAGCATTAAGTAGAAGATTAAAACACAAAACAACAAAAGAATTAATATGAAAAATACAATTTATAACTCAAATCTCATAAATTAGCCTAAACATGGCCCTAGTTTGAAGAATTTAACTCATCAACAAATAAAAAAATAGAAAAATAAAGAAATGCTTCTTGATTTCTTCACCTTCAAGGGTTTGTGTAGATTTTCATGAATGTGTAAAAACTGAATCTAAACCCTAATAGGGCTCTATTCTTATGCGTATTTCTCACCTTGATCACATCCGAACGTCCGGTATCCCACGTTTTAAAGTTGACCAAGTCAACGTACAGACTTTAACTGTTTCACGGTCAAACGTAAATTTCAGAAACATTTTTTGTTTGCGCAGAAATCTTATTTCCTTCATAACTTTCTTTATGATTCTTCAATTTGGGTGATTCAAGTAGTGACATGAAGCCAAGATAGAGAAATACAACTTTGTAGAAGGACACTTCTTCAAATTCGTACTCTAAAAATTCTTAATTTTTGCATTTCCGTCTAGTTCTCCTCAATTGCAATGACTTTTCACCTTCACTCAATAAGTACACAAATTAAACGCATATGTGGTATAAGTCATGCATAAACCAATGTAAATAACATGAATATGAGGCTCTAAAATACGTGAAATCATAACCTATCAACACCATCAAACTTACCCATTAAACGTCCTCGAGCAATGATAAGGCATAGAAATACGATCAAGAACAACAACCAAAGAGAGATAAAAACAAAAACAAAAACAAAAAGGATAAACTCACTTTCATGGAGTGAAAGATTACACTTAGCATGTGCAACAAGCCTTTAAACCTTTACGTTACCCAAAAAGGACGAGTATTCGTGAGGATTTGCAGATGGTATACCCATAAAATCCAATAAATTTCAGTCCCAACCAATCAATACACATCAACATCATTAACAAGAACCAATGGCAAAAAATCAATCTTTAAAGCTTAAAAATATATATACATATCAAATAATTTGCTCATGTGACACCAATACTCGAAAAGACTCCATAGGGTGTAGTGAAAATAAACCTAAGGCATTATAGTTGAGAGGCGGATTTACCAATTTTTGGATATTAATCCCATATCTATCAACTTTTGATCCAACACAAGGCTCAAGAATCATAGAAAACCTCATAGCCATTTAAATTCTATTATCTCAAATATTCAAACTTAAATTCATATGAAACTTCCATTAAATTCATTAAAACTAGATCATGTGCAATGTCTTATTCCATTAGGCTTCTATGGCACCCATGTAACAAGCTTTAGATCAATGACTCCCAAATTAGATAGTTTGAGGGCATTAATTGTAGAGACACTCCTATGTCAAAGGCCACGAAACAAAATTAGATCTTTTATTAAATTAAACTTTCTTTTGGCTTAAGCTTAGCTCAAATTAACATAATAGTATAGTATGTAGGCATGAGACTTTTCACCTCCAATATATATTAGCCTGACCTTTTTGTCATACCAAAATTCAACCTTTTTAATTCCATTTAGCATACAAAATTAACTTCTCAACTCATAGCCTTTTGAAAAATCTAAGCCAATATTTTCAGGAAAAATTCCTTAAATGTCTCAGAATGGTTATCCAATTAACTCCTCTACCCTCGACTTATGTGCATTGTGATAAGAGGCATTTTTACGTGTTTTTAAGCCCCTTTGCGTGTATGTCTTAGGTTCATTTATCGCTTGATTCTTGCCACATGTGCGTTTAATTCGTGCATTAAGTGATTTCAGGTCTTAAATGGATACAATCAAAGAACGGGATGAAAAATGACGTATAAAACAAGTTTAGGCCAAATTGTTATGCACCCCTACGCCTAGGCGCCATCTTGCCCACGCCCGGGCGCCGTATCTACACCACTTTCCACGTTCGAGTGCTTTTTCCGTATGTTTAGAGACCGAATTGGATGAAGTTTCCTTCTACAAAGTTGTAGAACTATGTGTTAGCTTCAAATGAGGACTTGAATCATCCAAATCGGAGTTTTGTGGAGAGAGTTATGAAGGAAATACAATTACTGCGCTAGACAGAGGCAAATACTCCCAACATTCTGCTGACGGCGCCCGAGCGCCATAATTCCCGCGCCTAGGCGTGGCCACATCCGAGATTTGATTCCTTTCAGCCAAAAGATCATCATTTGATGGGGGAATGGAACATTTAAAGCCAAGAGGTCATCACATGTATGAGAGGGATGTCATAAGTATGTTTCTTACTAGATCTACTTTAGGGAATTTTATACTACTCACTTTAAGAGTAGTGGAGGACACACTAGGGGGGGCACACACTAGGAGCTGATTTGTTGTGGTCTTCTTAAGGCATTTTTTGGGCAATTGACCGAGGAGATCTTGGAGGAGGAGAGAGAGAGAGGCATTTTTGGCCATCACTTTTCACTCATCATCATTCATCACCATTTCTTCATCACTTTTGGAGGGGAACAAAGAGAGAGGAGCTAAGGATTGAAGATCAAGAGAGCAAAGATCCATCATCAATCAATTGAGGGAGTTTTAATTATTTGCACTTACATGTTTATTTCCATGAGTATGTATATTTTTGTATTAGATTTTCTTAAGGCTTTGATGAGAGGCTAATATTGTAGAACTAAGGCCATGTGAAGGCCAAATTTATGAATCAATATATGTGAAGTTGCTCTTTGTATTAATTCTCCTATTGCTTTGTGTGTTAATTCTATGCTTTTATTCCAATCATGTGTTTGATCACCATATGCTTGCTATCTTGCCTAATCTAGTTGTTCGAGAGAAAATAGATTAGGGTGCAAGAGAATTAATACATCATCCGAAACAAATGAGGGATTGCCCTAGAAATAGGTAAAGATTCCCGGGTGTTGTTAGCCGGATTCATTCGGGGAAGCTCTAGAACGTTAATGCGTGATTTTTGATTAGATTCTCGGATAGACATATTTAGAGAACCGTCAATTAATCATAGGATTATTATGTGCCGAGACATCGGGTAATAGTTAATTTAGGAGTTTCCACCAAAGCAATAGGAGTCTAATAATTCGAAGAGTAGCTCATATATATTGACGAGTAGATTCGGTTGTAGCATGTGCCTTAGTCATTTTATCATACGTGAGATTAAATCTATAGTACGTTTCTCTTTGGTTCTTCGTTTGTTTAATCTTTTTCTTGCACTTTACTTTAATTGTCTTATCTTTTATCGAAAATCATTAACTAGAATTCAAGTCCTTGTGGTTCGACAACCCGGACTTTTTGTCCACTTATTACTACACACGTCTAGTGCACTTGCTATCATAGCACGTTAGCTTTTAGCGTGTCACATTGTAAATCATCTAAGAAATTCAGATCTCATTTAGGGTCTCCATGAGAAATTTTAAAGATATATATGTTCCATTAATTTCAAATTATATATGAAATCTTGCCATTATTCCAAGTTAATCATTTTCAATACATCAATTAGTAGAACTTAGTTTTATTTTTTCATTTGTTTTCATGCTTGATTTTCTCATATATAAAAGCATATAAACCTGCAAGCATAAGAATTCCCCCAAACTTGAGCTAAACTAGGAACACATGATTTGAATAAGTTAGGCAATATAACAAACACATGGCGATCAATCATATGAATGAATTAAAATCACAAAATACTACCCACATACAACACCAAACTTAAACTCAACATTGTCCCCAATGTTGTCTCACATAAAAGCATGTAGACGGGTATAAGAGTACTTACAACCAATGATGTAAAAAATAAATCCTTCATCTCAAATATGTTCCAAATCAAGCTCATATCATCAAAATAGGCATTTCAAAACTACGGGATATCTCTACTAACAAGCTCAACATACTTATCAAACAAACAATCAAGTAGAAAAACACATGCCAAAAGTGCATGCTCAGAGAAAACAAACAAAAAGAAAACCTAAAACTAAGAAAATCAAACAAAAAAGAAAAGAAAAGAAAAGAAAAGAAAGAAAGCGAAAAACAAAAGAAACACAAACAAAAGAAACACAAAGCTTGCGTTGCCTCCTAAGAAGCACTCTTTTAAAGTCACTAGCTTGACTTTATGTAAGAGATTGGCTCAAGGTGGTTTATGTATGAATGCCTTGTTCATCCTCCAATCCACTATCGGGTATCGCTTCAACTTTTGGCAATTTGTAGTGAAAATTAGCCTGTCATTTGTACTACATACCCTAGGTTTGGACCAATCAATCATTCACTCGCGAATTTTTGTATTGTCCATCAACACTTCAATTACTATTTCTTTCGCATGCATCAGATGGAGGTGGGGACTTTCCTCCAAGCTAAGGACAATATCTCCTTTTTCTTCACTCATTACTTTGATATACTTCAGATCCATGATGTATGGATGTAGAAGATTATTGACTCATTTTTTCTGAAAGTGCTCAACACTAAAAGGATCAAAAGCATCAATATGTAAAGAAAAATCAAAATCAATTGGATGCTTAATAATCTCATAGTTATCAAAATTAACCATATCATCTTCCATATGTAATAACAACTTGCCCTCATCAACATCGAGTACCAATTTACCTGGGGCTAGGGAAAAAGGTAAATGAATGTCAATAGGCTCAGAAAAGATAGGAGTCAAATGCTTAGTGTCCGAGGAGACTGCCTCGAGCATTCGAATGTTGGAGGTCCCCACGTTTGGGCGTGCATTGGTCGACGTTCAGACATCATCTTCTTCATGTTGGGACGTGTTGTTCTGTGGCGTATAGTCTTCCAAAAATTTTTTGGACGTCTGAACGTTGGGTGCCTCACGTTCAGTGTCCTGTATAGAGAAGAAATTTCTGAATTTTCCAACTCTGTCTCATCATCATCCTCGGGATATATCTCATCCTTGTTAGCCAGTTGTTCCAGTTTTCTCCATGCAGTTTGAGCATCCAATCCCAAGAGATCACCACCGGCTCCCGCATTGAGTTGATGTCTAACTCTCGATCGAACCCTGTCATAAAAATATTGCACAAGATTGCTCAAAGAGTAATTATGAAGTGGGTATTTCCTCATCATGCTCATATACCTAGCCTATGCATCCGCTAACGATTCCCCCTTTTTCTTCTTAAATCCTGATATCTCTCCTAGAACTTCATCAATCTTTGATTGAGGAAAGAATTTATCCAAAAATTTGCCGATAAGCTCTACCCAAGTTGTGATGGATTGTGTGGGAAGAGACTTATACCAATTTTTATCTTTATCCTTGAGGGAAAATGGAAAAAGTCGAAGGTGAAAGGTATCAAAATCTCTGGGATGGATTTATATAGTAGCCATGATATAGTAGAACTCTTCTAAGTGATCATAAGGTGATTTGTTTGGTTCCCACTGAAATGGATTGTTCTCAACCCAGGTGATTAGCTTATCCGGAATATCAAAATTGTTGGTCCCAAGTGGCATACGAAAGGGTCTAGAAGGGGGGGGGTTGAATAGACCCTGAAGTCTTTTTCGACTTAAAAAATTTCATAAAAAAATTCATTGGACGCTTGACAAGTAGGTGCTTGACCTGAGCGTCTAATGAAGACTGTTTTATAAAGTTAACTTAGATTTCAAGACTTAAATACTACAACCAAATAGGTTTAAGCGTTCACTTCTTTAATCAGTGTTAGCACAACAGAATGATTTTGTAGTCTTCTTGTTTCAAAGCTTTAGCGTCACAAACGGTTCCTTAGTTGCTTAGCGTTCACTTGAGTTTTACTTAACAGATTTATACAATGATATAATAATATGAAAAGTGACTGTAAAGTAAAGAACACGATATTTGTGGTTCGTTAGGTGTAATCCCAACTACGTCCTTCTTCTCCTTGAACACTCGGAGACAATCCACTAAGATGGTTCTCAAAGAATCACACAGAAACTTTTACAAATTAGGGAGAGATGGATGTCGATGACTTGAGCTCCTTGATCACTCAGATTTCTGCTCCAAATCACTTCAATCCCCTTGCTTCTTTCACCCAAAAATATGGCAAGTATCCAACTTCGACTTCACACAGATCGCGAGGCTTGGATAGGGTTTTTCTAAAAGGGTTTGTTTGATTTTGATGAAGTTCAAACAACTGGAATATCTCAGTAGTAGTGTAGTTTCTTCAAAAAGAATGTTTGAGATATTGGGTTGACTGTCTCAGGATTTGATGAAAAGCAAAGAGAATATTTTCTTGAGTATTCTGGCTTTTCTGAGAGTTTAAGGAATGAGACTTCAATGCAACAGCAATTTGGCTTGATAATTGTTCTATGTTTGGCTTGTTGTTGAAGTTCTATTTATAGGCATTTTTGGAAAAAGTGTCCGTTTGACACATGCAAGGGCGCGTGTCTCTCACTTTTGCGAGTGCGCAACTTTTCTCCTTTTTCCTGAAAATCCGATGCACAAAAGTTGGTGCTGCAGTCTTTGAATTGTTGACAGTCCAATAGAGTGGCTTCTCCGTACGTATGGAAGTGCTTATCACATTTAATGCTCTTATCAGCATTTAATGCATTTGAATTAAATGCCCGTTGGCATTTAATGCACTGAGAATATTTGCATTAAACTCCTTTCGATCTGACGCTTCAGGAGAATGTTTGTCATTTGATAGACGCTTCATTCATGAGTTGAAAGTTCCATTTAATCTGGAGGACTATTTAATGTTTAGACGCTTGGAAAAGTCTTCAGAATTTATTTAGAAGTGTAGACGTTTGAGACTTCAGTCTTCGTTACTTGACACCTCACTCAGAACATGTCAGGCACTTAAAGTGAACTTCTTCAAACTTCATTCACTATTGATTTCTTGGACGCTTGGAGTCTTCAGATTTCGCAGGCTTGATAAGTTTACTCAGAAAGTATCAAACGCTTAATCTAACCGACTTCTTGATCTAAGAGTGTCAAAAGTAAAAGATAAATAAAGCCTATACATTTCTAATGTTCAAATGCTTATACAAGTATCTATGAAATTTAAGCATACATAACTTTGGGGTCTAACAAGATTCCTAATTGTCATCATCAAAACATCTAACATGAAATTCCTAACAATCATCGCTTCATGATCTTTGTCGATTATGAGCTTGTTCTCTTCCTTTTGTCTCTTCTTGAAAGCAATAAAGTGTTTGTCCCATTCAGTGGGGTCAATACCCATATACCTTAAGCAAATTCTGAAAGTTTGGTTGAAGTTAGTCATCTGCCTCTCTTCAGCTAAAATTCTTGAATCTGTAGGTTCTGGAATAGATGCTCTTTGAAGAGGAATGTCAAACTGTTCAAGCCGTGCTTTAGTGGGTATTGGTAGATTTGGATATCGAGCTAGTGGAGGTTCCCTTAGCGTTCTACTAAGCGCTCCAGCAGAATCACTTACTCCATAAGATGTTATCCAAGATGGGAGTCTAGACACAGAAAGAATAGATAATTGTTGACGCTTCGGCGATGGAGGAGGATCTTGATCTCTTGAACCAGACGTTGTTCTCTTCTCTTCCCCCTTATTGCCATCATCATCCTTCAAAAAATGCTCTGTGAGTAGGCTAACTTGAGTAGAAATCTGAGACATTGAAGTTGTGATATCATTCAGATGCTTTTCGAAATGTTCTTGCATTGCAAGAAGCTTAGCGCTGGTAGCATCATTTATAACTTGAAATTCTCTGCGACATTCATCAATAGCCGCTTGAGCAGAACCTCGCATATGAGCAATTTGAGCGTTCATAGTTTGAGATTCAATCTTTGCCAGATTTGTCTTAATCTAGTGGAGGGATTCTTCATTCTGAGTAGCTTAATTGCTCATCTCCTCTAAGACAGATTTCAGAAAAGGTCCAAACGCTTGACCCACATCCGATGGAACCGCTTGAGGAGTCGGTCGCTTGAATCTGGATGTATGCTTGAGTGAGTCAAGGGGAGCTTGATATGCAGGATCAAAAATTGTATCTCGTAAATCAGTTTGAAGATCCTCAGCAGTATCAACAGCAACAGAATCAACGAGTTCAAGAGCGTCAGGAGTAGCTCTTGGTGGAGACGCTTGAACTGGTTCTTCAGCAGACGCTGGAATACTTACAACTTCTGAAGTGGATGCTGGTACAGATTCTTCAACCAACTTAGCAGGCACTTCCTCAATCACTGACTCATCTTGACGAAAGTCATCAAATTGGAAGTTCCAAGAGGCAAGAGTAGCATAGGAATCTGAAGCAGCTTCCAGAAGTTCAGTCAACCTGGAACGAGAGATGCAGGTCCCTTGAATGAATGTGCGAATTGGGCTATCTATGGCCCTGATGTACATTGGACCAATGATATCCAGCACATGATTTGGAAAGATTTTGGACGACGCTTGGCAGATAGAGAAAATTGCATCTGGGCAGTAATTCCTAGAGAATCCAATCAACTTGTCTGTTGGAAGACTTTGAAGACGTTGAGATTCAGGAACATATGAATTATAGTACTCTTCCAGATAAGGATATATAGCCTGAGCTAGTCCCTGATTTCTTTCCAGCAAAGAGAGGACAAACTCATAGTGACTGAGTACCTCCTGGCGAATAGACGGGAGCAAGGGATATCCTCGAAAGGGGTAGATGACTGAAATGTTCCATTGTCAAAGATTGGCAGTGAAGATTCTGTCGAAAAGAGATAGGGGAGTCATAATCTTCACCATCATGTTGAAGTTATCATTGCAGTGGCTTGGAGCAAAATTCAAGCTAGATATTGAAGTACTGCCACTGGTTGATGTATTAGCATTGAAATGAAGAGAAGTAATGGACAGTCTGTGAAGCTTTTGACGCAAACACTGCTCAATTTGATGTCGGATTAGTGGGAGCTTAAGAACAGGTCCAACTCTCAATTGACGCTTCTTAAGGCAATGCTTGACAAACTGATGCTTCTTGTCATGCATGCCTATGCCAAATAAGTGGGGAGCTTGAACTAACTCCGGGAAAGTGTATCTATAACCCACATACGCTTCAGCCCAATTTACCTTGGCCATATAGTAATCTGTCCCAACATTAATCATAGCTCTAACGCCATCATGGTGGATATCTCTGATAGATTCAAAATGGTATCTATCAATCTGGTAGTTAGCATTCCAGACGCTGTCAAAGTATGCATCAGCTTCAGTCTAGGTCACATTTGTGAGAGATGCTAGACGCTCACCGGCGTGAATTCCTTTATTCTTCCACAAGAGAAGTGGATTGGCAGAATTCAAGTTCTCTTCACTGTTTGCTATGAGAGGAAAGTGTGTGTAGCCTTCTCTGTTCAAGACGGCTTCAGACGGATTGAGGAAGGTTGGGCAAAGAGGATCATACACTCTGATGTTGTAGTCCCTTAGAGCGAAACCGGTTGACTTGCTGTGCCCATAGTCTAGATAGTAAGCCAGATCGACATCACACTTAGGAGTTATGCCTCCTTGTCTGTCTTGTTGGAGAATAAGGGAAGATGGTATCTGATTAGGAGTTTTACCAAGTTATATTGCCAGATAATATTTCCTCTCAATTTCTGTCCACTCAGTGTTGAATACTACATCCCTGATCTGATTGTCGATGTTAATTAGCGAGGCTACCTTATTCTCAGCATTAATGTATCTTTCTTCATTATATCCTGCTGGAATGAAATCTTCTTCGAGCGCTGGGGGCATATAATTGATTGAATGATCAATCGTCTTCAGTGGGTCCAGCTTGAAGAAATGCCTTGGCTTTGTAACGTCTTTAGCAATGCTCTGACTTTCTGAGAGTGCCTCTGTTATAGCCGGAACAATAGTTGACTCTTGAACCTTTTTAGGAGCAGGTTCCTCTACTTCGAGTGTAGCAGCTTCTGCGGCAGCATCTTTGGCAATGGCCATAATATTTGTCATCTCAACATCCAGGTGGACGTCTGTTGATGCTTCAGCAGCAGCTGGAACTAAAGCTGTAACATAAGAACTATCCTCTATAAGAGCAGGATCTTCTACAAATGTAGGGAAGGAAATGCTGTGGGAAGAAATAAACTTACCCTGAGAACGAGTCTCATCAGCACCTTGAGCGCTTGACTTAACAGCAACTTGAGCGCTTGGCTCAACAGTCTCAGGCTCTTCAGGAACAGGAGCAGCTCGACGCTTGCTTGTCCTGGAACGCTTGAAAATTTTCTTCACGTTGACTCCTTCAACGAGCTTTAGAGTTTGAGCGGGAGGAGCGACAGCTGGTTCCTCAAAGTCTATTTGTTTAATAATCCCTTCCAACTTCCTACGCCTGATGAGAGGTATCTTGTCCTCTGCATCTTCATCAGTGTCCTCATCATCCTTTTGAGGAGAAGGAATGACTTGAACCTTGGGCTTTCTGGGAGCCATCTTCTTTGTAACAACCGGACGCTTCATGACTTGTTCTGGAACTAGACGCTCAACTTCTTCATCTAACGCTTCGCGTACTTCCAGATGCTCAGACAGTGGTTTACCAGCACCACCAACCTTAGGAGGATTAAAGAGATTGTTCAGAATCCTTTTTCCCAGCAACTTGGTCTTGTTCAGCGGTTGACCAGACGAATAGACACAGTTTGATTGATACAGTAGGTCACTCAAAACAAGCCCATAAGGTTTATTTGGGGCACCTAAACAGTCCCGAAACCTTCCAAAGACATACTCACTCCAGTTGATCTTGAGGTTGAGGAGTATCGCCCTCATCATCTGAAATTGAATTGGGTTCACCTTATCAAAGGTACCCACTCGACATTCTATGATCTTGCTGCAGAAATCAGCCATTAGTCGGTACTTGGACACTAAATCTTTCTTTTCAAAGTGCTGTTTGTATGGTACTCCGTCATAAGCACTCATAGTCATCCATGCGTTCTTGATTTGTTCTAAAGTTACACTGTCCAATGCCTCACCCTCATTTGGAAGATTGAAGTTCTTGGCAATGGAAGCAGCAGTCAATACGAATTCCTTGAGTGGCTCTTTCTTGGATAGAGGAATGAGACAAAAGATAGACTTCTTGTTTGAGAGAGTTTAGTAGTTTTCCAGAAGGTGTCGACTTCCATTGGAAACAAATAGGAATACTTAGTCAAGAATGTTTTGAGCCCAGCCTTGGTTACCATGTCCATCATATCAGTTAGATTGATCTGAGGTTGTTCATAAAGAAATTTCCAATCGACAACAAGGCCATCAGTAACCTTGATGATAGGCTCAGCAGAAGTAGAAGTAGATTTCTTTGGTGCCATTTTAGTAAAGGGATGAATTGAGATTTTCTTTTGCTTTGAAAGAGAGAGAGAGAGAGAGAGAAAGAGAGTAAAATTTGCAGAGAGTAAAGTAAATAATTTTCTGTAAAAATTGTGTTTTAGATGACACAGAAGGAAAGTTTTGAAACTTGTGTTATCTCGTCTCAATAAGATGTAGACACGTGTAAAATGATTTAATCTCAACCATGAAAAGTATTAACTGCGGACGCTAGTTTTGTGTAAGAGAGAGAGAAGTTACATTTGGTAACTCCCATTTATACATATTTGACATCCGAGTTAAAGTTTTAAAAATGTTTGGGATTTTCAGAGTGTAGTACACGCGCCTAATGGTACACTGACACGTACATAGACACGTGTTATTTCTGAACCGCCATTTTGAAAAGTTTTGATCACTCGCCAGTTTGATGTGATGGAAGCGTGTAGATAGAGTACAACATAGACTGTTGAGTCTATCCACTACTTTAAGAGGCTTGTAAAATTTATGCATGATTTTTATAAATAATTTTATATTAAGTGTTGAATGGAATTGGTTCAACGCTTAACAGATACCACTCATTGTTGTACCACTTGTTGGTATTTATTGTAACTGTTGTAATATTGACGCTTGAGGTCAAAGACCTTTTTTTTTTTTTTAATTTTTTTATGTTTGAGCATCCAATATTTTATGCACAAATAATACTGAGTGTTGATGATCATGCATATGAAAGTTTTTGATCATTGACGCTTGGAATATGTTTCAAGTACAATTTTAAGATTCCCCCTAAGTTTGATAACTTGTAACAACTTTTCAAGAATCTTTTGGATATAAATAAAGTGGATTCACCCTAAATTATATGTCTAATAAAATATGATGCATAACGATTAAGTGTTTAAGTCGATCATACCTAGTTCACTTCTCAAAGTGAGAAATTGTTGTTCATTGAGCGCTTTGGTGAAGATATCTACCAGTTGTTTGTCAGTTCCAATAAAGTGCATGGAGATATCTTTCTTTTGAACAGGTCACAAAGAAAATGGTATCTAATGTCAATATGTTTGGTTCTGGAATGAAGAACAGGGTTTTGAGTCTTGGCTAGAGCGCTTTGATTATCACAATGAATAGGGGTTGGACCTAGAATTATGCCATAATCTCTAAGTTGTTGCCTCATCCATAACACTTGTGCACAACAACTTTCTGTAGCTACATACTCAGCTTCGACTGTGGAGGTAGCTATCGATTGTTTTTTCTTACTATGCCATGAAACTAACCTATCACCTAGAAATTGACATGTACGACTAGTACTCTTTCGATCTATTTTGCAACATGTAAAATTTGCATCTGAGTAACCATTTAGTTCAAAAGGAGAGTCCCTAGGATACCATAAGCCCACATTTTGTGTGCTTTTTTAGGTATTTAAGGATCTTCTTGGCAGCAATAAGTGTGACTCTTTTGGATCAGCTTGAAATCGTGCACACATGCATACCGAAAACATAATATCAGGTCTACTAGCAGTAAGATAAAGAAGTGATCCAATGATACCTCTATAGTTAGTGATATCAACTTGCTTCCCACTTTCATCTTTATCTAGCTTAAGCGTTTGGCTCATTGGAATTTTTTAATATGATGCATTTTATATACCAAATTTCTTAATCATATCTCTTGTATATTTAGCTTGGTTAATAAATATGCCATTAGGGAGTTGTTTAACTTGTAATCCTAAGAAAAAAGTTAATTCACTCATCATGCTCATTTCAAATTGTTCTTGCATCATTTTTGAAAATTTCTCACATAGATGCTTGTTAGTAGAACCAAATATAATATCATCAACATAAATTTAGACTAGGAGAATATCTTCATCATTGGTAATCTTAAATAACATTGTATCAACGCTGCCTTTTGAGAAGCCTTTACCAATAAAGAAAATAGAAAGAGTGTCATACCATGCTCGGGGTGCTTGCTTAAGCCCATAAAGTGCTTTGTCTAGCTTGTAAACCATACCCTTACCATGGTTGTTGATGAATCCTGGTGGTTACTCCACATATACCTCTTCTTGGAGTTTACCATTCAGGAAGGCACTTTTCACGTCCATTTGATACACTGTAAACTTGTTGAAAGCTGCATATGCTAGAAACATACGAATTGCTTCAAGACGGGCGACAAGAGCATATGTCTCATCAAAATCAATACCCTCTTCTTGGCAATAACCTTGAGCAACGAGTCTGGCCTTGCTCTTTATTACAATGCCATTCTCATCCATCTTGTTTCTATATGCCCATCTAGTTCCAATAACTCCTTGGTGAGTTGGTCTTGGTACTAGCGTCCAAACCTTACTACGCTCAAACTGATTAAGCTCTTCTTGCATGGCTTCAATCCAACTTGGATTGCTTAGCGCTTCATCTACTTTCTTAGGCTCCATTTGAGATAGAAAGCTTGCGAACATAGCCTCATTGAATGTAGCGGCTCTAGTCCTAACAGGTGCTTCAATATCTCCAATAATCTGCTCAGGTGGATGACCACGCAACCATAGTCTATCTAGTTGGAACTGGTTAAGAGGTTGAACAGGCGCTTGACGATCAGACACTTGACTATCCTCTTGCGTAGGCGCTTCAAGTTCACTGATTCTTGTTTGCTCTTGATGATCACTCTCTTCATGATCATCAGTAGATATTGCATTGTTATCCGAAATATCCTCATGAGTAATCTTAGGAGGTGGAACTGAGATCTCATCATCGTCGTCACTATCATCATCAATGGTAATCTTAGACGTTTGATGACATAGATCTTCAACTCCTACATCATTCATATTAACCTTACTCGGTTCTTGGTTAGCATCATCAAAAACAACATGAATAGACTCCTCAACCTTCGATTTGATCTTGTTTAAGATGCGAAAATTCTTTCCATTCTTGGGGGTAGCCTAGAAAGATTCCCTCATCCGCTTTATGATCAAATGTCTTTAGGCTTTGGGATCCATTATTATGAATAAAACATTTAGAACCAAAGACATGAAAGTATGAAATATTTGGCTTACGTCCCTTCCACAGTTCATATGGAGTTTTCCCATGCTGTTTGTTGATCATGCAACGATTTTGAGTGTAACATGCAGTGTTGATCGCTTCGGCCCAAAACCTAGGAGCAAGCTTGGATTCTGCTAACATTGTCCTGGCAGCTTCCTTAAGCGTTTTGTTCCGGCGCTCAGCAACACCATTCTGTTGGGGATTTCTTGGAGCTGAATACTCATGATGTATTCCGTTCTCTGCACAAAAATTGTCAACAACCTTGTTAGTAAACTCAGTACCGTGATCGCTTTTTATTCTTGCAACCTTAAGATTTTTCAATGTTTGAAGTTGCCGAATAAGCGTTGTTAACTTGTCACATGTTTCATCTTTGGATGAAAGAAATTCCACTCAAGTAAATCGAGAGAAATCATCTACTATCACCAAAGTATACCTTTTACCACTCACACCAATAGTTTGAACAGGTCCAAACAGATCCATGTGAAGTAGTTCAAGTATCCTAGAGGTAGATAGATGTGGTTTTCTTTTGAAAGATGATTTAACTTGTTTTCCCATTTGACAAGCATCACAAAGGCGATCCTTGTGAAATGATCCTTTTGGTAATCCCTCTACAAGATTTAGATTTATAAGCTGAGAGATTGTATTAAAGTTGAGGTGATTCATTTTTCTATGCCATAACCAACCCGTTTTAGATTCATTTTTAGCAACAAAACATATTGGGTTGTTATCAAGCGTTGAACCCCAATCTACCAAATATACGTTATTAGTTCTTTTACCTTTCAATTTAGTAGACTTAGTCTTAGCGTCATTTGTATAGCAACAGTCGGTTGAGAATATGACTTCAAAGCCTTTATCACAAAATTGACTTATGCTTAATAAATTGTGCTTTAGACCCTCAACATAATAAACATCACTTATCATGATGTTCTCCCTATGTATAGTACCTATACCTTTGGTTTTACCTTTGGAGTTGTCACCAAATACAACTTGAGGACCATTGGCAGCTCGATAGTTGATCAAAAGATCTTTGGAACCAGTCATGTGCCTTGACGATCCACTATCGAAGTACCAAACAGATGTATTGGCTTTAGCTCTAGGTACCTGCAATTAAAAGGGAAGTTCTATTTCTATTTAGGAACCCATTGTTGCTTGGGTCCTTCAGCATTAGTAGCATTGTTAGTTTGAATTAGAACTTTAGGAACCCATATTTGCCTAGTCTTCATTGTAGGAATACTGGCCTTCTTGGGTTTCACATTGTGTTGTGTGTGCTGTTTGGGTGTATAGTAATATCCTCGAATATAATAGTAATCATAATCATAGTCATAGTCATAGTCATCATAGTAGCGATAATATGATCTAGAACGTTGTGGATATTGACGCTGGTATTTCCTTAGCGCTAGCTTGGGTTGCATTTTTGGTGCTGGACGCTTAGCGCTTGATTCACAGTGATTAGATTTATCCTTAGCCTTTTGGGCGTTTGGATGAACCTGTTTTTGTGAATCATTTGCCTTTGCTTTACCCTGGCCAGAGTAAGCTTTGACTTTCTCATTTGGCCTCGTATCATTATCGCTTGGTTCAACATGTGTTTGATTTTGTGAACCTTCTTTAACAAAGAAAACACCATTTCCTTTGTTGTTTGCCGTAACTTTAGATTTGTTTGGTTGTTTACCGAATTTATTGCATCCTAAACTGGTCTTTTCACCAAATAATCTTGTTACCTCAGTCACATTGTCTAGCTTTCTTGACGCTTTAGACAATGATGAGACGAGCTGTTATGATTTAGCAAGTGTAGCAATCAGCTCAACTTCTCTCTTGACTATTATATCAAGATCACTTTTCAACTGGATTATTTCACTCTCAAGCAATTGGTTTTTCTCAATGCACTGTTGCTGAACTTGCAACTCTGCTTTGAGCATCACTTTATCACTTTTGAGTGATGAAATAATATCAAAGTAATTTTGGTATAATTTGGCGGCAACTTGACAATCATTGTAATATTCTTTGACTTTGTCAAGCAACACTTCATAAGAAAGAGGAAGAGATAATTCAGTGTTTACCTCAGGAGACGCTTCATCATCTCTGGCTATGAGACAAATAAGCGCTGAGTCATCCACTGGCTCATCATCATCATTACTCTCCTCTGAAGACTCCAAATCTTTAGGTGCGGATGCTTGTTCTAATTCCGCTATCAAACCTTGTTGACGAAGGTTGCTCCTGAATTGGTTTCTATCTAAGTAATCCTGCCTTGAAAGCTTAGATACGTTCGGATAAGGGCAGTTTACCTGGTAGTGCCCTGGTTTCCTGCAATTATAACAAAGATTGGTTTTCATCTTTTGTTCATTTGTTAACCTTGCAGTGTGTGGTTTTGAGACCACTGACGTTGAGAGATTTTGAGCAGACGCTTGGTATTGAATAGGCGCTTGGGATGTAGGAACAGAATACTGAGGCGCTTGAAACTGTTGATGTATTGGAGCAAGCACTTGATATGAACTGTGTCCTTGATGCTTAGGACTATTTCCTTTCTTTTCATATCTCAGGAACTTTCTGAATCTATTTAGAAGCGCTAGTTCCTCATCCTTACTGATATTTGACCCTTTTCCCTTATTACCCGATTTACCCTTGATTGATGCTACGAGCGCTCCAGATTCAATTACCGGACTACTCCCAACATCACTGGCTGAATTTAACTCAAAATCAAATGCCTTGAGCTCTGAAAAGGCGTCTTCTGGACTTAAAAGATCCAACATATTAGATTCTCTCATTGCGGTTGTCTTCATCAAAAATCTACTAGGTAGACTTCTGAAAATCTTAACCACCATTTCTCTGTTTTGCAAATCCATTCCCAACGATGTAGGTTCTGTAACAAGAGCTGTGAATCTTATGTCCAATTGCTCTAGAATCTCGTTAGGTAACATCTTAAAGCTGTTGAATTTTTCTTTAGCAATGGAGAGCTTATTTTCCTTGATTTGAGCTGATCCACCACAGATTATGGCCAACTTATCCCAAATTTCTTTAGTAGTATTACATGATTTGACTTTGTTGAATAGATTTTCATTATCACCAATACCCGTATATAAAGCGTTACGACCAACATTATCCAAATTTGCTCTTCGACGCTCATCAGTGGACCACTCTTGTTTAGGCTTCTCAACAAAGCCATCAGGAGTTTCTTCCATGGCTCCAGGTGCTCTGGTAATAACCTTCAGAATTTGTATTGGTCCATCTAAAATAATATCGCAGATTTTGTCGTCACATGAGCAAAGGTATGTGAAAGCTTTGACCTTCCATGAGTCATAGTTTGACTCGGTCAACTTAGGTACTTTAGAAAAAGCTATAAAGAGAATTTTTTAAAACAACTATATTTGAAAAAGAAAAGGATCTAAACAAGCTGTTATGCTTGGAAATTTTAAAATTTTAATTTTAACCGCTCTAATACCACTTGTTGGTCCCAAGTGGCATACGAAAGGGTCTAGAAGGGGGGGGGGGTTGAACAGATCCTGAAATCTTTTCCGACTTCAAAAATTTCGTATAAAAATTCGTTGGACGCTTGAGAAGTAGGCGCTTGACCTGAGCGTCTAATGAAGACTGTTTTATAAAGTTAACTTAGATTTCAAGATTTGAATACTACAACCAAATAGGTTTAAGTGTTCACTTCTTTAATTAGTGTTAGCATAGTGGAATAATTTTGTAGTCTTCTTGTTTCAAAGCTTTAGCGTCACAAACGGTTCCTTAGTTCCTTAGCGTTCACTTAAGTTTTACTGAACAAATTTATACAATGATATAATAATATGAAAAATGACTGTAAAGTAAAGAACACGATATTTTTAAGTTTCGTTGGGTGGTGTAATCCCAACTACGTTCTTCTTTTCCTTGAACACTTGGAGGCAATCCACTAAGATGGTTCTCAAAGAATCACACAGAAACTTCTACAAATTAGGGAGAGATGGATGTTGATGACTTGAGTTCCTTGATCACACAGATTTCTGCTCCAAATCACTTCTATCCCCTTGCTTCTTTCACCCAGAAATAATGCAAGTATCCAACTTCGACTTCACACAGATCGCGAGGCTTGGATGAGGTTTTTCTAAACGATTTGTTTGATTTTGATAAAGTTCAAACAATTGGGAATATCTCAATAGTAGAGTAGGTTTCTCCGAAAATAATGTTTGAGATATTTGGTTGACTGTCTCAGGAATTGAAGAAAAGCAAGGAGAATGTTTGCTTGAATATTCTGGCTTTTCTGAGATTTAAGGAATGACACTTCAATGTGTTAGGAATTTCATGTTAGATATTTTGATGATGACAATTAGGATTTCATGTTAGACCCCAAGAAATGTAAGTATAAAAGCTTTCATAGAACAAATGTATAAGCGCCTGAAAGCTTGTTTATTAGGCTTGTATTTTTATCTTTATAGATTTTAGACTAAGGATGTGATACTAAATCACTAGAAGAGTTCTGTGTGAGTCTACCAAGTGAGAAGTTGAAGATCAAGCGTCTGAAGGAACAGTAAAGATAAAGATTAGTCTCAAGCGTCCGTCAAGCGCTAAAAGACTGTCCCAGGTTATGAAACCAGCGCTCAAGATTTATTATGAACTTTAGACCAAGTACTTAACACTAAGTCAATGATAGAATTCTGAGTGAGTCTATCAAAGATAAAGTGAAAGGTCAAGCGTCTAAAAGTCGGGCAAAGATACTGACTCTTTTCAAGCGTCTGTTTAGCACATAGAAGACTGCTTTCAAAAAGCCCAACATCCAAAAGCTCAAGCGTCCATTTCTCAAAGCGTAACCTGAAGACTTAAGTCCAAGTTATTAAAGATTTAAAAAATGCATGAATCAACGGTAATTATTTCCAAACGGAAATAAGACAAGATGCATCAAAAGTCGGATAAGTGCTATTAAAATATAAGCACTACAACTTATGGGCAAGCCATTTATTTGACCAAGACTGTCAGAGTTATGAAACCAAGAACATGCCTAACTAATTAAAAATACCCAAAGTTAGGAATGTCAGAACTCATGGAATGTTTAGGGAAACGAGATCCCAACCGTGTCCAACGGACAAAAAAAAAACCGCAAATAACCTATAAATAGCCCTTTCAACAAAAATTACAAGAAGGTAAGTGACACATACAAGAGATATACCTGAATATATTAGTGTGAATAAAGTCACAATCTCTTGTATATACAAAAAGACACAAGAAAAGAATACAAACTTTGTTGAAAGAAAAGCCTACAAAATCCATAGCCAAATATCCTTATAAGCTTTTCACAAATATTCCAGAAACAGTCAACTATATCTCAAACCTTTTTTGAAGACCCTACACTACTATTGAGATATCTTCAAGTTGTTTGAACTTTCCAAAAACAAACAAACCCGTTATATAAACCCTCAACATCTTTCATCTGAGTGAGAAAGCTTGTTGATTTACAAGCAATATTTTTGTGTAAAAGAAGCTTGTGGAAGAAGATCTCTATTGGAGCTGAAATCTGTGTGACCAAGGAGTTCCGGGATCAAGCGTAACTTGCATTATTTCTGAGTGGAAGAAGCAAGGGGATAGAAGGTCTTTATTGGAGCTGAAATCTGTGTGACCAAGGAGTTCCAAGATCATATCCAATCTCCCTCTATTTTGTAGAAGTCTCTGTGTGACTCTTCGATAATCATCATAGTGGAAAATCTCCCTGATAAAAGGAGAAGAAGGACGTAGCTGGGATTACATCACCCAGTGAACCTTACAAATATCTTGTGTCATTTACTGCTTTAACTATTTACTGTTTTATTGCTTTACTATTCAAATTGCATATACTTTGATAAAGTTGTAAAACACCTATGCGACTACTTTTGATTAACAAACCGAACGCTAAGCTATAAAATACTTCCGCTGTGCTAACCCTGATTTAGTGACTAAACTCTGCCCTACTTTGGTAAGCGTTGAAATCACCGAGTCTAAGTTAACTTTCCTCAAGCGCCGCACCCAGCGCTTAAAGCTTTCCGAGCATTCAAATACTTCAAAGAGATACAAATTTTTAGAAGTCGAAAAAGATTTCAGGGTCTATTCAACCCCCCCCCCCTTCTAGACCCTTTCGTATACCACTTGGGACCAACAAGTGGTATCAGAGCGGTTGAAGTTGAAACCTAAGTGTTTCCAAGCGTAACTGCTTGTTGAGATCCATTTTTTTTAAAAATAGTCGCTTTAAAATTACTTTAAACTTTTCATGGCATTTTCTAAAGTTCCCAAGTTGACCGAGTCAAATTATGATTCATGGAAGGTCAAAGCGTTTACTTATTTGTGTTCATGTGATGATGAAATGTGTGATATCATTTCAGATGAGCCAATCAAAATATACAAAGTTATCACCAGAGCGCCCGAAGCCACAGAAGAAACACCTGATGGTTATGTGGAGAAGCCCAAACAAGAATGGTCCACCGATGAGCGTCGACGAGCCAATCTAGACAATGTCGGTCGGAATGCTTTATACACAGCTATTGGTGACAATGACAACTTATTCAACAAAGTCAAATCATGCAATACAACTAAAGAGATTTGGGATAAGTTGGCTACTATTTGTGGTGGCTCAGCACAAATCAAGGAAAACAAATTATCAATTGCCAAAGAAAAGTTCAACAGCTTTAAGATGTTATCCAATGAGACGCTAGAACAATTAGACATGAGATTTACAGCTCTTGTCACTGAATTAACATCTTTGGGCATGGAATTACAAAATTGGGAAATGGTCGTCAAAATCTTCAGAAGTCTCCCGAGTAAATTCCTTATGAAAACAACTGCAATGAGAGAATCAAGCAATCTGGATAGTCTAACTCCAGAAGATGCTTTTTCAGAACTCAAGGCATTTGAGTTTGAATTGAATTTGGCCAACGATGCAGTGAGCAGTCCAGTAATTGAATCTGGAGCGCTAATGGCATCAATCAAAGGAAAATCCGGTAGTAAAGGAAAGGCTTCAGATATAAGTGAGGAAGAAGAACTAGCGCTTCTAAACAGATTCAGAAAGTTCCTGAAATATGAGAAGAAAGGAAACAATCCTAAACATCCAGGACAAAATTCATATCAAGCGCCTGTTCAAAATCTACAACAATATCAAGCGCCTCACTATCCTGCACCTTCCTCTCCAGCGCCAATTCAGTATCAAGCGTCTTCTCAGCAAGATCTCTCAGCGCCAGTGGTCTCAAAACCACGATTTGCAAGATTAACAAATGAACAAAAGATGAAAACTAATCTTTGTTATAATTGCAGGAAACCAGGGCATTTCCAAGTTAATTGCCCATATCCAAATGTGTCTAAACCTACAAAGCAAGACCAAACAAACAGAAATCAATTCAGGAATAATCTGAGGCAACAAGGGTTGCTAGCAGAATCAGAACCATTCTACACACCTGAAGAGGACTTGGAATCATCAGATGAAAGTAGTGATGATGAGCCTTCAAGCGACTCAACATTCATTTGTCTCATGGCAAGAGATGATGAAGCGTCTGACGATTCGCTATCTGAGGTAACCACTGAATTATGTCATCCTCTTTCTTATGATGAATTACTTGACAAAGTAAAAGAATACTATAAAGATTGTCAAGAAGCCGCAAAATAATTTCAAAATCACCTTTATATTATTTCAGCGCTCAAAAGGGATAAAGTAACGCTCAAAGCAGAGTTGCAAGTTCAGCAACAGTGCATTGAGAAGAACCAATCGCTTGAGAGTGAAATTATTCAATTAAAAAGTGATATTGACATAATAGTCAAGAGAGAAGCTGAAGTGATTGCTAAACTTGCTAAATCAGAGCAGCTTATCTTATCATTATCAAAAGCTTCTAGAACGCTAGATAATGTGACTGAAGTAACCAGAGCATTTGGTGAAAAGATCGGTTTAGGTTGTGATAAATTTGGTCGTAAAACCAAAGCGTCTAAGGTTATAACAACCAACAAAGGAAAAGGTGTAACCTTTGTTGAAGAAAGCTCAAACAGACAAACGCTGAATGAGACTCAGAATATTGGTACGAGATCAAATGAGAAAGTCAACACTGACTCAGGCAAAGGAAAGACCAAAGTGAATGATTCACAACAGAAAGTATATCCAAACGCTCAAAAAGCTAAGGAAAAACTTTCTACAAGTAAATCAAACGCTAAGCGTCTAGCACCAAAAGTGCATCCTAAGTTAATATCAAGGAAATACCAACGTCAATATCCACAAAGATCTAGATCATATTATCAATACTATGATAACTATGATTATGACTGTGATTATTACTATAATCAAGGATATTACTATACACCTAAAAAGCACACACAACACAAACCAAAACCCAAGAAGGCCAATCTTCCCGAAATGAAGACAAGGCAAATATGGGTTCTGAAGATTCTAATTCGTACTAACGTTACTAACAAAGAAGGACCCAACACAAAATGGGTACCTAAGAAGAATTAGAACTGCCCTTTGAATGCAGGTACCTAGAGCCAACTCCGATACCTCAATTTGGTTCAAAGGATCTCTTGATCAACTATCGTGCAACCAATGGTCCTCAAGTTATATTCGGTGATAATTCTAAAGGTAAAACTAAAGGTATAGGTATCATGCATAGGGGGAACATCATGATTAATGATTTATACTATGTTGAGGGTCTTAAACATAATCTCCTAAGCATAAGTCAATTTTGTGATAAAGGCTTTGAAATTAAATTTTCTAGTAACTTTTGCGAGATAATCGACATTAAGACAGGATCTACTAAGTTAAAAGGAAGAAGAACAAACAATGTATACTTAGTAGATTGGGATTCAACTTTAGATAACAACCCTACATGTTTCGTAGCTAAGAATCAAAATGAATTGGGTTGGTTATGGCATAGAAAAATGAATCACCTCAACTTTAAGGCAATCTCTCAATTAATATCGCTAAATCTTGTGGAGGGATTACCTAAGGGTTCCTTTAATAAAGATCGCTTATGTGATGCTTGTCAAATGGGTAAGCAAGTTAAATCATCTTTTAAGAAGAAGCTTCATCTATCTACATCTCGAATACTTGAATTACTACATTTAGATTTGTTTGGTCCTATTCAAATCATGAGCGTTAGTGGTAAAAAGTATTCACTAGTAATAGTTGATGATTTCTCACGCTATACATGGGTAGAATTTTTAGCATCTAAAGATGAAACTAGTGCCAAGCTCACATCTCTAATTCGTCAACTACAAAACTCAAAAGATCTAAAGGTGACAAGAATTAGAAGTGATAGAGGAACTGAATTTACTAACCATATTGTTGAGAAATTTTGTAAAGACCTTGGAATACTTCATGAGTATTCAGCGCCTAGAACACCTCAACAAAATGGAGTGGCCGAGCGACGGAACAGAATGCTTAAAGAAGCTGCTAGGACTATGTTAGCCGAGTCTAAGCTGCCTCAAAGGTTTTGGCCCGAAGCTATCAATACCGCTTGCTACACTCAGAACCGGTGTATGATCAACAAGCAACATGAAAAGACTCCATATGAGTTATGGAAGGGACGTAAGCCGAATGTTTCATACTTTCATGTATTTGGTTCAAAATGTTTCATTCATAACAATGGATCCCAAAGCCTAAAGACATTTGATCCTAAAGCGGATGAAGGAATCTTTCTAGGCTATGCCAAAAATGGAAAGAGCTTTCGCATCTTAAATAAGATTAAATCGAAGGTTGAAGAATCCATTCATGTTGTGTTTGATGATGCTAACCAAGAACCGAGTATGTTTAATATTGATGATGTAGGAATTGAAGATCTATCTCAACGAGCGTCACAAATCAATCTATGTGATGACAGTGATATTGATGAAGACAATGAGATCATTGTACCTAATCCTAAGATTACTCATGAGGTTATCAATAATGATATTGCAAGAAACGCTGATGATCATGAAGAGAGTGTTCATCAAGAGCAAACTCGAACTGTAAACACTGAAGCACCTACGCAAAGAATTGATCAAGCGTCTGCACAGCTTAATCAAGTGTCGGTTCAGTCTCTTAACCCATTCCAACCAGACAGAAAATGGCTCAGAGACCATCCACCAAAGCTAATTATTGGAGAAATTGGAGCACCTGTTCAAACTAGAGCCGGTACAATAAATGAGGCCCTGTTTGCAAGCTTCCTATCTCAAATGGAACCTAAGAAAGTGGATGAAGCGCTATGCGATCCAAGCTGGATTGAAGCCATGCAAGAAGAGCTAAATCAGTTTGAAAGAAACGAGGTATGGACGTTAGTGCCAAGACCAACTCATCAAGGAGTTATCGTTACTAGATGGGTTTATAGAAACAAAATGGATGAGAATGGCATTGTGATTAGAAACAAAGCCAAACTTGTAGCACAAGGATACTGTCAAGAAGAGGGTATCGACTTCGATGAGACATACGCTCCTGTCGCCCGTCTTGAAGCTATTCGCATGTTTCTAGCGTTTGCAGCATTCAACAAATTTACAGTATATCAAATGGACGTAAAGAGTGCATTTCTGAATGGTAAACTTCAAGAAGAAGTATATGTGGAGCAACCACCAGGATTCATCAACAACCATGGGAAAAGTATGGTCTACAAATTGGACAAGGCACTTTATGGTCTTAAACAAGCACCAAGAGCATGGTATGACACTCTTTCTATCTTCCTTATAGGTAAAGGCTTTTCAAAAGGCAGCGTTGACACAACGTTATTCAAAATTACCCATAATGAAGATATTCTCTTAGTTCAAATTTATGTTGATGATATTATATTTGGATCTACCAATAAGCGTCTATGTGAGAAATTTTCGAAAATGATGCAAGATCAATTTGAAATGAGCATGATGGGTGAATTAACTTTCTTCCTAGGATTACAAGTTAAACAACTCCCTAATGGCATATTTATAAACCAAACTAAATATACTAGAGATATGATTAAGAAATTTGGTATGGAAAATGCATCACCTTCCAAAATTCCAATGAGCCAAACGCTTAAGCTAGATAAAGATGAAAATGGAAAGAAAATTGATATCACTAACTATAGAGGTATCATTGGATCACTTCTTTATCTTACAGCTAGTAGACCTGATATTATGTTCTCGGTATGCATGTGTGCACGATTTCAAGCCGATCCTAGAGAATCACACCTAATTGCTGCCAAAAAGATCCTTAAGTACCTAAAAGGCACACAAAATGTGGGCTTATGGTATCCTAGGGATTCTCCTTTTGAACTAATTGGTTATTCAGATGCAGATTTTGCAGGATGCAAAATAGATAGAAAAAGTACTAGTGGTACATGTCAATTTCTAGGTGATAGACTAATTTCATGGCATAGTAAGAAGCAACAATCCATAGCGACTTCTACCGCTGAAGCTGAGTATGTAGCCGCTGGAAGCTGTTGTGCACAGATCCTTTGGATGAGGCAACAACTTAGAGACTATGGAGTAGTCTTAGGTCCAACTCCTATCCATTGTGACAATCAAAGCGCCTTAGCGATGACTCAAAATCCAGTTCTTCACTCTAGAACCAAACACATTGACATCCGCTATCACTTTCTACGTGACCACGTTCAAAAGAAAGATATCTTCATGCATTTCATTGGTACAGAAAAACAACTGGCAGATATCTTCACCAAAGCACTCAACGAACAACGTTTTCTCACTTTAAGAAGTGAACTAGGTATGATTGATCTGAATGCTTAATCATTCGAAACATCATATTTTTGTTAGGCATAAAATTTAGGGGGAATTCACTTTATTTTATGTATTAAATGATTGACAATAAGTTATCAACTTTAAGGGGAACCTTAAAAGAAATAACTCTATTTAAGTGAATATGACCAAAAACGTTTTTCCTTGCATTGGTCATAAGTACTTAGCGTTATACACTCAAATCATTCGGACGCTTATCACACATATCTTTCTTAGCGTCTGTGCCATTTTCAAAACACTAAACGCTTAAACTTATTCCCAGTCAAGCGCTTAGTAAAAGATATTTTAACTAAAGCGTACCTTACCCGACGCTAAACAGAAAATAGTGGATTAGTCAATCAATGCAATTAATGCTGACTTGACATCCCTTATCTCTGTTCAAGAAAACCCAAGGGTACTCATTAATTTTTCAAAAAACTGGTTCAACTTATGTACATGTGTAAATACACTCACCATGTATTCTAGGCGAGTACATCTAACGCTGAATATTTTTAAAATTAACTCAAAAGTAAACATTGACACCAAAAGTATATTGTCTTTATCAAAAATAGTGTCCTTGCATACTTAGAAAAATAAGACAAATATATAATTTCTCATTATTACACACAAGCGTCAAAAAGTTGTACACATTATGATTGAACGCTTAAGCACAAAAAGTTGTACACATTATGATTGAACGCTTAAGCACAAAAAGTTGTACACATTATGATTGAACGCTTAAGCACAAAAAGTTGTACACATTATGATTGAACGCTTAAGCACAAAAAGTTGTACACATTATGATTGAACGCTTAAGGGATTTGGAAAGAACTTCAAAATTTGTCGAGCGTCAATATAAAACATCCTTACAAATAATAAAGTATGACGAGCGTCAAATTTCTGATAAAGCCAATTCATGTCTACACGCTCCAAATAATAAAAAATTGGCGGGTACTTAAATAGTTCTTCAAAATGATGGCTCTCAAACAGTTTGTGATGGTATACGTGTCAACATTTCACACGCGCGTGTATCACACTTAAAATCTGAAACATTTTCTTTCAACTCTCTACTCGGACTTCAAAAGATTATATGTGGGAGTTACCAAATGTAACCGTGCCTATCTTTTAAAATTCACGTCCACAGTTATTTTGCTCAAAGGCTGAGATCTAATTGATTTCCACGTGTCAAAATCCTAACAAAGAGAGAAAACACAAATTCAAAACTGTGTTACTCAAAACTAATTTTGTGCAGAAAAGAACCCACTTCTACTCAAACTCTCTGCAAAAATCTCTCTCTCTCAAAGCAAAAATCTCTCAATCACTCTTTATCAAAAATGTCACCCAAGAAATCTACTGCTACTTCTACTGACAAAGTATTTAAGGTAACTGAGGGTCTCGTGGTGGACTGGAAGTTCCTATACGAACATACCCAAATTGACCTATCGGAGATGATGGATTCTGTTGCCGAGGCTGGGCTTCAGAATTTCCTAACCAGATATTCATACATCTTTCCTGGTGAAATCGCTCACTTCTGGAGAAATGCTAAACTATCAGAAGACGAGACCTCCATCTCTTGTCTATTCCCTATCTCCAAGAAAGAATCCAAGCTCTTCACTCTTTCTGCCGACATTATCTCTCAGAACTTCACCTTACCTCACGAAGGAGCAACTTTGGACACCATCACTGACGAACAGATTGAAGAAGGCTGGATCCGAATTCGAGCGTATGACGGTGTTCCATACAAACAGTACTTCGAGAAGAAAGATATCGTCAACAGATATCGCGTCTTGGCTGATTTCTGCAGCAAAAACATTGAATGCAGAGTGGGGACTTTTGACAAAATTAACCCGTTGCAATTTCGCATGATGACAGCCATCCTGCTAAACATCAAAATTAACTGGAGCGCCTATGTGTTCAGCAGATTCAGAGACTGTCTGCGTGCTTCAAACAAACCTTACGGTTTAGTTCTTAGTGACCTGCTATTCAGAGCAGAATGTACATCTTCGGCTGGATTTACTGTAGCCAAACACAAATTTTATGGGCCAAGAATCATTCAGAATCTTTTTAACCCACCAAAGATCGGAGGTGCGGCCAGACCTCTCTCTGAGCGCCAAGTTGTGCGTGAAGCGTCAGACGAGGAAGCTGAGCGTCCAGCTCCAGAGGAAGCTAAGCGTTCCGCTCCGAAGAAAGCCGTGAAGCGTCCGGCTGTTACCAAAAAGAGGGCTACCCGAAAGCCCAAAGCTCAACCTATCCCATCTCCTCCACAGGATGATGAAGCTACGGATGAAGATGAAGAGGACAAGATTCCTCTTATAAGCCGAAGACAACTGGAGAAAGTCCTTAAAAACATAGACCTTAAAGACCCTGCTGTTGCACCCACTCAAGCACCACCGGCTGCAGGGGTAAATGTGAAGCGTATCTTCAAGAAACGCAGAGGATTACGTAAGCGTCAAGCCGATGTTACTCATCCAGAGCCTGAGACTATTGAGTCAAGCGCTCAAGTTACTGTTACTTTTAAGACTAGTTCTCAGGGTAAGTTTATTTCTTCCCAAAGCATTTTCTTACCTACTTATGTAGAAGATTCTCCCCTTATAGAGGATACATCTTGTACAGCTCTTCCTCTAGCCGATGTTCAAGCACCCAGTGATGTCCATCTGGATGTCGTTATGACCGATGTTGTCGCCATCGTTCATGCAGCTGCCACAGAATCTGCAGGCTTAGAGCTTGATGAACCTGATGTTCCAGAGGTTCCACTATTCCTCACTCTCCCACCTACAACAGAGGCACGCTCAGAAGATCAGAGCGATGCTGAAGACATTGTAATCCACAGACACTTCTTTCAGCTGGATCTCCTAAGGACGATTGATCACTCAGTTGATTATCTACCCCCAGCGCCCGAAGAAGACTTTTTTCCTGCCGGATATAATGAAGACAGTCTTATAAATGCGGAGAATGATATAGTCAAACTTATTAAGTTTGATCTCACTGTCAAGATACCTTGTTCAACTCAGAGACCCCGAGACAGATTCCTGCCTTACTTGCTCCACAAGCACAAAGACAAGGAGGAAAGACTCCAAGATCAGATGTTGATCTGGCCTATTATCGAGCCTACGGGCATAGCAAACCAACTGGTTTTGCTCTCAGAGATTTCAACATACGAGTCTATGACCGTGGTTATGAACTCATCAATCCCACCGAGGAGCTCTTAAACAGAGAAGGCTACTCTCACTCCTTAACTCTCGTACACAGTGCTGCAAATATATATTCGGATAATCCGCTCCGTTTATGGAAGAATAAAGGTGTACATGCCGGAGACCGTCCAGCGTTTATTCCTGATATGATTTAGACAGAAGCTGATGCTTATTTTGATAGCGTTTGGAACGCCAATTATGAACCAGACAAAAATCATTTTGAGGCAATCAGAGACATTCACCAGCAAGGATTTCGTGCTATCCTTAATGCAGGGACTGCGTACTGCATGACTGAAGTCAATTGGGCTGAAGCGTATGTTGGCAACAAATACAAATTCGAAGAGTTGGTCAGTGATCCTCATCTTTTCAGCGCCTGTATACATGATAAGAAGCGGAAATTCGCTCAATATTGCCTACAGAAGCGTCAACGGAGAATTGGGTCAATTTTGAGGCTGTCACTTATTCGCCAACAAACTGAGCAATGCCTACGCGTAGCGTTGCAAAGATTTGCAAACACTCCTCTACGCTTCGATACTAAAGCGTCTTCCAGTGACAGTTCTTCACCGTCTTGCTTGAACTTCACCTCAAGTGACTGTGACGACAACTTTCGACTGATGATTAAGATCATGACTCCTCTCTCTCATTTTGACAGAGTCTTCACAGAAAATCTGCGATCATGGAATGGCTCTCGGATAAACTCCTTCATCGGATATCCACTCCTTCCCTCCATCAGACAGGAAGTTCATAGCCATTATGACTTCGTCTTATCTCTACTGGAAAGAAACCAAGCGCTTGCTCAAGCTGTCTACCCCTATTTGGAAGAATACTACAATGACTATGTTCCTGAATCTCAGAAACTCAAAGTTCTTCCAACGGACAGGCTGATTGGATTCTCTCAACATTATTGCTCAGATGCTCTATTCTCCATCTGCCGAGCGCCTTCTCGAATCTTTCCAAATCATGTACTGGATATCCTTGGGCCAATGTACATTAGGGCCATGGATAGTCCACTTCGCACCCTCATTCAAGGTACTAACCTTCCTACTCTACACTTGAATGAACTTCTACAGAGTGCTACATATCCATATGCAGATGAGCCCTTTGCCAGCATGGACGTCCAATTTACGGATTTTAGCCGTATAGAATCAGCGCCTGCTGAAGCACCCACTGAAAGGTTACCTGCACTGCCAGTGTTACCTCTTGCTGAAGCGCCCGTTGAAGGGTTGCCTGCTCCGCCAGCGTCCCTTATTGTTGAGCGCTCACCAGAACAGCATCCAGCGCCTATTCCTGTTGACAGTCCATCTGATTCTGACTCTACTGCATCACCAAAGTCTGCTATTGACCCGGAGCTTCAAGGGACGATGTTTGATTCCACTTATCAAGTTCCCATTGAATCACTCAAACACACGTCTCGCTTCAAGCTTCCCGTTAAACCTGCGGTTTCTTCTGCTCAAGCAACCATGACTGAAGGCTTTAAGCACTTCCATCAAATGGCTGACGCTACTCAGGCGAGTCACCTGGCCTTGAAAGAAGACATTATCAACCGCTTCACTACTCTAGAGACCTCTCTGACAGACGCTAATCAAGCCCAACTCCTGGTTATGAAAGAACATTTTTGATCAGCATCTTAACACTCTTGAGGCCTCTGTCGCTCAGATTGCTACTCAAATCAGTCTCCTTACTCAGCATTTTATGCAGACTAATGATGGCAATAAGGGGGAAGAGAAGAAGAAAGGGGAGAAGAGGAAAACTTCAAGTTCAAGCGCTCAAGATCCTCCTCCGCCGCCCAAGCATCAACATACTCCCACTCCTCCTCCTATACAAAATAAAGAGCAAGATCCCTATCCATCTTGGGTAACTGCTTTTGCCTCTGCTGGAGCGCCCAGTAAAAGAGAAACTCCAAGAGCGCTCTATCCAGATCTTCCAGTACCTTCAAGAGCACTGCTTGAGCAGTTTGACATCCCTCTTTCCAGAGCGGCCATTCCAGAACCTACCGATCCAGAAAAAGTAGTTATGGAAAGGAAGATGTCTGATCTAAATCGAACCTTCAGAATCTGCTTATGGTATATGGGTATTGACCCAAATGAATGGGATAAGCATTACGTCACTTTCAAACAAAGGAAAGTAGATGAAAACAAGTATATAATCAATAAAGATCATACTGTGATGATGACATTAGAAGATCAAATAACTGAAGCAATCCGCGCAGAAATGCCCAAGAGATACAAGATCAAGTCACGATCTTAATTGTACTTTTGCTTCTCTTGTTCTCATCTCTTTCTTATTTCAGTTGTAAAATGCATGTACCTTCAATGATATATATATATATATATATATATATAATGCATTTTTCAGCTGAAACACCTCGTTGAAGCTTAACTGACTTTAACTAACTTACTAACCAACGCTAACCATTACTTTTGGCCGTCTAACACTTGAACTATAAAAGAGTAAGTATTGCCATCATCAAAAAGGGGGGAATTGTTAGGAATTTCATGTTAGATATTTTGATGATGACAATTAGGATTTCATGTTAGACCCCAAGAAATGTAAGTATAAAAGCTTTCATAGAACAAATGTATAAGCGCCTGAAAGCTTGTTTATTAGGCTTGTATTTTTATCTTTATAGATTTTAGACAAAGGATGTGATACTAAATCACTAGAAGAGTTCTGTGTGAGTCTACCAAGTGATGAAGTTGAAGATCAAGCGTTTGAAAGAACAGTAAAGATAAAGATTAGTCTCAAGCGTCCGTCAAGCGCTAAAAGACTGTCCCAGGTTATGAAACCAGCGCTCAAGATTTATTATGAACTTTAGACCAAGTACTTAACACTAAGTCAATGATAGAATTCTGAGTGAGTCTATCAAAGATAAAGTGAAAGGTCAAGCGTCTAAAAGTCGGGCAAAGATACTGACTCTTTTCAAGCGTCTGTTTAGCACATAGAAGACTGCTTTCAAAAAGCCCAACATCCAAAAGCTCAAGTGTCCAGTTCTCAAAGCGTAACCTGAAGACTTAAGTCCAAGTTATTAAAAATTTAAAAAATGCATGAATCAACGGTAATTATTTCCAAACGGAAATAAGACAAGATGCATCAAAAGTCGGATAAGTGCTATTAAAATATAAGCACTACAACTTATGGGCAAGCCATTTATTTGACCAAGACTGTCAGAGTTATGAAACCAAGAACATGCCTAACTAATTAAAAATACCCAAAGTTAGGAATGTCAGAACTCATAGAATGTTTAGGGAAACGAGATCCCAACCGTGTCCAACGGACAAAAAAAAAACCGCAAATAACCTATAAATAGCCCTTTCAACAAAAATTACAAGAAGGTAAGTGACACATACAAGAGATATACCTGAATATATTAGTGTGAATAAAGTCACAATCTCTTGTATATACAAAAAGACACAAAAAAAGAATACAAACTTTGTTGAAAGAAAAGCCTACAAAATCCATAGCCAAATATCCTTATAAGCTTTTCACAAATATTCCAGAAACAGTCAACTATATCTCAAACCCTTTTTGAAGACCCTACACTACTATTGAGATATCTTCAAGTTGTTTGAACTTTCCAAAAACAAACAAACCCGTTATATAAACCCTCAACATCTTTCATCTGAGTGAGAAAGCTTGTTGATTTACAAGCAATATTTTTGTGTAAAAGAAGCTTGTGGAAGAAGATCTCTATTGGAGCTGAAATCTGTGTGACCAAGGAGTTTCGGGATCAAGCGTAACTTGCATTATTTCTGAGTGGAAGAAGCAAGGGGATAGAAGGTCTTTATTGGAGCTGAAATCTGTGTGACCAAGGAGTTCCAAGATCATATCCAATCTCCCTCTATTTTGTAGAAGTCTCTGTGTGACTCTTCGATAATCATCATAGTGGAAAACCTCCCTGATAAAAGGAGAAGAAGGACGTAGCTGAGATTACATCACCCAGTGAACCTTACAAATATCTTGTGTCATTTACTGCTTTAACTATTTACTGTTTTATTGCTTTACTATTCATATTGCATATATTTTGATAAAGTTGTAAAAAACCTATGCGACTACTTTTGATTAACAAACCGAACGCTAAGCTATAAAATACTTCCGCTGTGCTAACCCTAATTTAGTGACTAAACTCTGCCCTACTTTGATAAGCGTTGAAATCACCGAGTCTAAGTTAACTTTCCTCAAGCGCCGCACCCAGCGCTTAAAGCTTTCCGAGCGTTCAAATACTTCAAAGAGATACGAATTTTTAGAAGTCGAAAAAGATTTCAGGGTCTATTCAACCCCCCCCCCCCCCCGTCTTGACCCTTTCGTATACCACTTGGGACCAACACAATGCAACAACAATTTGGCTTGGAGTGGATCGTTATTTTTGGCTAGTTGTTGAAGTCCTATTTATAGGCATTCTTGGAAAAAGTGTCCGTTTGACACGTGCACAGGCGCGTGTCTCTCACTTCCGCGATTTTGTCCTTTTTCCTGAAAATCTGTTGCACAAAAGTTAGTGCTGCAGTCTGTGAATAGTTAACAGTCCAATAGGGTGGCTTCTCCGTACGTCTGAAAGTGCTTATCACATTTAATGCTCTTATCAGCATTTAATGCATTTGAATTAAATGCCCGTTGGCACTTAATGCACTCAGAATATTTGCATTAAACTCCTTCTGGACTTGGAAATAAATTCAGGTGAAATCCATCATTGATAGATGCTTATCCATCCTTGAATCACTTCTGTCCTATAAGGTGACGCTTGATATAGCTGGTCATTTGGACGCTTGGAAACTTCATCTTCATTCAGACTTCGGGCGCTTGAGTTTTCAAACTTTACTACTAATAAGCTCACTCAGAATTCATCAGACGCTCAGCCTAAGACTTCTTAGCCTAACAATCTAGAATAAAAACAAAACGAAACCTATAAAGCCTATTACAAATCTAACGCTTCAAAGCTTATACATGATTTCTACTAAAATCAAACTTACATATTTTGGAGTCTAACATAAAATCCTAATTTGTCATTATCAAAACATCTAACATGAAATTCCTAACCGAAATTCGGTGTATGGAAGGGTGGTAAAACCACTGGTCCGAGAAAAGTAGGCACTTGAGGTTGTTGGCTATCTCGAACGGATGGAAGAGGCTTTGGTGCTACTGGTTGCATAAGTTGTAGGAGACTTTGTAACCATGCTTGATTCTCCGGAAGACTCATATCCAGAAAATTCGTTGCCATTATTCGAACCTGAAAAAAAAATTAAATCTTGCAATAAAATCAAAAACTAAAATTAAACAAGTCCCCGACAAAGGCGCCAAAACTTGACACGGTAGAACTCTACGTATTTTTATAGCAAGAAGACTGGTCGTGTGTAGTAATAAAGTGGACAATTAAGTCTGGGATGTCGAACACATAGAGACTTGTATTTTAGTTTTATGAGAATTTAAAGCAAGCACGAACTAAATCAAAACTAAAGATTTAAATATTTTAAAAGTAATAAAATAAACTAAAACAAGAATTAACTAAAATATTGTGGAAGAAAAATTAAACAAATTGTCGAATAAAGACAGCTATGGAAGAGAGCAACTAAGACATACGTGTTGGCATAAATTAATCAATTCTTGTTAAAATCACATTTTCATATTATTAGACTAATGTTGCTAAAGTGGAAAATTCCTTAAGATTATTATCACGTGGATCCGTCGCTCATGATAACCGATACTAGATTGGTTGTAGCAATCTCTACTGCATGCATTAAACACTAGAATTTCCCCCAAATTTATTCAGATTTATCCCTCCAAATAGACTTGGCTAACAACATCCGGAGTATGTAGTTATCCCTAGCATTAACTGACTTAGAAGATGTATTAATCCTTTTCGCACCTTAAATCACTTTCTCCCGAATAGATAATCTAAGCATGAATTCATACATATGTTAATTACCCATATGAAGCATTAAGAACAAGATTAAAACACAAAGCAACAAAAGAATTAATATGAAAAATGCAATTTATAACTCAAATCTCATAAATTAGTCTAAACATGGCCTTAGTTGGAAAAATCTAATTCATCAACAAATATAAAAGATAGAAAAACAAAGAATGATTCATATTCATAGACAAATATAAATCTAATCTAAGAAAACTCCGTATTAAATTTGATGGTTAAACTTCGATCTTCATCCCTTCCATGCTTCTTGATTTCTTCATCTTCAAGGGTTTGTGTAGATGTTCATGAATATATAAAAACTAAATCTAAACCCTAATAGAGATCTATTCTTATGTATATTTCGTGTGTCTAAAGTTGTACAAAACCCTAAAGAACTGATCTAGTATTTATAACCAATGGATGGAAAAATCCTCTTTGATTTAGAATTGGAAATTTCCAAAACTGCTGTTCCCGACGCCAACGTTCGAACATTATGCTTCCCAACGTTCGTACGTAGAATACCCCTCATGCCCGTGCGTAATTCGGACTTAAAATCTTTCTTTTCTCGCCTTCAGCACGTCTGAACGTCTGTTACCCCACGTTTGAACGTTGACCAAGTCAACATACGGATGTTAGTTGTTTCACGGTCGAACGTAAATTTCAGAAACATTTTCTATCTATTCAGTGATTTTGTTTCCTTCATAATGTTCTTTACAAATCTCTGATTTGGGTGATTCAAGTTGTGATTTGAAGCCACGACAGAGCTATGCAACTTTGTAGAAGGACATTTCTTCAAATTCGGACTCTAAATATTCTTAATTTTTGCATTTCCGTCCAGTTCTTCTTAATTGCAATGATTTCCCACCTTTACTCAATAAGCACACACATTAAACGCATATGTGGTATAAATCATGCAAAAACCAATGTAAATAACATGAATATGAGGCTCTAATACATGAAATCATAATATATCAGTGATTGAGTTCTTTAACAAATCCGATGAGTTGCAAGTCTTTGACGAAATATGGCTCACTGGATTTATCAAAGTGGCAATCCGTGGCAGCCTCGTCTAACAGTCGATTCAATCTCGTTTGGCTCATAAATCATGAGACCGCAACCCTTTAACGATATATAGATTGTGATCTATCTGAGCTTGGGCCCATCAACTCCTATCAATCTAATAGTTGAATTCCACCTTCCAACCCTCTATCGATATATGGGGTGGAATTTGCTTCGGACGATAGCATCTAATGCACTTAGGATATCGAAATACATACCTAGGTGTATAACCCCTACTTACGGGGAAGAAATTATGGATTAGATATGAATTCATCTTTCATAAGTTTAATGGAGAGTCGGGACATCCAATTCCCCTTTCAAAAATTTAGTATTTAAAGATTAGAAGAATTTTGATTGTTTTAATTAAGGTCTCACTTTGCACATTAATTTTTTACGCGCAGATATGGATATAATTAATGAAGCAGAAAACACCTAGCAATTCTACCACACATGCTTTTTATGGACTTCTACTAAATTGGGTCGAGCCACTCACCCAATTATGGGTTAGGGGGCTTAAAAGATCTCCATCTAATGTCTAACTTCATGGCTCCTGGCTCCAAGCAGATCTTCTATCCCCGAGGTCCTAATTTAATGATTACAAAGAAAACATCCTATACAGATATCTATGAAAATTAAATTACAAATTGGGGGGCTCAAACTCCGACCCAATACAACACAGATAAAACTAAAGTGATAAACCCCAGTCTATGGAAGACATCCCACAATAAACACATCAAAGCGTTTAAATAAACTATTTAAGATTATGTTGGCTTTAAAGTAAATTAAAATCAAATTTTAACTTACACATAATTAAACCCAATTTAATTATAGCATTATTAAATCCAATCTTAATTTTGATGGGAGGATTAAATCTAATTTAATCAAAGTGTAATTAAATTCCATTTGACTACAATGGGTAAATTCAATCCAATTTACTCATATAATTAGATCAAACATAATTATAAAGAGATTGAATTAAATGAGGAGATTAAATCTAATTTAATCAATTATGATTAATTCCACAACTTAGATACATAATAATTAAATCAAATTTTAATTTAGATGAATTAAGTCTAATCTAATTTTAATCATAAATTTAAATATAATTTAATATTGATGGAATAATTAAATCTAATTTTATTATCTCAATCAAATCCAATTAAATTGAAATAAAATAAAAACAATTTAAATTAGACAAATTTAATATAATTTAACTGTAACAAATCAAATCTAATTTAATCAAACAATTAAATTTAATCTAATAACAACATCTTTAAATCTAATTAAATTTTGATGTATTGATTAATTCCAATTTGATCAAATTGTCTAATTTCACATTGGTATGTGGATTAATTCAAATTTTATCAACACAATTACATCCAATTCCAATAAAAACAAATATTCTAATTGAAAAAGGGGGCTCTTTAAATTGATCAATTGAGCTAGACTTAGTGTATTAGGTCAAACCCAAAGACATATTAAAATTACTAGGCCATCCCAGCAATTCGGCCCAGCCTTCCAACCCAGCATGTTGGGCCAAACCAGCGCATAAGACTTATTTGTTGTGTTAGGCCGAGCCCAACACATAAGCTAATTGTGTTGGGATCGGTCCAAACACAATTAAACAATAGCTTGTTAGGGCTATTGTTTATCTTTCCTTTCCAATTGCACTGTCACAGACGTTGGCGCCTCGCCGTGGTGGTCGACAAAGTGACGACGGACCACGCAGCGTGATTGGGCCTCGGTATCACCAAACTCACCAGATGTCGTCGTCTCATCGCGTGCCTTTTCTTCTTCTAATGTTGTGCGATTCTATTCACACAACCCTTCATCGGAATCGAAGTATGACAGCGTTATCAGCGCCGCCTTAGATGGGTGCTCACCGGCGCTCTATGCATTGTCCACTCCTGTGCGCAGCGGCAAAAATTCGCCGCCAATAGTGGTCTGCAATGAGCAGACTGCTTGCTGCCTTGTCGCACAGCCACTGCGTGATAGTCCCGAGCGCACTCCAGCCGGTGTCGCCGCTGTGCCATAGCGGCGACTCTCCGGCAACCCGAGTGAAACCTAATCTCATCATCATTTCTCAAATTTTCAGATCCAATCAAAATAATTTCAAATTTATTTTTTAGAAAAAATAATTTTACTCATGCAATATTGATTCAAATTCAAAAGTTCTAAACATGTTCATCCAACAAAATCACAAACGCGTATAAAGTTATGAAAGCCATCAAAGTTGGCTCTAATACCACTGTTAGGAATCCGATCAGATGCGCAACGGAAGATGAACATTCATGGATTCCTAAAGCCTGATCACTTTATGGCATTTAATAATTTTTTATATACAGAAACAAGAACACAATGATTTACTATTATTGAAGCGTGATTCATTTCTTGATCTACTGTCTACACAGCAGCAATCCCTGAGACTCCTGCCTCTAGATATCACTCCTGAATAAGACTTTAAGAAAATCCACCTCCTCTGGCTCACATATGGCCGACGGCTACAGGGAAGGGGAGAGAGAACTTTTCTCTTCTTCTTTCTTTGCTATCGAGTTTATTATGAAAGTCTTAGGTTTTTCAGCTAGGTATTGTGTATTTATATGGGATGATAGGCTCGAAATTAATTAATTTCTTGAGACCACCAATATCATAATACACTCCCACCTTCATTCCTATTGGGCTAAGTTGACTTTCAACTTAGTCCAATTATTAATTAAGTCCAACACATTTTAATCTAATTAAAATATGATATTCATTAATAATCAACTAAATTAATTAATCTAATAATTAATTTGGGATAGGATGAATATAACAAATGAATCTAATTATTTATTATTAGTATATTTTCATTAATCTAATTAATCAAATAAATTAATTTGTCAATCAAATAACAAATACCTAATTTATGTTATTTGACAACGAAAGAATTTCTTCGCTTAATTCTTTGAAAGCGCGACTCTTTAGGTTCATCTTAATTGGCATTAGGAAGAGAACAAGGATGTGAGTGTGACCTAGCCAGTCTCGTGTACTCACACTGAAACCCAATTGAAATCAAATTTAATAGATCAAATACAAACCTTTTGGTCATAGACACTTTGTGAGTATAAGCCCTTCACCGTAACATCCCGATAGAGTGAGAGTCATTATTTTGTGTCAATCTCACAGGACTCGATGTTGTGCTCAATAAATCATAGTAAGATGAAATTACTAAACTACCCTTGTGTTCCATACACAAGTTAGTTTTTCTACTTTAGCCAAAGACTATAATTTTATACCTACGATCGCACATGACGTCAACTCGTTTACTACTTAAGACATTGAATCCCATATTGGCAATCACCGAACAATTGCTCCTTGTCCATCTGAACTACACTTCGAGGTTGATCCCACCTAAAGGTGAATTGGATTTAACTACTCTAATAACCCGTTTAGTGTCACAAGTACAATCTTCATGGATCCTCAGGTCTAAAGCTCACGTACACTACTGTGACCAGTAACTCAATCATTGACAGTCATCGAGTAATTACTGTGTCATTGAATTACAGCGAGTTATGTTCAAATATATCAATTCCATTGATATATGTATGGAAACAAGCTCCCACCATTCCAAAGTGACTGATTGACACTCCTTGTCAAAGCTTGCGTCATACAAGTCTGGTCATAATGCCAAATTAAGATTCTTTGACTTGTGAACTCTTGTTTAAGTAATCAAAGAACCAACACTTCTGGTGTCGATCTCCTCGAACCATGAGGAGTAGAAGCTCTCTCTCGATTACTCAGGGCTTATTTGTTCAATACTTATAGATGCCATTAAGATTTACATGAACAAATGAATAATGCATTTCTCTACGTTTGTACTATACATATCAGTGCCCTATAAGTTCTAACTCCTCATTGGCATCAAGGGCACATACCTAACATAGTTAAGCACTCATGATTCATCATCTTTGGGTGTTGGTCACTCAAAGAATCGATTTGGGTTGAGTGGATTTATGAAAACAGGACGGGGAACAATTTTATTTCTCAAATTCAAACAGGTTAGTCGGCTACATGGAGTTGGAAGCAAATTCTGAAGTTGCGACCATTGATTCAAAATAGCACACATTATATCATTGGGAACAGAGATAAAAAATTTCATTGCTCGATCCGGGGCACCCTAAAGGAATTCTTGGAGATGTTTTTCCTAATCGATCGAGACTGTTAGGATTACCTAAAGATGCAAAACTAAAAGTTGTTATGGATCGAGGGGAGTGGAAATGGCCGAGACCACATCCTCCTTGTTGGGTTGGTTTCATCCCAAGGGTAGGTTAGCACAGTTGAATTTAAAAAATTTAATACAACTACCCCGAAACAGGATTACGGCCGGTTTAATCAAACTAATAAAACATGGAAAAACTAACTACACAAAATACCTTTCGCGCTTTTTTCCTCGTACAAGTTTCTGACTTTTCAACCCCAACAAATGCTCCGTTGAACGAATCTACTACAAAGCCGTCGGCCTCCTCCAAAATTCGAGCTTTGTTTTGTTCCTTGTATCTTCAAGCGATCCAATTGTCTCGCTTCTAAGATGTATCCACAACCCCGTTATAGTTCCCAATAATTATATTATGGTGCTAGCCTATGTAATTATTTTAGAACTAATCTAAGCTTCTATATATGAAGGTAGGAATATATGTGAAAGGTTAATCTCAACACATGAGCAAAACCTTGTCTTGAAATAATTAGGGTAAGGGACAATTTTATTAGAAAAATTGAAAACAAAATTTTTCTCTCATTTCTTATGGTGGTGGACGCAAATTCTCTCTCAAATTAAGTGTATGTGTGTTTTTCTTAACACACATATTTATAGAGATACTCCTAGGTTTAATTTGATTAGAAGTTAAGATGAGATAAGATCTCCAAGATTTGACTTTCATCTACTCCTAGTCAAATTCAATCAAGGAGTTTCCTAAAAATAAGGAACTTAGCTTGCAAGTTAACTTGTTCTCTATTTTATCTCCTAAAATATCTCCTTGATTCCAACTTGATCAAGACTTGGAGATGAAATAAATCATCCCCCATATTTCGTCCGCCTACACGCCCCCTCAATGCCTTGGAGTCAAAAAAATTTATCCAACTTGATTTAATTTTTGACTCCTTATTTAATTAACTAGTCCAACCATTTAATTAAATATTCTACAATAATTAAAGTTCAACCTTAATTATTATTACCCAATTATTTCTTTAATTTTATATAATTTTCGACTTCCTCTACTAATTAAATAAAACCCTTGGACTCTACTATTGGTGAAAATTAACCAAACGCAACGGAAAACGAAATTTAAAATTTTTGGATTTTCCCTTTGCAGGGTCAATCTCGGGCTTTAATCACACGTATGTATGATAGGGTAAATTACACATTACCCGTTGTAGCGAATTGGTTGATTATTTCTACGAATTTGAATTCTTCAATTCTTCGCGAAATATCTCCGGCTCAATTAATAATGATCAGAGCAGTCCAAGTGTTCTGCCTCTAAATCGTCTCGCCGGAAAAAACTTGATGAAAAATCTTCCTCCTTCTTTGGTGATGAAACCGACGGCTAAGTGAGAGAGAAGGAGATGAGTTCTTTTTCTTGTGGTGTTGTGTAATGCAACTAAGACCTAGGCTTATAACTAATGTGATATTTATATCACTTAAGTTATTACTTTGGACTAAACCAAGCCCATTAATTACTCCTAGTAGCCGCCCCGTCATAGGGTTTAGTGTGTCACATGGTGTATTCATTTTGTGCTTAGTTTAATCTAATATTTAATTAATTAACTTAATCCAATTAATTAATTTAATTTAATAATAGATAACTCATTTAATTAATTTTATTTCTCCAAGAAATATTATATTAATTAAATCATAAATAAATTAATTTATTTTTTCAAATAATTAAGTCTATTTATTTAATTTTAAGTATCCAATACTTAAAATATTACCACAAGAAATTTTCCGCTTTTCATCAATTTTTTCCTTTTTAAGCGTGACTCTTTAGGTTCATCTATATTTGGCAATGGGAGGATTCCATTGAATATGGGTCCAACCTATCCAATCAATTAGTCCATATTTTAACCCAAATTAGATGAAATGATTAGATCATTTATTCCTTTCCATTTGTAAGTACCATGTGAATGCAAACTCTTCGTTTCCTTATCCCGGATAAGTGAGAGTTATGGTTTTGATCAAACTCACTAACTTAACACTATGTCATGTTTATAATAAGCTCAAATCATTAAATGCTTTGGCCAAAAACTTTAAAATCTAAATTACTTATAAATGCATAGGATAATTTCTCTTTCACTTACGAGGGAATGAATCATTTCTTGGATATCCGTTAAGAGTACTACTTGCCCATCAGGTTGTAGTTCGAGGTTGTCCCCACCAACGGGTGAATTGGGCCTAACCACTCTAATGACGAACCTAATGTCACTATATATCTTCAACTCGATTCCTCAAGTCTAAAGTTCAGACAAGCCTATTACAATTTAATCAATTCTGTCATTGATTGTCAAAGAGTGAAAACCCATGTGACAGAATCGATGTGAGTCATGTCTGAGTGCCACTATCTCCATCAGTGCACCTATGATATGAGTTCTTCACTACTTTCTACTGATTGATGGACACTTTTCTCGTACAAGTCTTTGTGATTTCCAATGCCCAATTGAAAATCTTGGACTTGCAGACTATTTTAGTACACAAGTATCAGACTCCTCTAGTGCCTTAGAGAGTTAACTCTTGTGTTCATAGACTTACAGATGATTACAATATATAAATGTCAATATGAATATAAACAACTAAAATGACTTTTAATGATCGATTTAATAAACAATTACAAATCGATAATGTCCTATCATTACTAATCCTCTAGTGACATTTGAGAACATTAATCTAACATCTACTTAGTCCATTAATTAATTAATCCCACTTGATTAATTAAATAGTCCAATTAATTGATCTCCAACCAATTAATTAATATTCCTAATTTCACCTCAACTTCCAAAGTTGATTAATCATATCTTTTAAGCAGGAACATCAGGAGTAAGTGTGTGACCCCTTAGGCTCGTTATGTTCCAATAGTAAGTGCACTTTCTAAAAGTGCCATTGTACCTTTATATATTTAGAAAGTATTAGATAAAATCTTCCTTGATTTAATCTGACCATGTTAGAAATCTCGTGTTAGATGTTTTGATGATGACAAGATAGGATTTTATGCTAGACCCCAAAAATGTAAGTTCATGCTTTCCTAGAAATATTGTATAAGCATTTGAAAGTTTACTTGTATAAGCGTTTGAAAGTTTACTTACTTTGTTAGGCTTGTAATTTTTATCTTTATAGATTTTAGACTAAGTATTTAATACCAAGTCACTGATAGAATTCTGAGTAGTCTATCAAGGATGAAGTTGAAGATCAGCGTCTGAAGTCAAGAGAAGATAAAGATTTGCTTTGAGCGTCTGTCAAACGCTAAAAGACTATTTTAGGATTTTTGGCCCAAGCGTCCAATTTAGCTCAAGCGTCCAATTGACTCAAGCGCTGACTCAAGCGTCCAACCGACTTAAGCGTCCAGCTTTCAGATTCACATGAAGGATAAAACCCAAGTTATCAAGACTTAAATGCAATCACCAACGGACATTTATTTCCAACGGGAAATAAATTCAAAATGCATTAAATGCTTGATAAATGCATTAAATGTAAACAAGACAGTATGACTTGTGGACAAGCCACCTTTTGACTAGACTGTCCAATCGGAACCAGCAGATTTTCAGGAATGTCAGAATGCGACTATTTGACGCACTGCGTGAGAGAAACGAGCCTGATTGTGTCCAACGGATAAATCCCAAGAATGTCTATAAATAGTACCCTCCAGCACAACCTTAAAGTGTGTGCAGAGAGAGAAACTTTGCTGAGATAATTTGAGAGAAAAGCTTGCAAACTTCATAGCTAAAATCCATCAAGCTTCTCAAATACATTCGAGACAGTCACCAGATATCTCAAACCTCTTCCAAGGAAGAAACCTAAATTCTTATTGAGATATCCCAAGTTGTTTGAACTTCATCAAAATCAAACAAACCCTTTTAGAAAAACCCCTATCCAAGCCTCGCGATCTGTGTGAAGTCGAAGTTGGATACTTGCCATATTTCTGGGTGAAAGAAGCAAGGGGATTGAAGTGATTTGGAGCAGAAATCTGTGTGATCAAGGAGCTCAAGTCATCGACATCCATCTCTCCCTAATTTGTAGAAGATTCTGTGTGATTCTTTGAGAATCATTTTAGTGGATTGCCTCCAAGTGTTCGAGGAGAAGAAGGACGTAGTTGGGATTACACCACCCAACGAACCTTACAAATATTGTGTCATTTACTTTTCAGTCAATTCTTTCATCTATCATATCATTGCATAAATTGATTAAGTAAAACACAATCAAAAGCTAAGCAACTAAGAAACCTCTTGTGACGCTAAAGCTTTCAAAGAGAAGACTCCAAAAATCATTCCGCTGTGCTAACACTGATCAAAGAAGTGAACGCTCAAACCTACTCGGTTAAAGTATTCAATTCTTGAAATCTAAGTTAACTTTATAAAAACAGTCTCCATTAGACGCTTCACCAATGTGCCTATATTTTTAAGTGAACGCTTAAGTCAAGCGTTAGACTCTTCAAGCGTCTACTTTTTCAAGCGTCCAAAAATCATTTTAATACGAAATCTTTTGAAGTCGAAAAAGACTTCAGGGTCTATTCAACCCCCCCTTTCTAGACCCTTTCGTATGCCACTTGGGACCAACAGACCATGTATCATTCACCATAATATCATGGTACTTACAAATCGAGGTTACTGTTTAGCAACGGGCCCCGAAGACCTAGACGCAAATGATAAAAAGATACTTAACCTATCATAACCACGATCCTCGCATACGTAAGATCCCTCCATCATATTTCCCCGATTGGATCTTCGAGTACTGTCTTAGTCAAAAATCTTACGACCCAATCACTATGTCTCCTTATTGCATGATATCGATTCACACAATCCAAATAAGGAAACACTCCACCTCTTTGGATTGCCATACTTTTGGCCAAAGATTCCTTGAATCGATTCGTTAAGCAATACATAGGAAATGTCTGATTTACTATATTAGTGATGGATCCCATCTTGGTCTCTCATGTACCTCGACACATAATTATACTATACCCAAGATATTCCATATGAAGACTCACGATGGAATCATGAGATAAGTCTAAGTATAGTCTACCATGCTCAAAGTTACAATGGAACCTCAGGTCCAAAAGGATTACTCTTATGCCTACGTGATTATAGAAAATTCCATATTCGATAACCATTTTATGAATTTTCTAGCGGGGTTGTTCAGTTCACTCATTATCCAAATGAGAACCCTCGAGTACATCTATGCCTATGGAACAAGGCACATTATCTAAGAACTAAGTACACAAGCAAGTCTTTTGAGTCTTTGTCAATTTCCCTTATCTTGACAAACCTATCTCAGACTTGGAACCTTTTAAGAATCACGACCTTAGAGACATATTCCATCATCGTCATTCTCAATGTGCGATGATGTCCCAAAGTCTTGTGTGATTCAAGGGACATTGTTCTAAGCATATAATTACAGTTTAAGAACGAAAAATGCCTATAATGGTCTTGACTTATTATAGTAAGATTGTCATGGAGTATCTCGAGAATGGCACTCAAAAAATGGTGTGCCGGGCATTAACTCTATCAATCTCCCACTTGCCTAAGAGCCAATTGCCCCATGTACTCAAGGCCCATTCTCCAGAGATGTCCTTCTAGTACTTTTGACTTAAGGAGTTTAGGTGATTGTGGGTTTGCTATATTATTTGTCAAATGCACATGTTCCACTCGAACATTGCCTCTCCCACTAATCTTCCAGATCATGGTATTGCCATATATGCATTTGGATTTTCGATGAGACCTAGGCTCCTTTGCTCATGCAATAGCCCCTATTGTTATCACAGTACCTAGTACTTGATCAACAATGAATAGAATTACTCCTACTCAAGGGTGTGATTCCTCATCCAAACGTCCACTTTAATGATGGAAACACGGTGGTGGATTGCTTGGACCTTATCCAATACACCGCTCCACCATTTTAGTCTTTCCTCAATGGGGTTCGTCCATCATGGCTACATGCATGGAGTATATATGCCATTTCACGCTTTGTTCCCCTTCTTCATTGCAGGCTCGACGAAGATTCCTTACTTAGAATCTTTTAGTTTGCAATTTGAGGATACTTACCAAAAATAGAATTTTAACCCAAGGTTTTTCACAAAGGAAATCAGAGTTTCTCAACACTCTATTTTTATTCTTCTTGCCATTTTCTCGTAAAGACATCCTTAGTCCTCTAACACACTTTTGGATAGTCTTTCCTGTCTGGCCAGTGATTATCACTGATTTCGACTATTGTTGTCATACACTCCTAGTGTATCAATAATATCGATCTATGTACATAGAACTTCATACATCGTGTCGCCTATGACTAGCATAGCATGTATTTGAGACATCATTACTCTTTCCTCTAATGTCTAAGGGGACATAGACTTGGAAAGTAATGCTTTGTCTCAATAGGCAAGAACCCTTTCTTGGATTTTTCCTTACTAAATCACTTTAGTTTCCTTTCTATGTACAAGGATTGGGAGAGTCCCCACATCCCACACTAGATTTTCTTGATATCTCAAAATACCGAGTGAGTGGATGCTTCTCCCAAATCCTTCCTTGGAGAATTTTGTGGATAACCTTGCTTTTGTTAATTTCAACATCTCTACTTAATTTTCATTACTAGGACGTTTTTAACGCAAAGCACCGTAACTTTACTTATACTCCCACTAGCCATTTTGTACACATATTCATCCAACCTTTTGCATGAACCCATAAGACTATGGTCTCATCAAAACATTTTGTAAGCTTCGGGATGCTCACTTGAGTTTGTCATAAGAACTCAGAAGTTACTCATTTCCCTTGAATGTGAAGCCCTTTTGGCTGCTCCACAAAGGTTTATTCCTTAATTACTTTTAAGGAAAAGGTTTCCACATTCAACTACCATATCAAATAGATATGTAGATTTAGCTAGAAGAGTTCGAATGAATTTTTGCATCCCCACTGACAAAAGGATTTCATCCTTTTTCACGTGAGATGCTTTATAGGTTGCCACCTCTCCATTTCTTCCAAGCTTTCGCTGCGAGCCCCACTTGCAGCCAATTAGGTGTAACACCTCTACGTGGGCCCACTAAGGTCTAACATTTTTGGAATATATGGAGTTCATCTCGAATTTTTACCCCTTCTAGCTAATTTCCCGAATCGATGTCCAACATCATCTCCCATTTATGGATTTCAATCCAATGGGATTTCCTCCTCGTTGCTTTCAAGCAAGAGATCAATCTCTCAGATTGTCTCGAGTATCTACTAGATCTCCTTGGAGGTTGTGTACTTATGGATTTTGTATCAGGCTATGCTACAGTGGTATGTCGTGGATTGGTTTATGGATATTGAGTTTCCTCAAGTTTCTACAAACTTTGCCATTCTTATCCAATAAGACTTCCTTCTCCGAGAAGGCGGCATTCCCTCAAAACAAAACTTTGCTCTAGAGGATTGTAGAAATGATATCCACAAATTCATTTTAGATATCCCGCAAACCTTTCACAAGTTGGATACTGGATCCATCTTGTCTCCCTCTAACATCTTCATATCCTAAGACATTTGTATGAAGATGCTATAATCATACATTAATGCACTTATGGGTATACACTCTTACAATATCCTATTCACAGATAGGTAATTGATTCTAGGTTATAACCTCAGAATAAAGAGGGAGGTCACTAAGACTCACCATAAACTGAATAATATCAAATAAAATTCAGTTCCTTCGCTCAACTACCCCATTCAAATGAGGCTTGTTAGCGGAGTCTTAATGTGGAAGAATCCATTCTTTCTTAGATAATCACTTGAACAAGTATTATTTCTCTTGATCTAATCAAAGACTTTGATACTTCCTTCATACTTCTCTACTTCATCTCTAAACACCTTTAATCCTATCAAAGGTTTTAGACTTAGTACATCCAATGTACTCCATGGAGTAATAAGATTTCTAGCACTGCTACACAGTACAACATATACACGCCTTTTGCCTAGCAAATGAAGATTTAGTCATTTCTGTTTTAAGACAAGATTCATGAGTAGCTTCCGTGCCCTCTCTTGAACCTTTCTTTAGAGCTATGACTTAATCATTATGTGTCATATGTTTGGGTTGATTATCAAATCCTTCCTATTAAGTGTTTGTTGGGAATTATACGAATAAAACGCAGCGGAAAGTAAATTTAATTCCCAAAGCCCGAATCATCTCTAATCCTCGTGTTTAATTGTGTATAGAAAAATTACCGTTCTCGCGTATGTTGATTTCTGAACGTGATCCTTTTCTCTAACGCCGAATTTGCCAACGTCTCTAATTCGTCACGCCGGAATCAAAAACAAAAAACTCCTCATTTCTTCCTTGTCAAAGCCGGCTAGAGAGAGAGAGAGAGAGGTGGGAGACTTTTTCTTGGAGAGAAAGTTATGTAAGTTGCCTTGTGTTATTTTTCACCTTGTGATATATTTAAATCATTATGAAACAATAACACTAGCATGCAAGAGCCCTATTTGGGCGTCTATTTGGCCGCCCTTTAGTGGGCTCGGAAGCCTTCGGGCTTTCGTCTTGCTTGCTAATTAATTAATCGGATAATTTATTTATCCAATAAATAAATTGATAATCCAATTGATTCAATTCCTAATTAATTTATAATTCAATTTCTCCAAGAAATTATTTAACTCATTAATTTAATTAATTAACTCATTAATTTAATTAATTAATTAAATTATACAATAATTAATTAATTAATTACGGTATCCAATGCCATGAATTTCTCTCAAGTCTTTATCCCATGTTTTTCCTTTTGCACTTCCTTTAAGCGCGACTCTTTAGGTTCATCTCAAAAGGCAATTGGGAGGAATCCAAAGGGGTGTGAGTGACACCTAGCCAGTCTCGTGGTTCACACCGTAACCCAATTGAGAACGAATGAATAGGATCATTCCAATCCTTTACGCCGTGAATACCGTACGTGTATAAACCTTTTATTCTTATATCCCAATCAAGTAAGAGTCATGGTTTAAAGTCAAACTCATATAACTTGACCATATGCCTTAGCTCATAATAAGTCGAGGTATTTAAATGCTTTGGCCAAAGACTTTCATCCTCACTTATTCATGATCGCATAGGATATTTTACTCATTCACTTATGAGAGAATAAATTCCATATTGAAAATCAGCTAACAATGCTACTTGCCCATCAAGTCGCACTTCGAGGTCGATTCCACCAACAGGTGTTTTGAATCTAACTACTCTAATGACAGACTTGATGTCACAAGTACATCTTCAACTCGATTTCTCAGGTCAGAGGTTCACACATACCTGTCACTACTTATCAGTTTCATCATTGACTGTCAATGAGTGAATACCCATGTGATGAATTGATGCGAGCCGTGTTCGAACATATCAGTCCAACTGACACGTCTATGATGTAAGTTCCCACTACCATTTCCATAGTGTGCGACTAGCACTTTTTCTGTCGAAACTTACATCATACAAGTCTTTATTCACTATTGATGCCCAATCAATATTTTTTAGACTTGCGAACCCTTTTAGATGTCAATGGTCAAACCATTCTAGTGTCTTTCCTCCTATCCCATAGGAGGTAGAAGGTCTGCCTTGTCATCAAGGACTTTACGTTGTTTATTCACACCTTATAAATGCCTATAAGAAAACAACAATCAACTGCCTTATATTAGTAGAAAAACCATAGTTTAGTTACAATGTTTATGCCCTATATATCTATCCTCTTTATGACATTCGAGGGCATACACTTTAACAGTGTTCCCATCTAGCCATCTTTATAGCATATGATCGACTTTTAACACCCGCTTCCATTTCCACCTTTGCCCTTTAGCTACTTGGTTGTTCTTGATGCATTCCCTTTAGGCATCCAATGCCTTTGTAAGGATATCAAACCAACTACTTAGCATTGGTGTTAACCGTCCGTAACAACACGAAATCGAACAAATAATATAGTGAAATGTATGATCGTCTCCACAGGAAAGGTTATCAAGTACTAAATGAAGTTTATCCTATTATTTAGACTATTGATTATCAGAGATGTGAATTTTTAAACTAATTAAAAGCAAAAATTAGTAAAAGCAGAATTAATTAAATTAATTAAAACAGAAATAATTAACACGAATAATCAATTAACGAAAAGCCTAGGGATTAACATTTCATCAAGGTATTTCTATGGATTATTGACTTTCAATGGATTATCATTCTTGCTTAAATTAAAGACCCAATTTTCTTAAATACATGAATACTCTCCCGAGATTTTCATGAGTACCCAACTAAATTAATTACCGTCACTCCCATGATCAATAACTAATTTAGATGAATCCATTAAGTTCTATGAATATTGTTTAACTAGTCTCACGCAAAATTACCAATATCCCTATTAAGCAATTTACACATGTCTATTAAATCTGAACCGATAAACTAATTCACCTCCCGGTACTTCTTAATTCATCTTAAATCATGCAATTGGTGATCAAGCATTAAACACTCATTAATAGATAAACAAAATTAGAATCAAATTCATAAATTATCAATAATCCAGTTTAATACTCAAGACTACATCTTAAACCCTAGAAAATAATTTAGCTATGCATAATTAAAGATAAATCCAACTTGAGAAAAACAAGAAATAAATTTAGCTATACATAATTAAAGAAAAACAAGAAATAAATTGAATAAACATAAAAATACTCATGTTCAACAATGGAGGAATAGATAAATTCAACTTGAGAAGATGAAAGCTTCCCACTCCAAGAAATCTTCTTTAAGTCTTCTTCTGTCTTCTTCTGTCTTTCTCCCCAAGTCTTCTAACTCAATAATATGACTCTCTAACCTCCACTCTAGCCTAAAAACGTTTTCCCCTCTTTCTTAACTTCAAAGGAGTTTTAGATACATAAAATAGGCCCATCCAAGTCATAAAATTGGCCCATGAAAATCCGCAGCTGCACAACTGTGCAGTCTGCCTGTGCAGAATTTTTTCTCTTCATTTTCCTTCAACGAAACTTTCTCGTATTGCCTCTTTATTGCATTTCTTCACTTCCTTTTGGTTAGCCTTCATTATCCTCGTAAGAAATACTCCTTCAACTCATCAAAACAATCGATTTTATGCCTACAAAAGCATTATAACGACTTAAAAATCAAAATTCGTAAATTAGGCTAAAAATAAAGGAAAAGACTAACTACAAGGCATAAAATAAAGATAAATGTTAGGTAAAACATGATAAAAGTATGTAAAATATGAAACCTAACAATTGGTTTGTCCTTCTTAATGGTGGCTTCAACATTTCAACAACTACTTTGTTAAATGTTGTTCCATAACGATGAACTAGTCATATGATTTAAAGAGTGATAAGACCACTAGGTCTATCCTTGACTCCTTTGTCAACCGAGTTTCCAAAACTCTTCTAGAGATTCTAAATCTCCCTCTCTAAATCTTACACTAATTTGTTCAATTGAATGAACTATAATATCCCTTCATGATCCATGCTCTCATTTGCTTCTAAAGCTTAATGAGACATCTTGCTTGGATATTATCTTGGTCCCACCTCACATAGGAAGTCCCTTGATCGTTATTTGCTCTAAGCAATTAGAGAGTAGGAATTTTGCATGTGTCCGACACACATTCCTATGTTAGGAATGTGCCCTCATATGCCAATGAGGAATTAAATTAAGTAGGGCACTCAGTTGTATTATACACCTAATCATAAATATAGAAAGGCATTATCTTTTGTTCATGTAAACCTTCATGGCATCTATAAGTAATGAACAAATAACTAGTCCATGTGTATCGAAGTAAGTCTTCCACTCCTTCAGGGATGAGGAGAAGGGCACTGGAAGGACTTGGTACTTGAACACTCAAAAGGGTTCACAAGTTAAAGAATCTTAATTGGGCATTAAGATTCGAATAGACTTATATGACACATGCTCTGACAAACAGTGTCAGTCGAACACTATGGGATAGTGTGAGTTTGTGTCATAGATACATTAATGGAACTAATGTATTTGAACACGGCTCGCAGTAATCTGATCACATGGGTGTTTACTCAGTGATTGTCAATGAATGGATTACTGACTATGATGGTATGCGTGAGCCTTTGACTTGAGGATTCACTATCATGATGTGCTTGTGACGTTGGCTTTGTTACTAGAGTAGTTAGGCCCAATTCATCCATTTGTGGGGCCGACCTCGAAGTGCAATCCCAATGGGCAAGTAGCAGTTGTGAAGTGATTGCCAAGAATGGATTCACTGTCTCGAAAGTAAACGAGCAGATACCCTATGCGATCATAGGTAACTGAAATGGAAAGTTTTTGGCCAAAGCAATAGAACTGACTCGTGTGGGACACAGAGGGCAGTTGTGTAATTTCATGTTTCTATGATTCATAGCATAGCATCGAGTTCTGTGAGTTTGACATATTCCATGACTCTCACTCAATCGGGGTACATCAGTGAAGGGCTTATACTCATATGGAATTCATAGTCAAGAGGTTCGTAGTGACATAATCATTTCGTACTTAGTTGGGCTACGATGCGGGGCCACGGGGCTGGCTAGGTGTCACCCACATCCTTTGGTATCCTCCCATTGCCAATCAAGACTAACCTATAGAGTCGCGCTAACAGGAATGAACGGGAAATCACTTTGTGTACTTGGAGGGGCATTTTGGTAATTTGTCATTACATGGACAAATTAATTGAGTGGACGAATTAATTTAATTAGTTGTTTAATTAGATTAAACAATGGAACATTAAATTAATTTGAATATTTATTTAACTAGGTTAAATGAATTTGGTTAAATTAAATATTAATTAAGTGGACTAAATTGATTGGGCCAACTTAGCCCACTTGGCCGTCCACACGGGCCTATGAGGCGTGTAACCTAGGTCCAAGTAGGAGGACTCTATTTAAATCCTCCAACACTTAGACTTAGGATGATGAGATTATGATTTGCCACCAAAATTACATAGTAAAGTAGTGAGAAAATATTTTCTCCCTCTTCTTCTCTTCTAGCCGCCATTTGGAGATGAAGGAGGAAGATTTTCGGCGAATTCCGCGCGTGATTATCAAGAGGCAGGAGTCTTGGGGATTGCTGCTGTAGACAGTAGATCAAGAAACGAAACACGCTACAACGAGGTTAATCAATCTTTTCGCGTGTTTATTGTTTTTGTTTAAAATCAACGAGAGCCCAAATTGATCCATGGCTTCGGGAATCGAAATTTTATTCCGCTGCGTTTTTCGTGTATCGATTCTAAGCATTAACATTCTTCAACAACAGGTTCAGTTCGGATGGCAAGGTACCTCTTGGACACAAGGGGTCAACCATTCTGCTCCGACCCTTCGTGGTAATCATTTAGTGAATGTTGTGTATAGAATTTTACTGGCTACAATTGTGTATCTGATCTAGCCGGAAAGAACGATCGCATATTCAATAATGTGTCGAGTGACCCAAGGAAAATGGCTTTTCAAGCCATTAAAATAGTGAAGAATAGAATTCTTTCTATGAAAATCAAAGATTCTCTCTAAAGTCAAGTGCTAAAATGAATACGGAGAATTGCTTGGTAGTGTGGTTTGCATGGAGGCTACACGTCTTATGCGACCGGTTGGTTGTATAGGATTGTTTAGTGTTGTCTTTTGTTTAGTTATGTTGGGTGGATGGTTAGCTATGTATTAGAGATGAGTGGATATAATGTGAGTATGACGATTAAAGTTAATCTTCTGTGGCCTCATGAATTCGAACTATTAAGTCCTCGGGATGTTGCATCTAACGCCCTATAACCAACTGGTTAGGGAGTCGTTGACCTATCGGTCACTAAAAAGATTCAAGAAAAAGCCTAATAGAGAATAACATTGCACTGATTGTCATAGCCAACTATATCTCGTATTATCCCACCTTGGTGTTTCGTTGTACGTTTCCTTTCGTGGAAAGGCAATCCTTTGTACACGTGTTTGTATCTCTTTCTTTTTTTCATGCATTTGATGTTTTCCCAAAAAAAAAGAAAAACAGAATTTTGTAATTTGGTGTAGAAAAAGCTGAGAAGTGAGATTAAACAAAAGTGAGAAATGTTTGTAAACAATAGTGAGAAGTGAAAATAAAAAAAGCTAATGTGGGAGAGTATGCAAAGAGAAAAAAAACTTTTGTACCTATTTTTTTCTATAGTTACATAATTATTCTCAAATTAAGATGTTTTGTACTGCTAACTAATTCTTTCCCCTTCTATCATGCTTGTTTTTTTCTTTCCCCAATCAATTTGAGTGATTGACCAAGAATCTTTTTTCAATCAGTCTATCATACTTTTCTAGTTCAACCAACTTGATAGTTATATATGAAAATACTTAATGTGTAAAATGCATTACTCGTAATCATCATTCAGCTTACAACTTATCGGGGACGAATTATGCGGCCCCACTCCAATTTGGTTCAACAAAAAAAAATCACACCAAAACAACTATCATAAACCAAACTTTATCACGTTATTTGTGACCTTACAAACATGAAAAGAAAAACAATAGTAAATTTGATTAATTCTGAAATTCTTATCAAGCAGATTTTTTCTTATAGTTTTAAGCAAGGTCTTAAATATCGATTTTGGGGTAAATATTGGTGTAGTAAATTTACGAAAATTTCAATGGAAATTTTGGAGATATTCAAAATTTCGGTTTCGATTTTAAAAAAATCATGAAAATTTATAAAAATATTTGAAAATTTGCAATAAAATTTTGGGTAACTTTAATTGTCATTGTTATGCATCTTTTACATCAATAATATTCTATATATAATATATGGATAATGAATTTGTTAATAATATCACTAAAAATTGTTGCGAAAAATATGAAATAAATATAATTTGATAGTAAGATAATAACCAAATCTCATAGAAACTTCATTAAAATAAAATGTACGAAAATTTAAGTAAAAGTTACTACTCAATACCACATCGAGTTTCTAGAAGGATCGAAATCGCTATCACTAGTATCTGTCCTACCTCTACTTTCATATTGCAAGTGAAAATTATTAGTTACATGTTGACAATATTCCGTCCATGACATGGAATGTTGGTAGTACTACATATAATGATAATGATGATATCCTTCTGGTGTTGAATCTTAAAGAACCTCAATGGGTACAACATACTGGACATGAGTAGTAACATAAACGTGTGGCAAAGGATATGAGTACGGTTGGTGTGACATTGTATCCACTGAGTATCCACTATGTGTCCAAGGTGGACACATATAATGTGAATTCGATCCATATTATGTGTATAATTTTTTAATTATATGATATTTAAAAAAAATGAAATATAAAAAAAAATTCGGCCGAAATTTCGATTTCGGTAAATATTTCGGGAAATATCATGTTTCGGCCGAAATTTCAATGGATATTTGACAAAAAAAATTTAAATTTCTGGGAAATTTAGGTTTCGGTCGAAATTTTAGACCATGGTTATAAGTTGAATAATTTTGAGTACTAATATATGCCCAAACTTCAATATGATTTTGCAATTAATATAGGAAAAACCTATGTTGGAGAAATATTTGATTGGTATCTCAGAATTTCAGCCTTCTAGACCAAAACGTGTCAATGCTACGCATATTGCTTCTCTCTTTCATTGTTTTACTTTTTTATAAGTAAATTGGCATAGATTTATAATTTTTTTCTTAACAAAAAATAATAATTGTTGGGAAATTTTATGTTAGATGTTTTGATAATGAAAAGATAAGACTTTATGTTAAACCCCAAAAAAATGTAAGTTTTTGATTTCATAGAAAATATGTATAGACATTAAAAGTTTATTATTTTGTTAGGCTTGAATTTTTATCTTTATAGATTATATACTAAGTATTGAAAACTCAATCGCTGATAGAAAACTTCAGGATCTATTTAACCCTCCCCTCCTTCTAGACCCTTTTCATACACCACTTAGGACCAACAATGATTAATTTGTTGTAGTGGTTAAAGTGAAGTTATTGATATAAGCGATAAAAATATATGCTACTTTTATGAAAATTGTGATTTTAGTAATTAATACATTTGAGTAGTCCTTTCTTAAATAAGTATAAAAACTATTATGCACTTTAAGTTTGATATGTGTTTAGATTTATGGAAATATTTTTAAGAATAAATATGTCTGATTATTATTTAATTAAGAAAATGCCAAAAGCACATATAAACAAGAATGAATATGTCTAAAATAGTTAATAATTTAATTAAGAAAAAGGCTAAAAACACCTATAAACATAGTAATAGGATAATTTAAAAAATCAAAAGCAACAACAAGATTTCTATTATTTTTAAGGAAAAAACAGTATTTCAATAACGGAAAGCTAAACTTGTTTTTAAGGAGGTGTTGTACAACTAAACTCAAAAATTCCCTTTTTACCTTGTTCATTTTTTAATTACAAACAATTCTACAATATTTAGGGTCTGATTGCATGACACCCTCACGTTTTCATATAAAACAAAAATTTATTCATCTCAATTTTTCACAAATTTTTTTTTTTTGGGAAAATTCCTTTTCGCTTCCTGTGAAACACGAAATTTGTAAGAAACCTCCTTTTATTAAAAATATAACCTTATACATCTGTTAGGATTATGCCCTCAGATACCATAGATGATAGAATGATAGGGCATCTTTCTTGTAATAAACTTATTTATTATTTATAATAAAAGGCATTGCTTAGTTTTCGCTTAAATCTTATCTGCATCTATAAGTAGTGTAAAATATTTTGTCCATGTTATCAGTGCAATCTCTCTACTTCCTATGGGTTAGGGAGATTGGCAATAGAGAGATTGATCTTGATTACTTAAACTCGTTCGCAAGTAATATGAAGTCTTTAATGGACAAATAAAGACATAGAACACTTGTACAATCTTAGCTTTGACATGGGAGCGCCAGTCGAACACCATGTGATGGTGGGAGCTTAAGACTATAGGCATATCAGTGGAACTGATATGCTCGAACACGAGTCTTATCGGTTCTGTCACATGGGTTTTCACTCTGTGACTGTCAATGACAGAACTGATTATGCGTAATAGGTATAAGTAAACCTTTGACCTGAATTATCAGGCTGAAGATACACTGATGATGTCAAGTCTGTCACTAGAGTAGTTGGACCCAATTCACTCGTTGGTGGGATCGACCTCGAAATGCGGCTTGATGGGCAAGTGGTAGTCTTAGCTGATAAATAATATGGGATTTTTTCTCTCATAAGTGAATGAGAAAGTATTCTATGTGATTCTAGATAATAGAGATCAAAGTCTTTGGCCAAAGCAAAAGAGATGAATGTGCGAGGCACTAATCGAACTCAATGATCTCGTATTATTATAATTAATACATATAGTCAAGTCCAATGAGTTTGACATAACCATGGCTTTCACTTGACTGGGACACGTGAACAAAGGGTTTATAGTTATACGGTATTTACGATTGGAAGGTTGTGGAGTGATCCAATCATTCGATTTCGTTTGGGCTACGAAGTGGGTCACGTGACTAGCTAGGTGTTACCCACTTCCTTTGGATTCCTCTCATTGCCAAACGAAACTAACCTAAAGAGTCGCGCTAAAGGATTGATAAAGAAAAATAAAAGGATTTTCTATTTTATTCTGGGAGATTTAATTCATGGGATAAATTAAATAATTAATTAATTAATTACTCATTGGATGAGATAATTAATTATAAAGATAAGATTAATTATTAGTTAATTTCTCAAGGAAATAAATTATTAAATTTATTTATCTAATTAATTAAATAGATAATTAATTAAAACAAAAGATGAGTCGGACCATGTGGAGGGCATCCATTTGGACGCCTCCTAGGGCTAAGTTGGGCATCCCCAACATGGACTCTATTCTTTTGTCTTGGTCAATAAGTCAAGTGATATTAAAAATGACTTTTGACCTAGATGAGATACAAGTTATCATACAGCTCTCCTAGAAAGAAAAGAAAAACTTTTCCCTCTCTAGCAGCCGGTCAAGCTGAGAAAAGAAGGGATATTTCGTCAAATCAATCCGTGTGATTATTTAGAGGCAATATACTTTTGTTCTTTGGATCAAGAATTCAAGAAAGCTTCAAAGGATTCATGAAGATTGGATTGCACGTGTTCTTGGAGATTTGAAGCTTTCAAGTTTTCAATTTTTTTGAAGGAGGAATTAGTTCTCCAACCACTTCGCTTCAACGAGTAAGTCGTTATTCGTTTTAGCATTTATATGATTCAATATGAGAATCGAGAAAATCATTTGGGATTTAATTTTAAAACCTTCTGCTGCGCAATTTTTCGCTTAACCCAACTTTTGTATCTGAGCCAATCTCAGATCTACATATTTGATCATAATTATGTGATTTTTGATATGCATATTATGTGTTTTTGAAGCATGCATTTATGCATTCTTAAATCTACGTTTTATGGTTTTTAGCCTAGAAATTGATTTTTTATGTTTATTACAAATCTGGGTAATTTTATGATATAAGAAAAAAATCAAGAAACGAAGAAAAACAGGGCTCGAAAGCCCCGAAAAATCTGCGCACAGCACTGTGCGTGCAGCACCGCACGGCACTGGCCGTCTGGCCACCCCCTGTAGGTTCGTGTGTTTGACACACGACCCGCTGAAACGGGTTATGGACCCGTGTCTGAAAACGGGATGTGATTTGGGTCAAAATTAGTATGTGGATTTTGGGTAAATTTAATTATTCGGGTGGGTCAAAAGGCTAATGACCTGGAATAATTCAAATTAAGTCCAATTGGAAAATTACTTAATTTTGATTTATTAATCGATATGGGCTTAATTTAATTAATTCCAAATGGGCCAACAGGTTGGTGATTTGGATTTAAATTAAAACTAGCCCAATAAAAATTAATAGCACGTGCATATTTTTATGATTAATGAATTTTAGGCCCAATTAAATAAAATTTGAGTGGGCAAAAGGATGGGGACTTGAGTTTGATGAAATCGTGCCCAATAAAATTAATTGAAATAAAAATATTTAATTAGAATAATTAATTATTCTTTTTGGAGATTAATAATTAATACTGGATTAAATATTATGAATTTTTGCTCAACTTGGAAATTGCTTAAATATTTGAATAAGGAATATAAATTTTTTTATTGGATGATTAATAGTTAATTCTTTAATCAAATTTTTTTCCCAATTAATGATGATTTTAAATCATAATAAAATAAGATTCCATATTTAATGTATTCATTTTAGTTGGACTAATATTATTTTAATTAAAGGTAGATATACTTAATTTATAATTCTGTGTACCTAAGTCATCTAGTAGGACTAGATTGATTTTGATTGAAATAAAGAATATATATAAATTAGAAATTTTATAAAGGACTTTTTAGGTGGACTAAAATTTTAAATAATCAACATAAGTGTTTTAATATTGCGAGCATGTCTTATGTGATGGAGACACCGATCATGGACTCAGGTTTTACTCGATTTACCTTTCTTTTTTATGGGTTGTAAAGCCGAAATTGATGCTATTTACTGCTTTTTTTAGAAATAATATATAGGTTATTTTAAAGTATTGTAATAGAATAGTTCAAGATTGGTGGAGATGAGAAGCCCATGAAGATTAGATAGGTTTTCGTTTTTACCTTTTTGTGATGGCCCATTGGCTCGGGCCTTTTAGTAAAAGTTCATGATCGAGTGTGATGGTTTTATTTATTTCATTCCGTGAATATATATATTGATAGGCATGTTTATTAGTAGTATAAATTATGCATGTTCGAAATATGATAACTGCGCTATATTGATTAATGTGCAAAGTGAGACCAAACTTTAGACAATCTAAGTTCTCCCAAATAAATAATACCGAGTTAATAAAGGATGTGATTCATCCTCGCCCTCCACTAAGCTTATTAAAATTTAAATTACTACAAATGTGTGATGCTTACCAGTTATGGGGGTTATGCATTTGGAAATAATTTGAAATTTTATTAAGTGCATAAGATGCCTTAATCAAAGCACATTTCACCTCAGAAATTGGTTAGGTTGCAAGGTGAAATTCAAATGTTAGATTAAAGAAGTTAGTGGGAATAAACTCGGGTAGTTCACGAGCTTAGAAATCGGTTAGGTTGCGGCTTGGTGAACTATGGGGAAAGGTATTGAAATATTTATTGGATAAATTGATGTTAGACATCACTTCAAATAATTAATGGGCCAGAAATCGGTTAGGTTGCAACCCATCTAATTAATTGAGAACCTCAATACCCGCTGTGGATTGATGCCAATGATGATTCCCGATTTCTACATGAGAGTGTAGAATTCGAAAAATGCAGTGGGAGCCAAGATGAATTTTAAAGTCCTTAATTTTTCTTAGTTAAGTCAATTAGAAGTAATCTAATTAATCTGGTTTCTTTCTGCAGTTATTTTCTCGTTTATCTCTCTCAAATATGACAAACCCACTTTCAATTCTGCTCTAAAAAAATACCCTAACTGGACCCAATTATGTGGACTGGCTTAGAAATTTGAAGATTGTCTTCAATATGGAATCTCTGGGATACGTCATGGAGGTTGATATCCCGACGGCTCTAGCTAGGACAGGTGCTAGTGAGGAAGAGGTCCAAGCCCATGAAAAATGGGTCAAGGACGACGTCCAGGTGAGAGGATACATGCTGAGATCTATGACCAATGAACTTCAAAGGTCACATGATAAGATGCCCAAGAGCTATCCTAGCACATCTGGTAGAGCTCTATGGTGAGCATAGTCGAACTGGGCGATATGAGATATCGAAAGAGCTCTTAGAAGACAATGTGAAAGAAAGTGAGAAGGTCGATGATGATGTCCTCAAAATGATATCGAGGATTGAGAAATTAGAAGCTCTCAACTTCACCATGAACGACACCCTTCAAACTGACTTAATCTTGCTATTTTTTCTGATTACTTCTCCCAATTTGTGGTTAACTTTAACTGCAATGAGATAGAGAGCAATTTAGCAGGGGTAATGAACAAGTTGGTTATTGCACAATCTCAAATGAAACCAAAGGGAAAGGAAATTGCCTTGGTCATCTCTTCTGTACCTAAAAAGTCTAAGTCTAAGAAGAACAAGAACAAGAAGCAGGCTAGCGAGCAAGGAGCAAAAAGGGGTGTTCAAAAGGGTAAGAGAAAGGCTCAAGGGTTTTATAAGAGTAAAGGGCCTAAAAAGACGGCTAGATGTCTCGATTGCGGTGATCTTAGCCACTGGAAGAGAAAATGTCCTAAATTAGGCAAAGGTGCAAAAGGTATGGAACTCTTCGTTTTTGAAACTAATTGTTCTATGACCATTTTTTCTACTTCATAGATTCTGGGCTCAGGGGCTAGTGCTCATGTATGTTGTTTGGACCAGGATATGGAGAGAAGTAGAAAGCTGGGCCGAGAAGCAGTCCTGATCAAAGTAGGCAGCCGGGAAAGCGTCGCAGCTATTAGGATTGGATCTACTTCTTTGAATTTAAATTCTGGACATTTATTGTTTTTAAATAATATTTTGGTTTTGCCCAAGAGGCTTAAGAACATTGTTTTCATTTCTATATTAGTTAAGACTGGTTAAACATACCGTTTTTCTAATTTGAATTGCAACATCTATTATGGTAATAAAATAGTTGGCAATGCATCTTTAGTTAATGGTTTATATTATTTAAATATCCATAATTCTTTTAATTGAATGTTATAACACATAAATGTGGTAGGCAAGAAGCTAACTTAAGACTTAAGTGGCATCTTAGACTAGACCATGCTGGAGAGCATCCCTATCCAACATGTGAATCATGTCTCTTAGGCAAGATGGCTATATCTCCCTTCACCAGGACTTTTGAAAGAGCTACTCAAGTCTTAGGATTAGTACATACTGATGTTTGTGGGCCATTTGGAGAAATGACTCGTGGAGGTTTCTAATACTTCATCACTTTCACAGACGATCATTCAAGATATGGTCTAGTATATCTGATGAAGCAAAAGTCTAAATCCTTTGAAAGGTTTAAAGAATTCAAAGCTTTAGTAGAAAATCAAACTGGACAAAATATAAAAACTCTACATTCAGATTGTGGAAAAGAATATATGAGCGCCCAGTTTGATGAGTTCCTTAGGGAACAAGGAATAATGTTACAACTAACACCACCAGCAACTCCTCAACTAAATGGAGTAGCCGAGAGTAGGAGCCGAACATTAGTGGACATGGTTCGTTCCATGCTTAGTTACACTGATTTCTCCATTTCATTGTGGAGAGATGCACTCCTTACTGCTGCTTATATATTGAACAAATGTCTCTCCAAATCCGTTCCTAAAACTCCACATGAGCTGTGGAATAATAGGAAACCAAGTCTTAGCCACATCAAGATTTGGGGATGTTTTGCTTATGTCAAAAAGACTAAAGTGGAGAAATTGGAGACAAGACCCCTGATGGTAAGTTTCATTGGTTATCCTGAAGATTCCATGGGATTCTTCATTTACCTACACGATGATCAAAGGATCATTGTGGCCCTACAAGCCCACTTCCTTGAGGATGAGTTCATCTTGGAAAGGGGCAAAGGTAGAAAGATTGTTCTAGGAGAACAAAATGAAACTCCCTCTGAGACATCTGTCCAAGAACCAAGACTCCAAACAGTAGCACAACCACCATGTAGATTTGGTAGAACACCACATGAACCTGAGAGGCATGGGTATTTGCTGTAGAGGGAGCTAGAGCTTCACACCGTAGTACAAGAAGGTCATGAAAATGAACCTGAGAGGTATGGGTATTTGCTGTAGAGGGAGCTAGAGCTTCACACCGTAGTACAAGAAGGTCATGAAAATGATCCTTGTACCTATGATAAAGCGATGGTGGATGTCAACGCTTCAAGATGGCGAGAAGCAATGGAAACAGAGATAGATTCTATGAAATCGAACCAAGTCTGAACTTTGGTAGATTGTCCTGAAGGTATCAAACCTATAGGATGCAAATGGATCTACAAAAGAAAGATAGGTAGCGATGGCAAAGTTGACACCTTTAAAGCCAGACTCATAGCAAAAGGCTATAGTCAAAGAGAAGGACTATATAAGGTCTCAAGCTAGCATCTAGAAGTTGGAATCTTTGTTTCGGTAAAGTAGTAAAGGATATGGTCATGAAGAATGAAGATGAACCCTGTGTCTACAAGAAGACTAGTGGGAGCAACATATCGTTCTTAGTACTATATGTAGATGACATTCTACTTATAGAAAATGACGTAGGAATGCTCACCACTGCCAAGAAATGGCTTTCAAGTACGTTTTCCATGAAAGACTTGGGGAAAGCAGCATACATTCTAGGAATTCATCTCTATATAGATAGAACAAATAGAATGATCGGTCTTTCCCAAGCCCTTTACTTAGAAAAGGTCCTAAAGAGATTTAGGATGGATAACTCTAAGAAAGAATTCTTTCTCATGAGACATGGAGTACACTTATCCAAATATATGTGTCCTCAAAATGAGGAAGATAAAAAGGTGATGAGTAATGTACCCTATGCTTTTGAAGTGGGTAGCCTGATGTATGCAATGTTGTGTACTAGACCTGACATTGCTTATCCTGTAAATGTCGTGAGTCGATTTCAGGCAAACCCGGGAAAGGAACATTGGATAGCTATGAAGAATATCTTAAAGTATCTTAAAATAACTATGGATATGATTTTCATCTATGGAGGTGGAGATCTGAAGATGGAAGGTTATATTGATTCAGACTTTCAGTCTAATGTAGGTGACCAAAAATTCACTTCAGAGTTTGCTTTCATGCTTAATGGTGGGGCCGTGTCTTGGAAAAGTTCCAACTAACACACAACTGCTGATTCCACCACTAAAGCAGAATATGTGGCAGCCTCGGAGGCAGCCAAAGAAGCTATTTGGATGAGAAGTTTCTAGGAGACCTTCAAGTGGTTCCTAGTGTAGAGCTCCCATTGCCACCTTATTGTGATAACAATGGAGCGATAGCACAAGCTAAGGAACCAAGGTCTCATAACAAATCTAAACACATTGAGAGAAGATTTCACATCATTAGGGAGATCGTTGGCAGAGGAGAGATAGCAATTGAAAAAATAGCATCAGTCGACAATGTAGCTAACCCCTTCACCAAACCACTACCTCAGGCTGTTCTGGACCGACACCTGGAAAAGATGGGTATAAGATACCACAATTAGTGGCATTGAGTGCAAGTGGAAGATTGTTAGGATTATGCCCTCAGATGCCATAGAGGATACAATGATAGGGCATCTTTCTTGTAATAAACTTATTTATTATTTATAATGAAAGTTATTGCTTATTTTTCACTTAAATCTTATTTGCATCTATAAATAGAATAAAATATTTTGTCTATGTTTTCAGTGCAATCTCTCTACTTTGTATAGGTTAGGAGGATTGAGACTAGAGAGATTGATCTTGATTACTTAAACTCGTTAGCAAGTAATATGAAGTCTTTAATGGACAAATAAAGACTTAGAACACTTGTACAATCTTAGCTTTGACATGGGAGTGCCAGTCGAACACCATGTGATGGTGGGAGCGTAAGACTGTAGGCACATCAGTGGATCTGATATGCTTGAGCACGACTCGCATTTGTTCTATCACATGGGTTTTCACTCTGTGACTGTCAATGATAGAACTGATTATGTGTAATAGGTATAAGTGAATCTTTGACCTGAAGTATCAGGCTGAAGATACACTTTTGACGTCAAGTCTGTCATTAGAGTAGTTAGACCCAATTCACCCGTTAGTGGGGTCGACCTCGAAATGCGGCTTGATGGGAAAGTGGTAGTCTTAGCTGATAACTAATATGGGATTTGTTCTCTCATAAGTGAATGAAAAAGTATCTTATGTGATTATAGATAATAGAGATCAAAGTTTTAGGCCAAACGAAAAGAGATGATTGTGCAAGGCACTAAATCGAACTCAATGATCTCGTATGATTATAATTAATACATATGGTCAAGTCCAGTGAGTTTGACATAACCATGACTCTCACTTGATTGAGACACGTGAACAAAAGGTTTATACTTATACGGTCTTTAGATTGGAAGGTTGTGGAATGATCCAATCATTCGATTTCATTTGGGCTACGAAGTGGACCACGTGACTGGCTAGGTGTTACCCACTTTCTTTGGATTCCTTTCATTGCCAAACGAAATGAACCTAAAGAGTCGCACTAAAGGATTGATAAAGAAAAATAAAAGGATTTTCTATTTTATTCTGGGAGATTTAATTTATGGGATAGATTAAATAATTAATTAATTACTCATTAGATGAGATAATTAATTATAAAGATAAGATTAATTATTAATTAATTTCTCAAGGAAACAAATTAGTGAATTAATTTATCTAATTAATTTGGTTATTTAATTAATTGATTTGTTTATTGGATATAATAAATTAGTAATTAAATAGATTATTAATTAAAACAAAAGATGAGCCAGGCCATGTGGGGGGCATCCATTTGGGCACCTCCTAGGGCTAAGTTGGGCGTCCACTTGGATGCCCAACATGGGCTTTATTATTTTGTTTTGGTCAATAAGTCAAGTGATATTAAAAAGGACTTTTGACCTAGATGAAATACAAGTTATCATAAAACTCTCCTAGAAAGAAAAGAAAAAGTCCTGTCTTTCTCATACACTCTCTAGCCGTCGGTCAAGGTGAGAAAAAAAGGGATGTTTCGTCAAATCAATCCGCGTAATTATTTAGAGGCAACGTACTTTCGTTGGGCGTCCACTTGGATGCCCAACATGGGCTCTATTATTTTGTTTTGGTCAATAAGTCAAGTGATATTAAAAAGGACTTTTGACCTAGATGAAATACAAGTTATCATAAAACTCTCCTAGAAAGAAAAGAAAAAGTCCTCCCTTTCTCATACACTCTCTAGCCGTCGGTCAAGGTGAGAAAAAAAGGGATGTTTCGTCAAATCAATCCGCGTAATTATTTAGAGGCAACGTACTTTCGTTGTTTGGATCAATAATTCATGAAAGCTTCAAAGGATTCGTGAAGATTGGACTGCACGTGTTCTTGGAGATTTGAAGCCTTCAAGTTTTCGATTTTTTTGAAGGAGGAATTAGTTCTCCAACCACTTCGTTTCAACGGGTAAGTCATTATTCGGTTTAGCTTTATATGATTCAATATACAAATCGAGAAAATCACTTTGGGATTTAATTTTGAAACCTTCTATTGCGCAATTTTTTGCGTAACCCAACAATACCCCTATGTAATTTTTAATTTGCACACTCTCCCTTTCCGGTAACCAAGCATAACGATGTTAATTTTTTTTGTTGTATACCCGTTATGCCCCTCAATTTTATAAACATTATCTTTATTCTCACTTGTTCTTAGCTGTTAGATCCTCCCAAATCAACCATCAAATTCTATTTATTATTATATTTGATTTAGTTTATTCAAAAGCAATATCATTCTTTTAGATCTCAACCCTTTATGTTTTGTAAGTATTTAACCGCCATGGATCAATGGTCCAATTTTTTTTCCATATCTTTTTAATCATTATTCCTTTAATTAAAGGCTCATATTTTACCAATAAATTAGAAAAACAATTCAAAAAACTCCTAAAAGATTCAAGAAGAACCTGAAAAAACTTAGAAAATCCGAAAAAATCAAAAGAATAAGAAAATATTATCAAAAAATCGAGAATTTTTAAAAAAGAAAAAAGAAAAAAAGCCTAGAAAATTTTTAAAAAAATCAAAAAAATAAAACCAAAATTCAAAAAATTTCTGAACATTTCAGAAAAAGAAACAACAAAAAAACTGAAAATTCAAAAAAATAAAATAAAAAAATGAAAAAATAAAAATGGACAGAAAGAAAGAAATACTCAAGAAAAATTCTGCAATTCTAGGAAAAAACTAAGAAAAATAAGAGTGGCGGTGAGGAGTTGGATTGGCAGCGAGCAACGTAGTAGGATGAAGTCAGATCTGGACGGCGGTGGCGGTTCTGGATGGGCTTGGCTGGATGGTGATTTGTACGAAGAGAAGTTGTGGGATGGCGAGTTTGGTGGGGTTTTTTTCGCGCAGAGGTGGAAGCGGCCGAAGTCGAGGTGTTGCACAATGATGGATAATTTCGATGACGGTGGTAGGGCAGGGTATGATAGCAACGTGGTGCGGGTAAACATGGGAAGTTGACACCTTGAAGGGAAACAAGGGAAAGGAGATGGATAAAAATAAAAAGGCCAAAAAGGGAAAAGAGAAAAAGGGATTTAAATTTGTAACACATATAGGGGCATTATAGTACTTTGGACATCAACTTATTCATAAAAATACCAAAAAACCATGCTAGTTCGCTCGACTCGCGCGTGAAGGCCACCTTCTGTTAGTTTGTAACGGAGAATGATTTTCATGCAAGCTTTCTCCCAACAAATGTGTATAAGTGGCTATATTTTTAACACAAGAAGGTTTCTTGCATGTTTTGGGTTTTACAAGGGGGCTATAAGTAATTTTTTCTTCTTTTTTTTTTCCACAAAAAAAAAAAAAAAACACATCATATCAAAAGTTATCATTATACTCTTTTTTTAAAAGAAACCATCCAAGCACATTGCATAGTATTTTTGGGGGTTTTCACATTTGATTCCAAGGAGTCTTAAGCCTTATTCATCTCATATTCTTATGTGACTCTATAATCTTAAAGATCATTATAATCGGGGGATGTTTGTCTATTCACTTTGGGTTATTGACAAGCACGGAATAAGGCAATTTTTCAACAAAAATCGAATAATTGTATTGGCCTTTAGCATAAAATAAAACACCTGAGCCATCTTTTACCCACCCCCCAAAGGGATCCAAAGGTTGATGTTACGTTGGTTGCCATCCCCACTTGACTAGGTTAAACTGAACACTAATGGAGCTACATAGGGTAATCCAGGTAACACTGATATTGGTGGAGTTATTCGCGGAGATTAGGGAATTTATAGCACCACTTGCAGGAAATGTTGGATCACAATCGAATGACACAATTGAACTATGGACTATTCGAATAGGCTTACAATTGTGATTATCTTTGTAGTTGACATTTGTGGTTATTGAATATGATTCACGTTTTGCTATTTTGTGTATTAACAAGGAAATTTAGGGCCCAATAAAATATCAAATACTTGTGCATCTCTATTTGGAGGAGCTTAATTAAGTTCAAGAACTTCTTCATCTGCCCATGTTACCGGGAAGTTACTAACATTTTTTTAGTTACCTTCAACTGGATGCTGGCTCTACTTGATGTTGATTTAGTTCTTGTTATATTGGGACAAATTTGTCTGATGTTTAGTTTCAATGAAGTTGTTGCTTAAAAAAAAAATCCAAGCACACTTTTCACATAATTTCTCTAGTTTCTAAAAATAATTCTATCTGTTTTGAAAGTACAATTAAAATTCCTCTTACAATTCTTTTGAAAACGCTCTCTGGCAAAAGAAACCCTAAACCTACAGACGTACGCGGTATGGATGACGACACCGGCCACCAACCTCCGGTGTTGGCCTTGGAGGACAGAACTTTGAAAAAATTCAAATGTGGCATAATAGGAGAGGAAAGAGAATACCTAGGAGCATCACAACAGGCGCAGGAAAATGATGACATGGATCAACACGAAGGAGAAGGTTCAAAAGAGAACCTTAACCAATGGAAATTGGGACGACTAAAAGAATCATGACTCACTAAACCAACACCACTATACTTGTTAGGTTAATGTCCTCAAATGCCACTGGAGGATTAGTAAATGATAGGACATTGTCAAAATTGTAATTGTTTTAATCAAATTAATAAAAGGCATTATTAGTTGTTTATTATATATTGGCATTTATATATTGTATTCGACTATAAGTCCATGAATACAAGAGTTAACTCTCTAAGGCACTAGAGGAGTTTGATACTTGTGTGCTAAATAGGTCTGCAAGTCAAAGATTTTCAATTGGGCGTTGAAAATCATGAAGACTTGTATGATATAAGTTTTGACAAGAAAGGTGTCCGTCAATCACTAGGAAGTAGTGAAGAACTGATATCATAGCTACACGGATGGAGATGATGGCACTCAAACATGACTCGCGTCAATTCTGTCACATGGATTTTCACTCTTTGACAGTCAATGACAGAGTTGATTAATTGTAATAGGTGAGTCTGAACTTTAGACTTGAGGAATCGAGTTGAAGATATACTTGTGACGTTAGGTTCGTCATTAGAGTAGTTAGGCCCGATTCACCCTTTGGTGGGGTCAACCTCAAACTGCAACCTAATGGGCAAGTAGTATTCGTAACTGATATCCAAGAAAGGATTAGTTCCCTCGTAAGTGAGCGAGGAATTATCCTTTGCGATTTATAAGTAAGTTAGATATTAAAGTCTTGGGCCAAAGCATTCAATGATCTGAACTTATTATAAATATAGCATAGTGTCAAGTAAGTGAGTTTGACTAAAACCATGACTCTCGCTTAACCGGGATAAGGAAACGGAGAGTTTGTATTCACACGGTATTTAGAATTGGAAGGTAAAAATGATCTAATCATTTCATCTTATCTGGGTTAAAATATGGACCCCGTGACTGGCTAGGTGGGTTCCATATTCAATGGAATCCTCCCATTGCCAAATATAGATGAACCAAAAGAGTCACGCTTAAAAAGGAAAGTTTGATGGAAAAATGGAATTTTCTCTTGTGGTAATATTTTAAGTATTGGATACTTAAAATTAAATAAATAGAATTAATTATTTGAAGAAATAAGTTAATTTATTTGTGATTTAATTAATATAATATTTCTTGGAGAAATATAATTAATTAAATGAGTTATCTATTATTTAATTGAATTAATTAATTAGTTGGATTAAATTAATTAATTAAATAATAGAATAAACTAAGCACAAAATTAATACACCATGTGGCACAATTAACCCTATGAGGGGCGGCCACTAGGATTAGTAATGGGCTTAGTTTGAGTCCAAAGCAATGACTTAAGTGATATAAATATCACATTAGTCATAAGCCTAAGTCATAAGTTGCATTACAAACACCACAAGAAAAGAATTCTTCTCCCCTTTCTCTCTCCTAGCCGTCGCCTACTATAGAAGAAGGAGGAGGATTTTTTTACATCAAGTTATTCTGGCGAGACAGTTTAGAGGCAGCATACTTGGACTGCTTGGATCAAATATCTTTCAGTCGGATATTTTTTACGAAGAATTAAAGAAGCCAAATTCGTAGGATTTGTCAACCACTTCACGACAACGGGTAATAATTATAAAACCCTATCGTACATACGTGTGAATTAACCCTGGGATTGAACTTGAAAGAGAAAATCTATAAAAAAAAAAAAATTCACATTTTTCCGCTGCGTTTGGTTGATTTTCCCCAAAAATACTATCATGGAAAAGGAGAAGAAGCCATGGGCATTGTAATGGAGAATCTAGATATTCCTGAACCAATAGATGAAGAGAAAGCCAAAATCGTACCATGGCCTAATTTGACCATTGATGTGGATGAGTGGCAGGAATATGCAAATCCGTACATGCACGCACTCATGATGAAAGTCTTGGGACAGATGATAGGCTACAATACTCTTCATCAAAGAATGAAAACAATTTGGCAAATCACATATGATTTGGACCCTGTAAACCTAGGCAACGACTTCTATATGATTCGGTTTTCTCCAAAACTGATTATGAACGAGTGTTACATGGAAGTCCATGGGTCGTGATGGGTCACTATCTGATGTTGGCATGGCTTTGTTTCCCATCACGTCATGTCACGTCGATGGTGACATGCGTTAGCTTCCCTAATTACCTATAGATTTGTTTCATCCGAGAGCGCTAGAAAAATTAAGTTCTTTGAGGAAAATTCGCCCGTATAGGAATTGAGATTGATCTTGCTAAGCCACCAGTAACTTTTGTTTGCATAAATGGACACCCTCAAGCAGTAGAATACGAGGGTTTGCACTTAGTTTGTTTTGAGTGTGGAGCGTATCGTCACAAAAAAGAAACGCGAGGGCAAACGAATACAAATGAGGGTAAACCAGAAATGGCCCAAGTTCCAACAAGCAATAACACACAACCACACGATTTATCTTTCGGACCATGGATGCTTGCACCATCACGATGGAGACGTGTAATATGGTAACCGAATTATGGGGCAAACAATAGGAACACGGTAGGAGGTGCTACTAATCAAGAGAAAAAAAGACTCACCAATGATTTTCACAGAAATAGGAAAACGTGATAACCCGAATATAGGGACAAGGAAACATACGAGAAAGAACAAGAAAGGGAACGCTACTATGGACATGAATTTAAAACAAAAATAAAATGGTTCACGTTTCACTATTTTAGTCGATGAAGATGAGGAGATGGATGATACTATCCACACAGAAACTACAAACACTCATGTTGGTAGCACTAGTGGAATAAAAACTAAATCCAACAACAAGGGTAAGAAGACCGATAAGGCATCACGGTCTTTAACTGGAAATAAGGAGAATAGTAACATCAACCTAGCAGTTGACTTGTCTCACGTGAATCCCATCCCGCTAGGTAATACATATCTCATTCATAATAATAATATTACCACTAATACCGCCACGCAAACACCAGATGCACAACACACATGCCACCACGTCCAGCCCACTACGGGTTCAGACATAACATCCTCGCCCCAAGTTCTGATTATCACAGGTTGACCATTTAACGCCTTGACCTGAGGAGCCAGGACCGCCAGATCGATAGATGAGGAAGGCGACGAGTTCTAATGCCCCGAATGGTGTTTGGCAGTATATTAGCTTGATGTCCCACGAGACTGATATGGATACTTTCAAGGATTCGTCTAGTCCAATAACGAGGGATCATGTATCCCTTCGAGGTTAGATTATTTATCTCTCCTCAATGATTTCTAATTTTCTAATGAAGGCTATTTTTTGGAATTGTAGGAAAGCTAGTAGCCCTGCCTTTGTAAATGCTTTCATAGAAGTTATTAAGTTACACAAACCCTTAATGCTGGTGTTTTTTGAAATTAGAAACCATAGTGACAAGGCAACAATTATTATGAGAAAAAGTCATTTTGACAAATTTGAAAAAGTTGAAGCTCGAGGGTTCTCGGGTGGAATTTGGGTTTTCTGGAACTCGGGAGACTTATCTCTCGATTTTTTGGAGGCAAATGACCAGTGTATCACTGCTATAGTGCGCTATAAAGGTGAGACAAATTGGATTCTTTCTGCAATTTATGGCAGTCCACATGTCGAGCATCAGGACAGATTATGGGCGCTACTTAAGCAGCTCGCTACAGGGATTCAGGGTCCTTGGATACTAGCTGGTGACATGAATGTCGTCATTGATTGTTCCGAGAAAGCATGGGGGCACCTATTAAACAATATAACAGTAAAAAATTCATGGATTTTATCGACATCGTCGTTCTAATCGACCTCAAATTCGTGGGACAGCCATATACTTTGGAAAAAGGAAGGAGTTCATCTCTTCAAAGAAGGTTGGACAGGGCTATATGTAATGGGGATTGGCGATTAATGTTCCCGAGGGCAATGGTAACACAACTTCTAAGAATCGTCTCTGACCACTCTCCACTCCTTGTTGATCTAACACCAGGGGGCAACCAATTACTTCATAATTACTTCATAATTGGGTTGTTAGGATGCAGGCAACGTGGTTTCTTGGTAATCATTTAAACTAATGATTCATGATAGTTGGCAAAAGGACGGTGAGCGAGATGTTTTCGATAATCTTACATAAATCCGAACCAGCACAGATGAATGGAATAAGACTGTCTTTGGTAAAAAAATTCATAAGAAGAAGGAGTTGGTGGCAAGTATAAGCGGGATTCAGAGGACTCAGGGAGTCCAATATAATTGGTATTTGCAGAAATTATAAGCTGAATTACAAAATCAATACCAAGAAACACTTAGGCAAGATGAAATTTTCTGGAAACAAAAGTCACGTATTCGTTGGATTCAAGCTAGGGATCTCAATACACGATTTTTTCATATGGTAGCCACGACTAAACAAAATCGAGCTCAAATCCGAGGCTTGTTTCGGGATAATGGGTAATGGAGACTCACGAGTCGAATCTCAAGGACATGGAACTAGAATTTTACTGCAAACTTTATAGGCCAGGGATGTCGGTTAGTGAGTACATCAACATACAAGCTTTCCGATGTTGGATACACAACAAATTTCAAATGTTAGAATTACCCGTCATAAAAGCAGAGGTAAAGCAGGCGATGTGGGATATGCATCATACGAAGGCACTGGGTTCGGATGGTATTTAGCCTATTTTCTTCCAAAAGTGTTGGTAAACAGTAGGCGACGCAAGGACTAATACGGTAAGCCATGTGATCTGTACAGGTATAATCGATACTCGGCTTAATGAATCCCTCATTGTTCTTATCCCCAAAGAAAGTAACCCAACACATTTGACAAAAATTTTTCCAATCAGTCTAACTAACATTATTCTAAAAACTGTCAATAAAACCATGACTAATCAGTTACGTAATATAATGGATGACATAATTTCCCAAACTCAAAGCAGCTTTATTAAGGGATGTCAAACTATTACAATGTAATCATCACTCAGGAGGTTATTCATAATCTTCGAGTGTTGAAAGGGAAAAAATGTTTTTTCATTGCTAAAATCGATTTTGAGAAAGCGTATGATAGAATTGGTGGAAGTTTTTAGAAAATATGTTGCGTGAAACGAAATTCCCTCTGTCTTGGATTAATCTTATTTTGGAGTGTGCCACCACAGCTAAACTATCCCTCATTTGGAATGGTTTAGCGATGGAGTGGTTCAATCCAAAAAGAGGACTAAGACAAAGGGGCCCACTGTCTCCGTATCCGTTTGTTCTCTGTGTTGAAAAGTTAGGCTCTATGATCACTAAGGCAGTTAGACAGGGTTATTGGCACTCGATTCCAACGTCCTAAAATGGTCCTCGAATCTCACACTTAATGTTTGCAGATGATTTAATCCTCTTTGGTGAAGCTTCAGAGACTCAGGTGGATAACATTCCTCAGACACTGCAAGTTTATTGTTCAATGTCGGGTCATTCAATCAATCTTGTTAAGTCAAAAATCTTTCTCATCAAACATTGAGAGAGCAAAAGCACGACACATAAGTCGACAGGAGAATCTAAGCCTGACTCGAGACTTGGGAAGATACTTAGGGGCCCCATTACATCACTTACGTATCTTGAAAAAAGATTATAAATTTCTAGTTAAGAAGGTTAAGAAACGTTTGAAGGGGTGGAAGAGACAACAAATGTCTTTGGCAAGATGGACGACTTTGATTAGTGCAGTCACATCCACCATGCCATCTTATTATATGCAGACGTCACTCATTCGGGCTGGCCTTTGTGACTAAATTGATAAAGAGAATTGATATTTTTTATAGGGCGGGTCAGAAAGAGGGAGGAAAGTCCACCTTGTTGCATGGAATAAAATTTACTGAAAAAAGAGTCATGGTGGACTCGGTCTTCAGCAAACTCGAGTGGTAAACTAGGCATTTCTTGGGAAATCTGGGTGGCAATCATCACAAATGAGAATAGAAATTGGGTTCAAATTTTGAGGCATAAATTGTAACGCCCTCAAATTTAATCCTAAAGAATTCAACACGAAAGCGTTATCCTATCCTTACAGAAGTACAAACCAAATTCTGGACACAATTAAACAATTCATCTTATCGGGTCACAACTCCAATACATCAACTAAATAGCTATGCGAACTTAATATACATGAGTCAATCTACATCATTCACCTCTAGGATAGTCCGAGTTTATACTCCGATCCTTCAAGCTAGTTTCACTTCTCGACTTGCCTATAACTGGAAGGAAGAAAGTGAAGTACATAAGCAAAGGCTTAGTGAGCGCCAGTGTACGTGTGAAAGGTGCTTAAAATAGTTTTTAGACCCCAAAGTGATAAATTAATAAGGTGAAAACAATAATAGTTTCTATTTTTCAAACGCTCATTAAAAAGGCGAGTAAGAATGACATTTGCGTTCAAGCAGTAGCTGGTATGACACCAAGATCTTAGTATACATACGATAAAGTTTTAAAACATGCATTTTTAACAGTGTGCAGTCAATGTAAGTACCACGTACAAGACTCAATGCAAGTATCATGTACAAGACTCAATGTAAGTATCATGTACAAGACTCAATGCAAGTATCATGTACAAGACTCAATGCAAGTATCATGTACAAGACTCAATGCAAGTATCATGTACAAGACTCAATGCAAGTATCATGTACAAGACTCAATGCAAGTATCATGTACAAGACTCAATGCAAGTATCATGTACAAGACATGTTTAAGTAACACGTACACGTCACGCTTAAGCAGTAGGGGGCCATGTTAGCAATACTATCGCGTCCGATGATTTACCCATAGCACTTTGGGTCCCTATGCTTCTTCCTTATCACCCCTGAACACGCGGCTTAAAAGCCATCACCTTATACCTCCCCACGCAGGCCCGCGATGCCCGATTTGGTCATATCCGGAATATGCCACACGATAAATGACCCATGCACCCTCAGAGCACTCCGTCCTAGGTGCATGGATCTGGACGTGGATAGCGGGAACTGTTTAAGACCGCAAGCCCATGCTTGACCGGCCGAACCCTGCCCTATCCATCGCCCGACCTTGGGCCCAACACAACCACGCAAGATGAAACATGTCACAAGAACACCATCACGACAAATGATCATGATACAAGAACCAAATGATGGAGTACTTCCACGAAATCCATAAAAACCGATGTTTATTTTGAAATCATGCTTGCAAAATATGCATTTGAAACAAGTATGCAATCATGTATGTCACGAATGATTAAATGAAGCGTTTTGGCTCACGAAAGAATATTGAATCGAGCAAATATTTTTTTTTCAGAATTTCATTAAAAGAATGTTTTCTTGAAATCATTTTCACAAAACCTGCCTGGAAAATTATTCTCGCAAGATATGTCTTTGAAACGTGCCAAGAAATGGTTAATGCAAAATGGGTCCATGATTTGATTTGAAAGTGTTGAAATTCATTTTCATGTGAAGTATTGAAAGCATGATGAAAGTATATAGATATATATACGACGTGCTCCTTCCAGTTTTAAAAGACATATAACTATAATTTTGAGAGGCGCTCACACTACGTCCAAGCTTATACGGCGTTGTCCCTGTTCGTCTCACCGACAACACCTGCTAAGCGAAATTATATCAGAAACTCATTTTCTAACTCGTCTAAAGTCCACCCGGGGTAGTCTATGTGGTCCTAATAACTATACAAACATGCACAACAAGTTACCTTATGAAAACTAAGCTTAATTTCAATCTTCCCCAAAAGGTCGATAAGAGGCATAAAAACAGATTTGTGCAGTTTTAGTGTATGAATTGTTAAAAAAATCATAACTCAATAATTGTGGGTGAAATTTTTTTTCATAAATGTTCTAAATTTGTTAAAAGACCTTAGATAAATTTTTCAAAGGTAAATGGTCACTTAAAATGTGGCTATTTTATTCAAAATCGAAGTAAAATTGAGTTTAATTTTTACTGGGGCAGTATTACTTTAAAATTCATATAAAATCACCCTTTAATCCAATAAGCCCCAATTTCATACACAACAACCCCAATACATATGATTATCCCCTGTAAAATTTTGAAATCAAAATAAAGTTCGTAAGAACCCCAAATGATGTCTCAAACAAACATTTTGAAATCCCGTAAGGCTTCTAGCAGTCTATACTTAACAATTTCCATAATTCACATTACAACTCTAAAACTCCCACAAAATTCCATAAATATTTTAGACATGCAGTAACATACACAGTAAAAGTTTTGAACTCAAATAACATTTCGTCATTCCGATACAATTCTTTGAAATCAGTAGCAGATTTAAAGACCCAACTTACAATTGCCATGCATGTGTGATTTCTTCATTTAAGCCTTTAAGTTAGTTACTACAAATTGTAAATTTAAGCTTAAAACTCATAGATCTACTCTTCTAATACCCATGCAATAACATTTTCAATGCACATTTAGCCTCTACCATTACCTACTAATGTAAGATCAAGGAATTACAAGTTACCTTTAATGCTACCCACAAGTGTGAAGATGGTTGAGGTTGAAGCTAATATACTAATTTCTATCTATCTATCTATATATAACTTGAATGGAAGGATGAAGAGGGTTGAAGATGATGAAAATGGAGAAGAAGAGTGAAGAGATATTTGTTTGTAAACTAAAATAATGAAACTTAGGCATAATATATATATATATATATATATATATATATATATATATATATATACATGTATGGTGTGATGGTGGTGGTCGGTCAAGGCCCCATTTTCTACCCCTTTTTTTTATTTTTTATATATTATTATTATTATAGAGTGAAATGAAAGTGGAATACTAGATCCTTTAATTTACCTAAGATGTATAATCTAATATCTCCCTTGAACATATGTCTAAGATCCTAGGTCATGTCCTAATGCTTTAGATAGAAACTAGTCGACTAAAAAGTTCGGGTATCACATAAATACTTATATAGGAATCGTGCGAAAGTACTAAATGAAAACTCGCACACATGGAAAAGTATTCAGGCTGGATTGTTGGTTCTTGAGTCGAGGATCACTTGGAGAGTAGGGAGGGGCTCAAAAATCAGATTCTGGCAAGATCACTGGACCGGACCAGTGCCACTACAACAGCAATTGGAGTTGGAACTCCCGACATTGGATGTGAATCTCACGGTGGCTAGCTATTGGTTACACCAAACAGGTTGGAACTGGGAGGAGTTGGATGGGATCCCTGTCGACGTCCGAAACGAGCTAGAAGAATGGGACCTCGACTCAACGTCACATAAAGTGGATACCGCGGTATGGAAATTTGCAGCGCATGGAAAATTTTCATGCAAGAGTGCTTATGAGCAGCTCGTTACGAGTCAGCCTTCGAGCCGACTATGGATAATCGCACATAGCAACGCATCTGGAAAATAAATGTGGCTTACCGTCGAAATTTTTTCCTGTGGCTCACACGACATATCAAGCTTCTTACTAACCACAATTTGGCTACACGAGGTATTTCACGAGTGGAAGATGCCCAATTTGTGATGAGGCAGAGGAGACTATTGTTCATGTATTGCGTGATTGTCCCGAGCCAACAAAATTTGGAAGAAGCTGGTGGCTTCTCGATACCATGCACGTTTTCTCTAGCTAACCCTGTGTGGCCAGATTGGAATTTAACGACACCGGTATCCAAGTATGAATGGGGTTCACATTGGGAAATAACCTTTATTGAAACATTAATTTCTTGTGGTAGATTCGAAATGAAGTCGTGCATGTGGAGAATGAAAGGGACGCCAAAGCAGATATAACCACTATTCAACATCGTGTGGACGAAACAGAAATGCAACGGGACTTATATTGATGGTCGAGAGGTATCTATTCGTGTTGGTAGGTTACCACCCGAACCAGACACATTGGAAATAAATGTGGACGCTACAATGTGGATCGAGCTCAAAGCCAGCAAATTGAGCTTTGGAAGAGTTGTCCGGGACCACCATGGTCCCTGGATAAGGGGATTAAGCGGTTGCATTGGCTATGCCATTAGCGGTCTCATAATGGCCAGGGATACTCACTTGAGAGAAGTGATCCTCAAATCTGATAATAGAGAGGCTATCAAGAGCATTAGAGAGGGCACTGCTTCTAGGGGTGTAAATGAGCCGAGTTGAGCCAAGCGTGATGTTGTTCAAACTTGTTTGAAATACAATCGAGCTTCAAAATTTGTGTTTGAGCTTGACTTGATTAGCTTGTTTGATTATTAATCGAGCCAAGCTCGAGCCAAACTTCAAAACTTATCAAACACAAAAAGTTATTCAAGCTTGGTTTGATAAGTTAATGAACCGAGCTCAAACGAGCTTTTAGTAATTGAGCTCGAATCGAGTATCAAGTAGTTTGGTTCGTCTTTCATCTCTAACCGCTGCACATCATCATATCGCAATTAATGAGCAAATAAGACAACTATTACAGTTGGATTGGCACATCACAACTATACATGTCTTATGTGAGGCCAATCAAGTGATGGATGGTTTGACAAAAGAGGGTTTTGAGCACAACCTTCAACTAGTGCAATCCCCAAGTCTGAATCTTTGGAATTATCTAGAACAAGATCAGAATGGCCATTCTTGGCTAAGAAGAATGACTAATACCCCGGTTTGTCGGGTTGCGTTGTTAGGATCCTCCTTCTTTTGTATTAAAATAAAATAAAATAATAATAATTCTTTCTCCAACCTTTTTTTTTTTTTAAGAAAAAGACTTATTTCAAGCTATTGTCAATTTTGCAAACCAAATTTTCCTTAATTTGGCAATAATTTCACCACCTGTATCGCGATATCTATCTATTTCCGTTGGCAACGCAAGCTCGTGGACACTGCACCACCACATGATAATTCTTTCATTCTTTTGCACTAATGAACGAATGCGAACAGAGATTTATTAGTTCCGATGGAAATTAGTATATAATATATCGGGAAAAATGGCATGGAGTTGCTGCTGTTACTCTTCCTCCCCTGCCACCACTTCGATTCCCGCCATTTACGCCGCTGCAAATACTACGAATCGTTTTACAATCACTCTCAGAAAACAGTATGCATTTTCGCAATTGCAATCGTTCAGGCACCCTAGAGTTGAATTTGTTTGCCCCAATTTCAGAGTGAGGAGCAAAACCACTGAATCAGAACTTGGAAAAACTGACCCTTCGCCTTCTGCTGATATCGATTGTATAGGCACTGGACTGGACGTTGAATGCGTATTCACTCCTACGGATGATGATGATGATGGTTTGTCGGAAAACCCCAAGCAGTTGAGCGAGGAATCATTAGTTACGACGTCGTCTTTATTCGAATTGGCAGGGGCAGCGTTGGAATGGGGACTCCTGATATCTCCCTTCTTCTTCTGGGGCACGGCCATGGTGGCTATGAAAGAAGTTCTGCCCAAAACTGGACCCTTTTTCGTGTCCGCATTTCGGCTGATTCCGTCGGGCTTCTTGTTGATCGGCTTCGCGGCTTCCAAGGGCAGGAGTTTTCCTTCTGGACTCAGTGCTTGGCTCTCTATCTCAGCATTTGCTCTCATTGATGCTTCCTGTTTCCAGGTCCCTCTTTAGTATGTGTACTTAGCAGTGTTTTATATTTATCAAACTAGCTAGCAATGACTATGTGTTTTGTGTTCGATGTTGCGTGCTAATTTGACTGCAGGTTTGCAGGGTTTTCTAGCTGAAGGATTGGAGAGGACAACAGCTGGTTTGGGCAGTGTAAGTTAGCTAAATGTTTGCCGACTGTCACTTTTTGTCATACATGTTATTGTAGTATACATGTAATGTAATCGATTCGACTTGGACTTTTTGGGAGTCTAGAACTTATACGCAATGGTTTCTGCTGCAATCAGGATCGGGAGAAAAACGCCAATGTAAAAGTTGGTTTACTCTGAACTGGTCATTCTCGAATTACATTTCAGAACCCCAACTTCCAAAAATGAGAATTATTAATTGAGCTGTAATGGTATTGTCTTTTGTCGTAGTGGGTGGATTTTAGGGAATCTAAAAGATTCAAACTGCAAAAAGAACTTGCAGCACTTTTGCATGTTTTGGATTCATTGGGGTGAACAAAATTGGGATGCACTTTTGCACATAGTATTACTCTATGGCCTGGTCATGGTATTGTCGCAAAAGAAAATCTACCTGTTATTCACCAGTCAAATGCTTGAGCAAAAGTGTATTCCTCACCTCAAACTGATACAAGCCTGGAATTCTGATTTTTTAATACCTCAAAAATATAAAAAGTTAACTGTAAAGGATAGCATAAAAGTTATGAAATTGAAATCGAGAAAAAACTCAACCAAATAACAAGCATAAAAATTGATACGGACAATAAAATCTAAAGCTATTGTATACATCAAACATTTAGAAGAAACTGGAGAAACTGAGTGACAATATAAAAGGGCTGTATTGTTTGAGTTGTATCCATGTTCATAAAATATGTTTTCACAAAAATAGCTGCATTACCTTTTTACTTGAGGTGGAGAATGAAAGAAAAACTCCAAACCCTTCGACTTATGAATAGTGGGGGTCAAATTGACCGGAAAATAGAAGCATAGTAGAACGTATACATAACCTTTCTGGTGAATCAACATCAAAGAAGCAAATCTGGTGTCTTCCGTTGCATATTGAATGAACATTAAGATGACAAATTCTAGAAAAACTTAAGACTTGATTAAAATGTATAGACAAAGGAAATGAGATGTCAGTGAATTGTGAATAACATAGTTTTCTCTCCCTTCCTACTATATCTCTCTTTTTCATTACTCCCTTCACTTTTCCTTTTATGATCAGCATACGAAATCTTAATTGTCAATGGTGAATCCTCCTTATTCTCATCGCACCAGAGAGATTAGACTTCTGATAAGAAAAGTTTGTGCTCAACTATCCTAAACTTCGAGTTCAGAACACGATTCAAAGCTCGAGGCTTTACATGAGTGATTTTACAGAAAGGAAAGCAAAGTTTATTATGATAACATAAAGTTCCTAAAAGAATCAGAAAGGTTCTGTCTTCTATAATGTTGCTGTGGTAGTTATCTTGACCTCATTAATTCGTAGGCTTGGTGTTATCCTTGTCAAAAACATATATAGAGATATTTGTGATGACTTGTAACTGTATTTGTTATGTTCTCTATTAAGTAATGTTTTTCTTTATGTGACTATTTAGTAGAGCTGCGCTGTTCGTGCTCCTAGTTTAGTAAATCCACCCTTTAGCTCAAAATTTGACAAGATTTTTAACTAAACGTTGCAGGTTATAATTGATTCTCAACCTCTGACGGTGGCTATTCTGGCATCCTTATTCTTTGGAGAGTCAATAGGGTACATTGGGGCTGCTGGACTTGTACTTGGTGTAGTAGGACTTTTACTTCTTGAGGTAATATTGTTGAAATTTTTTTGGGTTTTGGCTTTGCTTGTTCTTTAACTGATTTGGATTTACTTTTGTTATTTAAAGCTTCAAGAATATCCAGCAAATAATCATGTAGATTCCATTGATACACACTCGTTTCCTGTTCTATATGCATGAGAAAAATTTCCTGTCATTTATGTACAAGAAATTCAATTAATGATTTTCTCTTGACTAGGTAAGCTGCTCTACCCTTTTGGTTACGAATCAAATCTGTAGGTCAATCGAACTATCTTCACAGCGCAAACAGAGTAGAGTTTTTGCATTAATGTCTAGTTTAATATATATGTCATATAGGTATTCCAGTTGTTCATATCTTGATTTACTGTAGATCTTCAAATAAGCGATTCCCATTACCTATAAGTGAGTCATCAGGTGCAAATACAGTGCCCTATTCTGTGGCATCTACCCCCATTCACTGACATGCATGCACAGAAATGAACTTCCCGAGTCCTATTATCAAAACTCCTCTCTTTTCTGAGATGCTGCAAAATCAAAATTGCAGGTGGTCTGATCTTCAAATACTGCTAATCCTGCAGGTACCTGCTTTTAATTTTGACGCCAATAACTTTTCTTTGTGGGGAAGTGGGGAGTTGTGGATGCTTCTTGCTGCCCAAAGTATGGCAATTGGTACTGTCATGGTCCGCTGGGTCTCCAAATACTCAGATCCTGTTATGGCTACTGGATGGGTAAGATGTACTATTTTTTAAGATAATTACAGAAACCTCCCTGAGGTTTGGTCTAAATACAAGCAGACCCCCTCAGGTTTTCGTAATTACATCCACATCTATCTCTTTGTTTTTGCTAAGTACATCCACATCTATCTCACCTGTCTTTAGTATGTCTAAAGGAAAAAGTCAATGTTAGCCATTTTTTAGAATTGAAATCCAATTTTACCCCTTTACACTGTTGTTTTATGGAATTGTCAACTTTTAATCTCCACTGAGGTCCGTCCAAAATTACTAAGAGCTCCCATGTGGTTTGTCCAAATATACTGTAAGTCTGTAAACCCCCTCGATATTTGTTAATTTTCCATTTTACACTAACTTCCAGTGATATTCAATATTTTAACCTATCTTAAAATTTTGAAATTATACGCGACAATGTGAATAACTACAATCTAAACGATTTTAATTTAATATTAAAAAATAATTACACATGTAGTTTATATTTCATTTTTTCTATCTTACACTATCTTCTATTTTTAAATAGCATCTTATGTGTAACCAAAAACTAAAAATTGTTTTTTTTTTTTCCCACTATTTACATATGCAAAACGATATGAAGATAGATCAAAAACTGATAGTTGGTTTTGACTTAAACTTTCCTTTTAAACTTTCCCAAACCATAAGCCCAAATCTCCAACTTCACGCGTTGCTATCGGTTACGGACAGCATTTTGCTTGAATGTCACCACACTGTAAAATCTTGTTCTCATGTATATCATTTAGCTTGCAACCTCCTCATCTCAATATCCGTCTAATTACATGGAAATTTTAATTATGCGTAATACATTCTCTGCCAATGAGCAATACGGTACTGGTATCACCATCACCATGAATAAAATCGACCACCCATGTCCTAGGCTATGACTCCATAACGACAATTTTGAGGTTTGAAGGCAAGCATGATTTCGTTGAGCAAGGAAAAGGGAAAGAACTGTCCAAATCTAGGTTTAATTCCATACATATTATCACGGCCCATATTTGGAATTTGACATTTGAGATACTTGTAATCTGAACAAAACTCAGAGGTGGTTTTTATAATTCTGAATGACGGACAAAATAGTCATGTCATAAAAGTCACTAGGGTTTCCTGACAACCGTGAAAGCCAAGGACGGTGGATGTAATATCTCAAATAGATTTGTCGTTGTGCCTTTGGGTACTTATTACTCTTCAGAAGTCCATAACGACCTTGTCAGCGAACATCACCACAAGAAAATTACTAGAAAGTTCCTAACCTGTATCCAAACTGTGGGGAAGATGTACGGAAGCATCCTATTGTGGATAATACATCATGTCAGGAGAATTTGTGGGAAAAATGTAGTTTGTCACTAGGTTCAACATATGTGGGATTCTGTCAAAATCACAAGACTCAATATCAATAATATATCGAACCAGTACTGTAGTAGGTTACAGAAGAAACTTACTTGACATCAGACCCATCCAAATTGTCAAGGACTGCCAATGGTAGGAACTCCCTGGAAAAATTAAAAGAAAATAAAACAAATGAATTTTTCATTCCTATTCTTGTGGAACATCAAGGAAAATAACTCTTTCATAACTAGCTCTGGTCCTCCCAAACCATCGGAAGGGTCCACCTTATTTCGTTGATGGTTCTAATGAACTACACTCCTGTTTAAACATAGAGAAGTATATCATCAAGCTCAACAACCATAATACCTCATTATCACGTACTCTTGGAATAGTTCTGTTGCGTTCACCTGTTGGATAATACTAGGAAAGAGATTTCTGAATTAGTTTTAGGAGGTTTGGGACTCCTTCTCGGACAATTACAACAATCTATGTGCATGGACTCCACATACATGGAAGGCTGTGAGTGTCCCGAAACTCTCTAAGATTAACTTGGCATTTCTTTTCTCTGTGATTGGTCCCACTGCTGTTTCTTGCCAAAAAGACCAGCTGGTGCTTTATCGCATGCTCTTGGTTCTTGTAGGACAGAGTGTTTCAACTAAACTGTACTCATAAACAGTATTTTTCATAAATTTGTCAGTTTACTAGACCAATCTTTATAATTTGTGAATTGCACTTCAGATATGAACTGTTAATGATAGTAGATGGCCACTACTGTGAAATCTTTGTTCATGTTTGTAGTCAAATGAACTTATATGGTGCAGTACAAACTGAATTTGGAATTCTATACACTTTTACAGGTTCTGAACCTCAAAATAAGAGTTGAAAGATTTACGATAATGATTTATCGGATTTGTGAATGACTGAAAACTAGATATGTGAGATTGTCTAATTGTCACTGGCACGAATTGTTCTGAAAGAATTAGATGAGTTAAGCTAAAGTAGATTTCCTTGCAGCACATGGTTATCGGTGGTCTCCCTCTTGTGGCAATCTCCATCCTTAATCATGATCCTGCTCTCACGCGCTTTGACGAGCTTACATCAAGTGATGTTTCGGCTCTCCTTTATACCTCCATCTTTGGGAGTGCCATCAGCTATGGTGTCTACTTCTACAATGCTACAAGAGGTAAGCTTTAGATTTTTCTTTTTTCTTTTGGATTTTATGCTTAAAATCCTTTCATATCATGTGAGATGCTGTAATGCCTGTGGATTTGACTAGGCTGCTTAACGCATTTTAGGTAGCTTGACAAAGCTCAGCTCCCTCACCTTTCTGACTCCAATGTTTGCATCAGTTTTTGGGTAAGAAATCTAACCAAAACCAAGAAATTTTATTTGACTAAATATTATCTTTAAATTATTTTTATATGCGAAGCAAGTTGCAAAAATATCCTATTGGTGTAAATATATATCTGACATTGTGGTATGTTAGATCTTCAATCTCTCTTGTGTGTGGGTGTAACTAATTGGTTGGAGCTTTTTCAACTGCAGTTTCATCTATCTCGGTGAGACCTTCACCCCATTGCAACTAGTTGGAGCACTGGTAACGGTTGCAGCAATATATATGGTCAACTACAAAATTTCTGCAAAATGAAAGTCTAGTTCATGTATGGCTAAAAAATATTGCAAAACAAGCTGATATTGGCTAGAGCCTGGCAGCCAGTTTAACTGCTGGGTGGGATTGGTGTTTATCCTCAATGCGGAAGCAGTGGATACTCTGGAAAAAGAGGTTTAAATTCAAAGGGTGAAATTTTGAGGTTTGTTTCCTGTTTGTAGTTGGGGCTAACAGTGCAGAACAAAACTGAAATGATATATGTAAGAATAACCAATTACTAGCCGATTCTAGTTCATTATACACTTTACATAAGTTGGATTATTAACAACATCAAGGTATATAGAGACATATGCTTGTGGGAAAGTGTATAGCGAATCAAATACCTGCTACATCGAACATTATTTATTAGCGTTTTCCACTGTATAATAGAAATTTTTGTCGCACAGAATGCAAAAATGTAATTAGTGTATTTACAAGATATGTGTTCTTGCATTTGTTTGGTCCTGTACTATTTCTCTTCCATGATATTTATGTGTTAAATGGCCTTGCTGAGAGTATTTACCTCAGCACTACAAAGTCCTTGCAATTTAAATATAAAAGGAAATGAGGGGAATGTGGGTGTATTATGTGTTCTTGGGCATCGTGGCCAACAATTTCTACAAGACTTATATGTATTGTTGTACACTGTACACATGGTATTGGGGTGTTATTTTTTAGCTGAAATTGGGTAAGGATATCTGTCACTGGTATGGAGTCAAATTTTTTGCATTCAAAGCCCACTGTGCAGCCTGATTTGCACCTAAATTAGTTAGCCCACTCGTTCCTCACAAATAACTCGTGTTTATGAGGGAGTTGAGAGAATGTAAGCATATAAAGCCAACACGAATCAGACAAAATGAAGAAACGTAAAGGCAACACGATATACAGCCAACAAAGGCCAACCTCATATTAATTCACAAATCTTTAATACAAGGAATCCCAAAACTTGCACCTCTTAACTCTCTAATTTTGTACACAGCAAAACTAGAGTATTTAAAACACATTTATGGAGTTATAGTGGATATCTTCCACTACTAGGAATTCGGCTTATCCCGTCGGGACAAGTGTCGGGCAATTTTTTGCCACTAAATCTGCCCTCAACCGCTTCCCTCCCTTTCCAGCCTTCAAAATCCGTCCATGTGCTGGCAGCTGACTTGGAGAATGCCTCATAACCGCCTGCACATGCTGCTCACATAACTCGATGCGTGCACCTAGAGTTTCCTGCAACATTGCGAGCCACCGAGTGCCCTCTGCACATAATTGCCGAGTTTTCTTGACACCCTGTTGAGTCCTCTCAGCAGCTCGGCCATCTCCTCAGTCCTGCCCAACATGGGTGCATCCCACGCACACCGCTCGCCCAGCTCAATCACTTGTCGAGTTTTCCCACCCAATTTGTCCACAACTTGCCACAATCTTGCATTTCCTAGGCCAAACCCACTTTGTCTCGAGTCATTGCCCACTATTGCCTGCAATTTGTACAATTTGTGCCCAATTGTGTTGTGTACCGTCTAAACCAGTTCGTGTCCCGACCCCTGCTCGTAGCCTTAACCCATCGTGTCGCCCCTTCAGACACCCGTTACCTTGCTTGGCATGAGGCTGACCATGCCAAGCTAACCCGACATCATAGGGGTGTAAGAATATCCAAGGAGCTCTCCTTATATGACCTAGGAATAAGGCTGAAGAGCTCCTCAGCTTAAGTGCTGAAAGAGGGTGTGATATACAATTTAGGGTTTCTTTGTTCCCTCATCGAAAACATAATGTTGTTTTTGGAACTATCTGAATTCCAAATATCAAGAAAAGTTAATTTGAAATTACTAACGGTAATTTGGTCAAATTATCATTATTGGGTTTTTGTGCACAATTATAATTGTTAGATTGCAATTTTTTTTTATTTATCTAAAATAATCAATTCAAGTATACATCATATCATTGACACAAATAATACATACCCAAAGAATAATCTTTTTATTTTTTTGGTTACTCCAAAGAATAATCACATAATCATACAATCATATTCCATAAAAAAAAAAAAAGTAAACGTGCTTGTGGTAGAGTATAGTGGAAAATTTTTGAGTGCACCTGGTGTAGGACCTAGTTGCATACACCGACACACACCAAAATATAATAAAAAATGTGTATTGGTGTGTGTTGATGTATGCAACTGGGTTTCACATCGAGTGTACTCAAGAATTTTCAAGTATCGTCATATGATAATGGGTTTTCAAAACAATCACAACTTTCCATGTTTATGCGGTTGGTGATCCATCATACACTACCAATGTTATTGTTTTATGTGATACAATCATATCCCACCATTTAAAGAAATAAACGTGTTCTTTTTTCCTTTTTCTTTTTGGTTTGTCCACGGAATGTTCAAGCCAGCTTTTGCGCACCTCGATTAATCCTTGCTTGCGGTTCGTGGCTGCTGTTGGCCAAGCATTATTTTTACAATGCCGAGAATCGATTCTAAGAGTACACCATCATCGACCTCAAGTTGTCCCAGTGACAGCCTTATACCACTGGGCTAAGAGGCTTGATTTTAATAAACGTGTTTTTAGTGGATTATCATCACATGATTTTGGGTTCCACACAATCACAACCTTCCAAGGTTGTAAAAATGATACTGCTTTATGTGACCCTCATACACTTCCGATGTTATTGTTTCGTGAAGTGGAGTCCCATAACTTTCTAGGAACCACAACCTAGAGTTAGCAACCTCACACAAAATTCTGCAGTGTGAAAAGTGGATGATATTTGGTGACTCTCAGGTGATTTACATCATTCCCAATGTATATATTCACATGGCCTCTCATGTATATATTCACATGAATGGTATAGATCATGCGGGAGACCAACTCCCGAAAGTTTATTAAATATCACCGGTGAAAAGCTAAAATCTGTTTTGTTGACAGTGGAGACTTGGTGTCTAAAAGGCCTTAAAAGGGACGACCCCTTTAAGTCTCCTTTAAGGCTTTTCCCATTTAAGGCCTTGTTCCCTTAAGAGGCAAGTCTTAAAGGGGACAAAGCATTTAAAGGGACTTGTCTAACGGCCCGTCAAGCTCGTCCCATTAACAATTTTTTTTAATTTAATATATTTTTTATAAAAACAAAATTATATAAAAAAGTAATAGTGTGCAACAGTCAAAATTTTGACCGTTCCACACTATTGCTGACCGTTCGCAATTCTTTGCACATGCTGTTCAATTTCTAGCCGTTGCACATCAACATTTTCCTTTATTTTTTATTTTTTTTTCATATTTTGTATTCTATTAATTTTTTATAAATTCCCCATTTCCATTCTAATTTTATTCACTCATTCTCATACAATTCATTTCAATTCTCAATTATTTCAACTCTTAAACTTTTCATATTAATTCTCAATTAATTTTAGTACACTTTTTATTATCCCCTTACTATTTAATTTTTTCACTACTATTATCATCCAATTAATACTATTTTGTAATTACATTTACATTGTATTTTGTACAAGCTAGTCGATTATATTACTTTGTAATAATCAAGTAAACTCTCAAATAAAAACAATATTATTTTCAAATCAAGTATTATTGATAAACTTTTAAAAAATAAAGGGATAAAAGCAGACACCCTCCTCAGTTATGGGGTAATGTGCACTTTGCCCCCTCACTTATCATAAAATGTGCACTTCACCCCTCGGGTAGTTTGGGTAGATTTGGGCACCACACTTATCATAAAAATTGGACTTTTGCTCCCTGACTTATGTGTCTTTGTAGCACTTTGCCCCCTGACTTATGTGTTTTTGTAGCATTTTGCCCCCTCACTTATATGTTTTGTAGCACTTTGCCCCTGCCTGAGCTACCCGAGAGGGTGAAGTGCACATTTTATAATAAGTGAGAGGGCAAAGTGCACATTTCAATAAGTTAGGGGGCAAAGTGCACATCACCTCATAACTGAGGGGAGTGTCTGCCATTATCCCAAAAATAAATGTAATTACTAAAATGACTATTTCTATAAATTGCCAAAATAAATGAAAGAATAAAAAAGATTAATTTTCACTAGATAAATATTAAAATGAAATGATAACAAAAGCACAAATGAAAAAATAAAAAAATTGCCCAAAGGGATTCAATTTTGAGTCCCATTTAAGGTCCCCAGTCCCATTTAAGTCCTGTCCCCTAAAGGGGTCCGGATGGCCCCTTAGTAAAGGGGGCGGATCAGCCCGTCCCCTTTAACTAAAGGGACGGATCAATCCGGCCTCCCACAAACAAAAGGGCCTAACAAACAGATCAATCCGGCCCTCTATGCCCTTTTGACACCTTTAGTGGAGACCTCCCTAGTACGAAATTCTACAATATGAAATACGAAATTCTACAATATGAAATCAATGCAATCTGTTTAGTACTGTGAAATTCTCCAATTAACAGGAAAAGAGCTGGTAAAGTAAACCAACAACTGTATAAACCACTGAACAACTAAAACAGAGGTTGCCAAGTTTGCAACCATAAATACAAATCATTCAAATAAAAAGCAAACTTGAAAATATAACACATTTAAGTTGAAGCAGCTACAGCGGCTGGTGCCGCCATCTGAGAACCTCTCGACCCGATTCTCCCCCTCCCATTTGCATTCTGTTGATGATCAAAATCCCTTTTCTTTGCGCTCAATCTTTTTCCACCTTCATCAACACCTCGACCCGATTCAGTTACTGCATTCCTCTGGTAGCCCACAGGACTCACATCATTCTGTCTGGTAACTGTCCTTGAAGAAGATGATGTCCACCGGTCAGTTGACTCTGCAGAATTAGGCTCCCAGCAAGAAGAAGACAGCCACTGTTGCTGACTTCCAACATAACTATTACTGCCTGAAGATTCTTCTTCTTCCAATTCTTCCCCTCCTGATGTACCCCTTGTCACAGTCACATACTTATGAAAGCTCGGCTCCATCAGATCATCATTAACCACAACCTCAGATTCCAAATAGGGATCCCTCGTTTCTGGCCTTGTCTTCCCGACAGTATTGGATGCTGAGGAGGGCTTTTCCGTAGTTTTACTCATTTGCTCGGTGATGGGATTTCTTCGTCGGTCCTCAGAGAAAGTGCCGGACAGGTTTGAGCTCGTGCTGGAGTTGAGGTCAGCAACTGCATCTAGGATAGAACATGCTTTTGAGAGACATGGTGGGAGAGAAAAAGACGGTGGGGTGCTCTTTTGGTGGAAATTTTGAATGTCTTCTAGCAATAGTGCAGTGTATGATGATTGAGGAGGGTTAGATAGAGTTTCAGGGTTGATGTCTAGGTCCCTAGAAAGACGAGAGGATCGGCTTCTTGCTACTGCATTGGGAGGTTTAAGACTTTCCGGCCCTGAAGAGATAACGTTTAATGCAACTTGACCCGTGATTCCATACGGTCCTCCCTTAGTTTCTGCTGCATTTGGCTGTTGCTCATGAGTCTTGGAGTTCAGATTTGTTGGGTTGCTGTCGAGTTTGGTGGTGTTAGTTTTGTTGTCAACTGTCGTTTTCTGCATAGGAGCCTGCGAGATGCCAACCATTATTGGTTACATGATAAACTTGAAGCTTTGTGTAACAAAAACTAAACCATAGGCTTAATATACCCAACCAAATTACAAGCTATTCTATAACGACTTTTTGTATGGTTTTTGAGCCAACTATTGCGATGTTGAAAGGTTACAAAAACAAATTGCATGTTCTTTCGTAATAAAATAACTATGTTGAGCCCGAAAAGGTGGCTCAGCAGGTAAATGACCACAAATTTCAACCAAGAAGTTGTAGGTTCGAATTACACTTGTGATCTTTATTAAATTGACATATTTATGTCTCAGGACCTCACTCGCAGAGGTATCCTAAGCTTCGATTCAGATATAAGTGCGGAAGGGATACTCCAGAAATTAGTGGGCGCAGTTGACGCAATGTTCGTTGCTTGATCTAAGGTCAATGCCTCTTCATACCCATTTGGCAAAATTGAAAAATGGAATAAAGAACATGAAAAAAAAATTCTAATGTTGTTCAACCTTTCATTTAGTACTGTTCTCATTCTTTAGTCCTCACATCAGATATGCAATATCAATAACACATCAACCACCATGTTTGAGCAACATTATCATCAAGACTAATAAGTTGACAAAATCATCATAGTTTAAAGCTCATTCACATGCTTTATTAATGGCATAATAGTACTTACTGCTGAGGCACTGGTGTAAGGAATTCACTGGTCTGATATAAAGACAACCTTCCATAACCAGATCCAATATATATATATATAAATTACATAAAAGACAGTTTGTAGAGATACTTAAGAGCAAGAATGTAACGCACCTGTGAGATAATGTTGGAATCTATCTCAGAAAGAGGATTTCTTCTGTAAGGCGAATGCTCGGCCTTCCTCGAATTGCTTCGACTAAGCGACAATGGCTGGTTTTGAGTGTTATTCAGATTGTCATTAGTACCTCTCACCCTTGCCGGGGAACGAGCACGAGGAGATGCACCACTTCTTGCCCCATCCCCACCCACATTTCTCTTCACTTGAATCCTCTTAATGGCCCCGGCCGCATTACCCTCACCACCACCACCGCCCGCCAAGGAAGATACAGTGGCAGGCACCGAGACCATCTTGCCTGGCCTCGAATTAGCATTTGCAGCTGCTGATGAATTAGAATTGGAATTAGTCGTAATTGGAGATTCAGATCTTCTACCTGGAGATCTGCTCACCCGCCGTCCACCGCTGCTGCTGCCTCTTTCTCTACTTCCGGAACGCTGCTGCTGCGCCGACGCCTGGTCTCTGTCCCTCTCCGTACTCGGAGTCCTGCGCCGCCCTTGAGACTGACGGTGCCGCTCCCGGCGGCGATTCTCTCTCTCCCTGGCCACAGCGTCGTCGTCTCCGTCAACAACATTGTTCCCGTCAGATCTGCCGTTTTCATTGTCAAAATCGTAACTCCTCTTGGAACCGGAGTATTTTCTTCCGCCATTTTCGGAGGAAAGGGCGGCTGCTTTACCCGTGGAGGAACTCCGGCTGAGCCTACCGCATTGTATCAAAATGGCGTCCACTTCTTCTTTAGTACAACTGGAAGTCCTCACCGGCGCTGCTCCACCTACGATAACGCCACTGTTGGCCTTATTGGGTTCGATCTTTTCATCGTCGTCAGACCTCAGCCTCTCGACTTCATGGCTTTTTCGGTGTTTGATTATGAAAATCTCTTTCTTCACTACACTTTCTTCTACTTCTACTTCTACTTCCTCTTTATCTGCCTTCTTTTTCTCATCAGATTTCAGTTTTTCCGGCGGCTTTGGGAGTGGAATTGGAGAAGATGCACTACTACTAGTGTTCTTCTTGCTTAAACAACTCCCCATTTTTTTTTCTTCTCAAAAAATTGAAGGCACAAAAATGACTATAAAACACAAAAAGAATTCAAATAACAAGAGTTTGTATTTGTAATTATAATTGCAATTGTAATTGTAATTGTAAGAGAAAGGAAAAGATAAGGGGAACAAAAAAAGGATAGATAGATACACATACACACAGTGTTCAAGAAAACCACTCAATTAAAAATGACTAACTTTTTGTAGGAGGGGGTGGTGAAGAGGGAGACAGAGACAGCAATTTCAAATTTTGACAGAGGCGGGGCAATCAATATAGCCGTTAACATTTAAAAGGATTAATTAAACTAAAGGGCCCTTTTTCTTTACTTTTTTTCTTTTGAGGGGGAAAAAGACTTAATGTCAGACTACCTACTACTCTGTTTGTCAATTGTCACCACTATAATAATATAACATTTATGTGTTCAAAAAAGAAAAAAAGGAAAAAACAATGGAGAATAAAGGAATCTTGATCTGTAATTGAATTTTGAGCCCTTCAACAACGGTCATAGGAATTTCAATTTTGGGGTTGATTCATTTCAGATAGTTGGTGTGTGTGTGTGTGTTTTGGTCCTTGGACAAAAGAAGTCAAAGATTCAAAATGGTTCAAGGATTCCTTTTTACCATTGTGTTTAATTTAGAGCTAAATATGTTTAAGGTTTAGGGGTACTTGTGTACGTTACTTATGTCCCATATTAAGTTAAGTAATTTTGGTATAGTATTCAATATGTGTCCTTACTTAAGTAATTTTCGTGTAGAATTTTTGATAATGTAATTGAAGAAAGAAAAGGAAACAAATATGGCGAGAAAGGAGATAGAGAAAGAGAGTACGAAAACTATGACGACGGTATCTTATTGAATGGGGCTAATTACATCATTTGATAATCTATAATCTATATCTATAGATACCGTAAAAATATGTATCACTTGAAAGATTCTTTGAATTTATTAATCGACTAAAATATTCTTATGATTGCATTTTTTAAGGACACTTATGCAAACTAACATTGTTATTATTGTTATGAATAATTATTTGTGGATGTCCATACAACTCTAAAACCTCTTTATCTCCATGTCTTCTCACTTTTCATCATTAATGTGAGTCAATATTATTTACCCTTCTCATTATGTAATCAACCTTTGAGATTCTTGTTTTGTGCCTATAAATAAACTATGTCATTGTATTGTAGAGACACAACAAAATCAATAAAAGAATTATCTACTTAGTTCTCTAATCTCTCTACTTTATAATATTTGGGGTTATTTCCAAGGGCGGATTTAGCCCCCCCCGAGACTTCGAATTTTTCCTAAAGGGTATATGAAATTTTATGATATGGCCCCTCCAAAGATAATATATATTTGTGTTCTATATCTAAGAGCATAATACCTTTGGTAGAGTTGGTGAGAGACATGCTTTTAAGATCTCTTATTTTGTGAATTTCTACGGGTAGGGGTTCGAATCCCAAACTGCCCCCTTTATGCAACAATTTTTTTATACCCCTTTTCTCAAATTTAAGTGATCGATTCCTCCTGACTTCCTTCTCAATTTTCAAGTGCGTCGAATTATCATGCCAATATTCTTATTTTTATATTAAAAAAAGGTAATTACCATTAAAAAATTCTTTTTTTTTCTTTTTTGAACCTCTCTTCTACACTTATTAGGTGTTAAACTAATAAAGACGTCTTCTTTTAAATTTCTCTTCTACACATTAAAATTAGAACCAACAAATATTTTTCCAAAAAACTATAAAAAAGGATTGTTAATATACCAAACATTAACAAATCTAAAGACGAGAAAGCGTCAATCATCATTCTATAATTTAGAGTCTATCCGCCACAAGTTATGAACTAATTGTATTATGTTCTTTTATAATTTTGCAAGAGTTTTAGTAAATAATAACTATATTTTTTAGTGTAACGACTTACATGTTCTTTAGTTTTTTTTTTTTTTTTGTGTTTGTTTTGCCAAGTCTATATTTATTAATTATAATTGAATGTATTTATTTATTTGTTGAGTGAGTAGTTTTCGTAAGATTATATAATCATAAGCTATCATCATTACTTATATAGAGTGAAGAATTGTAGAAAAATTGATACAGAGTTTATTACAGATGAATTTTATTATATAAAAGAACGTCGTGTACAACTTCAGTAAACATTTTAGAAAATTGTCTTATATTTCGAAACTACTGTAAATATATTGAAAGTTGTTTTTCTTTTGCATGATAATTGTTATTTTATTATTTGTTAAAACTAAAAAAAAATTAAAATATATACTCATAAATATTGTCAAAAAAAAGTACTATAATGCAATTCGGCCCCCCCAAGAAGTGAATCCTGGATCCGTCCCTGGTTATTTCATAATACGTTATCAGCACGATCCGTCTCAAGTTGTTGAGGTTTAAATCCGAGGAATTGTGATAGCGAGTTGGTGGAATGCTTAACACGAAAGTGAGGTTCTCAATTCTCTTTTGATATGCTCTTCGCGCTGCAAGTAAAGATAGTTCACATCTAAATTCTGCATTTCAAAATTATACATTTCTTAGGCAGATTTCACATACTTATGCAGTTTTTAATATATGTACACCTTTGTTCATATAACCATTCTCAATCATCATTCATTACCTTAAATAACGAGTAAAAGAAAATGAATAACATGAAAATTAGAATAAGCAAACGATAAGAAAGAAAATAAAATATGTTATCATTATCTTTATGTCATAAAGCTACATATGCACAGTAGCTGTGAATTTCAGTGTGGTTTTTATTTTATTAAACATATGATTGTATCATTAGCTACTGTAATGCTTGATGGCTTGCTTAGCTATTAGTATTTGGTATGGATCAATATAATGTTGTAAATATTTTATGAAATTCATTGATTGATCTCTAACCGTTCTTATATTCTGATGAGGAATCTTGAAAACACTTAAATTTGTGGCTGTTGATATTACGAGGAAGAATTATTTCTCTATGGTGTTAGATGTTGAAATTCATTTTGATGCAAATAACTATACTTCATTCCCTGAAGTGAATGTGTTGAGCAATATATAATTATTTTAATCATGAGTCTCGTCCAACTAGTTTGCTACATTCCTTGAAGTAAATGTAGCAACACATAACTATTTTAATAATTAAAGAAATCGTGGATGTGGACGTGAATAGAGTCATGGTTATTGTGATGTTTATCCCAAGAACACATCATTCCACCAGAAGTGAAAAAATAATGAAGAGAAAAATGAAGGTGATCAAAATAGCAAATCTGTGGAAACTCTATGCTATCATTGTGGTGGTAAAGGTCATTGGTCACGTACCTGTCGTACACCAAAGCATCTTGTTGACCTTTCTCAAGAATCACTAAAAAGATAAAAGAAAGAAAATAGAAAGAAATTTTGCTTTTGAGAAGGGTGATTCTGATCGTGTCCATTTTAATGACAATCATTTAGATGTTCCTGATTTCTTTGCTGATATTGATAGAAAAATTGATCATTTGATTGGAGATGGAAGTGTTCATAATAAATTTATAAATAGTCTTTTTAGTGATTTTTAAAATAAATGTTAAAATGTGTTGTTTTTCTTGATAAAGTATTTATTTATAAAATTGTCTTTTATGATTTTAATGAATATTTTCTGAAATTGATTTATTTTCTTTTAAAGAATGAGTATGTACTCGATCAGCAACAACATCAGTAATGAAGATATGTGTCTCGCTGATAGTGCAACAAGTCACACAATCCTCAAGAATAAAAAATACTTCTCTTATTTAGTAATGCAAAGTAGCCAATGTTAGTACTATATCGGGTAGTGCGAAATTAATTGAAGGCTCCGGCAGAGCTAATATATTGTTGCCCGGAGGAACACAATTTTATATTGATGAAACATTATATTCTACCAATTCTCAAAGAAATTTACTAAGCTTCAAAGATATCCGCCGAAATGGATATCATATTGAGACAACAAATGATGGCAATATTGAGTATCTTTGCATCACTAATACAATATTTCGTAACAAATGTGTATTGGAAAAGTTGCCTGCATTTTCCTCCAGTTTGTACTGCACGCATATATATACTATTGAAACACATGTTATTGTAAACCAGAAGTTTGCAAATCAAAATAAGTTTGTTGTTTGGCATGACCGGTTGGACCATCCCGGATCAATTATGATGCGAAAGATAATTGAAAATTCATGTGGTCATACATTGAAGAGCCAGCAGATTCTTCAATTGAATGATTTCTCATGTGCTGCTTGTTCACAAGGAAAGTTGATTATTAGACCATCAACAACAAAAGTAGGAAGTGAATCTCTTACTTTTTTGGAATGTATTCAAGGTGATATTTGTGGACCAATACATCCGTCGTGTGGACCATTTAGATATTTTATGTTTCTAATTGATGCATCAACAAGATGGTCACATGTATCTTTGTTATCAACTCGCAACCTGGCGTTTGCGAAATTGCTTGCTCAATTGATTAGACTACGAGCACATTTTCCTGATTATCCAATTAAGAAAATACGCCTTGATAATGCGGGTGAATTTACTTCCAAAACATTTAATGACTATTGTATGTCTATTGGAATTGATGTTGAACATCCCGTAGCTCATGTTCATACACAAAACGGTCTAGCAGAATCGTTTATTAAGCGTCTTCAGTTAATTGCAAGACCTTTACTTATGAGATCAAAACTTTCTATTTCTTTTTGGAAACATGCTATTTTGCATGCAACAACACTTATTCGCATAAGGCCAACAAGTTATCATAAGTTCTCCCCATTACACTTGGTTTTTGGTCAGGAACCAAATATTTCTCATCTAAGAATTTTTGGATGTGCGGTACATGTTCCAATTGCTCCACCACAACGCACTAAGATGGGTCTTCAAAGGAAGTTGGGAATATATGTTGGATTCGAGTCTCCATCGATAATAAAGTATCTAGAACCATTGACTGGAGATTTATTTACGGCTCGATTTGCTGATTGTCATTTTGATGGATCAGATTTCCCAACATTAGGGGGAGAGAATAAGCAGTTGGAAAAGAAAATTAGTTGGAATGAATTATCTTTATCTCATCTTGATCCTCGAACAAAACAAAGTGAACTGGAAGTTCAAAAGATAATTCACTTGCAAGGTTTAGCTAACCAACTGCCAGACGCATTTACTGACCTAAAGAAAGTGACTAAGTCACATGTACCAGCTGTTAATGCTCCAGAAAGAATTGTTGTCCTGAAGGTCAAAGTAATGAGTCTACTGCACGCCTGAAGCGTGGTAGACCTATCGGTTCCAAAGATAGTCATCCTCCAAAAAGAAAAGGAGCTCAGAATCAAGATGGTCTAATCGAGGATAAAATAACTCCAGAAGAGTCCGCAGGCATAACTAATATTTCGATTCCAGAAAAACCTCAGGTACCTGAAAATTATGAAAATAATGAGATCTCAATCGATTATGTTATGAACGGGATATGATGGAATCGAAATGAAGTCAACGTTGACGATAAATTTGCATATAATGTAGTGCTAAATATGATGAATGATAATGAGAATCAAGAACCAAAGTCTGTTAATGAATGTCGACAAAGAAATGATTGGCCAAAATGGAAAGACGCAATTGGGGCAGAGTTAAATGAGAGCATCCAAATGACAGAAAAAGAAGCCTTGACAGAGTTAAATGCTAAGATTAGAGCTCTTCAGCAATTCGACCAGCAGAAATCGAAAGTTAATTGGATTAACCTTGGGGATCAGAATACTAAGTACTTTCATATGTTTTTGAAGAAAAGACAATACAAAAATAGGGTATTAACAGTCACTGATGAGAATGGGCAGGAAGTGAGAGAGTAAAACAAGGTTATAGACCATTTCATTGATTTTTATAAGAATTTGTTGGGTATAAGGGGGAGTAGAAATCAGTCTGATCAGTTAGTATATGAAGCAGGCTCTAGGTTGACTGTGGAACAGCAACTAGGGATGATATAACCCTTTAGTAGGGAAGATGTTAAGAGAGCCCTATTTAACATTAATAGCAATAAAAGCCCAAGTCCTAATGGCTATGGGAGTGATTTTTTAAGAAAGCTTGGGGTATTGTGGGGAATGAGCTTACCAATGCAGTGTTGAATTTTTTTGAAGATGGGCAATTATTGAAGCAAGTAAACAGCACCACTCTGGTTCTTATTCCTAAAGTTGACAATCCTACACAAGCAAGTGAATATATACCAATTGCCTGTTGTAATACCATTTACAAGTGCATCTCCAAACTACTAACTGGTAGATTGGCTAATGTGCTACCCTCCCTGGTGAATGAGAATCAAGGAGCCTTTTTGAAAGGAAGGTCCCTCATTGAAAATGTTCTCATTAGTCAAGAACTGATTAGGCTATACAACAGGAAATCAGTCTCACCTAGATTCTTAATGAAGATAGATTTGAAAAAAGCGTATGATTCTGTTGAGTGGGAGTTCTTGAGGAAGATGATGGAAGGTTACAGATTTCCACAAAAGTTTACAAACTGGGTAATGGAATGTGTTAGTACTGTTAGCTTCACCTTAGCTATTAATGGAGAGAATCATGGCTTTTTTCAAGGGGAGGGGGGGTGGGGGTCAGACAGGGAGACACTATTTGCCCTCTATTATTTGTTCTTGTTATGGAATTTTTGACAAGAAGTTTGAGACTTGCTGCAATGCACGACACATTTAGATTTCACCCTGCTTGTATGTCCCTGAAACTGACAAATATTTGCTTTGCAGACGACTTGATGTTGTTTTGCAAAGCCTCTTTCCACTTAGTAAAAACTTTATGGGAGCAATTCAAGAATTTTTCTGCCACTACAGGGTTATATGCTAATTAGGGAAAATCTAGCATCTATGTAAGAGGGATTTCTCAAAATATAAAGCAAAGATTGATTGATTGATTGATTTAACTGGCTTCAGAGAGGGAGAGTTTCCATTTAGATACTTAAGGGTTCCTCTGTCACCTATCAAGTGGTCTAAAATGGATTGTCAAGGCATTGTGGATAAAATGGCAGCAAGGCTTACCAGCTGGGCTACTAGGAATCTCTCATATGCAGGTAGAACTCAATTAATTAACTGTGTGCTAATGTCTTTACATGTTTACTGGTCGTCTGTGCTCCTTTGCTCCAGTCTGTGATAAAACAAATTGAGCAAAAATGTAGAGACTTTCTTTGGGGGAAATAAAAAATGGCCCTCATCAGCTGGGAAAATGTGTGTGTGTGTGTATATAAGAAGTTTGCAGGGTTAAGTGTGAAAAATTGCAAAATCTGGAATATAGCTGTCATTGGAAAACAAGTATGGGCATTTTCGCAGAAAAAGGATACTTTATGGGTAAAGTGGATAAGTAGTGTGTACTTAAAGATGCTGAGTTTTGGGACTACTCTCCTCCCCTGGATAGTAGTTGGACATGGAAGAAGGTTAATTTTATCAAGCTGAAATTAAAGGATGGATATAATCAAAACAGATGGGTTGTAGAAAAGTCAGGTGTGTATACTATCAAGAGTGCCTATGACTAGTTGCAAGGCGCCAAAGACAAATTTCGGGGGCCCAGAGTGCTTGGAACAAGCTCAATATTCTTAAGCATGCCTTCATTTCGTGGTTAGCTCTCCACAGAAGACTTCAAACAAGAGAGAGGTTGGGTAAGTTTCTGGTACTTTTTGATTGTAACTGCTTGTTGTGTGGCTGCGTAGTAGAATCTGTGGAGCATTTATTTTTTGTTTGTGGTTGGGTTAAGCCAATAGTTCATGCTATTATGAGTTGGTTGAATGTGAGAAGATGCCCTGAATATTTTGAAAGATGGATCAGGTGGCTCAAGTTTGCTTTTAGAAGGTGGAAATTTAAACAAAAAATTTTGATTGCTGCTGTGGTTGGCGTTATGTATAAAGTATGGGAAGAACGAAATCGCAGACTATTTACCCAAAAGGAATGTGTGGCCTCAGTCATTGTTGATGGTTTGAAGAGCGAGCTTTGCATTCGATTTGCAGAGTACAAAGTGAAGAAATTAAACAATAGAGATAGAATATACCTTGAAGAGATTTTACATTGATTTTGTTTACCTGTAAATGAGAGTTAATTTCTTTTGGCACACATGAGCAATAGGTGGTGATGTGTAGTTGTGTGATACTTTGCTGTAAAGATTGTTTGTTGGTAACGAAGTTGCTTACTTTACACCAAAAAAAAAAAAAAAACCTTGTGCTTAAAAAGCCCATGTAGGATGCCCACTAGGACCGGCCCACACGCTAAGGTACACCAATTTTAAGCTCAGTCCAATCATTTAATTAATTAAACTAATTAAATAGTTGATAGGATGATTAATTAATTTTATTTCTCTAAGAAATAATATATTAATTAATATCATAAATGAATTAACTTATTCCTCCAAATAATTAATTTCATTTAAGTATTCAATACTTAAAAAATTGTTATAAGAAATATTCCGAAAATTTGTTCAATTTTTTTATTTTTAAGCTTGACTTTTTAGGTTTATCTTAATTTGGCAATGAGAGGATTCTATTGAATGTGGGTAACACCTGCCCAGTCAAGTGACCCACATTATATCTGAAATAAGATGAAATGATTAGATCATTGTAAACCTTTCCTATTGTAATTCCTGTGTGAATATAAACTCTTCGTTTCCATATCCCGATCAAGTAAAAGTCATGGTTTAAGTCAAACTCATAATATTAACTCTATGATATATTTATAATAAGTCTAGATCAGTGAGTATTCTTATTTGATTCTTTCTCAAATAGCTCGTATGCTTTGGCCAAAGTCTTTATATCTAACTTACTTATAAATGCATAGGATAATTTCTTGTTCACTTCCGAGGGAACGGATTCCATTTTAAATATCAGTTAAGACTACTACTTGCCCATTAGGTTGCAGTTCGAGGTCGACCCCACCAAAGGGTAAATTGGGTCTAACTACTCTAATGACAAACTCAATGTCACAAGTATATCTTCAACTCGATTCCTCAAGTCTAAAGTTCAAATCCGCCTATTATAATTAATCAATTATGTCGCTGACTATTAAAGAGTGAAACTCATGTGACAAAATTGACGTGAGTCATGTCTGAGTGTCTTGACCTCCATCAGTACCCCTATGATATGAGTTCTTCACTACTTCCTAGTGATTGACGGGCACTTCTCTCGTCAAAACTCATATTATACAAGTCTTAATGATTTCCAATGCCCAATTGGGAATTCTCGACTTGAAAACCAATTTAGTATATAAGTATTAAACTCCTCTAGTGCCTTAGAGAGTTAACTCTTGTATTTATGGACTTATAGATGATTATAATATACATAAATGCCAATAATAATGTAAACAACTAAAATGCCTTTATTGAAATAGAATAACAAACAAACTTATATTGTTCTTGTTCTCTCTAATCCTCTAATGACATTTGAGGACATAAACCTAAAAATAGTGTGCATGAGCCTTAGACCTGAGGAGTCACGAAGATTGTGCTTGTGACATTAGACTTGTTATTAGAGTAGTTAGATCCAATTCACCCTTCAGTGGGATCGACCTCGAAGTACAGTCTTCTGTGGGCAAACAACAATTGTTCGGTGACTGCCAATATGTGATTCACTGTCTGGAGTAGTAAACGAGTTAACATCCTGTGCGATCATATATAAATGAAATTATAAGTTTTTGACCAAAGAAGGAAAAGTAACTCGTGTGGAACACGAGGGGTAGTTTGGTAATTTTATTTTACTATGATTTATTAAGCACAACATCGAGTTCTGTGAGTTTGACATATTCCATGACTCCCACTCGATTGAGATGTTACAGTGGAAGGATATATTTGCATGGTGTCTGTGACAAAAAGGTTCACACTGATCAAATTGTTTTAATCTCAGTTGGGTTTCGATGTGAGTCCACAAGTCTGGTTAGGTGACACTCACATCCTTGGTTTCCTCCCATTGCCAATTGAGATGAACCTACATAGTCCATTTTCAAGAAATTAATCGAAGAAAGTCTCTAGATATCAAATAAGGTTATTCGGGTAATTTGTCATTTGATGAAAAAATTAATTAATTTAATTAATAAGATTGATTGAAATAAATAAATAATAAATAATTAGATAGATTAATTATTTTTTTATTAGTTTATTAATAATTGGATTAATAATTTTAGATAATTATTAATTAATATCATATATTAATTAAATTAATATATGTTGAACTTAGTTAATAAGTAGAATAAGTTAAAAGTCAACTTAGCCCACTAGAAAGTCCAATAGGCGTGTATGATGATGGTGGTGAGCTCAAGGAATTAATCAATTTCAAGCCCATCATATCATTTAAATACACAAAGCCTAATATAAAAACTTAAGTAATCTCTCAAAACCGTAATGCATAACAAGAGAAGAGAAAAATACTCTCCCCCTACCTCTTAGACGTCGCCCTCCATAGAACCAGAGAAAGTGAATTTTTATTCAATTCTTTTTTTTTTGGCGTGATATTTAAAGGCAGGAATCTGGGATTGCTGCTAATTTGAAGATCAAGAATTCGTATCCTACAACAAGATTAGTAAATCGATGAAATTCAATTTCATCCTTTTATTTAATAAATTATTAAACACCAAAAGTGATCCAACTTGTGAATTCGGATATGTTTTTCTTTCCGTTGCACATGAAATAAGATTCACAACACTTAAGTTTCTTGCCAAGAACCTGCAAGTACCGATTGAATCCTATGTCTTGAGCCTTGTGCAATTTTTGGGGCTTGGGCCGGCTTCTTCTTAGATCTTCTTATGTTTTTCTGTAAACCTGACTCAATCCGGGGTCGGATTTAATAACATTGTCATTTTGAACAACACTAACAAGACTGATTCTGCCATGTTAAATTCTTATTCTTCTTATTATTACTTAACAAATTAGCTAGATTCATATATATGGGCTTTATTTTGCACATCAGGTACTGAATTAAACTTGATGATGGTTGATTTTAAGTGAAGTTGAAATTTAAATTCAAGGGGCAATTTTAGTTGAAAGGAAAAAAATACTTCAAAAGCTTTCTTGGAGTAGTGAGTACATGTAACGTAAGAAGTTGCCAAGAGTACCATGCAAGGCTACCATTCAAGGCACCGCGCAGCATCAATCATTTAGCTGTGGACCATGTACTCAGGAAGCAAAAAGTTAGGCAAAAATCACATGGCCCAATCTTTTTGCATAAATAAGAGAATCCCCTAGATAGAACTGATGAAGGTAATACGGTATACCATGAAATATTTTTCTTAAGATCCTAAAAGATTTTGCAGTATACAAGAAAAGAACCTACTTACCAAGACAACCTTAGAATCGTCAAAGATGCAGTGTAATACACTATTCTGTGTTATTAGTACAAAGACGAGGGGAAACGAAGCGGAGGACCTCCTTAGTGTTACTGTAAAATGAAGTTCCACAAACAACAAAATTTGAACTACGTTATAGAACACCTTGAAAAACAAATCCTTTTTACGCAATAAGCATATGCACTCCACACGAAATTGTGCAAATCATAAGCCCGAGCATTGCCAAGAAACTGAATTTGCTGCATCAGAAAATATAGACTGTTAAAAATATTGACATTGACATAAACAAGGCCTTTATGTCTCATAGAGAAAAACCCATGTTTTTCCACTCAAACTAGAAAATAAGATATATGTAAGTACAATTACCATTCATGCTTAACTTAGGTTCTCTTCTTAACAGCAAGTTATAACTAGCTGTGCTCATCCATAAACATTGATGTCACTTATTGTGCATAAACAGTTTGAACCAAGTAATCATGGATTATGATCAACATTATTTTAGTGAGATGTCCGCATGCTCTATAAGAAAACATCAAGTGTTAACCACCATCCACCAGACCTCACAACTCTTAGTTCTCACTTTATCTTAAACCCTTCTTCTTAGAGCGACTTACCATATTTTAGAACTTGCGTCGATTTCTGCTAGATTTGATAACCCTCCAGTTTTAAATGAGAAACACGAAGGTTATGTTTGGTTCTTGGGTTTTAATGAAGAAAAATGAAAGGAAAATATTATGTGTGCCTCAATTTATAGTACGTTGTGGTTTATGTTTTCGTCATTCTCATTTTCCTTTTTTACTCTCCAAAATTCAAGAACCAAACAAAGCCTAAGGGAATCCTAAAGAGGAAAGACAAATGAAAATGATTTCCTGACTTCAACTGATATTGTACATTGTGCTTCAATTTGTTAGTTCTTTTTCATTTTCCTAACCAAAATTCCAAGTTCCAAACACAGCCCTACATAATAATATTACAATTACCCGATCAACTTCAGAGGACTTCCCTTTTGTCATTAAAGAAAGAAGAAAACAATTCCCCTTTTTCATTATTGGTTTTTTAGCATATTCTATCTTCCAATAAAAGAATTACCTTTATCCGAAAACTTCTCATTAAGTCACGAGGATTTCTATTCATATCGTACCTGGTTCTAAATAGTTTTCATAAATTTTTAACATACATAAAATGACACATATACAACTTTCAGAATAGGCAGTCAAAGATACAGGACTTCTTCGATTTTATTTTATTTTCCTCCTGCCCTTAACCATTCCGAAAGTAAATGAAGGAAACGCGAACAATTTTCTGACAAGGACATTGATAGCAAAACTAGCATTACCAGGGGGAAAGGGTAAGAAGTAGTATCCATGTCATTATCCACGACAATTTTGGCTACAACTTAGTTAATCCGAATGCTAAGAGGATAATCATATGGAGAGACTCACCCGATTGAAAGGCGCTGTTGAGGATCGCCAGTGGAGTAGCCCTTGAAATAGAAAAAGCGTGTAACGATATAACTAGCTCCTAGTGATGCACAAATCAAAGGGTGCCTAATTCCTCCCAGTATCATCAACATGAAAAACATTGGCATAAATTCCAGTGAATTCTGGTGCCCCCTCTGCACCCACAAGCAATTATTTTCGATTTCGTTATTTATAACACAACTGAGTAGATCAGCAGCAGATTATAGCCAATTACATTAAACAAAAGAAAACACAGAATCTCCAATTAAATTATGAAATTAATAAGACAGGACATAACATGAACCTTTACAGAAAATTATGGTTCTCACAAATTTCAATTCAATATTTTGTTGCAGTTGAGTAAATAGTCATATTATGCCTACGCAAAACAGGGAATAGAAAAAAGAAATGATGCATAGGAGCGCACCTGAACACAGTTGAAGATCTTAGCATCCTTATTTTCAGCTTCAGTTGCGTACAATGTCGGGTAATACACCTTATACCTGTGTGTGTGTGTGTGTGTGTGTGTGTGTTCAACAATTACAGCTCAAAAATCCAAAAGGTTTTCCAAATGTAAAAACGTAAAAATGAAAGGAAATGAAGATTACTTCTTGCGGGCTTTGGCCACTTGAGAAGCCATCCAGAAATTGAGAAAGCAGTAGAGAACCAGAACAAGAACTACGTATCCGTACTCTTTACCCAATAATTCCACTCCAGACATTTTTATTCTCTTATGTTGTGAGGAAGGAAAAGCTGTATATTTGCAGAATATATTGACACAAAATGAAAGAGAGTCGGTCTGTAACTCTTGTATTTAACGAATCTACTCCAGAGAGTTTCGAGTTTTATGACCGATTTTTTCTAGAATTTCTCTTGGATTGAGATAACTTTTTCGCCATAAATGCAAAATAACCCTGTCTTCCAACTTTTTTGCTAAAAATAACGTGTGACACGAAATAACCTAAAAATTTCTCGTGACTATTGATATGGACACGCATTTACTCCACCACCAACCGACTGAAATAATATTGCTGCTTAATTTCATTAGTTGTTGCTTAAAATTCCTTAGTTGTTGCTGTTAGTGCCTTGTTTTTAGGGAAGTTGTTTTTGAAATTCTAGACTAGGATTTATTCAGAAAATGAGGAAGTGTAAAAGTTTATGCTGAACTTTTGTGAAGGGAAATAAACTCCAGCTTTTCTCATTGTTGCTCTTGGAAACTTGCCATCTCGAATTGGCCCTTTTATATGCTAACATTGGTGCTTTCATTGATCTTACTCCCCACCCATGAACACACGTTCTAAATCCACCGACGATGCCATCTCATCCCTCCAAGATGCCACCACCCACCTCCAAAATATCACCGCCTCCCATGACGCCTCCCTCGCCGAACTCCAACAAACCACCGCCACCACTCAAACCACCATTCGTACACTCCGCAACGAATTCCATCAACACGCTGCCGATACAGCAGCCACCACCAAATCTCTACACTCTGCTCTAAATGAGATTTTAGTCCAACTGGCTCGCATCCAAAAACAACCTGAAAACAGCCCCTCACCTTCCACGCCACACATGCCCATCACAAACTCTCTTCCTCTTGCTGCTGATCCAGTGCCTACTCCATCCCGAAACATTCGCATCGAGCTATCCCATTTTGATGGTAACGATCCCCTCGATTGGATCCTTCAATCGGAGCGCTATTTTGCCTACCATCAAACACCACCAGAACAAAGAATTGATATTCTTCCTTCTATATGATTGGCCCAGCATTAAGTTGGTTTAATTGGATGTACAAAAATCACCAATTAACCACTTGGCCCGAATTTCTTCGCTCAATCGAGCTGCGTTTTGGTCCCTCGAGTTACGAAAATCACGAAGCCACACTATTCAAACTACAACAACACTCATCCATCACCACATACCAGACTGAGTTCGAATCAATCTCCAATCGAGTCATTGGATTATCCAAAACCTCCCTCCTCAACTGTTTTCTCTCCGGTCTTCGCCCCGATATACGTCGCGAACTCCAAATCCTTGAACCCAAAACAACTTTTGACGCTATTGGACTTGCGAAACTCGTTGAAGACAAACTCCATGATTCCCAAAGCCCACTAGATCCTCCACCCAAAACCTTTAACACGACTGCTCCTACTTCACCGAGGCCACCCCACCCACCATCTTTAATTCCTCAGTCACCACCAACAGCCCCTAATCACCCTTTTCAACGCCTTACTCCCCAAGAACTCCAACATCGCCATGAACAAGGTTTGTGCTTTCGATGCGATGAAAAATTTGGGCTGGGTCACCAATGCAAAATCGGGCAGTTCTATCTCATCTTGGACCATCCCGAACTCGAACCAATCACAAAACACCCATTCCCAACCATTCCTCCAGATCCACCCGACCTCAATCCCGAATCCGTCCATGCTTTCACAACCAGTCATTGATGAAAGCACCAATGTTAGCATATAAAAGGGCCAATTCGAGATGGCAAGTCTCCAAGAGCAACAATGAGAAAAGCTGGAGTTTATTTCCCTTCACAAAAGTTCTGCATAAACTTTTACACTTCCTCATTTTCTGAATGAATCCTAGTCTAGAATTTCAAAAACAACTTCCCTAAAAACAAGTCACTAACAGCAACAATTAAGGAATTTTAAACAACAACTAATGAAATTAAGCAGCAATATTATTTCAGTTGGTTGGTGGTGGAGTAAATGCATAAGTGGGGCTGAGATGGAAGTTATGTAATCCGCAAGCTTCTTGGATGGTTTCCTTGTCCTACGTGGACGTCCAGGTGTATCAGATGGGTCCATATCAACTACCCAAATGTCTGCGCGAAATCCCCATTTTGTTAGAAGTTAACAGAATGAAAATGCACGCAGGGGGCAATGAGTATTGTACTCTTCCACTCTATTATAAAACCTTGGTCTTGTTTTTGCACCAAAAAACCCCTCTCTTTCATCCCGCCCCCTCAAATTTCATCTCTTTCAAGTAAGTTTGTTTATTTTATTTTTTTTTCCTGTAAAATGTTAATTTATTTGCTCCTTACTGATTTAGATGTATAAATGTTATTTTTCAATTTTATTCAACACTTTCTTTTTGAGGATTTTTTTTTTGATTAATAAATTTGATATTCTCATTTATTACTTTTTGTTGAATGCCTTCTTCTTCTAGGAAATCAACGTCAAAAAATCTAAAAAAATTGATTTGAGGTTTAAAAACCCGATATGTTATTGCAAAAAATATGCGGCGATTAGAGTTGTCAGACCAACCAAAGAAACTGAAGGGAAGCTTTTTTGTAATTGTAGGACAAACAATTGCAGTTTTTTTGATTGATTGGAACCTATTAGTGTCACTTAGAATAATTCTCCAAATTCATCACAAATACATTATGTCGAAGAAGAGGTTCAGTCTACCAAATTCGGGGGAGAGGAAGAAACCTTAACAGAGTTGATCACCATTTGTCAAGAATTGACAAGAAGACTGAAAAAATTTAAGAACTCAAAGTCAATGCTCAATGGCATACTTGTGGCAGTTTTGGTTTTAACCATTGTTGTAATCTTGAAGTAAGGTTGAAGAAATGTATTGTATTGTAATGGTTTGCTTCAAAAGTGAAAGCAAGAAAGACTTTGTTGTTGTGTCTATACCTTTTACCTTCATTTTTGATCAAACAACCAAAACAAAATCCTAATAGGTCAAACAACAAAAATCTACATAACAGATAGTTCAAACAAATGAAAGGGTGGATTGTTCAATTTCATCACTTGAAGTAGTTCATACAGACTACATGGACAACTTCAAAAACAACTTAGCCTTGTGTCCTTACATGGACAGCTTCAAAAGTAGCTACAAAAACAACCAAATAGTATCCAAAATCCAAGGACATCAATATACACCTAAGCAATCCAAATCCAAAAACATCCAACAACCATGTTATAGGTACCAAAAAAACAACATCCCACTAAATCAGCAACCACCACAAACAAAAAATTAAACCAACATCCAAGAATTACTTCTTCTTTTTTTGGGATCTTTTCCATTACCTCCTTGATTTGATTCAGCATTCTGAGAAGAATTAGAAGTACAACATTGCCTCTTGAATGGGTTAGAAGGCATTGGAGCAGATGAATGGGTTCTATTTTGTGATCTTGGAAGCGAAGGTTGCATTCTTCTCTTAAGCCTTTCTAGAGCATCATTCCTTTGAGGTACTGTAGGGGCAGCGATTTGATTTTGGGCCCTCCTAGGCTGGGGAGTTTGTTGTTTCCTTCTTCTTGGTCTTGGAGGAATAGATTAGATTAGATTCAGGCTGCCTTTGTTGGAGGTCAGTAAATAACTTTTTGAATTCGGGCATAGTATATGCTTCAATGCAAGCCACAAACTTCGCCACAATGCTATCCTTTGCCTTTTTCTTTTGCTTAGCGCCCCTACCAGCATAAACATTGTTCTTGAGATTTTGAGCTATATGATACGTACAGTAGCCATGTGAAGACCTTGGGAAAACAGTATGAACATCATTTTGAATAGATGCGTGTCTATCAGAAATGATCACCAAATCATCATGATCCGGTATCAGATCCCGCAATCTGTCCAAGAACCAAATCCAACTTTCATCGCATTCTTTATTAACCACAACAAACATAAGTGGATACTGATGTTTATTGCCGTCTTTTGTAGTACAAACAAGTAATACACCCTTATACTTGGTCTTCACATGTGTGCCGTCAATAACAAGCACATTCTTCAAGGCCACAAATCTTTCTATGCAGGCTCCCAAAACAAAGAACAAAAACTGGAAAACATTATTCACATTTTTACACAAATGAGTTACTAACCCGAATTGACCTTCTCCAACATATACAAATATTTAGGAGGAATCTCATATCTAGCCTTTGGACCATCCCTGCTACTATTTATAGCAATGTTTCTACCACACCTAGCTTTGTAGTAAGAAACACCAATGCCCCCATTATGCATAATATCCTCTATCACTCTAGGAGGTGGTGAATCTAACTGACATACAAACATATCTTTCAAAGCTCCAGCAACCATATTTGAAGTGGATTTTTTTATCTCTATTTACCAATTTAGAGGCACATGTATGAGTGCTATAATGAATTTTTAACGTGAAAACTTTTGACTTTCCAGTAATTGACGCACGAATTCTCCATTGTCAATCCTGGATTTTACACTTATATGCCAAGATATCTTTACATGACTTGGATACAATAATATCTAAACAATTCTTGCACACAGATTTGTAAACAAATTCTTTCAGCTCTTCCTTGCTAGCAAATTCCTGACCAAGAACAAGATCTAGACCGTTATCAAAGCTGTATATTGCAGGACTCTCATTAGGAATAACATCATCGACGAAATCTGATCAGGGAATGGGAGTAGAGTGAACTTTGTAGGAAGATGGAGTGGTTGCAGTAGGACATGAGTTCACATTTTCAACAATTGGAGTACAAAGGGGAGTGGGTTTAGAAGGAGTGGTTGCAGCAGGAATTGAGTTCAGATTTTCCACACTACTAAAGGGGATTGAGTTCACAAGGAGTGGGAGTAGAGGCTTTCGACATGGGCAGGAACGTGGGCTTATTTAAAACAACACCAGACCGACTTGGGGCAGATTTATAATCATTCACTCTATCATTTTCAAAACAAATTTTCTCCCCCTCCTCCTCTTTCTCAACATTCTTCAAAAAAAGCTTAACATACAGAGGGCTTCGTTTGTTCGATAATGGACATAAGTCCAGAAAATAACACTTTATGTCATTATCAGTCAAGATATATGCGGGGGTACGAACGTTACAAGAGGTTGGAATATAACTCAATCTAATTTCATAATGCTTCCATTTAAAAGGAATCGATTCAAACACTCAATGTAAAAATTTAGAATGTGTCAACATCGACTTTCCATCAACTCCGATTAGTACAAAACTCCGCATTTCATAACCATTGTTTGACAACCATTCCCATTCTGGAGGTCTATGGCCTCCCTCTATTACCTTCCACTCACCATCGTACATATAGTAGATCACTAATCCACACATTTTACTACAACAAGAAAAAACATAGTTAAAAAAGTGGTTATTAAACACTAGTATATAGTCATCCTAAAACAATATAAAAGGGAGGAAAACCACAGTATGTTATTACCTCTTGTTAAAAGAAGTTAAATATAAATATTTATAAAGTCTAATATATATAAGCATCTCTATATAATTTTCAAGTGATATAAGACATAAAAAAGAACAAAATTTATGCTTTGAAATAACAATAGAGAAACTTATGCTTTCTCTGCTTATTTTGCAATTTCTTAGCTGGTGAAAAAAGGTCGAAAGTAGCAAAATTAAATTATATTCTGGAAGTTTTGTATACAATTAAATTCCAACTTAACTAAAACCAATTAAATTTAACAACCTATTTCTTGAACAAATAACTGTTCAATTTACATCTAATGAATGAATATTCATTCAACTGAATACAAAACAAAGTAAAATTACACACACCCCTTAGTATTATGATCTTCCATTTTCTCTAAACAGGAACAATCAATACTACTTTCCCAAAAGATGTTAGACGACATCAAGTTCTAAATTACGTTCAAGTAAAATGAACTTTAAGCAAAACAAACTGTTGATAATTTAGGGTACATGTAACGGGCAAGATCAAAACTTTAAGCAAAATAACAGTTTTATTCTTTAAATAGGACAACAAACTTTACCTTCCAATTTGAGGATCGAATGATGTAACATGCAAGTATTGGGGAAGAACGGCGGATTTGGGTTCTAGAGTTTGGTGGGGAAGAATACATTTGGGAAATGTACCTTCCAATTTGCGGAACAAACGATGTAACGTGCAAGAATTGGGGAAGAACGGAACCCAATGTATCTTCCAATTTGCGGACCGAACGATGTTACGTGCAAGGATTGGAGAAGAATGGGATTTGGGTTCTAGGGCTTGGTGGGGAAGAACAAAATTAGAGATTTAGGTTGGGATATTTCCCCTTTTCCTGATTCAGTATGGGTTAGGATTTGGTGAGTAATTGTGTTATTCTAAAAGGTTATTTTGGATATTAATTATATGCTGAGTTTCTTTTTTATTGTAAAATATAAGTAAGGGCAAACTATGCATTTCAAGTTTAAGTTAAATGAGAGATGCATAGTTTTGTATAGTTTATTTGGATGGAGCATATATATTTATCCCTTTGTGCATTTTAATCCCTTTGACCTAATTTCCCCGTGTTTCTGGTGTGTGTGTGTGTGAGTGTGTATTTTATTGTGTTTCTGGTTTGTGTGTGTGTGTTTCTAGTGTGGGTGTGTGATAATTTTGTGTGTGTGTGTGGGTGTGTATATATGACACACTAAAAGCTAACGTGCTATTGTAGCAAGTGCACTAGTCGTGTGTAGTAATAAGTGTGGACGAAAAGTCCGGGTTGTCGAACCACGGAGACTTGAATTCTAGTTTATGATTTTATACAAAAAACAACTACAATAAAAGTAACTTAAATGTAAAAACGTGTACAATAAGAACAAGGTTATGCAAATGAATTAAAACCAATTATAAAGGGAGACTAAGGCACATGCTAGGTCCAAATTGATCAAATATACTTGTAAAGGCTCTTGTTGTAGAATTACTCTTATATTGTTATGGTGAAAACTCCTAAGGTAGAGAATAACCGATGTCTCGCGTATAAACTCCTATACTTAGATCGTGATTTCCCAAATATCCCTATCCGGAAATCTAACCACTAAACATGCATTAATGTACTAGAGTTCACTCGATTTGAATCGAACGACTTCACCCGGGAATCTTTACCTATGTCTAGGGCAATTCCTCATTAGTTGCGGATCATGATGTGAATTTCTTGCACCCTAAGTCAATTTTCTCCCGAAATATTAACCTAGGCATAAGATTCTAACATATAGTGATCAAGTATATGCAAGATAGACAAAAACACAATTCACATCACATAACAATATAAGAACAACCTCAACAATCATCTATTGTAAGCATATATATCACAATTTGGCCTTACATGGCCCTAGTCTTACGAATTTAGTTCATAATTGAAAGCATAAAAGACATAAGAGGAATATTCATAGACATAAATGAAATGAAAAGCTCTTAAAAACTCCCTAAATGGGGAATGATGATGGATCTTGAAGTTGAGCCTTCAATCCCCAAGCTCTTTTCCTTCCTCTAGTTTTCCCCTCCAAGAGTGATGAAGAATGGTGATGAATGGTGGAGAAATCAGATTAGGGGCTGCCCCCTCTCCTCTAAAAATCTGAAATTGATAGTGAATGATGAAGAGTATGGGTTCCCCCTCCTTTTATAGCCAAAATTCCACTAAAGTATGCATTAAGAATTCCCATTAAAGTTCCCCAATGAGAATTCCACCTAAGGTGATACTTAAAGTTTGGCTTTTAAGATTCCAACCAGCTAAAAAATGCTAAACTTTCGGCCATTAAGAATTCCACCAAGCATAACCATGTGAAAATTTCAACAAAACACATGCATGCTGCCATTTTCTTGCTTTCCAGCGCAGTCTTAGTCTTTTCCTCATAAACTTCTCCAAAGATCTCCAAATTGGATGATTCAAGTCCCCATGTTCAGATAAAACATAGATCTACAACTTTCCAGAAGGACATTGTGTCCAATTCGGTCGCTAAGTATACCTAAAGTACGTTTCAACATGGAGTTGTTTCTGATTTGGCGCCCATAAAGTAAATCTACCAAGAAATACACTTATGACAACCCCTCAACACATGTGCTGAATTATGGCCAAAATTGATTCTTACCCATCATATAATGCTGGAATTTAGGCTGAAAAGGAGTAACATTCGGACTATCCATGCCTAGGCATGACTAGGAGGGCGCTAGGGCGTATCCTGGCACATGTACTTCTCTGTTCGGCGTAGCAATCGTATTTCCTTCACAATTCTCTCTATAGACCTTCGATTTGGGTGTTTCAAGTTCCCATTTGAAGCTATGACATACATATAAAACTTTGTAGAAGGAAGCTTTGTCTAATATGGTCTGTAAATGTACGAAAATATCGCTCGAATGTGATAGGAGATGCATAAACCGCCTAGGTGTTGAAAAACATGTTTGAACTTGTTTTGTACATCGTTTTTCTTCCCTTTTCTTCATGTATTCTCATTAATTACCTGTATTCACTTAACACACCTATTAAATGCAAATGAGACATGATTTAAGCAATAAGTGAATCCAAATCATAAGAATTACGGTCTTAAAAACACGTAAAAACACCTCAAAATAAGTACTCTTCTAACGTGCTATTGTAGCAAGTGCACTAGTCGTGTGTAGTAATAAGTGTGGACGAAAAGTCCGGGTTGTCGAACCACGGAGACTTGAATTCTAGTGTATGATTTTATACAAAAAACAACTACAATAAAAGTAACTTAAATGTAAAAACGTGTACAATAAGAACAAGGTTATGCAAATGAATTAAAACCGATTATAAAGGGAGACTAAGGCACATGCTAGGTCCAAATTGATCAAATATACTAGTAAAGGCTCTTGTTGTAGAATTACTCTTATATTGTTATGGTGAAAACTCCTAAGGTAGAGAATAACCGATGTCTCGCGTATAAACTCCTATACTTAGATCGTGATTTCCAAAATATCCCTATCCAGAAATCTAACCACTAAACATGCATTAATGTACTAGAGTTCACTCGATTTGAATCGAACGACTTCACCTGGGAATCTTTACCTATGTCTAGGGCAATTCCTCATTAGTTGCGGGTCATGATGTGAATTTCTTGCACCCTAAGTCAATTTTCTCCCGAAATATTAACCTAGGCATAAGATTCTAACATATAGTGATTAAGTATATGCAAGATAGATAAAAAACACAATTCACATCACATAACAATATAAGAACAACCTCAACAATCATCTATTGTAAGCATATATATCACAATTTGGCCTTACATGGCCCTAGTCTTACGAATTTAGTTCATAATTGAAAGCATAAAAGACATAAGAGGAATATTCATAGACATAAATGAAATGAAAAGCTCTTAAAAACTCCCTAAATGGTGAATGATGATGGATCTTGAAGTTGAGCCTTCAATCCCCAAGCTCTTTTCCTTCCTCTAGTTTTCCCCTCCAAGAGTGATGAAGAATGATGATGAATGGTGGAGAAATCAGATTAGGGGCTGCCCCCCTCTCCTCCAAAAATCTAAAATTGATAGTGAATGATGAAGAGTATGGGTTCCTCCTCCTTTTATAGCCAAAATTCCACTAAAGTATGCATTAAGAATTCCCATGAAAGTTCCCCAATGAGAATTCCACCTAAAGTGATGCTTAAAGTTTGGCTTTTAAGATTCCAACCAGCTAAAAAATGCTGAACTTTCGTCCCTTAAGAATTCCACCAAGCATAACCATGTGAAAACTTCAACAAAACACATGCATGCTGCCATTTTCTTGCTTTCCAGCGCAGTCTTAGTATTTTCCTCATACACTTCTCCACAGATCTCCAAATTGGATGATTCAAGTCCCCATGTCCAGATAAAACATAGATCTACAACTGTCCAGAAGGACATTTTGTCCAATTCGGTCGCTAAGTATACCTAAATTACGTTTCAACATGGAGGTTGTTTCTGATTTGGCGCCCATAAAGTAAATCTACCAAGAAACACACTTATGACAACCCCTCAACACATGTGCTGAATTATGGCCAAAATTGATTCTTACCCATCATATAATGCTGGAATTTAGGCTGAAAAGGAGTAACATTCGGACTATCCATGCCTAGGCATGACTAGGAGGGCGCTAGGGCGGATCCTGGCACATGTACTTCTCTGTTCGGCGCAGCAATCGTATTTCCTTCACAATTCTCTCTATACACCTTCGATTTGGGTGGTTCAAGTTCCCATTTGAAGCTAAGACATACATATAAAACTTTGTAGAAGGAAGCTTTGTCTAATATGGTCTGTAAATGTACGAAAATATCGCTCGAATGTGATAGGAGATGCATAAACTGCCTAAATGTTGAAAAACATGTTTGAACTTGTTTTGTACATCGTTTTTCTTCCCTTTTCTTCATGTATTCTCATTTATTACTTGTATTCACTTAACACACCTATTAAATGCAAATGTGACATGATTTAAGCAATAAGTGAATCCAAATCATAAGAATTACGGTCTTAAAAACACGCAAAAACACTTCTTATCAATATACATATACATATATATAGGATATATAATTAAAGAGGAAAAGAAAATGAAAAATGCAATATATTTTAATATTTTAAGTAGAAGGGACCGTTTAATCCTTACATAAACTTATAGCTTTCATTATTTTTTATTCTTTTTCTTCTTGAGTAAGTAGGGGCAAAAATTTCATTTTACCATTTCAAGCAAATAAGTTGGTGGACAGCTGCATTTAGGGGAGGTCGTTGTAATTACCAATAAGTGAGATGACACGCTAGAAGCTAACGTGCTTGATAGCAAGTATACTAGTCGTGTAGTAATAAAAATGGACAAAATAAGTCCGGGTTGTCGAACCACGGAGACTTGGATTTTTAGATTATGATTTTCGAATAAACATAAAGACGAATTAACAGAAATTAAGAGTAAAACAAGTAAGCAAACAAAGAACAAAAGAAATAAGAACAAGCAACGGATTGAAACTCAAGTGTGAGAACTAGACTAAGACACATGCAAGACTTGACTTGATCCTTATTCGCACAAAGACTCTTGTTGAATTATTAGACCTAGTTGCTATGGTGAAAACTCCTAAGGTAAAGAATACCCGATGTCTCGCGATATGCTCCTACACTTAAGCGGCGGTTTCCTAAGTATGTCTACCCGAAAATCTAACCTCTAAGCATGCATTGAGGAACTAGAGTTTACTCGATTAGAATCGAACGACTTCACCCGGGAGTCTTTACCTATGTCTAGGGCAACTCCTATTTGATCGGTGATGCTATGAATTCCTTGCACCCTAACTTAACTCTTTCTCAAGATGCTAAACTAGGCAATTTATAATACATATGGTGATCAATCACATGTAAGGAATATAAGCACAAATTCATAACTCATAGCAACAAAGGAATTAATTCAACAAATATCAATAATACGAATAATTCACAAATCAATTCTTACAAGGCCCTAGCCATATGAATTTAGCCCACAACTATGAACATAGCAGAATTCAACATGTTCTTATACATAAATGTAAACATCAAATGCAATGAACAATGAAAGAAACTCCCTATAAGGTTGAATGGCAATAGATCTTTTAATGTAGCTTCAATCCTTGGTTCTTATCCTCTTCTTGCTCTTCAAGATCAGTGATATAATGGCCCAAAACCCCAGAAAATGCTCCCAATTCCCAAGATTCAGAACCCTCAAAATGAATTGAAAAATCCTATTTATACATTCAAAATTCTGTTATCGCGGCGCCTAGGCGCGCGTTGATCGGCGCTTAGGCGCTGCCTATGTGGCGTGTCTTTCTTGGGGCAAAAGTTCATGGGCGCCCAGGCGCGGAAAATGGGGCGCCCAGGCGCGCGATATGTGGAGCCTAGGCATGGTGGTTCAGGCGCCTAGGCGCCTCTCTGCGAAGCTTTAATTTTGTTTTCAGGCGCGACAAAAATGGCGCCTTAGTGCGCAGCCCTTGAGCAGAGTTGGGTAAATGAGTCGTCTTTTTGCCCTTTTCTTCTTCCATCGTCGCTTACTACCTGAAAGCACTTTACACACATATTAAACGTACGATTGACACGAAATAAACTATATATGGGCCTGAATTGTCATTAAAAGGACCTAAAAACTTATGTAAAAACGACTCCTATCAACCCCCCAAACTTATCACTTGCTCGACCTCGAGCAAGAAAAGGCATAAGATACGAACTCATCATCAAACACAGGGAAGCAAAAGAAAAGAAATTACTAAACTCACTTTCGTGGAGTAAACGGTTGCCTTTAGCGGATGCAACAAGCCTTTGAACCCTTGAGTTACCTCAAAGGACGAGTTATAGTCTCGTGAGGGTTTTTATACGATATACCCACAAAATCGAAAGATTTTCAACCCCAATCACTCGACGTAAATTACAATGATTAATGAAACACAATGGTATGAATTCATCTGTTTAAGCTCAAGTTATAAATATATACACGTCACACACTTGCTCATGTTACGCCTTAACATCGAAAAGATCATCCTAAGGGTGTAGTGTAATAAATCTCAAGTATTATAGTCGAGTGGCATTCTTACCACTTTTCAAGAATTAACCCCATATTTATCAACTTTTGATTATTCACATGGTACGAGAATTGAATACAACTTCATAGCCACTAAAACTCCGTCACTTTATCCACTTTAGGCTCTAACTTATGCAACTTTCAACTCGAAACATTAGAGGTTAGACCATGTGCAATGTTCGATCCTCTTAGGCTTTCTATGACACCCTTGTAACGAGCTTTAGGCCAATAACTCCTAAACCAGACGGCTTTAGGGTATCAAATGTAGAGACACTCCTAAGGGTTTAGTCGCTCGAGTGTCAAAGGCCACAAAATCAAATTAGGTCCTTATTCACTTAACACTTGCATTGGCTTGAGTTTAGCTCAAATTAGCATAATAGTACAGTATTCTAGGCATGGTGCTCTTCGCCCCCAGTATCTATTAAGCCTGACTTTTGCAGTCATACCAATGTTCAACCTTTTTTTATTATTGTTAAGCATACGAAGTTAACGTTCTCAACTCATAACACATGTGAAAATTCTAAGTTGATATTTTCGGGATCAAGCCTTTAAGTGTTTCAAAATGGTTGTCCACACAACTCCTCTACCCTCGATTTATGTGCATATGAGAATCATCTTAAGGTCAATCTAGTCTAGTTAGGGTCCCACAAGCAAGGAACGGTGTGTATAGCCATTAAAAACCAAATTGTTAGAGAAAACATACCATGTATTCAAATTAACCATTCTCAATGCCTCAAGTGAAGGGTTGAAATTCTATCCAAAAAAAACTTCAAAATTTCACAAAATTGCACAAGCTCGCATGTAGAGGTGCCACCCCCCCCCCAAACTTGGACCAAAATATCGAAAACATAGATAATTATGACTACAATGGATCTAGTACCCCCCCCCCCCCCCCAAACTTAACATGAACATTGGCCCCAATGTTCGAAAAAAAAGAAGGGTAAAGTACACATCACCATAAGGTTGCTGAAAAGCAGACCCGAGTCCACTAAGGCAATTGAGTCCAAGGGGGCAATCACGGTGACGACCACTACACATTGAAACATATGCTAGCCATACGAATTATCAAGCATTGGATAGAAACGATGAAAATACAACGAAACAAACAGAAACTAGAAGATGCATAGATAAAGAACTAGAAAGGAAACAAAAGAGCATCCAACATAAAACAATATCCAACAAAACAAAACAAAAGATAGACAAAACGACAAAACAAGATAGGAAATGAAGAATACAAGACAAGACTAATCTGCGGTGCCAAAACGGTCAATATAATCCTCATCCGCTCCGTGATAAGTGCAATATTTATATATTTTATTACCTCTATCTTTAGCATTTTATTGTGATTATATGGCCATTGGAACTGATTTTATCTCATTGTGTGATTTGGGCAAGAGTTGAAGTGCAAAATATCAATTTCAATCAAAATGACAGATTTGGCGATGTTTCGGAAATATTAATATATCTGGAGATGCAGACATTAGTTTCTATTGAATTTTATCTAGTTGGAAAGCTAAGACAAAGGCCTATATTTCTTATGAAGAAGTCCAGACCCAGTTCGGAAGTTAAAGGGCTCGAAAGTGTTGAAGAATTTAATGAAGATTTCTGTTCTGGACTGGACTGGAATGTGCAGCTTTGGTGAAAAATTCATAACTAGAGTTATGTGTCTTGGATTCAGTTAAGGCCAGTTGGAAATGAAAGCTAACACATAAAGCTACAAGTGTCTAGAAGGAGTCAAAGTCAGATTCGATGAATTAGAGGTGACAAATCAGAATGTAAAGAGAAGAATATATTCTCCATGCTTTGATGTTAAAGGGGAGAATATATTCTCCATGCTTTGATGTTAAAGGGAAGAATATATTCTCCATGTCTTGATAAAGGAAGAGGGAATATATTCTCTCTATGATTATGTCATCTTTTCATTGCCTATATATATGTCTTGCAAGAGTTGAAGAAGAACAACAAAAACAAGAAGAAAACAAAGAGAAGAGAGTTAGAAAAATAGTATTTTCAAGTTTTATGCTTACAATTATGAGTAGCTAAGTTTTTCTTTCGATTCAAGGGAGTTCATTTTGATTCACATGTTGTGAGACACGGAGCTTCATCTATCTATCTACGGTTTGATTATCTTTTGTTTCTTATTCTTAATGTTCATGCTTGTTTAGATAATAATCTAAGGTGCACATTAGTTGATTATCTATTACAATCTATTGCTAACAAATCTTCATAATCCGTAATTGTTATGTTTGATTTGTGCATGTAGCAATTAGGTTTTCATGATTAGGATCCCAATTTTCGTTGATAACCTAAGGGAAACATTAGAGTAAATTAAATAGTTGGCGCTTGCTTAAACTATTGTTTATCCTTAGTCGCTTCTAATTCGTTATGCTATTATTAACATGATTAGGATTGCTTAATATCGAGTCAGTTGATAATAAGAATTTAACCGGGTGCTGGGCTTTGGTTAATGATATACGGAAGTTAATACGGATATAAATAGCTGGTTATTTATGTTCTTGGCTAAGTAATCAAAGAATAGATAGTATTTTAGGTGTCTATGATCAACTTGAATTGAAGAACGAACTATCCTTGAATCGGTGTTTTACATTTATTGAACTTCCTATTTAATTCCTGTCATTATTAATTCATCAAACAAACCTCCCCATTGAATATTATTTTAATCAACCAATCTCTAGGGTTCGACCTGGACTTACGAGTACTACAAATTCTTGTGAGAACAGTAATTATATTTTGGTGCATTCGACACGTACCAAATTTTGGCGCCGTTGCCGGGGATTGATTTTCGGTCAAAATTTTATTTTATTCTAATTATTATTGTAATATATATAGGCTGTTAGATTTATATATTGCTTAGTTTTATTGACTAGTTTGTGCATTGAAAAAAAAAAAAAAAAACAAAAAACACTGTTTTTCGAATTCGGCCACGAACTCTATATCAATTTTGAAGGAAACGTCGTTTTAAAAACAACTCAGCATACTTTTGTATGCTGAGCACCAGCCTCTCGAGCCCAAATTCCATCGTTTACTAGTTGTTTTTTTTGCGTTTTTGTGTTTTCAGTCGGTTTTTAAGTTTTATTTTTATTTGTTTTCGATATTTCTATACTTTACCTTGTTAGTTTTTGTGTTTTATGACCTCTAAGAGCCAGGAAATTGATCCAGAGATTGAAAGAACGTTCCACAGATTAAGAAGAGAGGCTAAACGGGCAATTGAAGAGCAAAACTCAATACCGAAAGAGTCAATCCCTTCTCCAAAGGGAAGCATCGAATCTCTGCACCTGTTTTCAAGTGATTCAGACGAAGAGGAAGTCATGGCAGCCAACAATAGGACTCTAAAGGAGTTGGCTGCTCCAAATTTTAATCAACAACCTTTATGCATTGAATACGCTACTTTAGATGTTACTTTTGAATTGAAATCTGGATTGATTCACTTATTACCTAAATTTTGTGGTCTTGCAGGAGAGGATCCAAATAAACATCTGAAGGAGTTCCATGTTGTTTGTTCAAGCATGAGACCAACTGGAGTGTCCGAGGAGCAGATTAAATTGAGAGCTTTTCCATTCTCCTTAGCTGATGATGCAAAGGATTGGCTCTATTATTTACCATCGGGGACGATAACAACATGGAATGAAGTGAAGAGGCTGTTTTTGGAAAAGTACTTCCCAGCTTCAAGGGCTGCTAACATAAGAAAAGAAATTTGTGGCATAAGGCAGTACAATGAAGAGTCATTATACGAATACTGGGAGCGTTTTAAGAAGTTGTGTGCAAGCTGCCCCCACCACCAAATAAGTGAGCAATTGTTAATTCAATATTTTTATGAAGGCTTACTGTATATGGACAGGAACATGATTGATGCAGCGAGTGGAGGAGCGTTAGTAGATAAAACCCCCACAGCTGCCAGAAATTTGATTTCCAATATGGCGGCAAATTCACAGCAATTTGGCATGAGGTTGGACCACACACCTAAAGCAGTTAATGAGGTAAGTATATCTAACCTTGAGCATCAAATTTCTGAGTTAACGTCATTAGTTCGTCAGATGGCGGTAGGAAATATGCAAGTAGCGAAGGTATGTGGTATTTGTTCAGTTACAGGACACCCCACTGATGCGTGTCCAACATTGCAAGAAGAAACGAACCAGCAAGCCAATGCCATTGGAGGATTCCCAGGTCAGCAACAAAGAAAGTACGATCCTTATTCTAATTCATACAATTCAGGCTGGCGAGATCACCCCAATCTCAGTTATGGAAATCAAGTTGGACAAAATCGTTATCAAAATTCTTTCCAGCCTCGACAGCAACATCAAACGAATCAATCTTCAAATTCAGGTATGGCTTTAGATGAAATTGTTAAAGCTCTCGCTAACAATACCCAACAATTTCAACAGGAAACAAGAAACAACATCCAAAATTTAGAGAAACAGATAAGTCAGTTAGCAACTTCGATGAGCAAGATGGAAGCTCAAGGTTCGGGCAAATTACCCTCCCAAACAATCATAAATCCTAGAGAGAATGCTCAAGGCTCAGTGTAGTAACTTTGCGGAGTGGAAAAGAAATTCAGAGCCCAACTCAAAGTGTGCCGGAAGAAGAAAAACCCACAGAAGCTAAAATTAGTCTCGAAACTCCTAAGGTAAGTTTTCCTTCAAAAAGGCATAATTCCACTAACACTATTCCTGTTTCCATCCCTTTTCTGAGCAGGTTAAGTAAATCCAAGAAACAAAATGAAGAGAAGGAGATATTGGAGACATTCAGGAAGGTAGCAGTAAACATTCCACTGCTTGATGCTATTAGTCAGATTCCGAGATATGCGAAATTCCTTAAGGAGCTATGCACCACGAAGAGGAAGCTAAGAGGAGACGAAAAGATTAAAGTGGATGAAAATGTGTCTGCAATAATCCAGCGAAAACTGCCACCTAAGTGTAAGGATCCAGGTACGTTTACTATCCCTTGTGTGATTGGTAATAATAGATTTGAACATGCCATGTTAGATTTAGGTGCATCAATTAACGTCATGCCTTATTCAATTTATGCATCTCTTAATTTGGGTCCCTTGAAACAAACTGGTGTTATTATACAATTGGCGGATCGATCTAATGCATACCCCGAGGGGGTGCTTGAGGATGTGTTAGTGCAGGTGAATGAATTAATCTTTCCAGCTGATTTGTACGTTCTGAATATGGAAGATAATGGATCCCCAAATCCAGCCCCGATCCTCCTAGGACGCCCCTTCCTCAAAACAGCAAGAACAAAGATTGATGCTCATGATGGCACTTTATCAATGGAGTTCGATGGGCAGATTGTCAAATTTAGCATATTCGAATCCATGAGGTATCCCCCTGATGTGAATTCAGTTTATTCTATTGATATTATTGATGTGTTAGCCCAGGAGGTTTTTGAGAAAAATCAAGTGGATGCATTGGAAGTAGTACTCAGTCATGGTTTATGGCAATTCGGGGAACATCTGAATTTTAGTGATGAAGTTGAAGAGATGATTATGGCTTTGCAGTCCTTACCACCAGCCCCTAGCAGGTATAATGTGTCAAAAATTGAATTATCATTTAATCACACAAAATTGCTGCCATCTGTGTTGCAGGCACCGAATTTAGAACTTAAGCCCTTACCCGACCATCTGAAGTATGCGTACTTAGGGGAGACTGAGACCTTGCCAGTAATAATTGCAAAGAATCTGACTATGGTGCAAGAGGAAAGACTTGTTAGAATACTTCGAGATCATAAGACAGCAATTGGGTGGACTATAGCTGACATTAAGGGATTAGTCCTTCCATGTGCATGCACCGAATTTTGTTAGAGGATGACTCAAAACCAAGCAGAGAGGCTCAAAGGAGGTTGAATCCATTGATGATGGATGTAGTAAAGAAAGAAATCCTGAAGTTGTTGGATGCAGGAGTTATTTACCCAATTTCAGACAGCAAGTGGGTCAGTCCTGTTCAGGTTGTACCAAAAAATCTGGAGTGACGGTAGTGCAGAACCAGAATAATGAGCTAGTTCCTACGAGGATTCAAAATGGGTGGCGTGTTTGCATTGATTACCGCAAGCTGAATGCAGCAACGAGAAAGGACCATTTTCCTTTACCTTTTATTGATCAAATGCTTGAACGATTAGCCGGTAAATCTCATTATTGTTTTCTTGATGGCTACTCAGGTTATAACCAGATTGTGATTGCTCCTGAAGACCAAGAGAAAACCACATTCACGTGTCCGTTTGGAACATTTGCTTATCGGAGGATGCCGTTTGGACTTTGCAATGCACCAGCCACTTTTCAGCGCTGCATGATAAGTATTTTCTCCGATTTAATCGAAAAGTACATTGAAGTTTTTATGGACGATTTTACTGTGCATGGGGATTCATTTGATTCTTGTCTTGAAAATTTATCTCGTGTGCTTGATCGTTGCATTGACACAAACCTTGTTTTGAATTTTGAAAAATGTCATTTTATGGTAGAACAAGGGATTGTATTAGGACATGTTATTTCATGTAGGGGTATTGAGGTAGATAAAGCTAAGGTAGATTTAATTGTGAACTTACCCTACCCCACATGTGTGAGGGATGTGCGATCTTTCCTTGGCCATGCAGGTTTTTATCGTAGATTCATCAAGGATTTTTCGAAGATTGCATTGCCTCTATCCAAGTTGCTACAACAAGATGTGATTTTCGAATTCACCCAAGACTGCAAGGATGCTTTTGATAAACTGAAATCAGCGTTAACCACTGCACCTTTGATGCAGCCACCAGATTGGTCTCTTCCATTCGAAATAATGTGTGATGCGAGTAATTATGCAATGGGAGCAGTTTTAGGACAACGAGTTGGCAAACAACCTCATGTGATCCATTATGCTTCCCGGACCCTTAACGCGGCTCAGTGCAATTATTCAACTACTGAAAAAGAACTTTTGTCTATTGTTTTTGCTTTAGATAAATTTCGTTCTTATCTACTTGGATCTAAAGTGATTGTATTTTCTGATCATGCAGCTTTAAGACATCTTTTGGCGAAGAAAGAATCAAAACCGAGGTTAATGAGATGGATTCTTCTTCTTCAAGAATTTGATTTGGAGATTAAAGATAAAAAGGGGGCTGAAAATTTGGTGGCAGATCATTTGAGTCGATTAGTGCGAAAAGAAAATCTGGTGCCACTACAAGAATTCTTTCCGGATGAGCAATTGTTTGCTCTGCAAGGTATGGTTCCTTGGTATGCTGATTTAGTGAATTATTTAGTTTCTAGAACTTTACCTGATGATTTGAGTAGAGCTAAGAAAGATAAAATTAAGAGTGAGGCAAAATATTATGTGTGGGATGATCCATACTTGTGGAAGTTTTGTTCCGATCAAATTATTAGGAGATGTGTGCCTGATTCTGAATTAGAGTCTGTCTTGAAATTTTGTCATGCTTATGCGTGTGGTGGTCATTTTGGACCTAAGAGAACTGCAAGAAAAGTGTTAGATAGTGGTTTCTATTGGCCTACTTTATTCCGTGATGCTTATGTCATGTGTAAAAATTGTGAACAATGTCAAAGAACGGGGAATTTAAGTCATAGGAATGAAATGCTTCAAACGCCCATACTTGTTTGTGAGATTTTTGATATATGGGGTATTGATTTTATGGGACCTTTTCCTTCCTCCTTTGGTTTTGTTATATCTTACTTGCGGTTGATTATGTTTCGAAGTGGGTGGAAGCTAAAGCCACCCAAACTGATGATTCTAAAGCTGTTGTAGGTTTTCTCAAGTCTAACATTTTTAGTAGGTTTGGCATACCAAAAGCGTTGATAAGTGATCAGGGGTCCCATTTTTGTAATCGAGTTGTGGATACTTTGCTAAAAAAATATGGGGTGTTTCATAAGACATCCACACCTTATCACCCTCAGACAAATGGGCAAGCCGAGGTGTCCAATCGAGAAGTCAAGTCCATCTTGGAAAAAACTGTAAATCCTAATCGAAAAGATTGGAGTCTTCGACTTGAAGATGCATTATGGGCGTACCGGACAGCCTATAAAACACCTATTGGGATGTCTCCATATAGGTTAGTCTTTGGTAAATCGTGTCATCTTCCGGTGGAATTGGAACACAAAGCGTTTTGGGCTGTAAAGAGTTGCAATTTAGATAGAGATCAAGCTGGTATACATAGGAAGTTGCAACTACAAGAGTTAGAGGAGATTCGCCTTGATGCTTATGAGAATTCCCGAATTTACAAGGAGAAGACCAAGTGGTTTCATGACAAGATGATCTCTAGGAAAGAATTTGTGATTGGACAAAAAGTGTTGCTTTACAACTCAAGACTCAAATTAATGCCTGGTAAGTTACGTTCTCGTTGGGTTGGACCTTTTGTTGTGATTAATGTATTTTCTTATGGTGCAGTAGAGATTCAAAGCTTAGAAACTAACAAGTTGTTCAAGGTAAATGGACATAGACTTAAACCTTTCTATGAAGGTTTCCAAGAGCATACAATTGAAGAAGTTTCATTGATCAATCCAACTTACTTGGATTAAAAGGCTGCAAAGTCGAGCCAACGACTTTAAAAAAGGCGCTGCTTGGGAGGCAACCCAAGAGTGGCTGAACGACCATCATCAGATTTGCTTTCTTTTTCCCTATCTCTTTTAATTTCGTTTGTTCATTTTTTTTATTTATTTATTTTCATTCTGTGTTGCATTGAGGACAATGCAGATTTTAAGTGTGGGGGAGATGGTTAGTTATTTGTTTTATGAGTTAAAAAAAAAATTCTTTATTGTGCAGCCAAGTAAGGTAGTGAAAAATTATTCCCTTCATCAGTGGTTGATTGAAAAATAGACTAGATTCAATAGAGAAGTTAAGTAGTGTTAAAATTGTTATAATTGTTGAAGTACAGACTTTTAGAGAAATTCGTGTAAATTCGTAATTTAGCATAACTTTGTATGTGACTTTTGACTCACTGAAATTCCTTCAAAATCCTCAAGGTTAATCTGGTTGATAGTGATTTAAAGTAATAACGGATGAAATTCCTCGGTGTAAAGCTTGAGGCGTAAACTATGTAATGTTGAAGATATAATATAGCGCCTGGGATTATCTACACTGAAGGGATTAAGCCTGAGGAGTTTTCAAGCTTGATAACCTAAGACTATCTAGTCTGGGATCTATCGGCCCAAACCTGCTACTGTGTTGGAAATCTAATAGGGCTATTCAAAGTATGTCCAGAATGAAATGATCCGCTTGTTGAGTAACCGGGTGCATTCATGAAATATGTTTGTATTCGCGTCAAAAGACAAGTGTGTGCTTAATAATAATATTGCTCGTTTTAATTCATGCTTGAGGAAATATAAAGGGATGATGTTGAGTTAAATGTTGCATTAATAGTATTGCGGTTACAAAATGAAGTGAATTCTTGAGAAGTTTGTGTGAATGCAAGAGTAATGGTGGACACATGATTAACCTTTCTAGTGAATTTTGTTAATTTTTGGTTATGAATCGATGATGTTTGGAAAGAAAATTTCATGAACTTGCTTGTTTGTACATTGAGAGATTGATTTGTGGGTATATCTTCTGCAAACCCTCACGAGACTAAACTCGTCCACTAGGGGTAACCTAGGGGTTTAAAGGCTTGTTGCATATGCTAAATGCAACCGTGTTACCTACGAAAGTGGTTGGCTTTAGTTTTTTTTTTTTTTCTAGTTTCTCTTTATCTTTGCCCGAGGACGTGCAAGAGCTAAGTGTGGGGGATTTGATAAGTGCAATATTTATATATTTATTACCTCTATCTTAGCATTTTATTGTGATTATATGGCCATTGGAACTGATTTTATCTCATTTTGTGATTTGGGCAAGAGTTGAAGTGCAAAATATCAATTTCAATCAAAATGACAGATTTGGCGATGTTTCGGAAATATTAATATATCTGGAGATGCAGACATTAGTTTCTATTGAATTTTATCTAGTTGGAAAGCTAAGACAAAGGCCTATATTTCTTATGAAGAAGTCCAGACCCAGTTCGGAAGTTAAAGGGCTCGAAAGTGTTGAAGAATTTAATGAAGATTTCTGTTCTGGACTGGACTGGAATGCGCAGCTTGGTGAAAAATTCATAACTAGAGTTATGTGTCTTGGATTCAGTCAAGGCCAGTTGGAAATGAAAGCTAACACATAAAGCTACAAATGTCTAGAAGGAGTCAAAGTCAGATTCGATGAATTAGAGGTGACAAATCAGAATGTAAAGGGAAGAATATATTCTCCATGCTTTGATGTTAAAGGGAAGAATATTCTCCATGCTTTGATGTTAAAGGAAGAATATATTCTCCATGTCTTGATAAAGGAAGAGGGAATATATTCTCTCTATGATTATGTCATCTTTCATTGCCTATATATATGTCTTGCAAGAGTTGAAGAAGAACAACAAAAACAAGAAGAAAACAAAGAGAAGAGAGTTAGAAAAATAGTTTTTCAAGTTTTATGCTTACAATTATGAGTAGCTAAGTTTTTTTCGATTCAAGGGAGTTCATTTGATTCACATGTTGTGAGACACGGAGCTTCATCTATCTATCTACGGTTTGATTATCTTTTGTTTCTTATTCTAATGTTCATGCTTGTTTAGATAATAATCTAAGGTGCACATTAGTTGATTATCTATTACAATCTATTGCTAACAAATCTTCATAATCCGTAATTGTTATGTTTGATTTGTGCATGTAGCAATTAGGTTTTCATGATTAGGATCCCAATTTTCGTTGATAACCTAAGGGAAACATTAGAGTAAATTAAATAGTTGGCGCTTGCTTAAACTATTGTTTATCCTTAGTCGCTTCTAATTCGTTATGCTATTATTAACATGATTAGGATTGCTTAATACCGAGTCAGTTGATAATAAGAATTTAACCGGGTGCTGGGCTTTGGTTAATGATATACGGAAGTTAATAGGGATATAAATAGCTGGTTATTTATGTTCTTGGCTAAGTAATCAAAGAATAGATAGTATTTTAGGTGTCTATGATCAACTTGAATTGAAGAACGAACTATCCTTGAATCGATGCTTTACATTATTGAACTTCCTATTTAATTCCTGTCATTATTAATTCATCAAAAAAACCTCCCCATTGAATATTATTTTGATCAACCAATCTCTAGGGTTCGACCTGGACTTACGAGTACTACAAATTCTTGTGAGAACAGTAATTATATTTGGTGCATTCGACACGTACCTGTATCATGCCAGTCGACAATTCTACTTTCCGTGGATTTCGTGGTCCTAAAATAGAAGACGTCGAAGTTCCTCTCATCCTAGGAAAACCTTTCCTAGCCACAGGTAAAGCTATGATCGATGTAGCAAATGGTAAGCTGACTTTAAATGTGGGAGAAGAGAGAGTTACGTTTGATGTATTCAAGGTTTTAAAACATGTCGGTGATGACGAGTCGTGTTTGCGAATAGATGCTTTTGATCCTTTGATTGTGGAGAATTTTCAGGAAAATGTCTCCGACGATCCACTTGAGACATGCATATTGAAGTCGAAGGGTGCTGAGTCAGCTGATGAGGGACAACTGGCAGCTGTTCACAGTCTGGAGAGGCGTGCACAATGCGCCATCGTGAGGAAATTTGAGATGTTGGATAAGCCACTGTCAAGGAAATCTAAACAATCCATTGAGGAGCCACCGATTCTTGATCTAAAAGCCTTACCTTCGCTTCTTAAATATGTTTATCTAAGTGATAATGAAACTTTGCCTCTGATAATTTCTTCTTCTCTTATAGAGCAACAAGAAGCAAAGTTGCTGAAGGTACTGAAGGAGCACAAACGGGCCTTTCGATGGAAGATTGCTGACATTAGGGGAATTAGCCCGGCCATTTGCATACACAAGATTCTGATGGAAGAGAACTCAAAGCCCACCATACAACCACAGCGGAGGTCTAATCCTTAAATTCAAGAAGTGGTGAAAAAAGAGGTAATCAAATTACTCGATGCTAGCATCATCTTTCCTATCTCCAACAGCCCGTGGGTAAGTCCAACTCAGGTAGTGCCAAAGAAGGGAGGTATGACAGCCGTTCTTAATGATAACAATGAGTTAATCCCATCTAGAATTGTCACTGGTTTTAGGGTTTGCATCGATTATCGAAAATTGAATAAATATACCCGTAAAGACCACTTCCCCCTTCCCTTTGTCGATCAAATGTTAGAGAAATTAGCCGAGCATGAGTATTATTGTTTTTTGGATGGGTACTCCGGCTATAACCAAATTGCCATTGCACCTGAGGATCAAGAAAAAACCACTTTCACTTGTCCTTATGGCACTTTTGCTTATAGGCGGATGCCCTTTGGTTTATGTAATGCACCTGCTACTTTTCAAAGATGCATGATGGCTATATTTCATGACATGATCGAACAATTTATTGAAATCTTCATGGATGACTTTTCTGTATTTGGCTCTAGCTATGATAGATGTTTGCATAATCTAACCCTTGTGTTGTAGAGATGTGAGGAGACTGATCTAGTCTTGAATTGGGAAAAGTGCCACTTTATGGTACAAGAAGGCATTGTTTTGGGCCATAAGATATCCAAGAAGGGGATCGAGGTGGATCGGGCGAAAATTGAAGTGATAGCAAATCTCCCAACACCAAACACAGTCAAAGCCGTGCGAAGTTTTCTAGGGCATGCCGGGTTTTACAGGCGTTTTATTGCTAATTTTTCCCAAATTGCTAAACCTCTGTCTAACTTGACCATGAAAGATGCAATATTTGACTTTAATGATGCATGTATGCAGGCTCTCCTCACTCTAAAGGAAAAGTTGATCTTGTCACCTGTGATGGCCGCTCCCGATTGGAGTCTGCCATTTGAGCTGATGTGCGACGCGAGCGACACTGCCGTGGGAACTGTACTTGGTCAAAGGAAGGGTAAAATCTTTCATGCTATATACTATGCTAGTCGTACCTTAAATGAAGCCCAACTCAATTATGCTACCCCTAAAAAAGAGCTTTTAGCCATTATCTTTGCCTTTGACAAGTTCCATTCTTATCTTGTGCTTAATAAAGTTATTGTGTACACTGATCACTCTGCATTGAAATACTTGCTTGCTAAAAAAGATGCCAAACCTAGACTACTTAGGTGGATTTTATTACTACAAGAGTTTGACTTAGAAATCAAAGATAAAAAAGGCTCTGAGAATGTAGTAGCTGGTCACCTTTCTAGGCTAGAGTTAGTGGGTGAGGGAGTGGATGAGATCCCAATAAGAGATGAATTCCCCGATGAGCAACTTTTTTCTCTTTCGTCTATTTCAATCCCTTGGTATGCTGATTTTGCTAACTATTTAGTTGCTGAAATTTTACCCCCGGATCTAACCTTTCACCAAAGAAAGAAGTTTTTACATGATGCTAGGCAATATTTGTGGGAAGAGCCCTACTTGTTTAAAATTGGTGTAGAGGGACTTATCAGGCGATGTATACCTGAGGAGGAAATGGCATCTGTCTTGGCTCACTGTCATGATATGCCCATAGGAGGTCACTTCGGGCCGGCTAAGACTGCTGCCAAGGTTCTGCAATCAGGTTTTTTCTGGCCTACTTTATTTAGAGATGCACATGCTTATGTCAAATCCTGTGATCGATGTCAAAGGGTAGGTAATATTTCTAGACGACATGAAATGCCTATGAATACTGTGCTTGAATGTGAACTTTTTTGATGTGTGGGGTATAGCTTTCATGGGACCAATTCCCAGTTCCTGTTCTAATAAGTACATTCTAGTTGCTGTTGATTATGTGTCCAAGTGGGTCGAAGCTGAGGCTTTGCAAACTAATGATGCTAGGGTTGTTCTTAGATTTCATAAAAAATGGATTTTTACACGTTTTGGAACACCTAGAGCAATTATAAGTGATGGAGGCACACATTTTCGTAACAAGCAATTTGAAAATTTGTTGAGCAAATATGGTGTTAAACATAAAATCTCAACCCCTTATCACCCTCAAACTAGCGGGCAAGTCGAAGTGTCTAATAGGGAAATAAAAAGGATTTTTAAAAAAACGGTCAATAGCCATCGAACTGATTGGTCTCTGAAATTAGACGATGCATTGTGGGCCTACCGTACTGCTTTTAAAACCCCTATTGGCATGTCCCCATATCGTCTTGTGTTTGGAAAGACTTGTCACTTACCTGTCGAACTTGAACATCATGCGTATTGGGCTATCAAATTTCTAAATTTTGATATAAGTGTTGTAGGTAATAAGAGGCTACTTCAACTGAATGAGCTCGAGGAGTGGAGACATGAGGCATACGAGAATGCAAAATCGTACAAGGAACCGACTAAGAAGTGGCATGACAAGCATATTCTGCCACGGAAATTTGAGGAAGGAGAAGTGGTTCTGATGTACAACTCTAGACTCAAACTTTTCCCAGGAAAACTCAAATCTCGTTGGTCGGGGCCATTTCGAGTCACACGAGTGTATTCGTCGGGGGCTGTGGAGCTTATTAAGGATGACGGACAAGTATTCATGACCAATGGACATAGGCTGAAACATTACTCGGGGACCGACTGGAATGCAGACACATTGTCTGTCGAGTTCCAAGAGCCATCGACTTAGTCATTTCTGAACAGTCGAGCTATTGACTATAAACAAGCGCTTCGTGGGAAGCAACCCATGTTTCTTGCTTTTCTTGTTTTTGTTTAGCTTTTAGTTTGTTTGTGTTTTCGTGTTTTAATTTTTCGTTTGTCGTTGTTTTGTTACAGGAAAATGGTCTAAGGGAGGTCAATTTTTAGGCTACTGCATGTAACGTACGTACGTTTGGGGGTCAACGTTCGTACGCTACAGTTTTAAAATTTTTTGAGCTACTGCATCCAACGTTCGAACGCTGGGCATGTCACGTTCGAACTTTGGGATTTCGTTTTAAAAAAAAAAAAGAAAACACAATTTTTTTATTAAGTCAGATTTTTGAAGACAAAAAACCCATCTTCTTCTTCTTCCTTCCCCAGAACAGAACCCCCCAATTCCTCCCTAAATCCCTAAATTCAAACAAACACCCCAAATCCTCCCCCTCCACTCTTCATCACCAACCACCACTTCGTCACTTCCACCAGAAACCACACCGCCGCTGCACTTCCGTCACCACTACGCGGGTTCCGCCCAGATTCAGCCAATGTTCGAACATTGGCTAGCTGACGTTCGGACGTCAAGTTCAGTGCCTGCAATTTTTTGAAATTTGACATTTATACTCGTGAACTTGTGAATAAGTTTGGGGGTAAAAGCTAACGTGCTATTGTAGCAAGTGCACTAGTCGTGTGTAGTAATAAAAGTGGACGAGAAGTCCAGGTTGTCGAACCACGGAGACTTAAATTCTAGTTTATGATTCTATGACGGTAAAGAATAATTAGAATAAAGGTAAATTGAATGTAAAAAGTGTACAATAAGAACGAGTGATTTTGCACAAATGATTTTGAACAAAATATAAAGAGAAACTAAGGCACATGCTAGGTCCAAATTGATCAAATATATTTATAAAGGTTCTTGTTGGAGAGTTACTCTTATATTGTTGTGGTGAAAACTCCTCGGGTAGAGAATAACTGATGTCTCGCGTTAAACCCCTATGCTTAGATCGTGATTTTCTAAATATTCCTATCCGGAAATCTAACCACTAAACATGCATTAACGTACTAGAGTTCACTCGATTTGAATCGAACAACTTCACCCAGGAATCTTTACCTATGTCTAGGGCAATTCCTCATTAGTTGCGGGTCATGATGTGAATTTCTTGCACCCTAAGTCAATTTTCTCCCGAAATATTCACCTAGGCATAAGATTTTAACATATAGTGATCAAGTATATGCAAGATAGGCAAAAACACAAATTCACATCACATAACAATATAAGAATAACCTCAACAATCATCTATTATAAGCATAAATCATAATTTGGCCTTGCATGGCCCTAGTCTTACAAATTTAATTCATAATTGAAAGCATAAAAGACATAAAAGGATTCATATAAATATTCATAGACATAAATGAAATGGAAAGCTCTTAAAAACTCCCTAAATGGTGAATGATTATGGATCTTCAAGTTGAGCCTTCAATCCCCAAGCTCTTTTCCTTCGTCTCGTTTTCCCCTCTCTCCCAATGATAAAGGATGGTGATGAATGATGGTGAAATCAGATTAGGGGCCGCCCCCCTCTCCAATTTCATCCTGAAGAATGCAAGAAATGATTGCCTTTATAGGTGTATATTCTCCTCCCTCCCATGTGTTGTCCCTCTCTTGTGTCCTCCATTACTCTAAAGTATGTAGTATAAAATTCCATAAAGTAAATCTACCAAGAACTACAACCAAGACACCCCCTCAACACATGTACTGACCTCTTGGCTTTAAATGATTCCCTTCCACTTAAAATGCTGAACTTTTGGCTAAAAGGAATCAAATGTCTGAGGTTTCGGCGCCCAGGCGTGGGTATTTCAGCGCCTAGGCGCGTATGTGCGAAGTCTAGACAGCTTTCTTACTTTTCTGCGCAGAAATCGTATTTCCTACATAACTCTTTTCACAGACCTCCGATTTGGATGATTCAAGTTCCCACGTGAAGCTAAGACATATATCTACAACTTTCTAGAATAAACCTTTGTCCAATTCATTCTCAAAATGTACAGAAATAGTGCTCAATCGTGGCAAGTGTTACGAAATCCGCGCCCAGGCGTGGGTATGATGGCGCATAGGCGCGGGAGTGCGAAGCAAATCCTCGGAACTGGATGTCAGCGGGGCCAGGGCGTGGTTGGAGGGGCGCTTGGGCGTGGGAGTGCGAAGCAACTTGGCCTAAATTTGTTTTATACGTCGATTTTCCGCCCGTTCTTCGATTGTATCCATTTAAGGCCTGAAATCACTTAATGCACGAATTAAACGCACATGTGGCAACACTCAAGCGATAAATGAACCTAAAACATAAACGCAAAGGGGCTTAAAAACACGTAAAAATGCCTCTTATCAGCTGCCTTCTAGTTGTAGGTGGATTGTGTGTGCGGGAAGTGCTGTAGATTGTCAATTTGGAGTAGTGTGGCAGTTCAAATGGCTAGAACAAAAGGTAACAAGGCATGCGAGGGGTCATCAAAAGGGAAAGATCCAGTGGTTGAACCTGAAGTATCTGATAGTGAGGGGGAAGAAAATGCCGGCCTTGATCCTCGATTTGATGACTTGGAGGTTCAAGCCATTTTTAGGAGGTTCGGTGTACGGGCGATACACAAGGAAAGGCCCATATTGATTCGGATACCTTCAGGAAAGGCCCTGCTTCAGTTTCACAAGTGGCAACCTTTACTCGAGGAGCCCCACAAGATAAACCCGTTCTGGGTACAGGAATTCTATGCTTCAGCCGTCGTCTGTCAGAGAATTAAGCAAAGCACGGGCGGTTATGGGGTTCCCTCTGCCACAATTGTACGAGGGCAAACTGTTGAATATGATGAGCATGCCATCCGAAAGTGCCTTGGTCTCGCACCTAGGCCACCTATTTGTGCTTATAATGAGTTGGTACGGAACCACTACCGGGTTATCGATTTGGCGGTTGTTCTTCAGGAATTGGCAGAGGAGGGTGCCGTGTGGGTGAACAATACAATGTTTAAGGCCTCTGGACTGAAGAATGAAGCCAAATTTTGGTATGAATTTGTCCGACACTGTATCATGCCAATCATGAATAAGTCTGAGGTGTCCAAAGATCGCGCTGTCCTTGTCTATGCCATATTGCAGCAGAAGGAGATTGACACTGTTCAGCTTATCTCTTCCGCTTTACAGACTCATATTAAGCGTTTATGTGCAGAGTTATCCAGAGATAACTCCACTGCTCCGTCCAAGAAGAAGACACCATTTATTTTCCCATCACTTATCAGCAGTCTGTGTGAGAGCACTTCAGTGGAACAATACCAGGGTGAAGAGTTGGATGCCTCGGGGATTCTTTTGGAGTTCACGGGGACAGTTCGCAAGGCTCAAGGAAACAAGCGAGCTTGCCCTGCCCCGACTCGTGGTGAGGGATCGAGTAGGCAGCCTCAGGGGCCGGTTCCCCCACAGTCAGCTTCAGAGGCAGCCATAGCACACGAGATGTCTTAGCTCCGGATAGGCCAGTCAGTTATGATGGCTAACTTGCAGATGCTAGCTCAGTACCAGTGGCATTTGATGATTGCATCTGATATTTCAGCCGGGAGACAAGCTTTTGACTACCCTGCCGTTCCTGATTTTATTCCTCTCCCGACCGCACCTGTTGACGAGCCGAGGTTTAACCCGGCTGCTCTTGAGGAGGATAGCGATGCTGATGCTAATGATGTAGCTACTGCTGCTGTTGCTGCAGGGGATGATGTGGATATGCAGTGATGAGCTTCACCGTTTTGGGATCCTTTTAGCTATTTTCCTGTTTTTCTTTCGTTTTCGTTTCTAGTGTTTTCTTTTAGATTTTGTTTTGGTTTATTTGCTGTTTTTCTATTATTTGGGCATGTACTAATTCGACTAATCCCTATATCTATCTGTACTGCCTTTCTTCTGTTTTCTGTCTAGCCTGTGCCTATATGAAATTTGTCTACTTAGCTGAGCAAACGGAAAGCGTGAGTAGGAGAGTTCCGCTGAGTGTTGAGCATTTTGATAGGATCGCCTCGATTTTAGGTGATAGGAGTCATTTTTACGTGTTATTAAGCCCCTTTGCGTTTATGTTTTAGGTTCATTTATCGCTTGATTTTGTCACTTGTGCGTTTAATTCGTGCATTAAGTGATTTCAGGCCTTAAGTGGTTACAATCGAATAAAGGGTGGTAAAAGGACGTATAAAACAAGTTTAGGCCAAGATGTTTCACACCTCTACGACCAAACAAGCAAGAAACAAGATGGAGTTAGCCAAAATCATATTTTAGTACCATTTCCGCACACCTGGGCGCCAAATCAGAAACAACCTCCACATTGGAACGTCATTTTGATATATTTAGAGACAGAATTGGATGAAGTGTCCTTCTACAACGTTGTAGATGTATGTCTTATCTTAACATGGGGACTTGAAGCATCAAATTCGGAGGTCTGTGGAGAATTTTATGAATAAAACACTATCTCTGCGCTGGAAAACACGAAAGTGGCAGCTCCCATTCTTAGTAGGTGGAAAACAAGAGAATGGTAGTTCACATTCTTGGTAGATGGAAAGGAAGAGAATGGTAGCTCACATTCTTGGTAGGAGGAAAGTAAGAGAATGGTAGGTGTAAAACAAGAGAATGGTAGTTCACATTCTTGGTAGATGGAAAGCAAGAGAATGGTAGGTGGAAAGAAAAGAGAATGGAAGCACATGTTCTTGGTAGGTGGATTTTTTGGCTATAAAAGGAGGATTGAAGACCATCCTATGACACACTTGAAAACACATTCCCCATTGGGGGAGCCTAAACACATCCTATCATCTTCATCATCCTTAGATTAGTTATGAAGATTATCAACAACCTCTGAAGGTGAAGAAATCAAGAAGCATGGAAGAGATGAAGATCGAAGTTCAACCATCAAAAATACGAGGGAGTTTCTTAGATTTAGATTTATTTTTGTCTATGAATATGAATCTTAATTTAAGTTCCTATCTTTTATCTTTTATGATGAAATAGATTCTTCGAACTAAGGCCATGTTGAGGCTAAATTATGATAATTGAGTTATAAATTGTGTTTTTCATATTAATTCTATTGTTGCTTTGTGTCTTGATCTTGTTTGAATGCATCATATGCTTAGCTACCATATGCATGATTTATTGCTTAAATTATTCGTTCGAGAGAAGTTAATTTAAGGTGCAAAGAGGATCATCACATAATCCGTAAAAAATAGGGAATTGCCCCTAGAGATAGGTAGAGATTCCCGGGTGCAGTTAGCCGGATTAATCCGGGGAAATTCTAGAACTTGAATGCATGATTGTTGGTTAGATTCTCGGATAGACATATCTAGAGAACCATCAATTAATCATAGGATTATTACAGCCGAGACATCGGGTAGTAATTATTTAAGGTTTTTTCCACCAAAGCAACATTAGTCTAATAATATGAGAACATGTTTATAGTGAAAATTGATTAATTTATGCCAACACATGTGTCTTAGTTGCTCTCTTCCATAGCTATCTTGATTTCGACATCTTGTTTCTTATATCTTACTTACATAATATTTTAGTTAATTCTTGTTTTAGTTTAAGTTCTTCAATTGCTTTAAAATCATAAACTAAAATACAAGTCCTTGAGGTTCGACAACCCGGACTTTATTGTCCACTTTATTACTACACACGACCAGTCCACTTGCTGTTTAATACACGTAAGGATTTTTCGTGTCAAGTTTTTGGCGCCGTTGCCGGGGACTTGTTTAATTTTAGTTTTTGATTTTATTGCAAGTTTTAAGTATTTATTTTATTTTTATTAATTTTTTTATTATTATTATTTTATTTTTTTTCTTACACTCTTAGCTCGCAATGGCTAGAAATTTTCCAGATATGACCCTTCCGGAGAATCAATTATGGCTGCAAAGCGTCATTCAATTCGCAAAGGATAGCAATTTTCCTGATATGACACTACCGGAGAATCAATTATGGCTGCAAAACGTCATTGAAGCGTGTTATGCACAAGGGTTCTTTCCACAACATTACCAAGAAAGAATTCCTACTCCGGAGGAACAACTTGATAACACCATTGGAGAGCTCCACTTTATGATGAAGGACGCACGGCGGGAAATGAAGGAGATGAATCATCAACTCAAGCAACTAACGAGCGACATATCTGAGAAAGTACCATGGGCATTGCTTGGTACCACTGAGATAGATCAAAAGGAGGAATTCAACACCGTGATGTTGAATGAAATGAAGTTGGAAAATTCGAAAGCAGATTCCTCCAACGATGAGCATTCGACTCCTATCCTTTCTGAGGGTGTTGACATATCTTTACTTTCTTCCCTAGCCACAGGTAAATCGGTATTTGATGTCGACGATGGTAAGTTGTTATTGAATGTAGGAGATGACATGGTTAATTTCGATAACTATGAGGTTTTTGAGCATCCACTTGACTTTGATTTGAATTTTCACGCTGATGCTTTTGATCCTTTTAGTGTTGAGCACTTTCAGGAAAAACGAACCAATCATCTTCTACATCCCTACATTGTGGATTTCATCTATGTGAAAGTGATGGGTGAAGAACGACGAGACATTATCTCTAACTTGGAAGAGAGCCCACAATACCATCCTAAGCATAGGCAAGAAAAGGTAATAGAGGTATTGAGGGACCATAAAAAAACTCGTGAGTGGATGATTGCTTGGTCTCAACCTAGGGTATTTATCACACACGATGGACCAATCCTCAATACCAATATCCAAAGATTGAATTAATACCCGAGAGTGGAGTGGAGAACAAACAAAGCATTCATACGTCATCCTCCTTGAGCCTACCCGATAAAGTCAAGCTAATGACTTTAAAACAAACGCTTCTTGGGAGGCAACCCAAGTTTGTAAGTTTTCTTTCCTTTTTGCTTTTCTTTTTGTTTTGTTTAGTTTGTTTCTTTATGTTGTGTTCTAGCATGCACTTTTAGCATGTATATTTTCATATGCTTGATGGTTTGTTTGATAAGTATGTTGAACATGTTACTAGCAATTTCCCGTTGTTTTGAGAGGCCTATTTTGATGAGATGAGTTTGATTTGGAACATATTTGTGATGAAGGATTGTTTTTCAACAATCCTTGATTGTAAGTACTCTTATACCTTTTGCATGCGTTTATGTGAGACAACATTGGGGACAATGTTGAGTTTAAGTTTGGGGGTATATGTGGGTAGTACTTTGTGGTTTTAATACATTCATATGATTGATCACCATGTGTTTGCTATTTTTGTCATGTCATGTGTACCTCGTTTAGCTCAAGTTTGGGGGAATTTGTATGCTATCATGTTTATATGTGTTTATGTTGAGAAAATCAAGCATGGTTTTTTTTTTAGTCCTTCCAATTGATGCATTTAAATTGATTAACTTTAAAAAATGGCATGATTTTTTGAAATAATTTGAATGAACATATATATCTTTGAAATTGCTCATGGAGACCCTAGACTAGGATTGATTTCTTAGATGATTCACATTGCACAATAAATCGAGGGTAGAGGAGTTGAGAGGATAACCATCTTGAGACACTTAAGGAGTTTTTCCCGGAAAAATTAACTTAGATTTCTCATACGGTTATAAGTTGAATAGTAATTTTTTTATGCTAAACAATGAATTAAAAAGGTTGAAGTTTGGTATGACCACAAGTGGTCAAGCTAATATGTACTGGAGGTGAAAAGTTTCATGCCTATATACTGTACTATTATGCTAATTTGAGCTAAGCTCAAGCCAAAAAGAAGCGAATTGTTTAAAAGATCTAGTTTTATTTCGTGGCCTTTGACACTCGAGTGATTAAATCCTTAGGAGTGTCTTTACACTTAATGCCCCAAAACTATCTAGTTTGGGAGTCATTGATCTAAAGCTTGTTACATGGGTGCCATAGAAAGCCTAATGGAATAAAACATGGCACATGATCTAGCCTTAATGAAATTAATTGGAAAGTTTCATATGAATTGAAAGTTTGAATGTTTGAGATAATGAAATTTAAATGGCTATGAAATTTTCTATGATTCTTATGCTTTGTGTTTGATCATAAAGTTGATAGATATGGGATTAATGTCCAAAATTTGGTAAGGATGCCTCTCGACTATAATACCTTAGATTTGTTTTCACTACACCCTATGGAGTCTTTTCCAGTATTGGTGTCACATGAGCAAAAGTAGTTGATATGTATATATATTTGTGAGCTGTAAAAGGATGATTTTGTGCCATTTATTCTTGTTAATTATGTTGAGATGTATTCATCTGGTTGAGATTGAAAGTTTGTTAGATTTTGTGGGTATATCGTCTGCAAACCCTCACGAGACTATAACTCGTTCTTTGAGGTAACTCAAAGGTTTAAAGGCTTGTTGCACATGCTAAGTGCAATCGTTTACTCCACGAAAGTGAGTTCGTTAGTTGTTTTTGTTTTCTCCTTTTGGTTGATGATATTTTTCGTACCCTAGACCTTTTATTCCTCGAGGTCGAGCAATTGATAAGTTTGGGGGAGTTGATAGGAGTCATTTTTACGTGTTATTAAGCCCCTTTGCGTTTATGTTTTAGGTTCATTTATCGCTTGATTTTGTCACTTGTGCGTTTAATTCGTGCATTAAGTGATTTCAGGCCTTAAGTGGATACAATCGAATAAAGGGTGGTAAAAGGACGTATAAAACAAGTTTAGGCCAAGATGTTTCACACCTCTACGACCAAACAAGCAAGAAACAAGCTGGAGTTAGCCAAAATCATATTTTAGTACCATTTCCGCACACCTGGGCGCCAAATCAGAAACAACCTCCACATTGGAACGTCATTTTGATATATTTAGAGACAGAATTGGATGAAGTGTCCTTCTACAAAGTTGTAGATGTATGTCTTATCTTAACATGGGGACTTGAAGCATCAAATTCGGAGGTCTGTGGAGAATTTTATGAATAAAACACTATCTCTGCGCTGGAAAACACGAAAGTGGCAGCTCCCATTCTTAGTAGGTGGAAAACAAGAGAATGGTAGTTCACATTCTTGGTAGATGGAAAGGAAGAGAATGGTAGCTCACATTCTTGGTAGGAGGAAAGTAAGAGAATGGTAGGTGGTAAAACAAGAGAATGGTAGTTCACATTCTTGGTAGATGGAAAGCAAGAGAATGGTAGGTGGAAAGAAAAGAGAATGGAAGCACATGTTCTTGGTAGGTGGATTTTTTGGCTATAAAAGGAGGATTGAAGACCATCCTAACACACTTGAAAACACATTCCCCATTGGGGGAGCCTAAACACATCCTATCATCTTCATCATCCTTAGATTAGTTATGAAGATTATCAACAACCTCTGAAGGTGAAGAAATCAAGAAGCATGGAAGAGATGAAGATCGAAGTTCAACCATCAAAAATACGAGGGAGTTTCTTAGATTTAGATTTATTTTTGTCTATGAATATGAATCTTAATTTAAGTTCCTATCTTTTAACTTTTATGATGAAATAGATTCTTCGAACTAAGGCCATGTTGAGGCTAAATTATGATAATTGAGTTATAAATTGTGTTTTTCATATTAATTCTATTGTTGCTTTGTGTCTTGATCTTGTTTGAATGCATCATATGCTTAGCTACCATATGCATGATTTATTGCTTAAATTATTCGTTCGAGAGAAGTTAATTTAAGGTGCAAAGAGGATCATCACATAATCCGTAAAAAATAGGGAATTGCCCCTAGAGATAGGTAGAGATTCCCGGGTGCAGTTAGCCGGATTAATCCGGGGAAATTCTAGAACTTGAATGCATGATTGTTGGTTAGATTCTCGGATAGACATATCTAGAGAACCATCAATTAATCATAGGATTATTACAGCCGAGACATCGGGTAGTAATTATTTAAGGTTTTTTCCACCAAAGCAACATTAGTCTAATAATATGAGAACATGTTTGTAGTGAAAATTGATTAATTTATGCCAACACATGTGTCTTAGTTGCTCTCTTCCATAGCTATCTTGATTTCGACATCTTGTTTCTTATATCTTACTTACATAATATTTTAGTTAATTCTTGTTTTAGTTTAAGTTCTTCAATTGCTTTAAAATCATAAACTAAAATACAAGTCCTTGAGGTTCGACAACCCGGACTTTATTGTCCACTTTATTACTACACACGACCAGTCCACTTGCTGTTTAATACACGTAAGGATTTTTCGTGTCATTAGGCTCAACCGACTACTCCTAGGTTGGCTTTTTAAGCTTTCCGGTTTTGTAAGTACTCTTTTTACCCGTTTTCATGGTTTGATTCTGGATGTAACATTGAGGGCAATGTTAATATAAGTTTGGGGGTGTAAGGGTAGTACTTATAAATTTATTCATGTAGGTGAATCTCGAGAAAAGTTTAAGCCTGAAAAAAAATTTTAGTCCCCAATTGATGCAATGAAACTGATTAACTTGAATTTGATGGCATAATTTCTTGACTTATATTTGAATTTAATGGAAAATACACAGATCTTTACTTTGCACGTGGGACCCTAGATGAGAGTAGAATTTCCTTAGATGAAGCACAAATGCACAATAAGTTGAGGGTAGAGGAGTTAAGTGGATAAACATTCTGAAACACTTAAGGAATTTCTGCCGAAAATATTGACTTAGATTTTTCTTAGGGTCATGAGTTGAGGAGTTGCTTCATATGCCTAATAATTAATGAATAAGGTTGATGATTGGTATGACTATAAAGTCAGGCTGATATGTACTGGAGGTGAAAAGTTACATGTCTATAAACTGTACTATTAAGCTAATTTGAGCTCTGCTCAAGCCAATTAAAGTGAAAGTGAATGAAAGGTCTAGTTTTATTTCGTGGCCTTTGGCACTCGAGCGATTAAATCCGTAAGGAGTGTCTGGACACTTAATGCCCTAAAACTATCTAGTTTGGGAGTCATTGATCTGAAGCTCGATACATGGGTGTCATAGAAAGCCTAAAGGAATAGAACATTGCACATGACCTAACCTTAATGAATTTAAATGGAAGTTTCATGTGAAGTTAAAGTGTAAATGGTTAAGTGGTGAAATGTAAGTGGTTATGAAGTTGTCTATGAGGCTTCTACTTTAGGATTGATCGAAGGTTAGTAGATATGGGAGAAAATCTGAAATTTGGTAAGGGTGCCACTTGACTATAATGCCGTAGACTTACAATCACTACACCCTTTGGAGGTTTTTATTCAAATCAAGGTGTAACATGAGCGAGTCATTGATATGTGAATAAAATTTTTGAGCTTTAAAGGTCGATTTCATGTCATTGTTTTCTTGTTGATTAAATTGATTTGTGTTGATTGGGTGGGACTGATATTTTGTTGGATTTTGTGGGTATATCTTCTGCAAACCCTCACGAGACGAAACTAGTCCTCTCTGGTAACTTTGAGGTTTAACGGCTTGTTGCATACGCTAAATGCAATCGTGCTCTCTACGAAAGTGAGCTATCTTTTGTTTGAGTCTTAGTTTTCTTTTGTTTAATTGCTCGAGGATGATCAATGTTAAGTTTGGGGGTGTTGATAAGCTTGAGTTTTACGTGTTTTAGGTCCCGAAAATTGGTTAGTTTAGAGTAGATTATGAGTGATCTTTACCACTTGTGGCCTTGATGTGTGTGTTAAATGAGTACAGGGGTAAAATCATGACAATCGAGCGAAAAGCGCGGAAAAACATTATTTCGGCCACATACTGCATGCAACGTACGTAGGTGGAGATATTAACGTTCGGGCGTGCCCACGTCATCAACGTACGTACGTGAGGCATCTAACGTTCGAACGTTGGCCCAGTCAGCTCCCAGTCAACAGATTATGCCACGTCACAACGTTCGAACGTGAAGGGGGTAACGTACATACGTTGGAGTCGGCTAGACGAATTTTGGCAAGTTTTTATTCCTAATTCAACTAGGAGACTTGGGGGATCCACTTCTATAAATACCTCCTCTTATAGCAGCAATAGGGTTCGAAAATTTTAGCTTTGGAAGAGAGTTGGAGCCAAGAAACGAGCAAGATGAAGAGAACGACGATTCTACACGAATTCATCAATTCGTAATAGGGAGAATTTTATTTTCTAGATTTTTTGTCTATGAATAATTCTACGATTTTAGTTATTTTTCCAATTATGAGTATGAACTAATTTACTTTAACTAAAGCCATGTGAATGCCAATTTTATGAGTATATATATGAATTGATTGTTCGTCTTAATTCTATTATTGCTTTGTGTGTTAATTTTATGCTTTTATTCCAATCATATGCCTGATCGCCATATGCTTGCTAATTAGCCTAGTTTATGATTCGAGAGAATATAGATTAGGGTTCAAAGGAATTAACACATCATCCGAAAAACATGAGGAATTGCTCCTAGAGATAGGTATAGATTTCCGGGTGTTGTTAGCTGGATTAATCCGGGGAAATTCTAAAACGTGAATGCATGGTTAATGATTTGATTCTCGAATAGAATTATTTAGAGAACCGTCACGTAATCATAAGATTATTACGGCCGAGAGATCGGGTAGTAATTAAGTAAGGTTTTTTTCACCAAAGCATTAGTAGTCTAATAATTTGAGTAATCACTCATATATATTAATGAGTAATAATGGTTGAAGCATGTGCCTTAGTTGCTTTCTCACATAAGAATCTTAATCAGTTTGTCAAGTATCGTTTTCACTTTTTCATTGTCAATTAATCATCCTCTTTTGATTTAATTTTAATTGCTTTAAATTTTGTCAATCTAAAATACGAGTCTCTGTGGGTTCGACATCCCGGACTTAAAATCCAATTTTATTACTACACACGACCAGTCCACTTGCTGTGCAAACACGTGAGGATTTTTCGTGTCAGGTGGAAAGAATTTTTTCAAAAAGGCATCTACTAGCTCTCCCCAAGTCGTGATGGATTGAGATGGTAAAGATTTATACCATGTGATCGCCTTGTCCTTGAGCGAGAAGTGAAAGATCCTTAGACGGATTGCATCTAGATCCCTTGGATGAAACTGGATGGTTACAAGGGCGTCATCTAAAGTCTCCAAGTGTGCGCGAGGTGATTCATGATGCTCGCCATATAATGCCTCGCCTTGCACCATATTAAATATATGAGATGGGATATGATAATTTGGAGCATAAGAGTTTGGCAAGACCACGGGACCCGGTATAGTGTGGACCTTCGGTGGTAAACTACTCCGGACCGACTGAAGTGGTTGTGGCGGTTGTGGTTGCATAGCTTAAAAAAGGATTTGTAGCCATTCTCTATTCTCCGGTAAATTCATGTTCGGTAAATGAGCATTCTGATTTTGATCAATATTGTCCGCCATTTCTCGAACTCATCTACTAGCCTAGATAACATGTTCAATCTTGGGCTCAAAATCAATTAAAGGTTCGTTTGAAGAGCGGGTCATGCACCAAGAACTAAACTATAAAGAAAACAAAATAAACAAAATTAGAATAAAAAGAGAATAAAAGAGAAGCAAGAACTAAACGAAAAACTAAGGATTACGAAAACATAAAATAAAATCAAAAACTAAAATAAACAAGTCCCTGGCAACGGCGCTAAAAACTTGACACGCTTGAACCTAACGCGATTTATAGCAAGATTACTAGTCGTATGTATAGTAATACTAGACAATTAAGTCTGGAATGTCTAACCCACAGGGACTTGCATTTTAGTTTTAGACTTCTTGATAAACATTAAGGTAAAGGTTAAATTAGCATAGATGTGTGAAAAGTAAAAATAAAGGTAAACAACTGATTGAAACTTTAATTGTTAAAGACGACTAAGGCACATGCTAAGGCTCAATTTGACACAATATCTTAATAATGTAAGTTGTTGAATCATTAGACCTATATTACTATGGTGGAAAAACCGTTTTATAATTACTACCCGATGTCTCGACAATAATAATCCAATGACTAATTGATGGTTGCCAAAATATTTCTATCCGAGAATCTAACCAATAATCATGCATTCAAGTTCTAGAATTTTCCCGGATTAATCCGGCTAATTGCATTCTTGAATCTCTACCGTTTGTCACTTAACGGGCAATTTCGCATTGTTTGTGGATTATGTTGTGAATCTCATGCACCCTAGATCAATTTTCTCTCGAAACATTCACCTAGGCAATTTATCGAACACATGGTGAACAAGCACATGTACGTAGAACAAGAACATACTCACAACACATAGCAATACATGAATTTCTTCAACAACCAACTATTATATAGATATTTCACAAATAAGCCTTCACATGGCCTTAGTCTTACAGATCTATCCCATAATCAATGGTACAAGAGAATCTGAGAAAAACATGTAATTGTTCATGATTAAAGATGAAATGAAAGCAATAAACCACTCCCTAGTACACTTGATTGATGATGAAATCAAGTTCTAAGCTTCAATCCCTTGCTAATCCTCCTTCTTGTCCTCCAAAATATTGTGTATCAAGTGGATTTTGTCTTCCAAACAGCCTCCAAAAGTTTCCCCCAGCTGCTGGTCTTGATGTTGTATTTATAGGGGTTCATAAACAGAACATCGGTGCCCAAACGTGCAGAAATCCACGCACAGGAGTGGCAAAATCAGGCAACAGCGCCCAGGCGTGAATCAAGATACACACAGGCATGGCAGTGGTGGCACACAGGTGTGCTTCTGATCACGCCTTGGCATGATGCGCAGGATCATTAAACCTTTTTCTTCTACTTGGCGTACAGGCGTGGCAAAGGCGGCGCCTAGGCGTGAGCGTTTTTATCTTGAAAACAGTTTTGAAGTGTTTTTCCGCCCTTTCTTCGATTGTATCAAAATAAAACCTGTAATCAATTAACGCACGTATTAAACGCACAAATGGCATGAATCAAGTGATAAATGAATCTAAATCATAAACTCAAGGGGCTTAAAAACACGTACAAATGACTCTTATCATGAGGATTTGGATGTTCGAATGTGTTGCATTGGACGTCCGAACGCTAGGAGAATAACGTCCAAACGTGGGGTTTTACGAGAAATTTTGGTCTCGACAACAGCATGCCCGAACGTATCAAGTATCCACGTTCGAACATGAATCCCGTCAGAAAATAAGGAAAAAGCGGAGAAATCATCACTTGGTGATTTAAAATTTCATACCATTCAAAACACCCTCTTCCCAAAGATACTCGCGCCAAATAGGTTGTTACGAAATTTCATGTTAGATATTTTGATGATGACAAGATAGGTTTTATGTTGGACCCCAATGATATGTAAGTTAGTCTTTATTAGAATATGTATAAGCGTTTAAAGTTATCGAGTTGTAATTTATATAAGGCTTTTTATCTTTATAGTTTTAGACTAGTATCTAGCGCTTGTGCTACGATAGAATTCTAGGTGGGTCTATCAAAGTAAAATCGAAGATCAGCGTTTGAAAACTTTGAAGATAAATGATTCATTAAGCGACTGTTAAGCGCCTAAGAATCATTCAAGGTGATCATGCCACAAGCGCCTGTCGTCACCTGAATTAAATCCAAAGTCAATAAGCTCTTAAATGAAGCATTTAACGAATATTTAATTCCAACGGGAATTAAATTCAAATCCATTAAATGCTTGATAAGAGCATTAAATGTGATAAGGACTATTGACGTACGGATAAGCCTTCCCCATTGACTGTCAACTCAAAGTAGGTCTACTACCCACTCTGTGTAGAAAGAATTTTCAGAGATGTCAGAAAAAGACTAAGTCACGCGCCTCATGTTTTACACACTCTAGCTTGTGTCCAACGGACAAATCCGGAGAAAAGTCTATAAATAGATACTCACAGCTCAACCCTAAACACCGAGAATTGTTATCAAAAACTTGATATACACTTACGCAGTTGAAATCTATATTCATCCTAAAAGCTCAAAACCTCCATAGCCAAAATTTCTTTGAGCTTAAACATCTCTACAGCCAAACCAATATCTCTTACCTCTTCTTAGAAGAACCATCTTTTCCAAAGAGATATTACAAAAGTGTTTGAACTTTTCAAATCAAACAAACCGTGATAAAAATCTATCTGTTAGGTATATGTCGTAGATGCCAATGAGGATAAATAGTTAGATTAGGGTATCTTAATATGTTCTACAAACTATAAAAATGATATTAATAAAGGCATCTGTATTTTGTTCATGTAAATCTTTATGGCATCTAAGTAAGTATTGAACATATAGTCCATGTGAACAAAGGTTTGACTCTTTGCCCTTTATGGAATAAAGACGTGGCATGGGAAGAGTCTACACCTTATCACTTAAAAGGGTTCGCAAGTCAAAGAATCTTCATTGGGCATTAAGATTCGACTTGTATGACACATGCTCTGACGATGAGTGTCAGTCGAACACTATAGGGATAATGGGAGCAAGTATTATAGATATGTCAATGGAATTGACATATTCGAATACGGCTCGTAGTAATCCGATCACATGGGTATTTACTCAGTGACTGTCAATGATTGGATTACTGATCGTAATAGTATGCGTGAGCCTTAGACCTGAGCGTTCATGATTAATGTGCTTGTATTATTGGATCTGTTACCAGAGTAGTTAGGCCCATATCACCCGTCGGTGGGGTCGACCTCGAAGTGCGATATCAATGAGACAAGTAGCAGTTGATCAGTGATCGCCAAGATGGGATTCACTGTCTCGATAGTAAACGAGTAAGTATCCTGTGCGATTATAGGCTAATGAAATTATAAAGTCTTTGGCCAAAGCATAACAACTAACTCATGTGGGACACTGAGGGTAGTTTAGTAATTTCATTATGCTATAATCTAATGCACAGTATCAAGTTTAGTGAGTTTGACATTTTCCATGACTCTCACTGGATCGGGATACGTCAGTGAAGGGCTTATACTCATACGGCATTTATGATCAAGAGGTTCGTAAAATGATTCATTCATTTCGTACTCAATTGGGTTATGATGTGAGTCCACGGGACTGGCTAGGTGACACTCACATCCTTAGGTAATTCCTCCCTTTGCCAATTGAGACGAACCTAAAGAGTCGCGCTATAAGAAACGAACTGGATGTATCTTTTTGTGTAAATCTTTTAGAAAGAATTAAATGGACTGATTGGTTTAATTAGATTAAATCAATTAATTGAATACTTAATTAGATTAAATCAATTAATTAAATATTTAATTTAATTAGATTAAATTAAATTATTTAATTAGTATATTAACTAAAAGGAATTAATTAATAGCATATATTATATTTAAATTGGATTTAAATTAAATATATATACACTAGAAATTAGACAAGCCAATTAAAAGCCCACCCAGTCCAAAGAAGCCCTAGGAGGGGCGGCCACTTTAGGGTTGGAGTAGCCTCTAACTTGTTCCACAAGCTAGTTGAGTTTAAAAGGACTCCTACAGTGGAACAAACCCTAAGACAAGAACGAAACACAACACAAAAGGAAAAGAACTCTCTCCCCCCTCTCCTCTCTAGCTGTCCACTACTGCAAAGAAGGAGGAGTTTCGGGATCTTTGGAAGGCTCGTTTCGTGTGAAGCTTTAGAGACAGGAGCCTTTGGAAGATTGTTGTTCTGCTGAATCAGTAAACAAATCCAAAAGGTATTTTTATTCGTTTTATTTTTTCGCAAAACCCATTAAAATCATCAGATCTATTTTTGTGATCTGCCGGTAGGAATCCTTTAATCTTCCGCTACAATTCTCTATTTTCATGTATAGGATTCCTAACACTATCAACCTCTTCAATCTGTGTAACAAAGTTGTTGAAGACAAAGTAGTATTTCTGTGTGAGAGAAGCTTTGTCAGAAGCAGATGGAACTCGAGATCAAGTCTTCACAATTTACTATTGTGTTGAAGTTGTCTTTGTGAAGCTTCGTGAATCACTTTAGTGAATTCCTCCTCTGTGGAGTAGAAGGACGTAGCTGGGATTACACAAACCCAGTGAACCTTACAATTCTCGTGTCTTATTTACTTATTGCTTTATTGTTTACTATCTTCATACATTATCATAAAGCATACATTATCAAACCTCTAAGAGTGACTAAATATTTTCTAAGCGCCTAACTTTTACACATAAGAGACTTGTACAAATCTTTCGTTGTGCTAACCCTGATATAAGTGTTGAGCACTTGATTCATCTTGATCAAGTACTCAAAACTATTGTCTAAGTTACCTTTATAAAAACAAGTCTTAAAATTCGAAAAGAATTTCAGGGTCTATTCAACCCCCCCTCCCCTTTCTAGACCCTTTTATATGCCACTTGGAACCAATATATGTCTTACCTTCCAAAATAAAACTCTGAATCACAACCCACCCATAAAACCCTTCCATAATTTCAAAACGTTCCATCATTATCAATACCTAGTCCATATAAAACTCTTTTCAGAAAAGGAATTTTTCTATATAAACCCATCTATCACAATCCATAAATACTCATACCTTATACAAACCCAGTACATAATTTTACACAGAAATCAATTTCACAACAGCAGCAGGTCAAGGGGTTTACTTTTCAGCGCAACAAAGAAGAAGAGAAGAGGAAGTGAACGGTATTCAACGTGACTCACGCCCGAACGTGAACCAACTCAACGTTCGAACGCCGGTCTCTGGACGTGAGAACTGTTTCTGCATTACAGCACTATAAGTGATTGGCTTAATCCCTTCTTGATTCAATACTTGTGCTAGCCGTGTGGGGGCTTTTTCTGGTGATATTTTGTATTGTGGTGTTGGTATTGGCTAGTGTGGTTTGGTGCTTGAGTTGAGCTGAGGAGAGGTTGTAGTGAACGAGTTTGGGGGGAAATTGGCATAATGGCAAGATTAAAATCCGAAAATTTGTATCGAGGGGAGAGTTCGGGAGTAAACAAGGGTAAAGGTGTTCAACAAGAGGCAAACACTCCAAGGAATGAAGGTACTATCAAACAATTTTGCAAGAGACTTGATGGTTTTGAGCTTCACAAAGAAAGATCTATAGGAGTAAAGAAGATGTTTGTGCTTGCCACAAGGCAACACTTATTCTTATCTTACTTTGCTACTACTCCGAGGATGATAATATATGCTTGGGTGAAAAAGTTCTATGCTAGTAACGCAAGCACGGAGTCGAGAGAAAATTTGCAAAACAAAGTATACAAGGTGATGGTGAGAGATAAAGAGGTGGATTTTTCGAAGGCAAAGATGAATGAGTATATGAACCTTCCCGTGCCTTCTAAGTGTGCCTACGAGACATTGGTGGAGCAACAAGAGTCTAATATCTTGGATTGGAAGATGGTTTTGAAAGAAATTGCAATAGAGGGAGCAACATTTTGTGATAACAAAAGAGAGATACTACCTAGGGATTTGAAAACGGAGGGGTTCTTTTGGTTCGAGTTCATTAGGTATTATATTATGCCTACGAGTAACCTGTCTTTAGTTAACGAGGAGAGAGCCCTTCTTATTTATTGCATTATGACTTAGAAAAGAGTAGATTGGGCTCAACTCATCTTTTATACTCTATTAATTCAAGTAAGGAGGATGGAGAGTGAGATGGCTAGTCCATGCCTTACCAAGAAGATTTCATTGATATTCCCATCTTTGATTAGCACACTATGTCTCAAGCAAGAAGTGAGGAGGGAAAGTGATGAGGGATTCGAAAGACCGGGCATGGATATTACCTTTAGGTAAGAGAAGCAAGACAAGGCCTCGATGCCTAGATTCACCTGTGAGAGAGGCGAGAGTTCGAAGAAGAATTCCCCGCCTATTTCTCTTTCTACCATCGCACATGATCTTAAAGCAATAAGGAAGGAACGAAAGGGAATTAGGGCGACACAATCCACTATTGTGGCAAACATGGGGATGATGGCACACTACCAAAGGGATTTGGCCCTTGCCATGGATCGTTCGTCGGGGAGGCCTTATTTCCGGTATCCACCCATTCCCGCTTTCCACCGGTTGCCCGTTGTTGATGAGAGTAATGATGACACCACCGATGATGATCAGGATCCCACATCCGCCCCGATGGGGGATGCGGTCGTGATCGCTTTGTATCCTTCCATTTTTATTTTTATTTTTATTTTATTTTATTTTTGTTTTTTCATTTTTTTCCTTTTTTTCTCTTTTTCTTTTCATTTTTTTTAATTAAGTTGTTTTTGTTATGTTGTTTGCTTGTGATGCATGCACTTTTGGCATGTATGTTCCTTATGCTTGATGGTTTGAAGAGTTGAAGTATTAGATAGGATGCATATTTGGACCCCATGATTGGAGATGCTTACTTTTACTCGAGAGGAGTCGAAGCTATGAAAGGATGCATTGGAAGTTTAAGGAGGTTTTTCTACATCCTTGGTTGTAAGTGTTCTTTTTACCATTGTGTATGCTTGTTATAACAACACTGGGGACAATGTTGGATCTGAGTTTGGGGGTAGAAGAGTACACTTATTTTGAACTTTGATATTGCAATCATATTGTTAGCTTGAGTTTGGGGGAAATTTGTATGATATCATGTTTAAATGCTTCTTTGTTGAAAAAAAATCAAGTATGAAAATTTTTAGTCCTTCCAATTGATGCATTGAAATTGATTAACTTGAAAAAAAATGGCATGATTTCGTGAATAAATTTGAATTTAATGGAACATATATATCTTTGGAGTTGCTCGTGGAGACCCTAAACTAGAATTGATTTCCTTAGATGATTCACATTGCACATAAGTCAGTATAGAGGAGTTAAGAGGATAACCATTCTAAGACACTTAAGAAATTTTTCCCGAAAATATTGACTTAGATTTTTCATAAAGGTTACAAGATGATTAGTTAATTTTGTATGCTAAACAATGAATGAAAAAGGTTAAATTTGTTGGGAATTATACGAATAAAACACAGCGGAAAGTAAATTTAATTCCCAAAGCCCGAATCATCTCTAATCCTCGTGTTTAATTGTGTATAGAAAAATTACCGTTCTCGCGTATGTTGATTTCTGAACGTGATCCTTTTCTCTAACGCCGAATTTGCCAACGTCTCTAATTCGTCACGCCGGAATCAAAAACAAAAAACTCCTCCTTTCTTCCTTGTCAAAGACGGCTAGAGAGAGAGAGAGAGAGAGGTGGGAGACTTTTTCTTGGAGAGAAAGTTATGTAAATTGCCTTGTGTTATTTTTCACCTTGTGATATATTTATATCATTATGAAACAATAACCCTAGCATGCAAGAACCCTATTTGGGCGTCTATTTGGCCGCCCCTTAGTGGGCTCGGAAGCCTTCGGGCTTTCGTCTTGCTTGTTAATTAATTAATCGGATAATTTATTTATCCAATAAATAAATTGATAATCCAATTAATTCAATTCCCAATTAAACTATAATTCAATTTCTCCAAGAAATTAATTAACTCATTAATTTAATTAATTAATTAAATTATCCAATAATTAATTAATTAATTACGGCATCCAATGCCATGAATTTCTCTCAAGTCTTTTTCCCATATTTTTCCTTTTGCACTTCCTTTAAGCGCGACTCTTTAGGTTCGTCTCAAAAGGCGATTGGGAGGAATCCAAAGGGGTGTGAGTGACACCTAGCCAGTCTCGTGGCTCACACCATAACCCAATTGAGAACGAATGAATAGGATCATTCCAAACCTTTACGCCGTGAATACCGTACGTGTATAAACCTTTTATTCTTATATCCCAGTCAAGTAAGAGTCATGGTTTAAAGTCAAACTCATATAACTTGACCATATGCCTAAGCTCATAATAAGTCGAGGTATTTAAATGCTTTGGCCAAAGACTTTCATCCTCACTTATTCATGATCGCATAGGATATTTCACTCATTCACTTATGAGAGGATAAATTCCATATTGCAAATCAGTTAACAATGCTACTTGCCCATCAAGTCACACTTCGAGATCGATTCCACCAACAGGTGATTTGAATCTAACTACTCTAATGATAGACTTGATGTCACAAGTACATGTTCAACTCGATTTCTTAGGTCAGAGGTTCACACGTACCTATCACTACTTATCAGTTTCATCATTGACTGTCAATGAGTGAATACCCATGTGATGAATTGATGCGAGCCGTGTTCGAACATATCAGTCCAACTCACACGTCTATGATATAAGTTGCCACTACCATTTCCATAGTGTACGACAGGCACTTTCTCTGTCGAAACTTACATCATACATATCTTTATTCACTATTGATGCCCAATCAATATTTCTTAGACTTGCGAACCCTTTTAGATGTCAAGGGTCAAACCATTCTAGTGAATTTCCTCCTATCCCATAGGAGGTAGAAGGTTCGCCTTGTCATCAAGGACTTTACGTTGTTTATTCACACCTTATAAGAAAACAACAATCAACTGCCTTATATTAATAGAAAAACCATAGTTTAGTTACAATGTTTATGCCCTATAAATCTATCCTCTTTATGGCATTCGAGGGCATATACTCTAACAATCTCCCACTTGCACTCAATGCCATTTGCTGTGGTATTTAATACCCATCTTTTCGAGATGTTTTTCCAGCACCGCCTGTGCCAATGGCTTGGTCAATGGATCAGCGACATTGTCGGCTGAGGCTATTTTCTGAACAGCTATTTCACCTCGTGCAACGATCTCACTTATGATGTGATATCTTCTCTCTATGTGTTTGGATTTATTGTGAGACCTAGGTTCCTTCGCTTGCGCTATAGCTCCGGTGTTGTCACAATAAAGTGGCAACGAGAGCTTTATGTTAGGAACCACTTGAAGTTCCTCAACGAACTTCCTAATCCAAACAGCTTCTTTAGCTGTCTCCAAGGCAGCTATGTATTCAGCCTCTGTGGTGGAGTCTGCGGTAGTGCTTTGCTTGGAACTTTTCCAAGTCACCACTTCCATAGGTGAGAATCATATCCTTAGTTCTTTTCAGATACTTTAGGATATTCTTCACAGCTATCCAATGTTCCTTACCAGGGTTTGCTTGAAATCGACTAACAATGCTCACAGCATAAGCAATGTCGGGTCTAGTACAGAGCATCGCGTACATCAAGATGCCCACAGCAGACGCATAGGGTATAATGTTCATTTCTTTTCTATCTTCCTCACTTTGAGGATACATAGATTTCGAAAGATGTATCCCATGTCTCATTGGTAGGAACCCTTTCTTAGAATCTTCCATCCTATACCTTTTTAGGACCTTTTCTAAGTAAAGGGCTTGAGAAAGTCCTATCATTCTTTTGGTTTGATCTCTATAGATCCGAATCCCTAGAATATAGGTCGCTTCTCCCAAGTCTTTCATGGAGAATGTACTCGAAAGCCACTTCTTGGTTGTGGTGAGCATTCCTATGTCATTCCCAATGAGTAAAATGTCATCTACATATAACACTAGGAATGTCAACTTGCTCCCACTGACCTTCTTGAAAACACAGGGCTCGTCTTCGTTTTTGATGAAGTCAAATACTTTGACAACCTCATCAAAACGTAGATTCCAGCTACGAGACGCTTGTTTGAGTCCATAAATGGATCTCTCAAGTTTACACACCTTATGAATATGCTCCTCGAATTCAAAACCTTTAGGCTGTTCCATATAGATATCCTCTTCTAGGAATCCATTTAGGAAAGCAGTTTTGACATCCATTTGCCATATTTCACAATCTAGGTGTGCTGCTATTGCAAGTAGAATCCTTAGTGATTTGATCATAGCCACTGGCGAGAAGGTTTCTTGGTAGTCAATTCCTTCCTTTTGACTATACCCTTTCGCCACTAGCCTGGCTTTGTAGGTGTCTACTTTGCCATCAACACCAATCTTTCTCTTGTAGATCCTGAAAGAGTTAGGTGCCCGACGTGCCATTTGTTGGGCGTAGTAGCTGACTCTTTAAACAGTCTTATATTGTATCTTGTCAAGTTATTTAATAAAAGGCATATTCTTCTTTATCTTATCATTATATGCAATTAGATAAAGTCCCCTAGATCACTCTTAAGCTTTGAGATGTGTTTGGTATCGGGGATGCCAGTCATGGAATACGTCTCTAAAGTTGTGGTCTTAAAGATGTTCCAAGTCATAGAATCATTGAGATAGGGATATCAATGACTCGTAAAGACTTGCACGTACAATGCACACTCTTGGAGAGTGTATCCTATTCCATGGATACTGATACGGTGTACATCAGTGCATGTGTGTGGGTTCTCATTGGGATCGAGTAAACTGAACAACCCCGCCGAGATTCCATATTGGAGTCAATGTCGAATTTGGAATCTCCTCGGTTACGTAGGCATAAGATTGGTCCTCATGACTTGAGGCACCATTGGTCATCTCGTGCATCGCCCACTGTACTTAGATTTGTCACACGATTCCAGGTGAGTCATAAAGTGGGGCATATTGGGTCCAGTCTGGTTATGTACGGAGGCGCGTGAGTGCCAAGAAAGAATCCGTCACTGATCATTAGCATCGGCGCGTATCCTATGTACTTCACAGTGTATTGACCATGGGAACCTCCGGCCGGAGTAGTATCAATAAGGAGGCGCAGTGTTTCCTCGCTTGATTGATAAATTGGTCAATGTCACTTAGATCGATATACATAGAATCGAGTTACTGGGATTTCGACTGACATCCAAGTCCTAGATTCGATCGGGATATTTGATGGAAGGATTTTACTTATGCGAAAATCGTAATGCGGACCTAATAATCGTTCATGGCTAGGTCTTCTTGGCGCGTGGCTAGTACTAACCTTGATTTGTAGGAACCATGAATTAATCGGTAATTAATTCTTGGTCAGATTAAAATACTTGGAGTAATTAAATCTAGCAATGAAAATTGCAAAGGCACAACGCGGTTGTGTTCCTACTACTATTACATGAACGAACCTACAATGGGGTTACACACTTACTCAAGAAAGTTCAATTACTATGTGAATATTAATCCTATTTAGGATTAAAGTGAAATTGATTAATGAGATTAATTGATTAAGTGGAAGACATTTTAATTAGTAGGCTTGGGAAAATAATTGTTCTATTAATTAATCTTGGAGATTAATCATTAATCGAAATTATTATTATCCGGGAATTTATTTAAGCTACTAATTTTACCATTAATTAATCATGAGGATTATTTAATTAACAAGTCTTGGAAGACTTGGAAGCCATTTTAATTAAGTTGGACTTAATTAAATGAGGTCACAAGATTGAAATTCAAAGCTAGTCAAAGTTTGACTTGTAATGTTTTTTAAATGAAGAAGAAAATGAAAAATATTCTCTTACACATGTGGTGGTAGTTGAGATTGGAATGGTAGGTGAGAGTGAGGTGGTAGGTGAAGAAAAACAAGTCTTCTACTCCACCTAACACCATAGGGCCGAAAATTGGTGGCTATAAAAGGAGGTGTTCTTGCTCTCATTTAGAACTTGATGAAAACTTAAAAAGAAAAAAAAGCTTAGAGCTTAGTTCTTCATTTCTAGATTTTTCTAGCTTCTCTTGTGATTCTTGAAGACTTTCTTCTATAGAACTTCTTCTTGAAGATTAGTTGTAAAAGATTATCTTCCATAGATATTTCTTTTAGTACCTCTTCTTGTCTTCCACCTTTCACTACATAGACTCCATTTCCTTAGAGCATATATCTAGCCAATCTTTTGCTTAAGGTATGAACTTACTTGAGGTGTGTCCTTGTAGAGGCTTCTTTCTTTAGGAGCTTATGGTGGTTTGATTCGAACCCCTCCATGTTGAGGTGAGGATTCGAAAATGAGAGCCAAAGTTTTTGGTGTGGTTTTCCTTGTGTTGTGGTTTTACATCCTCACTTTAATAAAACCCCAAATCTTGTAATCGGTTTAAAACCCCTTTACTCGTATTAGTTTTTGTTGTGCATTACTTTGACCCCCTAGCTTGGGATGCCGATATATATGTGTTTTATATACTTTATTTCTTCCGTTGCGCCGGCATCGCTTGTGGGGGCATACAGATCCATTTACATCCGATTGGTTTTACCCCTTCAGGTTGGTCTACAAGTTTCCAGACTTGGTTTGCATGCATTGAATCGATCTCAGATTGCATAGCTTCACGCCATCTAGCAGCATCCACATCCACCATCGCTTGATCAAAAGTGGAGGGATCATCTCCATGATCCTCCTCTAACACAAAATGGAGATCCAACTCCCTCTGCATTAGATATCCGTACCTCTCAGACAGTTGAGATACTCTATTCGATCATCGTGGTTGTGGTTGTGTTATAGAAGGTTCGGTTCTCACTCCCTGTGTAGATGTATCCAGTGGGGTTTCATTTTATTCTTCTAGAACAATCTTTCTACCCGTTCCTCATTCTTGAATGAACTCATTTTCAAGAGAGTGGGCTTGTAAGGCTACAATGATCCTTTGATCATTGTGCAGGTAAAAGAGGTATCCCATAGAATCTTCAGGATATCCAACGAAACGTCCCTTTAAGGATCTAGCCCCCAACTTGTCCACTTTAGTCTTTTTGACATAAGCCGGACATCCCCAAATCTTTATGTGGTTAAGACTTGGTTTCCTATTTCTCCACATTTCATAGGGAGTCATAGGAACAGACTTGGACGGACATCTATTTAAAATGTGTACAGCTGTAAGCAGCGCGTGACCCCACAGTGAAATGGGTAAATCAGTGTAGCTAAGCATGGAACGAACTATATCCAACAAGGTTCGATTCCTTCGCTCTGCTACTCCATTCAACTGTGGAGTCACTGGAGATGTGAGTTGCAATACTATACCATTCTCTCTGAGGTATAAGTCAAACTCCTCGCTCATATATTCTCCTCCTCGATCAGATCGAAGAGTTTTTATACGTTGACTTGTTTGATTTTCCACTAATGCCTTGAATTCGTTGAATCTATCAATGGATTCAGACTTATGCTTCATCAGGTACACTAGACCATATCGAGAATGGTCGTCAGTGAAGGTGATAAAGTAAAGGAAACCTCCTCTGGCCATTTCTTCAAATGGACCACAAACGTCAGTATGCACTAAACCTAAGATTTGTGAGGTCCTTTCAAAGCTCCCTGTGAAGGGCGATCTAACCATCTTGCCTTTGAGACAAGATTCACAAGTAGGATAGGGATCCAATCCCAGTAGGCCAATTAGCCCATCTTTTTTCATTTTGTGAATCTTTTGTTCGCCAGCATGGCCTAATCGAAGGTGTCATATCAATCGTTGGTTTATTTCAAGCCCACTATGTTTCCTTTGTATAGTATTCACTGCATACTCATTCTGGACACTAAGGTAACACAATCCATTTATCAAAGAAGCAAAGCCTACAAATTTATTACCATAATAAATGTTGCATCGTTCATCAATAAAACGGAAAGTGTAACCATTCTTAACTAAAATGGGAATAGAAACAATGTTTTTAAGCCCATTAGGCAAAACCAAAACATTATCCAGTAATAGTACAAGTCCAGAATTTAAAAACAACGAGGTAGATCCTATTGTAGTAGCCGCGACGCTTTGCCCGCTGCTTACTCTGATCTTTTCCTCATCGTTGTCCAGCTTCCTTTCTCGCATTAGATCCTGATTCATACAACATATGTGAGCACTAGCTCCAGAGTCAAGAATCTAAGATGTAGAGAAGACGGTCATAGAATAATAAGTTTCATGAACATAAAGTTCCATGCCTTGTGCGCCAGGCCCCATATTCAGACAGTTCCTTCTCCAGTGGCCCAGCTCACTGCAGTGTAGGCATCTGTCTGTCTTTTGTGGCCCCTTTTGCTTGCGAATCACAGGAGCTTTCCCTTTTCCTTTATTGACACCACCCTGAGCTCCAAGCTCGCCAGCCTGCTTCTTGGTTTTTCTCTTCTTATTCTTCGCTCGTCTGGGCCCAAAAGTGATAACCAAGGCAGTCTCTTTTCCCTTGGGCTTCAATTGAGATTTTGCAGTGATTAATTTATTCATTAGCCCAGCTAAGTTGCATTCAATCTCATTGCAATTGAAGTTCATGACGAATTGCGAAAAAGAATCAGGAAGGGACTGCAGGATAAGATTGGTCTGAAGTTGTGGGTTCATTGTAAAATCGAGAGCTTCCAATCTCTCGATCCTCGATATCATTTTGAGGACATGATCCCCAACCTTCTCCCCTTCTCTCATTTTGGCTCCAAAGAGCTCTTTAGATATTTCATATCTAGCAGTCCTACTGTGCTCACCATAGAGCTCGACCAAGTGCGCCAAGATAGCCCTCGTTGTGGTCATCTTGTCGTGGGACCTCTGTAGCTCATTCGTCATAGAGCCAAGAATGTACCCACGCACTCGGACGTCGTCCTTTACCCATTTTTCATGAGCTTGGACTTCTTCCTCATTGGCACGTGTTCTGGCAGGTGGAGCAGGGATATCAGTTTCCAACACGTATCCTAGAGACTCCATATTGAGAACTATTCTCAAATTCCTTAGCCAATCCACGTAGTTGGGTCCGGTAAGGATATTCTTTTCGAGTGAAACGAAAAATGGGTTGTTTGTCATTTTGAAATTGAGAGAGATAAAACAAATAACTGCAGAAAATAAGCCAGACTTAATTAGATTATTGAACTAAACTAAGACTAAGTTTAAAATCAAGGACTTCGACTTATAACTTGGCTCCCACTACATTTTTCGAAATTCCACACTCCCACTGTGAAATGACGGAAGCGATCGTTGATGAAAATTTCGTGGTGGGGATTGAGGTCTTTAATTAATATAATGGATGGCAACCCTTTAACGATATTTGGTCCATTACTTAATTAAAGTGATGTCAAACATCAATCTATCAAATAGACGGTTCAATCATATTTATCCCATAATCCACAAATACTTCAACCCTTTAACGATTTATTGGTAAAGTGGACTATCTAAATTCATTCCCACTAACTCCTCATAATCTAACATTTGAATTTCACCTTGCAACCCTTTAATGATATTTGGGGTGAAATATGTCTCGATTAAGGCATCCAATGCACTTAATAAAATTCTAGAATTAAATCTTAATATATGACCCCCACTTACTGGGAAGATGTCACATATGGATTTAATCTTTGATCTTATTAAGTTTAGTGGAGGGAAAGGATGCCTAGCACCCCTTACTAACTTAGTATTATTTTTGTTTGGGAAAATTCATGTTCAAAACATTTATTTCGTCACACTTTGCACATCTACCAATTTATATAGCACATATTGATAACACACATGCTTCATACAACTAATGAACATGCATCAAAAGCAATAAAACAAAACACATGTCTATGGGCTTTTATCTAGAGGGCCCAAGCCAATGGGCTATCATAAAATTGAAGAAGAAAAGCCTAGCTAATCTTCGTGGGCTCCAAGCTCCTCTTCTTTTGCATGATCTCCATCTTGAAAGGCCTATTTTATTTTTATTTATTACAAGAGGTAAATAAAGAACCTATACATAAATCTAGAAATAAAATTGAAATGGGCGCAAACCGGCCCTTACAACCCATCAAAAGAAATACATAATCAAAAGAAGCAACCTAAGCCCATAGACATATGTCACCATCACATAATACATGTTGGTGATTAATAAAAATCAATTAGTCCAACTTAATTAATTTCCACAATAAAATTCCAAATTTTATTGATTCATATGAAAATAATCCTATTTATGAGAATTCTTTATTTAAATAAATAACTTAATAAATAAAATTCTCCAAAAGTTTATTAATTAATTATTTCATTCAAATAAAGATCAATAAAAACTATATTGGGCTTAATTTTATAAAAATTAAATTACCAACCATTGGCATATTCAAAATTAATTAATTAGGCCCAATAACTAATTTATTGAATTATCCACAATTTTAATCAAAACAATTTGGGCCCCTTTTTAATTAAATCCGGTCATCATCCTTTTGACTCACCCGGATAACTAAAATAGCCCAAACACTTATTCAATTAAAATTTAGACCTGAGGAAAATATAACCCGACCCATTAGGGCACGAGTCACGAAAACCCGGCCCCGGAAATAGGTCCGTGCGCTGGGCGCATGGCACTGTGTATGCCGTGTGCCCAGCGCACGGTTTAATCGTGCTTGGCGTCCCACCGACCGGCACCGTAAAACGGCACGGCGTTGGGGCCCACCCAGTGTGTGCAGTGCGCACGCTGTGTGTGCAACGGGAGGCCGAAAAGGCCTCCTATTGCGCGCCCAGCGTGCAGAATGCGCACGCTTTTTGCGCCGCGCTTGTCTCGGGGTTATACTTCTCCGATTCTCATAAAATATATATGCCCAGATTCGCAACTCATTAAACTACAACTTTCATGAAGAAACTGCAGCAAGATTCAGAATATTTTCATATGAAAAACACGTTTAAAGCAAGCCTCAAAAACGCGAAAAAACAGTCAATCACACAAGCAATTAAACACAGAATTCAGAGATTGGCTCTGATACCACTGTTGGCAATTATACGAATAAAACGCAGCGGAAAGTAAATTTAATTCCCAAAGCCCAAATCATCTCTAATCCTCGTGTTTAATTGTGTATAGAAAAATTACCGCTCTCGCATAAGTTGATTTCTGAACGTGATCCTTTTCTCTAACGCCGAATTTGCCAACGTCTCTAATTCGTCACGCCGGAATCAAAAATGAAAAACTCCTCCTTTCTTCCTTGTCAAAGACGGCTAGAGAGAGAGAGAGGTGGGAGACTTTTTCTTGGAGAGAAAGTTATGTAAGTTGCCTTGTGTTATTTTTCACCTTGTGATATATTTATATCATTATGAAACAATAACCCTAGCATGCAAGAGCCCTATTTGGGCGTCTATTTGGCCGCCCCTTAGTGGGCTCGGAAGCCTTCGGGCTTTCGTCTTGCTTGCTAATTAATTAATCGGATAATTTATTTATCCAATAAATAAATTGATAATCCAATTAATTCAATTCCCAATTAATTTATAATTCAATTTCTCCAAGAAATTAATTAACTCATTAATTTAATTAATTAATTAAATTATCCAACAATTAATTAATTAATTACGGCATCCAATGCCATGAATTTCTCTCAAATCTTTTTCCCATGTTTTTCCTTTTGCACTTCCTTTAAGCGCGACTCTTTAGGTTCGTCTCAAAAGGCGATTGGGAGGAATCCAAAGGGGTGTGAGTGACACCTAGCCAGTCTCGTGGCTCATACCGTAACCCAATTGAGAACGAATTAATAGGATCATTCCAAACCTTTACGCCGTGAATACCGTACGTGTATAAACCTTTTATTCTTATATCCCAGTCAAGTAAGAGTCATGGTTTAAAGTCAAACTCATATAACTTGACCATATGCCTAAGCTCATAATAAGTCGAGGTATTTAAATGCTTTAGCCAAAGACTTTCATCCTCACTTATTCATGATCGCATAGGATATTTTACTCATTCACTTATGAGAGAATAAATTCCATATTGCAAATCAGTTAACAATGCTACTTGCCCATCAAGTCGCACTTCGAGGTCGATTCCACCAACAGGTGATTTGAATCTAACTACTCTAATGACAGACTTGATGTCACAAGTACATTTTCAACTCGATTTCTCAGGTCAGAGGTTCACACGTACCTATCACTACTTATCAGTTTCATCATTGACTGTCAATGAGTGAATACCCATGTGATGAACTGATGCGAGCCGTGTTCGAACATATCAGTCCAACTGACACGTCTATGATATAAGTTCCCACTACCATTTCCATAGTGTACGACTGGCACTTTCTCTATCGAAACTTACATCATACAAGTCTTTATTCACTATTGATGCCCAATCAATATTTCTTAGACTTGCGAACCCTTTTAGATGTCAAGGGTCAAACCATTCTAGTGCCTTTCCTCCTATCCCATTGGAGGTAGAAGGTTCGCCTTGTCATCAAGGACTTTACGTTGTTTATTCACTCCTTATAAATGCCTATAAGAAAACAACAATCAACTGCCTTATATTAATAGAAAAACCATAGTTTAGTTACAATGTTTATGCCCTATAAATCTATCCTCTTTATGGCATTCGAGGGCATATACTCTAACAAAATTTTGGTATGATCAAAAGTGGTCAGGCTAATATGTACTGGAGGTGAAAAGTTTCATGCCTATACACTGTACTATTATGCTAATTTGAGCTTTGCTCAAACCAAAAAGAAGTGAATTGTTTAAAAAATCTAGTTTTATTGCCTGGCCTTTGACACTCGAGTGATTAAATCCTTAGGAGTGTCTCTACACTTAATGCCCTAAAACTATCTAGTTTAGGATTCATTAATCTAAAGCTCGTTACATGGGTGCCATAGAAATCCTAAGGGGATAAAACATTGCACATGATCTAGCCTTAATGAATTTAATGGAAGTTTCATATAAATTTAATGGTTGAATATTTGAGATGATGAAATTTAAATGGCTATGACATTGTCTATGATTCTTGTGCTTTGTGTTTGATCGAAAGTTGATAGATATGGGAATAATGCTCAAAAATTGGTAAGGATGCCTCTCGACTATAATGTCTTAGAGTTATTTTCACTACACCCTATAGAGTCTTTTCGAATATTGGTGTCACATGAGAAAAAGTATTTGATATGTGTATATATTTGTGAGTTTTAAAAGGATGATTTTGTGTCATTGGTTCTTGTTAATTATGTTGAGTTGTATTGATTTGGTTGGGATTGAAAATTTGTTAGAGTATATCATCTGCAAACCCTCACGAGACTATAACTCGTCCTTTTTGGAAAAATTAAAGGTTTAAAGGCTTGTTACACATGCTAAATGTAATCATCTACTCCACGAAAGAGAGTTTATCTTTATTTTTGTTGTTTTGTTTTTGTTTACCTTGACTGTGTTGATATCTATCATTGCTCGAGGACGATCAATGTATAAGTTTGGGGACTTGATAGAGTCAAAAATTACGTGTTTTATAGACCTTTAGTTGTATGATTTTCATAGAATTTAGTATGATTTTATACCACATATGCATGTAATATGTCTGTTTTGAATGTTCAGGCATAAATCATAACATTGGAGGCAAAAAGGATGAAAAGAGCAGAAAGCTGAAGAGTCAGACGTTCAAACGTGAGACATCACAACGCCCGAATGTCAAGAGAGTTTACTCCCGAACGTTGAAAGCAGTTACGCACGGACGCCAGGGAGGTTAATGTTCGAATGTTAAGAGTCGGCAGAACACTTTTGGAAATTTCCAAATTCTACACGTACACGAACTCTTATCAAACCAATCCTATAAATACAAGTGATGCAGTAGGCTTTGGATCAGCGTTTTTTAGAGTTTCTCTCTAGCAATATTCCATCTTTTTCATAGAGAGTTAGGCTTTTCATAGAGAGTTAGACTAGGGTTTTATACTTTGTAATTCTCCATAGAAGTAGAGGAAGATTGAAGGAAGAGGAGATTCTCTACACAAGTCATAGGGAGTTCTTGTTATTGTTTATTACTTTCATGAATATTTTAGTTGTTTTTCATATCATTATAAGTAACTAAATTTGTAGACCAAGGACATGCTTAGGCCGAATTATAATTTTTGAGTTATAAAAGTATTCCTCGTATGAATGATTTATATTACTTTGTCTTATAATCTTGTTCTCAATGCTTAGTGTGTTTGGCCAACATATTTAAGATCTCTTGCTTAATTTATCTATTCGGGAGAAAGTAGATTAAGGCACAAGAGGGATTCATAACATCTTCTAAGTTAGTTGATGTTAGGGATATCTACATACTCCGGATGCTGTTAGCTGAGTTTATTTGGAGGGATAAATCTGAATAAATTTAGGGAAAGTTCTAGTTCTTAATGCATGCAGTAGAGATTGCTACAACCAATCTAGTGTAGGTTATCATGAGCGAGGGATTCGCGTGATAATAATATTAAGGAATTTTCCACCTTACTAATATTTATCTAAAATACGAGAATACTAATATAACAAAAATTGATTAGTTTATGTCGATGCATGTGTCTTAGTTGTTTTTATTCATGGGTTTTCACATACTTTTAGTTATTGCTTTTGTTAGTTTATGATTTATTTCTCTTTAAGTTTACAATTGCTTGAGTTAATTTACTGTTTTCGCTATAACACAAATCTTTGTGGGTTAGACATTCCGGACTTAATTGTCCACTATATTACTACACACGATCAGTCCTCTTGCTGTTAAATACACAATTGGATTTTCGTGCATCACTTGCCCCAGCCACAAATGTGCGAAGGGGCAAGGGCTCGCACCCCAGCCAGGAAAAGTTGGCATTGGGACATACCCCAAGAGCTGTAGGCTTGAATTTTGGGGTTTTGGTGAGTGTTTGGACAAATTTGGCATGTTTTTTACTTCCTGTTGGATTGGAATTGCTTCTTGTTATTCCTTTAGTTAATTAGGATTGTTTTCATAATTTGTTAGGGTTTAAGTTTTCTCCACTAGTATAAATATGAAAACTCTATTGTAATTCGATTGATATACTCAGTTTCACTTTGAGAAATAAAGATGTAGTCTAGATTGACTCGTGGATTTAGCCACTTTGTCGAACCACGTTAAATCCTCGTGTTCATCTTTCAATCTTTTAGGTTTAGATTTATATTGTTTCTTGATTATTTTTTCATGCTTTGATGCTACCATTTCTAACATTTAATATCAAAGTCATAGGTTGTAGATTTAGAAGAACTCCTAAATTTAGATATGTGGGGAAGCATTTTTGGTTAAGCGCGGATTTTATCGTGGGAATGATGGTAAGAGATGAAAGAATAATCATGCTCGACAATTTTGTTGCAAATAGCATAAATTGAGCTCGTGGTGAAGCCGAAGAAAATGATAGAGGAGGATAAGATCAGTTAGATCACCAACTAGAAAAGAGTAATCTCGTTTAACGTTAATGAGAAAATGTAGAAAAATCGTGGTGCCAGCAGATAGGCAGATTCGCTGCAGCAGAGGCAGATTTGTGTTACCAGGTGGGTAGACATGAAGCCAGTGGGAGAAGTTGCGGAGCCGTGGCAGATCCGTAGAGCCAGAGGTCAGAGGGCAAATCCGTAATGCCAATAGGGATGAACAAGTAGCCAGAGACCGGAGATGTAGAGTTACCGAGCCGGAAAACAAATCCATCAAGCCAGAATTCAAAGTGACAGGGCAGAGTCATGTAGTCAAGAGACCGGTGCAGAGTTGTGGAGGCAGATCCATGTAAAGAGAACCATAAGGTAAAAACTATGCTAGGAGGGCAGACGTGGATCCAGAAGTCATGGTGGTAAGATCCGAAACCAGGTAGGTAGATTCGCAGAGCCTGAGTTTTTTGGCAAAGGGGCGTTACAGGACTCGTGCAGTGGGAGCATTGAGCAGATATGTGGGTGACCCGAGTTAGCCATTCAAAAATTGAGTGGACGGATGGACCAGACATAGCTCTTGCAGGGAGTAGAGAGAAGATATGTGAGGGATCCGAGATTGTCGTTGGAAAAAGTTCTTGCTGTAAAGGATATCAATGGACGGGTTTACAAAGGCAGTTTTGGGTTGTGTGACATGTTCCAAGTTTTGGAGTAACCTATATTCATGGATCAGTTTGATCGAGAGGAATATGCCATGGTATTAAAGAGTTGGTTGATCACCACCAAAAAGAATAGGGTAGTGGCGAGGGTTCAAATAGAAGAAACGATGTTTATAGTGAGAGTCATCAAGTGGGAGACACTAAAGGGCGGATGAATTGATGAGGCATGGAGACGGTCACAAAATAGGATCGAATCAAGCGTTTGGCAAGTTTGGCCACGCTGGGGTGAGCACAAAGGATGGCTCCAGCACCACATGGTTGAGCAAGGAGTGCTTGCTCTGGGGCGAGCACTTATGCTCGGCCCAGCCCCGATTGTGCTAAGGGGCAAGGGTTCACGCCCAAGCCAAGAAAAGTTTGCATTGGAACGCGGCCCCAAGAGCTATAGGAGTGAATTTTTGGGTTTTGGCGAGTTTTTAGACAAATTTGACATGTTTTTTACTCCCTTTTGGATTGGAATTGTTTTCTACTGTTCCCATAGTTAATTAGGTTTGTTTTCCTAATTTGTTAAGGTTTAGGTTTTCTCCACTAGTATAAATATGAGAACTTTTCTTGTAATTCGATTGATATACTCAATTTCACTTTGAGAAATAAAGATGTAGTTTAGGTTGGATCGTGGATATAGGCACTTTGTTGGACCACATTAAATTCTCGTGTTCATCTTTCATTCTTTTAGGCTTAGATCTATATTGTTTCATGATTATTTTTTCGTGCTCTGATGCTACCATTCCTAACAAAAATCAACTTTGATGTTGGTCAAATTTCTACACCAAAAAATGTGAAACTACAAAGATAATAACACATAAAATAAGAAAGTGCAAGAAATAACGAATTTATTACTCCAAGGTCTCGTTCTGTTGAGATAAATACAACTCTTGTATTCAAGTGGATTGATATCACTAAAAGTAGAGTGCATTTTTCTAAACAACATAGAGATTATCTAGTAGCTCGTTTTCTCCCCTAAGCATGTTGCAAGTGGCCGAATTTTAGCTAGTTTTATGGATGATGGTAGTTATTTTTCATTATTTCTTATTTTATTTTATAAAATATTTTTTTGGGGGGAGGGGGCAAGCATGAACAAAATGTGTAGACCGCTTCCCCTACATTCGTGGATCATGGTTTAATGGTTGATATTCAACCTTTGCCTACAGTTGGTATTCAGCATGCTGATCAGCAAGTTTATCACGGATCCCGTAAGTTGTCTCGTTTTGCTCATTGGATAGCTAACCCACCTCTTCTAGACATCTCCTCTTTGCCTGCTTCTTTCTTGGCCCTTTTCATGGATGTTCCCTTCAGATCTTTATTGATCTTCTGGATCGGCGATCTCAAGTATTGCTCATAAGCCCTTCAGATGACGATGTGGCCCGCCTCACTTAAGCCCAATGAATGGCAGGATTTATGGGTGTATCAAACTTTGTTTATATATAATTGTCTTAATCATGGGTTGTGGCCTAGATATGTCCATAAAAAATGTCATGTATATCAGTCCTTTGTGATTTTCTTATAAACCAATAACTTATTCATACACATCTCTCATACAAAAACAAATATTACACCAACTTTTTTCACAATAAAAATACATATATATCAACCGTTATCATTACACTTTTCTCCTTAAATAATAACTAGTTTAAATACACTTTTAACATTATTTTTCTATTGCCTAAAAAATATTTTCTCTATGAAAATAAATTCTCAAGAACAAAGCATCCATCTAAACGGGCCTTAAAGTGTAGGGCTCTTTGATCTTTCATATTTGACGTTATATACATAAAATTCTTTCACTAGCTTAGTGGTATGGCAACCATATTTTCCCTATTTTTTTGTTCGCTTGGTGCGTCTTTCAAAAGTTTTGAGCATTGGTTATCATTTTTAAATTCTGTTTCAATATTATATTTCATATTATATATACATTCAAAGGTTTTTTTTAAAAAAAAAATATTTTATTTTATTGGCATTTTTCTCTAATGTGAAAAATGAGACAAAACTTAAAATTTGATAGACTAGCACTTTTACTCAAAAGTGGTCTCAACTCTCAAGCAAACATTGATGGCAATCGACACCTAATTATTAGTCCTTTGTTTTATACAAGTTCTTTGGAGAGCTGCCATTTACTTATGATTTATACCTTGTTTTTGTCATTAGGAGTGGAGTCTGTCCTATTTCAGGAAATTAATTTCAACACAATTATTTTTTGCGAGAAGGAATTAGCTTTATTAAACCGCAATTAATCAAAAGATGCTAAGGGGGACCCAACAACCAAAACTTGATTGCCAAGCACACCTATAAATCACGATTGAGAAAAAATGATTTTATCTTATATTTGACAAACGCCCTTGCAAATTACTATAAAGGACCTTAACCAATTATGGGGGACCCAACAACCAAAATAACTCCTTACATAAGGCAAAATAAAAAATAAAAACATCTTAAGCTCAAGATTGTATAAAATCCAACACATTTGCCAGTACTAAGAAAACCAAGTTTTGAACTCCATTTCTAATAACAATTAAACATCTCAGAGTCTTGAGATTTGAAGAGGAACTGTCGCTTCGACAATTTCCTCCCTACATGCAACGAGCGGAATCCTTTCGAGACTCCCGAGTCTCTGCATCAAATGCCTTTGGCAATTTTCAGCAGCCATAGTTCCAGCAGAATAGGCACCGTGTACAGAACCTTGATGATCAACACTTACAGCTTCACCTCCAAAGAAAAGATTGCCCACAGGTGCACGAAGACGGTCATATATGTCCTCAGAATTCCCAACTGCATCATAGGAATAACATCCAAGAATGTTGGGATCTGTTCCCCACCGTGATACCAGATACTGGACCTGTCATGCACCATTCAAAACCTATGTCAATAACCGCAACTACTTTTAGTACTAGTAGTCCACCATTTACGAACCAATATAGTTCACCCTGTTCATACTATCCAGCAAAATGTAAAGGGTGAATTACAGACACCCCTGTGTAAAACCCGAGTTACTAAAAGCACCCGAAATTGAGAAATTATCATAATTTCTATTGTAGTAAAAAGCACATTAAAATTTCACACACGTGGTCTTCAAATTGAAACTGAGGGTGTCTTGGTATTTTGCAAAACCTCAGAGAACTCGTGATAATTACCCAATAAGTGAAGGGACATGCATATAATCATCCCAAATGTAGTGGAAGAAGATTTTATTTATGTTAAGGACATGGCATAAACATTTCATTTCTTTAGAAAACAAAATGCAATTTAGATTTCCTACCGAGCTGCTGCTCATTTTCAGACAATACAAGATTTTGAGGCAATGAGAATGCTGGATATCAAGGATAACGAATAGGCCAACCTAGCATACAAAGGCTCAATCGTAAGACATTTTTCCATAAAGATGCGTCCTTTATGCATTAAAAGTTAGCGCTGTTTTATTGAGAGGGAAATCAGAACATATAATAATGATAAATATTAGAAAAAAAAAAGACATTAAATATATTAAACCAGCTTATTTTAGCCACACTTACAGGCTCAGTTGCAGCAGGAAACATTCGCTTCAGCTGCAACATTACAAGATCCGCAGCAGCCTCATCAGACAGCTTCTCAAGGTCATATGCAAGGGCTCCAGCTGCCATATAGACAAGGACAGGATGGCCCGTAGCCTTGTGAAGATTAAGAAAATAGCCACAGGAGTAAGAAGTTTGTGCAACAACGCCTAAAAATTCCACATTTGGCCAAAACACATGATCAAATTTTAACGCAATCTTATTCTCGTTCCCCAAACCAAGGTCTGATATTGCAGAGAGCTTCCACTCAGGCAGCTTAGGCTCAAACTCTATTAAATTGGCTTTTAGAATCCCTAGAGGCACTGTGACTATTGCAACATCTGCAATAAAGCTCCTCCCATCTTCAACTGTTATTATAACATTCTTATACCCATTGACAATTCTTTTCACCCTGTAAATTGAGACAAAACAAAAATCTTCAGTAAGAGTGATAGTAAATGGAAGTTGTGGCTCAATCAATATAGACATCCCAAATAAATATTGATGTTTAGTCATTAATAATCAAACAGATTATAGATATTTACGATGTCATTAAATAAAAATATATTGTTTTGGGACATCAGATAACTAACATGACAATTATATCAAAATGAAATGATTTGTCAGAATATATACTATTCACAAAAATGTGCAAGCATACCGGTGATTTAAGCGAATATCAATGTCTCTCGATAAGGCCTTTATGACAGGGTCATATCCTTGCACCATTAGTCCATGACCACCAGAAAGAACTTGTTCCTGAACATGCAGGAATACAAACAATCACATAAGCAATATTGCAGTCATATGTATCACTCACTCTTGACCCGGACAAGCCCATTCATGAAAAAGCAAAATCAACTAATCATACAATTAAAAGCTACTATGTTTATGATACAATATAGTTTGTAGTGGTATCATCAAAATGATAATCTGTTCTCTCTACGTGGTTGTTCATAGAAAATTGGGCAGCAAAATGAAAAAAGAACTGTAATATAAAGACATGAACGTCTATCGAGCATATGGTGGATTGGTAATTGCATGTGATGTCCAATAAAGCTAACCACAAAAGAGTGTGCAGCAGAAATATTATGTTCTAATCTGCGTAAACGAGGTGAAACATGTAACATTGACAACTTTTAAAAAATATTAATCCAGCAAAATATAGCTATTTGTGCAGTTATTTTATAAACTTCATACACAGCACAAAAATATGCATATCTGAATCCACACAACTTCAACAACATTATCAGTTTCTAGGAGCTCAAAATTAACAGCAGTAAAGTAAAAGCAGTTCTCGGAAATGGTGTCACAATATTGGACTCAAAATATTGGACACCAACTCACCTGATCCCAGGCTTTTAGAGATATCATGTCAACATCTGCAGCAAACCAAGCCTCCATTCTACAAATGTACCACTGCAGTACTTCATGTGCTAAACCTTCTTGTCTGAAGACATACAAATTACAGTTGTAAGATAAAGCATTACAAGTTAATACTGTGAACTTCATAGTAAAACACAAATTTAAATATTTCGTGTACTTTAATCCAGGATGCCTATCCAGCACAATTGATATTGCTTCCCTAACAGATATGTCATCGCTCTGTTTGTTCCTCACTTTATCTGTCTACAAGAGAGAAACATTATTGTTATGCTTGTTTGATACTTAATACACCCATATTTTAAGAGATTTTCGAATAGTAAGAATGTACCTCTTCAAGGATTTTCTTAAATGCATCTCCAACTTGAATGACCATACTTTGAGGAACTTGATGACCATTTACGTCAAAAAGTGCATAGCTAGAAAGACCAAACCCAAAATCAAGATCCTCCAAAGAAGATTATAGCAGGACTTTTAAATGATTCATAATCAAACCTAAGTAAGATGATATGTACAAAAAACAAAAACAGGGATATGACCACTGCGTTGTTGTAAAATGCAAATACCCATAAAAAAATTACAGGCCCTTATCAAATCTGTTAGACATTATAAACCAATCAACAGCATCTCAAGTTTAAAACAAAAATTTTCTTGTTCAAAAACTACTTTCTTCACGAACAACGCCAATGCAGAAACCAGGTATTTTTTTTTTCTTTTTTACTTTTTTTTTTTTTTATTTTTGGTGGTTGGGGGGTGGGAGGTGGTGGTGACAACATCAAGTGTTAAATGTCATGACAAAAACCAAATGGAAAATAGGATCAAAAACTATCTAAAATATTAACATAAAAAACTACAAAACAATTTTAACATATATAAATATATAAATGATTCTATCAATATGTACATATAATATCATGGCAGGACTTGGGAGTATGGCCCATGCCAGCCCCTTTATTCCACCATTGCACAAAACTCTGTCCAACCTAATAAAATGCTGGCACAAGAGACAGCTTCCATTGGAAACATAAATATGGGAAAGGGAAAAAAGATTTATCCCATAAACTTATCAGGGTAATAAGGTTTGTGATATAGACTTAAAACTTGTAAATTGTATAATAAGTTAAATAGTTGGATATATTTGTGGATTTTATCAAAAGTGATTAATGGTATATTTCAATACGTAACTTACGTAAGGCATAAAACAATGTCCTTATGTAGAAAGTTGACTGGCAGAGTTCATTATTATTCCACTAAATTATCAGTTATAACAGCAGTGCAGAAGTGTAAAACAGTTCACACCTTTCCAAATCGTGGTCATATAGTATGGAGTCGTCACCACTTGTACGGTACAATTTGAGCCCTAAACGACGTATTATGGGAGACAAAGGATTCTCATTGCAGACACCATGCAACCTGAGTATTGACAAATGAAAGTCAAAACAACTTAAGAAAAATGCATATATTGCCAAAGCAAATCTTGATGCGCATAAAGAACGAGCAATGTAAAGCAAATGCTGGATCTGTTGATATTGATCGGAGAGGATTCAGAAAAGCTTTCCTGTATTTTCTTTCTCTCTGGCTAACCAAACAACGGAAGTTGACTAAGGTACTGGATACCAAAGCTTGTGACACATGAAGTCATCAGCAACAATAATATACTTTCCGAAACTTTTGAGGTTTGTTGTTTTTTTTTGTTTTTTTTGGTTGTAAAAAGTTTAGGTAGGATCGGCTCCGGTCACCTACCAGGGCCAGGACATGCCACCAAGACCATAAGTCACTTACAGATTGTCCACCAACACAGCCCTCACGCCGACAGAGGGAATCGAACACACAACCTTCTGAGGGGAAGTGGCCCGTCCTTACCAACTGAGCCAACTTGTATTGGCAATGAAGTATCAGAACTGTCTCACTGTACTTAAACCCTTGGGTCTAGAGCTGCTTTTTGTAATTATTTATACATGCATACATACATATATATATATATATATATATAGAGAGAGAGAGAGAGAGACAGAGAGATAACTTCCACTTTTAATAGGATGTGATTTTACCAACAACATTTATTGGAAGCATACTAGACACAAGTATTGAAAATATATGCCAAGGAGTATACTGACAATTCTTGAAGTTAAAACAGGAAGGGAAATGAAAAGCCTGAACCAGCAATCAGACAACAAAAGTTGTATTTTTAATAAAAATTTAGAATATTAAAATGCTAGTCTCCATTTTCTCAAAGGGAAAGTGTGAGGCGAGGGGGCAGATGAGTTTGTTTAGATATACTGCACATAGTTTGGACTGAAAGTAAGTCGGCAATATAAAACAAACAAGAGAATCACAAGACATGTTGTTGCCCATCCAGAAAAATATGAAGCAAAAGTTTAAACTTACCATGAAGCCCCCATGTCAATTGGGCAACCAAATGAGTAGTCAGTGTGAATGCGCCCACCAATTCTATCTTGCGACTCCAACAAGATTACCTGGACAATGATAAATGTCATATTATACTTAAAACAGATACATAAGTATCACTCTCACTATTAGAAAAATTTGTTAGGTACTGAGTTAGATAGCACACCTTAAAAGATGCATTCTGAAGCATGCGCGAGGCAGCAATTCCTGATATACCCCCACCAACCACGATGACGGTGGGTAAGGAATTAGGTTGCCTATCAATGCGAGAAGCATAAAGGCCTATTCACCAGACGACAATTGATCAAAAAAGGATTTCATGTCAATTTCCAGCAAGTCCATGATAGAAAGAAAACACAGTAGCAGCTCTCTTTTTACCCTTCATTATGACAAAGACTAAAAGAATGACACTCAATGCGACAAAAAGCGTGAGGATTACTGATAAATGAACTTAAATGCGAGAGACGTGCAAATTGAACTAGTCTATGATGTCCACTACATGGAAATAATTTTAAATGTCAAGATTTCATTCTAATTACAGTGAAGAAGTCGTTGGGAATCAAAAACTTGTACTTACAATAAGCGTGGCATCCTTTTTCTTTAGTAAGCAAGGGAACAAGGCAGGTAACAACAATCTGCGTCATCAATTTATCCGTTCTAATTGTGATAAAACACTTGGAATCGTTTATTACAATTTGGTGTTTCAGCTTGTATTTCATCTAAAAAAGCACCTAAAGTTTATAAAACATTCCCTTAAATATGCACTTGGCAAAGTTTATAGACACTTGGTATGCATGTCACGACATTGAATACTACTCTTTTATTTTTGGAGATGTCATCAAGACCAAATGAAGGGGAATAAATTATGGAATATTCTGAACTTTCCCAAAATTTCAGTTTTTGGAAGAACTTGCTATTCATACAATCTTTTAGAAAAATATAATTCTAACATAACCATATCCCATGCATCATATAATTGTAAATTGAATCATTATATAATATCATAAAGCACTCTATAATTGTAAATTGAATCATTATATAATATCATAAAGCACTCAATAAGGAAAAATCTCAATGCCAGATATTTAACTCAAAATTAGCATTTACATATCTCATGGCCAGATATTTAACTCAAAATTAGCATTTACATAAAACACAATAACATTACAAGTACATCAAACAAAAAGTCCATCAAATCCAAAGAAATAACAAAATTAGAAGGAAACAAAATGCGAGTTTTGGCACTAACCATCAAAAAAGTAGCCGGAGAGCGAACCATCGTCATCTTTGAGGTCCATTAACCCAAAATTGAAAATATATATATATCTCCCTTTTTCCGCTCAAGTTTTAGAAAAAGCTAGCAAATTGGGCAATGAAAAAGCAATCGAAAACAAATTCCTCCTGGTCAATTTATTGATCTTACCAAGAAGAATTAGAAATAGAAAGGAAATTAATGATAATGGGGTGTATAGGAATTGGAAAATTGGAAATCAATTGAAAGGAATGATAAAGGAGGAAGAGCAAAAGGCCAGCAATGAAACGGCTGAGATTGGAAGCTGAATGCAGCTTATTATCATCAAAACAGCTCATAATAAAAATCATAATAACAACAACAATTGAAGAAATAGCAGCAGCATTCACAAAAATAAAATGATGATGATCCTAATCCGAAATTTGTTTGTTCTACACCAACCGAAGTCTTCTTCCTCGGTTGCATAGATCAATTCCCTGCCTCCTCTCAAACACCCAAAATATCAATCTCTCTCCCTATCTCTCTCCCTCTCTCTCTAGCAATTGGATACTTTTGTTGTAGGCAGAAAGAAAAAGGGGTGGTGTTTGTATGTATATATATATATATATATATAGGAGGAGAGATTGTTGTTGATTGTGTCGTGTGTGTGCATGAATTCGCGGATATTTCTGTTTGGGGGGCAAATATGGAAATTCACGAAGGATACAGGTAAGGTTGACAGCCCAGCCCAGGCCAGGCCATCTCATCCGTGTCTGCTTAGGAAACCACTTTTTGCCTTCCTTTCTGTTTCCTACCTCTCTTTGTAATCAACTTGCATTATTTATTTTCTTTTCTTTTCTTTTCAATTTTTTTTTTTTTTGTCTAAATCAAGTTGCAATATGTCGTATATTATTTATTTTGCATATAGACAACCCGCGGTACGGTACGGTCGTCATATAAACCATTTATTGTTTTATAGATGCCCATAATCTATTTGTTAGAATTATTAAGCCAAAAATATTCTTAAACTAAATTTTAGAGTAACCGATGATGTGTAGAATTAAATTTTAAAGATTTGATTTTTTTGTGTTTTATTTCTTGAAAATTTCAATTTTAATTTCTATCTTGAATGGAAGTGTAGAACCGTGTGACTTGAAGGGGGCGAAAATAGATATTTTGAAAATTTTATGGGTAGTAGTAATAAAAACAAAATTGAGGAGGGACGAAAATAGAAATTTTAAAAATTTTATAAATAGTAATATAAAAAAAAATTGATAACTCATTTAATCCACCATAACGTATTGGATTTGGTGTCCAGCGGGACAAGTGAACAACTTGTGTTTGCTATTTTATATAAAATTATATGGATATTTTATGCCTAGTATATACTTTAATAGGGTTGCGCTTATTCAGGGCCGAGTCTTATATCATTCAGGTTAGTTTACAAATTTATTGAATTTATTTTAAAAGCTCAAACTCAACTCGAGTTATATTTAATTAGGATCAACTCACATATAAGCGTACCAAATTAAATCTTCAAGTTCAAACATACTCTGACAACCCTACTGCACAAGATGAAAAATTGTGAACATTGGAGGATTCACATCTCAAAAACCCTCAAGAATTACAATAACAGTAATAGTTTTGTTAAGTTCTAATATGATTGGGTTACATCTTAAAGCAGTAAAATGGGCTTCTACTTATAGTAGTCTTCCTCATCTCATTCTTTGGCTACATGCCTACATATACAAACTGAGAAAACACAAAAAAAAAAAAAAACCATTCATTTGTTTTGTTCATTTAAATAAGTAATTGAATCGTAATAACATTCTATGATTTATTAAGATTATCGTACTGTACTTTCTACTTACAACTATAATCTATAAAAATATATTCTAATAAAAGAATGTATCCATAATGACGAAGAATATATTTATAATCTATATATAATAATTAATAACATACGACTTCTGAAACAATCTAAGTAAGCGCACACATGGATAGTTTAATTGAACCCAGTTGTGCCACATAAGTAATTGTATAATTTTTTCAATTGAATGTGGATAAATATAGTTATCAATCTTTATCCAAATAGATCAATTTTTAGAAATTCAAAATATGTTAATTACCAACATAACTTGAATTCAAAATTAGTTTACCAACATAATTCAAATTCAAATAAAAAAAATAACTTTTCTATACCCATTTGACTTATAATAATAGTTTTTGGTCATTCTTTAATAACTATTTAATTAAATTTTGCTAACTATGTAAAATAAATAATAAGATCTAATACACATAAAAAATTTCAATAGTAATAGTTACCTCCATTTTTTTTTATTGATTTCATTAATATTATTAATAATGTTTTATTGTTATTTAAACGAAATATATGATTTAATTTTCATATAAAGAAATAATTTGATGACAATCATTAAATTGAATCATCTTTTAAAAAAAATTAGATTATAAACAAATAAATTATTTAATGATAGATATATATTTTTTTACATATCCAGTCTTTCGTGTCGTGGCATGGGGCTACGTCTAGTTAATAATAATAATAATAATAATAATAATAATAATAATAATAATAATAATAATAATAATAATAATAGCATAAATGCTAATTCACACATAATTGTACTTGCATAACTAAATATTCAGGTTTCTTTAACATAAATCTATTTTTAAGCACTAGTAAAAGTTATTATACAAAAATAAATACATATATATGTGTATAATATAAGTTTATGTTTTTTTCATGTGTACATGATTATATTATATATTTAACTAATTCTCTCTCTCTCTATCTATATATATAGATAGAGAGAGAGACAGACAGAGTCGGAGGGGTTGGTGGGGGCATTGCACCCCCCTCAATTTTTGAAAATTATTATTTTAGCCTATAAGTTTTTTGTTTTTAAATTTTGCCCCCCCAAAACCAAAAAATATCAAATTTTTCCCCTTTATTTGTATACGCCCCTGGATATAAAATCCTACCTCTATTCCTATATATATGTGTGTTACATGGTTGGAATATGCATATATAAATAATAATACATTACAGTTATACAAATATTACATATATATATATTGATGCGTGTCCGATTCATACCAATAAGATTTATATATTAATATGAGAAATTGAGCATAATAATTATAATGAATACGTAAATATAGAGATAATATTGCTTAAAAGTGTAAGATATAAAATGGCATAAAACGTAAAGTGTAAGATATAAAATGGCATAAAACGTAAGAGCTTTATTCATCCTTGAATGTCAGTATTTATACAAGTTGAATGGCTTTGGGCTAAATAAAGTAAGTAAAATCGGGATGACATCCTTCCTTATTTATCTCCAGCAGATCCATCTATTCTAGGCAAGTCTTGAGGTCCACTAATCGTTGCCGGATCCTTCCAAGAATAGGTCTTGATTTGATTTGATCATATTGGCTTGCTTTGGTAAGTCTTTTGACTGATATCTCCAATGGATCTTCATTAATATCTTGATTGGATCTTGTCTCTAAAAGTCTCCCTTTCCTTTTATAGGCACCTGGCCCAGCTCCGCATACAGCTGGCACCTCCAGTCGTGTAATAGTTGATTTGAGCTTGCCTTTTCATGATTTATTAAGCTTGTTGGGACTACTTAGGTGTGGACTTGTCAACTTGGCCCAATGGATTATTTCCACGCTCATCAATAGTTCTGTTAACCGTCCGTAACAACACGGAATCGAACAAATAATATAGTGAAAAGTAAGATCGTCTCCACAGGGAAGGTTATCAAGTACCAAACGAACTTTATCCTATTATTTAGACTATCGATTATCAAAGATGCGATTTTTAAATTAGTTAAAAGCAAAAATTAATAAAAACAAAATTAATTATAAATAATTAAAACAGAGATAATTAAAATGAATAATCAATTAACAAAAAACCTAGGGATTAAGATTTCATCAAGGTACTTCTATGGATTATTGACTTTCGATGAATTATCATTCTTGCTTAAAGTAAAGACTCAATTTCCTTAAATACATGAATACTCTCCCGAGATCTTCATGAGTACCCAACTAAAGTAATTACCGTCACTCCCATGATCAAAAAATAATTTAGATGAATCCATTAAGTTCTATGAATATTGTTTAACTAGTCTCATGCAAAATTACCAATATCCCTATTAAGCAATTTACATATGTCTATTAAATCTGAACCAACAAACTAATTCACCTCAGTACTTCTTAATTAATTTTAAATCATACAATTGGTGATCAATCAATTACAAGCATTAAACATTCATTAATAGATAAACAAAGCAAGAATCAAATCCATAAATTATCAATAATCCAAAGTAATACGCAAGACTACATCTGAAACCCCAGAAAATAATTTAGCTATGCATATATAAAGAAAAATAAGAAATAAATTGCATTAACATAAAAATCCTCATGTTTAACAATGGAGGAATAGATAAATACAACTTAAGAAGATGATAGCTCCCAAATCCAAGAATTCTTCTTCAAGTCTTCTTTTCTTTTTCTCCAAGTCTTCTAACTCAATAATACGACTCTCCAACCTCTTATCTAGTCTAAAAACGTTTTTTCCTCTTTTCTTAACTTAAAAGGAGTCTTAGATACAAAAATAAGCCCATCCAAAGATATAAAATCGGCCCATAAAAATTATAAAAATCAGCAGCTACACAACTATGCAGTTTGGCTGTGCAAAAAATTTCTCTTAATTTTTATTCAACGAAACTTTCTCGTGTGACCTCTCTATTGCATTTCGGAAAGTCCTTTTGGTTAGCCTCCATTACTCTCGTAAGAAACACTCCTTCAACTCTTCAAAATAAGCGCTTTTATGCCGTTAAACCCCTAGGTTACCCCTAGTGGACGAGTTTTGTCTCGTGAGGGTTTGCAGAGAATATACCCACAAAATTCATGTCATTCGTCTATCTGTTAATTGTTCATCAAATCAACAACGAGTCACAACATTTATTCATCCCCACAATCATCACACATAAACCAATAAACACATAGAATCATTATTTTTCCACCACATGAACATCTTTACTCTCAAGTCTTCACACTAATCCCAAACAAGTTCGATTTAATATGCATCCATTCGTGCGCGATAAATGAATTCTAGCAAGAGAACATTTCAGTTATTTCAAGCAAAAACACAAACATCTATCATAATCCCTCCTCATTTGCTTTCCTTCATTCAAAATCTATCAACCCGTGCAATATCTCGCTAGTCAAGCTTTATATGTCACCCTTGTAACGAGTTTTGGGCCAATGACTCTCAAACCAGTCGGTTTTAAGGCTTTATTTCACCATGTATACAAAAATATGTAAATGCTTTATTTCCCCGATCAATCCCCTTTACTAGAACTCGTGTGTAGTGTGCAAAGATGCATAAAAATTTCACAAATTTCAAGCCTAGTGATCAAACTCAATAAAAAGAGTATCTATGTACAGAAATCAGATTCACATGTTTATATTCTCAAGAGTTCAAATATGGGAATACGAATATTGTGAACAAGTTAACCAAAATTTAGCAACAACTCAACTGAAAATGATGTATGCCCAATCCCTTCACCAATTAACCACATTACCCCACACTTAAGTGATTCAATATACTCTAATCGCAGCATGCATGCAACCACCCCACACTTAAACAACACATTGTCCTCAATGTACTTAAGTCATGAAACCGAGATGCAAGAACAAAAACAAAATGTAATGAAAATACCAGTGAAAGAAATACTCCCCTATGAATGTGCATGATGGCCTGGGAGTCGGTAGGGAGAAGCTCACTGGGCCGGTGGTGGTGGAGATTTTTAGATATTTTGTCAAATCCTTTTGTATCAAACGATCTCTCGCGGTAGTATCCGTGGGGATCAGTTGTAGAGCAAGGTCAGTAGAAGATCCTGTTTATTTTCGATCCCGCTTCAACATAGTGAGAAAAATACCAAACCACGGCCTGCTGGAAGGAATTAACTTTGCACAATCCAAAATTTCCACCCAAAGCAACAGCCACGTCCTAGTTGGAGCAGAAAGACTGCATCGGCCGATTTGAGCGGAAGAGAGGTGGAGCTAAGTGGTGGTGGAAGACGACGGCGAGGGTTGGGCGAGTCGCGCACAAGCGCCACTGCTGGACGGTGAGGATGCGGTGAGCGGGCACGCGATGATGGTAGATAGAAGCGGCGCCAACTCTAGTTCTTGGTGGTGATGACAGCAGCGGAGTTGTGCAAGTCGAGAGAGAGGCGGATTTGTGGGGTCGCAACTGGTGCGTAGCAGTTCGGGCTGGGGTATGGTGGCACGGTGGTTGCTTAAGCAACGGGTGGAGGTTGTGCGGCGAGCTGCAGCGCGGCAGCTACTCGGAGTGGAGATGGTCGGCGGGAGTGAGTGATGGGTGGCTAAAAACGAGAGAGAGAGAGAGAGAGAGAGAGAGTTATGGGTTTGGCTGAATTTGAGGGTTTGGAGTTTGTGTTGACTAAATTTGGGGACTTTGACCCAATTTTTGAAATTTGAAATTTTTTTTTTCCGAAAAAATTGAGAGTGCAAAAGTGCGAAATTTTAGCACACTTGTGCACAAAAACTGCAAAGTTGTGCATGACGTGTTTAATTTTGTGCGAAATTTTTGCACGACTGTGCTGAAAAATTGCACAACTGTGCACCCAAAAAAATTTCAAAATTCAAAAATTTTGCACAGCGGTGCTAAAATTAGCACAATTGTGCACCTGATTTACATTGTATTCATCCCATACACCTCGTTTTTCATATTTTCGACCTGCAACATATATAGCTTGCATTAGTACAGCACTGTAGCACCCAAAATAAATTCCAAAATAAAAGATTGAAAACAATAAAGCAAAAAGAAGAAAACGACGATGACAAAAACAAAGAAAATTCTTGGGTTGCCTCCCAAGCAGCACTTGTTTAAAGTCATTAGCTTGACTTAGACAAAATAATCGTTGATTTTTGGTGAGGGAAATTGCTTCCCATCGAGGAATATCATCGCTTGAAAAATACAAAGTACAGTTAATTATTTTCATATCAGAAATATTCCAACCTATTCTGTCTTTCTTTCATTGCAAATCACTTAACCATCGGTCCATTTCAAGTGTACAAATTGTAGCATTTACAATAACAAATAGAAACTCATTGTTTCCAAGAAAAACGTACCTGAAATGTGGTGAAAAGGTTTAAGTTTTACCTTCAATGTAGAGGATATTATGGGGTGTGACTCTAATGGATCTCTATTACCTTGCGAATTATTTTCTTTGATAGCCTCTTCAATCACATCCACCGAACAACATTTTTCATCAAACGTTGGAGATTATTGTTAGGATTATGCCCTCAGATGCCATAGAGGATAGTATGAATAGGGCATCTATCTTGTGTTGAACTTAAATATTTTTTATAACAAAAGGCATCATTTAAGTTTTCACATAATTCTTATCTGCATCTATAAGTTGTGTAAAACATTTTTTCCATGTTTTCAGTGTGATTCCTCTACTTCTTATGGGATAGGAAGAGTGGCACTAGAGAGATCGATTTTGATTACTAAAACAAGTTCGCAAGTAATATGAAGTCTTTAATGAGCAAATAAAGACTTCGAATACTTGTACAATCTTAGCTCTGACATGGGAGTGCCTGTCTAGTATCATGGGATGATAGGAGATTAAGATTGTAGGCACATCAGTGGAACTGATATGCTCGAACATGACTCACATCGGTTTTGTCACATGGGTTTTCACTCTGTGACTGTCAATGAAAGAACTGATTATGCGTAATAGGTATATGTGAACCTTTGACCTGAAGTATTGGGCTGAAGATGCACTTGTGACGTCAAATCTTTCACTAGAGTAGTTAGACCCAATTCACACGTTGGTGAGGTCAACCTCGAAATGCGGATTTGATGGGCAAGTGGTAGTCTTAACAGATATCTAAGAGGGATTTTTTCTCTCATAAGTGAATGAGAATGTACCCTATGTAATTATAGATAAATAGAGATCAAAGTCTTTGGCCAAAACAAACGAGACGATTGTGCTAGGCTTCAAATCGATCTCAATGATCTCATATTATTATAATTTATACATATGGTCAAGTCCAGTGAGTTTGACATAACCATGACTCTCACTTAACCGGGGAACGTGAACGGAACCGTTGTTCATTGAGCGCTTTGGTGAAGATATCTGCCAATTATTTGTCAGTTCCAATAAATTATATGAAGATATCTTTCTTTTGAACATGGTCTCGGAGAAAATGGTATCTAATGTCAATATGTTTGGTTCTGGAATGTAGAACAGGGTTTTGAGTCATGGCTAGAGCGCTTTGGTTATCACAATGAATAGGGGTTGGACCTAGGATTATACCATAATCTCTAAGTTGTTGCCTCATCCATAACACTTGTTCACAACAACTTTCTGCAGCTACATACTCAGCTTCGGCTGTGGAGGTAGCTATCGATTGTTGTTTCTTACTATGCCATGAAACTAACCTATCACCTAGAAATTGACATGTACCACTAGTACTCTTACGGTCTATTTTGCAACCTGCAAAATCTGCATCTGAGTAACCAAATAGTTCAAAAGGAGAGTCCCTTGGATACCATAAGCCCATATTTTGTGTGCCTTTCAGGTATTTAAGGATCCTCTTGGCAGCAATAAGATGTGACTCTTTAGGATCAGCTTGAAATCGTGCACACATGCATATCGAAAACATAATATCAGGTCTACCGGCAGTAAGATAAAGAAGTGATCCAATGATACCTCTATAATTAGTGATATCAACCTTCTTCCCACTTTCATCTTTATCTAACTTAAGCGTTTGGCTCATTGGAATTTTTGAATATGATGCATTTTCCATACCAAATTTCTTAATCATATCATGTGTATATTTAGCTTGGTTGATAAATATGCCATTAGGGGGTTGTTTAACTTGTAATCCTAAGAAGAAAGTTTATTCGCCCATCATGCTCATTTCAAATTGTTCTTGCATCATTTTTGAAAATTTCTCACACAGACGCTTGTTAGTAAAACCAAATATAATATCATCAACGTAAATTTGGACTAAGAGAATATCTTCGTCATTGGTAATTTTAAATAACGTTGTATCAACGCTGCCTTTTGAAAAGCCTTTACTAATAAGGAAAATAGAGAGAGTGTCATACCATGCTCAGGATGCTTGCTTAAGCCCATAAAGCGTTTTTTCTAACTTGTAGACCATACCCTTACCATGGTTGTTGATGAATCCTGGTGGTTGCTCAACATATACCTCTTCTTGGAGTTTACCATTCAGGAAAGCACTCTTCACGTCCATTTGATACACAGTAAACTTGTTGAACGCTGTATACGCTAGAAACATGCGGATTGCTTCAAGACGAGCGACAGGAGCATATGTCTCATCAAAGTCATTACCCTTTTCTTGGAAATATCCTTGAGCTACGAGTCTGGCCTTGTTCCTTATCACAATGCCATTCTCATCCATCTTGTTTCTATAGACCCATCTAGTTCCAATAACTCCTTGGTGAGTTGGTCTTGGTACTAGCATCCAAACCTTATTACGCTCAAACTGATTAAGCTCTTCTTGCATGGCTTCAATCCAACTTGGATCGCTTAGCACTTCATCCACTTTTTTAGGTTCCATTTGAGATAGAAAGCTTGCGAACATAGCCTCATTGAGTGTAGCGGCTCTAGTCCTAACAGGTGTTTCAATATCTCCAGTAATCTACTCAGGTGGATGATCACGCAGCCTTAGTCTATCTGGTTGGAAAAGGTTAAGAGGTTGAACAGGCCCTTGACGATCAGACGCTTGAATACCCTCTTGCGTAGGCGCTTCAAGTTCACCGTTCCTTGTTTGCTCTTGATGATCACTCTCTTCATGATCATCAGCAATTCTTACATTGTTATCCAACATAACCTCACGAATAATCTCAGGAGGTGGCACACTATCATTATCAATGGTAATCTTAGACGCTTGATGACATAGATCTTCAACTCCTACATCATTCACATTAACCTTACTCGGTTCTTGGTTAGCATCATCAAAAATAACATGAATAGATTCCTCCACCTTCGATTTGATCTTATTTAAGATGCAAAAATTATTTCCATTTTTAGCGTAGCCTAGAAAGATTCCCTCATCCGCTTTAGGATCAAATGTCTTTAGGCTTTGGGATCCATTATTATGGATAAAACATTTAGAACCAAAGACGTGAAAGTATGAAACATTTGGCTTACGTCCCTTCCATAGTTCATATGGAGTTTTCTCATGTTGTTTGTTGATCATGCAACGATTTTGAGTATAACAAGCAGTGTTGATTGCTTCGGCCAAAAATCTAGGAGCAAGCTTGGACTCTGCTAACATCGTCTGAGCGGCTTCCTTGAGCGTTCTGTTCCGGCGCTCAGCAACACCATTTTGCTGGGGAGTTCTGGGAGCTGAATACTCATGATGTATTCCATTCTCTGCTCAAAACTTCTGAACAACCTTGTTAGTAAGCTCAGTACCGTGATCGCTTCTTATTCTTACAACCTTAAGATTTTTCAATGTTTGAAGTTGCCGAATAAGCGTTGTTAACTTGTCACATGTTTCATCTTTAGATGAAAGAAATTCCACCCAAGTAAATCGAGAGAAATCCTCTACTATCACCAAAGTATACTTTTTACCGCTCACACTGATCGTTTGAACAAGTCCAAATAGATCCATGTGAAGTAGTTCAAGTATTCTAGAGGTAGATACATGAGGTTTTCTCTTGAAAGATGATTTGACTTGTTTGCCCATTTGACAAGCGTCACAAAGGCGATCCTTGTGAAATGGTCCTTTTGGTAATCCCTCTACAAGATTTAGATTTATAAGCTGAAGATGCATTTGTGACGTCAAATCTTTCACTAGAGTAGTTAGACCTAATTCACCCGTTGGTGAGGTCAACCTCGAAATGCGGATTTGATGGGCAAGTGGTAGTCTTAGCAGATATCTAAGAGGGATTTGTTCTCTCATAAGTGAATGAGAATGTACCCTATGTAATTATAGATAAATAGAGATCAAAGTCTTTGGTCAAAGCAAACGAGACGATTGTGCTAGGCACCAAATCGATGTCAATGATCTCGTAGTATTATAATTTATACATATGGTCAAGTCCAGTGAGTTTGACATAACCATGACTCTCACTTGACCAGGGAACGTGAATTAAGGGTTTATACATACACGGTATTTACGATTGAAAGGTTGTGAAATGATCCATTCATTCGTATTTCATTTGGGTTACGAAGTGGGCCACATGACTGGCTAAGTGTTACCCACTTCCTTTGGTTTCCTCTCATTGCCAAATGAAACGAACCTAAAGAGTCGCGCTATAGAATTGATGAAGAAAATTGAAAAGGGGATTTTTTATTTTCTATTTTATTTTAGAGAGATTTAATTTATTGGATAAGTTAAATAATTAATTGTTTTTTCGATATGATAGTTAATTATTGGATAAGATTAATTATTAATTAATTTCTTAGAGAATTATATTAATGAATTAATTTATCTAATTTATTTTATTATTTAATTAATATATTTATTTATTGGATAAAATAAATAATTAATTGAATAGAGAAATTAACAAAACAAAAGAATTCCGGGCCCTACAAGGGGCGTCCTCATGGGCTAGGTTGGATGATCAAATTGGTCTCTTTTGTTTTGTCCTGGTCAACAAGTCATTGAGTTATAAAAGAGCTCTCTTGACTTTAACATAAAAAGAAGTGAATAGATTACATGAATTGTAACTCTCCAAAGAATAGAAGAAGAAAAATATCCTCCCTCTCTATACACCAAAGCCGTCGCCCCTATAGAGAACAAGAAGGGAATTTTTCATCATCAATTCGCGCGTGATAATTTAAAGGCAACGTGATTTGTTGTTGGATTCATCTACATCTTCAAGAATTGAAGAACATGAGGGTTGAAGAATTCAAGAAGTTCATCAATCTAAAGTTTAAAAGAAGAATTGGATTCTCCTACCATTTCGGTTCAATGGGTAAGTCGGATTTACTCGTTAATGCATGTTTGAGATTCAATTATGCGAATTAGAGTACACTTTTAGATTTTAAATTAAATTTTTGAAATCCTTCCGCTGCGTTTATGTGTTTTTACTCGAAACCCAACAATTGCATCACCTTATTTAAGTCGAACTCCACCTTCTCATCTCCAATGTTCAACGCTAGCTTGCCAGCACGCACGTCAATGACGGTTCCCGCAGTTGCGAGAAATGGTCTTCCAAGGATGATTGGTGTTTTCGAATCTTCATCTATCTCAAGCACCACGAAGTCACATGGGATGTAGAATTTGTCCACTTTCACAAACACGTCTTCTAACATTCCCATGGGGTGCTTTATGCTCCTATTTGCCAATTGAAGCGACATCTTTGTGTTTTTAAGCTTTTGAAAGCCTAATTTCCTGCAAATTGAATAAGGCATTACACTAACGCTAGCTCCTAAATCACGAAGTGCTTTATCAAAGTGAAATTTTCCAATAGTGCAAGGAAGTGAAAAACTCCTAGGATCTTTTAGCTTCAGAGGAATGTTTTGTTGGATTATGGGTTTTGTTTGTATGGCCAAACGAGTCACATAACTTACAAATCTTCGGTGCCCACTCATATTCAACATCTATTTTGCATGAACCATTATACTCACCAGAAACCGATGGTAAGAGCAATTAAAAATGGCTAGGAAAAGCATCATGAACATTCATAAGAATACATACCCTTGCATAGTCAATCTGTGCCATAGAAAGAGTAAAAGCATCCGGGTGAAGTGGCCTACCCACAGCGCTTGCAACTGTGCTCAATCCATCCAATGTCCAATATTCAGCCGGAAGATGACGTAATTTGATCCAAAGAGGGACTGCTCTATGTATTTGATCCTCAAGTGTCATTCCGTCCCGCCAATTTTCGAGGAAAAGCGCCTGTCCATCATACAACCATGGACCACCCTTAAAAACATCACGCATCAATTCGAACAATGAAAATTTGAAAAAAATAAAATCCATTACTCATTGCTTTAACTTCAATCAATTCCTTCCAAACCGTAAGAACAAAATTCTTTATTGGAGTAAAGAACTTTGTTCTTTCGGTTTCATGATCCCACTTTATTTTTTATTTATGATTTTGAATAATCACAGTAAATAGGTATAATTAGTCTTCATGATTGAATGAAGAATGAAACTTTTCACTATTAGTAAACATAAGTTATTTAGGGATACTTAAGGTACTTTTCTCAAGCATGCCAAGCAAGAAGTTGAGATGAAAAAAAATAAAATAAGTTTATCGAAAATTCAACGTGCATTTCGATTTCCGGTATTAATAAATAGGATAAAGATGATGCTTAAAAAGTAATTCTGTGTATATCAAATTTGTCTTCCTTCTTTATCAATAAAGAAGTGCCTCTAAATATTTTCGTATTGAACCAAACCTCACCTATCTCCTTTTCTTTCTCTCAAACCCTAATTTTTTCTTTTGTTCTTCTTTGTCGGTGATGGTTTAGTGAGGCGATTACCTCCATCACCACTATTGTCAACAACATCATCGACGGGCTGGGTTGGAGCACTCTCCTTCAAATTATGTATCCCAACTTCAGATCTGACGAGACATGGCTGGATCTAATGAGACAGAGGTGGATTTGACGAGATGAAGACGGACAATAAACAAGGTTTTAGATAGTATTTTATATTTGTGTTTAGTTTTTATTTTCTCTCTCGAATGAGAGTTCGATTTCTCTCTCGAATGAGAGTTTTTCTCTCTTGAATAAAAGTATGGTTTTGAACACAAGAGTTTTTCTATATTCGTTTGTGAGTTCTTAAGATTTGTTATCTTCAAAAAACTTGATAGTTGGCGTTTCAGATGTTCTTACTACCTACATCGTTTGAGTCGATATGAATTGTATTATTCTAGGCGTTGTAAACTTACGATTAAATGATATATAAGACCGATTTTTCTTTAAAAAAAGCACCTCTAACATCACATAACGAAAATTGTGAAAAAGGTGAGATATATTTGGTCAGAGAGCATTGAAATGGTGTTAAAAAGTTGGATGTTTAGGCCCGATTGGATGGGATGCATCCAACTTTAAAAAAAAAAAAATAAGAGCATGTATTGTTAAGGGAGTAGAAATATGATATAAAAAGTGTGATTGGATGAATTTTTTTTATAGAAAAAAATGTAATTATTAGGTGTAATGTGATATATTTTTTTGCAAGAAAATTGGCTTTTTTTGGGAAATTGGTATGTATGGGTTTTTATTTTCTAAGAAAATTTAGACATATTTAAGTTAAACTTATATATTAAGGCATCCAAATTTATCCAAAGTGGATCTTATTTTGTACCTAACATCATTTCAAATCAAGCTATGTGATTATTTTGATAACCTTGTTAATATATTGGCGGATAAAGGTCTTTTAGTTATTTGGTGAGATGTCTAATTATAAATAGTTAAAAATCTGACTTTTCTGAGAAATTTTTTAGAGAAATGCCAATTAGATCTATTTTTGAATGAAATTTGAGATTCTTTTTTAGGAAAATTGAGTGTAATATTTCAAATCTAAGAGATGTCAAATAAATGCATTTCTTATGGAAAACAATTCTATGAAAAATTGAGAAATGGGATATTACATATCATCCGATTTGAAATTTTTTATTTTAAGAAAAAAGTGCAATGATAACTTTTGATGTGATGTGTTTTCTTTTTACATAAGAAAAGTAGTTAACGAGTTTTTGTTTGGGATAAATTAATTGCATCGACCTGGACGGTGGACATTTGACATTTGACATTTACACCTCTCATATTGGTATATTGACATGGACCTCCCATTTCTCAATTTTTTTCAATATATTTATAGGTTAAAGAACACTTGTGAATTAATAAGTTTAATTTCACTAAAGAATATTTGAAGAATGAAAAAAATCAAAATTGCATCGTCATAATTAAAAGAACGAAGCATTCACAACTAAAATATTATAAAACTTTAACCTCCTCAAAAAAAAAATCCACAAATTAATCGTAAATTCCTTTTGGTCTAAAATGTTATTGCTTACGTATTAATATAATCCAAATAGTTGTTATAAACAAGAAAAATATTAATATAATTTTCTTGTAATTTGTAGATAAAGTGTATCAAGTTTAATTTGCTGTAGTTCTTGTATTCTAAGAAAATATTTGAATTATATTAACATAACTAAGTGATAAGATTTTTAGATCACCAAAAGAAATTCACGATTACCATAGAGGATATTTGCTTTTAGGAGTTTAGACTAAAAATTCTTAATTGTGGATGATTCATTTTTTTTAATATTATTATTATGTCATTTTTGGATGTTTTGATGTTTATTTCATTTTTCAACAAATTATATAGTGAAAGATAACTTTTTTTTTAAATTCAAAAGTGAAGGGTATTTTAGGATTTATCCGGGTGGTAGCGCTGCTAACAAATTGCTAGTCTTTTTCAAGAATAAGGTGGAGCTAAAGGTAGCTTGTCTCGCCCAGGGGTTTAGAATAGGGGTGTTTATCGATCGGTTTTTTAACCGAACCGAACCGGATATTCGGTTAACCGAAATTTCGGTTTTTCATAAATCCGAATCGAGAACCGAACTGAACAGGTTCGGTCTGTTTTTTTTCGGTTCGGTTAAAACTGAAAAAGAAAAAAAAATTGCTACTGTTTTTTCAAAAATCTCACTGACTACTGTTTTTTGGCTATTGTTGTACAATTTTTCTTTGCAATGCATACATTTATATATTTATAATTATGTTTAGCATGGCCAGCTAAAATTGACATAATGAAATTAAAAAGTGAACCGGTTCGGTTTGGATTTTCGGTATAAATAAATTAGATATAAATAAATAATTGAAATTTAATTATGACTAATTTTAATTCATTTTCTTTATTTTCCTATAAGTTATCACTAGGAAACACAATTTTTATACTTTTTGGTCTATATTATACTATATAAAAATTTTAAAAAAAATAATTTGATTTTTCGGTTAACCGAATCGAAAACCGAATTTTGGCAAAAAAAAAAAACCGAAAACCCAACCGAATTTTTCGGTTCGGACCAAAATTTCGGTTTGCGATCGGTTTGGTCAATTCGTGAACACCCCTAGTTGAGACCTATTGAGAACAAAGTGGAAATGGTCGTAGCAAGGGTTCGGTTGTTCTCCATTCCCTTTTGCTAAGGATGAAATCATGTTTCCATCACCCGCTCTGTGTGGGCTTCACTTTTAGCCTCTCCAATTGTATTTCCCCTCTCTCTCTCTTCCATTCGAAATTCCACTATAGTAAATATAATGTAAAGATGGGAGGTCCATGTCAATATACCAAATGTGAGGGGTGTGGATGCCAAATATTTATAGTCCAGAGAAGATCGACGCTATTATTTATTTTATAAAAAAATCTAAACATATCTCATCTAGACTCATCGACTAAGCCAGCCTAATATATATAAAATGAATCTTACTTTGCATATTGTGTCATTTCGAATCAAGATACATGATTTTTTCGTGCCCGATGTTTAAGATATTTTGATAGATGGAGTCCATTTAGTTGTGGGTGAATTATCTAATCATGAATAGTAAAATATCTAGGCTATGTATGGTTGTGTTTTCGAAAATGGATTTTGAGTTTTTATTGGAGAATGTGTATTATAGAAATTCGTGTGAAAATATTAATTTTTTTCGTTTGTTTGGATGTGTTTTTGAGAAATATTTGAAAATTGTGTAGATGTGATATAAAGTTGATTGAATTAGTTATATATATAATGATGATAGGAAAAAAAAATTAGAATAATAATTTTTTTAATGATAAAGTAAGAAAGAGAATGTGTTGGATAGTTGAATTATGTAATTAATGAAGAAAGAGAATGAAATGATTGAAATGATGAGTAGTTACATAGGGGAATGTGTAGTAAGATTTAAAATTTGAGTATTTTTTGTAGAATTTACCTTGGAGTGTGTATTTTCATTTTCTGGTGATCCAAAAAATGAAAATATTTTTTAAATTCCTAACCATACAGAGCCCTAGTTTTTCATAGAAAAATCTAAAACACATGCCAAGCAAATCCATTTTTTAGGGAAATTTCAGCGTTATTTAGAAAATATCAATTGTAGCACTTCTTTGGGGAAAATTGCATCAACCTTCCTTCAACTATAGATATTGACATCCACACCCCTTCATGTTTGGTATCTTAGCATGAACCTCCCATTTTCAACTTTTTCATTAGGTTTACTAATGAAAGACTAAAATACCTTCATGTTTGGGCTAAAAAAAAATTAAATAATTGAATAATTTTTTGGAGAATGAAAAATTATCATTAAATGACATAGTAATTAGAAATTGCATTTTAAATTAAAAATATCTAGAAATATAATTCTAAAATGCATAATTTTTAAATTAAGAGTAAAAATTTCCCCTAATCTAATCTTGTATTCTTTTATGATCCAAACAAATATTAATTAATTCTTATAATTTTAACTCTCTTTTGATTCAATTAAAACTTAAATGTCATGAAAAAATATTAGTAGTATGATTATACCAATTTCATTTGGAAATCTTAAATTGAAAAGAAATTAATACTTTTGTTTTGCTTTTTCTATATTGAATTTAGCATAAGTTGGGGCTTCCTTGTTTTTTGATTAAGATAGGATGAGAAAGAATATGATATTGTTGTAGTATTTTTAGGCTTTGAACTTATAGACTTATAACATTTTTTTATTTATTTTTGGTATACTTATAAGTTATTTTAATTTATTATTTACATATATTGTTACATCTACTTAAGAACAAAAGGTGGTGGCATATAAGAGATTTATGTATATTTTTTAATATTATTTTTTTCAGTGCAACATACTAGTTAAATTAGCAGTTCTCCGCAAGAAGTTGTTGGATTTTATTAAAGCTAATAGTACTTGAATTTATAGAATCTTGAATCATAAAATGATTCATGTAAAATTTAGAAGCAAAGCATAAAGAATACGAAGATTTTAACGTGGTTCGGTTGAAAGACCTACGTCCACGGAATATGTTTTTCTGTGTATTTTTTGAACTATACAGAGAATACAATCAAATAGGGAACAAATGGGCTAAATAAGGTAATCCTTACAAATCTGCAACAAATCAGTAATTAAGGAAATAAATAAGGAGGAAATCAATGAGAATATTTCCTCCCTAATTCTAAAGATTCCAACACTCCCCCTCAAGTTGGATCGTAGATATTGATCATGTCCAACTTGCCAATGAAATTCTCGAAGCAACCAACTGTTTTCTTTCCATTAGGTAACTTAGTCACATCCCAAGTCTCGTTTCTTTCCAATGCCTTCATTTCCTCCATGACAGCAGCTTTCCATTCAGGAATTTCAAAAGCTTCTTGGATGTTTCTCGGGATCCAAATCCTGTCAAGGTTAGAGGAAAAAGTACGATATCTGGTAGACAAGTTATTATAAGAGACAAAATTTAAAATAGGATGGAGAGTGCAAGAACGTGGTTGCTTTCGAAGGGCAATAGGTAAGTCCAACTCATGTGGCTCAGAGTTATTTACCTGAGCGGAAGAAGAGTTTGAGTCTACCATCGGTTCAGACGCTTTGGGTTCGAGTGTGAGGTTCTCTGTGTGCTTGGGCCTCCTGGAATAAACAATATATCCTTATCCTTACCCATTTGGTTTCCCGTGTCTCCCCCTAAATTCAAGTTTGGTGAGGGTGCCAACTCACCCATTTGGGGTGTGAATTCAGGAATAAGAAACTCAAACTCCAAGAGCTTCACTTGAACTCTCCCCCTGAGGCAAAGTTTTTTGGAAATAGGGTGTGGTCTCAAAAAAGGTAACATCAAGGCTAACAAACAATTTACGAGCGAGAGGGTCATAGCACTTGTAACCTTTCTGAGTCGGAGAGTAACCAAGAAACACACACTTAGTAGCTCGCGGGTCCAATTTATTGCGATGGTGTATATGAACGAAGGCGGTACACCCGAAAATTTTTAGCGGAAGAGTGGAATATAGGCGGGAGGTAGGGAAACATTCTTGGAATTTGTGTAACGGGGTGATAAAGACAGGACTCCACTCGGCATACGATTTATGAGATATGTAGCAGTTAAGATAGCATCACCCCAGAAACTTTTAGGCATGTAGGTTGTAAAAATTAAAGCACGGGCAACTTCAAGAATATGTCTATTTTTTCGTTCGGCAACCCCGTTTTGTTGGGGAGTATCAACACAAGAGCTTTGATGAATAATGCTATGTTCACGAAGATATGTATTTAACATGTGATTAAAGTACTCAGTGCCATTGTCAGTGCGAAGGATTTGAATTTTTGTATTAAACTGAGTTTGGACCATATTATGGAATTGGATGAACACAGAACGAAGTTCAGTTTTATCATGCAACAAATAAACCCAACTAATACGAGTGTGATCATCAATAAACGTAACAAACCATTTTGTGCTAGTTCGGTTGGGTGTTCGTGAGGGGCCCCATACATCACTATGAATCAAAGAAAATGGCATAGATGGTTTGTACATGGATTTGGGGAAAGAGGCACGATGATGTTTAGCAATTTCACATACATCACATTGAAAATCAAACTGCTTTTTATTCAAACACAAAGAAGGAAACAATCTCTTTAAATACTCAAAGTTGGGATGCCCCATTCTAGAATGCCATAAAAGAAGTTCGCTACACTTAGGAATAGAATCACAAATAGCAGTGTGACATCGATCACTAATACTAACCCCCTCAATATAGTAGAGTCCCTCACACTCCTTAGCATCGCCAATCGTCTTCCCCGATGACAGATCCTGAAAAACACAGTGAGAAGGAAGGAATTTAGCAGAGCAGTTTGAGGTTTTTGTCAACTAACTAATGGACAACAAGTTGCAAGATAATTTCGGAACATGTAATACAGAATCAAGGGTAATGGAGTTAGAGATTCGAATACTCCCTTTACCAGCAACTGAGGATAGCGATCCGTCTGCAATTTTCACTTTCAAATTACCAGCACAAGGTGAGTACGTAGTGAATAAATGATAATCATCAGTCATGTGATCTGATGCACCCGAATCAATAATCCATGGAGAATGAGATGTAGTATTTAGTGCATGCAAAGAATTACCTTTTTGTGCTAAAGATGCAGAAGGATTACTGGAGGACTGACCCGATGCTTGGAAGGTAGAGAAAAGTTCATAGAGTTTCTCTATCTGTTCGGGATTAAAGCTCCCGTTGAATTGTGCATTTCGCTCTCCTGGATTTTTCTCGTTTTGCTGGTTGACAGTGGTTTGGTAGCTTCAACTTTTATTTTGCCTGGGTTTCCAGTCAGCCGGTTTCCCATAAATCTCCCAGCAACTATTGATAGTATGGCCCATTTTCTTGCATTTCTCACAATATGGATGCCCTTTTTGATTTTGTGGGCCTGACTCATTTTGATAATTAGGCCCAATTTGAAGATTTGACCCATAGATTGACCGGTTTGACCCATTTAACCCAACTTGCCCATTTTTCGATCCACCAGCAGAATAAGACTTCCCACGCGAGATTAGGGTAGAAGCTTCTCCTTCATCTCTTCCATGAAGCATCACCGTCCGTCGCGATTCCTCTCGCCGGACTTCGGCGAACACCTCTCTCAGCGTCGGCAAGGGGCGGCGACCAAGGATCCGACCACGTACATCGTCAAGGTCGCGATTGAGCCCGGCCAGACACTCGAAAACCCTCTCATTCTCGACCCTTTTTCGGAATCGTACACTATCTCCGGGACATTCCCATGTTTCTTCCATGCTCAGGTCGAGTTCTTGCCACAAAATAGACATTTCCATATAGTAATCGGTCACCATTTGTTCTCCCTGCTTCATCTGCCATAGACGCGTTTTTAGTTCAAAAATTTGAGAGGCGTTTTCTGCGTCGGAGTATGTTTCTTTGACGGCATCCCAGACATCTTTAGCCGTTGGTAAGAAGAGGTATGTCTTTCCAATGGTTGGTTTCATAGAGTTAACCAACCAAGTTGTGACCATGGAGTTCTCGGACCTCCACTTCTGTAGAGACCCGTTGTCGTCGGAAGTGGGTTTCTTCGTCTCCCCAGTGAGGTAACCCAACTTTCCTTTTCCATCAATAATGAGCTTAATCGATTGAGCCCATTCGCGATAATTTTTCCCGTTCAATTTCTCAAGAGTGAGTTGGAACGAAGAGTTGTCGAACCCGGTTGATCCGAAATTATGTGCATGTGATTTTTCGGTGTCAAAAATTTCAGAGGCAGCAGAAGACGTTTCTGCCATTGTTGGACCAAAAAAAAAATTACACCTGCTCTGGTACCATGTAAAATTTAGAAGCAAAGCATAAAGAATACGAAGATTTTAACGTGGTTCAATCGAAAGACCTACGTCCACGAAATATGTTTTTCTGTTTTTCTGTGTATTTTTTGAACTATACAGAGAATACAATTAAATAGGGAACAAATGGGCTAAATAAGGTAATCTTTACAAATCTGCAACAAATCAGTAATTAAGGAAATAAATAAGGAGGAAATCAATGAGAATATTTCCTCCCTAATTCTAAAGATTCCAACAATTCATGAGGTTTTTACTTTGTTGCTTATAGTTTTTTCTGAAAAAGGAAATATAGAAGAACTTGTGGAAATAAGAATTATTTATATTTATAAAAAAAATTAAATTATATTTATTAACATACTTCATCAATAATTTCTTGAAGTTTGTCTTTGGTTACACTAAATTCTTGAATCGCCAAAGAAAATCACGAAAAACCAAGAGCATATTTTGTTTAATAATTTTAGTTTAGGAGGTTTAGAGTTATATTTCTAGAAAAAAATTATTTTAGATGCTTTTTTTTAATTAATAATATGTCATTCAATGATATTTTAATAATATTTCATTCCCAATACACTATTTAGTGATATTCAACCTTTTTAGCTTAAAAAAGAAGGGTATTCTAGTCATTAATTAGTAAATTTAATAGAATATATTTAATAGAAAAATTGAGAGAGGGAAGGTTCATGCCAAAATACAAAATATGTGGGATGTGAATGCTAAATGTCTGTAGTTTAAGGAAGATGAATGCAATTATCCCCACTTCTTTGAGATATATTTTTAGGGGGTGCTAAACAAGTGAAGTATTGACCAAACAAATCTATGAAACATGAACTTCTGAGATTGGAGGGACAATTGCATAAGGATGTCATTATTTGTCTCAAATTTTGTCTCATAATTTAAGCAGATGGCATTTTGCACATAATACCTATTATGCCTCAATTTAATTTAATAAATTAAAATATCATTTATATAATTCGATAGTTTTAAGTAGGAAAAAAGTGCTATATAGAGATTGAAAGTCATAATGTGAATACCAAACTGATACCATTGCATAGCATTTTGTTAGGAAATTTTCTGTTTCCTTCAAAATTAACATATATCCCCAATTAGAAATATAATGTCTACTAATTTTTATAATTAAAATGCCAAAAATCAAATTTTCTTTTTCTAGGAATACAGAATAAATAAGATAACAGTATTATACAATTTTATATTTTTATTTTGTAGTACAGACATACAATTAAACTTTGGAGTCTGATAACAAGGATCTTAAAAAGATAATCAAATAAGAGTTAAAAAAGGAGCCAAAAAGGGATCAGGTTGTGCGCACCTCGGCCCAAAATACATCAAAATCACATACATCCAGTAGTATTTGGTGGACCGGCTCCATTAGACCCGTCCATCCTAGAATTTACCAAGTTTGTATGTGCTCTAACTAGGCTCCGGAAAGTGCGGACCACGACCAATGACACAGTGTTGTTTCCTTTTGTGTTTGGTTAGTTTTTGATAGAGTTTGACTAGGATCGTGATTCCTTGTGTATTAAGTTTTTTTTTCTTATTTTTGATAATTATGTGAATTAAGTACCTCTATATATATGGACATGTAAATTGTAATATGCATCACTCCAGAAATATTAATAAAGGATTTAGTATGATAGTAAATTTAGGCAGATTTATCCAAACCATGAATAATTCTTGTGCCATCTTATGGCTTATTTTATTTCCACAATATTTTTTCCTGATGTCAGCTTTGTATCGCTAATTGATCTTCGAGCCATAATTTTATAGATTTATGGAGTTTAAAGATCAATGGGATTCGTGATGAGTGGAAGCATGACATAAAATAGGGGAAAAGTCAAAATCAACAAATTCGATGACAAAAATCTCGAATCTTAGAGGATGTAGATAGATGATAATTGAAACCAGAAAAGGCAGCACGAATAGTTCTCGGGGTTGAAGCCATACAACAGAGGATCAGTTAGATCGTTGAGTCAGGAGAATGATAACATCCAAGAAACGTGGTAGGATCGTAGTGCCAGGAATGACGACCCGCAGCACGAGGGGCCAGGAATGATAAATAGAGAATTCATATAAAAAAATGTATATGCTCTTAATGTATAATTCTCCTTAATATTATTGAGAGCAAAACTAATATTGATAGAGTGTACAATAATAATGAAATAAGGAAATAAAATAAGAGACCTAACTTAACATAAATACATAAAAACATATTTAATCTAACATTCCCCCGCAGTCGAAACGGCAGGTGAACCGACGTTGAGACTGGACCGAAATTCCAGAAACAAAGAAGAAGGTAAACCTTTGGTGAAGATGTCAGCAAACTGACGCGAGGAGGGAACATGTAACACACGAACATCATTAAGAGTAACACGTTCACGTACAAAATGTAAATCTAATTCAACATGTTTGGTTCGTTGGTGCTGTACCGGATTAGAAGACAAATAAACAGAACTAATATTATCACAATACACAAGAGTAGCTTTAGATAGAGGACAGTGTAATTCAAGAAGAAGATTGCGAAGCCAAGTAGTTTCAGCGACGGCGTTGGCAACACCGCGATATTCAGCTTCAACACTAGAACAGGAAACAACGGGTTGACGTTTAAAAGACCAAGAAATAGGACTAGAACTAAGGAAAACACAGTAGCCAGAAGTAGAACGACGTGTAGTAGGGTAGCCAGCCCAATCAGCATCAGAGTACGCAATGAGTTGAGTGGTAGAAGGGGGGTAAAGAGTGAGACCATGAGAAAGAGTGCCACTAAGGTAACGCAAGATGCGCTTGAGAGTAGAGAAGTGATGTTCACGAGGATCATGCATGAAAAGACAAATTTGCTGAACAACATAGGCAATATCAGGACGAGTGAAGGTGAGGTATTGAAGTGCACCTGCAAGGCTGCGATAAAGAGTGGGGTCAAACACGGGATTGGAAGAGGAAGAATCAAGTTTGGAGGTAGAGTCCGCAGGGGTAGTAACGGGATTGCAGGAAGTCATGATAGCACGGGCGAGAATGTCACGAGCAAAGGTAGATTGGGAGAGAAAAAGATGGGAAGGAAATCGAGAAACTGAAATACCAAGGAAGTAATCCAAAGGACCAAGATCGGTCATAGCAAATTCACGGGAGAGAAGAGAGATAATGTGAGTGAGGAGCGAGGAAGAAGAGGCGGTCAGAACGATATCATCGACGTAGAGAAGAAGATAAGCAAGAGAGGAACCACGACAGAAAATAAAGAGAGAAGCATCAGCACGACTACTGGTAAAACCAAGAGAGAGAAGATATGTAGCAAAACGAGTATACCAAGCACAGGAGCTTGTTTGAGATCATAGAGAGCTTTATTGAGGCGACAAACATGAGTAGGGATAGAAAGATCAGAGTACCCTGGAGGTTGTTTCATGAAAACTGTTTCAGTAAGATGACCATGAAGGAAGGCATTTTTGACGTCAAGTTGATGAAAGGGCCAAGAGTGAGAAAGAGCAAGGCTAAGAACGGTGCGAATGGTAGCGGGTTTGACAACGGGACTAAAAGTGTCAGCATAGTCGATGTCGTGTTGTTGAGTGAAACCCTGAGCAACTAAATGAGCTTTATAGCACTCGAGAGTGCCGTCAAACTTAAATTTATGACGAAAAATCCACTTAGAACCGACAATATTAACATTGGGAGGAGCAGGAACAAGATCCTAAGTTTTATTAGAGGCTAAGGCAGATAATTCATCATCTATGGCAGATTTCCAATTAGGATCGCGCAAAGCTTGAGTATAGGAGCGAGGAAGAGGAGAGAGAACAGCGGAAGAGGAAGTGGATAAATTAAAAAGTTGGCGAGGCTTGGAAATACCGACTTTGGAAGGGTAACCATGGGATGAGATGGAGGGAAACCCGGAGGGGAAGGGGAGGAATTCGAAGAAGATGAGGGGGAAGAAGAAACCGAGACGCGGGAAACGGGGGGGGGGGGAAGAGGGTGGTACGGTAGATAAGAGAGGAAGGAGAGAGGTTGGGTCGTCCTCGGTGAGAAGAAAGTCTAGGGAGTCAGTGGAGCCAGAAGGAGAGAACGAGAGAAAGGGAAAGATATGTTCATCAAAGGAGACGTGATGGGAGATGATGATTTTATTGGTAGCGAGGTCCAGACAACGATAACCTTTGTGATTCGGGGGAAAACCTAAGAAAAGACAAGCTGAAGAGCGAGGGTGTAATTTGTAAGGGACAGTAGAAGACAAATCGGGGTAACAGAGACAACCAAAAACACGTAGATGATCATAGGTGGGGGCAGTGTGGTAGAGAAGCTCGAAGGGAGTTTGATAGGACAAAGTAGTGGTGGGAAGAATGTTGAGGAGATGAACCGCCATGTGAAGGGCCTCGACCCAAAAAGGGGGGGGGGGGGGGGAAGAGATGCTTGAAAGAGAAGAGTATGAATGATGTTATTGATGGTTTGGATAGTGCGTTCGGCTTTGCCATTTTGTTGAGAAGTATGAGGACACGAGAAACGAAAAAGAATACCATTTGTTTTGAAAAAATTATGCATAGTAGTGTTGTCAAATTCACCACCATGATCACATTGGAGAGATTTAATTTTAAATTGAAATTGGGTTTGAACATAGTTAAGAAAATTAATAAATACACTCGATGCATCAGATTTTTGACGTAAAGGAAAAACCCAAAGAAAATGAGAAAAATCGTCTAAAAATAGAATATAATAACGAAAATCACTAATACTAGGGATAGGGGATGTCCACAAATCAGAATGAATAATGTCGAATAATCCACTACTACGAGATAAAGAACTAGAAAAGGGAAAACGTTTGTGTTTGCCAAGTTGACAGGCATGACATAAAGAATTAAAATCATTCTTATTACAAGAAATAAAACTACGACTAGAAAGAAAACTAAGAATAGATTGGCCAGGATGACCAAGACGACGATGCCAGAGAACCGGGGAAGCAGACGCACGCGAGGAGGTGGCAAAAGCAGAAAATAGAGATTGCATAGGGTAGAGGTCGCCATCACTGTCACTCCGAACAAGAAGGTCACCGGTCCGAAGATCCTTTACAGAAAAACCAAACGGGTCAAATTCAATGGAGCAATGATTATCACGAGTGAATTGCCTAACGGAAATAAGATTCTTAACTAACGAGGGAGACACGAGAACATTATTGAGACTAAGAGAGTGAGAAGGGGAGGGAAAAGTAAAATCACCAACAGAATGAACCGGAATAATAGCACCATTACCAACCACAATTGAATTTGAAATACTAGAATGTACATTATTTAAAATACCTTGATGAGGTGTCATGTGGGCACTGGCCCCGGTATCCATGTACCAGTTGTCATCGAGTTGCTGAAGAGTCATGGTGGAGAAAAGTTGTGACAAATCAGTGGAGACAGTGACGTTGGGGCCAGGTGTGGCGGGCTGCATGGATACTTGTGGCATGGCAGTTTTAGTGGGATGCGAATAAGTGGGCTGTCCATAAGGGGAGGTTGCTGGAGGTGGGCCGCTGGAGCAGAAGTGGGCCACGCTGAAGACAACCAGGGTACTGAAGTTTGGGCCTAGGGGGGAGCTGGACTGGACGGCATATGTGAAGGGCCAGGATGACGTGGGTCAAAACCTGAAAGAGGGACCAGTTGATAGGTGTAACCGGGAGGGGCTGCTGGAGCAGAATTAGGCTGTGCATGTGGACCCGAAAAAGGGCTACCAAAATTATTGTATCCACCACGAGTATAGGACCTACCATTACCTCGACCTCGACCCCGAAAATTATTACGATGTATGTTTCGAGATGGGTTGGGATTAGGGGATTGGGTAAAAAGAGCAGTGGGCGAGTCATGAGTCGGTGGAGTAGAATGATAGCATTTTTCGCGAGACTCGTGAATTATAAGTAAATTGCGAACTTCAGAAAAGGTAGGGAGAGGCTTGGTGGTGGTGATAACAGTAACTAAAGGAAGATAAGATTCTGGGAGGCCTTGTAAAAATTGTAATAAAAGGGCTGTATCGGAAACCGGGCAATCCAAATCGTGAAGATTATCAGCGAGGGCCTTCATCTCTTGACAATATTGGGAAATAGAAAGGGTACCTTTGTGAAAATTTCGAAATCGTTCATTAATTTCTAAGGAACGAGTAGGTTTGTTAGTGAGAAAATTGGCTTCAATTTCATGCCAAAGATCATAAGAAGTGGCATACTCTAAATTTAAATTTTTAAGAATTTTAATATCAACAGTAGAGTAAAACCATCGTTTGATGGTGGAATCCAAAGAAAACCATTGATCATCAGTATCACCGGTGGGTTTAGATTGACCGGTGAGGTGTTCGAAAACCGAGTAACTACGACAGAGGTCCATAAACATACCTCGCCAAAGTTTGTAATTGGAATTAGTATCAGTTAATTTAAAACCAAAGGAAGAATATATATTGCCTACGGCCAAAGTCGGATGAATAGGGGACGGCTTAGGTGGGGTGGGATCGGTGGGATGGGTGGTGTGAGTAGATTCGGAATCAGACATGATGGGAAGGGAATTGAAACACAAATCGTAAAAATTAATGAAGTAACGAGATAAAAAGTAAAAGGTAGAAACAATACCGTAATAAAAAAAAACTGAGAGAGGGTAGTCGTGTGATTCGCTAAGGCACCAAATTCCGAAAGGTAGAGGAATTGAGGGCTGTTGAAGGTTTATATGGTGAAATATATTGCGCCGAGGAGAAAACGACGGCTTAAAAAAAAGGAAGGAAGTGAGTTGAAGAAGAACAAACAGCAACAAGTTGCATGAACTGTGCGTGAGCCAAGGAATAAGGCCGTACGTGGCTGCTTGGTGAACAGAAATATGTGCATGTAGCCGGACGTGAGCCGATGAAGATGGCTGCTTAAAAAAAAGAAAAGGGAGGCCTAGGATATTTAGGGTTAGGTTGATACCATGTTAATGTATAATTCTCCTTAATATTATTGAGAGCAAAACTAGTGTTTATAGAGTGTACAATAATAATGAAATAAGGAAATAAAATAAGAGACCTAACTTAACATAAATACATAAAAACATATTTAATCTAACATATGCTACATGATAATCAAATTGCAAAGAATAAAATTTACAAACCTTTATACCCTCAACCGAGATAGCTAATAAAGAACACTAATGTTGTGGTTAAAATCATTAACTCAGTCGAATTATGTGTGTTTTCATACTTTTACCACCGGCTATTTATTTTTACACTTTTATCACTTCAACACCAAAATTTTGACACTAATACTATATATTGAGGGCAAAACGGTTTTTTTTTGTTTTCTTCTTCCCCTTTCCCCACCACCGCACCACAGCCTCAACAAACTATCTTGCCACCACCATTACCATTGCAACCTAACACCAAATGCTCCCCACCAACACTAATTCCGTTCTGATGAGTACAAATATTACCTATATATGTGTAATGGATATTTATGGATGGCTTGAAATTATAATAAAATATATGGCAAATAATAGATAAAACCATGGGTTGGGTCATGACTCGGCCAGGATAACTAATCCTACAAGCCAAAGTATGAAAAGTCCAATGGTTATTCGGCATGTGTCCAAGTCCAATCAATCCAAATGTCACATCACAAATAGTGATCATTCCATCCTCTATAAATACACACTCCATTCAAAGTATGAAAAGTCCAATGGTTATTCGGCATGTGTCCAAGTCCAATCAATCCAAATGTCACATCACAAATAGTGATCATTCCATCCTCTATAAATACACACTCCATTCAAATTCTTAGAGGACCAATCATAGAATAACTCTCAATACTCTTAATTTTACTAAATTTCATTATCTTATCCTTGATAATTTAGTGGGTAGTGGGCCTCGTATTTAACGAAGTCATAGCACATATTATAAATTCTCTTTCTGAACTACGGTTAGACTTGATCCTATTTGAGTGGGTACGTAGGTAGCTTGATTTTGTCAAGTCCAGTCTATAATCTAGGTTGATTTTTATTTGGGCTCGACCCGTTGGGGTCGTAGGATTTGGCTCGTCCTTGTTGACGAAAAAGGGGCTAAATCACGTTCCCTGCACCATATCATATCTGAATCTGGACATATCTTGCTGGTAGCAGAGGCGGAGGAAGATCTGCAAAATCCCAGCGTGGTGCAGCGATATGGGTGCAATGATGGTTGGCAAATGCAGTAGTATGGTATGGGTGCCAGTACACCAGTGTTCTGGGCTGGGCGACGTGATGGTGTTTGGTGACAGTAGACGATGGTGCTTCTAGTGGTGTTTGGCGTTAAGTGGCAGAGGGCGATGATAGTGGTGGTGGTGTATGGTGCAAGTGACACTGGTGGTGGAGGTGGACCAATGGTGTTTGTAGAGTGGTGGTTGGTGGTGGAGGTAGGACGGAGGTGGTTGGTGGCACTAGGAAAGGAAGAAGTAAAAAAATCATTTTAAAAATAAATCAATGCAAATGTGAGGGATAATACAGTCTTTTTAACGTCCACATATGATAAGTTTGAATTTCGTATACTTTAAGTGTTAAAAATGTGTATCACGTGTACTTCAGGTGATTAAATGTAAAAAAAAAAAACCGTAATTCCTCTAAAAATGTGTGAAAATACCCATAGTTTTAATGTTATTTTTTAATCTTTTTCACATATAAATACTCAAATATATCAAAAAATTGAAGTTGTATCAAGAAATTAACATTATCTCTGAAAAATCCGTAGTGCAATATGAAGTCCTACATTTAATAAGAAAAGGTTAACATAAAATTAAGTTCATGCCTATATTTTCATTAACGAGAATAAGTTAATATATATAAGATTAAAGTAATCCCTATATGGACCTTATTTATTTATACCTTACTCATCATTCTTCGTTTTAAAGACAATTATAGAGAGAGGGTGCTTCGCATGCCCGGGCTCACGAACCTAAGAAGTTCCATCAAACCCGCTGAGCATAATATAGAATTAGACATTTAAATCACTACTCAAATAGATATTTATTGTTATATTTGAGTCCTAGGGTTCTTTTTACAAACAATTTCAATTTTCCCTTCAGCACCGATGTGGGATGGGGATAATACAATCACCCGCCCTTCGGGAAGCGATGTCCTCGTTGCGACGTGATTCAGTCCAAAACCCATCATCAGGCATCAAGTTTCTAGCGATGGCTCCCTACGGATTCAAGAGGTGGCTCTGACAACGTGTATCACTTAGCTCCCGAAGGTGAAAGCTCTGATACCATTTGTCACGGCCCAAACTCACGAGCCTAGTGGACCAGAGAAGTCTCATTGAACCCACTGAGCATAAGCTGGAGTTGGGCATTTAAACAATGACTCAAATTGGATATTCATTATTATACTTGAGTTCTAGGGTTTGCTTTATAAACGATTTCAACTTTCACTTCATCACCGATATGGGAGAGGGGGTATTACAATCACCCCCCCCCCCCCCCCGAAGCAACGTCCTCATTGCGGCATGATTCAGTCCAGGACGCGTCACCAAGTATGGGCACTCTAGCGGTCACTATCTACGAACCCACTCTCACGAGCATAGCACTTTGCGCTGCAATCTCAAGAGATGGCTCCCGCGGCGTGTAGCACTTTGCCTCTGGTGTAGCACTCACACCAAGGGCTCACGAGCCCGTTGGACTAGAGATGTCCCATCGAACTCATTCAGTGTAACTTGAAGTTGGGCATTTGTACCACAACTTAAAATTGATATTCATCGTTACACTTGAGTATTAGGGTTATCTTTATAAACAACTTTATTTTTTCGTCGTACCCCAATCCCACATCGGTGACGAAGGGAAAATTGAAGTTGTTTATAAAGAGAGCCTAGAACTCAAGTATAACAATATATATCTATTTTGAATTGTAGTTTAAATGTCCAATTCCATATTATACTCAACAAATTTGATGAGATTTCTCTGGTCCAAAATGTTGGTGAGCCCGAGACGTGATAGCTCTCATAACCAAAATCCACTAGTACTAGACTATCACAAACAGCTCCATATACATAAAGGTTGCTGCGGCCTTATTAAGCACTAATCAGCAATTATAGGTTTATTAGCTTGCTAATTGTTTGCTACATCACTAAACGATAAAAGTCACCGAATTTTCAGCATTCTTATTACATTCATATTGATTGAATTATTTTCAAGTTAGAGAAAAACATTTGTTATGCTTATATAGTGTTCGGCATGATGCCAGAAGTTCTATAGGAATATGTTCGAGTACTTCTGCGCATCACGATAGACACCAATGATTATTTCTAACTAATTAATTTCATTAATGAACTTTATATAATAATACAAAACTAAATCAATAATCATACTTTTGATGTGATTTGAACTCAATCTCTCTTTTTGTTTTATTTTATGCTAAATATGAACTCAATATCCCATAATTATATACACAGTACACAGTACACACACATATATATAAAATATCAAAAGCTTATTACTTCGTCTCTCTCGTAGAGGATTACTTGTTTGACTTTACTTAGAATTTAACAAAATTCAACCTTGTATCACTTTATTTTTAATTGCTCTTATTGATTGTCTAGCATAATGATATAACAAACATAATAATAAAAACATAAAGTTAAACGACACAAAAATTTACGTGGTTCGGCAATTGTCTACATTCACAGGAGAGGAGAGAGTATTTCACTATAAACGAAAGAAATATAAAATACAATGAATATCAAAAGTATAAACTAAACCTAACCCCAAATTTCCCCCCATAAATATAGCTTAACGTACCAGAACACATAATAAATGTAATAATTTTGATAATGGGCATTCTGCTTATTTTAAGATTTAGGACTTTAAAACATATCACAAATCACAACACATTAGATAGGTAATGATTTTAATTTGATTCATATATGCCAATTTTTAGCCATCTATAAAAATGTAGTTCCTTAAATAAAGATATAATGTTATGATAAAATAATTTAATTAAACTTCTTAAATATACTCGAGATGGTTAGTCATATACTATAAGTCTATAATAAATCATTAAATCCATCTTTCTTTTTATGGAACAAATAAATTATATAAACCCATACATCATCTAGGGAAATTCTAGAATAGACCGGATTCAATGGAGCCGCTCTATTCTAGAATTATCAGGTCCAATGGAGTCGCTCTATTATAGAATTATCGGGTCCAATGGAGCCGCTCTATTCAACACCATTGGATGCAAGTGATTTAAGTGGTTTTTACTATTTTGTCTCTGTATCCAATGGTGTATGGTGTATCAGCTCTGTTGGACCAGGTGTGGTACAGAATCATCCCATGATCTGTGGGACAGAAAAAAATGTGTTTTACGGGGTTGGGGCTCGTCTAATCTAATTTCAACTAAAATTTATGGCTCAAAAAGTAATACGTATAAGTACAAATAAGAATTAGTACTCCCTCACAAAAAATGCTTATTATTTTATTTTTATTTGTCCTAAAATATTGTCTATTACTATAAAAGTGGGTATTCAGTGAATGTGACTATATTAACCTTCACTCAGAAATGTTTTTATTAAACAATAATCAAATTAAGAAAATAAAGTTTTATATGAATAGGTAATGAACAACAATTACAAATTAAAATAAAATCATAATATTTTTGGTCGGGCAAACTTATTTGGCTTCTTTTATTATATGAAAGTGTAGTTTTGAAATAAAGTGATGTTGATTTTTGTTGATTTTTTAAAGGAAATCAAACAACACATCTTTTTTAAATGAAGAGAATATATTTTAGTTTCATGACACGAAAATTAGGTCTATGTCGTCCACAAATCTCTTAAGCAAAGAACAATTGAGGTTATTCAAGATTTTAGGTTGAAGATCTAGTATCTTAAAAAGTTATAAAGTAAATAAATAAATAAGATTAACCAAAAAATTTCGATTGGTTATGTAAGACCGACTTGATACATGAGGATTAAATAATTGACTAAAGGTAGATTTTAACCAACAAAAGAAAAGATAATTGTTCAAACAATTATTGCGTCGGAGGAATATGATTTTGAGTTAGAAATTAGAAACAGTCCCATAAAATATTTACTAATTTATATATATTCTTAATAAAGCAAAGTTCTACCCACGTGTTCAAACGGAATAAGTATAGAATACTCTTATTTTAGTAATTTATTTGTTTGTGGTGAATTATATGGAGCTTAGTTTAAAGAGTAGAAAGTGATGAACAACTAAAAATGTGTCATGGCTGACTGTCTTAGCACTAAAACACTCGTCCATGCATGTGATGCTATATCACCCCATCTTGTATTTATTCAAAGTGGCCGGTTCAAATTGCTAGAGCAGGCAGGCTTCTTTTTGTGCTATATATATTTCATACTTTTAAATATTTTAATTTAATATCTAACAAATTGTTTGTTTTTGTGCACATAAACATTTTCGAGTTAAAACGCTCTTCTTTGACAATATCTGCAGAGGTATTTAATCTATTTCATACGCCTCATTTTCTAAAAGATTTATTTTTTTCCTGTAGTCATAGATCTGAGAGAAAATAATTTGAACGTACTTTCTTATTTTCGCATACTGTTTTTGGATAAAAACAAATTGAATAGGGAGAAATCAATATAATTGATTCGAGCCCCGTGATAATTCTCCACTTAGAATTATCTAACAACCCCCGCGTTCGAGTTCGATACGCTAGACGGTAGTTCAGACTTTAACACTTCGACGTGTTGTTTAAATTAGTTGTTCGGACCGCAATTATTCGACAAAAGGAAATAAGCAAAAAAGATAATCGAAGATACAAGTCCAGATATAGGATTTATCTATCAAATATTTAAATCTGATCAAAAGATAAACATTGTACCTCCATATTGATCTTCAATTGAACACAAGCAGCTTTCTCGAGCAACTTGATAAACTTGAACAGGATCACCGAATATTGTTTCTACTGAACACGCTACTACTGCTAATCTACGCTATTGACTACTCCTAATTACGCCTACTCCTAGAGAGAAAAGACAAAAGCAGAGTTGATGATTTTTTCGTGGTCCTCTTCTTTCTTCTCCTGGCCTCGCTTTTATCACGTACCCACGTTCATCATGGCCGAGAACTGCTTCCCAACCGTACTTTTAAATTTTCTTTATTGGCGCGTCTTTGAACTGGGTAACTTCCTATTTTGTTGGATTCGTCTTCAGATTTGGGCTCTATCACCTAATCCCTTTTAGAATAAACTAATTCAAATTAGGTGGGTTATTGAGCCCATTTCATATTTTATTGATCAATGACTTTAATTGGGCTTGTTTGATTTAAGCCCATTTTCGGATTAGTCTTGGCTGTATAAGATATTTTATTTCAAGCCCATTTTCGAATAAAGGATAGTTTGGGCTTTTTGATCCAGAAAAGCCCATTTTATTTTGGATGTAAACAAATGCCCCCCTAATACACGTGAATTAATTCATATTTATGTGTATTAAAAGGCACATTTGAATTCCATGTCATCAAAGGTCGTACCCTTTTTGTAACAGATTTAGTACTAGGTGATCATTCGGATTCCAGGTCGTCAAAAGTCACGCTTTTTTATGACACACTATTCACAAATTTGGCAGCCATGCAAAGGTACGTCTTTCTGCATTCACCTTCGCCCCACGACCTTTCTATTAATGGTCATGTCTTTTCACTGACAAGCGATAAGGAACCTATAAATTATTGTGCTTCAGTTTTAGAGAGCACAAGAATTCAAATTTCCTTCCTCCTTCTTCTCTGAACCTAAAAACAAACATTTCCCTTTTTACACCAGTTCTTCGTCTGCTTCGATTCCTCACAGAAATGGCTTTTGTTCCACATCGTTCAGTGCACAATCTAACCACCTTAGTTCCTCAAGCATCCGTTTTAGATTGTAAGGAAGCATCGGATCACTATGATGAGATTAGGGCATTCGAAGCCCATTATTCCGATGCCAAAATCCTTTCTCTCAACATACCGTATATTGTCCCTCGATGGGCTTCCGACCGCCGGGGTCAAACCCCTATCCATATAGCTTTGGGTCCTTGCTTTGAGTCATTTGCCTTTGAAGATGAGGCCTCCCATGTACCTAATTTGCTCGGGACATGGCCAGACCTCGAGTCCGATAATGCTCCGATTTGTCTAAAGGGTTCTCGTAAGTTTGCCTGGACTAGCCCAACAAAGCCAACCATAGGTTGGATTGGCAATACGAACACCTTCCCCTGGTTCAATCGCTTCAATCGATTTCATGCGAAATGGGAGAATAATCGAGTAATGGGGCTAATTCGAATAGCCTGTTATCAAACTCTCCCTTTCGAGCAAGTTATGACGGATGCCCTAGCTCTTTCATGGCATCCCTCATACAACTGCTTCGTTTTGCCTCGAGGGTTCCAGACCGTCACCCTCGAAGATGTGGCCCTGATCATAGGAGCATCCCCTCATGGGGTGATACTGCGTACTGGTGAAGCAAAGGTGGGTGCTCGAGCACTCCTGAAGGCCACTAATCTCTGGTTTAAACACCATGGCAAAAGTGGGGGTGCCAATATTTCTTATTCGGGATTGGTCAAATACTTTATTAACACAGAGGACGAAGTACCCGATTTCAAGAAGGTACTCTTTTTAAATTATGTTTTCTGCCGCCTATTCATGAATGCAGACTGTGCAGTCAATAAACCTTCTTGCTTCTTGCCGCCAATATCGCCACAACAATGGAGCCTGTCGAATTAAGTCTTTTTGTTCTGGCCCACTTTTACAGGATGATGTATCACATCTATGAAGACCCTTCGAAGGTCAAGAGAGTCGCAAGTCCATTGTGGCTGGTATCTTGCTGGGCATTTCTATACTATCCAAAGTTAGGGAAAATTGCATAAGACCCCCCTGTGATATGCGAAACCTGCGCTAAACTCCCCTGTGTTAATTTTTTTGCGAATCACCCCCTTGTGTTATTTTTTGTTCTGCATATTCCCTGTTTTTTAGTTTTTTTTGGTGTTTTTTTTCATCATAAATGTCAATCCAAATGCATTTTTGCCCCAAACATGTTTATAATAGTTAAATAATTTCATTTGAGTTGGATCTAGCACATTTACGATGGAAAAAAACACCAAAAAAATTGAAAAAGGGGGAATATGTAGAATAAAAAATAACACAAGGGGGTGATTCGCAAAAAAATTAACACAGGGGAGTTTGGCACAGGTTTCGCATATCACAGGGGGGTCTTATGCAATTATCCTTCCAAAGTTATTAAACATCAGGATTCCTTCCCTCGAAGAGGAATCCCCCTCCTCGACGATCGTTCAGCCCATCTCGAAATGGGTGTGCTATGGGGAAGCAGCCGCCAATCTTTTGATGCCCCTTCAAAAGGCTTCTTATCTGTTGGCATTAAGTACAGTGTACAATCCTTTATATATTTCTACTTGTTGCCCATTTTTCGAGACGAGACATGACCAAGCTTTGAACCACTGGTCCCATGTAGCTTTGCCCTCTTGGATGTTGGATATCAACTCCTTGAGGCGTACCGATGAAGATCGGCCTTACTGGAGATCCGTTCTTTCTTCTCGAGATCTCTTATACGCGGATAGTACTCCAAGAGTTGAGGTTTACAATCCTCAGGTACACTTTATTTTTACAAATTTTTCATGTGTTGTCTTTCGAATACATATTTCTTGTTTATTTACACATTACCCTTATGTTTTTTGCAGTTGTGCTCGAGCCAATTTGGTATTAGCCAAAGTTTTGCCCTCCCTTATCTGGGTACTTTGAACCGTCCTTGGTCTGGGAGATCCTACACCATTCCTAGGACCAAGAGGGAATTGGCGGAGGCAGCCATTCAAGGAAAACCCTCCAGCCAAGTGGTCATTTCTCCTATTCCGGTTTTCTGTAGGATCTTTCGAATAGATCCACATTTTGCTGAGTTTTGGAACCTAGTTTTGCAGCGTGCCTTCTCGAGACAAATCATTCGAAGGTTAGTTATGGACGCTACAAGGTTTGGTGTTGGGTCTGTCGAAATGACTGCATTGTCAACACTTTTACCTTCTGACGTATATTTATCTTATAAACAATTTCGTTTTTTTCCAAACTTTAAATGTCTTGGTTTTTTACTTTGAACTGCTTATGCAGGATGACGCGTATGTTACCCCTTATTCACTTACTTCAGGGTGGAGATTCGAGAGGGATAGCCCCTTCTCCCAATATTGTGAAGGACTTTTCCAGGCTCTTCGAGCATCTGAGGCTCTGGTGGTGCTTTCTCTCAGAGTTATTCCACCTGATCCTCCCTTGAAGGCGGCAAAAGGGAAGGCCCCAGTTACCGCCATTTCTTCCCTGGTCACTCGAAAACGCAGGACTGAGGGTATTACCATCCAAGAACCTTCTCCAACCCCTCAAACTGATGTTGAGGACGAAAGTGATGATGACGTGCCCCTGATAATCCATAGGCGCGTTAAATCCCGGCGGATACAAGGATCTTTCGAAGCTGGTAATCATCTTTCCCTTTTTGATTTACACGTACATCCTTCAGATACTCTCTCTCGTTTATACTTACAAAGTGGATACTACAATAGAGGTCCTTCTCGAGGTGGGGATAGTTGATCGCCTGAAGCGTTCCTTCGGGGAACTCTCCTTAAGAGATTGCCCCCGTCGAAACCCCTATAATCGAATCTGGGGAATGAGGACCGAGTCTGATAATCGTAGCTGCATTCGACTATAAATCAACAAAACGACTTGGGTTTGATGAAATCATAATAAAATAAAATAGAATTCCATATTTTACGTATTGTATTAGTAGGACTAATATTATTTTAATTAAAGGTAGATGTATTTAATTTTAATTTTGTACATCTAAGTCATTTAGTTGGACTAGAATAATTTTAATTGAAATAATGAACGTATAAAACACTGGGAATTTTATAAAGGACTTTTTAGTTGGACTAAAATTTTAATGATCAACATAAGTGATTTAATATTACGAGCATGTATTAAATGTTGCGAGCATGTATTAATTGATGCGAGCATGTCTTATGTGATTGTAACACTAATCATGGACTTAGGATTATATGTTTCACCTTTAATTTTATTGGTTATCAAATTTGAAGTTATTTATTATATTCTTAGAAATAATGCATGAGTTGTTTTAGGAATTGAGATGAAATGGTTCAAAATTGATAAAGTCAAAAGGCCCATGAATGTTTAATAGGTTTAATCTAGTAAAAGTCCATGATCAAGTGGTGAATTTATTTATTTATTTAATTCCATAATTATTTATTGAAAGGCATGATTATTAGTAGTATTTTTATGCATGATCAATATAGAATAAAAGCGCTATATAAATTGAATAATGTGGAAAGTGAGACCAAAATCTTTTGACGAATTAAATTCTCCCAAATAAATAATACCGAGTTAGAAAAGGATGAGTAACATCCTCTCCCTCCACTAAGCTTTCTAAAATTAAAGTTACTATAAATGTATAATCCTTCCCAGTTATGGGGGTTATGCATTTAGAAATAATTTGAAATTTTAATAAATGCATGAAATGCCTTAATCGAAGCATATTTCACCCCAGAAACCTATTCGGTTGCAAGGTGAAATTCAAATGTTAGATTATAGGAGTTAGTGGGAATGAACTCAAGTAGTTCACGAGCTCTTCGGAACCAAGATGAAAGAAAGTGAGAAGGTTGGTGATCATGTCCTCAAAATGATTTTGAGGATCGAGAAATTAGAAGCTCTCGAATTCACCATGAACGCCACCCTTCAAACTGACTTAATCTTGCAGTCTCTTCCTGATTCCTTTTCCCAATTTGTGGTTAACTTTAACTGCAATGAGATAGAGTGCGATTTAGCTAGGCTAATGAACAAATTGGTTACTGCACAATTTCAAATGAAACCAAAGGGAAAGGAAACTGCCTTGCTCATAGAACAAGAAAAAGTCTGGCGAGCTTAGAGCTCAAGGGGGTGTCAAGAAGGGTAAGGGAAAGGCTCAAGGGTTTTACAAGAGCAAAGGACCTAAGAAGAGGGATAGATGTCTCGAATGCGGTGATCTTGACCACTGAAAGAGGAACTGTCCCAAATTAGGCAAAGGCGCACAAGGTATAGAACTACTTGTTTTTGAAACTAACTGTTCTATGACCGTATTTTCTACTTCGTGGATTCTGGACTCAGGGGCTAGTGCCCATGTATGTTGTTTGGATCAGGATCTGCAGAAAAGTAGAAAGTTGGACCAAGAAGAAGTGATTATCAAAGTAGGCAGCGGGGAAAGCGTCGTAGCTACTAGGATTGAATCTACTTCTCTTTATATGAATTCTGGACATTTGTTGTTTTTAGATAACGTTTTAGTTTTGCCCAAGGGGCTTAAGAACATTGTATCTATTCCTATCTTAGATAAGATTGGATATACATTTCGTTTTTCTAAATTAAATTGCGACATTTATTATGGAAATAAATAAGTTGGCAATGCTTGTTTAGTTAATGGTTTGTATTATTTGAATGTCCGTAATTCATCTGATGTGCATGTTGTAACACGTAAACGTGGTAGGCAAGAAGCTCACCTAAGACTCAAGTGGCATCTTAGACTAGGCCATGCTGGAGAGCACAAGATCCTCAAAATGGAAAGAGATGGGCTATTAAACTCACTGGGGTTAGATCCCATTCCAACATGTGAATCAAGTCTCTTTGGCAAGATGGCTACATCTCCCTTCACCGGGACTTTGAAAGAGCTACTCAAGTCTTAGGGTTATTGCATACTGACTTCTGCGCACCATTTGGAGAAATAGCTCGTAGAGGTTTCTACTACTTCATCACTTTCACAGACGATCATTCAAGATATGGTCTAGTGTATCCGATGAAGTAAAAATTTGAATCCTTTGAAAGGTTCAAGGAGTTCAAAGCCTTAGTAGAAAATCAAATTGGGCAAAATATAAAAACTCTACGATCGGATCGTGGAGGAGAATATATGAGTGCCGAGTTTGATGAATTCCTTAAACAACAAGGAATAATGTTACAACTAACACCACCAGCAACTCCTCCACAAATGGAGTAGTCGAGTGAAGGAACCTTACATTGTTGGACATAGTTTGTTCCATGCTTTGTTACACTGATTTATCCATTTCGCTGTGGGGATATGCGTTCCTTACTACTGCTTATGTTTTGAACAGATGTCCCTCCAAATCCGCTCCTAAAACTCCGCATGAGATGTGGAATAATAGGAAACTGAGTCTTAATCACATTAAGATTTAGGGATGTCCCTCTTATATCAAGAAGACTAAAGTAGGAAACTCCTCATGGGACATTTCATTGGTTATCCTAAAGATTCCATGGGATTCTTCTTTTACCTGCATGATGATCAGAGAAGCATCATGGCCCTACAAGCTCACTTCCTTAAAGATGAGTTCATCTTGGAAGGGGGCAAAGGTAGGAAAATTGTTCTACAAGAACAAAATGAAACTCCCTAAGAGACATATGTCCAAGAACCAAGGCCTGAACCAATAGTAGCACAACCACCACGTAGATCTGGTATAATACCACATGAACCTGAGAGGTATGGGTATCTACTACAAGGGGAGCTAGAGCTTTACACTGTAGTACAAGAAGGTCATGAAGATGATCCTTGTACCTATGATCAAGCGATGGTGGATGTCGACGCTTCAAGATGGCAAGAAGCCATGTAAACAGAAATGGACTTTATACAATTGAACCAAGTCTGGACTTTGGTAGATCATCCTGAAGGTATCAAGCATATTGGATGTAAGTGGATCTACAAAAGAAAGATAGGTAACGATGGCAAGGTTGACACCTTTAAAGCCAGGCTCGTAGCGAAAGGGTATAGTCAAAGAGAAGGAATTGACTATCAAGAAACCTTTTCACCCATGGCCATGATAAAGTCCATATGAATACTGTTATCTATAGCTGCATACTTAGATTATGAGATATGGCAGATGGATGTCAAAACGGATTTTCTGAATGGATTCCTTGAGGAGGATATCTATATGGAACAGCCAAAGGGTTTTGTATCTGAGTCTGATATCCATAAAGTATGTAAACTTGAGAGGTCCATATATGGTCTCAAGCAAGCATCTAGAAGCTGGAATCTCCGTTTTGATGAAGTAGTAAAGGGATATGGCTACATCAAGAACGAAGATGAACCCTGTGTCTACAAGAAAACTAGTGGGAGCAAACTCTCATTCTTAGTACTATATGTGGATGACATTCTGCTTATAGTAAATGACGTAGGAATGCTCACCACAGTCAAGAAATGACTTTCAAGTACGTTTTCCATGAAAGACTTGGGAGAAGCGACATATATTCTAGAAATTCGTATGTACAGGGATAGAACGAATAGAATGATAACTCTCTCTCTCTCAAGCCCTGTACTTAGAAAAGGTCCTAAAGAGGTTTAGGATGGACAATTCTAAGAAAGGGTTTCTTCCTATGAGGCATGGAGTACACTTGTCCAAGTCTATGTTCCCTCAAAGTGAGGAAGATAAGCAGGAGATGAGTAATGTACCCTATGCTTCTGCAGTAGGTAGCTTGATGTATGCAATGTTGTGTACTAGACCCCACATTGCCTATGCTGTGAGCGTGGTGAGTCGATTTCAAGCAAACCAGGGAAAGGAACATTGGATAGCTGTGAAGAATGTCCTAAAGTATCTAAAAAGAACTAAGGATATGATTCTCATCTATGGGGGTGGAGACCTAAAGATGGAAGGTTATTCTGATTTAGACTTTTAATCTGATGTTGACGACCGAAAATCCACTTCGGGGTTTGTTGTTACTCTCAATGGTGGAGCGATGTCTTGGAAAAGTTCCAAGCAAAGCACAACCGCTGATTTCACCACTGAAGCGGAGTATGTGGCAACCTCAGAGGAAGCGAAAAAAGCTGTTTGGATGAGAAAGTTTCTTGGAGAACTTGAATCGATCCCTAGTGCTTAGCTCCCGTTACCACTTTATTGTGATAACAATGGAGCTATAGCGCCAAGCCAAGGAACTGAGGTCTCATAACAATTCCAAACACATTAAGAGAAGATTTCACATCATCAGGGAGATCGTTGGCAGAGGAGAAATAGCAGTGCAGAAAATAGCCTCAGCTGACAATGTAGCTGACCCGTTTACCAAACCACTACCTCAGGCTATTTTGGACCGACACCTGGAAAGGATGGGTATTAGATACCACAATGAGTGGCATTGAGTGGAAGTGGGAGATTGTTAAGATTATGCCCTCAGATATCATAGAGGATAGTATGAATAAGACATCTATCTTGTATTGAACTTAAATATTATTTATAATAAAAGGCATCATTTAAGTTTTCACATAATTCTTATCTGCATCTATAAGTTGTGCAAAACATTTTGTCCATATTTTCAGTGTCATCCCTCTACTTCCTATGAGATAGGAAGAGTGGCACTAGAGAGATCAATTTTGATTACTAAAACAAGTTTGCAAGTAATATGAAGTCTTTAATGGACAAATAAAGATTTCGAATACTTGCACAATCTTGGCTCCAACATGGGAGTACTTGTCTAGTATCATGGGATGATAGGAGATTAAGATTGTAGGCACATCAGCGGAACTGATATGCTCGAACATGACTCGCATCGGTTCTGTGACATGGGTTTTCACTCTGTGACTGTCAATGACAAAACTGATTATGCGTAATAGGTATATGTGGACCTTTAACCTGAAGTATCGGGCTAAAGATGCACTTGTGACGTCAAATCTTTCACTAGAGTAGTTAGACCCAATTCACCCGTTGGTGAGGTCAACCTTGAAATGCGGATTTGATGGACAAGTGGTAGTCTTAGCAGATATCTAAGAGGGATTTGTTCTCTCATAAGTGAATGAGAATGTACCCTATGTAATTATAGATAAATAGAGATCAAAGTCTTTGGTCAAAGCAAATGAGACGATTGTGCTAGGCACCAAATCGATCTCAATGATCTCGTAGTATTATAATTTATACATATGGTCAATTCCAGTGAGTTTGACATAACCATGACTCTCACTTGACTGGGGAACGTGAATGAAGGGTTTATACATACACGGTATTTACGATTGAAAGGTTGTGGAATGATCCATTCATTCGTATTTCATTTGGGTTACGAAGTCGGCCACATGACTGGCTAAGTGTTACCCACTTCCTTTGGTTTCCTCTCGTTGCCAAATGAAACGAACCTAAAGAGTCGCGCTAGAGAATTGATGAAAAAAAATTGAAAAAGGGATTTTTTTATTTTCTATTTTATTTTAGAGAGATTTAATTTATTGGATAAGTTAAATAATTAATTACTTATTCGATATGATAATTAATTATTGGATAAGATTAATTATTAATTAATTTCTTAGAGAATTATATTAATGAATTAATTTATCTAATTTATTTTATTATTTAATTAACATATTTATTTATTGGATAAAATAAATAATTAATTGAATAGAGAAATTAACAAAACAAAAGAATTTCGGGCCCTACAAGGGGCGTCCTCATGGGCTAGGTTGGATGATCAAATTGGTCTCTTTTGTTTTGTTTTGGTCAACAAGTCATTGAGTTATAAAAGGGCTTTCTTGACTTTAACCTAAAAAGAAGTGAATAGATTACATGAATTGTAACTCTCCAAAGAATAGAAGAAGAAAAATATCCTCCCTCTCTATACACCAAAGTCGTCGCCCCTATAGAGAACAAGAATGGAATTTTTCGTCATCAATTCGCGCGTGATAATTTAGAGGCAACGTGATTTGTTGTTGGATTCATCTACATCTTCAAGAATTGCAGAACACGAGGGTTGAAGAATTCAAGAAATTCATCAATCTAAAGTTTTAAAGAAGAATTGGATTCTCCTACCATTTCGCTTCAATGGGTAAGTCGGATTTACTCGTTAATGCATGTTTGAGATTCAATTATGCGAATTAGAGTACACTTTTGAATTTTAAATTAAATTTTTGAAATCATTCCGCTGCGTTTATGTGTTTTTACGCGAAACCCAACAATTGCATCACCTTATTTAAGTCGAACCCCACATTCTCATCTCCAATGTTCAACGCTAGCTTGCCAGCACGCACGTCAATGACGGTTCCCGCAGTTGCGAGAAATGGTCTTCCAAAGATGATTGGTGTTTTCTAATCTTCATCTATCTCAAGCACCACGAAGTCACATGGGATGTAGAATTTGTCCACTTTCACAAACACGTCTTCTAACATTCCCATGGGGTGCTTTATGCTCCTATCTGCCAATTGAAGCGACATCTTTGTGTTTTTAAGCTTTTGAAAGCCTAATTTCCTGCAAATTGAATAAGGCATTACACTAACGCTAGCTCCTAAATCACGAAGTGCTTTATCAAAGTGAAATTTTCCAATAGTGCAAGGAAGTGAAAAACTCCCTAGATCCTTTAACTTCGGAAGAATGTTTTGTTGGATTATGGCACTGCATTCTTTATTCAAGGAGATTGTTTCCACGTCTTCTAATTTCTTTCTGTTGCTCAATAGCTCCTTGAGAAACTTCACACAGACAAGCTTCGAAGCCCGAGCATCTGTGTGCGGAATGTTGATGTGCAACAGTCTAAGTACTTGAAGAAATTTCTCTTGCTGCTTGTCCAACTTCTTGTGTTGCAACCTTTGGGGAAATGGAATTGGAGGAACATACGGCTTCACATATGGCTTTGGGATAACCTTTTCCGGTTCAACCTTGTCTGAAGTTCAAAGAATGAATTATCTTTCATCACAAGTTCATCTCTGTGTATGGCATGTGGCTCAAACTCTTTAATTGCATTTTCGTTTATCAGAGTCACTACATTACACTGTCCTCTTAGATTCTCCTCTGTTTGGCTAGGCAGTGTACCCTTTGACTTCGAATTCATAGAACTTGCGAATTATCCAACTTGTAATTCCAAATTCTTTGTTGCTCCCACTACCAGATCAATTTTTGCTTCAAGATTCTCCAACCGTTTTGTTGTTCCATTAGCGAGATTTTCAATGGCTAATTCCCAAGCTTGTGGTTCTTAAGGTGGTGGTCCTTGCTGTTGGAAACCTGGAGGAAACTGCTGTCGAGGAGGATTCGCTTGAGCTCTTTGTTTCCTTTGACCTCCCCAAGAAAAGTTAGGGTGATTTCGCCAACCCGAATTGTGGGTGTTCGAAAATGAATTTCCTTGCTGCTTATTCTGATTGGATAGGTAATTAGCTTGCTCGATGAGTGGGCAATCAGAAGCCGTATGAGGTGCCCCACAAATATCACAAGCTAAAGTAGGTTGGGAAACTGCACTAACATTTCCCTTGAGTCCCTTGATGTGCTTAACAAGTGCTTCAATGTTAGCATTGAGCAATGTAATGTCATCGACATTGTGCTTGCCCGGTGTTTTCTTTACCGCCCAACTATCACTCGCCCACTGATAATTGTTAGATGCCATCTCGTCCATAAGAGCTGATGCATCATCCGGATTCTTTTCCATAAAACTCCCTCCTGCAGCTGCATCGATATTCGTCTGGATACTATGTGACAGACCAATATAGAAAGTCTGCACAAGCATCCAACTAGGAATACCGTGATGTGGGCACTTTCTGAGTAGTTCTTTATACCTTTCCCATGCTTAAAAGAGGGTTTCACTATCAGTTTGCATAAATCCTGTGATTGCATTCCTTAACTAAGCAGTCTTAGATAGGGAGAAATACTTGCTGAGAAACGCAATCGACAAATCAGCCCAAGTGGTGAACTTATTTGCTGGCAGGTTTTTCAGCCACTCCTTAGCTCTTTTAGACAGGGAGAATGGGAAGAGTCGCAGTCTTATAGCATCTTCAGTAATGTCATTCATCTTGAAAGTACTGCAGATCTCCAAAAAATTCCCCAGATGAGAATGAGGATCCTCCCTCTCAATATCTCCCTCAAAGGCAGAGTGTTGTAGCATTTGAATGATAGTCGGCTTCAACACAAAGGTATTAGCCTGAACATTTTGTACCGCTATGCTTGAAGTTAAGTTCTGATATGTTGGTGTCGCATAATCCCGGAGAGTTCTCTGCGCAGCAGGTTCAATTCTCTGTAAGTCATCTGCCATTCTATGCTGCTCTCTTTGCTGACGTCTGCCTCTTCGAGAAGTTCGTTCTGGTTCTGGATCGATTTCAATAGCAGGTGCACTCAGAGAACGCCTGTGCATCTACCAAAATTCAACCTAAAATAGGAAATTAAGAATAGAGCGAGACAGAAAAAAAATTCAAAAATAAAATAAAAATAAATGTCTAAGGTAATAAGAATTAACTTTTTATTGATATTGACTATTTGTTGCCTTCCCCGGAAACGGCGCCAATTTGTTAACCGTCCGTAACAACACAGAATCGAACAAATAATATAGTATTGTCTCCACATGGAAGGTTATCAAGTACCAAACGAAGTTTATCCTATTATTTAGACTATCGATTATCAAAGATACGATTTTTAAACTAGTTAAAAGCAATAATTAATAAAAGCAAAATTAATTATAAATAATTAAAACAGAGATAATTAAAACAATTTGATCAATTAACGAAAAACCTAGGAATTAAGATTTCATCAAGGTATTTCTATGGATTATTGACTTTCGATGGATTATCATTCTTGCTTAAATTAAGGACCCAATTTCCATAAATACATGAATACTCCCCTGAGATCTTCATGAGTACCCAACTAAATTAATTACCGTCACTCCCATGATCAAAAACTAATTTAGAAGAATCCATTAAGTTCTATGAAATTGTTTAACTAGTCTCATGCAAAATTACCAATAACCATATTAAGTAATTTACACATGTCTATTAAATCTGAACCAACAAACTAACTCATCTCTCGGTACTTCTTAATACATCTTAAATCATGCAATTGATGATCAAGCAATTACAAGCATTAAGCACTCATTAATAGATAAACAAAACAAGAATCAAATCCATAAATTATCAATAATCCAAAGTAATATGCAAGACTACATCTTCAACCCTAGAAACTAATTTAGCTATGCATAATTAATGAAAAATAAGAAATAAATTGCATTAACATAAAAATACTCATGTTCAACAATGGAGGAATAGATAAATACAACTTGAGAAGATGATAGCTCCCAAATCCAAGAATTCTTCTTCAAGTCCTCTTTTCTTTTTCTCCAAGTCTTCTAACTCAAGAATATGACTCTCCAACCTCTTATCTAGCCCAAAAACATTTTTTCCTCTTTTCTTAACTTAAAAGAAGTCTTAGATACAAAAATAGCCCATCCAAAGATATAATATCGGCTCATAAAAACTATTAAAATCAGCAGTTGCACAACTGTGCAGTCTGTTGGTCCAAAGTGGTATACGAAAGGGTCTAGAAGGGGGGGGGTTGAATAGACCCTGAAGTCTTTTTCGACTTCTTAAAAATTCGTATCGCTTTGAAGTATTTGAACGCTTGATAGGTTTAAGCGCTGGATGTGACGCTTGAGAAATGTTAACTTAGACTCGGTGATTTCAATGCTTACCAAAGTAGGGCAGAGTTTAGTCACTAAATCAGAGTTAGCACAGCGGAAGTATTTTATAGCTTAGCGTTCGGTTAATTAATCGAAAGTGGTCGCTTGGTTGTTTTAAGACTTTATCAGGATGTATGCAGTATGAATAGTAAAGCAGTAAGACAATGAATGCTTAAAGAGGTAAATGACACAAGATATTTGTAAGGTTCACTGGGTGATGTAATCCCAGCTACGTCCTTCTTCTCCTTTTATCAGGGAGGTTTTTCCACTATGATGATTATCGAAGAGTCACACAGAGACTTCTACAAGATAGAGGGAGATTGGATATGATCTTGGAACTCCTTGGTCACACAGATTTCAGCTCCACTAAAGATCTTCTATCCCTTTGCTTCTTTCACTCAGAAATGGTGCAAGTTACTCTTGATCTCGGAACTCCTTGGTCACACAGATTTCAGCTCCAATAGAGATCAACTTCAACAAGCTTCTCTTACACAAAAATACTGCTTGCAAGTCAACCAGCTTTCTCACTCAGATGAAAGGTGTTGATGGTTTTGGTCACGGGTCTGTTTGTTTTTGGAAAGTTCAAACAACTTGAGGATATCTCAATGGTAGTATATGTTCTTCTTAAAAAGAGATTTGAGATATGGGTGACTGTCTCTGGAATATTTGTGAAAAGCTTATATGGATATTTGGCTATGATTTTTAGTAAGCTTTTCTTTCAACAAGGTAGGTATTTTTGTGTGTGTCACTTTTTCATCTCTTTACTTGTTTGTTGAAAGAGCTATTTATAAGGTATTGGTGGTTTTTGTCCGTTTGACTCGGTTGGAGTCTCGTTTCCCCAAACATTCCTTGAGTTCAGACATTTCTAACTTTGGGTATATTTAATTGGTTGGGCATGGTCTTGGTTTCATAAATCTGACAGTCTAGGTCAAAGATATGGCTTGCCCATAAGTTATAGTGCTTATATTTTAATAGCACTTATCCGACTTTTAATGCATCTTGTTTTATTTCCGTTGGAAATAATTCGTCCGTTTGATTCATGCATTTTTTTAAGTCTTTGGATGGTTTTGGGTCTAAATTCTTTTTCAGGTTACGTTCTTTGTAGGTTGTGTTGGTTTAACCTTTTTGGACGCTTGCTGAAGAGAATAGTTATTCTCGTGTACCAGACGCTTGGACTGATCCTGACTTTCTTTTCTTTATTTCAGACGCTTACTCTTCAATCTTGTCTTGATGGTCTCACTGAAAATTCCGTCATTTCACATGATGTTGAGTATTCGGCCTGAGTTATGCATTCGTAGTTTGAGCACTGGGATAATCCCTAAAGCGTTTGACGGACGCTTCAAGATATCTTTATCCATTGTAGCTTTAGACGCTTGATCTTCACCTTCATCACTTGGTAGACTCACCCAGAATTTTCCTAAGTGTTTTAGTGTCACATACTTAGTCTAAGGAATTCTACAAAGATAAATACTATAAGCCTAAGATAAATAAGCTTTCAGGTACTTATACATAACATTCTATGAAAGCTTTCACACTTTTCGGAGTCTAACAGAAAGTCCTATTTGTCATCATCAAAACATCTAATATGAAATTCCTAACAATTTCCCCCTTTTTGATGATGGCAATACTTATTTGGTTCAAGCGTTAGATACCTGAGGGTTAGCGTAAGTTAGTAAGTTAGTTTGAGCTTTAACGAGATGTTTCAGCTGTAAAATGCATTTTATATATATATTTCACAGTGCAGGCATTTTACAACTACAAAGAGAGAGGCACAAGTAAAAATTAAGATCGTGGCTTGATCTTGTATCTCTTAGTCATTTCAGCACGGATTGCTTCAGTTATCTGATCTTCTAACGTCATCATTGCCACATGATCTTTACTGATTATGTGCTTGTTTTCTTGAACTTGTCGTGCCTTAAAGGCAATGAAGTGTTTATCCCATTCCTCTGGACTGATGCCTATGTATCGTAGGCAAATTCTGAAGGTTTGGTCGAAGTCAGACATTTTTCTTTCTAAGGCTAATACTGCTGGATCAGTTGGTTCTGGAATTGATGCTCTGAGAAGAGGAATGTCAAACTGTTCAAGCAGTGCTCTTGAAGGCAACGGAAGAGTTGGATAGAGCACTCTGGGGGTTTCTTTCTTATTGGACGCTTCAACCGATGTGGTTACCCAAGAGGGATAGGGATACCTTGGTTCTGCACTCAGTGTGAGAGAAGTATCAACGTGTTGACGCTTGGATGGTGGAGGAGGAACTTGATCTTTAGATGTTGACGATTTCCTCTTTTCTCCCTTCTTTTCCCCCTTATTGCCATCATCAGTCTGTATGAAATGCTGAGTAAGAAGACTGACTTGAGCAGCAATCTGAGCGACAGAGGCCTCAAGAGTGGTTAGACGCTGGTCGAAATGTTCTTTCATGACCAGGAGTTGAGCTTGATTAGCGTCTGTGAGAGAGGTCTCGAGAGCCGTGAACCTGTCTTGTAGATCATTGGTTAAAGCCACATGACTTGCCTGAGTAGCTGTAGATAGTTGCTGTATTTGAGTGAGGCATTCAGCCATGGACGGTTGAGCGTGGGGAAGTGCAGGGCGGACTTGAGGCTTAAAACGAGATGTGTGTTTGAGAGATTCAATAGATACTTGATTAGTAGGATCAAATACTGTTCCTCGAAGCTCTGGAGCAGTGTTGGACTCGGTGGATGCAGTAGAGTCGGATTCAGTTGGACTGGGAGAATGAGGCGCTTGAGGTAACTCTAATAAGCGCTCAGGAGCAGGTAACAGTTCAGCTGGTGCTGCAGGAAATTCTGATTCTATTCGGCTAAAGTCCGTAAACCGAAAGTCCAAGCTGGCAAACGGTTCATCTGCATATGGATACGTAGCAGTCTGCAGAAGTTCATTCAAATGTAGAGTGGGGAGATAAGTACCTTGAATGAACGTTCTGATAGGACAATCCAGTGCCCTGATATACAGTGGCCCGAGGATATCCAGCACATGAGTGGGAAAGAGTTTGGAGGGCGCTTTGCAGATGGAGAATAAGGCATCTGGGCAATAGTGGTGTGAGAAGCCAATTAGCCGATCTGTTGGGAGAGTCTTCGGTTTCCGAGAGTCGGGAACGCGGAGCCGGTAATACTCTTCCAAGTATGGGTAGATGGCTGAAGCAAGCGCTTGAGATCTTTCTAGCAGCGATAAACCAAAATCATAGTGACTAGAGACTTCTTGTCGAATAGACGGAAGAAGTGGATATCCTCTGAAAGAATTGATCCGAGATCCATCCCATTGTCGCAGATTGTCTGTGAAGATTTTGTCGAATAGAGAGACTGGAGGCATAATTGCCATCATGAGAGAAAAATTGTCTTCACAGTGGCTAGGGGTGCAGTTCAGACAGGACATGGGAGAAGAGCCGCTGGTGGACGCTTGATCATCAAAGCGTAGAGAAGAGTTGGCCAGTTTGTGCAACGCTTGTCTTAAGCGGTGTTCAGGTTGATGGCGGATCAGAGGCAGTTTCAGAATGGGTCCAAGTCTATGCTGGCGCTGCGTCAGCATGTAGCGTGCAAATTGGGTCTTTTTATCATGAATCCCTATTCTGAATAGATGGGGAGCACTAACCAAGTCTTCAAATTTATACGTGTCACCCATGTAAGCTTCAGCCCATCTTATCTCAGTCATACAATACTCAGTGCCTGCATTAAGTATAGCACGAAACCCTTGGTGATGAATATCACAGATGGATTCAAAACGATACCTGTCGGGTTGGTAGTTAGCGTTCCAGACGCAGTCAAAGTATGCATCGGTTTCAAGTTGAATCATCTCGGTCAGGGATGCTGGACGCTCACCGGCATGTACTCCTTTATTCTTCCACAGGAAGAGAGGATTAGCTGAGTGCTTGTTTTCCTCGCTTTTGACCAGTGTTAGAGAGTGAGAATATCCTTCTCTGTTTAGTAGCTCTTCCGTTGGGTTCAGAAGCTGATCCTGACGCTCATATACTCTGATGTTGTAGTCGCGGAGAGCGAAGCCAGTGGGTTTGCTTGTCCCACAGTCCAGATAATAAGCTAAGTCAACATCAGCTCTAGGAGTCGTGCCTCCTTGCCGCTGTGCTTGGAGAGTGACGGAAGCCGGGATGTGTGTGGGAGTCTTCCCGAGTTCAAGCGCTGTGTAGTAAGCTTCATCAGCTGGGGTGGAGGCTGTATTAAAGAGAGTGTTGCGTACAGCCAGATCAAACTTTATGAGCTTGGCGATATCATTTTCGGCATTGATAAGACTTTCTTCATTGTAACCTGCAGGTATGAAGTTCTCTGCGGGCGCTGGAGGCAAATAATCGACTGAGTGATCGATAGTCTTTGAGGGATCCAGCTTGAAGAAATGTCGATGGATCACAACGTCGTTAGCATCGCTCTGACCTTCTGAGCGTGCCTCTCTTGTACTAGGTAATGCAAGCAATGGTTGAGCCCTTGGGATTTCAGGTTCATCCGGCTCGAGATTTGTAGATTCGATGGCAGCTTCCTGTGCGATGGCCACAATTTGGGTCATATCAACATCCAGATGGACATCAACTGGTGTTTCGAAGGATGATATCGGGACAGCAGCTATGGCTTGATCTCTTTGTGTAGTCTCAGAAGAGATGGCAGCAGTTGGACGCTTATGCCTTTTGAAGATACGCTTCACATTTATACCTTCGGCGGGGAACGCTTGAGTCTGTGGAACTGCAGGTTCTTCAAAGTCAATATTCTTGAGAACCTTTTCCAGATCTTTCCGACTAATGAGGGGTATAGAGTCCTCGTCATCTTCATCGCTTTTGATAGGTTGAGCCTTGGGCTTTCGAGGAGCCCGTTTCTTTGTGACAGTGGGACGCTTCACAGTATGTTTGGCTTTTGCCTGATCTGGACGCTCAGCCTCCTCATCTGACGCTGCTCGGACAATTTGGCGCTCAGAGAGAGGCTTAGCAGCACCTCCAACTTTGGGTGGATTGAAAAGATTATTGATGATTCTTGGCCCATAGAACTTATGCTTGGCCACGGTGACTCCTGCTGAAGAGGTGCATTCTGCTCGGAAAAGTAGATCACTTAAAACTAGACCATAAGGTCTGTTTGAAGTGCGTAGACTGTCTCTGAACCGGCTGAATATATAGGCGCTCCAGTTGATTTTTATCTTGAGTAGGATGGCAGTCATCATCTGGAACTGGTTGGGTTGATTTTGTCGAAGGTTCCCACTCTGCATTCTATGTTTTTATTGCAGAAATCAGCCAAGACTCGATACCTGTTCACTATATCTTTCTTCTCAAAGTATGGTTTGTATGGAACATCATCGTAAGCGCTAATCTGAGTCCAGACTGCTTGAATTTGTTCTTCAGTGATAGTGTCCAAAGTGGCTCCAGCATTAGGTAGAGAGAAATTCTGGGCAATCGAGGCCGCAGAGAGAGTGAACGTCTTTGATTCCTTCTTGGAGACAGGAAACAAACAAGTGATGGAAGTCTCATCGTCAGACAGTCGAGCATTTCTCCAGAAAAATTCTAGTTCTTCAGGAAACATATACGAGTATTTCGTGAGAAATTTCTGAAGCCCAGCCTCTGCTACAGAATCCATGATTTCCGTTAAATCAATTTGGGGGTTTTCATAGAGAAACTTCCAATCAACTATAAGGCCTTCAGTGATCTTGACAACAACGTCAGCGGTTCCAGCAGTAGCTTTCTTGGGTGCCATTAGTGAGAAGTAGACGGAGATTACGAATGAAAATTTTTTTATTTTTGAAAAAGAGAGAGACTGTTTCTTGCACGAATGTAATAGAGTAGAAGAGTGTTTGTGTTCTGCAGAAACTTCAATTTGAATGTTCTGTGTGTTTGAAGTTTGAGATGTTGACACGTGGAGGAATATAAATCTCAGCCATTAAAATATAACTGTGGACGTGAATTTAGATTAAATAGGCACGGTTTCTTTTAGTAACTGCCACATATACTATTTTGAAGTCCGATTAAAAGTTTGAAACAGAGACTGAGAGTGATACGTGTGCTCATGAAAAGCGGATACGTTCTTTATAAAAACTGTTCAGGAACCATAATTTTGAACAACTATTCAAATGCCCGCCAAAAATTTGTTAAAGCGTCCGGACCTATTCAGAATGACGCTTGAAACAATTTAGTGTTATGTGGACGCTTGAAAGTCTTGAGAGTCTCTTTCAAGGAACATTTTGTGCTTTAGCGGTCATTGTAACATATAGAATTATTCCTTTCAGTGTGTATATGAGGACACAGTTTCCCAGTACTTATCATTATGTCTTGGTAGTAGTGTTTTACTTTTGGTTTAAAATATTCAGCGCTGGTTGTATTCGTCTAAGATACATGGTAATTGTACTGACGCGTGTACATGTGCTGAACCATCTTTGAAAAACGTGATGAGTACCCATGGGTTTTCTTGAGCGAAGGGTGAGGAATGTCAAGTCAGCATTAATTGCATTGATTGACTAATCCACTTTCTCGTTTTAGCGTAGGGTAATGTACGCTTGCTTTTAAAAGGGTCTTTTTACTAACTGCTTTAGCCTGGAATAAAGCTAAGCGTTTAGTTTATTTTGAAAGAAGTGCAGACGCTAAGACAGATTTGTGTAATAAGCGTCAAAAAGGTTTTAAGTGTATGGTGCTAAGTGCGTATGACCGATGCAAGGGAAAACATTTTTGGTCATATTCACTTAGGTATAGTTAGCTCTTTTAAGGTTCCCCCTATGTAGGTTCTCCATAAATTTCATAACATACAGTGAATTCCCCCTAAATTTCATACCTAACAGAAGTATGATGTTTCGAATGATTAAGCATTTAGATCAATCATACCTAGTTCACTTCTTAAAGTGAGAAACCGTTGTTCGTTAAGCGCTTTGGTGAAGATATCTGCCAGTTGCTTTTCTGTACCAATGAAGTGCATGGAGATATCTTTCTTTTGAACGTGGTCACGTAGAAAGTGATAGCGAATGTCAATGTGTTTGGTTCTAGAGTGAAGAACTGGATTTTGAGTCATTGCTAAGGAGCTTTGATTGTCACAATGGATAGGAGTTGGATCTAGGATTATTCCATAATCTCTAAGTTGTTGCCTCATCCAAAGGATCTGTGCACAACAGCTTCCAGCGGCTACATACTCAGCCTCAGCGGTGGAAGTAGCGATGGACTGTTGCTTCTTACTATGCCATGAAATTAGTCTATCACCTAGAAATTGACATGTTCCACTAGTACTTTTTCTATCTATTTTGCATCCTGCAAAATCTGCATCTGAATAACCAATTAGTTCAAAAGGAGAATCCCTAGGATACCATAAGCCCACATTTTGTGTGCCTTTTAGATACTTAAGGATTCTTTTAGCAGCAATTAAGTGTGATTCTCTAGGATCAGCTTGAAATCGTGCACACATGCATACTGAGAACATAATATCGGGTCTACTAGCTGTAAGATAAAGAAGTGATCCAATAATACCTCTATAGTTAGTGATATCAATTTTCTTTCCATTATCGTCTCTATCTAGCTTAAGCGTTTGGCTCATTGGAATTTTTGAAGGTGATGCATTTTCCATACCAAATTTCTTGATCATATCTCTAGTATATTTAGTTTGGTTGATGAATATGCCATTAGGGAGTTGTTTAACTTGTAATCCTAGGAAGAAAGTTAATTCACCCATCATGCTCATTTCAAATTGATCTTGCATCATTTTCGAAAATTTCTCACATAGACGCTTATTGGTAGATCCAAATATAATATCATCAACATAAATTTGAACTAGGAGAATATCTTCATTATGGGTAATTTTGAATAACGTTGTGTCAACGCTGCCTTTTGAAAAGCCTTTACCTATAAGAAGATAGAGAGAGTGTCATACCATGCTCGTGGTGCTTGTTTAAGACCATAGAGTGCCTTGTCCAATTTGTAAACCATGCTTTTCCCATGGTTGTTGATGAATCCTGGTGGTTGCTCCACATATACTTCTTCATGGAGTTTACCATTCAGAAATGCACTCTTTACGTCCATTTGATACACTGTAAATTTGTTAAATGCTGCAAACGCTAGAAACATGCGGATTGCTTCAAGTCGGGCAACTGGAGCGTATGTCTCATCAAAGTCGATGCCCTCTTCTTGACAGTATCCCTGAGCTACGAGTCTGGCTTTGTTTCTAATCACAATCCCATTCTCATCCATTTTGTTTCTATAGACCCATCTAGTTCCAATGACCCCTTGGTGGGTTGGTCTTGGTACTAGCGTCCATACCTTATTTCTTTCAAATTGGTTTAGCTCTTCTTGCATGGCTTCTATCCAATCGTTAAGCGCTTCATCCACTTTCTTTGGTTCCATTTGAGATAGAAAGCTTGCAAACATGGCCTCATTTATTGTAGCGGCTCTTGTTCTAACGGGTGCTCCAATATCTCCAATAATTAGTTCTAGTGGATGGTCTCTGAGCCATTTTCTGTCTGGTTGGAACGAGTTAAGGGATTGATCTAACGTTTGATTAAACTGTGTAGGCGCTTGACCAATTCCTTGCGTGTGCGCTTCAGTGTTTGTAGATTGAATTTGCTCTTGATGAATATTCCCTTCATGATCATCAGCGTTTCTTGCAATGTCATCGTTGATGTCTTTACGAGTAGTCTTAGGATTAGGTATAATGATTTCATTATCTTCATCAATATCACTATCATCACACAGATTGATTTGTGACGCTTGTTGAGATAAATCTTCAATTCCTGCATCATTAATATTAACCTTACTCGGTTCTTGGTTAGCATCATCAAACACAACATGAATGGATTCTTCAACCTTCGATTTGATCTTATTTAAGATGCGAAAGCTCTTTCCATTTTTGGCGTAACCTAGAAAGATTCCTTCATCTGCTTTAGGATCAAATGTCTTTAGGCTTTGGGAACCATTGTTATGAATGAAACATTTTGAACCAAATACATGAAAGTATGAAACATTCGGCTTACGTCCCTTCCATAACTCATATGGAGTCTTTTCATGTTGCTTGTTGATCATACACCGGTTCTGAGTGTAGCAAGCAGTGTTGATAGCTTCGGCCCACAACCTTTGAGGCAGCTTAGACTCGGCTAACATAGTCCTAGCGGCTTCTTTAAGCGTTCTGTTCCGTCGTTCAGCAACTCCATTTTGTTGAGGTGTTCTAGGTGCTGAATACTCATGAAGTATTCCAAAGTCTTTACAAAATTTCTCAACAATATGGTTAGTAAATTCAGTTCCTCTATCACTTCTAATTCTTGTTACTTTTAGATCTTTTGAGTTTTGTAGTTGACGAATTAGAGAGGTGAGCTTGGCACTAGTTTCATCTTTAGATGCTAGAAATTCTACCCATGTATAGCGTGAAAAATCATCAACTATTACTAGTGAATACTTTTTACCACTAACGCTCATGATTTGAATAGGACCAAACAAATCTAAATGTAGTAATTCAAGTATTCGAGAGGTCGATAGATGAAGCTTCTTCTTAAAGGATGATTTAACTTGTTTACCCATTTGACAGGCATCACATAAGCGATCTTTATTAAAGGAACCTTTAGGTAATCCCTCTACGAGATTTAGAGATATTAATTGAGAGATTGTTTTGAAATTGAGGTGATTCATTTTTCTGTGCCATAACCAACCTAATTCGTTTTGATTCTTAGCTACGAAGCATGTAGGGTTGTTATCTAATGTTGAATCCCAATCTACTAAGTATACATTGTTTGTTCTTCTTCCTTTTAATTTAGTAGATCCTGTCTTAACATCGATTATCTCGCACAAGTCACTAGAAAATTTAATTTCAAAGCCTTTATCACAAAATTGACTTATGCTTAGGAGATTATGTTTAAGACCCTCGACATAGTATACATCATTGATCATGATGTTCCCCCTATGCATGATACCTATACCTTTAGTTTTACCTTTAGAATTATCACCGAATATAACTTGAGGACCATTGGTTGCACGATAGTTGATCAAGAGGTCCTTTGATCCAGTCATGTGTCTCGATGATCCACTATCTATGTACCATACTGAAGCGTCGGTGTTGGCTCTAGGTACCTGCATTCAAAAGGGCAGATCTAATTTCCTTTAGGTACCCATTTTGTTTTGGGTCCTTCTTTGTTAGTGACGTGAATTAGATTTTTCGGAACCCATATTTGCCTTATCTTCACTACGGGAGAAAGATTGGCCTTCTTGGGTTTCGTTTTGAGTTGCATACCTTTTCTAGATGTATAGAAATATCCTTGATTATAGTGATAATCATAATCGTATTCACAATTATCATAGTGTTGATAATATGAACTGGATTGTTTTGGATATGGACGTTTGATTCTGTTTGGTACTGGCTTAGGATGCACTTTTGGTGCGGGACGCTTAACGTTTGATTCACTGGCAGAAAATATCTCCTTAGCTTTTTGAGCGTTTGGATATATTTTCTTTTGTGAGACATTCACTTTGGTCTTTCCTTTGCCTGAGTCAATGTTGACTTTATCATTAACTTTTGTACCAGTATTTGTTGATTCATTCAGCGTTTGTCTGATTGAACTTTCTTCAACAAAGATTACACCTTTTCCTTTGTTGATTGTTGTAACATTGGACGCTTTGGCTTTATAACTGAATTTATCAAAACCTAGACCGGTCTTTTCACCAAATGCCCTGGTTACTTTAGTCACATTATCTAGCGTTCTAGACGCTTTTGATAATGAAGAGATAAGCTGCTCTGATTTGGCAAGTTTAGCGACCATTTCAGCTTCTCTTTTGACTATTATATCAAGATCACCTTTTAGCTGAGTAATTTCACTCTCGAGTGATTGGTTTTTCTCAATGCACTGTTGCTGAATTTGCAACTCTGCTTTGAGCGTTAGGTTATCACTTCTGAGTGCTGAAATAATACGATGGTGATTTTGGAATAATTGGGTGGCATCTTGACAATCTGTATAATATTCCTTTACTTTGTCAAGTAATTCATCATAAGAGAGAGGATGATACAGATCAGTGGTTACCTCAGATGGTACGTCGTTAGATGCTTCATTTTCTCTTGCCATGAGACAAATGAATGCTGAGTCCTTTGATGGTTCATCATCGCTGCTTTCATCTGATGATTCCAAGTCCTCTTCAGGCGTATAGAGAGGTTCTGATTCTGCTAGCAAGCCTTGTTGTCTCAGGTTGCTCCTGAATTGGTTTCTATCCGTGTGATCTTGCTTTGTAGGTTTAGACACATTTGGATATGGGCAATTAACTTGGAAATGCCCTGGTCTCCTGCAGTTGTAACAAAGATTGGTCTTCATCTTTTGTTCGTTTGTTAATCTTGTGGATCGTTGGTTTAACGCTGCAGGCGCTGAGAGATCTTGCTGAGAAGGAGTTTGATATTGAATTGGCGCTAGGGAGGAGGACGCAGGATAGTGAGGCGCTTGATATTGTGGTTGTATTTGAGGAAGCGCTTGATATGAACTTTGTCCTGGGTGCTTAGGACTGTTTCCCTTCTTTTCATATTTCAGGAATTTCCTGAATCTATTTAGAAGCGCCAGTTCTTCTTCCTCACTTATGTCCGAACCTTTTTCTTTGATAGGTTTTCCTTTGATTGATGCCATTAGCGCTCCAGATTCGATCACTGGATTACTTACTGCATCACTGGCCGAATTCAGCTCAAACTCAAACGCTTTGAGTTCTGAAAAAGCATCTTCTGGAGTTAGGCTGTCCAGATTGTTTGATTCTCTCATTGCAGTTGTTTTCATCAGGAATTTGCTTGGAAGACTTCTAAAGATTTTGACCACTGTTTCTCGATTTTGTAGCTCCATACCCAGAGATGTTAGTTCAGTGACAAGGGCTGTAAATCTCATGTCTAATTGCTCTAGCGTCTCATTAGGTAGCATCTTGAAGCCGTTGAATTTTTCTTTGGCAATTGATAATTTATTTTCCTTTATTTGTGCTGAGCCCCCACAAATAGTAGCCAACTTATCCCAAATTTCTTTAGTTGTATTGCATGATTTGACTTTGTTGAATAAGTTGTCATTGTCACCAATGGCTGTGTATAATGCATTCCGACCGACATTGTCCAGATTGGCTCGTCGACGCTCATCGGTGGACCATTCTTGTTTGGGCTTCTCCACATAACCGTCAGGTGTTTCTCCTGTGGCTTCGGGCGCTCTGGTGATAACTTTGTATATTTTGATTGGCCCATCTGAAATGATATCACACATTTCATCATCACATGAACACAAATAAGTAAACGCTTTGACCTTCCAAGAGTCATAATTTGACTCGGTCAACTTGGGAACTTTAGAAAATGCCATGAAGAATTTTAAAGTAATTTTGAAGCGACTATATAAAAAGATGGATCTGAACAAGCAGTTACGCTTGGAAACGCTTAGGTTTCAACTTCAACCGCTCTGATACCACTTGTTGGTCCCAAGTGGTATACGAAAGGGTCTAGAAGGGGGGGGGGGTTGAATAGACCCTGAAGTCTTTTTCGACTTCTTAAAAATTCGTATCACTTTGAAGTATTTGAACGCTTGATAGGTTTAAGCGCTGGATGTGACGCTTGAGAAACGTTAACTTAGACTCGGTGATTTCAACGCTTACCAAAGTAGGGCAGAGTTTAGTCACTAAATCAGAGTTAGCACAGCGGAAGTATTTTATAGCTTAGCGTTCGGTTAATTAATCGAAAGTGGTCGCTTGGTTGTTTTAAGACTTTATCAGGATGTATGCAGTATGAATAGTAAAGCAGTAAGACAATGAATGCTTAAAGAGGTAAATGACACAAGATATTTGTAAGGTTCACTGGGTGATGTAATCCCAGCTACGTCCTTCTTCTCCTTTTATCAGGGAGGTTTTTCCACTATGATGATTATCGAAGAGTCACACAGAGACTTCTACAAGATAGAGGGAGATTGGATATGATCTTGGAACTCCTTGGTCACACAGATTTCAGCTCCACTAAAGATCTTCTATCCCCTTGCTTCTTTCACTCAGAAATGGTGCAAGTTACTCTTGATCTCGGAACTCCTTGGTCACACAGATTTCAGCTCCAATAGAGATCAACTTCAACAAGCTTCTCTTACACAAAAATACTGCTTGCAAGTCAACCAGCTTTCTCACTCAGATGAAAGGTGTTGATGGTTTTGGTCACGGGTTTGTTTGTTTTTGGAAAGTTCAAACAACTTGAGGATATCTCAATGGTAGTATATGTTCTTCTTAAAAAGAGATTTGAGATATGGGTGACTGTCTCTGGAATATTTGTGAAAAGCTTATATGGATATTTGGCTATGATTTTTAGTAAGCTTTTCTTTCAACAAGGTAGGTATTTTGTGTGTCACTTTTTCATCTCTTTACTTGTTTGTTGAAAGAGCTATTTATAAGGTATTGGTGGTTTTTGTCCGTTTGACTCGGTTGGAGTCTCGTTTCCCCAAACATTCCTTGAGTTCAGACATTTCTAACTTTGGGTATATTTAATTGGTTGGGCATGGTCTTGGTTTCATAAATCTGACAGTCTAGGTCAAAGATATGGCTTGCCCATAAGTTATAGTGCTTATATTTTAATAGCACTTATCCGACTTTTAATGCAACTTGTTTTATTTCCGTTGGAAATAATTCGTCCGTTTGATTCATGCATTTTTTTAAGTCTTTGGATGGTTTTGGGTCTAAATTCTTTTTCAGGTTACGTTCTTTGTAGGTTGTGTTGGTTTAACCTTTTTGGACGCTTGCTGAAGAGAATAGTTATTCTCGTGTACCAAACGCTTGGACTGATCCTGACTTTCTTTTCTTTATTTCAGACGCTTACTCTTCAATCTTGTCTTGATGGTCTCACTGAAAATTCCGTCATTTCACTTGATGTTGAGTATTCGGCCTGAGTTATCCATTCGTAGTTTGAGCACTGGGATAATCCCTAAAGCGTTTGACGGACGCTTCAAGATATCTTTATCCATTGTTGCTTTAGACGCTTGATCTTCACCTTCATCACTTGGTAGACTCACCCAGAATTTTCCTAAGTGTTTTAGTGTCACATACTTAGTCTAAGGAATTCTACAAAGATAAATACTATAAGCCTAAGATAAATAAGCTTTCAGGTACTTATACATAACATTCTATGAAAGCTTTCACACTTTTCGGAGTCTAACAGAAAGTCCTATTTGTCATCATCAAAACATCTAATATGAAATTCCTAACACAGTCTGACTGTGCAGAATTTTTCCTCTTAATTTTTATTCAACAAAACTTTCTCGTGTGGCCTCTCTATTGCATTTCATCAAGTCCTTTTGGTTAGCCTTCATTATTCTCGTAAGAAACACTCCTTCAACTCTTCAAAACAATCACTTTTATGCCTACAAAAGCATTCAAATGATTTAGAAATCAAAATACGTAAATTAGGCTAAAAATAATGGAAAAGATTAACTACAAGGCATAAAATAAAGATGAATGTGAGGTAAAACATGATGAAAATGTGTAAAATATGAAACCTAACAAGTTCCTCCAACTCTGAAGTTTGACAAAGTCAAGCTGTGAGAGTTGTAAAAAAAGAATGAGGCCCAAGCTGACAAAAATTAGAACACTTCTCGAATTTTTTGAAAATTTTATTTGGGCTCAAAATTGGGCTGAAAATCCTTCTGGTCATCTAGCTAAAGATTCGTATTGGGCCCCGCACTACTCCATACGTCAAGTGTCATATGGGCTCTGGAACGTCCTCCAAAAACCCTAAAGCATGATGTGACTTGATGGACAAGTTGGAGACCTTTGTCTTTCCCCATGCGCTTGAACTGGCGCCAATTCTCCTAGGTCAAAGCACCATCATCATTGCGGTTAAAGCCACACCGCCACAACTTCCCTGGGACTCCGCAAAATTCGGCCACATGTATGCTTTGCTAACCGAGCCCGCCTTTCTGGTGGTTGAAAAAATCTTTCAACTTCCTTTTCAAATTTCAAAAATGCTCAACTGCCTTCTTTGGATGCTTTCTTCCTTCCTTTTTTATTTATCCTCTTCTAAGTTTAAAAACTCCCCCAATTCCTCCCCTTTCTTTCTACCATTATTGTCTTCATCTAATTTCGGAGGTTTCAACTTCCATCTCCCCATGTTTGTCGCTCAAAATTCTCCTAGTTATTTCTCTCTCTTTTCTGCACTTTTGTATATAATTTGTTGTGTGTGATATCTCCTTCCTTGTATTTCTTGACAAACTATCTCATGTTTTTCACCCAAACTCCATCTCTTTCGATGAAAATGTTGAGATAATTGCCCCTCCGGAAATTCTGCCGGTAGCTCCACTTCTTGAAAATAGGGCCAGAAATCTCCCTTCTCCTTCTTTCTCTTTAGGAGATTCCCATGGTGCTACCCAACCCCGTGACTTTGTACACTTGGATTCTCCTCCTCATAAACCATATATCCCTGGTCTCACTTCCTCTTCTCACACTGTTTCTGGCGTGGGTCCAGCTGGTGCTCCCTCAGATGATGACGGCCTGGACCAACCAGATCCGGAGGCTTTAAATGAGGCCGATGAACTTGCCTTGAGTACCTAAGAAAAGGTCCTGATGGCTGCTCCAGGTGCGTGGTTCTGGAAAATTTTCCGGTCTCGTTTCACCCACCAACAGGAGCAAATAATTCGGGCTGACTACGAAATTCGTCCCTCTTATCGTATCATTATTCCAACAGCCGAGGATAGGGCTCATCTTCATCCACCGGAATTTGTGTGTTTTTATATGTCTCACCTTAGGGCTGGCTTACGTTTTCCAATCCCTCCCCTGTACATCTCTATTGCTAAGCGCTTTAAGTTGCCTTTTAAGTCAATTAGCTCCAAATGCTATCGCATCATAGTTAGTTTTGTTGTTTTATTAAAGAGTTTGGGTCATCGTCCCACCGTGGACTTCTTTTATTCTCTTTATCTACCTCGTCGTTCAGGGGGAGATAAAGGTGTGTTTTATCTTACCTTTCAGGGGGATGCCAAGTTTTTTACTAGTTACCCACCCTTGGAACATGACTGGAAAAAGAATTTCTTTTTTATTGCTCCTCCTGAGGAAGTCATCTGGGATTTTCCTCAAAAGTTAGAGGGTCACAATTTTTACCCCTACCCCTCTAAGTCTCCTTATCACCAAAGTTTGTTGCCTTATTTGAACTAGACCAAATTTGATGTGGGAAAATTAGTTGATCCTCATTTGTTGCATCACTATGAATTGAGTACCATTGATGTTGATTTGGGTGAAACAATAGGTAGCTAATGAATTGATTGAACTATTTGTTTTTTATATATTTGCTTCGGGTATTTTGCTAAGAATTGTTCTGATATGGTTGCTACTTGTCTTTCTATCGTGTAGCTGAAGTAATGGAAAATGCAAGGCTTGCGAAGGCCCAGCGTCGCAGGGCCAGACCCCCAAGTGCAGTTCTACCTGCATCGTCCCCTCCTCCTACTGGGAATCCTCCAGGTCACTCACCTTCCCGAGCTGCTCGATAATCTGCTACATCTCCCCACACTTCTGCCCTTGGGGGCCAGACTAGATCGGCCTGTGACCCAACACGTGCTAGGGAAATTGCTGAAAGGAAAAGGTTGGTTGAAGTTTTCTCTGACGCACCTCCTCCCAATCATCCAAGCACTGGAGGAATTCAAATCAGGGATGTCGTGCCTCCCCTGAATTTCAATACCCCAGACACACCTTCTCACGGGACTCATTCTCGTGCTCAAGCTATCCATAGTTATTTAGTGTTGGGAAGCTGCGAGCAAGTGGTTTTGCGAATCTTTCTGAAGAACGTGGCAAACTCAGCGGATCGCCCCTTATTAGAATCTATGACGTCTCGGGTGTCGGGATTGGTACAACCCCCGGGGACCGCGAGCACGGCGGAACACATATAAATTTAAAAAATAAAGTGGCATCCCTATAAAATAGGGCTAGATAGACATGGTACCATCGGATTCAAAAACTATCCTAAAGATTAGTTTACTCGTGTTTACCTCTTGAAGACCAAAAAACAGCAACGTCTTTTTAAGCAACTCCTTGCTACACCTCTCCGGTTGGATTTGCCCTAGAGCCTCGAGTGTTGCACCTCTAAGTTTATCCACACCTTAGATCGTACCCTCGATTATCTCCACCAGTGCTAGTAAGGAGAATATCGAATCTTGGCTTATGAGAAATGAGTAGGAATATATTTTGGTGTTCTTCGTACTCAACACATGAGTTGGAAGAATTTATTGTGAAAGAGGTGGAAGAGATAGAGAGAAAGAAATGAAACTTAAAACTCTTTATCTTATGAAAAACTCTTGAGAGAAACTTAATTGATTAAAAAAACTTCTTATACAATAAAACACACACACATATATATATATAGGGTACGCTCCCCACACACACATACACACACTTAGTGTATGTGTTCACACTAAAAAGGCGTGTATCTATATATATGTATGTTATTTTATTTAGTTTCTATTCTTTCTCAAACTCTCTTCCTTAATTGGTTGGATATCTTTCCAACTAACAAGATATTTCCATATATTTGATATCATATCAAATATACCGTATCTTATCAAATAATATCTTTCCATATCTACAATATTTATCCTAATATATATTTACAAGATCTTTCCATATCAATTAGTTACCTAATTAATTAGAATAGATCCTACCAAAATATATTATAGGATAGATATATTAAATATATATATATAAACACACACATACACATAGACTTCGTGAACAGGATAAAATCCTCCAGCAAATCTATGCATACATATACACGCCCACATGTATATAACTATATATATATTTATTTCTTTCTTCTTTCACATATTAATTAATTAGACCACTAATTAATTAATCTTTCCCAATTTAATAATCTAATATTAAATTATAAGACTATTATTAATTAAGACCACTTAATTAGTTTATTTATTTTCCCAATTAATTAATTTCAATTAATTAATCTCTCCATTAATTCACAAAGAATTTACTAGCCAATAGGTACTACACTAAGTATTGTGTGTGACCCCTTAGGCTCATTAACAAGCTAGCAATAAGTCCTTCCATAGGCTATATTAATTATTCATAATAATTAACTAGGCCATGGATTAATTTCACCAATTAACCCAAGGCACCTATTGGTCGTGGTTCGATGTCTAGCAACAACGCCATGACTTCCTAGATGTTAACGATGAAAATGCACACCTCTCCAGATTTCGATCTTTGTGTGAGTCGAATCCCTCCATCTTTTTCCTGTCTAAGACCTAGGGCTTGGCGACGGTCAAAACCCTAATAGCCTCGGAAACTATGGCTATGTTAGTACAACTAATGATCCGATCTTCTAAGAAGGGATCACCAATCCCTCTTATAAGACGATGCTCTAGCCAGAGACTTTTTGATCATTCAGTTTCACTCAACAGCATAGGAAATACCGAGTACTCAAGACCTTGGATGAATCCCCTCCGACTGTCAATTGTTCCGCTGTACTACCAAACTATACCCAACATACACGTCGTATGACTCTCCTGGGTGCACGTGCATATCAAAGAAAAGTGGGTAGTACCCTTTCCAATGACATCTTAGGTCTAAGGATTATCTCACACTACAAAAATCGAAGGACTCCAAGTTCAACAGTACCAACGAGGAATCCTTGCGGGGCTGTTCAATCCCATACCATAGTATGGATCTTCATGCATGTATTGGCTATACTAGCCATTGACAATGGAACGCGTCAACATCTTGGAAGAGTTACACACATGAACAAGTCTTGGCGAGGCCAGTGATATCCCACATCTCACAGCCTCTATGACTTAGAACAGTATTTAGGATAACAGTCTTTGAGAGAATGCAATATGTATCCCGACCGCTCCCTTAACCATATGTAATCTATGGGATGTTTATCTATACTAATACTAGTTATAACAATAAAGAAGCATTCCGTAATAGGTTTGATATAATCTAAATGATAAGACTGATACAATGTTGATGTTCAAGCCAACAGATGGCTCACGGGGCACATAACACTTTCAATCTCCCACTTGCCCAAGAGCCTACTGTTCCCACATAGGTCCATCGTCCAGATGACCTATTGATCACAGCTACTACGCAAGAGTTTTGGTAAAAGGGGTTTGCCACGTTTTCGTCGAGTGGACTTGTTCCACTCAAACGTCGATTTTGATCAAATAATCTCTCAGATTATCCGCTTTGCTACTAGGTATGTCTAGCTAGTGGGTGAGACCCCAGCTCCCTTTTAAGAGCTTACGCCCTTATCGATAATCACAATACTTGATATTCAATTGGTAGAACCTCATAGGTTCACCTATCTAACTACCTTTTATTACCGCATTCTTATGCGTGACTTAAATCGTAGAGTTAGCCTCTGTCTCTTCTTAAGAGACGTCCTCAATCTTTACTTTCCCATTTGGCATAAAACAAATCCTCGATCATCACTTAAGTTCATGTCTTAAGTCTAGAGCTTCTAGTTCCAATTTTCCATGTTGTTTTCAATGAACAACACCAATCCAAGTCATTGGATCAAATAGGGTTCGACTATAAACATGAGATGTATTAGTCAACACCAATTCAAACCTATAGAATTCCATCTACCTTTCGGTTGTGCTTTACAGGAAGATTTACCTTTTAATTCTTCCATGTTGACCTTAGTCAACATATTACCTATGTGTTTGGACAGAAAAGAATTATGGCAATCCATTGGCTCGCACATATTTCTATCTCGTGTAATTGGGTGCCTTTCCCTTTTTCAAGTCCTTTTTGGAAAATTGAGATGATGATCATATGTACGTTACTCATGTAACGTTACCAACATATGATACTAACAAGCCAGTTGTATACGTATTAACCTTTAGAACTTATGTTCAGAAAAGATTCAATCAGTAGATCGATCTTTGAAGCACTTACGCTGTTAGACCAACTTGCACTACTTGTCAAGATTTCTTGACTTTCGTCAGAATTTTCGACTCGAAGGGTATGGAACTTGTGTTCATAGGTTTACAAGTTTACAAGTCTATTTATTTTAATTTTCAGTGGTGTTTATGTTTATTGAGTCCTTAGTTTTCATTACTATCCTCATTCTTTCATAAAAGAACTCCTTAACCTTGAAGGTAGGATATTATGAAACGATCTCTTTCATTCCAAGGTGTAATGAACACGAGGATACTCGTAAACACAATACAAGAGAATCTATTATCCTCAATTGCTCCCATTGTTCGCTTTGACACAAAAAATACCTTTCACATCCTTAATGTGTGTGGTTTCCATGTCACATCTAATGCGACTATTTTAGGATTACACTCATTATTCTATGTCTAATAGATTAATATGCTCACCTAGGTTATTACCTTGGCAGCTAGATCAATGTATACATTTGTTATGCGATATGAGTCAAATGTTGTGAAGATAGCATGTCATAAGAATTAATTGTAGAACCATAATAATAAAAAGCATTTTAATTAACAATTGAATCTCCACCTATAAACCAAGGTGGAGAATATAAATGAGGTTCACAAATTAATTCAAAAAATATTGTAGAACATTCTTCAAAAACATTCTCTCATAATTTTAAAAACGACAAATAAATGATTTTTTGCCCTTCAGCCTCAGTCGCAAAAAACGCCTCCTTGGCATCATCAGGACTACGACCTCATTTCTTTGTTCCTTGCTTCTTCCCACCATCTACAATCTATTGCATAAGTGAGTACCTTAACAGTGTCATAACACTTAAGAAGCACAGTTAACTTTACAACAAATGTACCTTTAGTGCGCTCAAGAGGAGGCTCAGGGCATTGATCTTTCCAGTGTCCCTTTTTCTTGTAGTTTAAGTACTTCCCAATTTTCTCTTTGACTTTCTTGATACCGTCCTTTGCTTGCAGTTCGTTGCCATTCTTCTTCTTCTTTCCCTTTTTGCTTTTCTTGTTACCATAAACGGAGATGAAGAAGTGTCAACAAGCAGCACAGGCTTAGCCTTCTTGACTGTTACCTCAACAGTGCGCAACATGTCCAATAACTCAAGGAGAGTGGAAACCAATTGATTCATGTTGAAATTTACGACGAAGTGATCGTAGGCAGGAGAGAGCGACTGAAGTACTAAATTAATAGCCAAGTCAGGATTATCGGAACCTCCATGTCATTGAGTTTGTTCACCAAGGAAATCATTTTCAAGACATGGTCGGTGACCAATGTTTCTTCAATCATGCGGGCTCTGAATAACTCGCTAGAGACAGCAAATCTCTCATGGCGTGTCTTAACACCGTAAAGCTCATCCAGCGCAGCAACAATTTTAGATGCGTGTTCCACAGTCTCAGACTGCCTCAGCAACTCATTAGTCATGGAGGCCAAAATGAGACAACGCACATAGATATCATCTTTGCACCATTTATCATGCGCACCACGAGCAGCCCTTGGAGCACTTGCCTCAGGTGTAGGCTCAATAGGCTGAGTTAAGACATAGTCAAGACTTTCAGATTGTAGCACAATCTTAAGGTTGTGATTCCAGTCAGGGAAGTTCGGACCAGTTAGCTTATTAGTTTCAAGGATTAGCAAGAGTGGAGTTTTAGCCATTTGACTGTTACTTTACGAAAACGAAAAAACATTAGCATACAATCATAGATTACATCCACATGAAATTCTGAAAATTTTAACTTCACGTGTGCTCCCACTGCTTTTCGATTTCCATCACCCCACTGACAGAAAGACGGGAAATGCAACCATTTCTAGTGGGCTCGAGCGTCAAATGTCTAGACCACATTCCACGACTTGTGAGACAATGGGTGGTAACATTGAACAGGCACAATGGCCCCATCCACATCCAGGTGGTTCTCGAGATGTTTGCCTCACATGTCATGTACGTCCTGAGAACACGATGCAACCGTACACTAGTCTGTGTTTAAGTCCAACCCATCAAATTCTTAAGCAATAACAGTAGCCAGGTGGTCCCACAACTCATGGATGACTCCCTAGCGAAACTGAGACCCGTGTGCACTTCTAGTATGACCGTATGTCATAGTAGTAGGCCTAGTTGTGAGATTAGTACACTAACTTGCCACCATTAGGGCTGTCAATCAAGCCGAGCGAGCCGAGCTTGCATAGGCTCACGCCCGACTAGATACTAAACGAGCTTTTGTGTTCATGGCTTGGGCCCGGCTTGACGAGCTTCATGCCGAGCCCGAGTCGGCTTGAATTTAGAATATCACTATTTTTATCCTTTTAGTACAATTGATAAAAATAAAGAAAAAATATCACAATTTCAAAACGCTTTAAAATCATCAATATCAAACTATAATCGTACTAAAAATCCTTAAACTTGATTTCATAAAGTCAAAAACACTAAATTATTTTTCTATATTATTTCGCTGCTTGAGAAATTTACAATTAAAATACGGTTGATTTATTTTCATCCAATTTGACTTCCATATTATCCTTATATCTATGAATTTTTGTTTATAAATTATAAGTGATATTTATATAGTATTGTAGTTAGTATGTTATTTTGAATATATGTATATATATTATATTATATATATTATTTATTTATACGAGCCCGAGCTCAATTCAAGCCGAGCCTGCCTCTGCTCACGCTCGACTTGAATATGAATTCAAGCCCTAAACTTCGGCTCAAGCTTGAAAATATTCAAGCCGAGCTTTCGAGCTTCGAGCCGGTTTGAGCTCATTAACAGTCCTAGCCACCATTCCATTACTCGTGAGACAATGATGACAAGCCGCGCTATTCCCTCTCACATCTAATTATGGAAGGAACTGGACCTAATCAAGTGGCTTCGGGGGCCCTGATTTATCCATTTAGGGACTTAATATGGATATGGGGTTTTTCACATACAAGGTCTCACCATATTCAGTTATTTATCTTTCTTAGTTGATCATGAAACACAACATATCATATACAAGATATTAACGATAAATAACAACAAGCATGCTATACACAAAGCAGTAAATGTGATCCTAGTCAAGCCAATCCTAAAACACCCCGAGCCATCAAGGTGTCGACCAATCTAATCTAAGGACCCGAACCCTGCACTAAGGTCTTCACAGCTCCTCGAGCTTGAACGTTTCCATCATCGCCTTGAAGATATCTTCATCTTTGTCTTCAAATTACAACAATACAATAGAAAAAGAAACCTCACCCTCTCATGTACATAAAAGGAAAACTTGGCCTCCAGGCCTCAAATTAAAACGACTAGTCTATGGCTTGACCCGGATCACCACATAATCACATAATACATGCTTGCATAAACATAAATTTACCGACTTTAATTAAGGATAATCTAATTTAATTAGTGGACCAATTAATTATTTTCTAAAAACAAGTTTTAGAAAATCCCATGGAAAATGACAATTCTCCATTATCCGAAAATTAACTCAATTTCTAAAACTCTAATATTATTCTATTCTAGGAATCAATTAATATCATATTAATTTTCCAAGAACTAAATAATAACAACACGTTTTGAAAAATCAATGAAAAAGTCCACTTTTTCATATAATCTGAAAAATCCCAATTTCAAAAATTATTTGTTTTATTCAATTTTATCTCATACTTGAAATTCAAATAAAACTCATATTCTTTGAAAGTCCATGAAGACATCCACCTCTTCACTTAATTATAAAGGCCCAAATTTAAAAAAATTTAATTTCCTTTTATTATCAAAAGTCAATAAAATACCAAATTTCATTTCGTCTTTCCAAAATTTAAATGAAAATCCATATTTTGGAAAAATATGAAGAAATCCATTTCTTCAAAGAAAGGCCAATTTAAAATTCAATTTTATTCTAATTTCGAAAGTCAATAAAATACCAATATTATTTCATCCTTTCAAAATATAAATAAAAGAATCATATTTTCAAAAATCCAATTTTATTTTAATTTCGAAAGTCAATAAAATATCAATTTTTTTTGTCCTTCCAAAATTTTAATTAAAGCCCACTTTCAAAAAATTCAATTTTATTTTAATCTCGAAAGTCAATAAAATACTAATTTTATTTTGTCCATTCAAAATATAAATAAAAGCCCATGTTCTTGAAAAATCCATTTTTAGGTCCAAGCCCAAAAATATATTCAATTGCATTTTAAACCCAAAACATAAAATTACAAAATAACCCCAAAGGGACAAATTGCAATTTAACAAAATTTGGAAAAACCCTAGGATTCCTAAAACGGCGGCCCGTTCTTAATCACCACGGGGCAGTAGTCGCGCTGCCCCAAAAATTTCACCGCCCGCGGTGGTGGCATGACAGTGGGGTCGCTGTCGGCGCCCCCAAGCGCACAGCTCCCTTGTTGTCCGAGCGTGGGGTCGCTACGATGACCCTGGGTCACGCGCCGCCATTAACGGACAGTGACGGCAGTGGGTGTACCCGCGACAGTGCGTGAGCGTAGTCGCGAGATCAGGCCCGTTTTCTGTCACCTTTTAGTATACAGCGATGCATGAATCCCAAGTGCAATTTCTCGATACAAAAATGCAGCAATCCAAGTTTTATAAAAAAAACACAACGGCAGCGGGTGTACCCGCGATGGCGCATGAGCGTAGTCGCGAGATCAAGCCCGTTTTCCGTCACCTTTCATTATACAACGATGCATGAATTTCAAGTGCTACTTCCGGATACAAAAACGCAGCAATCCGAGTTTTATATAAAATAAAAAAAAAACACAATTCTTTAGATTTCAAAAATCCATTTTTCAGATCCAAATCAATTTTTAGATTTAAACAATTTTAATCGGTCCAAAAGTAAAATCAGAAAATCCAATCACTTTACATGCGATAAAACAAAATTTAAAGCATATAAACATAAACACATACAAAGAATCCGAGTCATGTCAAAATCTTGGCTTTGATACCATTGTTGGGATCGGTACAACCCTCGGGGACGCCGGGCACAGCGGAAGATTTATAAATTTAAAAAATAAAGCGGCATCCCCAAGATTAGGACTAGGTAGACATAGTACCATCAGATTCAAAAATTATCCTAAAGATTAGTTTACTCGTGTTTACCTCTTAAAGACCAAAAAGCAGCAAAGTCTTTTTGAGCAACTCCCTGTTACACCTCTCCGGATGGATTTGCCCTAGAGCCTCAAGTGTTGCGCCTCTAAGTTTATCCACACCTTAGCTCATACCCTCGATTATCTCCATCAGTGCTAGCAAGGAAAATATCGAATCTTGGCTTATGAGAAATGGGTAGGAATATATTTTGGTGTTCTTTGTACTCAACACATGAGTTGGAAGAATTTATTGTGAAAGAGGTGGAAGAGATAGAGAGAAAGAAATGAAACTTAAAACTCTTTATCTTTGAAAAACTCTTGAGAGAAACTTAATTGATTAAAAAAAACTTCTTATACAATAAAACACATACATATATATCTATATATATAGGGTACACGCATACACACTTAGTGTGTATGTTCACACTAAAAAGGCGTGTATCTATATATATGTATGTTATTTTATTTAGTTTCCATTCTTTCTGAAATTCTCTTCCTTTATTAGTTGGATATCTTTCCAGCTAACAAGATATTTCCATATATTTGATATCATGTCAAATAATATCTTTCCATATCTACCATATTTATCCTAATATATATTTACAAGATCTTTCCATATCAATTAGTTACCTAATTAATTAGATTGATCCTACCAAAATATATTATAGGATATATATATTAAATATATATATATACACACACACACATAGACTTCATGAACAGGATAAAATCCTCCACCAAATCTATACACACATATACATGCCCACGTGTATATATCTATATCTATATATATATATATATATATATATTTATTTCTTTCTTCTTTCACATATTAATTAATTAGACCACTAATTAATTAATTAGTCTTTCCCAATTTAATAATCTACTATTAAATTATAAGACTATTATTAATTAAGACCACTTAATTAATTTATTGTTTTTCCCGATTAATTAATTCTAATTAATTAATTTCTCCATTAATTCACAAATAATTAACTAGCCAATAAGTACTACAAGTATTATGTGTGACCCATTAGGCTCATTAACAAGCTAGCAATAAGTCTTTCCATAGGCTATATTAATTATTCATAATAATTAACTAGGCCTTGGATTAATTTCACCAATTAACCCAAGGAACCTATTGGTCGTGGTTCGATGCCTAGGAACGTCGCCATGACTTCCTAGATGTGAACGATGAAAATGCAAACCTCTCCAGATTTCGATCTTTGTGTGAGTCGAATCCCTCCATCTTTTTCCCGTCTAAGACCTAGGGCTTGGCAACGGTCGAAACCCTAATAGCCTCGGAAACTATGACTATGTTGGTTCAAATAATGATCCGGTCTTCTAAGCAGGGATCACCAATCCCTCTTATAAGACGATGCTCTAGACAGAGACTTTTTGATCATTCTGTTTCACTCAACAACATAGGAAACACCGGGTACTTATAACCTTGGATGAATCTCCTCCGACTGTCAATTGTTCCTCTGTACTACCAGACTATACCCAACATACACGTCGTATGACTCTCCTAGACTGCACGTGCATATCAAAGAAGAGTGGGTAGTACTCTTTCCAATGACATCTCAGGTTTAAAGATTATCTCACACTACGAAAACCGAAGGACTCCAAGTTGACAGTACCAACGAGTAATCTTGTGGGGCCGTTTAATCCCATACCATAGTATGGATCTTCATGCATGTATTGTCTATATTAGCCATTGACAATGGAACGCGTCAACCTCTTGGAAGAGTTACACGCATGAACAAGTCTAGGCAAGGCCAGTGATATCCCACATCTCACAGCCTCCATGACTTGGAACAGTATTTAGGATTACGGTCTTTTAGAGCATTCCATATGTATCCCGATCGCTCCCCTAAATTTTCATCCATTGTCGGCTATGAAGTCCCTGGGTATGCCGAAACGAAATATTATATTCTTCTAGAGGAATTTTATTACCTCCGCTTCTGTGAGTCGAGCTAGCGCCTCCGCCTCTACCCATTTGATGAAATAATCTACCACCGCCACCAAGAATTTCTTCTGGGCTTTTGCTACTGGAAATGGTCCTAAAATGTTCATTCCCAATCGGGCAAAAGGACATGGGACGCTTAAGGAGTGCAAATATTCTGCAGGTTTGAGTATGAGATTGGCGTGCTTCTGGCATTATTCACAACTTCTTGCTAGCTCGTTGGCGTCTTCCCTCAAATTGGGCCAAAAGTATCCGGCCCTCAATGTTTTTTCAGCTAAAGCTCCTCCTGCGATATGGTTTCCGCATCATCCTGCATGGATTTCCCGTAGGATATACTTCCCCTTTTCAATAACTATACACTTGAGATAAGGTTGGACGAAACCTCTTTTGTATAGTACTCTGTCTATCATGGCAAAACGTTTAGCGCGAATGAACATCCTTCGCCCTGTTATACTTGTCTGTTGGTAGTACACCATTTGTAAGATATTTAATAATATCTATCCTCCAGTCCCTTCCTTCTTCTATGTTTAATATTTCCTTCTCCGTGCTGGCTCGAGTTGCACTTTGTATAGTGATCTGCCTGGTATCACAGTCCGCTATGGAACTACCTATTTTAGATAGCTAGTCTGTCTTGGTGTTCTCAGCTCAAGGGATCTTGTCTACTTCAAATTTATCAAAATGTTTCTTCAATGTCTCAATTATTTTCAGGTAGTTCATCATTCTTTCTTCTTTTGCTTCGTAGACATTTTCTACTTGCTTAGTCACCTGCCAGGAATCTGAGTACACTATCAGATTCCTTGCTCCTCCTTTTATCGCCATTTTGACTCTGATTATGAAGGCTTTATATTCAGTTTCATTATTACTGACCTTAAACTCAAACTTTATATCGTATTCGAGCTGGTGTCCTTTAGGGGTTGCCAGCACGTTTCCAGCCCCGCTTCTAGTATAGGTGGCTAATCTATCCACATGCAACAACCATACTTTTTCTTTTTTCTCCTATTTTTTATCTGGTCTCATCATCTCCGTGACGAAGTCAGCTAGAGCTTGTGCTTTTCCCAACACGGTTTTAAGCGATTGATTGGTCCTCACTATGATCTTGTAGGTCAGGAAGTATGGTTTCAACCTTCTTGTCGTGATCACTACTGCAAAAGCTAGCTTCTCGATCTCCATGTACCTTGACTCAGTATCACTGAGCACCTTGCTGACATAGTACACTGGTTTCTCCGTCTTTTCTTCTTTTTCGACTAGTACGGTACGGATAGCTCGCTCGGCTACCGAGATATATAATATCATCGGTTCTCCCACTACTGTCTTGGTTAGCAAAGGTACCTGATTCGGGTACTCCTTCTGCTCCTTAAAGGTACGTTGGCAGTCCTCCGTCCAATTGAAACCTTCTGTCTTCCTCAATATCTTGAAGAATGGAAAACTTAGGCTTTAATTGGATGGACACTCCTTCTCCAAAAAAATATTTTTCAAACATTTTTTCTCCCAAAAATACGTTAGGTTGGCATATCATGAGAATTTTTTTGAATAAAAATCTCAAAGTTTCTATGAAAAATTCTTGGAAAAAAAGAAAAAAATACATTTTTACTATTCATGATTTGACAGTTTATTCACCAATTAAAAGGGTTTGGTCCGGCTATTGTTCAACACCGAAAATCAAATTAATTACATATTCTAATGTAAAATAACGTAACGAGCAAAATAAGATCCATTTTGCCTATTTTTTTATGACTAAATCGATGAATTTGACTAAGATATGTTTATGAAAAATTATATTTAAACATTAATATAAACAAACTTTCACAATAAAAAATATATCACATCAACCATAATCATTACATATTTTTCTCTAAAAAAAACTCATCCAACCACATTTCTAACACAACATTTCTTATCCCTAAAAATCTTTTTTCTCACTTTTGTCATGAAAAAAAATTCTCCGAAATGGATATGTCATCCAATTAAGCCCTTATTTCTACTGATCTTAATATAAACTGGCTTAAAGCCGTGATACGCCCATTCAATCTCTGGACTTCGTTGACATCTCACGGCTCTTTCATGCCTTGAATAGCTTTTATCTTCTTGGGATTGACCTCTATTCCTCTCTCGGTGACCATGTAACGGAGGAATTTTCCTCCCTTGATTCCAAATGCACATTTTGCTGGGTTTAGCTTCATCCTATACTTCCTTAGTGTCTCGAAGGTTTGTCGCAGATCTTCTATGATTGTTCATGACATGACTTTGTACAATCATGTCATCTACGTACACCTCTATGTTCTTGCCAATTTAGTCGAGAAACATCATATCAACTAAGTGTTGGTATGTGGCTCCCACGTTTTTAAGTCTGAATGGCATGGCCACATAGCAGTAGGTGCCAAACGAAGTTATAAAACTCACTTTCTTCTAGTCTTCATCGTCTAAAGGTATTTGATGGTATCCACTTTGTGCGTCTATGGTACTTAGTAGCTCGAATCCAGCCATTGAATCAACTAGCTGGTCGATTGTAGGCAAGGGATAGTGGTCTTTAGGGCACGCTAGGTTGAAATCTCGGAAACCAATGCACATTCTCCACTTGGATCCTCCTTTGGGTACCAAAACTACATTGCACACTCACTCTAGGAATTGTATCTCCGCAATATGGCCTGCCTTCAGCAGCTTTTCCAGCTCGGCCTTGATGACAGCGTCCTTCTCAGGGCCGAAATACCTTTTCTTCTAGATTACAGGCTGAACTTTGGGATATACATTGAGATGGTGCTTAATAACGGCAGGATCGATTCCTACTATGTCATCAGCTGACCAGAAGAAAATATCAGCATGCTCTTACAACATCTTTATCAGCCCATTTCTCAGCCCTTCTTCCAAGTGGGAACCAATCCTGACTGTCTTTTGTGCATCTCCGAGCACTACCTCCATGTTAATGTGTTCTCCTACTGGCTCTACATGTGCAGTTGCTCTCTTGTCTTGGCCTCCTTCTTTAAGGTCGGCTTTGTCTATTTTACACTTCTTCTCTTCTATCATCTTTTCCCAGTGAGGCTACATAGCACTTCCTAGACATGCTTTGATCTCCTGCTACCTCTCCTACTCTTTCAAAATTGTCTTCAAAAGTCTGGGGGTCGACCCTCCGGATATCATATGTATGACCCCTTTATCTGGATCATTAGCTCCGGGAGTCACTGGTGCAGCTTGATTTCCTTCTCGTGGGTTATATCCAGCTTCTAATTATTGAGGAAAATGTCCTCTTCCTGCTGGTCCTACTCATCCTGCGCCTCTTCCTACCCATCGGCCTGGGCCACCTTGTCCTCTATTCCAGGATGCTCCTCTTCCTCAGAATGAGGAAACTCCGGAGTAGCCTCCTGTATGGTAGTTGTTGCTGGTTGCAGACTCCTTCATGTGTCCTGATTTAATAAAACGCTCAATCTCTTCAGCTAATGCTTTGCAGTCGTCCATATGGTGCCCAAGCTCTCTATGGAATCGATTGTAAGGGCCCAATGATAGACCCTGGGTCTCCTTCTCAGAACTGCCTGGCCATTGTATTATATTCTTATTATCTACCTCCATTAGCTGTTATCGTAAACCTATTCGTTGCGGATGATAATGGGATCGTTCTGGAATCCGAGTTGGTATAGGTGCTGGCATATGCCATCTGCATCATTCGTCGCGACATTACCAGTTTTAATGTTCCTCTTCTTTTTTATCCTTCTTTTGCTCAGACCGCCTTACTAGCTGGGCCTCCATATTGACGTACTTCTCATCCTTGCTAAGCAGGTCATCAAAGTCTTCAGCAGGTTTCTTTAGTCAATGATTTGAACAAATTGCCCTCACACAGCCCCTGAGTGAAGGTACTGGATTTCAGCTCTACCATTGCCTATGGAACTTCTAAGGTGGCTGCATTAATGTGCTTCACATACGATTGGAGGGTTTTATCTCCCCTCTGTTTTATGTTGAATAAGCTCAACGGAGTCTTCTCGTGTCTCTTGCTGCTAGCAAATTGATGCAAAAATCGAGAACTAAACTCCTGTAATGATCCAATAAATCCTTCAGGTAGCTGGTTGAACCACAATTCGGCCGACTTGGTCAACATCGTTAGAAAGACTCTACACTTGATGAGATCCGAGTACCTGTGCAGCAAGGCGTAGTTCGTAAAACTATATAAATGATCCTCGGGATTAGATGTACCATCATAGGGAGCAATAGAATGAATCTTGAAGTCTCGTGGCAGGTTCTCCATCATAATGGATTCGGTGAATGGGATTCCTTGCTCTATTTGCCTTTTTTCTCCTGCCATTCGCTTTTCCATTTCTTCCATTCTCCTGGACATGAGCTCCAATTTGTCCTGATTAGCCTTGGCTTTAGCCTATCCTCCTGTATTTCCTCATAAGGAATGAGCAGATTCATAATAACTAGCCTCCTCATCAAGGCGTTTACCTCAATATTTCCAGTCACGTTGTGGATGCCAGCGATGATCACCATTCATCAGGGCTTCTTCCCGTAGATATTTTTCCTCCTACCTTGTGGGTAGCTTTTCCTAGTGGAATTTCTCTTGAGGAGGCTGAGGCCGTAGGACCCAACACTCCTGATTTTATTTCTCCTGGAATTCAGATCGGTGCATCTGGCGTCCTTCTGGAGTAGGGTATTTCCTGCGAGGTTCTCTCTCCTCCTGATTTCTTTCTTGCTCCAAGAACTCCATCCTTCCAGCCCTTTTACCAGGGCCAACATCAGAAGTGGTCTCCAAACCTCCATGGTGGTCTCCATTTCCTGCAATACACACCTTTTCAGGCATTGATGTCATATGATTCATTTCACCATTTACCAGATCTCGCGGATTCAGATGCTTCCTTGCCGTTTTGACGGCCTCATCTATGATCTTTTACAATTGTTCAACCGTGAGGTGGTACGCCGGGGCGATTGGCAGGGGGTATCCCTCCGAATAGCCTGCCCTTCTGGCTGTAAGGAAATTTCTTTCCGTCCAGCCTGGATTTCGACCTCCTCGTCTATCGGGGATTCTCCCAGATCGTCAATCAGTCGTCTAGCCATGATGGGGGGCGTCTCGGGAACATCCTTGCCTCCATTTGCACAAAATGTCACTTTTTTTTTACCTCCGTGCTCCATAATTTCTTGTATTTCACCCATTTCTTGCCCTTCCATTAAACTTGTTAAAACAAAATAACAATAATTAAAGTTTACCTCACGTCTTGAACTCAATTTTCCATAGACGGCGCCAATTGATGCGTGTCCAATTCACACCAATAATATTTATATATTAATATGAGAAATTGAGCTTAATAATTATAATTAATACGTAAAAATAGAGATAATATTGCGTAAAAGTTATTCATCCCTGAATATCGGTATTTATACAAGTTGAATGGCTTTGGGCTAAATAAAGTAAGTAAAATCGGCCTAACATCCTTCCTTATTTATCTCCAGCGGATCCATCTATTCTAGGCAAGTCTTGAGGTCCACTAATCGTTGTCGGATCCTTCCGAGAATAGGACTTGATTTGATTTGATCATATCAGCTTGCTTTGGTAAGTCTTTTGACTGATATCTCCAATGAATCTTCATTAATATCTTGATTGGATCTTGTCTCTAAAAGTCTCCCTTTCCTTTTATAGGCACCTGGCCTAGTTCCGCGTACAGGTCGCACCTCCAGCAGCGTCATAGTTTATTTGGTCTTGCCTTTTCATGATTTATTAAGCTTATTGAGCGTACTTCGGTGTGGACTTGTCAACTTGCCCCAATGGATTATTCCCACACACATCATATATATATATATATGAATAATAGTTGCACCAATATAAGGATAATTATATAGTTTGCATACATACATATATATATATGGGTGCGTGGTGTGTGTGGACTATAATTAATTACCAACCTAGATGTAGGGCATTGATATTGGAGCTTCACTTTTATTTCTCTTCCTAAAAAAATGACTACAATACCCATTTACAAATAAAAGCCTAACAATTTTACAAAACAAATATATATTTTCATAATTTATTGAATTTTTGTACCTTATTTATCTTTTTATTCCCACCGTATAATTGTTTTATGAATTAATATAACATTTTCTCTTTTTCTAAATAATATATTTATGAATTACATATTGGTGTAAAACATATGCTTTTACTCAAGCATAAAATTGTACAAAATGAACATAAAATCACCAAATAAATTTCTTTTTATTAATTCTTTTGCGTACTCAAACACGAAATATTTATATACTTTGTGTATTTATGTGTAGTGTGTCACGCACCGTCGCACCTGGCTCACGAACCCATTGGACCAGAGAAATCTCATCGAACCAATTGAGCGTAATTTAGAGTTGAGCATTTAAACCATCACCTAAATTAGATATACATTGTTATACTTGAATTTTTGGGCTTTTGTATGTAAACTTTTCAATTTCCTTTCATCTTCCCAATGTGGGAGCATTACATAATGTATGTTAAAAAAGCACTAATACTGCTATTAAGATTTTTTTAATTTAATAGAAGCAATATGCTTATTTGTGCATTTATTTATGTGTGATTGCTGATGGTGTATTTTATTAAATAAAGAAAGATTTGAAGTTGATTAGGTGCTAATATGCAGTCAAAGTGAAGTGAATTCAAGTTAAATTTAGTGGGAGCATTACATAATGTATGTTAAAAAAGTACTAACTACTTCTATTAATATTTTCTTTAATTTAATAGAAGCAATTCGCTTATTTGAGTATTTATTTATGTGAGATTGTTGATGGTGTATTTTATTAAATGAAGAAAGATTCGAAGTTGATTGTTAGGTGCTAATATGCGGTCAAATTGAAGTTAATTCAAGTTAAATTTAGTTTTTTCTTGATTTATATTACAATTGTCTATTTCAAATTTAGCATACTATATATATCTATATATATATATATATATATATATCCTTTTTTAGATGATTGTCTATATTTTTAATGGACTAGATTTGATATAAGGTAGTAAAGTAAACATCTACAATTTGATAATATCTTGCTTTTATTTAAAATTGAAAACTACAATTAATACATTTTAAGATTTATGCAATAGTGTCGAGGTTAATATTGAGAGCTTCGAAAATGGTGTTGAAAATAATTATTTTGAGGCCACCATTTTCATTTTGAGGCGAAATTCAAATATAAAAAATTTTAGAAGGTAAAAAAATGATTTTAAAAAATTGAGGGGGGAGTGAGATAGAAATTGGAATTGAGGGGGGCATTTAAAATTTTGAGTAGGGGCATTAATGTAATTTAAAAGTTAAAATTAAAAAAAAATGTATATGTTAAACAAAAATTGAGTGCCCCCCCCCCCCCCCCCCCCCCCCGACTTTGCTGTAGCCTATAAGTCTGCCCCTGAAGACAAGCAACAGTAGATCATATAGTACCACCCTGCTAAACTAGCCAGCCGAACCGAAATGACCTGCTGTACCATAAAAGATATCATATAATCACATCTTTTAGGGTTTTTTTACTTATAGGGTCCGGTGGTCTATCTTGGTCAAGAATGTCCACAACGAGACTCGTAAAAGAGTTCGAAAGTTGTATTTCTCCTCCTTCCTGTTGCCCATGCACAACCTTAGTATTTTTCTTAGCATTCACTCGTATAGAATTCTCCATACGAGCCTCTGTATCCAATTGTCTTGTGGTAGAGGAATCCACGTTGTGACTCTTCAAATTACTCGACTTGCATTTATCACTATGTTTACTAACAGCCACCTTCCACTCATCATCCCCAACCTTGGTTTGGTGCTGTGGTTCACACCCTCTTTATGCTTCGGTATGTAAATGTTTACGCGAGGACGAGAATCCTGTTTTTCCTTCGAGCAGGTTTTGTTTGTATGGCCAAATGAGTCACATAACTTACAAATCTTCGGTGCCCACTCATATTCAACATCTATTTTGCATGAACCATTATACTCACCAGAAACCGATGGAAAGAGCAAGTAAAAATGGCTAGGAAAAGCATCATGAACATTCATAAGAATACATACCCTTGCATAGTCAATCTGTGCCATAGAAAGAGTAAAAGCATCCGGGTGAAGTGGCCTACCCACAGCGCTTGCAACCGTGCTCAATCCATTTAATGTCCAATGTTCAGCCGGAAGATGACGTAATTTGATCCAAAGAGGGACTGCTCTATGTATTTGATCCTCAAGTGTCATTCCGTCCCGCCAATTTTTGAGGAAAAGTGCCTGTCCATCATACAACCATGGACCACCCTCAAAAACATCACGCATCAATTCGAACAATGAAAATTTTAAAAAAATAAAATCCATTACTCATTGCATTAACTTCAATCAATTCCTTCCAAACCGTAAGAACAAAGTTCTTTATTGGAGTAAAGAACTTTGTTCTTTCGGTTTCATGATCCCACTTTATTTTTTATTTATGATTTTGAATAATCACTGTAAATAGGTATAATTATTCTTCATGATTGAATGAAGAATGAAACTTTTCACTATTAGTGAACATAAGTTATTTAGGGATACTTAAGGTACTTTTCTCAAGCATGCCAAGCAAGAAGTTGAGATGAAAAAAAATAAAATAAGTTTATCGAAAATTCAACGTGCATTTCGATTTCCGGTATTAATAAATAGGATAAAGATGATGCTTAAAAAGTAGTTCTGTGTATATCAAATTTGTCTTCCTTCTTTATCAATAAAGAAGTGCCTCTAAATATTTTCGTATTGAACCAAACCTACCTCTCTCCTTTTCTTTCTCTCAAAATCCTAATTTTTTCTTCTGTTCTTCTTCGTCGGTGATGGTTTAGTGAGGCGATTACTTCCATCACCACTATTGTCAACAACATCGTCGGCGGGCTGGGTTGGAGCACTCTGTTGGGAAAATTTCTAGCGCGTAACGGGCGGTGTTTATGAAGATGCAAAATGATAATGATATGTCGAGGCAAGGGTTACCCTATTTCCTTAAGACAATATTGCCCCGCACTTGGTGGTCACGGAATACGGCAATTGTCTCCCAAGATACAACGACAAACGTCTCGAAAATAGTACCACTACAAATTTTCGAGCCTAGCGAACAAAATACTTGTTCCAAACTCTCTCGATGGACATGGATGAATTAAATGCACATCTAAACATTTAATATGCAAACTTATTCTAACAATATTAAAATAATATTTAAGAATATTTAAAGTACTCAAATTAGTACTAAATCATTCTTACAATATTATAAATAATATTAAAGAATCAAAAGAATATTCAAAGTACTCAAATTAGTACTAAGAATAAAAGAGAGAAGAGAATATGATATTGGTGTTAATAAATCCAAATAATGGGGCTATTTATAGAGAATGAAAGGTTTTGGGTCAAAAGGTGTGACTTTTCGAATTTCTGCATAAAGGCCCAAAGGTTGTGTCTTTTGGACAAAATGCCCCCTGATTGCACCTTTTCAGACTTTTCAAATTAGCCCCAAGAGTTGCAATTGTTCAAAACAACCCCTGAGCTAAAAGACAAAATCCGCCTGACATGGTTATGATCCGGTGTAGCGGGTGCACCGTACACCCGCCTTTCAACCAATAACAAGCCACTATTTTCGGGAAATGATTAGGTGTGGGCGGTTGCACCATCCGGCTGTGCAATTCAGCCCCTATCTTTCCATAGACTTTAATTTTGACCCCAAAACTTTGAATCTTGATTTATTAAGTCCTTTCAAATTGGTCCCTCAATTTTCCGATTTGAACATTTTAGATCACGAACTAAATGAACTATTTCTTATACAACCGCGGCCGTCGATCGTATAATTGAGATCATTTATTCGCCTTTGTTCACATTAATTATTGATTCCAATTACGAGAAACATTTTAAGTGATACACTTTGCTAATTAATTTCTCATTCACCCGAAATCGGATATGAGTAATTAAATACTCTAAATTTATCTACTAAAAACGTAGATTAATTTAAGCCAAAGACACTCCACTCTCAACATGTGGAATTCACTTAAATCTCCAATAAAATTGCGCTAAACACAATTTACTCAATCAAGATTTCCAACACACTCTCCTTCAAATTATGTATCCCAACTTCAGATCTGACGAGACATGGCTGGATCTAATGAGACAGAGGTGACGGACAATAAACAAAGTTTTAGATAGTATTTTATATTTGTGTTTAGTTTTTATTTTCTCTCTCGAATGAGAGTTCGATTTCTCTCTCGAATGAGAATTTTTCTCTCTTGAATAAAAGTGTGGTCTTGAACACAAGAGTTTTTCTATGTTCGTTTGTGAGTTTTTAAGATTTGTTATCTTCAAAAAACTTGATAGTTGACGTTTCAGATGTTCTTACTACCTACATCGTTTGAGTCGATATGAATTGTATTATTCTAGGCGTTGTAAACTTACAATTAAATGATATATAAGACCGATTTTTCTTTAAAAAAAAAACACCTCTAACATCACATAAAGAAAATCGTGAAAAAGGTGAGATATATTTGGTCATAGAGCATTGAAATGGTGTTAAAAGTTGGATGTTTAGGCCCAATTGGATGGGATGCATCCAACTTTTAAAAAAAATAAGAAAATGTATTTTTAACGGAGTAGAAATATGATATAGAAAGTGTGATTGGATGAAATTTTTTTATAGAAAAAAATGTAATGATTAGGTGCAATGTGATATATTGTTTTGCAAGAAAATTGGCTTTTTTTGGGAAATTAGTATGTATGGGTTTTTATTTTCTAAGAAAATTTAGACATATTTAAGTTAAACTTATATATTAAGACATCCAAAATTATCCAAAGTGGATCTTATTTTGTACCTAACGTCATTTCAAATCAAGCTATGTGATTATTTTGATAACCTTGTTAATATATTGGCGAATAAAGGTCTTTTAGTTATTTGGTGAGATGTCTAATCATGAATAGTTAAAAATCTGACTTTTTTGAGAAAAATCTTAGAGAAATGCCAATTAGATCTATTTTTGAATGAAAGTTGAGATTCTTTTTTAGGAAAATTGAGTGTAATATTTCAAATCTAAGAGATATCAAATAAATGCATTTCTTATGAAAAAAAATTCTATGAAAAATTGAGAAATGAGATATTACATGCCATCCAACTCAAAATTTTTTATTTAAAGGAAAAAGTGCAATGATAACTTTTGATGTGATGTGTTTTCTTTTTACATAAGAAAAGTAGTTAATGAGTTTTTGTTTGGGATAAATTAATTGCACCGAGACATTTGACATTTACACCTCTCATATTTGTATATTGACATGGACCTCTCATTTCTCAATTTTTTTTCAATATATTTATAGGTTAAAGAACACTTGTGAATTAATAAGTTTAATTTCACTAAAGAATATTTGAAGAATGAAAAAAATAAAAATTGCATCGTCATAATTAAAAGAACGAAGCATTCACAACTAAAAAGTAATTATAAAACTTTAACCTCCTCAAAAAAAAATCCACAAATTAATCGTAAATTCCTTTTGGTCTAAAATGTTATTGCTTACGTATTAATATAATCCAAATAGTTGTTATAAACAAGAATAATATTAATATAATTTTCTTGTAGTTTGTAGATAAAGTGTATCAAGTTTAATTTGCTGTAGTTGTAGTTCTTGTACTCTAAGAAAATATTTGAATTATATTAACATAATTAAGTGATAAGATTTTTAGATCACCAAAAGAAATTCACGATTACCATAGAGGAAATTTGCTTTTAGGAGTTTAGACTAGAAATTCTTAATTGTGGATGATTCATTTTATTATTATTATTATTATTATTATTATTATTATTATTATTATTATTATTATTATTATTATTATGTCATTTTTGAATGTTTTGATGTTTATTTCATTTTCAACAAATTATATAGTGAAAGATAACTTTTTTAAAAAATTCAAAAGTGAAGGGTATTTTAGGATTTATCCGGGTGGTGGCGCTGCTAACAAATTGCTAGTCTTTTTCAAGAATAAGGTGGAGCTAAAGGTAGCTTGTCTCGCCCAGGGGTTGAGAATAGGGGTGTTTATCGGTCGGTTTTTCAACCGAACCGAACCGGATATTCGGTTAACCGAAATTTCGATGTTCAATCTGTTTTTTTTCGGTTCGGTTAAAACTGAAAAAGAAAAAAAAAATTGCTACTGTTTTTTCAAAGATCTCACTGGCTACTGTTTTTTGGCTATTGTTGTACATTTTTTCTTTGCAATGCATACATTTATATATTTATAATTATATTTAGCATGGCCAACTAAAATTGACATAATGAAATTAAAAAGTGAACCGGTTCGGTTCGGGTTTTCGGTATAAATAAATTAGATATAAATAAATAATTGAAATTTAATTATGACTAATTTTAATTCATTTTCTTTATTTTCCTATAAGTTGTCACTAGGAAACACAATTTTTATAGTTTTTGGTCTATATTATACTATATAAAAATTTTAAAAAAAATAATTCGATTTTTCGGTTAACCGAACCGAAAACCGAATTTTAGCAAAAAAAACAAAAAACCGAAAACCCAACCGAATTTTTCGGTTCGGACCAAAATTTCGGTTTGCGATCGGTTCAGTCAATTCGTGAACACCCCTAGTTGAGACCTATTGAGAACAAAGTGGAAATGGTCGTAGCAAGGGTTCGGTTGTTCTCCATTCCCTTTTGCTAAGGATGAAATCATGTTTCCTTCACCCGCTCTGTGTGGGCTTCACTTTTAGCCTCTCCAATTGTATTTCCGCTCTCTCTCTCTCTTCCATTCGAAATCCCACTATAGTAAATATAATGCAAAGATGGGAGGTCCATGTCAATATACCAAATGTGAGGGGTGTGGATGCCAAATGTTTATAGTCCAAAGAAGGTCGATGCTATTATTTATTTTATAAAAAAATCTAAACATATCTCATCTAAACTCATCGACTAAGCCAGCCTAATATATATAAAATGAATCTTATTTCGCATATTGTGTCATTTCGAATCAAGATACATGATTATTTCGTGCCCGGTGTTTAAGATATTTTGATAGATAGAGTCCATTTAGTTGTGGGTGAATTATCTAATCATGAATAGTAAAATATCTAGGCTATGTATGGTTGTGTTTTCAAAAATGAATTTTGAGTTTTTATTGGAGAATGTGTATGATAGAAATTCGTGTGAAAATATTAATTTTTTTCGTTTGTTTGGATGTGTTTTTGAAAAATATTTGAAAATTGTGTAGATGTGATATAAAGTTGATTGAATTAGTTATATATATAATGATGATAGGAGAAAAAATTAGAATAATATTTTATTTATAATAAAGTAAGAAAGAGAATGTGTTGGATAATTGAAGTATGTAATTAATGAAGAAAGAGAATGAAATGATTGAAATGATGAAATGATGAGTAGTTACATAAGGGAATGTGTAGTAAGATTTAAAATTTGAGTATTTTTTGTAGAATTTACCTTGGAGTGTGTATTTTCATTTTCTGGTGATCCAAAAAATGAAAATATTTTTTAAATTCTTAACCATAAAGAGCCCTAGTTTTTCATAGAAAAATCTAAAACACATGCCAAACAAATCCATTTTTTAGGGAAATTTCAGCGTTATTTAGAAAATATCAATTGTAGCACTTCTTTGGGGAAAATTGCATCAACCTTCCTTCAACTACAGATATTGACATCCACACCCCTTCATGTTTGGTATCTTAGCATGAACCTCCCATTTTTCAACTTTTTCATTAGGTTTACTAATGAAAGACTAAAATACCTTCATATTTGGGCTAAAAAAAATTAAATAATTGAATAATTGTTTGGAGAATGAAAAAAGTATCATTAAATGACATAGTAATTAGAAATTTCATCTTAAATTAAAAATATCTAGAAATATAATTCTAAAATGCATAATTTTTAAATTAAGAGAAAAAATTTCCCCTAATCTAATCTTGTATTCTTTTATGATCCAAACAAATATTAATTAATCCTTATCATTTTAACTCTCTTTTGATTCAATTAAAACTTAAATGTCATGAAAAAATATTAGTAGTATGATTATACCAATTTCATTTGGAAATTTTAAATAGAAAAGAAATTTATACTTTTGTTTTGCTTTTTCTATATTGAATTTAGCATAAGTTGGGGCTTCCTTGTTTTTTGGTTAAGATAGGAAGAGAAAGAATATGATATTGTTGTAGTATTTTTAGGCTTTGAACTTATTGACTTATAACATTTTTTTATTTATTTTTGGTATACTTATAAGTTATTTTAATTTATTATTTACATATAAGGTGGTGGCATATAAGAGATGTATGTATATTTTTTAATATTATTTTTTTCAGTGCAACATACTAGTTAAATTAGCAGTTCTCCACAAGAAGTTGTTGGATTTTATTAAAATAAATTGTACTTGAATTTATAGAATCTTGAATCACAAAATGATTCATGAGGTTTTTACTTTGCTGCTTATAGTTTTTTCTGAAAAAGGAAATATAGAAGAACTTGTCGAAATAAGAATTATTTATATTTATAAAAAAAAATTAAATTATATTTCTTAACATACTTCATGAATAATTTCTTGAAGTTTGTCTTTGGTTACACTAAATTCTTGAATCGCCAAAGAAAATCACGAAAAACCAAGAGCATATTTTGTTTAATAATTTTAGTTTAGGAGGTTTAGAGTTATATTTCTAGAAAAAAGTTATTTTAGATGCTTTTTTTTAATTAATAATATGTCATTCAATGATATTTTAATAATATTTCATTCTCAATACACTATTTAGTGATATTCAACCTTTTTAGCTCAAAAGAGAAGGGTATTCTAGTCATTAATTAGTAAATTTAATAGAAAAATTGAGAGAGGGAAGGTTCATGCCTAAATACAAAATATGTGGGATGTGAATGCTAAATGTCCGTAGTTTAAGGAAGATGAATGCTATTATCCCCACTTCTTTGAGATATATTTTTAGGGGTGCTAAACAAGTGAAGTATTGACCAAACAAATCTATGAAACATGAACTTCTGAGATTGGAGGGACAATTGCATAAGGATGTCATTATTTGTCTCAAATTTTGTCTCAAAATTTAAGCAGATGGCATTTTGCACATAATACCTATAATGCCTCAATTTAATTTAATAAATTAAAATTAAAATATCATTTATATAATTCGATAGTTTTAAGTAGGAAAAAAGTGTTATATAGAGATTGAAAGTCATAATGTGAATACCAAACTGATACCATTGCATAGCATTTTGTTAGGAAATTTTCTGTTTCCTTCAAAATTAACATATATCCCCAATTAGAAATATAATGTCTACTAATTTTTATAATTAAAATGCCAAAAATCAAATTTTCTTTTTCTAGGAATATAAAATAAATAAGATAACAATATTATACAATTTTATATTTTTATTTTGTAGTACAGACATACAATTAAACTTTGGAATCTGATAACAAGGATCTTAAAAAGATAATCAAATAAGAGTTAAAAAAGGAGCCAAAAAGGGATCAGGTTGCGTGCACCTCAGCCCAAAATACATCAAAATCACATGCATCCAGTAGTATTTGATGGACCGGCTCCATTAAACCCAGTCCATCCTAGAATTTACCAAGTTTGTACATGCTCTAACCAGGCTCCGGAAAGTGCGGACCACGACTAATGACACAGTGTTGTTTCCTTTTGTGTTTGGTTAGTTTTTGATAGAGTTTGACTAGGATCGTGATTCCTTGTGTATTAAGTTTTTTTTTCTTATTTTTGATAATTATGTGAATTAAGTACCTCTATATATATGGACATGTAAATTGTAATATGCATCTATTTCGAAAATAAAAACAAATTAGATTAGGGTGGATCCAACTGCGTGTTCCAAGCCCGCGATAATTCTTATCTTAGAATTATCTTTCAACCCCCGCGCTCGAGTTCGATACGCTAGACGGTGGTTCAGAATTTAACACTTCGATGTGTTGTTTAACTTGGTTGTTAGGACCGCAATTGACTGAAAGAATTATCGTCTTCGAATAACACAATAATACAATAGAAGAAAAATTCAAGTCCAGGTAAATACTATCTCTCTGATACTTAAATCTGACACAAGATAATCTTATACCTACGTGAGAATCTCTCGATCGAATGTATTATTTTAGATGTTGATTATTCTCTTCGAATGCAATAATAAGATGAAAGATAAAATTCAAGTCCAGGTAAAAACTATCTCTCTGATACTTAAATCTGACACAAGATAATCTTATACCTACGTGAGAACCTATCTTTTTACCATACTTGAATATGTTCGAATTCAATTGAAGTGCTAGTTGTTCATTTCGAATATGAAAAACAGTGAATCGAAAGACTCAAGTCAAGATACAAATTACCTATCCGATACTTAAATCTGAATAAAAGATAATTATATCTCCATGAAAGTTTTCAATTCTGAAACATTACAGGCAATCGAATGCGCGAATGCAAATACAAGCCTTGAAGGCAAATCTCATCGAGTCGAATAGTAAATTACACTATGGCTACTCCTAAATTACGCTAAGAGCTACTCCTACATTATGCTATGAACTACTCCTAATTTACGCTAAGAAAAAGAAAATGTAGAAGTCTGATGATCTTGCGATCTCTCCTCTTCTTCTCCGTGGCTGGTATATATATGGGTCTTTGAGGAACCCACGTTCTTTTTTTTCGGGAACCGCCTTCAACCGTCTTCAACTGCTCTTTCAAATAATTTCAAATTAGCGCGCCTCTGCAGATGATTGGAAATTAGGTTCATTATGGACCTAATTTCTTTCTTTTCGAATGCCTACAATTCGGGCTATTTGGGCCTTGTAATTGCGACAGCCCAAATTATTTATATTGTAAACAAATGCCCCTCTAATATACATGAACGTTTCGAGTTCATGTGTATTAAAAAACTCGTCTCGAACAGGCATCTTCCTCTTCACTTTCTCGAAGAAAAGAGCTATCTTGTCATACATCTCGAAATTTGTTTTCTCTCGAAACATTCATCTTCCTCGCTTACACTCTTTTAATTGCGGCTTCCCATGCTCTTTCTAGCTTGGTCGAGCGAGCTGCTCGAGCAGCCAGCTTCGAGTCAATAGTTAAGCTCGAGCGAGGAATGCTCGAGCGGGTCAGGTGCTTGAGTGATGATTTGAGGTATATATATGAGTTATGTTGAGTGACATTGAATATGTATACATATTCATATATATATATATATATATATGCATATAACAAAGAAAAAGTAATGTTGAAGTTGAAGTGTTAATGAATCAGCAATGATGAATTAAATGAAAAGAAAAAGTAAAGGACGACAAATGCTCGATTGGTAAGCTTAGGAAGACTGATTTCGATTTTGATTTCCATACAATGTCCATATATAGGAAAATAGTTTCGATTATACGGCCCAAGTTTCGATTATATAGCCCATTACAATCGAAACCTTTAACCACCGAATAGATATATTAACAAAGCTGGACACATTTGACTAAAAAGTCAAATCAGGAACATATTTCCAAACTTTCACCATTCTTTTTTCCTTATTACTCCTTGATGATAATTACGGCTAGAAAGAAAATATTTCCTTTTACCACCATAAATATCTTATTTTGACAGCTCTTTGCTTTTTCCCCTCTTCTCATAAGAAGAAAACACAAACACGAAACAAAACATCAGAAAAGAAGACGAAGCAGAAATGGTGAAAGATAGGAAGATCGGAATAGCCATGGATTTCTCGAAGAACAGCAAGGCGGCGCTGCAATGATCGATCGATAGTCTAGCCGATAAAGGCGACGCTTTCTGCATCCTCCACATCAAATCTAACCATGTCGACGAGTCTCGCACTCAGCTCTGGTCTAAATCTGGTTCTAATTTCGAAAAGGCACTCAAGAATGGCAAGACCCCACGAGCAGCGAATATGTATTATGTAGTATCTCGAACATGTTATGCTTCGAGCATTTAGTTTTTCGAGTATGCTTAATTTCGAGGATGTAGTATCTCGAGTATATTTTATTTCGAATATGCTTAATTTCGACATGTTTTATTTTGAGTTTATGATATTTTGAATATGTCTTATTTTGAGTAGGTGATATTTCGAGTTTAGCCATTTTGAATACTTTGATATTTCGAATTCAGTGATTTCGAGCACCTTGATATTTCGAGTTAAAAAGGGCCTAGTTTCGAGGGTGTTCACCGCTTCGACCTCAAGAGATTTTGACTCAGTTAAAGATAACTCGAGAGTTGCAGCTTCATTCGAAGGGCCTGCGCTTCTGGAGTTTCACCCACGGGTTTAATGATTTCTTCAACTCGACTACTCTGAACTGAAGGTTCGAAAAGGGGCTTATTTCGATTTCGAGATTGTTCACCATTTTGACTCAGTTAAAAAAAATAAGCATAAAATTATCGGTGAGAATTCTTGCCCCCCAGTATTTTGCTGATTCGCAAAATACTGTTCTTCGAGGGGTATCGGGCTCGAAGCTTTACCGACTTCAAATGGACCATCTCGAACTCGAGATTCTCGAGGATATCCTGTGTATTTATCATATTCGAAAAAACATCACATGTTTTTCGCCTAACTCTGTAATCACTCGAGTAACTTCTTGAGCAAGTCCATCTCGAGCACTTACTGCTATATCTTGCACAATTGTAAATATACATGCAGACTCTAGTGCTAATGCCCGGTACTGATTGAAACTTGACTGAGCGTCACAATCGTCACCGAGTCGTCTCCGAGCGATTCAAAATATTATACAAGAATTTTGTTTCTGAGAGACTTTCAGAAAGTCAGTTATCGAACCGTCTCCCACTGTGGTCGCCATTTATTTGTTTCGAAAATAAAAACAAATTAGATTAGGGTGGATCCAACTGCGTGTTCCAAGCCCGCGATAATTCTTATCTTAGAATTATCTTTCAACCCCCGCGCTCGAGTTCGATACGCTAGACGGTGGTTCAGAATTTAACACTTCGATGTGTTGTTTAACTTGGTTGTTAGGACCGCAATTGACTGAAAGAATTATCGTCTTCGAATAACACAATAATACAATAGAAGAAAAATTCAAGTCCAGGTAAATACTATCTCTCTGATACTTAAATCTGACACAAGATAATCTTATACCTACGTGAGAATCTCTCGATCGAATGTGTTATTTTAGATGTTGATTATTCTCTTCGAATGCAATAATAAGATGAAAGATAAAATTCAAGTCCAGGTAAAAACTATCTCTCTGATACTTAAATCTAACACAAGATAATCTTATACCTACGTGAGAACCTATCTTTTTACCATACTTGAATATGTTCGAATTCAATTGAAGTGCTAGTTGTTCATTTCGAATATGAAAAACAGTGAATCGAAAGACTCAAGTCAAGATACAAATTACCTATCCGATACTTAAATCTGAATAAAAGATAATTATATCTCCATGAAAGTTTTCAATTCTGAAACATTACAGGCAATCGAATGCGCGAATGCAAATACAAGCCTTGAAGGCAAATCTCATCGAGTCGAATAGTAAATTACACTATGGCTACTCCTAAATTACGCTAAGAGCTACTCCTACATTATGCTATGAACTACTCCTAATTTACGCTAAGAAAAAGAAAATGTAGAAGTCTGATGATCTTGCGATCTCTCCTCTTCTTCTCCGTGGCTGGTATATATATGGGTCTTTGAGGAACCCACGTTCCTTTTTTTCGGGAACCGCCTTCAACCGTCTTCAACTGCTCTTTCAAATAATTTCAAATTAGCGCGCCTCTGCAGATGATTGGAAATTAGGTTCATTATGGACCTAATTTCTTTCTTTTCGAATGCCTACAATTTGGGCTATTTGGGCCTCATAATTTCGACAGCCCAAATTATTTATATTGTAAACAGCATCACTCCAGAAATATTAATAAAGGATTTAGTATGATAGTAAATTTAGGCAGATTTATCCAAACCATGAATAATTCTTGTGCCATCTTATGGCTTATTTTATTTCCACAATATTTTTTCCTGATGTCAGCTTTGTATCGCTAATTGATCTTCGAGCCATAATTTTATAGATTTATGGAGTTTAAAGATCAATGGGATTCGTGATGAGTGGAAGCATGACATAAAATAGGGGAAAAGTCAAAATCAACAAATTCGATGACAAAAATCTCGAATCTTAGAGGATGTAGATAGATGATAATTGAAACCAGAAAAGGCAGCACGAATAGTTCTCGGGGTTGAAGCCATACAACAGAGGATCCGTTAGATCGTTAAGTCTGGAGAATGATAACATCCAAGAAATGTGGTAGGATCGTAGTGCCAGGAATGACGACCCGCAGCACGAGGGCCCAGGAATGATAAATAGAGAATTCATATAAAAAAATGTATATGCTACATGATAATCAAATTGCAAAGAATAAAATTTACAAATCTTTATACCCTCAACCGATATAGCTAATAAAGAACGCTAATGTTGTGGTTAAAATCATTAACTCAGTCGAATTATGTGTGTTTTCATACTTTTACCACCGGCTATTTATTTTTACACTTTTATCACTTCAACACCAAAATTTTGACACTAATACTATATATTGAGGGCAAAACGTTTTTTTTTTTTTTTTCTTCCCTTTTCCCCACCACCACACCACAGCCTCGACAGCCACCACCGTTACCATTGCAACCTAACACCAAATGCTCCCCACCAACACTAATTCCGTTCTGATGAGTACAAATATTACCTATATATGTGTAATGGATATTTATGGATGGCTTGAAATTGTAATAAAATATATGGCAAATAATAGATAAAACCATGGGTTGGGTCATGACTCGGCCCGGATAACCAATCCGACAAGCCAAAGTATTAAAAGTCCAATGGTTATTCGGCATGTGTCCAAGTCCAATCAGTCCAAATGTCACATTACAAATAGTGATCATTCCATCCTCTATCAATACACACTCCATTCAAATTCTGAGAGGACCAATCATAGAATAACTCTCAATACTCTTAATTTTACTAAATTTCATTATCTTATCCTTGATAATTCAGTGAGTAGTGGGCCTCGTATTTAATGAACTCATAGCACATATTATAAATTCTCTTTCTGAACTACGGTTAGACTTGATCATATTTGAGTGGGTACGTAGGCAGCTTGATCTTGTCAAGTCCAGTCTATAATCTAGGTTGATTTTTATTTGGGCTCGACCCGTTGGGGTCGTAGGATTTGGCTCATCCTTGTTGACGAAAAAGGGGCTAAATCACGTTCCCTGCACCATATCATATCTGGATCAGGACATATCTTGCTGGTAGCGGAGGCAGAGGAAGATCTGCAAAATCCCAGCGTGGTGCAGCGATGTGGACGCAATGATGGTTGGCAAATGCAGTAGTATGGTATGGGTGCCAGTACACCAGTGTTCTGGGCTGGGCGACGTGATGGTGTTTGGTGACAGTAGACGATGGAGCTTCTAGTGGTGTTTGGCGTTAAGTGGCAGAGGGCGATGATAGTGGTGGTGGTGGTGTATGGTGCAAGTGACACTGGTGGTGGAGGTGGACCAACGGTGTTTGTAGAGTGGTGGTTGGTGGTGGAGGTAGGACGGAAGTGGTTGGTGGCACTGGGAAAGGAAGAAGAAAAAAAATCATTTTAAAAATAAATCAATGCAAATGTGAGGGATAATACAATCTTTTTGACGTCCACATATGATAAGTTTGAATTTCGTATACTTTAAGTGTTAAAAATGTGTATCACGTGTACTTCAGGTGGTTAAATGTGAAAAAAAAAAAACGTAATTCCTCTACAAATGTGTGAAAATACGCATAGTTTTAATATGATTTTTTAATCTTTTTCACATATAAATACTCAAATATATCAAAAAAATTGAAGTTGTATCAAGAAATTAACATTATCTCTGAAAAATCCGTAGTGCAATATGAAGTCCTACATTTAATAAGACAGGGTTAACATAAAATTAAGTTCATGCCTATATTTTCATTAACGAGAATAAGTTAATATATATAAGATTAAAGTAATCCCTATATGGACCTTATTTATTTATACCTTGCTCATCATTCTTCGTTTTAAAGGCAATTATTGAGAGAGGGTGCTTCGCATGCCCGGGCTCACGAACCAAAGAAGTTCCATCAAACCCACTGAACATAATATAGAGTTGGACATTTAAATCACTACCCAAATAGATATTTATTATTATATTTGAGTCCTAGAGTTCTTTTTACAAACAATTTCAATTTTCCCTTCAGCACCGATGTGGGATGGGGATAATACAATCACCCGCCCTTCGGGAAGCGACGTCCTCGTTGCGACGTGATTCAGTCCAAAACCCATCATCAGGCATCAAGTTTCTAGCGATGGCTCCCTACGGATTCAAGAGGTGGCTCTGGCGACGTGTATCACTTAGCTCCCGAAGGTGAAAACTCTGATACCATTTGTCGCCGTCCAAACTCACGAGCCTATTGGACCAGAGAAGTCTCATTGAACCCACTGAGCATAAGCTGGAGTTGGGCATTTAAACAATGACTCAAATTGGATATTCATTATTATACTTGAGTTCTAGGGTTTGCTTTATAAACGATTTCAACTTTCCCTTCATCACCGATATGGGAGATGGGGTATTACAATCACCCCCTCCCCCCCGAAGCAACGTCCTCATTGCGGCGTGATTCAGTCCAGGACGCATCACCAAGTATCGGCACTCTAGCGGTCACTATCTACGAACCCACTCTCACGCGCATAGCACTTTGCGCTGCAATCTCAAGAGGTGGTTCCCGCGACGTGTAGCACTTTGCCCCTGGTGTAGCACTCACACCAAGGGCTCATGAGCCCGTTGGACTAGAGATGTCCCATCGAACTCATTCAGTGTAACCTGAAGTTGGGCATTTGAACCATAACTTAAAATGGAAATTTATCGTTACACTTGAGTATTAGGGTTATCTTTATAAACAACTTTATTTTTCGGTCGTACCCCCATCCCACATCGGTGACGAAGGGAAAATTGAAGTTGTTTATAAAGAGAGCGTAGAACTCAAGTATAACAATATATATTTATTTTGGATCGTGGTTTAAATGTCCAATTCCATATTATACTCAACAAATTTGATGAGATTTCTTGGTCCAGAATGTTGGTGAGCCCGAGACGTGATAGCTCTCATAGCCAAAATCCACTAGTACAAGACTATCACAAACAGCTCCATATACATAAAGGTTGCTGCGGCCTTATTAAGCACTAATCAGCAATTATAGGTTTATTAGCTTGCTAATTGTTTGCTACATCACTAAACGATAAAAGTCGCCGAATTTTCAGCCTTTTTATTACATTCATATTGATTGAATTATTTTCAAGTTAGAGAAAAACATTTGTTATGCTTATATAGTGTTCGGCATGATGCCAGAAGTTCTATAGGAATATGTTCGAGTACTTCAGCGCATCACGATAGACACCAATGATTATTTCTAACTAATTAATTTCATTAATGAACTTTATATAATAATACAAAACTAAATCAATAATCATACTTTTGATGTGATTTGAACTCAATCTCTCTTTTTGTTTTATTTTAAGCTAAATATGAACTCAATATCTCATAATTATATACACAGTACACACACACATATATATAAAATATCAAAAGCTTATTACTTCGTCTCTCTCGTAAAGGATTACTTGTTTGACTTTACTTAGAATTTAACAAAATTCAACCTTGTATCACTTTATTTTTAATTGCTCTTATTGATTGTCGAGCATAATGATATAACAAACATAATAATAAAAACATAAAGTTAAACGACACAAAAATTTACGTGGTTCGGCAATTGTCTACATTCACAAGAGAGGAGAGAGTATTTCACTATAAATGACATAAATATAAAATATAATGAATATCAAAAGTATAAACTAAACCTAGCCCCAAATTTCCCCCCATAAATATAGCTTAACGTATCAGAACACATAATAAATGTAATAATTTTGATAATGAGCATTCTGCTTAATTTAGAATTTAGGACTTTAAAACATATCACAAGTCACAACACATTATATAGGTAATGATTTTAATTTGATTCATATATGCCAATTTTTAGCCATATATAAAAATGTGGTTCCTTAAATAAAGATATAGTGTTATGATAAAATAATTTAATTAAACTTCTTAAATATACGAGATGGTTAGTCATATACTATAAGTCTATAATAAATCATTAAATCCATCTTTCTTTTTATGGAACAAATAAATTATATAAACCCATACATCATCTAGAGAAATTCTAAAATAGACTGGGTCCAATGGAGCAGCTCTATTCTAGAATTATCAGGTCCAATGGAGTCGCTCTATTCTAGAATTATTGTGTCCAATGGAGCAGCTCTATTCAACACCATTGAATACAAATGATTTAAATGATTTTTACTATTTTGTCCTTGTATACAATGGTGTATGGTGTATCGACTCTGTTGGACCGAGTGTGGTACAGAATCACCCCATGATCTGTGGGACAGAAAAAAATGTGTTTTACGGGGTTGGGGCTCGTCTAATCTAATTTCAACTAAAATTTATGGCTCAAAAAGAATACGTATAAGTACAAATAAGAATTAGTACTCCCTCACAAAAAATGCTTATTATTTTATTTTTATTTGTCCTAAAATATTGTCTATTACTATAAAAGTGGATATTCAGTGAATGTGACTATATTAACCTTCACTAAGAAATGTCGAATAAATTTATTTTTTTATTAAACAATAATCAAATTAAGAAAATAAAGTTTTATATGAATAGGTAATGAACAACAATTACAAATTAAAATAAAATCATAATATTTTTGGTCGGGCAAACTTATTTGGCTTCTTTTATTATATGAAATTGTAGTTTTGAAATAAAGTGATGTTGATTTTTTAAAGGAAATCAAACAACACATCTTTTTTAAATGAAGAGAATATATTTAAGTTTCATGAAACGAAAATTAGGTCTATGTCGTCCACAAATCTCTTGAGCAAAGAACAATTGAGGTTCTTCAAGATTTTAGGTTGAAGATCTAGTATCTTAAAAAGTTATAAAGTAAATAAATAAATAAGATTAACCAAAAAATTTCGATTGGTTATGTAAGACCGACTTGATACATGAGGATTAAATAATTTACTAAAGGTAGATTTTAACCAACAAAAGAAAAGATAATTGTTCAAACAATTATTGCGTCGGAGGAATTTGATTTTGAGTTAGAAATTAGAAACAGTCCCATAAAATATTTACTGATTTATATATATTCTTAATAAAGCAAAGTTCTACCCACGTGTTCAAACGGAATAAGTATAGAATACTCTTATTTTAGTAATTTATTTGTTTGTGGTGAATTATATGGAGCTTAGTTTAAAGAGTAGAAAGTGATGAACAACTAAAAATGTGTCATGGCTGACTGTCTTAGCACTAAAACACTCGTCCATGCATGTGATGCTATATCACCCCATCTTGTATTTATTCAAAGTGGCCGGTTCAAATTGCTAGAGCAGGCAGGCTTCTTTTTGTGCTATATATTTATTTCATACTTTTAAATATTTTAATATCTAACAAATTGTTTGTTTTTGTGCACATAAACATTTTCGGGTTAAAACGCTCTTCTTTGACAATATCTGCAGAGGTATTTAATCTATTTCATACGCCTCATTTTCTAAAAGATTTATTTTTTTCCTGTAGTCATAGATCTGAGAGAAAATAATTTGAACGTACTTTCTTATTTTCACATATTGTTTCTGGATAAAAACAAATTGAATAGGGAGGAATCAATATGATTGATTCGAACCCCGTGATAATTCTCCACTTAGAATTATCTAACAACCCCCGCGTTCGAGTTCGATACGCTAGACGGTGGTTCACACTTTAACATTTCAACGTGTTGTTTAAATTAGTTGTTCGGACTGCAATTATTCGACAAAAGGAAATAAGCAAAAAAGATAATCGAAGATACAAGTCCAGATATAGGATTTATCTATCAAATATTTAAATCTGATCAAAAGATAAATATTATACCTCCATATTGATCTTCAATTGAACACAAGCAGCTTTCTCGAGCAACTTGATAAACTTGAACAGGATTACCGAATATTGTTTCTACTGAACTACGCTACTACTGCTAATCTACGCTATTGACTACTCCTAATTACGCCTACTCCTAGAGAGAAAAGACAAAAGCTGAGTTGATGATTTTTTCGTGGTCCTCTTCTTTCTTCTCCTGGCCTTGCTTTTATCACGTACCCACGTTCATCATGGCCGAGAACTGTTTCCCAACCGTACTTTTAAATTTCCTTTATTGACGCGTCTTTGAACTGGGTAACTTCCTATTTTGTTGGATTCGTCTTCAGATTTGGGCTCTATCACCTAATCCCTTTTAGAATAAACTAATTCAAATTAGGTGGGTTATTGAGCCCGTTTCATATTTTATTGATCAATGACTTTAATTGGGCTTGTTTGATTTAAGCCCATTTTCGGATTAGTCTTGATTATATAAGATATTTTATTTCAAGCACATTTTCGGATAAAGGATAGTTTGGGCTTTTTGATCCGGAAAAGCCCATTTTATTTTGGGTGTAAACACATACATATCACATTAACACGATCAACAATAATCGTTTTTGTAAGTCCAACTAATCCAGGCAATATTTTATTTTTTTGGTATAAATCAAATCGAAGGTTATGCTATTGTTGAGCTTGTTAATTATTAATACTAGCGGTCGGCCCACACTTAATGTGTGTGCAATTAAAAATATAATGCGTATTTTCATTTATTTTTTTTGTTTCAATCTTTAAACCATTTCTCCCCTCCTTTAATGAATTGTACACCACTTTCTTCATTCTCATCCCAAAAGGAGGAGAAAATAAGTAAAACACAATAAAGATTATTTTCCATTGGTGTCAAGGGAAATACCAATAGTGGTGTAAATGAGCCGATTTGAGCCAAATGTGATGTTGTTCAAATTTGTTGGAAATACAATTGAGTTTCAAAGTTTGAGTTTGAGCTTGTTAGATTATTTATCAAGCCGAGCTCAAATTAGCTTTAATCGAGACGAACACGAGTCAAGCTCGGGTAGTTTGAATTTTTTTTTACATGTTTTTATTATCTTTTACTAATTGAGCCGAGTTCGAGCCGAGTTTCAAAACTTATTAAACACAAAAAAGTTGTTCAAGTTTGGTTTCATATATTAACTAACTGAGCTCAAACGAGTTTTTAGTGATTGAGCTCGAGCCGAGTATCGAGTAGTTTAGTCCATCTTTCACCCCTAAATACCTGCCATATCACTTTACAAATTAACATGATGTACAATAAATATTTATGTTGAAAAATATTATTGTCGATCTTCACTCTATTTTGGCCACCATGATCAAACTGATTTCATCAAGTTACTTAAAAAATCATTATTAAAAGAATTTAATTCATAAAGTCATGAAAAAAATGTAAGACTAAATTATTTTCCATTCGTTTTCAATCGGAAAATCTAATTCAGAAACTGATTCATGTTTTTCTATAAAATTTTGGGGACTTCATTTTAGAAGTGATCTACCTCTCAGATTTGTCATTGCTAACTAACTGCAAAATAAACATAAATATTAAGAAATTTGAAATCTAACCCTTCATGGGCAAAAGAATATAAGGATCTAAAGTTTCAAAGTAATTCAAAGTGAGGAAGAAACGTGGATTACCGTCATATTTTACCTTTTCGATGTCTCCATATATTGAATCTAACGTGAAGATTTGCAAACTGCACCATCCAGTATACGAAGGAACAAAAGCCCATCATCCTATTTTCAAAGTTGAATCCATAATCAGAAAACCTTTGTATATTTTTGAAAATTTTAAACATAATCAATTTCTTTGAAAAATATAAAAAGCAAAATAAAGGAGTAATTGCAATTTAACTCCCTGTTAAATCTCGTAAGTGCACAAAAATCCCGTGAAACAACAATAGGCAATTTAACTCCATATGTAAAATATAATGAAGTACACTGCCTCCCTCGACATATTTAACCTACATTCATTGATATAAAGACTAAAATGCCCTTGCATTTAAAAAATATTTACCCTATAATTTTATTTTCTTTATTAATTTTTTTAAATGTTTAATTTATTTTTTTCCCTTTCATCACCTTCCCCAACTCATCAATCATCATCTTCCCAAATCCCTAACCCTAATTTTCCTTCATCTTCACTTCCAAGATCCGTCCACCTTTACTAATCATCTTCATTTCCAAAATCAATTTAACCTCAGTCCCACCACTACCAATCAACGAGCCTGGACGGTACCATCACTGCCGCCTTCGCCGCTGCCCAGATCTGCCATCGCCGCCCCCCAGCGTCGTCACCTACTTAGACCCCAAACAACCTACTTGGCCACCGCTGCTCTACCCTCCCCAGCCATGCTTCATCGCCACCGTCGCCTACACTACTGTCAGTGTCGCCAGATCCGCCAGAGCTGAACACCCATGTTACGGAGCCGACATCCATTGCCATAGACACCCATGTTCGATGCTGCCACTGTCGCTTGGTTCCCCTACCACATTCGACGTTGCCGTCGCCTTCCCTACCCTCAGCCATCTTCGCCGTTGCATGCTCTACCCCCCATCTATCTCCGTCATCGCCGCCGCCTTCGCCATCTGGTTCCTTCCATCTCTTAAGAGATACAAATATATAGTATTATATATATATATCGAATAAGTTTATCTCTAATAAGTTTAAGGGAAAATTGGTGAAAAATCCCTAATCACTATTCAGTCCCACCACATCTTTTTAAATGATTCAGTCCCTATTTGAAGTTAAAACTTTGTTCTAACTCCCTAATTTGGGTGAAAAGTCCGAAATACCCCTAAAGAGCCTCTTAATCACACTCTGCCATTTCTCTTCCAGTTGAAACCACAGAAGCCTCGCTTTTTTTCACTTCCTGTTTGGAACCACAGCAATCTTCGTCCTCTTTGCCGCCTCTCTTCTCGCAGGAGCTCCGTCGTCAAACTCCCTCGCCGGAGATTTAGTCTCGTCTTTCTCCTCTGAGCTCTATCATTGTCTCTCTTCCTACATTTTTGCAATTATTTGAAGGTACCTTTTGATTTTAAGTTTTAAAATTCTTTATTTTGGTTATTTTGATACTTTCGTTTAGGGATGTTAATATTTCAAAAAAAATTGGGCACTATTTTGTCAATGTGTACGGTGATATAAACAAAACCCCAATTTAATTTTGAAAACCCTAATTTCTCTCTATTTCGGTCTTATAAACAGCCTAAAAATTAGAATTTGTAGCAGATTAGACGCCAATTTGATGATCTCACATCAATTTTATCATACGTTTTTGATTGTCTGATACTTCAACTTAGTGGTGTTCTTACGTCAAACAAATATTAGGTACGATTTTGTGAATGTGTATTGTAATTGAAACAAAATCCCAATTTAATTTGAAAACCCTAATTTAAATATATTCTGTTTTGGTCTTATAAACAGCTTAAAAATTAGTATTTGTAGCTTAATAGACGCCAATTTGAAGATCTCACATCAATTTTATCATACGTCATTTTGGTTATCTGATACTTCAACTTAGTGGTGTTCATACGTCAACAAATTTGGGCATGGTTTTGGGAATTTGCACTGTAATAGAAACAAATCCCCAACTTAATTTCAAAAATCCTTATTTAATTATTCTCTGTTTTGGTCTGAATAATTCATCTCAATACTATGAGTTTGTCATTTATTTGGTGATTAATGTATGATTACTTCTCTATACTTTGCTTAATATGACATTTTAATACGATGAATTCGTGATGCTTAATGACATACTGCTAGTCTGATACTTTTTATGATGTATATCTATACTGAATATCTGTAACTTCATACTTGGGCAGCTTTATATAAATACTGTAATAGTCTTCACTGCTTTTGTACAGATGGCTGAGAAATCTGAGGTTGTAAGCAATGCAGCATCCACTTCTACAGCGAATTCACCCAAGAGTATTGCAAATAAACGCAGTAGGGCAGAACTCCAAACCCGGTATTCTCCTACTTACTTCTTCAACATTGTGGAGAAGTTGAGGAGGAAAACGAAGGCGGGGCACCATATTCTCTTGCAAAGAACTTCTTTTGCATCATATCTGGACATGCCTCATCTAGGAATATCCATGGACCAATTGCAAGCAGTTCTTGCAAGATTCGATGAAGAGGCAAGGGCCTTCTCAGTAGGGAACAATATCACTATCCCATTCTCCTCCGCTGAGTTCTCGCTTGTTCTCGGGCTGTACGATGTTGGTGCACATGTTAATTTTTGTTGTGGACCTGGTTCATGTGCAGCAGAAATGAGAAAAACATATTCAGATTCACAATTGAATCACTTTTGGGTTTTATTAATTTTCATGCATATTTCGAAAATAATATAATGATGAAATCTAATTTCATCTTTTCACTAACGTTTTGATTTGATAAAAGACTTGATCTTCCGAGCAGCAGCAATTCCAAACTTCTGCCTCTAGATATCATGTCGGAATGAACTTCGAAGAAAAATCCACCACCTTTTCACCACTATGGCCGACGGCTTATTTGAGGGGAGGAGATTCTCTTCTTCTTTCTTTGCTCTCAAGTCTAATGTGAGAGTTGAGTTTTGACTGAACTAGTGTTAGATATATATATATATATAAGGAGTGATGGGCTTGGAATTAACTAACTCCTTGAGCCCATCCAAATCCTCATACATGCCTAAACACACACCTCTTTCATCCATGTTGGGCTAAGTTGACTTTCAACTTAGTCCAATTATTAATTAGGCCCAATATATTTTAATCCAATTAAAATATAATACTAATTAATAATCATCTAATTTAAATAATCTAATTATTTAATAAAAGGATGAGTATAATAAATAAGTCTATTTATTTATTATAATTAATTTATTTCATTATTTAATAAAAGGATGAGTATAATAAATAAGTCAATTTATTTATTATAATTAATTTATTTCCATTAATCTAAGTAATCAAATAAACTAATGCGTTCATAATAAATACATCTAATTATTTATTATTAATTTATTTGCATTAATCCAATTAATCAAATAAATTAATTTGCTCATCAAATAGCAAATGACCTAATTTATATATTTGACAACGAAAGAATTTTCTTCGCTCAATTTCTTTTAAGCGCGACTCTCTAGGTTCGTTTCAATTGGCATTGGAGGAAACTAACGATGTGAGTGTCACTAAGCCAGTCATGTGGACTCACATTGAAACCCAATTGAAATGAATAGATCAATATGAACCTTTAGGTCACAGATACCATGTGAGTATAAGCCCTTCACTGTAACATCCCGATCGAGTGAGAGTCATGGATTATGTCAAACTCACAGGACTCGAGGTTATGCTTTAGGGAATCATAGTAAGATAAAATTACTGAACTACCCTTATGTACTATACATAAGTTAGTTATCCAGCTTTAGCTAAAGACTTATAATTTTATTGACCCACGATCGCACAGGACGTTAACTCGTTACTAACCGAGATAGTGAATCCCCTATTGGAAATCACCGAACAATTGCCACTTGTCCTTCTTAACCGCATTTCGAGGTTGATCTACCAAAGGGTAAAATGGATCTAAGTATTCTAATAACTCGTTCAGTGTCACAAGTCCAATCTTCGTGAATCCTCGAGTCTAAGATTCACGCACACTACCACGACCAATAACTCAATCATTGACTATCCAAGAGTAATTACACATGTGATTGAATTACGATGAGCTATGTTCAAATATATCAATTCCATTGGTTTATCTATGACCAAGCTCCCACTATCCAAAGTGACCGACTAGCACTCCTTGTCAAAGCTTGCGTCATACAAGTTTTGTCTTAATGCCCAATTAAGACTTGTCGACTTGCGAACTCTAGTATAAGTAAACAAGGAACCGATACTTCTAGTGTTCATCTCCTCTAACCATTGAGGAGTAAAAGCTCCCTCTTGATTACCTTGGACTTATTTGTTCAATACTTATATTAATGCCATCAAGATTGATATGAACAAACCTACGCTTCTATTAAAGAATAAGAGTTTGTACAACATAAAGGTAAATGCCCTAATAATCTAATTCCTTTATGGTATGGAGGGCATAATCCTAACAATTTTAACATTGGAGCCTGAAGCGAGACATTGGACCGGCTCTTCCCGAATAAGAAGGTCGAGTTGATTACTCGGGATTTGGTTATTGAAAAACTGAATATTTATGTAGATAGGAGTTCAGAAAAGGATATTGAAGATTTTGTCCGGCTTTTTGTTCTTTTCCTGTTTTGTTGTTTGTTATTTTGGGTAAAAGTAACTATTGTACTGCAAAATTTGTTTATTCGTATCTTGATGACTTAAGTACCTTGGGGACGTATGCTTGGGGACATCCCGCATATTCATATCTGGTTTCCCAGATAGTGTCTTACTGGAAAAGGAAAGAAATCAGGCTATGTTGAGGGGTGCACCGTCGACTTGATGGTAAGCATGTTTTGTGCTAATATATTCAGTAGTTTGATTCAATAATTATTCTCACAATGCTTTACAAATTGTAGGCTTGGTTCTATGAACACGTACCCTCTTTAGAGAAGTAGGAACGGGTGAATTTGTTACCCCAGTTGTTTTGATGGGGTATAGATAAGAAGGTCCACGGTGTCGACTCTTTCAATGCTATCCTGACCAACCTTCCCTTGCATGAAGTAATGTTTTTAGTTATTTGAAGTTTCCTTAGCTATTCCTTATAAATCTCAAATAACAAACAAAGTTCTAAATTTTTTCTTGTCATCAGGTTTACCCCATCATACCCTATACTGCCGAAAGAAAATTTATATATGCAGTGCAACACCCAATTGAGATAAATTAGCATTGGAAGTTTATGCATTAAGATTTATCCTTTACGAGATTATGTACTAATAATTTTTCTAACGATAATGGGCTGAAGGAGGAGGACGAGGAGGCTGACGAGGCTGACGATGAGAAAAAAGATGGAAGGGAGGCTAAGGAAGAGGCTGAAAGCCTCGATCCCCCAGACACAGACACGGTGAGCTATGCAGAGCATCAAGATGAGGAGGCTCAAAAATTGGATGGTGCCCCCACAAACTTTCGGTGGACAGGAAGATGTGGCTCAAGTGGGGAAGAGAGTAAGGAAAAAGAAACAACATCCAGATGATTTCATGATACCTCCGAGCACCGCACCAAGGTCAACAAAAAGTGGGAGATTGACGCAACAAGGATGAGCATGCAATTGTATTTTCTTGTTTTAAACAATGTTGGATGTGGAATGTGATGGATAATTTCTTTTTCTTTTTCTTTTTTGATGGATGGCTGTTGACACGAAAAATCCTTACGTGTATTAAACAGCAAGTGGACTGGTCGTGTGTAGTAATAAAGTGGACTTTAAGTCCGAGTTATCGATCCCACAGAGACAAGATTATTTAAAGCTAGGAATTCAAAAGCAATTAAAATTGAATTAAAAGATTGTGATTAATTTACAATAAAAATGTGAAAACGAGACTTAGCAAATAGATTTAGATTCTTATGAGATAAAACAACTAAGGCACATGCTTCAACCAAATTTACTTGTTAATATAAATATGAACTATTCTTCGTATTATTAGACTACTATTGTTTTGGTGAAAATTTCTTAATTAATTACTACCCGATGTCTCGGCTGTAATAATCCTATGATAAATTGACAGTTCTCTAAATATGTCTATCCGAGAATTTAATCAATAATCATGCATTCAAGTTCTAGAATTTCCCCGAATAAATTCGGCTAACTGCACCCGGGAATCTCTACCTGTCTCTAGGGGCAATTCCCTATTTTTTACGGATTATGTGATGATCCTCTTTGCACCTTAAATTAACTTCTCTCGAACGAATAATTTAAGCAATAAATCATGCATATGGTAGCTAAGCATATGATGCATTCAAACAAGATCAAGACACAAAGCAACAATAGAATTAATATGAAAAACACAATTTATAACTCAATTATCATAATTTAGCCTCAACATGGCCTTAGTTCGAAGAATCTATTTCATCATAAAAGATAAAAGATAGGAACTTAAATTAAGATTCATATTCATAGACAAAAATAAATCTAAATCTAAGAAACTCCCTCGTATTTTTGATGGTTGAACTTCGATCTTCATCTCTTCCATGCTTCTTGATTTCTTCACCTTCAGAGGTTGTTGATAATCTTCATAACTAATCTAAGGATGATGATAGGATGTGTTTAGGCTCCCCCAATGGGGAATGTGTTTTCAAGTGTGTTTGTAGGATGACCTCCAATCCTCCTTTTATAGACAAAAAATCCACCTACCAAGAACATGTCCTTCCATTATCTTTTCTTTCCACCTACCATTCTCTTGCTTTCCATCTACCAAGAATGTGAACTACCATTCTCTTGTTTTCCACCTACTAAGAATGGGAGCTGCCACTTTCGTCTTTTCCAGCGCAGGGATGGTGTTTTATTCGTAAACATCTCCACAGACCTCCGAATTGGATGATTCAAGTACCCATGTAAAGATAAGACATAGATCTAAAACTTTGTAGAAGGACACTTCATCCAATTCTGTCTCTAAAAATATCAAAATGGCGTTCCAACGTGGAGGTTGTTTCTGATTTGGCGCCCAGGTGTGCGGAAATGGTACTAAAACATGATTTTGGCTAACTCCAACTTATTTCTTGCTTGTTTGGTCGTGGAGGTGTGAAACATCTTGGCGTAAACTTGTTTTATACATCATTTTTCCACCCTTTCTTCAATTGTATCCACTTAAGGCCTGAAATCACTTAATGCACGAATTAAACGCACAAGTGACAAAATCAAGTGATAAATGAACCTAAAACATAAATGCAAAGGGGCTTAAAAACACGTAAAAATGACTCCTATCAACTCCCCCAAACTTATCATTTGCTCGACCTAGAGCAATAAAAGTTCTAGGCATGAAAAACATCATCAACCAAAAGGAGAAAACAAAAACAACAAACGAACTCGCTTTCGTGGAGTAAACGATTGCACTTAGCATGTGCAACAAGCCTTTAAACCTTTGAGTTACCTCAAAGGACGAGTTATAGTCTCGTGAGGGTTTGCAGAAGATATACCCACAAAATCTAACAAACTTTCAATCCCAACCAAATGAATACATCTCAACATAATTAACAAGAATAAATGGCACAAAATCATCCTTTTATAGCTCACAAATATATATACATATCAACTACTTTTGCTCATGTGACACCAATACTCGAAAAGACTTCATAGGGTGTAGTGAAAATAAATCTAAGGTATTATAGTCGAAAGGCATCCTTACCAAATTTTGGACATTAATCCCATATCTATCAACTTTTGATCAAACACAAAGCATAAGAATCATAGAAAATCTCGTAGCCATTTAAATTTCATTATCTCAACCATTTAAACTTTCAATTCATATGAAACTTTCCAATTAACTTCATTAAGGCTAGATCATGTGCAATGTTTTATTCCATTAGGCTTTCTATGACACCCATGTAACAAGCTTTAGATCAATGACTCCCAAACTAGATAGTTTTGGGGCATTAAGTGTAAAGACACTCCTAAGGATTTAATCACTCGAGTGTCAAAGGCCACGAAATAAAACTAGATCTTTTAAACAATTCGCTTCTTTTTGGCTTGAGCTTAGCTCAAATTAGCATAATAGTACAATACATAGGCATGAAACTTTTCACCTCCAGTACATATTAGCCTGACCACTTGTGGTCATACCAAACTTCAACCTTTTTAATTCATTGTTTAGCATAAAAAATTACTACTCAACTTATAACCTTATAAAAAATCTAAGTTAATTTTTCCGGAAAAAACTCCTTAAGTGTCTCAAGATGGTTATCCTTTCAACTCCTCTACCCTCGATTTATTGTGCAATGTGAATCATCTAAGAAATCAATCCTAGTCTAGGGTCTCCATGAGCAATTTCAAAGATATATATGTTCATTTAAATTCAAATTATTTCAAAAAATCATGCCATTTTTTAAAGTTAATCAATTTAAATGCATCAATTGGAAGGACTAAAAAAAAAAAAAAAATCATGCTTGATTTTCTTAACATAAACACATATAAACATGATAGCATACAAATTCCCCCAAACTTGAGCTAAACAAGGAACACATGACATGATAAAAATAGCAAACACATGGTGATCAATCATATGAATGTATTAAAACCACAAAGTACTACCCACATATACCCCCAAACTAAAACTCAACATTGTCCCCAATGTTGTCTCACATAAACGCATGCAAAAGGTATAAGAGTACTTATAATCAAGGATTGTTGAAAAACAATCCTTCATCACAAATATGTTCCAAATCAAACCCATCTCATCAAAATAGGCCTCTCAAAACAACAGTGAATTGCTACTATAACATGTTCAACATACTTATCAAACAAACCATCAAGCATATGAAAATATACATGCTAAAAGTGCATGCTAGAACACAACATAAAGAAACAAACTAAACAAAACAAAAAAAAAAAGAAAACTTACAAACTTGGGTTGCCTCCCAAGAAGCGCTCGTTTTAAAGTCACTAGCTTGACTTTATCGGGTCGGCTCAAGGAGGATGACGTATGAATGCTTTGTTTGTTCTCCACTCCACTCTAGGGTATCGATTCAATCTTTGGATATTGGTATTGAGGATTGGTCCATCGTGTGTGATAAATGCCCTAGGTTGAGACCAAGCAATCATCCACTCACGAATTTTTTTATGGTCTCTCAATACCTCTATTACCTTTTCTTGCCTATGCTTAGGATGGTATTGTGGGCTCTCTTTCAAGTTAGAGATAATGTCTCGTCTTTCTTCAACAATCACCTTGACATATTTCAGCTCCATCATGTATGGATGTTGAAGATTATTGACTCGTTTTTCATGAAAGTGCTCAACACTAAAAGGATCAAAAACATCAATGTGTAAAGACAAATCAAAATCAATTAGATGCTCAAAAACCTCATAGTTATCGAAATTAACCATGTCATCTCCTACATTCAATAACAACTTACCATCCCCGGCAACGGCGCCAAAAACTTGACACGAAAAATCCTTACGTGTATTAAACAGCAAGTGGACTGGTCGTGTGTAGTAATAAAGTGGACTTTAAGTCCGAGTTATCGATCCCACAGAGACAAGATTATTTAAAGCTAGGAATTCAAAAGCAATTAAAATTGAATTAAAAGATTGTGATTAATTTACAATAAAAATGTGAAAACGAGACTTAGCAAATAGATTTAGATTCTTATGAGATAAAACAACTAAGGCACATGCTTCAACCAAATTTACTTGTTAATATAAATATGAACTATTCTTCGTATTATTAGACTACTATTGTTTTGGTGAAAATTTCTTAATTAATTACTACCCGATGTCTCGGCTGTAATAATCCTATGATAAATTGACAGTTCTCTAAATATGTCTATCCGAGAATTTAATCAATAATCATGCATTCAAGTTCTAGAATTTCCCCGAATAAATTCGGCTAACTGCACCCGGGAATCTCTACCTATCTCTAGGGGCAATTCCCTATTTTTTACGGATTATGTGATGATCCTCTTTGCACCTTAAATTAACTTCTCTCGAACGAATAATTTAAGCAATAAATCATGCATATGGTAGCTAAGCATATGATGCATTCAAACAAGATCAAGACACAAAGCAACAATAGAATTAATATGAAAAACACAATTTATAACTCAATTATCATAATTTAGCCTCAACATGGCCTTAGTTCGAAGAATCTATTTCATCATAAAAGATAAAAGATAGGAACTTAAATAAGATTCATATTCATAGACAAAAATAAATCTAAATCTAAGAAACTCCCTCGTATTTTTGATGGTTGAACTTCGATCTTCATCTCTTCCATGCTTCTTGATTTCTTCACCTTCAGAGGTTGTTGATAATCTTCATAACTAATCTAAGGATGATGATAGGATGTGTTTAGGCTCCCCCAATGGGGAATGTGTTTTCAAGTGTGTTTGTAGGATGACCTCCAATCCTCCTTTTATAGACAAAAAATCCACCTACCAAGAACATGTCCTTCCATTATCTTTTCTTTCCACCTACCATTCTCTTGCTTTCCATCTACCAAGAATGTGAACTACCATTCTCTTGTTTTCCACCTACTAAGAATGGGAGCTGCCACTTTCGTCTTTTCCAGCGCAGGGATGGTGTTTTATTCGTAAACATCTCCACAGACCTCCGAATTGGATGATTCAAGTACCCATGTAAAGATAAGACATAGATCTAAAACTTTGTAGAAGGACACTTCATCCAATTCTGTCTCTAAAAATATCAAAATGGCGTTCCAACGTGGAGGTTGTTTCTGATTTGGCGCCCAGGTGTGCGGAAATGGTACTAAAACATGATTTTGGCTAACTCCAACTTATTTCTTGCTTGTTTGGTCGTGGAGGTGTGAAACATCTTGGCGTAAACTTGTTTTATACATCATTTTTCCACCCTTTCTTCAATTGTATCCACTTAAGGCCTGAAATCACTTAATGCACGAATTAAACGCACAAGTGACAAAATCAAGTGATAAATGAACCTAAAACATAAACGCAAAGGGGCTTAAAAACACGTAAAAATGACTCCTATCAGCTGTTGGGTTTTTTTTTTTTTACAGGGCGGCTGTTTTTTTTTTATATATATAGTATATATTTCATTTTGATGTATACATTCTGTACCTCTTAGTTTACTTCATATATCTCAATTGACTTACAACCATACCTCGATATTATATTTTAATACGTCATATTAAGTGTGCCTATACATTGATTGATGGAAAATAATATGTCAATTGATAGACGAACATACGTCAATTTGAATGTACTAATACGTCAAATAAAATGTACCTATACGTCGATTGATGAAAAATAATACGTCAATTGATAGACAAACATACATCAATTTGAATGTAGGAATATGTCACATTAATGTATTATTACGTCAATTGATAGACTTCCATATGTCCATTGGAATGTACTAATACGTCATATCAAGTGTACCTATACGTCGATTGATGGAAAATAATACGTCAATTAACTTGCATTCATACGTCAATTTGAATGTACTAGTACGTCATATTAATGTATTATTACGTTCCATACGTCAATGTAAATGTACTAATATGTCATATCAAGTGTACCTATATGTCAATTGATAGACATCCATATGTCGATATTATGTATTAATATATCATATTAAGTGTACCTATACGTCGATTGATGGAAATAATACATCAATTGATCTACAAACATACGTCAATTTGAGTGTACTAATACGTCATATTAATGTATAATTACGTCAATTGGACATCCATACGTCGATTGATGGAAAATAATATGTCAGTTGACTAGCATTCACACATCAATTTCAATGTACTAGTACGTCATATTAATGTATCATTACGTCAATTGATAGACATCATATTAATGTATTATTACGTCAATTGATAGACATCCATACGTCAATGTGAAAGTACTAATACGTCATATCAAGTGTACCTATACGTTAATTGACAGACATCCATATGTCGATATTATGTATTAATACATCATATTAAGTGTACCTATACGTCGATTGATGGAAAGTAATACGTCAATTTGAATGTAATAATACATCATAGTAATGTATTATTACGTCAATTGGTAGACATCATATGTCGATTGATGGAAAATAATACGTCAATTGACTTGCATTCATACACCAATTTGAATGTACTAATATGTCATATTAATGTGTTATTACGTCCATTGATAGACATCTATACGTCAATTTGAATGTACTAATACATCATATCACATGTACCTATACGTCAAGTGATAGACATCCATACATTGATATTATGTATTAATACGTCATATCGAGTGTACCTATACGTCAATTGATGAAAATAATGCGTCAATTTGAATGTACTCGTACGTCGTATTAATGTATTATTACGCCAATTTATAAACATCCATATGTCGATTGATGGAAAATAATACGTCAATTGACTTGCATTCATATGTCAATTTGAATGTACTAATACGCCATATTAATGTATTATTACGTCAATTGATAGACATCCATATGTCAATCTTATGTATTAATGCATCAAATCAAGTGTACCTATACATTGATTGATGGACAATAATACGTCAATAATACCTCAATTGATTTCCAGAAAATAATACATCAATTAACTGGAAACCATACGTCGATTGATAGACAATAATATGAAAAGTGTCTACACACATTATGTTTTTGAAATACGTATAATCATGTCTATAAATATCTCAAAACGATAAATGTTTACACATAGAGCAAAGTGGAAACTAGTAGTAGTCTGGATACACATAGTCTTTGGTACACACATTACTAAGTCAAGTGATTACTAGTAATAGTGCCTATACGCCTTACATTTTTGAAAGAAATGTAAAATTATCGATTCAACTCCTATGATCACAACATAATATATTACAAATTGATACATTCGTTCATAAAATACTTGTCCAAATATATTCCACGTGTCAATGGATTTAGGGGTTAAGGTTTAGGGTTTAGGGTTTGGGGTTTGTGTCAAACCGAATTACTATTACATATGAAATGTTGGATTGTAACAACTAAAAGGATGTATTATTAAACATAAAGGTCGTATGTTAACATTGAAGACGCTGTATTAGTTGTATCGGAACGACATACGTTTTTAACATAACGACGTATGTACATTGTCTAATGACGTACGTGGTCAAATAAGTTGACATATTAAATATAAATTATACATTTCATGACGTATTTCTACAGTAAACTATAGTACTATTATATATGATGTTGTATTGTAACAACTAAAAGGATGTATTAATAAATATAAAGGATGTATGTCAACATTGAAGATAACGTACTAGTTATATAGGTACGATGTACATTTTTAACATAACGACGTATGTACATTGTCTAGTGATGTAAGTTGTCAAATAAGTTAACGTATTAGTATATATAAATTGTACATTTCAAATGACGTATTTCAACAGCAAACCGAAGTACTATTACGTATGAAATGTTGTATTGTAACAACTGAAAGAATGTATTAATAAAAGTAAAGGCCGTATGTCAACATTGAAGATAACGTATTAATTGTATAGAAACGACGTGCATTTTTAACATAACGACATATGTACATTATCTAATGACGTACGTGGTCAAATAAGTTGACATATTAGCAAATATAAATTATACATTTCAAATGATGTATTTCGACAGCAAACCGAAGTACTATTACATATGAAATGTTGTATTGTAACAACTAAAAGGATGTATTAATAAATATAAAAGTATGTCAACATTGAAGATGACGTATTAGTTGTATAGGAACGACGAACGTTTTTAACATAATGATGTATGTATATTGTCTAATGACTTACGGGGTCAAATAAGTTGAAGTATTAGTATATATAAATTATACATTTCAAATGACGTATTTCAACAACAAACCGAAGTACTACTACATGTAAAATGTTGTATTGTAACAACTAAAATGGCGTATTAATAAATATAAAGGTCATATGTCAACATTGAAGTTGATGTATTAGTTGTATAGGAACGACGTATGTTTTTAACATAACGACATATATGCATTGTCTAATAACATATTAATATATACCAAATGACGTAGTGTTTTTACCAACTGACATAGTTTTTTACACAAACCAACGTGAAATTCCTTGTTCTCATACAAGAAGACATCACCTCACCAAACATTTGAAATTCACCAGAGTTCTTCGTGAAGGTGAATGGACGCCATGTAAGCGAACAAGATTCACAACCCTTCATCACTCCCACTTCTTTATAAATATCTTGCGGTTTTCCCACTTTTTTTTTACCACCTCAAAAAGAATTCAAAAATGGAGCATAATTATCTAACTGTTTGGTCCGATACCACTAAGTTGAAACTCTTGGACATGCTTCGGCGATCTGATATGTCTGTTGTTCTGCAGGAAGATGATCCTACTGGTGATGTCTAGGAGAGGTCTGTTACAGATTATATCCATCGCGGATTTTGGTCTGATGTAACCTCAAAAAATGAACTGGGCATAGCCAACACATAGGTTCACAGATGATGAAGTTGAGCAAGGATTTCAAGAGATACTTAACCGGTATGAAGTGTTTAGTGCTCTTCTTCTGGAACCCGAAGTTTGGTGGGATCCAGACACCAACATCGCAAGGGGTATTAGTGATTTTTGGAACACATAGATGCAGGTATTTTTTTTTAGTGTTGGGTGCCATAAATGGTATCTTTTTGATAATTTTATAGTGTTTTCATTTCATTGTATTGATTTTTATTTCTTATTGTCTATGCAGAATAACCCAAATGCTGCTCGGTATCGGTATGAAGGGAAAATACATTGGGAAAAGATTAAGGTCTTATTTTACAAGAACTTCATCCCTGAGCCTGATATATGGCCTGCACCACAACCATATGCAGGGCTGGATAATGACGATGAAGACCCTATGGAGAATGGAGATAATGACCGTATGGAGAACGAAGATAATGAAGATGATTGTTAGGAAATTTCATGTTAGATGTTTTGATGATGACAAGATAGGATTTCATGTTAGACCCCCAATATAATGTAAGTTTCTGTTTTAATAGATCTATGTATAAGCGTTTGAAAGTATGTAATTTTTTATTAGGCTTGAAATTTTTATCTTTATAGATTTTAGACTAAGTATTAGATACCGAATTGCTAATAGAAGTCTAGGTGAGTCTATTAGAGAAGAAGTTGAAGATCAGCGTCTGAAGTCAACTGAAGATGAAGATTTGTTCTTAGCGACTGTCAAACGCTAAAGGACTATTTCAGGATTCATGGATCAAGCGCTCAAAGCACTCTAGCGATATGTATCAAATTCACCTGAATTAAATTCTCTAGTCATGAAGGACTTAAATGCAATCATTCAACGGACATTTATTTCCAAACGGGAAATAAATTCAAACACATTAAATGCCTGATAAGAGCATTAAATGTGATAAGCTAATATGACTTGTGGACAAGCCACCTTTTTGACTAGACTGTCAGAACTTCATAGTTTATAGCTGCTCCCCGTCCAATCGGAACCAGCGAATTTTCAGGAATGTCAGAGAAAAGGTAAAATCACGCGCTACGTGATATGCACGCTCCCACATGTGTCCAATGGACAGATCCCAAGATTTGCCTATAAATACCCTACCTTCAGCAAACCAAAAAAAACAACAAAGATATACGTACATGCACAAGAAACTCTGCTGAAATTCTCGTTCAAAGAAAAAGCTTAGAAACTCCATAGCCAAAATCTTTCAAGATTTTTATATACATTTCAGACAGTCACAAATATCTCCAATCTCTTCCAAAGAAGAAACCTAAATTCTTACTGAGATATTCTAAGTTGTTTGATCTTTCCAAAAACAAACAAACCCTTGTGATAAAATCTTCAACTTTTCATCTGAGTGAGAAAGTTGTTGATACCCCTTACAGGCAATATTTCTGAGTGAGAGAAGCTTGTAGAAGACGATCTTCATTGGTGCTGACATCTGTGTGATCAAGGAGCCCGAGATCATTTTCACCTATTTTACTATCTTGTAGAAGATTCTGTGTGATTTTTTGATAATCATATTAGTAAATTCCCTCCAAGTGAAAAAGGAGAAGAATGACGTAGCTGGGATTACATAATCCAGTGAACCTTACAATTTCTTGTGTCATTTACTTTAATTATGGTCTTGTTTTACATTATATTATATTCTTCGAAAAAAACAAGCTAATCTGCTAAGTGACTATTTAACCAAAACGAACGCTAAAGCTTTAAAATTATTTTCTCTGTGCTAACCCTGATTAAGTGATCTAAGCGTTACCCTACTTTGGTAAATTGCTAAAATCACTAAGTCTAAGTTATCTTTACTGAAGCTTCTGACCCAAGCATTCAATTGCCTAAGCGTTCTAACCTTTAAAAGTGATACGAAATTTTTTAAGTCGAAAAAGACTTCAGGGTCTATTCAACCCCCCCCCCTATAGACCCTTTCGTATGCCACATGGGACCACCAATGATCAAGACCTTATGCAAAATGGTGTGGTGGACAATGATGTGGTGGAGAATGGTGCGATGGATAATGGTGTGGTGATTAATGGTAGTGACTTTGAATAGGTTTATGTTTATGACTGCTGGCAACATATTAGGTTTTTTATTTTTAATTAACAATGACAATGTAATGAAGGGGATACTATTTAATATTAATATGAATTATTATTTATGATTTTATGGTACTTTTTAGTACAATATCTTCAAATGTAATGTCAATAAAACACATGATCATAGATTTTGTGCAACACTTGGTGGATCTCCAATAAAATGTATTAACACATCATATCAAGTGTACCTATACGTTGAATGATGAAAAATAATACGTCAATTGACTTGCATTCATATGTTAATTTGAATGTACTAGTACATTATATCAAGTGTACTCATACGTCAATTGATAGACATCCATACGTCGATATTTTGTATTAATACATGATATCAAGTGTATCTATACGTCGATTGTAGAAAAATAATACGTCAATATTATTGCCTTCATACATCAATTTGAATGTACTAATACATCATATGAATGTATTATTATGTCAATTGATAGACATCCATACGTCAATTTGAATGTACTAATACGTCATATCAAGTGTACCTATACGTCAATTGATAGACATCCATATGTCGATATTATGTATTAATACATTATATCAAGTGTACATATACGTCGATTGAAGGAAAATAATACATCAATTGACTTGCATTCATACGTCAATTTGAATGTACTAGTACGTCATATTAATGTATTATTACGTCAATTGATAGACATCCATACGTCAATTTGAATGTACTAATATGTCATATCAAGTGTACCTATACGTCAGTTGATAGAAAAACATACGTCGATATTATGTATTAATACGTCATATCAAGTGTATCAATACGTCGATTGATGGAAAATAATACGTCAATTGACTTGCATTCATACGTCAATTTGAATGTACTAATACGTCATATCAAATGGACATATACGTTAATTGATAGACATCCATACATCGATATTATGTATAAATACGTCATATTAAGTGTACCCATATGTCGATTGATGGAAAATAATGTTTGTGTTATGCTCTCAAATGCCATAGATGATAGAATTATAGGGCATTAAATTGTAACGAAACAATCTTATATTAATAAAAGGCATTTCATGTTGTTTCTTATATGCTCTCAAGATTTTTATATACATTCCAGACAGTCACAAATATCTCCAATCTCTTCCAAAGAAGAAACCTAAATTTTTACTGAGATATTCTAAGTTGTTTGATCTTTCCAAAAACAAACAAACCTGATATATGTTATTTTTACACTAGTTTTCCCCCGTTTATCGACTTAGTTTTGATTGTTGCCTTGATAATTTGATCACATATGATGCTTTGACCCTTGTTTTCTCATATTTTATAGAATAACATAACATTTAGAGGAAAAGAACAAGGATTGAGGGTAAATCATGCATAAAGATACAAACTGTCTGCGCAGTGCTAGAGTTTATGGAATAGATTTCTCTACCCATGTCCAAATTATACACTTCTTATACCAATGGAAAGATAAGAGGCAAAGGTACATTTCTTATGTTGAAGACAAAGATTAGATATGTAGGGAAGGAGGTGAAAACGTCATCGGAAGAGACGTCTTACGATGGAGTTTTCTCATTCAGTGACTTGTGAGACAATTTTGTCATCTTTAACGTTTGATTTCGGCCCTAGTGTCTTCTGGAGAGTTGTAGATCTTTGTTTTAGGATTCTACGACAACTTGAATCAGTGAATTCCGACATCGGTAGAGAAAGTTATGCGAAGTTTACCAAAACTGGCTGGAGCAGCAGGGGACGAACGCCGAGGCGTTCATCCACGAACGCCGCGGCATTCACATGCAGTAGCCAACGCCGAGGCGTTCAACAAGCGAACGCCGCGGCGTTCGAGGCAGCGGGTTGGTCTATAAATACCCCTTTTTGCCATTTTTTACCCTAACTCACCTTGGATAGCAACTGCCACACGAAAATAGAGAGAGAGGGAGCTTAGAAGAGAAGATTGAAGGTCAAAACATGGAGAATTCAACAAGGAATCCACATCTCTACAAGAATTAGGGAGTTTTTACATATTTGTTTCTTGAATTTGTTCAAATCTCCTATGACTTGTATGATTTATATTTGCACTTTTGACATGAATATGAGCTAAACTTGTTTGATTGAGGCCATGGATAGGCCATTTATGTTATTTTGATTGTTGTTTTGTTGGTGTTTATTGGATTAATTTTGGTTTTAGCTATGTATTCAATATTTGATCTCAATGCTACATTTGCTTGATCACCAAGTGTTTGATAAAATGCCTAGGTTAGAGATCGAGAGATAATAACCTAGGGAAGATATAAACATTGAATACCCTATAGTTAAACCGACTAGAGATAGACTCGGTTTCTTTAGGTGGCTTTCCATTCACGTGGGGAATTCCTAGACCTTAAATGCATCCTCGTTAATCGGGTTTTCATATAGAGATATATAGGAAATCGTTACCAAGGGTAGGGTTGCTATGCCAAGAGATTGGGTAGTACGTACGTTAGGGAATTTCGCCTTAGCTAAATCAATCTAATAATCCAATAGAACCTAAATCACAATCGAAATGCATAATTGGTTGAACCATGTGCCTTGATCGCTTCTCTCTATTGTTTACTCCCTTTATTTAGTGTGACGTTGCCTTAGTTTATTTTCTAGTATTTATTAATTAGTTAATCAACCTTTCTATCGACCGATTTAACTTAGAATTGAGTAATATAGTAGTCTTGGTACTTAGATTATAGTTGTCCCTGCGGATACGATAACCCTGGACTTAGAAATCCACTTTACTACTTACGCGACCTAGTTCTCTTGCTAGGATTTTGTCGTGTCAAAACCCTTGTGATAAAATCTTCAACCTTTCATCTGAATGAGAAAGTTGTTGATACCCCTTACAGGCAATATTTCTGAGTGAGAGAAGCTTGTAGAAGATGATCTTCATTGGTGCTGACATCTGTGTGATCAAGGAGCCCGAGATCATTTTCACCTATTTTACTATCTTGTAGAAGATTCTGTGTGATTTTTTGATAATCATATTAGTAAATTCCCTCCAAGTGAAAAAGGAGAAGAATGACGTAGCTGGGATTACATAATCCAGTGAACCTTACAATTTCTTGTGTCATTTACTTTAATTATGGTCTTGTTTTACATTATATTATATTCTTCGAAAAAAACAAGCTAATCTGCTGAGCGACTATTTAACCAAAACGAACGCTAAAGCTTTAAAATTATTTCCTCTGTGCTAACCCTGATTAAGTGATCTAAGCGTTACCCTACTTTGGTAAATTGCTAAAATCACTAAGTCTAAGTTATCTTTATTGAAGCTTCTGACCCAAGCATTCAGTTGCCTAAGCGTTCTAACCTTTAAAAGTGATACGAAATTTTTGAAGTCGAAAAAGACTTCAGGGTCTATTCAAACCCCCCCCCCCCCTTCTAGACCCTTTCGTATGCCACATGGGACCACCAATGATCAAGACCTTATGCAAAATGGTGTGGTGGACAATGATGTGGTGGAGAATGGTGCGATGCATAATGGTGTGGTGATTAATGGTAGTGACTTTGAATAGGTTTATGTTTATGACTGTTGGCAACATATTAGGTTTTTTATTTTTAATTAACAATGACAATGTAATGAAGGGGATACTATTTAATATTAATATGAATTATTATTTATGATTTTATGGTACTTTTTAGTACAATATCTTCAAATGTAATGTCAATAAAACACATGATCATAGATTTTGTGCAACACTTGGTGGATCTCCAATAAAATGTATTAACACATCATATCAAGTGTACCTATACGTTGAATGATGAAAAATAATACGTTAATTGACTTGCATTCATATGTTAATTTGAATGTACTAGTACATTATATCAAGTGTACTCATACGTCAATTGATAGACATCCATACGTCGATATTTTGTATTAATACATGATATCAAGTGTATCTATACGTCGATTGTAGAAAAATAATACGTCAATATTATTGCCTTCATACATCAATTTGAATGTACTAATACATCATATGAATGTATTATTATGTCAATTGATAGACATCCATACGTCAATTTGAATGTACTAATACGTCATATCAAGTGTACCTATACGTCAATTGATAGACATCCATATGTCGATATTATGTATTAATGCATTATATCAAGTGTACATATACGTCGATTGAAGGAAAATAATACATCAATTGACTTGCATTCATACGTTAATTTGAATGTACTAGTACGTCATATTAATGTATTATTACGTCAATTGATAGACATCCATACGTCAATTTGAATGTACTAATATGTCATATCAAGTGTACCTATACGTCAGTTGATAGAAAAACATACGTCGATATTATGTATTAATACGTCATATCAAGTGTATCAATACGTCGATTGATGGAAAATAATACGTCAATTGACTTGCATTCATACGTCAATTTGAATGTACTAATACGTCATATCAAATGGACATATACGTCAATTGATAGACATCCATACATCGATATTATGTATAAATACGTCATATTAAGTGTACCCATATGTCGATTGATGGAAAATAATGTTTGTGTTATGCTCTCAAATGCCATAGATGATAGAATTATAGGGCATTAAATTGTAACGAAACAATCTTATATTAATAAAAGGCATTTCATGTTGTTTCTTATAGGCATTTTAAGGTCTTATAAACAACGTTTAGTCCTTGATAATAAGGCCAACCTTCTATTCCCTATGGGTTAGAGAGATTGGCACTAGAAGAGTTTGATCTTTAATATCTAAATTGGTTCGCAAGTCGAAGAGAGTATTGACTGGACATCACTACTGGATAGAGACTTGTATGACATAAGTTTAGACAGGGAAGTGTCAGTCGAACACTATGAGTATGTTAGTAGGAACTTGTGTCATAGACGCATCAGTGAGACTGGTGGGTTCGAACATGGCTCGCATCAGTTATTTCACATAGGTTTTCACTCAATGACAGTCAATGACAAAACTGATAAGTTGTGATAAGTACGCGTGAACCTTAAACCTGAGTAATCACGTTGAAGATGTACTTGTGACATCAAGTCTGTCATTAGAGTAGTTAGATCCAATTCACCCATTGGTGGGGTCGACCTCGAAGTGCGGCTTGATGGGCAAGTAGCAATCTTAACTGATTAGCAAAATGGAATTTATTCTCTCATAGGTGAATGAGTAAAATATCCTATGCCGTCATGAATGGGTGAGGTCAAAGTCTTTGGCCAAAGCAATGGAGGTACTTATGTTGGACATAAGAGTATACTCAACCACCTCGATTCATTATGAGCTAAGCATATGGTCAAGTCTTATGAGTTTGACTAGACCATGACTCTCACTTGACTGGGATATAAGAATAAAAGGTTTATACTCGTACGGTATTCACAGCGTGATTGGTTTGAAATGATTCTATTCATTCGTTCTCAGTTGGGATACGATGTAGGCCATGAGACTAGCTAGGTGTTACGCACGTCCTTTTGGTTTCCTTCCAATTACCTTTTGAGGTTAACCTAAAGAGCCGCGCTTAAAGGAATTGCAAAGGAAAAATTGAGTGAGACTTGAGAGATTTTTTGGTATTTGATATCGCAATTAATTAATTAATTAAATCATTGGATGATCTTATTAATTAATTAAGTTAATATGTTAATTAATTTCTTTATGAAATTAATTATAGAATTAACTTGGATTAATTAGTTATTTAAATAATTTATTTATTGGATAAATAATATTAATTAAATAATTAAATTAAACCACAAACATGGACTAAAGCCCGAGGACTTAAAATCGCCCAAGTGGGCGTCCACCATGGACCCCTAGGGCCTTAGTTAATTAGGCTTAATTATTTCCTTGTGTAGTATGAATACTACTTAGTGGAAATAGTTAACCCTCGCCTCTCTAATTGTCGTTCTCTCCAAGTCAAAGAATTCCACCTCTCTCTCTCTCTCTCTCTCTCTCTCTCTCTCTCTCTCTCTCTCTCTCTCTAGCCATCCATAGGGGAAAAAAAAGGATTTTTCGCTCTCAATTCCGGCGTGGTGATTTATAGGTAGTGGCTGATTCGCTGCTTGGAAAAGGAATCAAAAGCTGGTTCAAAAAATTCATAAATACGAAGAAAGGTACACGTTTTCTATCCTGACTTGAATACATGAAATCGGAGATGAGCCACCATGGGATTTCTTCTTTCCGCTGCGTTTTATATGTAAAAACCCAACAAATAATACGTCAATTGACTTGCATTCATACGTCAATTTGAATGTACTAATACGTCATATTAATGTATTATTACGTCAATTGATAGACATCCATACGTCAATTTGAATGTACTAATAAGTCATATCAAGTGTACCTATACGTCAATTGATAGAATATCATACGCCGATATTGTGTATTAAATACGTCATATCAAGTGTACCTATACGTCAATTGATGAAAAATAATATGTCAATTGACTTGCATTCATATTATTACTTGATTTTGTGGTTCGTTTTTAGTACAATATCTTCAAATAGAATATCAATGAAACACATGATCATAGAGTTTGTGCAACACCTGGTGGATCTCCAAGAAAATGATCCACCAAAGTATTTATTACAAGCCAACAAACTTAATATTTTGGTAATACAAGAGAAACAAGATAATACAAAACAATCATAGTACAAATCATACTATTACACCAACTCTTCGAATTGGCCTCTCTCATTTTCTTGCAGCTGGTTTGGCTACATGACCGCTTTGATATTCCTCCATCGCTCAGCATTTCTTGGGTCATCTTTCTACATATAAAGAGTGAAAACAACGAGAAAGATGATTGTTAGTAAGAAGTAGAGGTAAATTGAAGTTGTACAACACCACCCTAATGTTGCCCTAATAATTTACATCCAACGTAATATCCATGAACAAACGTAGTTTCAAAACATACATGTGCAGTATTTGTATTATCAATTGCAGTATTGTCCCATATGAGGTAATTTTAGTGCAGAGTAGATGTATTTTCATATCATAATGTAGTACCTAGTATAGATACATATGTTAGTTCTTTGAACATACTCCAAATACATAAGTGGTGTACGAAAGTGCAAAGTAGACGTATTTTTACTTCATAAATGTAGTACTTTGTATACCTACATGTTAATTTTTCAAACGTATTCCTAATCCAGATGTGAACTACCTTTAGTGGAGAGCATATTTACTTTATGTTTCAAACGCAATATTTCTATCTAGCTACATAAGGTAATTGCCAAGTATTCATAATCCATACATATACGTAATTTCAATGATTGTATAACTTCAATAATACTACCAAATGAGTTTTCTTCTTCTCATAGCAAACAAAAAAAGAGCTAGCGATCCCCGAGGTATAGGCCACAAAGTATTACCTACTAATATAGTTGTTTTGGCCTCGACGTTCAATTAGCTCGTTATTGGAAACTGTCATCATGTCAACGATCGGCAGCTTGAGGCGTTTATGCAACCGACACATATTGAGGACATCCTCGTCCTCTTTTAAAGTCACATACAATTTGCAAGGAGGAGCAAAGTATCGCAATTGAATACATCTTAATTTCATTTCAGGCCACTTTCTTGCAAGAACAGTGAAAAAATCCGTCAGAGTGGTCCCCTTAAAAATTGAAATAACATCAAGCTCATCGTTGTATGCGCAGATTCAAAATATCTGAAATTCACCTGTTTGCGCAGTTGTATCCATTTGCATCGTTACTTGAGGTAGTGGTGGTCGTCATCGGGTAACAGAACCAATTCAGATGTTAGTTTTGAAAAAAAAAAAAAACAATCGGCTAAAGTGGGCAATCGGTTTGGTGGTCGATGGACGGAGGTAGATAGGGCACAGGGTGTATTGAATTTTGGGGGTGTAGGGGTGGGTGAGTTAGTTAATATAGGATCTGGTGAGAGTGAAAATCGAATGAAAATAGCAAAAAATGGGGGTATTTTAGACTTTACAGGTGGGTAGGGAGCTAATCTTAAGATTCAATATGAATTGGGGAGTGTAAAGTTGAAAAACAATGGGGGGCCTGATTCATGAATCGTATAGTGGATTAGAGATTTAACTCTCAATTGCGGTAAGTTTAATTACATTTTTAAAATTATAAAAAAATATTGATTATGAAAATTAAAAAAAAAATATATATATATTATAAATATATATAAGAGGATAAATTTGGACCATTGATTTCTATTCAAATGAATGGTTGATATTAATTTAATTAAATAACATATTTGTATTTAATCTCAACTATTCATCTTTATCAATTAGATCCAATGGTTATTAGAGGGGCAAAGTGGTCTTATTAAGGCAAAAATGTCATAATCCCTCTCAAAATGCGTGAGTGGCGCGCGTAGAGAGTTAAATTGCTTCATTTTTTTTTTACATAGGGAGTTTAATTGCCTATTTTTGTTTCACAGGATTTTTTGTGTACTTACAAAATTTCACGGTGAGTTAAAATGGCAATCACCCCGTAAAATAAATATGGTATACTAGAGAGATATGAATCCAAAAACTGTAATTATAGCATAATAGAATAGGTGTAAAGTAGTTCCTGAGGATGGAAGATCTTGATTTAGCTTTATCTTGTATTTCTCATTTTATCGACCAATAAAAATAAAAATTTAAAGTAGTTCCCGTTAGTAAATTGATCTAGAAAGTTAAAAAATGAATTTTAAAGTGGAATCTAAAACTGCTATAGAAGTGGGATTAGACCGCTGTAGAACTGGGATCCATCGGATGTTGGGAATTGGATGACAATGAAACTGCTTTACATGTGTGGTTATTTGATTCTTATATTTTTATTTTCTTTTCTTTTTTTAATTTTTACTTTTAAAGTTACACCATATCTTGGCATCCCAAAGTTTGTTATTCTAGGCCCTCATGCTTTCTATAGATATATAAGTTATTTGATTGTTAATCAGAGGGGTAATGGCATTTTCTCATTCAAACCTTTTTTTTTTTTGCACTTTTTTATTTGAACTAAACGAGTTTTGCATTATTTTATCTAAATTTGTTTATTTTTTACACTTTCTTATATGAACTACATGGATTTCACAAAATTTTATACTTTTAGCATTTTTTGGTGGAATATTCGCCGAAATTTCATTACATACATCGCATATGACCCTTTTAAGGGTAAAAATGACATTTAATGGAACTTACGGCTCAATATTTTTATCCTTTTAAATTGAAATGATATTTTGAATAGTAGAATTCAAAATAGCGAAACCACAACAAATTGTTGTTTCAATTGATAAAATTTCATATTTATCCTTAAAAAATCACATGTGATATATATGATGGAACTCCGGCGGAGTACTCCAGCTATTTGGCCGAAAAATGCTAAAATATAAAGCTTTGTAAAAATAAATGTAGTTCGGATAAAAATATGCAAAAGAAAAAAAATTGTTTACAAAAATACAAAAATCCGAATAATTTGGATGGGAAAATGAGATTACCCCTTAATTAGATGTATATAGAATAGAATGTATAACGGTGTAAGGCCTGAAATGGATTGAGTAATATGCTTATTAGAGCTGATTTACGGTGTGCAGGATTATGAAATACCAATTTAATAAATGTAGGATGGAAGTTTGAAGTGGTTAAATTATCATCTCATATAAGGTTAGGCCATGCATGATGAATAAGGGATGCGAACGGATATCTTTGTGTATTTTGTTTAATTAAATGGAAAATTAGTTGTAGATGTGTTTTCCAAAATGCACTTAGTAAAAATATATAAAACACACATTCCTTGTCTCGTTTGTGACCTTGCAGAAGTCACATTTTTATCAGCAATCATTTGATTGAATGATGTCACTCACTCACTGTTATGCTAGAGCTCTAAGTATTAGATCCACCCCTTCACTTTCATAATTGTAAATTAAAGGGGTAATTACAAAAATTCCGGTTATGTAATATGTACAACCATCTCCTCAAATTTGGCTAATTACAACCACCTCCTTCTCATTATTCTCTATATAACAAAAATCTCATTCCATTAAATTTTCATCAGTCGTTAGTTTTTTCAAAAATCAAATTTTGTCCCCGGGGTTGACCTGGTGCGACTATTGACTATTTTTTCGGACAAGCCTACCCATGTGAGGGATTGCATACAATCTATTTAGAAATTTAGGGAGGTGATTGTAATTGAGATAAAATAAAGATGATTGGTTTAATAAAATATTTAATTATTCATATAAATATTAATAATATATATAACACAAAAATAATATATTTCTTATGATATATAACTAATAAATAAATATGTGTGCATATATATATATAAACAAAAATTATATAAATACGGTACATAATATACATAATAAATAAAATAAATAGGGAAAAAAGTAAAAAAAAAAAAAAACTATTGTTTATCGACTTCCCCAAGACGATGAACAGTAGAACATCCCCAATATTCTCCCAACCTCAACCACCCAAATCCCTTCCCCGACATTCGCCGCCCAAATCTCCTTACCCACCCGCGTCGAAGCCCCCACCCTGTAATTTTTATTTTTATTTTTATTTTTATTTTTTTATGTGTATATATTTTAACAAAAATTATATAAATATAATATATAATTGTTCTGAATTCTTTTTCATGTGCAGCGAAAAGAAAAACATATCCAGATTCACAAAACGGATCACTTTTGGTATTTAATAATTTTCCATAATTAGAAGATGAAATTGAATTTTATCGAATTACTAACCTTGTTGTAGAATTCGATTCCTTGATCTTCAAAGTAGCAGAAATCCTGGATTCCTGCCTCTATATATCACGCCAAAAAAAAAGACTTGAAAAAAAATCCTCATTCTCTACCTTAGAGGTGGCCGATGGCTAAGAGAGGGGAGAGAGTGATTTTCTGTTCTTTTCTTATGCGGTAAAGTTATGACTTGTCACTTAGGTTTTTACATTAAGGCTTGTGTATTTAAATGAGATGATGTGCTTGGAATTAATTAATTCCTTGAGCCCATCTATCTCATTATACACGCCTATATGCATTCCCAGTGGGCTAAGTAGACTTTCAACTTAGTCCACTTATTAATTAAGTCCAACATATATTAATCCAATTAATATATGATATTACTTAATAATTATCTAAATTAATTAATACAATTAATAATTTAGGCTAATAGGAAAATAATAAATCCATCCAATTATTAATTATTAATTATTAATTAATTAAATTAATTAATTTGTTCATCAAATGACAAAATACCTGGATAACTTTATTTGATAACTCGAGACTTTTTTCGCTTAATTCCTTGAAAGCGGGACTCTCTAGGTTCGTCTCAATTGGCAATGAGAGGAAATTAAGGATGTGAGTGTCACCTAGTCTCGTGGACTCACATCAAAACCCAAGTGAGATTAAAATAATTTAATTAATACGAACCTCTAGGTCACAAATACCATGTGAGTAAAAGCCTTTTACTCTCGAGTGAGAGTCATGGAATGTGTCAAACTTATAGGACTTGATGATGTGCTTAATAAATCATAGTAAGATGAAATTACCAAACTACCCCTCGTTTTCCACACGAGTTAGTTTTTCTGCTTTGGCCAAAGATTTATAATTTCACTTACCTATTACGGCACAAGACGTTAACTCGTTCATTATTCGAGACAGTGAATCCTATATTGGCAGTCACCGAACGATTGCTGCTTGCCCACTTAGACCGTACTTCGAGTTCGATCCTACTGAAGGTGAATTGAATCTAACTACTCTAATAAGAAGTTTAATGTCACAAGCACAATTTTCATGGCTTCTCATGTCTAAGGCTCACGCACACTATCGTGACCAGTAATACAATCATTGACAGTCCTTGGGTAAATACCCATGTGATAGAATTACGGCGAGCCGTGTTCGAATATATCAATTTCATTGATATATCTACAGCAGAAGCTCCCACTATTCCCTAGTGACCGATTGACACTCCTTGTCAGGACCTGTGTCATACAAGTCTAGTCATAATGCCGAACTAAGACTTTTTGACTTGCGAACCCTATTTAAATAATCAAGGAATTGATGTTTCTAGTGTCCGTCTCCTTAATCCTTAAGGAGTAGAAGCTCCCTCTCGATTATTTGGGACTTAAATGTTCAATTCTTATTAATGTCATTAAGATTCACATGAACAAATATAAAGTTGCCTTTTATTCCATATAAATAGTTCGTACAACATAAAGGAAAGAGCCCTATACAATCTAATTCCTAAGTGGTATCTAGGGCATAATCCTAACAATCTCCCACTTGTACTCAATACTAATTGCTATGGTATCTAATACCCACCTTTTCCAGATGTCGCTCTAGCAGCGCCTGTGATAGTGGCTTGGTCAGTGGATCATCTATATTATTTGTTGAATCTATTCTCTGCACGGCGATGTCACTTCTTCCAATGATCTCTCTAATGATGTAATATCTTCTCTTTATGTGTTTGGATTTATTGTGAGACCTTGATTCCTTAGCTTACATGATGGCTCCATTGTTGTCACAAAAAAGTGGCAACGGGAGCTCCATGCTAGGAACCACTTGAAGTTCTGCCACGAACTTCTTATCCAAACAGCTTCTTTGGCAGCCTCTGAGGCAGCTACGTATTCAGCTTCAGTGGTTGAATCAGTAGTTGTGTTTTACTTGGAACTTTTTCAAGTCACTGCTCCACCATTTGAAGAGAATACACACCCGGAAGTGGATTCACGATCGTCGACATGTGACTCAAAGTCAAAGTCGGTGTAACCTTCCACTTTAAGTTCTCCATCACCATACGTCAAACACATTTCTGTAGTTCTTCTCAAGTACTTAAAGATACATTTCACAGTGATCCAATGTTGTTCTCCTGGGTTAGCTTGGAACCTGCTTACTACGCTCACATTGAAAGCAATGTCCGGTCTCTTGCATAACATAGCATACATAAGACTTCCTACAACTGATGCATAGGGAATGGTATTCATCCTCTTTCAATCTTCCTCACTTTGAGGACTCATCGATGTTGAGAGGTGAAGTCCATGTCTCATGGGCAACAGGCTTCTCTTAGAATCTTCTATCCCAAACCTTTTTAAGACCTTTTCTACGTAGAGGGCTTGGGAAAGCTCGATTTTTCTATTTGCTCTATCCCTGTATAGGGATGGCAATGGGATCGGGTCTAACGAATACCCGTCCCGAACTCGTCCCTAATGGGACGGGAATGAGTCCAAGAAAATGGGATCGGGTCCGGGTCCGGGTCCGGGAATCGAAATTCAAGACCCGGCCGGGTCCGGGACGGGAAATGAGTCCAGTCGATTTCCCGTCCCGGACCCGGACCCGTCCCGGTAGTATAATATATATTTTTTAATTTTATATATATAATAATAATTATATCAACTAAACCCTAATACTTTATTCTCTATTTTTCTATTTCTTTTTGGTAGATGGACATATATATATAAATGGACATGATGAAATTATGTGACTTTTATTTTAATTATCGGTTTACTGTAAAATTAATTAATTTATGTTGGATGTTTCAACTGTTTTTTGTTTTGTTGGTCATGTTTGTTGGTGTAGAAGAAGAAGAAGAAGAAGAAGAATAAAAAGAAAAAGGAAGAAGAAGCAGTAGGGAAGAAGAAGAAAAAGAAGAAAAAAAAAGTTTTAAAAAAAAAAAAAAATCAGCCGGGTCCAACGGGAAGGACCCAGACCCGCCGGGAAATAACCGGGTCCGGGACAGGACAGGGTCCGGGACAGGATAGGGTCCAAATTTTTTTTAACGGGACGGGAAATGAGTCCTGCCCAACCCGTCCCATTCCCGTCCCGTTGCCATCCCTATCCCTGTAGATGCAAATTCTAAGGATATATGTGGCTTCTCCCAAATCTTCCATGGAGAACGTGCTTGAGAGCCATATTTTGACTAAGGTCAATAGGCCTATATCATTTCCTTATCAGTAGAATGTCATGTACGTACAGGACTAGAAATAATAATTACTCCCACTGATTTTCTTGTAAACGCATGGTTCATTTTCGTTCTTGACGAAACCATATTTCCTAACTTTTTCATTAAAACGAAGATTCCAACTTCGCGATACTTGTTTGAGTCCATAAATAGATCTATTCAATTAAATCCTTAATCTATAATCTTTTACTTCCAAAAAATGTACGATTCTCTTTCTAACTCATTTTTACTTATGTACAAGATATCATATAAAATCATAAGCAAAAATTATGTTCATTACAAGTTCAAGCCAAAATATTAATACCAAATAAAAATGAATTAAACACTTTTTTAGTTTGAAAAATTTATTTATTAACCGTACACGTAATGTGCCAGTGCGACTTTTCTATATTATTATGTAAAATGGGAGAGGCCTAGAAAAATTATTTTGGATTGTCAAGTTGAAGTGAAACCATTTCTATTTTAAAAACTTAACAAGAATCTTAAGAATTTTCTTTTATATGTCATATCCCCTTATATTCTTTTTCCTTTTTTTACTAAGTGTCTCCTATATTCCTTTAACCTTTCTCCTATATTCCTTTAACCTTTTAGTTTCTATTCCAATTTCTTCTTCCATATTACCCCACTCTCTCTTAATAATTCCTTACTTCTCTAACATTCTCTCTCATCTCACACATTATCTTCTTTTTCCTTTACTTTTGTCTCTTTATATATCTTTTTTAATATTTTATTCATATGCTTATTCAAAAACTTAAATGTCAAATGTAGTTTATTTGTATTAATTAATTTACTTAAGAATTTTTTAAATTTTTTCTTTTTGCACACACATAGAGTACGATACAGAGACTAATTTTCATAATGAGCAACTAACGCATAGTGTACATAATTTACAGAAATTTTAAACTATCGATATTTTCTGCTAACAACGTAACTAAGTTCATCACATTGCAGGAGGAGCACGATTTCCATTGCAGCAGGAGCACGATTTCCATTGCAGCACCAATTATTTTCTCATTGATAAAATTGCACTAGTTATAAATAACTTTTCATTAGTAAAATCTAAAATGAGTTGGAAAAGAATTATTGTTATTCACTAAGAAAATCTTTGTTAAATTTTTTACTAAATACTTTCCAACTAAATTACAATTGTAATATCTTCTCCACATTCTAAATACTTTCCAACAAAATTGTAATACAATTGTATCATTTTCTCTCTACGTTCTAAATACGTTCCAACTAAATTACGCTTGTATCATATTCTCTCTATATTTTAAATATCTGAACACTCAGGTCACACACAACCTATATCATACATGTAAGCATGAAACATGAAGTACTATACCATTATCCAAGGTTTTAAAAATCGGTTCAGACCGATCGGACCGCTGAACAGTTCGAATCGATACAGGTTCGCAAAAATCAAGTGATTTTTTATATGCATAAATAGTTGGTCAAAATTCTTGAATTTTCTACCAAAAACATATCAATTTCTGATTAAGGTTCCTTCTGCTCTGGTATCAATGTTACGACCAGCAACACGAGCATAAATAATTTATTTGTTAACTTCTCATCTTTATCATCCAAAGACACAAAGGAACATGAAAAACTCACAAATACATCCCCACATAATTGTATGTGATATATATAAATTTTGCTCGAGGCTCGTAGCCTCATTGCCTTGTATAGTTATATAGATAAATTATGATTGAGGCTCGTAGCCTCGTTAGCTCGTATCTGCTAACGGTCAGCTAAATTACCATTATTATACGAAGTTCGGGCATCATAGAAGCATTTACACGAAAGATCCTTAATGACACCATAATTGCATAACACTACAAGATCCGCCTGTTTTAAATTGACCGGGTCGGGTTGACCCGTGACCCGACCCTACGACCCAAGATCCTAACCCTTCATAGCACCACGTGTCATCATCTGTGTGAAACTCCTATCACTATCAGATCCGTACAATATGAACATCTATAAATACCTCCTCTCAACACATATTGGGGGGGACAATATCTAGTCCTGACTCTCTTGAGCTAGCATCGTATCCACTGATATCTTGACAATAGATTCGAAGTACATTCCCAATATACAAATTTGGGCTATTTAGCCTCGTAGACATACGACCCAACGAACCTACAATACAACCCTACACATACGACCCTACACAAACGAACCAACGACCCTACAATACAACCCTACACAAACGACCCTACACATACGACCCTACACAAACGACACAACGAACCAACGACCCTACAATACGACCAAAAGGGTACAAACCCATTAGTATAACTTAAACTTTTGAACTAACTTGATCCTCTATGGAGGTACGTAAGCAGCTTGGACTAGAATCCAAGTGCAGTCATAAATTTATCGTCACCACCTTCGTGTGCCATCCGAAGCAGCCCAAACTGAGGCAGATCGATCCCACAAAATCGAGCTAAATCAGTATGCTATCAAACTATTTTTTGTCTGTATGTAATTTTGGAATGAGCTCTTCGATGTAGTCTCCAATTTTTTTTATTGGATTTATCATTTGGAATGCTTAAATCTCAAGAATTGATTTTTTTAATTTTATTTTTGTTGCATAATTATATATTTTATTTTACCTAATTTTAATCTATGCCGAGTTTTAAAAACATTGCCATTATCTAGGATTCGAATGTCGAACTATTGAAAACGACTTGCTTATTATAGTCCGTTTTTCGAAAATGGCTCGCCTGTAATAAGGTTTGTTGGCATGCCGTTGGGTTTGTCGATGCCGCACCCAACGGCATCCATGGGAAAACCGCAGAAAGTGACAGCTGTCACCTTTGTTTTTCTTTTAGTTTTGTAATTTTTTTCTCAGTTTCTTTGCTTTATTTATGGGCCCTTGTCACCTTGCTATATTTATGGGCACCTGTCACCTTCTTTACTTTTCTTTTAGGTTTATAGCTTCTTAATTTCTTTGCTTTAGTTAGTTGTCAATTTAGTTTTCTTCTCTTTTTTGATTTTTTTTTTGTTTAAAATTTAAGGGAGTCTTTTTTTGGGGATTATATTATATAAAAATTTCAATCCAACTCAATGCATATGAGCAAACTAAAAATTAATTTATACACTGAAGTCAAATGTTACACACATGTCGAGTTCAAAAATATTTAAATTATTTTATGCGTACACTAATAAGTAGGTCATTATTCAAAACATCAACTAATTTGAGGTGCGAGCAAATAAAGTTCAAGTTATTTAAAATTTACTAACATATTTTATCATTAAAATATCAAATAATTTGAGTTAGCAAATCTAAATAAATTATAGTTCAACTTGATCGACCCAAAACGCTTAAGTTGAAGATGCAATCATTTGATTTCGGTTTAGTTTTTTGGTCTACTCTTACGTGTGAAGTCAAATTGAATTTCTGACATAAACATGTTTGAACATGACCACATATATTCTCTTAACTAATTCAAAAATGGATGAGCAAAACATAGAAAATCACCTCACCGGGTGTCACGTTCACACTCAGTGCACCTCACCAGGTGAGACATCAACAAAATAATGTAATAATCCATTATCACTAGAATAGTACATTTTTAAGAGAATTCAATGTTTCACTACATGTATATTTCAATTGTAATACAATTCATGCTACACATTATGGACGAAATTATATAAGGAATTAAGTTTTTTGATTTCCCCAAAAAAAGATATGTAGTGATATCAATTTCAATAGATTTGGCTTTTCCATCATAATTTTCTCCACTTGATTTAAAAAATTCTCCATAAAAATAATAAACGGCAGATGAAACAAATTTCATAGAACTTTGGATCGAATTTAGGCAAATCTGAATGCATCAGCTCCATGAAAAAGAAGCCAATGTCAGAATCTCAACACCAATTTTCTATCGGCAACGTACAGCGCTGTAAACACCATTATTACTTTAGTGCATCAGTGACTCTAATTTGTTGCCTTTCATATCCCTTCATTTCTCAAAAACCAAAGACGTTACGGGCTCATTTCTAAATCAGAGTTTTTTAAAGAAGTTAGGGATCGCGATGTTCTGAAACTTTGTTACACGCACTATAAGAACTTGTTTAGAAAAACCTGATGGGGATGTTGCATGATAAGGTTCTCTAGTTGCCATAGATACATGTATCCTGTTTGTACTAAACTCAAGAAACTGTGTAAATGTTCCTCAAGTTTAACAATGGTACATCCAAATAGGCCACACACAGTGAGAACAAAGATGCAGTCCTGATCCCTGATTCCAAATAAACACATAAATTCTGCAAACAACAAAAAACTGAAGTAGACTTGTTTTATATCTGGGAATCACATCCAAGCACGATCATTAAGGCCAAACAAGTAAGTTTCTACATAACCAGGACAAATATGAAGACAATATAATTGCAAATGAGAAACAGGACAATACCATGATGTATGTATCACAATATACACAAGTAGATGCAAGGGATCTATGATGACTAACAAGTTTTAGGGCTCTGCCATTACCAGAGCAATCCTGAAACAAAAAAAGTATATGAATATGGTGCATCTTTCTTGACCATGGATCAGAGTTTTGTTTTTAGAAAGGCTTCGAAAAACTATCTCCGAATGTGAAACAATGCACAAAAACTGTAATTCACAAAAACACATAAATAATATGGAAAAAAAAACCAATATTAAATTTCTCATATAAGTAAAATCAAATACATTGCAACTTGTTAATATATATGGTCTTAATTTAGTCATCCTACTGTTCTTATCATTGTTAATTTAGATTGAAATTAAATGAACAAGTAACTAATTTTCAAGAAAGAAAGAAATAAATAATAAGAAATAATCAACTCCGCAAGCACTGGACTTTCAATCATCGCTATGACGGTCGACATAAACAACACAACAATTGAAATCAAATGTCATGAAAACAGAACATGGAGGCAGCAGTCATACCCAAAAAAAAGTTACCAATATTTTAAAGAAAAAGCCCGCACAATCCATCATCGCCGCAACAGGTTGTTAGCAGGCTAGGGCTGCAGGCAGTCTTCATCGCAGTAGTAGCGGAGAAAGACGGCTCAAGGGAAAAAATATCATCAGAGAACTGTGAAGAAATCGGAGCCTCCAGCACCCGGCGGAGGGAGGGCGGCATCCAAATCATCTTCACAACCTCTACATACAATCCGCCCCATTCACCGCCACCTGCTCAGATAAGATCAAGTAGTGTTTTAGAAACCCTTCGTTGTGATGAATCTCATTATATAGACGTCCTATATTTCCTAACCCTTCCTCCGCTCTCTATGGAATTACCGGAAACGCCCTTCTAATTTCTACTTGAGGCGCGTTTGGCTTGAATAAATGCATGGTTCAACTGGTATAAGGATGACTAGTACTAATTTGGGATTTGTTAAACTGGGTCAGGACTATGTCCAAGGTTGAATTTCTACATTCTAGATCTGGTTGAGTTTGGGGCAGGAACCCGACCGAGTTATGGGTCTATGAGAATCCTGACCCAAACTCACTTCAATCGTAAAGTGGTACTCTTATTTTTTAAAATTTGATCAATACGTTTTTATTTAATATTATAATAACTAATTTTCTATTGATAATACTTAAAATTAAAATACTTTTTTTTTATTTACCATGCAGATTGCAACAGAACCTCCTATTGTCTAGTCGCTCTATACCTCGCTCAGTCGCTCACCCTCCATCACAACGCCAACAATCGTAAAGTCGCAGCCTACCACGCCTCTTCCCCAGTCCCGACATAAAAAAAATTGTGAGATTCAACCTTCATTCCCATCACTAGAGCATATTCAAAAATTTTAATTACAAATTAGCGTTACATTTAGACTTTTATTTCTTCAAATATAAATGACTTTCGTTACAGCCAGCAGATTTGAACTTCTAACATGCAAGGATTATCAAAATTTAACTCAAATTCTTCACTTTGCTAATAAGGAAAGGGGTTATTTGCATTCACTTCCCCCGGAGTACAATACTTTGGTGATGACTTCCCCTAATGTATTAAAATTTGACACTCACCTTCCAATATATATAAAATTATAAGTATTACCATTTTTACACTTAATTTTTCTTTTCTCTATTTTTTATTTCTCTTTTATTCCTTTCTCTTTCTTATTAGACAAAATAAAAATTTAGCACATAAAGTTTTTTATTGAAAATATTTCTAACTAGTAGTTCTTTTTTAAATAGTTATAACAAATCATATATTAAACTTATTTTAAATAAACTTTAATATCTTTATTTTTCAATTTCCTTGGTTGGTTTCTTATTATATTGTTAATGTTCCAAATAATTTTTTAATAAATTAGTTTTTTCATAAACAATATAAAGTTTACATCTTTCTTTAGACGTAAATTATTGTTTATTGCCGTAAGCAAAAAATTGAAAATTGAAAAAATAATTCCATTCAATTTACTCATATCTTCTATTTATATTCTTATTTTTTGTTCTAGAGAAACGACAAACATAATAGAATAAATGTAAAGAAAATTTAAACATTTACTCGAAATAGAAATTACGATTTGGAATATCTAATAAGATAATGAACATGAACAGTGAAATGTCTATCAAAAAACATATAAAACTCTTCAGTTTCTACTCTAAAATCCTCTATGGCTCCATAAGCAAGATATTGAAATGAAATTACTTTTTCAATTTTCAGATTTTTGTTTATTGCAATAGTCAATAATACAAACCTATAAAGATATAGTTTTTTTGTTGCTCTTAAAATAAAATAAAACAAAGACTACAAATTTATTTAAACTTGCTTGAAAAATCATGGTGTGGGAGGAATTCAGATATTGGGCCAAGCAATAGAGTCTAAAGCTTGTTGAACTTAAACTCAATACTATTATGAACTTGGAGCCTTCTAAAAGATATCATACTATACCTAGAGTCACTTAGTTGGAGGTCTACCGACCCGACCTGCATAGGGATGACAAATTATATAAGGAAAGAATGGAGATAAAATCTAATCAATTAAAAGATTTACCATAACCAGACCTGCGGATATCAAGGCCGATATTCCTAGATATTTACCATTTATACTTGATTAGATATAGCCCAAAATAGATGGATCTTAATTTATTCCTATTACCTAATGTATTTTTAGTATAGTTGACTTACCCATTTGAGCCTACCCACAAACTTGTATAAAAACCAACTCCAATGGATGAACAAAGGATCTGCAATTTTACACCCGTGGATGTAGGTCTATTTAGACCGAACCACGTATATCTCTTGTTCATTTTTACATACATTTTTTGCTTTATATTATATTATTGTATATTATATCGCATTATTTTAATTGGTGTGAAACCCACACACATCAATTGGCGTCGTTTGTGGGAACCTTGAGTCAAAGGCGTGAGGTAATCCCATTGTTTTTTGTATTATTTTTCGTTTAAGTTGAAATGATAGATCAGGATATGGAGGAAACGCAGTATTTGGAGGGAAATGCTGGAAAAAAGACGATCCAGACCTTACCTGGGCCAGATTTGAATGCTCCGGAAATGCCAGCTCTCTTAGCTAGGCAATTGGAGGATGAAATACAGGGCCCTATGTTAGAAAACTTACCAGGTGGGCAGGTTAGAGGGAAGGCCAATCTAGACCTGATATTGGATAAGCTGAAAGGGGCTGTCGACGTAGCTATTACAGTTGCGTTGCAATCCAAAATTGTCGGTATGCAGGGACAAATAAGGAGCAATGACTTAGTGTCCCCGCTACCAAAGGAGACACCTATGACAAAAAACATGGAAATTGGGGATAATTACGATATTACTCCGAGAGGAAATTGTTGGGAAAAATAAACTAAAATGCAACGAAAATGGTGTAATTAAAATTATTGGATTTTTTCCAATACAGGATCAATCCTGTGGTTTTATCACGCGTATGTATGATAGAGATATCTACACTTTACCAGTTGTAGCGAAATGGTTGGAGAATCACTGAATTTCGAATTCTTCAAGGCTTTCGCGAACTGATCCGGCTAATTGATTGATAATCCGAGGAATACAAAAGTGCTGCCTCCAAATTGTCTCGCCGAAAAAAACTCGAACATAAAAATCTTCTCCTCTTTTGCAGAGAGGACGACGACTAGAGAGAGGAGAGGGGAGGGTTTTTCTTTCTTGTGGCTCAAGCACTACTACAGAAATGACCTATAACAGCGATTTTTTTGAGCCTATTACAGCGGTTTTAATCGCTGTCATAGGTACCGCTGTTATATGGTTTTGACCTATGACAGCGATTTCGGAAGGAACCGCTGTCATAGGGTTCAAAAAAAAAATTTAATTTGGACCCTATGACAGCGGTTCCGGCTGAACCGCTGTCATAGGGTCATTTATTTATTTATTTATTAATTTTATTTTCTCGTTTATAATGTTACCATGTCGGAATGACACGAAATTCGCACGATCATAGGAAAATGGCGTGCTGAACAAGACGCATTGCGATCTTGTGATTTTAGCCATCTGAGATCGTTTAACGCCTCAAATTTGCGTTTTATTACAAAAATAGGGTATTTTCGTAATAAAACATAAATTTGAGGCCTTAAACGATCTCAGATGGCTAAAATCACAAGATCGCAAGGCTTAACATGCGTCTTGTTCAGCACGCCATTTTCTTATGACCGTACGAATTTCGTGTCATTCCAACACCGCAAAATTTCAACCGAGAAATATTTTCGTACAAATATACATACACCCACACATACACAAATATACATACACCCATCCACACATACACAAATATACATACACCCATTAACATATACACAAATATACATACACTCATTAACATATACACAAATATACATACATCCATTAACATATACACCAATATACATACACCCCTTAACATATACACAAATATACATACACCCATTAACATATACACAAATAAACATACACCCATTAGCATATACACAAATATACATAAACACCCATTAACATATACACAAATATACATAAACACCCATTAACATATACACAAATATACATACACCCATCCACATATATACATACATAAATATACATACACCCACACATACACAAATATAAATACACCCACACATATACATACACCCACACATATACAAATATACATATATATATATAGGGAGAGAAAGAGAAGAGGCTTACGGTCGTGGTGGGGGTGGCGGCGGCGGCAGCGGCGGTGGTGCCGGGCTTTGGGGGGGGGGGGGGAGAGAGTGAGAGGCTGAAATGAGTTTTAAATTTTGAAAGTGAGAGAATTAGGGGGGCGGCCGGGTTACCTAGCTAAAACCCGACCGCTTATGATAGCGGTTCGGGTACGAACCGCTGTCACAGGATTTAAATTTTTTTTTTTTAACAGCGGTTCGGGCCGAACCACTGTCTTTTTTTTTTTTAATTTTTTTTTTCTGAAAAATTGATGACAGCGGTTCGTGGCGAACCGCTGTCATATCTCGGCACTATGACAGTGGTTCGGGGCGAACCGCTGTCATAGGTCCGAACCGAATAGCCCTATGACAGCCATTTTGCAAAACCGTTGTCATAGGTACGCTGTAATAGTGTATGTTTATAGTAGTGAAGTGTGTAACTTATGTTATGACCTAGGTATTAACTAATGTGATATATTTATCACTTAAATTATAACCTTGGGCTCAAATTAGCCCATGTAGGACGCCTAGTAGCCGCTCCTACATGGTCATTGGTGCACCAATTTGAGCTCGGTCCAATCATTTATTTATTTAATTAATTCAATCCAATTAATTAATCTAATTAAATAATAGATGAGATATTTAATTAATTTTATTTTTCCAAGAAATAATATATTAATTAAAGTATAAATGAATTAACTTATTTTTTCAAATAATTAATTTTATTTAATTAATTTTAAGTATCCAATACTTAAAATATTACCACAAGAAATGTATCATATTTTTTTACGATTTTTCCTTTTAAAGCGTGACTCTTAAGGTTCATCTATATTTGGCAATGAGGGGATTCCATTGAACGTTAAGACTACTACTTGCGCATTAGGTTGTAGTTCGAGGTTGACCACAGCCTCCTTAACCATGATTTGCATTTTAGTCAAGTTGAACTCTTGACATGGTACAACAAGTCGATTTTGGTTGCAAAATGTCGACTTGTTATCTGTTTGAATTTTTGTTGTATACATGTTTATATTATTTGTACTGTATTTTTATGTCTTTTGCTTGTCAGGTTTATCTCCTTTTGATGTTATGGACATAGTCTTGGTAGCTCACAACTTTAAGGCCTGTTTGTTCCATCGAATATGAGGGAAAAAAGAGGATAGTTTTTTTGGGATTTCGACTGTTTTTATCCTCTTATCTTTTGTTTTTCCGATGGATTTGAAAGGAGTTGCATTGGAATTAAATAGAAGATTGATTGTTGGTGATTTGATTGGAGTCAATTCCTCTTCACAGAAATAGCGACTCAATTGCCGTCCAGTTATCCCAGCAAATTGATGGCAAGGGACGTCGAAATCTTAATTTCTAAGGTTTCACCTTGTGTTATTGGTATCACTAATTTTATCTCTCCAATGTATCAATTTTATTTGTTGATGCCTCACTCTACCAGTGATTTAATTAGTAGTTCTTTAGATTTTTTTATTGGCTGTATTGTATTATTGGTTTCGACCCAAATCTATGTAGGAAATATAAATTTGTTCGATAAAAAAAAAAATTAAAAATCTTTACATGACTTCTTGTATAAAACATGTTATAGGCAGTTCTTAATCATTTTCCCTATTTGGTTTTGCCCCTTAATTATCGAACTAATTAAAAAAAAACTTATTTCTTCTATTGCGCATATCTAATTTTACTTTCGATTGGAAATTCTAGTTTGAACTTTGCTTCGATTGAACTTTAGTGTCATTAAAATGTCCCCTCACCATATTACAAATATAATTTATTTACCTATTTAAGTTATTTTCGGACTCGGCTCAAACTAAATCAAAACTAAAATTTTCTATCCCCAGCATATTGCTTACTCAAAAGTAAGCTATTTCTGCCTTGGGGCTCTTCATATACCGAATCAGTGATCCATCTAAATCTAACGCATGATCCATGTCTTTGTTCAATTACCAAAAAAGAAACCCATTTATGTTCTTTTCAGGAAATTTTACTTGGCTGCAATATAATACTTAATGGCGCAGTTAAAAATATTATAAGATTGTATGGAAAGATAATTAGAATTTAAATCAGGCAAAGGAAATAAGACTAGGTAAACAATACCTTGTTAAGCATTTCGGAATATGTACATATACATATTTCAGCATCAAAAGAGAAGGAAAAAAGTGAAAAAGAAAAGACTGATTTAACTACTACTTGTCTTTGATAAACCCTTTAAGCAAACAAAGTTGTACAATTTGCAAAGCTACTTAGTCTTGATATTGCATATATAAATTTAGAATATTCATCAGGGTGTGGTCTCTCAAAGGTAGCACACAAATCCGTATCAATGAGCCCTTGAAACACCCTTCAAGCAAACAAAAGGGGTATGACTTGTAAAGCCACTTGTACTTGTTGATCTATGGGGTGGGTGGAGGGGAGGCCTATTATTATTATTATTATTATTATTATTATTATTATTATTATTATTATTATTATTAATGTTATTATTATTATTATTATTATTCCCAATAAAGTTTGGATTCCTCCTTGCACCAGCAAGTGAAGAATAACAATTGGAAGCACCCCTATTTGATGTCTTCTTGGCAATAAGCCTTGAACAAGTATTGTTTCTTGGTATTAATCCTCCATTGCTTTTGCATGTCTTGAGCTTCTTGTTATAAGGGTTCTCTGGTTTGGCAAGCTCTTCTAAGCAATTCACATTTGATAGACTTGTGAATGATTGTGACTTTCCATTGTAATGCTTAGACAATCCTCTCCTATACAAATAAAGCAAGAAACATCCATCATGACTAATTTTACATATATTACAAAAATACTCCAAAAAGAAAAATATCTTTCATTGCCCATAAATAAATAGATATATAATGATGTTGTAAAGTGAAATGCTAATATTACTATTATATTTAAAAACCCATTTATATACTAGGAAAATAACAAAGAAAATTAAATCTTGAACAAGTTTTAATTAGGACTCACTTGAAAGGAAGATGTTGAAGTAAGGATGACATTTCCTGCAAGGGGCTAGATGAAGATGGAGAAATTGGAGATGAAGAAGCTGAGGAGTTGTCATATTCTTCATCATCATCATCATCATTAATAGTTGAACTGCCGGAAGAGTTGGAAATATTTTGAAAATCTTGAATCATAATTAGTTGCTCATCATCCATGATCCCATGGTTGCGTCCTTGGTTGAAAAGGGACTCCATATTCAAGCTCATAATCATCAGTATCTACAATAATATCAATTAATTCTTCCCAAGAATCCACCATACAGTTATGTATGTATATATATGTATGTATTTTTGTTCGAACAATTTTATGATTATCTCTCTATAATTTGATAGAGATAATGTAAAGGGTGTTTAAATAGAAAAGTAGTGTGGAGTTTGATCTAACTATGATGGGGTGATAGACATGGACACATGTATAAGAGAGGTAGGGGAGAAAAGGATAAGGGTTATCAATATCAAGTGAATTGAATACTCATTTAATATTTGTGATATATAGACTTATGTAATAATATTGAAAGCAAAATAAGGGAAGATTTGAAGTACATAGGTAAGATTCGGAGTTATCCACTTTCCTTGTTTATCCCTAAATCATCACCTATCCTACTCACCAAGAATGGTAAAAATAGAAAGTTGTGCAATTCCCAATCTCTATGCTTGGGCGTGATATGCTTTTCTCTTGTATAATGCATATTCGTATTGCGCCAAATTTTATTGGTGGTTTTTAAATTTTTAGGGCAAAATACAATTTGTCACTGAACTATATCATTTATACTAAATATGCTTTTGAACTTAGAAAAATACATTTACCCTCTTCAATTGCATGCTGAAACTGTCTCTATTGCCCTAAATCATTATTTTTCTTTTCTATTTCATTTTCTCCACCATTTTTTTTATTTTTCACAAATTTCATTTTCTTACATAAATTAGTTAAAATTTATCCAAATTATTATAATTAATTAACTAAAATAATAATTTGCAATATTTTTTTAGCACAAACATAAAATTAACTTGGTGATCAAAACACATTATATCAAAGTTTGAAAAAATTCAAAAAATGCGTTGTGACAAAATTAAATTAATTCAAATAGATTTTAATATATTTTCTGTATATATTTATAATATATATATGTGTGTGTGTGTCTTTTAAATCAGAGGGTGTAAATAAGGATGTGAATATTTTTGGTTAATTTAAATATATTATATATATTATTAAAATATAATCTTTTAGCATTAATTTTTAGATATATATATATATATATATTAGTAAATTAGGCTATTAAAAATATACATATATGTGGTAAGAAATACATGAAAGATATCTGTTATAACTAATTTGATTTTGTAACGATTTATTAATAGAATTTCATCATACATTAATATAATGTGATCTCACTAAATTAATTCATTATTATTGCTAAAAATATTACAAATTATTATTTTGAAAAATTATTTATAGTGCACTGGGTTAATTTTAACTAATCTATGTAAGAAAAAAAAATTGTGAAAAAGAAAAAAATGGTGGCAAAAATAAAAATAAAAAAAAATGGTTAAGGATAATAAAGACAATTCCATGCAATTGAGGGAGAGTAAGTATATTTTTCTATGGTCCAGAGAAGGGTTTGGTAGAAAGGGTACAGTTCAGGGGGTAAAGTGTATTTTACCCTAAATTTTGTTTTTGTGAAACTTTAGTTCTTTAAGCTCAAAATGCATCTGGTTGATCTTTCAATTTTTAAAATCCTTTTACTAGGTTTCATTTGAATGAAGTATTTTTATATGCAACCCCAAAAATTGGAAAAGAAAAATCTTCTTCCGTCAAATCCTAACCGAATCGTGACTTTATAGACTAAAGTGAAATAGTTTTAAAAGTTGAGGAACTAGCACCATGTACTTTAATTTTAGGGATGAACATGGGAATAAAAGTAACACATGATGAACCGTCATTGATATTTGACATTGATATTTTCTTGTTTTTGACTATTGATGCGTGTAGAAAATCGTTCATCAAATACATAAATATGTGAATATTACAAATTTGATATGTTCACACGAAATGGAATACTAATAGAAATAGAGAATCCAAAGTTATGTTTTCTTGTAATTTTTATCTTATTATACCAATGTTATGAAAATCGAACAGGACTGGACGGTCGGACCGGTTAAAACCGAAACCGACCATCAAACCGGTTCGGTTATGCGAAAAACCCGTTCAGGGCTAAAAACCGCTCGAATCACTGGTTCAACCTGTAAAACCGGTCCTAAAACTAAAGAACTAAAATCACCTCACGCATACTTAGGGTTCCAATTGCTGCAATTTTTCTCCTCTCATTACTTTTATGTTTCTTCATTATTGAATCAGTATTGTTTTAATAAAATATATTTTGATATGTATATTTTGTGTATACTTGAGATACTCTTGAGGTAAAGAAGAAATTTCATTGTTTTCTTTCAGTTCAATATATATATATAGGAAATATTTTTTTTTTTTTCATATTATATATATTTAATAGTATATTAATTATTATTTATTGCATAATTATGACGCCATCGGTTCGACCGCGGTTGAATCGGTGACTCGTGACACGGTCACTTTTTCAGTTTGCTGTCCGGTCCGATTTTCAGAACACTGATTGATACTTCGTATACATTGATCCAACCGCTGATTTTCAATTTACGTCATAGTAATTTGCCTAATTGGTCGTTGATTGTAGATTTTTCTTTTTTAGCAAATCTGGTTGTAGATAATTATTAGTAATTAAGAGTTGCTGATTTATTACCATAATTTATTATTGTTGATATGCAATAATATTAGGGAAAATTACACATAGACCCCCTCTTATTGTGTCATTACCAAAATTATCCCTCACTTATTAGAAATTACAAACACACCCTCTCATTTTAAGGTTTCTTACAACTACACCCCCTGTGCGTTTAATAATTCTTACAATTTGACCCCTCGTAAATCTTATAAATAGACCATTTGAGTGGATGTATTGGTAACTTCCAATAAGTGAGGAAAAATTTTGGTAGTAATATTTCCATAATATTATGCAATGATGCAAATGCAATGATGAAAAATAAGTTTTTGGGTTTTAACACAACATCCCTGTGTTAGGTCGAAAACGCTAAACTCCCGTTAAATCAATATGCAAAAAAAAAAAAAAAAACATCTGTTAAGTTTTACTTAGCTCGCTTGCCATTTCCGGCTGTCAAAATTAACGGTGTTAACTTTTGACCCAAAATTCCTATTATACCCTTTTATTTTATGGATTTTGATTTCCAAAACTTAGGCTCTGTATGGTTAGGTTTTTTTTAGTAGCATTTTCATTTTTTGGATTATTAAAAAATGAAAATGCACACTTTAAGGTAAATTTTACAGAAAATATTTAAATTTTAAATCCTACTACACATTCTCCTATATAACTACTCATCATATCATCAATTCAATCATTTAATTTTCTCTCTTCATTAATTACATAATTCAACTATCCAATACATTCTCTTTCTTACTTTATCATAAATAAAATATTATTCTAATTTTATCTCCTATCATCATTATATATATAACTAGTTTAATCAACTTTATATCACATCTACACAATTTTCAAACATTTCTCAAAAACACATCCAGACAAACAAAAAAAAATTTAATATTTTCACATGAATTTCTATAATACACATTCTCCAATAAAAACTCAAAATTCATTTTCGAAAACACAACCACACAGAGCCTTAAAATCTTAACCATTGCATTTGTATTATATTCAGATATTATTAACCATTGAATATTCTCAACTTTTATTTAAAAAGGCCCAGATTTTAAGTCTTTTTTTAATCTAAAATCAATCCCAATTTTGAGAAAATATCGCTATTTCTTTGGGATCAATACACCACTTTTTTTCAATTTTTCCAAATCATTATTCATCAAATCCACTGTTCACACTTTTCCAAAACCAACAACAAAATCAGAAATTAATTCACAGTTAGAAAATCAGAAAAAGTACAAAAAAATTCAGAAAATCAAAAAGAAAATAAAAAAAGTGGATCTGGTGGTTCTCGGTGGTGCGACGGTGGATGAATCAAGGCTGAGACAACTGACGCACGGTGGTGGATCGCGATGGCGGCGGGTTGGAGTCACAGATGATGGTGGTGGGATTAGATCTAGAGAAAGGAAAGAACTGAAGGGGGAAGAGGAAGGAGAGAGAGGGGCAAGAGAAAGGAAAGAAAAAGTGGTCACCGGCGGCCGCTTGGGCGGGGTGGGTGGCGGTGGTGGTGGGAGGGGTAGGGTAGGGGCTGGGTAAGGGTGGGGGTTGAGCAACTGCCATCGGAAGGGGGACGCTTACAAAATTAGACCTCATTTGCAGGGGTGTTGCAATTTTAGACTTCTTATGTTTGCCTTTTCTTTTTCCTTTATTTTTTGCGGCTAATTCAAGAGAAAAGTCTAAAATATCCCTATACAGTAAGGCCTTGTCAGCCCCTAGTTACTGTTGAATATTTTAAGATTTACAAACCAAGTCCCTTATTCTTAAAAATAGCACCTTTAGTTCTTTAATTTTTAAATTTGGCTTATTTAGTCCATAATATATGAAAAACGTCATTAATTAAAGTAATTACATAAATTAAAGTTATTAACAAAATAATTACAGAAATTAAACAGGTTTAATGTTCACTTTTTATATTATGAATTAAAACTTATATTTTATCATTCTCAAGTAAGAGGGTTGCTTCGAGAATCCGATTGCTTCATCAACGAAGACTTATGTTGGAAAGAAATGAAGTTCCTGTCTTACTCTTTTGAAATTTAAAATATAAACTTAATTCATTTTAAAATTTTAAACTCAGTAACCTTGCTTTGATAAATAGCTCGAGAAAACCTTTCTGATGTGGAGTATCAGATTAAACTGCGACCACAGAGCATATTCAGAATACTCAAGCTCTGATACCAGATTGCTTGCACGTTGGGGGGAATTATCCAGCACATTTTGTCTCCTGACCGGTAACATCGAGAAGGTAAATAAAATCTTCTCAAAACAGTATCAGATATTCTTGAAAATAATAATTTGTACAGCGGAAACATATTTTTGGGACGATGAAAGAGTAGAATGTTACTACTGTTCATCATCATTTTTAGCATTTTTAATGTTTTTGTGTTTTCGGTTTTTTTAATGTTTTTGTATTTTTTGAACATGAGAGAATTATAACATTTTTTAATAGTAGGGGAATCCCGTCCCTAGGGGTAAACTACTTGCTATGCATATTAATAAAGTATAAAAACTTAAAAGAGATTTTTGCACACAAAGTAGATATTTTATTACAAGAAAAGTGAGAGACTCTCTAGCAACCAAGAAGTGTGGGTTGGAGAGTATTCAAGGGGCAAGTTTTTACAATGAGGGGAGAGGTCCTTTTATAGGCCTCAAATCTGAAAAATATTCCAACAAATTGAAGAAACACTTGGCATCTACAGCTGCCATTATTACACACAGTACAAATAATGCTTAAATAGTAAAAAAGTACATAGGTGGCAAACTTGAATGGTAAAAGTGTACAGTAAACATGCATTATGGTAGCTAGTAGACTGAATGCTGATGTATCTTTTTGTCTGGTTGTTGAATTATTACTGCTTTTTACTGCTACTCCAAGTTGAAACTTTGCTACTTTTAATACTGCTACAAATTATTGTCTTTGCTAGTATAGTCATAGCTTTGTCTTTGCTGGATTATTGCTCCTTGGTGAATTATTGCTCCTAAAGTCTTCACTTCTTTGGCTGGATTATGGACTTCCTATTCCTGAGCTTGATGCTCCAAAGTCTGGTGCATATGCTGGAGGACATTCTACACTTGTCAATGCTTTAGTTCCTTGAAACCATATTCTATGATAAACTTGATCATTAGCTGGGATGAAAATACTATTATGACGTTCTTGAAACAAAACTTGAAACTTTGTAGCTGAATCTGTGTTTAACATATATCTTCGTTGATCCTTTCGACGAGTTTCAACGGCTAGTTTCATCTCTGCTGTGTCTGAAATGGGATTTATTGCTTCGTGTAATAACCAGAATGCTACTGATCGTGGTGCCGCCCTTTTTTCAAAAGATTCATGTATCCAATAAAATGTATGTCCCATTTGAACGTTTGACTTTCCCCATATTGGTGGTATGGCTGTGACTTCAATTCGTAGAATATCTATTCCTCTACTCAACTGGAGGCTTACCGCATCTTTTAAATGTCTTCCTAAATTTTTAACTTGGTCTAAATCAGTAACATATAGTCTTGATACAAAACCAAAGTCTAGAAGCTGTTGGATAGTGATAAAATTGCCTTCGATCCATCCTTCTTGAAAAATTGACGTGTCTATCAGAATATTTGGCCATGAAATATACTTTGCAATATAAAATTTCAGGGTTCCTTGCTGTCTGATTGGCTCTCTTTTCCATTGTAAAAGGGTAGTGGAAGGCAGTATTCCGTCTATTTTAGTGGACACAATCTACCTTTAACATTTTTCTATAGAAAGTTTCTTCTGCTTTTTGCCAAATCATATTATGTATCCCTTCAGGTAAAGATGAAATTGTTTGGGTAGGGTAATGAAAAGTTCTAACTGATAGATATTAGAGGGCCTTTTGTTGTATTTCCTTTACTACGTTTCTTTGATTTGGCTTTAAAACATAGTCTTGTAGGTTTTCATGTTGAACTAAAAGGTTTTGGTATAATTTGTTTAAGTTGGAGAATTTCTTTGTTATGATGTCAAGATCTTCTTCTAGTTGATCAACATCTGGGCTTATAGACTGCTTTTCTGATGATAATGTCTTAGGTTTTGCATTTTCAGCATTGGGCTGAATATAAATATTTGGGCCTAGTAATCTCCTTGTTGCCGCCATTACTTCGTAGAATTGCTTAAAGGGTACCACATAACCATTTGAAACTTTTTGAATGCTTTCCAGTGCTCGTTGATAATCTTCAAAAATTCCAACGGGTTCTCCTCTAATAACGAGATATACTGCTGCATCTTTTACTGGAAAATCTTTATTTTGTTTCTCAAAGTAATAACAGAGTGCATTTAATGCTGCTAATTTGCTGGATGAAGTATGAGCTTCCCATAGAGCATTGAGTAAAATACTCTAATCTTCAGTTATATAGGGGGTATCTCTTGGAGGGTTGAAATTATGTCTAACTGGGAGTGGCATTTTGCCAAAGGCTTTTAAAACTGGTCTAGGGAAAACGCTTTGTGTAACTGGATTGAAAAATTGAGTTTCTATTGTGAATGCTGGTCTATTTTGGCTAATTTGTTGAAAATTAGGCCTGAAAGCTGGTCTTCTGACTATTTGGTTGTAAGCTGCAGAGGGAGGTCGTGTTTGTTGGTTGCCCTGGTTGTTGGAGGCCATGATCTGTGACCCAGAATTAAAGTTAATTGTCTGCTTAATAAATCTGTTATACTATTGTTTGATCCTTTAATATGTTCAAATTCTACTTTATATCCATTACCTTCTATTGCATTTCTAAAATTTAACCATCTTTTATTATTTTATTTTCTAGAATTTTCATTTTTTATGAATCTAACTACAGCTTCACAATCTGTTCTAATGGTAAAAGGTTTATTTAAATATAGTCTAAAATGGTCTATTGCTTTAACTATTCCTGCTATTTCATAATCTAGACTGGTCCAATTACTTCCTGTTTTATTAAAGTTACCACTAGAATAAGCCGATATTTTTTCTTCACTTTTTGGAGAAAATTTATGAGGTTTACATTTTAATATTGCTCCCCATCCTTCTATAGAGCTATCTACTTCTATTATAATATAATCAGTACTTAAAGATAATTCTAAAGGCTTAAGATCCTTAACGATTTCCTTAATTTTTCTAACTAGATTAATATCTCCTGATTAAAGTGTCTCTGACCAGATTTTCCTGTTTTCTTATATAATGGTCCGAGTAATTTACTAAGTTTAGGAATGAATTTTCTAGAGTAATTCAATATTCCTAGAAATGCTTGTATTTGTTTTAAGTTTTCTAGTTTATCGGGAAAATCTAAAATCTTTTGAGCTATATGAGGTTGTAATTTAATCTGTCCATTTTCTGTTTCCAAACCTAAAAAGATTATTTTTCTCTTAAAAAGTTCCATTTTCTTTTTAGACACTACTATTCTATTTTCTTCTATTAAATTAAACACTTGTTTTAAATGACGTTGATGCTGTTTAATATTTTCAGAAGCTACTAAAATGTCATCTATATATAATAAACAGAAATCTAAATGTTTAAATATACTATCCCTAAATCTTTGAAATATAGTTGGAGCATTCTTTAAACCAAAAGATAGAACATTCCACTAGAAATGTCCTTCACTACAGTTGAATGCTGTCCATTTTTTGTCTTCTTCTACCATTTTTATTTGATTATAACCGCTCTTTAGATCAAAATTTGAAAATATCTTTTTATTTTGTATTAGATTAATTAACTCATCTTTATTAGGTATTCTATAAGCATCATCTTCAGTATTATCATTAAGTCTCTTATAATTATATACTATTCTAGGTTTTCCTTTTTTTCTTTCTGCATTATTTCTTACTATAAAAGTTGCCCATCTATGTGGACTATCACTTCTTATAATACCGATTTCTAACATTTCTTTTATTTGTATTTTAAATTCTTTTATATCTTCAACAGTATATTCTATAGATGCTGTTCTTATTACTATATCAGGGTTTAAGATATTTAGTTTAAAAGTATAATTTACTTTGTTTTTGGTCAAATCATCTCCTATATATCCTAACATTTCTAATTTATGCAAAATTCTTTCATTTTCTAGGTTTAAAACTTCTAATCCCTTCTCTATATCTCTAATTTCTTCATCTAATAGGATGTCTATAGTTTCAGATTCTATATTATTTTGTTCTAATTCTTTGAAAAAATACAAATCATTATTACCATGTCTAGCACGCTTCGCAATCAACTCTGATTGTTTAATGTATCTATTAGTTGGGAAAGTATAATTATGTTTGCTAATAGTAATATAATTTTTTCCTACTAATATACTTCCATTTAATGCACAAATAAATTTTAACCCTAAAAGGAATTCTTGGCTTTTTATGTTCTCTAGGGCTATAAGTACTTGTCCTAATGTATATTTGCTACTATAATTTCCTGAAAAATCTTTAAATTGTATTCCTATGTTAATTAACTCTTTTGTTATTCTCATTAATCTATTTTCTGCAGTTCTACTAGTAACAGTGTAACTTAATTGTGCTTCAAATTCTTTAGGTACAAGACTAGAACTAAGCATGCTTTTTCTGTTGGGTAAAAATTTGCATAATATCAGAAAAACACAGCGGAAGAATATATTTAAATCCCAGTGGCTCATCTCTATTTCTCGTATTTAAATTGGGTTCGAATTCAATCACCATTCTCGCGTATGTTGAATTCTGAACCAGCTTCGCAATCCCTTCTTGAACAGCAAATCCGTCGCTGTCTCTAAATTGCCACGCCGGAGTCAAAAACGAAAATCTTCTTCTTCTTCTCTTGAGGGAGACGGCTAGAGAGATAGAGAGAGAAAGAGAGAGAGAGACAGACAGAGAGAGGATGAAGTGTTTTACTTTGAGAGAAAGTTTGTGTAATTCTTCACCTTGTTATTTTTTCACTAAGTAGTATATTTATATTACAATAGAAAACAATAACCTAGGTCTCCAAAGCCCTAGTGGACGCCCACTTCAAGGCTTCTAAGCCTTCGGGCTTTAGTCCTATTTTGGTTTTTAATTAATTAAATAATTAATATTATTTATTCAATAAATAAATAAATTAAATAATCAATTAAATTCATGTTAATATTATAATTAAATTCCTTTAAGGAATTGATTAATTCATTAACTTAATTAATTAATAAAATCATCTAATGATTAATTAATTAATCTCGATATCCAATACCAAAAATTCTCTCAAGTCTTTTCCATGATTTTCCTTTTGCACTTCCTTTAAGTGCGACTCTTTAGGTTCGTCTCAAAAGGCAATTGGGAGGAAACCAAAAGAATGTGAGTAACACCTACCCAGTCACGTGGCTCACATCGTATCCCAATTGAGAACGAATGAATAGGATCATTCCAAATCATATACGCCGTGAATACCGTACGAGTATAAACTTTTTATTCTTATATCACAGTCAAGTGAGAGTCATGGTTTTAGTCAAACTCACATGACTTGACCATATGCTTTGCTCATAATGAGTCGAGGTCATTTTATGCTTTGGCCAAAGAATTTTAACCTCACTCATTCATGACTGTATAGGATATTTAGCTCATTCACTTATGAGAGAATAAATCCCATTTTGCTAATCAGTTAACAATGCTATTTGCCCATCAAGTCGCACTTCGAAGTCGATCCCACTAAAGGGTGATTTGGATCTAACTACTCTAATAATAGACTTGATGTCACAAGTACATCTTCAACTCGATTCCTCAGGTCTAAGGTTCACGCGGTGCCTATCACAACTTATCAGTTTCATCATTGACTGTCAGTGAGTGAATACCCATGTGATGAAACCGATGCGAGCTATGTTCGAACATATTAGTCCAACTAATATGTCCATGACATAAGTTCCCACTATCATTCCCATAGTGTTCGACTGGCACTTTCTATGTCAAAACTTATATCATGCAAGTCCTTGTTCCGTATTGATGTCCAGTTAAATGCTTTCTTCGACTTGCGAACCCTATTTAGAGAATAAGGATCAAAACCCTTCTAGTGCCATTCTTCCTATCCCATAGGAAGTAGAAGGTTTGCCTTCATTCTCAAGAACTTTACGTTGTTTATTAACATCTTACAAATGCCTATAAGAAAACAACAAGTTAACGCCTTATATATAATAAAAGCTATTGTTTAGTTACAAGTCAATGCCCTATAAATCTATCCTCTTTATGGCATTTGAGGGCATACACTCTAACAATCTCCCACTTGCACTCAATTCCATTTGCTATGGCATTTAATACCCATCCCTTTGAGATGTTTTTCTAGCATCGCCTGTGCCAATGGCTTGGTCAATGGATCAGCGACATTGTCAGCTGAGGCTATTTTCTGAACAGATATTTCTCCTCGTGCAACGATCTCTCTTATGATGTGATATCTCCTCTCGATGTGTTTGGACTTGTTGTGAGACCTAGGTTCCTTTGCTTGCGCTATTGCTCCAGTGTTGTCACAGTAAAGTGGCAACGAGAGCTTTATGCTAGGAACCACTTGAAGTTCTTCTATGAACTTCCTTATCCAAACAGCCTCTTTAGCTGCCTCAAAGGCAGCTATTTATTCAGCCTCTATAGTGGAATCCACGGTTGTGCTTTCCTTGGAACTTTTCCAAGTCACCTCCCCACCATTGAGGGTGAATACGAATTTTGAGGTGGATTTCCGGTCATCGATATCAGAATGAAAATCCAAATCAGTGTACCCGTCCACTCTCAGGCTACCACTCCCATAGATGAGAATCATATCCTTGGTTCTCTTCATATACTTTAGGATATTCTTCACAGTTATCCAATGTTCCTTACCTGGGTTTGCTTGAAATCGACTAACAACGCTTACTGAATAAGCAATGTTAGGTCTAGTACACAACATTGCGTACATCAGGCTACCCACTGCTGATGCATAGGGTACAGAGCTCATTTCCTTTCTATCTTCCTCACTTTGAGGACATATAGATTTTGAGAGATGTATCCCATGTCTCATTGGCAGGAACCCTTTCTTAGAATCCTCCATACTATATCTCTTTAAGACCTTTTCTAAGTAAAGGGCTTGAGAGAGCCCTATCATTCTATTTGTTCGATCTCTGTAGATTCGAATCCCTAGAATATAAGTTGCCTCTCCCAAGTCTTTCATGGAGAAAGTACTTGAAAGCCACTTCTTTACAGTGGTGAGCACTCCTATATCATTCCCTATGAGTAATATGTCATCTACATATAACACAAGGAATGTTATCTTGCTCCCACTAACCTTCTTGTAAACACATGGCTCGTCTAGTAGCATCCACATCCACCATTGCTTGATCAAAAGTGGAGGGATCATCTCCATGATCCTCCTCTAATACAGAATGAAGATCCAGCTCCCTCTGTACTAGATATCCGTACCTCTCAGGCGGTAGAGGTACTCTACTTGATCTTTGTGGTTGTGGTTGTGTTACAAAAGGTTCGGTTCTCACTTCCTGTGTAGATGTAACCACCGGAGTCTCATTTTGTTCTTCTAGAACAATCTTTCTACCCGCTCCTCCTTCTTGAATGAACTCATCTTCAAGAAAGTGGGCTTGTAAGGCCACAATGATCCTTTGATTATTGTGCAGGTAAAAGAGGTATCCCATTGAATTCTCAGGATATCCAATGAAACGTCCCTTCAAGGATCTGGCCTCCAACTTGTCCAAAGCCGGACATCACCAAATCTTGATGTGATTAAGACCTGGTTTCCTATTCCTCCATATCTCATAGGGAGTCATAGGAACAGACTTGGATGGACATCTATTTAAAATGTGTACAGCTGGAAGCAGCGCATGACCCCACAGTGAAATGGGTAAGTCAGTGTAGCTGAGCATGGAGCGAACCATGTCCAACAAGGTTCGATTCCTTCGCTCTGCTACTCCATTTAACTGTGGTGTCGCTGGAGGTGTGAGCTGTAATACTATACCATTCTCTCTGAGGTATACATTAAACTCGTCACTCATATATTCTCCTCCTCAATCCGACCGAAGGGTTTTTATGTGTTGACCAGTTTGATTTTCTACTAAAGCCTTAAATTCCTTGAACTTTTCAATGGATTCAGACTTATGTCTCATCATGTACACTAGACCATATCTTGAATGGTCATCAGTGAAGGTGATGAAGTAAAGAAAACCTCCTCTTGCCATTTCTCCAAATGGACCACAAACATCAGTGTGCACTAAGCCTAAGATTTGTGAGGCTCTTTCAAAAGTTCCATGTGAAGGGGGATCTAGCCATCTTGCCTTTGAGATAAGATTCACAAGTAGGATAGGGATCCAATCCCAATGGACCCATTTTTCTCCATTTTGCGAATTTTATGTTCGTCGGAATGGCCTAGTCTAAGATGCTAAATCAATCTTTGGTTTATTCCAAGCCTACTATGTTTCCTTTGTACAGTATTCAAATAACACTCATTCTAGACATTAAGGTAATACAATCCATTTATTAAAGAAGCAAAGCCTACTAATTTATTACCATAATAAATGTTGCATCGTTCATCAATAAAACGAAAAGTATAACCAAGTTTAACTAAAACGGGAATAGAAACAATGTGTTGGTCCCAAGTGGTATACGAAAGGGTCTAGAAGGGGGGGGGGGGGGTTGAATAGACCCTGAAGTCTTTTTCGACTTCTAAAAACTTTCGTATTACTGTGAGGTATTTGAAAGCTCGGAAAGCTTTAAGCGCTGGGTGCGGCGCTTGAGGGATGATGACTTAAGCGCTAGTTTCAGGCGCTTGAGAAAAGTTAACTTAGATTCGGTGATTTCAACACTTACCAAAGTAGGGCAGAGTTTAGTCACTAAATCAGGGTTAGCACAGCGGAAATGTTTTTGTAGCTTAGCGTTCATTTTAACCAATTAGTCGCTTATTAGTTTAAATGCCTTTTCAAGATATAATATGGCAGTATAATGTAAGACAACAGAACAGTAAATGACACAAGATATTTGTAAGGTTCACTGGGTGATGTAATCCCAGCTACGTCCTTCTTCTCCTTTTATCAGAGAGGTTTTCCACTATGATGATTATCGAAGAGTCACACAGAGACTTCTACAAAATAGAGAGAGGTTGGATATGATCTTGGAACTCCTTGGTCACACAGATTTCAGCTCCACTAAAGATCTTCTATCCCCTTGCTTCTTTCACCCAGAAATAATGCAAGTTACACTTGATCCCGGAACTCCTTGGTCACACAGATTTCAGCTCCAGTAGAGATCTTCTTCCACACAAAAATGGCACTTGTAAGTCAACACACTTTCTCACTCAGACGAAAGATGTTGAAAGGTTTTGTAATGGCTTTGTTTGGTTTTGGAAAGTTCAAACAACTTGAGGATATCTCAATAGTAATGTAGGGTCTTCAAAGAGGGGTTTGAGATATAGTTGACTGTCTCTGGAATATTTGTGAAAAGCTTATACGGATATTTGGCTATGGATTTTTGTAAGCTTTTCTTTCAACAAAGTATGTATTCTTTTCTTGTGTCTTTTTGTATAATTTTCTACATACAAGAGGTTGTGACTGTTATTCACACTAGGATATTCAGGTATATCTCTTATATATGTCACGGTTTTTTTGCTCTATCTATTTACTTATTTGTTGAAAGGGCTATTTATAAGGTATTGGTGGTTTTTGTCCGTTTGACATGGTTGGAATCTCGTTTCCCCAAACATTCCTTGAGTTCTGACATTCCTAACTTTGGGTATACTTAATTAGTTAGGCATGTTCTTGGTTTCATAACTTCTGACAGTCTTGGTCAAATGAATGGCTTACCCATACGTTATAGTGTTTATATTTTAATAGCACTTATCCGACTTTTAATGCATCTTGTTTTATTTCCGTTGGAAATAATTTGTCCGTTTGATTCATGCATTTTTTAAGTCTTTGGATAGCTTTGGGTTTGAATTCTCAGGTTACGTTCATTGTAGGTCGTGTTGGTTTAGCCTTTTGGACGCTTACTGAAGAGGATAGTTTTTCTCGTGCATTGGACAGACGCTTGGACTGATCCTGAGTCTCTTCTCTTTATTTCAGACGCTTACTCTTCAATCTTGTCTTTGATAGGCTCACTCAGAATTCCATCATTGACTTAGTGTTGAGTATTCGGCCTGAGTTATCCATTCGTATTTTGGGCGCTGGAGTTGTAACCTGGAATAGTCTCTAAAACGTTTGACGGACGCTTCAAGAGATCTTTATCTTCTGTAGCTTCAGACGCTTGATCTTCAACTTTATCACTTGGCAGACTTACCCAGAATTCTCCTTAGTGATTTAGTATCACATTCTTAGTCTAAAACTCTACAAAGATGAAAACTATAAGCCTAAGATAAATAAGCTTTCAGGTACTTATACACAATATTCTATGAAAGCTTTTATACTTACATTTTTCGGGGTCTAACAGGAAGTCCTATTTGTCATCATCAAAACATCTAACATGAAATTCCTAACAATTTCCCCCTTTTTGATGATGGCAATACCTATTTAGTTCAAGCGTTAGATACCTAAAGTACGAGTTAGCGTAGGTTAGTAAGTTAGTTTGAGCTTCAACGAGATGTTTCAGCTGTAAAATGCATTTTATATATATCTTTCATAGTACAAGCATTTTACAACTGAAATGAAAGAATCATAAGTAAAAATCAAGATCGTGATTTGATCTTGTATCTCTTAGTCATTTCAGCACGGATTGCTTCAGTTATCTGATCTTCTAGCGTCATCATCGCAGCATGATCTTTACTGATTATATGTTTGTTTTCTTTTACTTGTCGTGCCTTGTAAGTAATGAGCTGCTTATCCCATTCCTCTGGACTGATGCCTATGTATCGTAGGCAAATTCTGAAGGTTTGGTCAAAGTCAGACATTTTTCGCTCTAAGGCTAAGACTGCTGGATCAGATGGTTCTGGAATTGACGCTCTGAGAAGAGGAATATCAAATTGTTCAAGCAGTGCTCTTGAAGGTAATGGAAGATTTGGATAGAGCACTCTTGGGGTTTCTTTTTTATTGGACGCTCCCACCGAGGTAGTTACCCAAGAAGGATAGGGATACCTTGGCTCTGTACTTAGTGTGAGGGAAGTATCAATATGTTGACGCTTGGATGGTGGAGGAGGATCTTGATCTTTAGATGTTGAAGATTTCCTCTTTTCTCCCTTCTTTTCCCCCTTATTGCCATCATCAGTCTGTATGAAATGCTGAGTAAGAAGACTGACTTGAGTAGCAATCTGAGCGACAGAGGCTTCAAGAGTGGTCAGACGCTGGTCGAAGTGTTCTTTCATGACCAGTAGTTGAGCGTGATTAGCGTCTGTAAGAGAGGTCTCAAGAGCCGTGAAACGGTGGTTTAGATCATTTGTTAAAGCCACATGACTTGCCTGAGTAGCTGTAGATAGTTGCTGTATTTGAGTGAGGCATTCAGTCATGGACGCTTGAGCGTCGGGAACCGCAGTGCTAACTCGAGGCTTAAAACGGGATGTGTGTTTGAGAGATTCAATAGGTACTTGATAATTAGGATCAAATACTGTTCCTCGATGCTCTGGGGCACTGTTGGACTCGGTGGATGCAGTAGAGTCGGATTCAGTTGGACTGGGGGGATTAGGCGCTTGAAGGAATTCTGGTGAGCGCTCAGGAGCAGGTAACATTTCAGCTGGTGCTGCAGTAGATGCTGACTCTATACGGCTAAAGTCCGTAAACTGAAAGTCCAAGCTGGCAAACGGCTCATCTGCATATGGATAGGTAGCAGTCTGTAGAAGTTCATTCAAATGTAGAGTGGGGAGATAAGTACCTTGAATGAACGTGCTGATAGGACTATCCATGGCCCTGATGTACATTGGCCCGAGGATATCCAGCACATGGGTGGGAAAGATTTTGGAAGGCGCTTGGCAGATGGAGAACAAGGCATCTGGGCAATAGTGTTGTGAGAAGCCAATTAGCCTATCTGTTGGGAGAGTCTTCGGTTTCCGAGAGTCGGGAACGTAGAGCCTGTAATACTCTTCCAAGTATGGGTAGATGGCTGAAGCAAGTGCTTGAGTTCTTTCCAGCAGCGACAAAACAAAATTATAGTGACTTAAGACTTCTTGTCGGATAGACGGAAGAAGTGGATATCCTCTGAAAGGATTGATCCGAGAGCCATTCCACTGTCGCAGATTTTCTGTGAAGATTTTGTCGAATAGGGAGACTGGAGGCATAATTGTCATCATGAGAGAAAAGTTGTCTTCACAGTGGCTAGGGGTGAAGTTCAGACAGGACAGGGGAGAAGAACCGCTGGTGGACGCTTGATCAGCAAAGCGTAGAGAAGAGTTAGCCAGTTTGTGCAACGCTTGCCTTAAACGGTGTTCAGGTTGGTGGCGGATCAGAGGCAGCTTCAGAACTGGTCCAAGTCTATGTTGGCGCTGCTTTAGCATGTATCGTGCAAATTTGCTCTTTTTATCATGGATCCCTATTCTGAACAGATGGGGAGCGCTAACCAATTCTTCAAATTTATACTTGTCACCCATATAAGCTTCAGCCCATTTTACCTCAGTCATGCAGTACTCAGTTCCTGCATTAAGTATAGCACGAAATCCTTGGTGATGAATATCACAGATGGACTCAAAACGATACCTGTCTGGTTGGTAGTTAGCGTTCCAGACGCAGTCAAAATATGCATCGGCTTCTATTTGAATCATCTCGGTCAGTGAAGCTGGACGCTCACCGGCATGTACTCCTTTATTCTTCCACAAGAGGAGAGGATTAGCTGAGCGCTTGTTTTCCATGCTATTTACCAGTGTTGGGGAGTGAGAATAGCCTTCTCTGTTTAGTAGCTTTTCCGTTGGGTTCACAAGCTTATCCTGACGCTCATAGACTCTGATGTTGTAGTCTCTGAGAGCGAAGCCAGTGGGTTTGCTTGTCCCACAGTCCAGAGAAGAAGCTTTATCAGCTGGGGTCAATGCTGTGTTAGATAGAGTGTTGCGTACAGCCAGATCAAATTTTATGAGCTTGGCGATATCATTCTCAGCATTGATAAGACTTTCTTCATTATATCCTGTAGGTATGAAGGGTTCTGCGGGCGCTGGAGGGAAATAATCGACGGAGTGATCGATGGTCTTTAAGGGATCCAGCTTGAAGAAATGTCGATGAATCACAACGTCGTTAGCATCGCTCTGACCTTCTGAGCGTGCCTCTGTTGTACTTGGTAATGCAAGCAATGGTTGAACCCCTGGGATTTCAGGTTCATCAGGCTCGAGATTTGCAGAGTCGATGGCAGCTTCATGGGCGATGGCCACAATGTTGGCCATATCAACATCCAGATGGACATCAACTGGTGGTTCAAAGGATGATATCGGAATAGCAGCTATGGCTTGGTCGCTTGGTGTCGTGTGTGTAGCCTTAGAAGAAATGGCAGTAGTTGGACGCTTACGTCTCTTGAAGATACGCTTCACATTTACCCCTTCGGCTGGGGACGCTTGAGTCTGTGGAACTGCTGGTTCTCCAAAGTCGATATTTTTGAGGACCTTTTCCAGATCCTTCCGACTAATGAGGGGTATAGAGTCCTCGTCTTCTTCATCACTTTTGATAGGTTGAGCCTTGGGCTTTCGAGGAGCCCGTTTCTTTGTGACAGTGGGACGCTTCACATTACGTTTAGCCTTCTCCTGATCTGGGCGCTCAGCCTCCTCATTTGATGCTGCACGTACAACTTGGCGCTCAGAGAGAGGTCTAGCAGCACCTCCAACTTTGGGTGGATTGAAGAGATTGTTGATGATTCTTGGCCCATAGAACTTATGCTTGGCCACGGTGACTCCTGCTGAAGAGGTGCACTTTGCTCGGAAAATTAGATCACTTAAAACTAGGCCATAAGGTCTGTTTGAAGTGCGTAGACTGTCTCTGAATCGGCTGAATATATAGGCGCTCCAGTTGATTTTTATCTTGAGCAAGATAGCAGTCATCATCTGGAACTGGGTTGGGCTGATTTTGTCAAAGGTTCCTACTCTGCATTCAATGTTTTTACTGCAGAAATCAGCTAAGACTCGATACCTGTTCACTATATCTTTCTTCTCAAAGTACGGTTTGTATGGAACACCATCGTAGGCGCTAATCTGAGTCCAGACTTCTTGAATTTGTTCCTCAGTGATAGTGTCTAAAGTCGCTCCGTCGTTAGGTAGAGAGAAATTCTGGGCAATAGAGGCCGCAGAGAGAGTGAACGTCTTTGATTCCGTCTTGGGGGCAGGAAACAAACAGGTGATGGAAGTCTCATCGTCAGACAAACTAGCATTTCTCCAGAAAAATTCTAGTTCTTCAGGAAACATGTACGAGTGTTTGGTAAGAAATTTCTGAAGCCCAGCCTCTGCTACAGAGTCCATCATTTCCGTTAAATCAATTTGGGGGTTTTCATAGAGAAACTTCCAATCGATTATAAGGCCTTCAGTGACCTTAACAATAACTTCAGTGGTTCCAGCAGTAGCTTTCTTGGGTGCCATTAGTGAGAAGTAGACAGAGATTAAAAATGAAAATTTTGTTTTTGAGGGAGAGCGATTTTTCTTGCACGAATGAAAGAGAGTGTAAGAGAGATTATGTTCTGCAGAAGTGTTTTGAAATACTACAATTTGAATGTTTTTTGTGTTTGAAGGTTGAGATGTTGACACGTGGAGGAGTATAAATCTCAGCCATTAAAATACGACTGTGGACATGAATTTACATTTAATTAGCACGGTTACTTTTAGTAACAACCACATATACTATTTTGACGTCCGATTAAAAGTTTGAAACAGAGACTTTTGATAACCTGAAAGTGATACGTGTGCCCGTTAACAGTGGACATGTATTTTATGAAAAACCGTTCGGGAACCGAAATTTTGAACAACTATTCAAATACCCGCCAAAAGTTTGTAGGAGCGTCTGGACCTATTCAGAAGAAAATGACGCTTGAAATAATTCAGTGTGATTTTGACGCTTGAGAATCTTGAGGTTCTCTTTCAAGCAACATTTTGTGCTTTAGCGGTCATCGTAACATATAGAATTATTCTTTTCAGGGTATGTATGAGGACACAGTTTCCCAGTACTTATCATTATGTCTTGGTAGTAGTGTTTTACTTTTGGTTTAAAATATTCAGCGCTGGTTGTATTCGTCTAAGATACATGGTAATTGTACTTACGCGTGTACATGTGCTGAACCATCTTTGAAAAACGTGATGAGTACCCATGTGTTTTCTTGAGCGAAAGGTGAGGAATGTCAAGTCAGCATTAATTGCATTGATTGACTAATCCACTTTCTCGTTTTAGCGTAGGGTAATGTACGCTTGCTTTTAAAGGATCTTTTTACTAAGCGCTTTAGCTGGGAATAAAGCTAAGCGTTCAGTTTATTTTGAGAGGGCATAGATGCTAAAGAGAACGTTTGATAAGCGTCTAAAAGAGTTTAGCGTATAATGCTAAGTGCTTATGACCAATGTAATAATAAAACAAAAAAACGGTTTTGGTCATTCTCACTGAAGTTCAGTTATCCCTTTTAAGGTTCCCCCTATGTAGGTTCTCCTTAATATTGATAACTTATTGAACGATTTTATGTGTAAAAAGAATTTTATTCCCCCTAAATTTATGCTTAATGAAAGGATGATGTTTCAAATGATTAGGCATTTAGATCAATCATACCTAGTTCACTTCTTAAAGTGAAAAAGCGTTGTTCGTTGAGAGCTTTGGTGAAGATATCTGCCAATTGTTTTTCTGTACCAATGAATTGCATGGAGATATCCTTCTTTTGAACATGGTCACGCAGAAAATGATACCGTATGTCAATGTGTTTGGTTCTAGAGTGAAGAACTGGATTTTGTGTCATTGCCAAGGCACTTTGGTTGTCACAATGGATTGGGGTTGGACCTAAGACTACGCCATAGTCTCTAAGTTGTTGCCTCATCCAGAGAATTTGTGCACAACAGCTTCCAGCGGCTACGTACTCAGCTTCAGCAGTAGAAGTCGCAATGGATTGTTGTTTCTTACTGTGCCATGAAATTAGTCTATCACCTAGGAATTGACATGTACCACTAGTACTTTTTCTATCTATTTTGCATCCTGCAAAATCTGCATCTGAGTAACCGATTAGTTCAAAAGGAGAATCCCTGGGGTACCATAAGCCCACATGTTGTGTGCCTTTGAGGTACCTAAGGATTCTCTTGGTAGCAATTAAGTGTGATTCTTTAGGATCGGCTTGAAAGCGTGCACACATGCATACTGAGAATATAATATCAGGTCTACTAGCTGTTAGATAAAGAAGTGATCCAATGATGCCTCTATAATTTGTAGCATCGACTTTCCTTCCACTTTCATCTTTATCTAGCTTAGTCGTTTGGCTCATTGGAATTTTGGAAGATGATGCATTTTCCATACCGAATTTCTTAATCATATCTCTAGTATATTTAGTTTGGTTTATAAATATACCATTAGGGAGTTGTTTAACTTGTAATCCTAAGAAAAAAGTTAACTCGCCCATCATGCTCATTTCAAATTGGTCTTGCATCATTTTTGAAAATTTCTCACATAAACGCTTATTAGTAGATCCAAATATAATATCATCAACATAAATTTGAACTAAGAGAATATCTTCATTATGGGTAATCTTAAATAGCGTTGTATCAACGCTTCCTTTTGAAAAACCTTTACCAATAAGGAAAATAGAAAGAGTGTCATACCATGCTCTTGGTGCTTGTTTAAGGCCGTAGAGTGCTTTGTCCAATTTGTAGACCATACTTTTCCCATGGTTATTGATGAATCCTGGTGGTTGCTCCACATATACTTCTTCTTGGAGCTTACCATTCAGAAATGCACTCTTTACGTCCATTTGATATATTGTAAGCTTGTTGAATGCTGCGAATGCTAGAAACATGCGGATTGCTTCAAGACGGGCAACTGGAGCGTATGTTTCATCAAAGTCGATGCCCTCTTCTTGACAGTATCCCTGAGCTACGAGTCTGGCTTTGTTTCTAATCACAATCCCATTCTCATCCATTTTGTTTCTATAGACCCATCTAGTTCCAATGACCCCTTGGTGGGTTGGTCTTGGTACTAGCGTCCATACCTCATTTCTTTCAAATTGGTTTAGCTCTTCTTGCATGGCTTCTATCCAGCTTGGATCGCTTAGCGCTTCATCCACTTTCTTAGGTTCCATTTGAGATAGGAAGCTTGCGAACATGGCCTCGTTTATTGTAGCGGCTCTAGTCTTTACAGGTGCTCCCATATCTCCAATAATTAATTCTGGTGGATGGTCTCTGAGCCATTTTCTATCTGGTTGAGAAGGGTTTAGAGCTTGATCAGACGCTTGACTACGTTGCACAGGCGCTTGACCAGCTCTTTGCGTAGGCGCTTCAGTGTTTATAGTTCTAACTTGCTCTTGATGATCACTTTCTTCATGGTCATCAGCGTTTCTTTGGTCATTGACAGCCTCGTGAGTAAGTGTAGGATTAGGCACGATAATCTCATCCTCTTCATCAAGATCGCTGTCATCACATAGATTGATTTGTGATGTTTGTTGAGAGAGTTCCTCAGTTCCTACATCATCAATATTAACCTTACTCGGTTCTTGGTTAGCATCATCAAACACAACATGAATGGATTCCTCTACCTTTGATTTGATCTTATTTAGGATACGAAAGCTCTTTCCATTTTTGGCATAGCCTAGAAAGATTCCTTCATCTGCTTTAGGATCAAATGTCTTTAAGTTTTGGGATCCATTGTTATGAATGAAGCATTTTGAACCAAATACATGAAAATATGAAACATTTGGCTTACGTCCCTTCCATAGTTCATATGGAGTCTTTTCATGTTGCTTGTTGATCATACACCGATTCTGTGTGTAGCAAGCGGTATTGATAGCTTCGGCCCAAAACCTTTGAGGTAGCTTGGATACGGCTAACATGGTACGGGCAGCTTCCTTGAGCGTTCTGTTCCGTCGCTCAGCAACTCCATTTTGTTGAGGGGTTCTAGGCGCTGAATACTCATGAAGTATCCCAAGGTCTTTGCAATATTTCTCAACAATATGGTTAGTAAATTCAGTTCCTCTATCGCTTCTAATTCTGGTTACTTTTAGGTCTTTTGAGTTTTGTAGCTGACGAATTAGTGATGTGAGCTTAGCGCTAGTTTCATCTTTAGACGCTAAAAATTCTACCCATGTATAACGTGAGAAATCATCAACTATCACTAGTGAATACTTTTTACCGCTAATGCTCATGATTTGAATAGGACCAAATAAATCTAAGTGTAATAATTCAAGTACTCGCGATGTAGATAGATGAGATTTCTTCTTAAAGGATGATTTGACTTGCTTACCCATTTGACAAGCATCACATAAGCGATCTTTATTAAAGGAACCTTTAGGTAATCCCTCTACGAGATTTAGAGATATTAATTGAGAGATTGCCTTGAAGTTGAGGTGATTCATTTTTCTGTGCCATAACCAACCCAATTCGTTTTGATTCTTAGCTACGAAACATGTAGGGTTGTTATCTAATGTTGAATCCCAATCTACTAAGTATACATTGTTTGTTCTTTTTCCTTTTAACTTCGTAGATCTTGTCTTAACATCTATTATTTCGCAGAAGTCACTATAGAACTTAATTTCAAAACCTTTATCACAAAATTGACTTATGCTTAAGAGATTATGCTTAAGACCCTCAACATAATATACATCATTTATCATGATGTTCCCCCTGCGCATGATACCTATACCTTTAGTTTTACCTTTGGAATTATCACCGAATATAACTTGAGGACCATTGGTTGCACGATAGTTGATCAGTAGATCCTTTGAGCCAGTCATATGTCTTGATGACCCACTATCTATGTACCATATTGAAGTGTCGGTGTTGGCTCTAGGTACCTGCATTCAAAAGGGCAGTTCTAATTCTTTTTAGGTACCCATTTTGCTTTGGGTCCTTCTTTGTTAGTAACGTTAATTTGAATTAGATTTTTCGGAACCCATATTTGCCTTATCTTCATTATGGGAGAGAGATTGGCCTTCTTGGGTTTCGTGTTGTGTTGTGTGTGTTTTTTAGGTGTATAAAAATATCCTTGATTATAGTAATAATCATAATCGTAATCATAATTATCATAGTGTTGATAATATGAACTGGATTGTTTTGGATATAGACGTTTGATCTTGTTTAGTACTGGCTTAGGATGCACTTTTGGTGCGGGACGCTTAACGTTTGATTCACTTGTAGAAGGTATTTCCTTAGCCTTTTGAGCGTTTGGATATATTTTCTTTTGTGAGACATTCGCTTTGGTCTTTCCTTTGCCTGAGTAAGTGTTGACTTTACCATTAGCTTTTGTACCAATATCTGTTGGTTCAATCAGCGTTTGTCTGATTGAACTTTCTCCAACAAAGATTACACCTTTTCCTTTGTTGATTGTTGTAACATTGGACGCTTTGGCTTTATGACTAGATTTATCACAACCTAGACCGGTCTTTTCACCAAATGCCCTGGTTACTTTAGTCATATTATCTAGCGTTCTAGACGCTTTTGATAATGAAGAGATCAGCTGCTCTGATTTAGCAAATTTAGCAACCACTTCAGCTTCTCTTTTGACTATTATATCAAGATCATTTTTTAGCTGAGTAATTTCACTCTCGAGTGATTGGTTTTTCTCAATGCACTGTTGCTGAACTTGCAACTCTGCTTGGAGCGTTATGTTATCACTTCTGAGTGCTGAAATAATATGATAGTGATTTTGAAATAATTTGGCGGCATCTTGACAATTTGTATAATATTCCTTTACTTTGTCAAGTAATTCATCATAAGAAAGAGGATGATACAGATCAGTGGTTACCTCAGATGGTAAGTCGTTAGATGCTTCATTATCTCTTGCCATGAGACAAATGAATGCTGAATCCTTTGATGGTTCATCATCGCTGCTTTCATCTGATGATTCCAAGTCCTCTTCAGGAGTATAGAGAGGTTCTGATTCTGCTAGCAAGCCTTGTTGTCTCAGATTGCTCCTGAATTGGTTTCTATCCGCGTGATCTTGCTTTGTAGGTTTAGACACATTTGGATATGGGCAATTAACTTGGAAATGCCCTGGTCTCCTGCAGTTGTAACAGAGATTGGTCTTCATCTTTTGTTCGTTTGTTAATCTTGTGGATCGCTGGTTTAGCGCTGCAGGCACTGAGAGATCTTACTGAGAGGGAGTTTGATATTGAATTGGCGCTCGGGAGGGAGACGCAGGATAGTGAGGCGCTTGATATTGTGGTTGTATTTGGGGAGACGCTTGATATGAACTTTGTCCTGGGTGCTTAGGACTGTTTCCCTTCTTTTCATATTTCAGGAATTTCCTGAATCTATTTAGAAGCGCCAGTTCTTCTTCCTCACTTATATCCGAGTTTTTTTCTTTGATTGATGCCATTAGCGCTCCAGATTCGATCACTGGATTACTTACTGCATCATTGGCCGAATTCAGCTCAAACTCAAATGCTTTGAGTTCTGAAAAAGCATCTTCTGGAGTTAGGCTGTCCAGATTGTTTGATTCTCTCATTGCAGTTGTTTTCATCAGGAATCTGCTTGGGAGACTTCTAAAGATTTTGACCACTGTTTCTCGATTTTGTAGCTCCATACCCAGAGATGTTAGTTCAGTGACAAGAGCTGTAAACCTCATGTCTAATTGCTCTAGCGTCTCATTAGGTAGCATCTTGAAGCTATTGAATTTTTCTTTGGCAATTGATAGTTTGTTCTCCTTGATTTGTGCTGAGCCACCACAAATGGTAGCCAACTTATCCCAAATTTCTTTAGTAGTGTTGCATGATTTGACCTTGTTGAATAAGTTGTCATTATCTCCAATGGCTGTGTATAGAGCGTTTCTACCAACATTGTCTAGATTTGCTCGTCGACGCTCATCGGTAGACCATTCTTGTTTGGGCTTCTCCACATAGCCATCGGGTGTCTCTTCTGTGGCTTCGGGCGCTCTGGCGATGATCTTGTATATTTTGATTGGCCCATCTGAAATAATATCACACATTTCATCATCACATGAGCACAAATAGGTGAACGCTTTGACCTTCCATGAATCATAGTTTGATTCGGTCAACTTAGGAACTTTGGAAAATGCCATAAAAAAATTTAAAGCGACAAAAAAATAAGGATCTGAACAAGCAGTTACGCTTGGAAACACTTAGGTTTCAACTTCAACCGCTCTGATACCACTTGTTGGTCCCAAGTGGTATACGAAAGGGTCTAGAAGGGGGGGGGGTTGAATAGACCCTGAAGTCTTTTTCGACTTCTAAAAACTTTCGTATTACTGTGAGGTATTTGAACGCTCGGAAAGCTTTAAGCGCTGGGTGCGGCGCTTGAGGGATGATGACTTAAGCGCTAGTTTCAGGCGCTTGAGAAAAGTTAACTTAGATTCGGTGATTTCAACACTTACCAAAGTAGGGCAGAGTTTAGTCACTAAATCAGGGTTAGCACAGCGGAAATGTTTTTATAGCTTAGCGTTCGTTTTAACCAATTAGTCGCTTATTAGTTTAAATGCCTTTTCAAGATATAATATGGCAGTATAATGTAAGACAACAGAACAGTAAATGACACAAGATATTTGTAAGGTTCACTGGGTGATGTAATCCCAGCTACGTCCTTCTTCTCCCTTTATCAGAGAGGTTTTCCACTATGATGATTATCGAAGAGTCACACAGAGACTTCTACAAAATAGAGAGAGGTTGGATATGATCTTGGAACTCCTTGGTCACACAGATTTCAGCTCCACTAAAGATCTTCTATCCCCTTGCTTCTTTCACCCAGAAATAATGCAAGTTACACTTGATCCCGGAACTCCTTGGTCACACAGATTTCAGCTCCAGTAGAGATCTTCTTCCACACAAAAATGGCGCTTGTAAGTCAACACACTTTCTCACTCAGACGAAAGATGTTGAAAGGTTTTGTAATGGCTTTGTTTGGTTTTGGAAAGTTCAAACAACTTGAGGATATCTCAATAGTAATGTAGGGTCTTCAAAAAGGGGTTTGATATATAGTTGACTGTCTCTGGAATATTTGTGAAAAGCTTATACGGATATTTGGCTATGGATTTTTGTAAGCTTTTCTTTCAACAAAGTAGGTATTCTTTTCTTGTGTCTCTTTGTATAATTTTCTACATACAAGAGGTTGTGACTGTTATTCACACTAGGATATTCAGGTATATCTCTTGTATATGTCACGGTTTTTTTACTCTATCTATTTACTTATTTGTTGAAAGGGCTATTTATAAGGTATTGGTGGTTTTTGTCCGTTTGACATGGTTGGGATCTCGTTTCCCCAAACATTCCTTGAGTTCTGACATTCCTAACTTTGGGTATACTTAATTAGTTAGGCATGTTCTTGGTTTCATAACTTCTGACAGTCTTGGTCAAATGAATGGCTTACCCATACGTTATAGTGCTTATATTTTAATAGCACTTATCCGACTTTTAATGCATCTTGTTTTATTTCCGTTGGAAATAATTTGTCCGTTTGATTCATGCATTTTTTAAGTCTTTGGATAGCTTTGGGTTTGAATTCTCAGGTTACGTTCATTGTAGGTCGTGTTGGTTTAGCCTTTTGGACGCTTACTGAAGAGGACAGTTTTTCTCGTGCATTGGACAGACGCTTGGACTGATCCTGAGTCTCTTCTCTTTATTTCAGACGCTTACTCTTCCATCTTGTCTTTGATAGGCTCACTCAGAATTCCATCATTGACTTAGTATTGAGTATTCGGCCTGAGTTATCCATTCGTATTTTGGGCCCTGGAGTTGTAACCTGGAATAGTCTCTAAAACGTTTGACGGACGCTTCAAGAGATCTTTATCTTCTGTTGCTTCAGACGCTTGATCTTCAACTTTATCACTTGGTAGACTTACCCAGAATTCTCCTTAGTGATTTAGTATCACATTCTTAGTCTAAAATTCTACAAAGATGAAAACTATAAGCCTAAGATAAATAAGCTTTCAGGTACTTATACACAATATTCTATGAAAGCTTTTATACTTACATTTTTCGGGGTCTAACAGGAAGTCCTATTTGTCATCATCAAAACATCTAACATGAAATTCCTAATACAATGTTTTTAAGCCCATTGGACAAAACCAAAACATTATCCAGAAATAGTATATGTTCAGAATTTAAAAGCAATGAGGTAGATCCAATTCCAGTAGCTACGATGCTATGCCCGCTGCCTACTTTTATCTTCACCTCATCACTGTCCAACTTCCTTCCTCGCACCAGATCCTGATTCATACAACAAATGTGAGCACTAGCTCCAGAATCAAGAATCCAAGATGTGGAGAAGATGGTCATAGAACAATAAGTTTCATGAACATAAAGTTCCATACCTTGTGCGCCCGGCCCCATGTTTGGATTGTTCCTCCTTAAGTGGCCCAGCTCACCGCAGTGTAGGCATCTGTCTGTCTTTTGTGGCCCCTTACGCTTGCGATTCACAGGAGCTTTCCCTTTTCCTTTATCGACACCACCCTGAACTCCAAGCTCGCCACTCTGCTTCTTGGCTTTTTCTTCTTATTCTTCACCCGTTTGGGCCCAGAAGAGATAACCAATGCAGTTTACTTTCCCTTAGGCTTCAATCGAGATTGTGCAGTGTTTAATTTATTCATTAGCCCAGCTAAGTTGCATTCAATCTCATTGCAATTGAAGTTCATGACAAATTGGGAAAAAGAATCAGGAAGAGACTGCAAAATAAGATCGGTTTGAAGATGTAGGTTCATTGTTAAATCGAGAGCCTCCAATCTCTCGATCCTCGAGATCATCTTGAGGACATAATCCCCAACTTTCTCACCTTCTCTCATTTTGGCCCCGAAGAGCTCTTTAGATATCTCATATCTTGCAGTACGACTGTGCTCACCATAGAGCTCGACCAAGTGTGCCAAGATAGCCCTTGTTGTGGTCATCTTCTCGTGGGACCTCTGAAGCTCGTTTGTCATTGAGCCAAGAATGTACCCACGCACTCGGACGTCGTCCTTTACCCATTTTTCATGAGCATGGACTTCTTCCTCGTTGGCACGTGTTCTGGCAGGAAAGCAGGGATGTCTGTGTCCAATACGTATCCCAAGGACTCCATGTTGAGAACTATTCTCAAATTCCTTAGCCAATCCACGTAGTTGGGTCCAGTAAGGATGCTCTTTTCGAGTAAAACGGAAAGTGGGTTGATAGTCATTTTTGTTTTGAGAGAGATAAATCAAAAAATAACTGCAGAAAATAAACCAGACTTTATTAGACTTTTGTAACTAAACTAAAACCAAGTTTAAAATCAAGGACTTCGACTTATAACTTGGCTCCCACTACATTTTTCGAGATTCACACTCCCACTGTGAAAAACGGAAGTGATCATTGCAATGTACTTCATGGTGGGGATTGAGTTCTTTAATTAATCTAATGAATGGCAACCCTTTAAGGATATTTTGTCTATTATTTAATTAAAGTGATGTCCAACATCAATCTATTCAATAGATGGTTCAATCTTCTTTTTACCATAATCCACCAAAACCGCAACCCTTTAACGATTTATAGGCTTTGTGGATTATCTAAGTTTACTCCCACTAACTCCTCATAATCTAACATTTGAATTTCACCTTGCAACCCTTTAACGATATTTGGGGTGAAATATGTCACGATTAAGGCATCTATTGCACTTAATAAAATTCTAGAATTAAATCTTGATATACGACCCCCACTCACTGGGAAGATGCCATATACTAGGTTTAATACTTAATTTTATTAAGTTTAGTGGAGGGAAAGGATGCCTAGCACCCCTTACTAACTTAGTATAATTTTTGTTTGGGAGAATTCATGTTCTAAACATTTATCTAAGTCCCACTTTGCACATTATTCAATTTATATAGCGCACATTGATAATATACATGCTTCATACAACTAATGAACATGCATCGAAAATAATAAACCAATACATATGTTCATGGGCTTTATCTAGAGGGCCCAAGCCAATGGGCCATCATTAAAAGGAATAATAAGCCTAGCTATTCTTCGCGGGCTCTAAGCTCCTCTTCTTTTGGATTGATCTCTTCTTGAAAGGCCTATTCTATTTCTATCTATTACATGAGATTATTGAACAACCTATACATAATTCTAGTAATAAAATTAACGGGCTCAATTCTGGCTCTTACAACCCATAAAAGGAAATACAATCAAAAGAAATAACCTAAGCCCATGGACAATGTCACCATCATATAATACATGCTCGCGAAAAATAAAGCAATTATGTTGGTGATTAAGTTAATAATTAATTAGTCCAACTAATTAACTTCCTCAATAAAATTCTAAATTTTATTGATAATCATGGCAATAAACCATTTAGTGAGAATCCTTAATTTAAATAAATAACTTAATTAAAAAATTCTCCAAGAACCATTAATTAATTATTTCACTTAAATTAATAATATTCAATAAAAATAATTTGGGCTTGATTTCATAAAATATAAATTACCAACCATTGGCATATTTAATTTTAATTAATTAGGCCCAAAACTAATTTATTGAAGAGGTCATAATTTTAATTAAAACAATTTGGGCTTATTTAATAAAATCCGAGTCATCAGCCTTTTGACCCACCCGGATAATTAAAATAGCCCAAAACCCATTTATTTAAAAAATTGGACCCGAGGAAAAATAACCTGACCTGTTAAGTCCAGGGTCATAGACCCGGGCCCACAAAACAGGGCCCATGTGTGCCCAACGCACAACCTTGAGCGGCTAGGCGCCGTGCGCTGCAGTGGCCTGGCCAGCGCACGACGTCGTGTGCCTAACGCACAGCGTTGTGCGCACACAGCGTGCAGACTGCGGACGTTGGTTTCATCGCGCTCGTCATGGGGTTTTTCCGACCCGATTCTCGCAAAACTTAGATTTTACAATTCACAAGTCATCAAACTATAACATACATGAATTAAACGCAGAAAAATCATGGATTATTATCATGAAAAACATATTCAAAACATGCTTCAAAAATGCGAAAAAGCACATAATCACGTAATCAATTAAATACAGAAATCAGAACCTGGCTCTGATACCACTGTTTGGTAAAAATTTGCATAAAATCAGAAAAATACAGCGGAAGAATATATTAAATCCCAGTGGCTCATCTCTATTTCTTGTATTTAAATTGGGTTCGAATTCAATCACCGTTCTCGCGTATGTTGAATTCTGAACCAGCTTTGCAATCCCTTCTTGAACAGCAAATCCGTCGCTGTCTCTAAATTGCCACGTCGGAGTCAAAAACGAAAATCTTCTTCTTCTCTTGAGGGAGACGGCTAGAGAGAGAGAGAGAGAGAGAGAGGATGGAGTGTTTTACTTGGAGAGAAAGGTTGTGTAATTCTTCACCTTGTTATTTTTTCACTAAGTAGTATATTTATACTACAATAAAAAACAATAACCTAGGTCTCCAAAGCCCTTGGACGCCCAATTCAAGGCTTTTAAGCCTTCGGGCTTTAGTCCTATTTTGGTTTTTAATTAATTAAATAATCCATATTATTTATCCAATAAATAAACTAATTAAATAATCAATTAAATTCATGTTAATATTATAATTAAATTCCTCTAAGGAATTAATTAATTCATTAACTTAATTAATTAATAAAATCATCTAATGATTAATTAATTAATCTCGATATCCAATACCGAAAATTCTCTCAAGTCTTTTCCATGATTTTCCTTTTGCACTTCCTTTAAGCGCGGTTCTTTGGGTTCGTCTCAAAAGGCAATTGGGAGGAAACCAAAAGGATGTGAGTAATACCTACCTAGTCACATGGCTCACATCGTATCCCAATTGAGAATGAATGAATAGGATCATTCCAAACCATATACGCCGTGAATACCGTACGAGTATAAACCTTTTATTCTTATATCACAGTCAAGTGAGAGTCATGGTTTTAGTCAAATTCACATGACTTGACCATATGCTTAGCTCATAATGAGTCGAGGTCATTTTATGCTTTGGTCAAACACTTTTAACCTCACTCATTCATGACTGCATAGGATATTTAGCTCATTCACTTATGAGAGAATAAATCTCATTTTGCTAATCAGTTAACAATGCTACTTGCCCATCAAGTCGCACTTCGAAGTCGATCCCACTAAAGGGTGATTTGGATCTAACTACTCTAATGACAGACTTGATGTCACAAGTACATCTTCAACTCGATTCCTCAGGTCTAAGGTTCACACAGCACCTATCACAACTTATCAGTTTCATCATTGACTGTCAGTGAGTGAATACCCATGTGATGAAACCGATGCGAGCCGTGTTCGAACATATTAGTCCAACTAATATGTCCATGACATAAGTTCCCACTATCATTCTCATAGTGTTCGACTGACACTTTCTCTGTCAAAACTTACATCATGCAAGTCCTTGTTCTGTATTGATGTCCAGTCAAATACTTTCTTAGACTTGCGAACTCTATTTAGAGAATAAGGATCAAAATCCTTCTAGTGCCATTCTTCCTATCCCATAGGAAGTAGAAGGTTTGCCTTCATTCTCAAGAACTTTACGTTGTTTATTAACATCTTACAAATGCCTATAAGAAAACAACAAGTTAACGCCTTATATATAATAAAAGATATTGTTTAGTTACAAGTCAATGCCCTATAAATCTATCCTCTTTATGGCATTTGAGGGCATACACTCTAACATTTTGTACTTCCTGTATCTAAAATAGCTTTAATTCCAATATATTTTTCTTGATTACACCATATTCGACAGTTTAAAAGTATTAAACTACTAGTGTAAGGTACTTTTTTTTGAGGTTCATACGCTGTATTTTGTAAGTGGGCTTCTTCTAATTGTTGGTTAATTTCATCAACTTCTTCTATAACTACACCCTTTCCTTTAATCCGATTATTGTTTACATTTTTATTATTATTTAATTTTGATTCTATTAATTGTATTCTTAAGTCTAAATTTTCTATTTTATGGCTTAGAATTTTTATGGTTTCTAGTTTTTTACTAGGTTTAGCGGATACATTCGTTTCTATATTATATACGTCTTTAGCACAAATAAAATAAATTTCGTCAAAACATATATTGCACTGATATCTTAAATGCATATCAGGATATAATCTACAAATACTACAGGCTATACTCATAGTTCCCTTTCCATTTATATATTTATGTTCACATGAATTATTCATATAGGTATACTCTATTATATTTGAAATTTCTGGTCCTTCTTCACTTACTACACTAAATATGCTTTCATTACCGTCTATACTTACTACATCTTCATCTAATTGTTCTGCTATGGTTGCCTTTTCCATATTAAATTGTCTTTTCGGGCATCTATTATCTAAATGTTTAGGATCTCCACAAATATAACAAGTGCATTTTTGAGTTGATGGCTTTTTAACATAATTAGGGGGTTTTCTTCCTTATCTATATTGTCTAAAACTAGATTTTGATTTATTTTATTTCCTTAATATTTTTCATTTTGGCTTAAAGTAATTCTTCTGTCCATATTGTTGTGGGGTTTATATAGCTTTTCTACAAAACTCATAAGATTGTTTTCTAATTTGTTCTCTAATAAATTCTTCTTTACACCATTCTTGAAGTTTAAAGAAAGTATATTGTACTCTAGGTCCTATACGTAATCCTGTAAGAATACCATTGTTTTTTATCCATTCTTCATGTATTCTTTTTCCTAAATCTTATGGTAATTTCGTAAAATATCTACTACATAACTCTTCATCAAATGCTTTATTAGCTTCTCCTATTAATCTTGTAAAATCCTGACTAAAGGGTATAATATATTTCATATCGGTAATAGTGAGTTGTTCTAGGTTTCTAAGTGCCGTATCTTGTATGAATGTATTTTCTCTTCCTGGATCTATTCCTATTATTAATGTTCTAATAAAACTAGTAAAATTATAAAGATTATTTCCTAAGGCCCTTATTTCATTAATTCTATCAGGATTCTTTTTCTTCTTACTTTGTTAGATAGATAATGTTGTAGGTCCTAAGTATGTTTCTAAATCGTTAAACATATCCATATCTGTCTTTTTATTTATTTCCCAATGTCTTACTACACATTGTTCCCATATATTTACTTCTTCTGGCCACATTTGTGGACTTCCTAATTCAATTACTAACATGGTTCCACTCATGGTTTTTCCTATGAGTTGTCTTGATCCTATATATGTATTTGGTTGGGTTGATCCATATTCATATGTTGGGCTTTTCCATTCTGGTCTACCACTCATTTCTACATTTCTGGCTGGAACTCCACTATAATCTGGTTCTACTCTAGTTCTTTTTCCTATATTACTACTAGTACTCGCTTGGCTATCTTCCATAAAAGTTATTTCATTGCTACCTTTTTCTTTGAAGAAATTTTTAAATTCTACTTTTCCTGAACATATATCATCTACTAAATCAATATTATAATGTTGTTTAAATTCTTCTTTAGTTGATTCTAAATTTATATCTAAGTTCATTGCTTCAAAAATACATTTCATCTACTAATTTTCTTAAATTATTTATCTCGAAATTCTTTCTTAATATTTCTTCCATATTTTTTGACCTATAGTCATTTTTAAGCTGACTTTCTAATTGTCTAATTTCTTCCTCTATTTCTTCTATATTATCTTCCTCTTCTTCTTCTTCACTTTCTATGTCAGATACTATTTCCTAATTTGCAAATCTACTAGTTATTCTAACTTCTTTTTCTTCTATAATATTCATATAGCTTGTTTTAGTTTCATTATCAGTTTCTTCTTCCAGATCTTCTAAATTTTCTTTGGTATCTTGTTTTTGGTAATTAAGAAATCTAATAGAAGTTTGACCTCTAGCTACTATTTGTATACATTACACTTTCTCCTGGAATCTTAACCGTCTCATTTTCTTCTAGGTGTTTGGTTAATTCCCATTCTTTTCCATTTAAATCGCTATTATCTATATTTAACGGTTTAATCATTTTTACTCCTACTGAGGCTAAATCATCTATTATTCCGTCTATATTAATTTTATATTGAGGAAAAATATTATTAGTTACTCTTCCTAAAAATGCTATAGAAACAACTAAGTTATTTTCATCATAAGTTTCATATCCTCTAGCTTGTAATCCTATAGTAATTTTATTAATATCTTTAATACTTTTTATCATATTTGGAGCTACATAAAATATTCCTACATTGTTAGTCATATCTATTTCCATACTAGCAAATACTACTCTCTTAGCATCAGACCAACTTTTATCTAATAATAAAACTAAAACTTTTTTACTGATTCCTTTTCTAGTTAATCCTTTTATTCCCACAATAATTAATCCTAAATGTATATATTTTTGTTTTAACTGTTTTAATTGCTTTATACATTTCGGGCTAACTAAGCTTATATTTTCAGCATTTGTTGTAACGTTTACTTGTTTTTCTCTAAATTTCTTAATTAAATGTGTGTTAAGATCCATTTTTCCTACTTTGTATAGTGTTTTAGGTTTTAACTTATCAATTCCTCCGTTGTTATATAAATTAAGATTTTCTTCTACGTCTATTATTTCTTCCAATTCTACTTCTCTAGCTGAGCTTTGACTTCCCGATCCTCTAAACATTCTTTTAGTAAAAGTGTTACTTATTTTTCCTTTCTCTTTTTCTTTATTAATTGATTCACTTATAGTTCTACTAGTACCACTAAATGATCTCAACATTTTTTTACTAATATATATATTTTTTTAGGTTTTTCAGATTCGTCCAATGCTAGATTTGCTAAGCGTTCTTCTATATTATCTTGTAAATCTCCTTTAATTACTTGAGATACAGTATCTATTTTAGTGCTTAATTTTTCTAGTTTCTTTTCTAATTTGTCTAGTCTTTCAAATATTTGTAAGACTAAAGCGAATTGGATATTCCAAAGTTTAGGATATAATTTAGGAAAAATTAGTGTTTAGGGACTAGGAAGTTTCGTAATTAATAAAAGACACAATAACTTTAAAAGATTTAATAAGAAGGGACTCCTAAAATTTAGAGTTTATTAAGAAGACAATTTTACTATAAGCACACTTCTTCCAATCTTTTTCTCTAAAGAATCCCTAAATACTCCATCTTAGATGATAGAAAGAAAAAAGAACAACAAAATAAAAGATCACGGGTGAAAAGAGAATGACAACCAAGAACTACTTGACCATCTTCTTCATTTCTAACAAATACAATATTCATATGTCGGCCTTCATGTATTTATCTATAGTTTGAAAAAAAGGTGTAATAATCTAAATTTATTATTTGTGTTTTCGTAATCATTGAATCCTGATCACATTGAGAAGGGCTGTGTGTTGCTTTGTCATTTTGCATAGCACCGTGATGGCGGCTATAAGGCTACAAGCCTACAACTCAAGTTTTTTTCAACAAATTTTGGTTGGCTTAAAAACAGTATCAATAGCATAGGTATTAGGTAAATTGTGTCATGGGTTAAAATTAAGATTAACCAAAAGTCAGTGTTGGACTTGTAATTTATTTATTATATTTTCCCTCTAAAATTTGTGGTCTAATTTTACTCATATGGCTATTTAAGTTCCTTTTTCTGATGTCCATGTTTTGCAATATTTAACTAATAAACTTGATATGATATGAAGATGAATTAGTTTGTTAAAGCTTAAAACGTGCAACTAAAATTTTCATGTTTTTTTCCTTCATATTTTTTGATAAGTTGTCATGTTCACATGAAACTGTTAGTGCCACAATAGTTTAATTATTTTTTTATTTTATTTTTTAAAATGTTAATTATTGAGTACTTTAGAATTCTTATAGTTAGCTTTTTAGTGAGTGCAATCCCCAATATATATATATGATTATGAATGTATTTGATTGATTTGTATGAAAGACACTTGGAATCAGCTGAGAATTAGTTCAGATGGAAAAATAGTGCACTCCTCGGTGAAGTATGCTCCAAATCAACTAATATTATTGTAAGAGCTTCGTGATGTTCTTATTGCAATCAAATCACGTACAATAAGTCAACTTGCAAGGAATCAATTTAATGCATATAATTCCTTAATTCATTGTACAAGTGTTTCAATTTCTAAGACTAATTCCTTATATTTTCTTTGTAAGTTTGCATTTTCTTACTGAAAGTTTGGATATTGCTGAATTAGGTGTGTGGGACCTGATTTTTGTCTCTTAACTTGGATAGGGGATTAAAGAAAAATGAAGTATCTATAATTATCGCTAAATAATTAATTTGTATTAATCATCTATCAAAATGTGAAAATTTCGACTATCAGAGATTTTAGGCTATGATTTATAGATATTGTGTTGATAGAAAAGAAGAAGATGGTCGAGTAGTTTTTGTATGTGTTAGTTATCGTTGTCCATTTACCCGTTTTCTTTTGTTTTGTTGTTATCTTCTTTTCTATGATAAAAAACGTAGAATAGTTGGGGCTTCTCTAGAGAAAAAGATTGGAAGAAGTGTACTCCTAGTAAAATTGGCTTCTAAATAAAATTTAAAATTTAGGAGTCCCTTCTTATTAAATAGTTCAAAATTATTGTGTCTTTATTAATTAGAAAATTTTCTAGTCCTTAAACGCTAATTTTCCCTATAATTTAGCCGAATTACTAGTTCCTTGATAGGCAGTAAATCCTTCCTCCGTATATAGGTATTTATTTGCTAGTTCTATGGCTCTTTTATATTCTAATCTATTGTCTAGACTATTCATCCACTAACTATTCGTTCTATATTTTTTAGAGTTTTACTTGTTTCTAAATTTTGAGCTTCAACTTTATTTATTTTTTCTATTACTTGGCTTAGAGTTTTCTTAGTTTCGATTTCTATGTGTTTTAGCTTATTACTTTCCAAACTATATTTTAATTCTATTATTTCGTCTTTAGTAGTGAAAAGCTTATTATATTTTTAAAGTTTCCTCAAACTGTTGCTTAATATAATCTAAATTATTACTTTCACCTCTTTTTATTATTTCTCTATTTATTAAACCCGCTTCTTTTAATGATTCTAAGGTTTTATAAAACTTTGTGTTTTCTGATTCTAAGTTTGAAGCTAGAGATATAAGTAAATCTGTTAAACTATTTAAATGTTTATTTTTCGAATGTAAATTGTGCTTAAAACTTGAATCAAATCTATAAATAAATTTATGTTTATCTAAAGATATTATGGATCTATCGGCTAAACTATATTCTAGATCTAAATATTCTAATCTTTTATAATTAGAAAGATCTATTTTTAATAAAATGCTGCTATTAATATATTCAAAACTAAAAAGAATTTAATATAGTTTTGGTGATCTCGTGCTATAGGTGGTGTGTTAAAATAAGTATTAACCCAATTATCTCTCTTAGTTATTAATTGGTTTCGTAATTCTAATATTAATTCCTGATTATTATAATCTAAGTTTTCTAAAGTATTAAGACAATCAGTAAAAGAATTTAAAATATGAGCGGGTACAGGCATGTAGATAGATTACGAATGCAATAAAAAGTTTTTATGCAGATTTATAAAAGCGGGTTGGGATTCCATTTTCTTTAAAAATGTATAATATTTCTCTCAAGATTTTTTGATGTTTTTGTTGTTTTTTGGGGCCAAAATAAACCATTTTTAAAGTTCGAGGACTAAAGATAAATAATTTGAAAGTATAGGGACTACTCGAAAGATTTTGAATAATATAGGGGGTCATGAGCATTTTCTTGATAAAGCAAGGAGAAAACTTGCAATTATCCATCTTTTAACTTTAGCAAGGATAATTTGGACTTTTCAAAGCACATGGGTCCCTTAGGGGACTATTTTTGCTAAGCTTTCGCAATGGGATCTAAATTTGGTTAGGCATATGCAATTGGAGTCTATTTTTGCTAAATTCTCCATCGGAAGGTGAGGGAAGGTGATGAACAGGGAAGAAAAGAAAGGAAAAAAAAGAGAAAAGGGAAAGGGTAAATTACACCCAACCCCCTGTGATCGTCTTTATTATCACTCCACCCCCCTTGTGATAAAAAAAATATAAACTTACCCCCTTGTAATTTTTAAAATATGTTTTACTGCCTCCCTCGGAGTATTTTTGCTTATAAATTTTATTGAAAGACTATAATACTCTTGTCCTTTTTAGATATTTACACAATATAATTTTTATTTTTATTTTTTTTATTTTTATATTTTATTTTATTAATTTAATATTTTAATTGTTTTCTATTTATTTATTATTTTTTTCTTTCTTCATCTTCCACCACCACCACTATCTTCCTTCAAATCTTCAAATCATCATCATCATCATCATCTTCATCTTCATCCACCACCACCACCAACAACCACCGCCGCCGCTGCCACCACCACCACCACTACCACCATCATCATCATCATATAGAAATATATATATATATATATATATAATCATCACTCAATCATCATCATCATCACCACCATCTTCATCCACCACCACCGCCGCCACAACCACCACCATCACCATCATCATCATCACAATATATAAATATGTATATATATATATATACATACACACATAACAGATTTGAAGGCCCAATTCTGTCAATCATCATCATCACCACCACCACCCACCACCTCCGCCGCCGCCGCAACCACCACCATCATCATCATCATCATAATATATAAATATATAATGTATATATATAACAGATTTGAGGCCTTCAAATTTGCATTTGCAGATTTGAAGGCCCGATTTGAAGATTATTCTTCAAATCTGCAGTGAAGGCCCGATTTGAAGGCGGTTCATCGGCTCGTCGGCAGTGAAGGTGGTGACAGGATATATACCTATATACACACTTATATATATAATTAATATATATTTTTTATAATTTTAATATTTTAAAAATATATTTATTATAAAAATAAGAAATTTAATATCAACCGTTCATCTCTATAAAGATCTACGGTTGTAATAAATTGAATTTAATAAAATATAAGTAATTAATCCTGACCATTGATATTTAGGAGATCAGATCCAATGGTCATCAATTCAGGGGCAAAATAGTCTTTAACTGAAGAAAACTTGATAATCAGTCGCATGGCAGGCGAGTGAAGCGCGTGGGGAGGTAAATTACTTCTTTAATTTATTCACAGGGGGGTAAGTTGATATTTTTTTTATCACAGGGGGGTGGAGTGATAATAAAGCTGATCACAGGGGGGTTGGGTGTAATTTACCCGAAAGAAAAATAAGAAATAAAAAAAAGGAGGAAATTTTGAATAAACGTTTTTGATTTGGGTTTGGGTCATCCATATCCAATATATCCGACCCAAATGAATTATATCCTACCCATAATTAATTAATTAATTTACTTTTATTTAAATTATAGGGTTAAAATTGTCTTTTAACGCGTAAAAAAATAAGCCCAATCTCAGTACACACGCATGTATATCAAACTCAGTTAATTATTGGTGGAAGGGGGGTTTTGCGGATGGTTTAATGAAATACGGGGTTTGTGTTTGAATCTTGATGTAATTAAATTTTAGGCCATTTGACGAGTTTTAAATTTTTATAAGCTTTTAATTTTTAGACTAAAAGAATAAAAGATCATGTCGATAGGTTCTAATAAATTCACGATAGATAATGTCACTTTTAGTTTCTCAATTTACATTTAGAATCACTTTAGTCCCTTTACTTTCAATTGTGTCGATTGAGTTCCTCAACGCAACAATTTGTTTCAATGTGGTACCTCTAACCAATTTTCAGTCAATTTTGACCAGAAAGTCCACGCACATGTCATTTTAAGGATAAAATTGTCAATTCAACTTTTGAGTTTCATTTTAGTCCCTCAACTTCAAAAATATTGTCACTCTGGTCCTTTGGCATAAAATGCACAGTACAGTTTCGCCCTGATGCCATTATTGAACTTATAAAGCTCAACAATAGCTAAGTTTGTATATTTTTTGGCTTGCCTACCATAGAAAGCAAAAAATGGCTAATGTGACATGACTTTGCGGGATACAGGCTAAGTTTCGATGCTCTTGGGTAGATGGAAATCTGGGTAGAAGATTTTACGGTTGTGAGAACTATGGAGTAAGTTACTTTACTTAAATTACTTTCATGTTTTATTCTACTTTATGTTGTAATTTGATTCAATTTTTACATTGAAGGATGTCGGAGCTTGAGGGTACTTCTCTTGGTTTGATCCCCCATGTGTGATTGTTCGATGGAAGTCATACCGTGACTCTTGAGGAATCTTAGAACTCTGAACATGGAGTTCATGTAATTGATGAAATAAGGGTTTTGTATGTTAATGAAATGAAGCTTGTATGAAATCCTTTGAATGAAATGAAGCTTGTTTAATGTTATTAATATTTTGCATTATAAGTATTGACATGCACAAATCGTGTACAAAAACCAACACAAACAATGTCAACACATGCACCAAACATACAATAAGCATTTGTACTATCTATGCACCAATCATTGCACCAACCATACACCAAACTTGCACCAAATATACACCAAACAATGCATTTCTCGCTAAAGGACTAAAGTGACAATTTTTTTAAAGTTGCGGTATTAAAGTGACAAATTTTTTGAAGTTGAGGGACTAAAGTTGAACTCAAATGTTGAATTGACACCTTTACCCTTCAAATATGGCATGTACGTAGCATGACACCAACTTTGCAGTCAAAATTGGCCAAAGAGACCACATTGAAATAAATTGTTGAGTTGAAAATCTCAATTGATGCAATTGAAAGTAGAGGGACTAAAGTGATTTTAAATATAAAGTTGAGAGACTAAAAGTAACATTAGCCCATTCACGATGTTCTATACTAAACTAAACTCCAATCAATATAAGAGCATGTATGAACCAAACACTAGACTAAGTACATATATATTAAACTATTGAACTTATATAATATCAAATTACCGTTTAAGTACTTCATAATAATATAAAGGGATAATTATACTCACACCCCCTCAATAATGGGGTAATTACACAAATTTCTCCTCACTAATTGATAATTACAAACACACTCCCTCATGTTAAAGATTTCTTACAATTGCACCCCCCGTGTATAGCAAATCTTACAATTTCACCTCCTGTAAACTTTACAAATAGACTCCCTGAGGGGGTGTGCTTGTAATTATCAATTAGTGAAGGAAGGTTTGTGTAATTACCCATTGTTAAGGGGGTGTGAATGTAATTATCCCTAATATAAAACTCAAGGTCATGTTTAAAGGAAAAACTCGTATTCAAAAAATCATGTCTGTTTTTAAATTTTTGAAGAAGCAAACATAGTCGAATGTAGATAACTTTCAAAAATTAAATTCGAATGCAAAAGAGGCTGCTTTGTTCAAAGTCCATTTCATGATGTAAAAAATGTTAGGATTATGCCCTCAGATGCCATAGAGGATAGAATGTATAGGGCATATATCTTGTATTGAATTTAAACTCTTCTCAAATAAAAGACATTATTGAGTTTTCACTTAATTCTTATCTGCATCTATAAGTTGTGTAAAACGTTTTGTCCATGTTTTCAGTGCGATCCCTCTATTTCCTATGGGATAGGAAGATTGACACTAGAGAGATCGATCTTGATTACTAAAATAAGTTCGCAAGTAATACGAAGTCTTTAATGGACAAATAAAAACTTCGAATACTTGTACAATCTTAGCTCCGACATGGGAGTGCCTGTCTGGTATCATGGGATGATAGGAGATTAAGATTGTAGACACGTCAGTGGAACTGATATGTTCGAACATGACTCGCATCAGTTCTGTCACATGGGTTTTCACTCTGTGACTGTCAATGACGGAACTGATTATGCGTAATAGGTATATGTGAACCTTTGACCTGAAGTATCAGGCTGAAGATGCACTTGTGACGTTAAGTCTTTCACTAGAGTAGTTAGACCCAATTCACCCTTTGGTGGGGTCAACCTTGAAATGCGGATCTTAGCAGATATCTAATATGGGATTTGTTCTTTCATAAGTGAATGAGTATGTACCCTATGTAATTATAGATAAATAGAGATCAAAGTCTTTGGCCAAAGCAAACGAGACGATTGTGTTTGGCACTAAATCGATCTCAATGATCTCGTATTTATTATGATTTATACATATGGTCGAGTCCAGTGAGTTTGACATAACCATGACTCTCACTTGACTAGGGAACGTGGACAAAGGGTTTATACATATACGGTATTTACGATTGGAAGGTTTCAGAATGATCCTATCATTTGTTTTTGTTTGGGTTACAAAGTGGCCCACGTGACTGGCTAGGAGTTACCCACTTCCTTTAGTTTTCTCTCATTGCCAAACGAAACGAACCTAAAGAGTTGCGCTAAAGGATTGACAAAGAAAAATGAAGAAAAAAAATTTCTATTATTTCTTCTGGGAGTTTTAATTTATTAGATAAATTAAATAATTAATTATTCATTAGATGAAATAATTAATTATAATGATAAGATTAATTATTAATTAATTTTCTTGTGAAATATATTAATGAATTAATTTATCTAATTAATTTGGTTATTTAATTTATTTATTGGATATAATAAATTATTAATTGAAATAAGAAATTAATTAAACAAAACAAATCCCGGGGCTAAATAAGGAGTCCAATTTGACGCCTATGAGGCCTCAAAGTGGCGTTTTTGAGAGGCCACATATTAGGGCTCTTTTGTTTTGACTTGTTCAATAAGTCATGAAGTATATATGGACTCTTTGACTTAGAACAAGTAAGAAGAGAATACACAACTCTCATAACTCTCAAAAGAAAGAAAAATATTCCTCCCCTCCTCTATACCAAGCCGTCGACCATAGAGAAAGAAGAAAGGGGATTTTTCGTTTGTTGATCCGTGCGTGACGATTTAGAGACAACGTATTTTCGTTGTTCGGATCAAATTCAAGTTTGAAGAATCAAACCAAAGGATTGAAGATTTGGAAGCTTCAATATTTCGAGTTTGGAGAAGAAGAAGTTTTTCTCCATCATCATATTCATATTAACGAGTAAGTTTTATTCGTTATACGCTTTTAGATTCAATTATGCGAATTAGAGTACCAATTGAGTTTTCGTTTTAATTTTTGAAATCCTTTCCGCTGCGTTTATGCTTTTTCGAACGAAACCCAACAGAAAAATGTGAGAGAATGATAATAATGTTGTATATTTACATATTAGTAATAAAATTCTTGTCCCACATTGAGTCTCACATGCATTTTGTCCCATATTGCTTTAAAGACAAGCTCATTGGGAGCTCTACTACTTTATGGAGGGGCACCTATAGTAGTTTTTAGTCTTTTGTTTTCTAGATATATATATATATATATATATATATATGAAAGAAATAAATAAATAAAAAATTAATTTAATATTAATATTGAGGAGGTCGGAATCGGTTCATTTGAATTGAAGGGTTGGATTCTAATTAGTCTAAACTTTTCGGTCACTTGAGATGGTTAATACACTATTTCGGACCAAGTGAGTGTTTTTTGGCCGAAAGGGTATCATCATTTGGCGAGGTATCATTTCAATTGAATAGGTGCCTTTTGATGACATCTTGTGGAATCTATAAATATTTTCCTTGCCTTTGGCCGAAAATACACTTAAATACATAAGTATTTCTCTCTTTCTTTCTATATTTTTCGAGTCTTTTATTTTATAATTGGTCGAGTTTTGCTCTTAAGAATTTCAAAGGAGTGTAGCTTTGCGAAATTAGTTTAATAGACTTTGTATCCTAGAGGTGTATTTCTTGAGATCATCTACATCTATAGTGAGATAAATTTATACCTTAAAGATAGTATCTTTAAAGGTGTGCGTAGCCTATAGTTTTTATAAGAATTGTTCCATACCCACATTTTATACAACAAATAACATTCTAGGAGTGTTACAAGGTATGAATTATTCTATTGTATGTACCGCGAGTATAACCAAATGGTCCAAATCAAGCCATTTCAGCATTCATTATCATAATAAAATGATGTGGCCTGATTATGATAATTTGGTGTATGAACAGTGTGTACAATTATTTTTAGTTCGCATCTATGATACTAATATTTATAATGAGATTTAATTGTATATTGTGTCGATTTGATTCGATTATTCTAGAGATTGAACTCATTAACACAACCGAGCTCGAGGCTGAGCAGATCTAGCTCGAGGTACGCAATAGGGAGGGTATTGCAGAATTTGAGACCCGTAGTATTTTTAATACCTGGACTTGCCCCGGATGCGACCTTACATGGCCCCGGCCCCGGCCCCGGCCCGCCGGGTACCCGCGTGGGTCCGTATCCTATCCGGCAGACCAATCAGACTTTTATTTCTGGTCATTTTTTTGTTTATCTTGTTATCACAAACACATTCAAACAAATTAAATAATATCAAATCTAACAAATATACAAGTCGTCCAATACTTAAATGTAAATACATTTAAAACAAATACAAATTTCAAAAAATAAAGTCATTTCCAAACTCAAATTTATATCAAACTACTTCGCTTATACATCAAATAAACCATCAAATAAAATAACTATGAGGAGAGCTGTTGCGAGGTACGAGGGTTTGCTGTTAGGGGAGAAATGCAAATGAGAAACTGCATTTGCCTTTTCTTTTTTTAGCAACAACTAGTTAAGTTCTACTTGGAAAGTGCAGTCTTTTGTCTTTTTCTCAAATTTTAAATAATACATTATTTATAATTTATTAATACTTATAATTATTAAATAATAATTAGATGTATATAATTAAAAACTAATTAATATATTAATAATTGGGGGAAGTCGGGGTCGTGGTCCAAGTACGAGGCGAGTATCTGCTATACTCTGATCTTAAATTTAGATACTCAAACTCGGACGTGACTCTATTTAATTGAACTCACACCCGCCCTAAATGAGATAGATCCCGCAGATAGTCGCTCTATCCAGATTTATTGTCATTAAATTTGAGCCCTTTCATGATAGATAATTAATAAATACTGCACCGAGTACAATTCTATCGACTTTTAAATTTTGACACAAAAGAAAAAGTAAGTGAAATAAACAGTTATTAAAGGTGTGGGACTGTGCTAGAAAACAGTGTGGATAAGGATTCTCCAATTTTTTTTATTAATTTTATTTTCCCGGGGGCGCTCGCCGTTTTATTTTATTCCGACGCCGTTTCTAGCCACTGTAGCAGCACATAGTTCTTTTCGGTACATCTTCACTATCTCTATAAAGCGTCAAAAGGCCAAAAATGAAAAAGCAAAAAGCAAAAAGCAAAAAGCAAAAAGCAAAATATATTTTTGTTTGTAAAAATTTATGAGAATAATCTTCAATTGAAAATGCCAATATATTATATACCAACTTTTCATCGAAAAAATTTGAGAGCTAAAGATTAACATATCTTTGATTAAATCACTTTTTATTTCTTAGTAAAAATTAATCTATTCATTATTTTTCCAGAAATCTTTTATTTTTGATATATTTAAAATTGATAAATTGTATAATACGAATTTTACTTTTTAATGTTATTATTTCAATATTTTAATATATTGTTTTGAGTTTAACGTGTTAATTAGTCTAAAAAAAATCAAAACTTTAAAAATTTGAACTTAATATTGTAATTGATACCAGTTGTCAAATTGAAAGGGGTTAATTGCGTAAAACCTCCATGTGTTATATTAAAAATACAAGAAACCCCCCGTGTTAATGAAATAGCCTAATCACCCCCTGTGTTATTAAAAAATTTACAAAAAACCAAATTCCATTAGAAAATGAACGTGTTTTTCATGTCTTTCACCTTTATGGACATGCTCATTTGTCATTTAAACACTCTTCATATAATATAAAAGGTAGATAGTGTTAATTCACCCAAAAAACACATATTTTCTTCTATCTTTTTAATAAAATATGGCTTTTTTACAGACTTTTTAAGAGCACAGGGGGGTGAATAAGCTATTTCGTTAACATAGGTATTTTTTTTTTGGCATTTTTGATATTACATAGGGGGGTTTTATGCATTAAACCCAATTGAAAAAGTTCAATAATAATTTTTTAAAAAACAAATTTGGTTAATTTTTAGTATAAAAAGCTAAGTGAATTAGGTTTATAAACTTTATTAACTCTGAAAGTTGAGTCTTTTTATAAAAAAAATTGTGGACTGAGTCTTTTTTATTGGAAAATACAGTTATGGGTTTTTCTCAATATAAAGTGGATATTAAAGGGTTTTTAGTAATTCTTCTCATCTTTAGTAATAGACTAAATTTCAAAAAGTAATTTCAAATTTCTCTGGAAGTCTTATTGACATGTTTTCACCCATCAAAATTGAAAATGAAAATAAAACGGTTTAAGTTTTTAATTACCAAATTTACACAAGTATTGATGTGTCTCATAAATTGCGAGGGTAATTCGATAATTAATTAAATAAAGTTAGAATAATTATAATATTGATTTATTATGGTTAAGTGGGCTATTTGAAAAGACTTAGGCCCATGGCCCACTAAAAGGTCAATAAATACCTCATTCAGCTCATTTGGAGGGGACTTGGGACAAAGAAAAAATATTCTATAATCTATTCAGAGTTTATCCTTCCACTATTGATACATACAACTTTATAGAAATACGAATAAGACTTGATCCTACTAAAATATGTACGTAGGCAGTTTAATTCAATCAAATGCAGTCTATAATATCGAAAAGCTCTCTAGTCTGTCGTGAGATAGGTCGGATCCCAACTCTACGTGCACGTCACGTAACACACTTTTCCCGAAGTCCCACGCTGACCTCATGTCAACTTTGATCCTGCGTCAAATATATTTCTCATGATCTATCAAGAAAAGTACGATAAATGTGAAGATAAAAGGAAAAGAAGGAGCTCATCCTCCTCTACTCAACATCCATTTACTCGGTCTCTTATTAACTCATTTATAAACATATCTACTCCCGAATTATTGGGAGGAATGAAATAATAAACTAATAATCTCCGTATAATTTAGTTTATAATTACAAACATATCTACTCATGAAAAAGTCAAACCCGAGTTACACGGAGATTATTAGTTTTTTTTTTTGTGATAATCGATTACATGTGTCAATTACATCATGAATATGAATTATTAATCAACATATTACTGGGAATCCTAGTATCATGCACATCGAAAATTGAAAACATATTCGAATTCCCAAAGCCAAAATCAACGAACAATGAATTGATCTTGGCTTTGGGAATCCGGATATGTTTTCAATTTCCACTGTGCATGATACCAGGATTCCTAACAGAGAGGAACATACTCAAGTTCCAAGTCAGTTGATTTGGTTAGGCCAGTGTTGACAAAATCATCAAGCATAATTAACTAAATGGGTTTTTATCTAAGAGAGATATAAACTAATGCAGAAAAATAAATCAAGATATCAATTAGGTGTTTATATTGTACACAAGTAAAAATTAGGACTTTAATTTTACTTGGCTCCCACTATATTTTTCGAAACATTGCACTCCCAATGCAATTTTTAGAAATGTCGTTGGATAACAATATATAAGCTTGTGAACTATCTGAGTTCATTCCCACCAACACTGACACGCGAAATCCTAGCAAGTATACTAGGTCGTGCAATGTAATAAAGTGGACTATTTAGCCCGGGGTGTATCGTCTCCACAGGGACAATTGGATTCAATGATCGTAATTGCTATATTATCTAACTCTAAGCTAAATCAAATTATAAGATGATAGATGATTATACTATGAAAATAATCAAAGACAACTATGTGATAAACAAGATAATAAATCGAATGGAAAGAAGTGATTGGGTTATGATCCTACTATGTTCTATTCTATGTTCATGAACTCTCAATTATCCAGATTCTTAGAACGTTCTTGTTATGGCGAAACCCCCTAATGTATTTATTATTCAATCTCTTGAAATAACAAGCCTATACTAGTTAACAACTTCCTATATCTCTATAGTGAAGATTGAATTAACTAACATGCATTTAGGTTCAAAGGAATTCCTTGTTTACGAAGATCCTACATTCAATCGGGTCATCTTATCACAAAAAGCCACACAACGCAATCGATTCTATCTCTAGTCAATTGTTACGTTATGATGATTGATTTTTCGATCTCCCTTTATCTATCTCCTCTCGGTCTCAAGACAAAGCATTTTATCAAACACATGGTGATTAAGCATATGCAAGCATTAAGCACAAAATCAAACATGTAACAAGAATGTAATAAATCCGGAAATTAATGATTCATTAAACACAAAACATCACAAAGTATTCACATAACCCAATCACAAAAATACTTAGCTCATACTTACAACAACAAGTGATTCAACAACTCTACAAGACATAATTGAAATACTAATCAAGAGAAAAAGTTGAATTACTCCCTATTATAAAGTGTGAATCCAAGCTTTGATGATGAAAATGATGATGATGAGGATGATGATGATGATGGCTCTTCAAGCTTCCTTAGGACTTCCCATGGCTCCCCCTTGGTGTTTTAGAGCATTTTTCAGCCTTTAGGTCAGTGAAGAATCTGTTATAAAGACCAAAAACGGCGGATATAAAAAAATAGGGCAGCTGGAGAATCGGACCGCGGCACAAAAAGTGCGAACCAATTTTCCGAAGCAAGACCACGGTCCTGTGCCGCGGTCGTCTCATGCAGGATTCGCAGCTTTTGTATTTTAATCATAACTCTCTCTAAAAATGCTGGATTGAGGTGATTCAAGTTGCTACGTGAAGCTAAGAAACAGATCTACAATATTGAAGAAGAAACCTTAATCTGATTCGGCCTGTAAGAGGACGAAAACCTCATTTATATATGAACATTGTGTAAAATCTTTCGTCAACTATCTTCTTTTGTTTCTTTCTTCAATTTCAAGCTCAATTAGGATCTCTTTTCTCGTCTTTCATGCGTAAATCAACTTTTATCCTACAAAACAAAATATATACCAATCAAAGTATTATGAGGGATAAAAAATGATCAAAGTAACGATCAAATCATATTACAATGGGGCATAAAATACCGTAAAATATGGACTTATCAAACACCTTTTAATATCTTGGTTTATTTTTCTGCATTAGTTTATATCTCTCTTAGATAAAAGGGATTAATGCAAAAAACCTGCCTGTGTTAATGTGAAATTGCAAAAAACCCCCCGTGTTAACGAAATAGGCTAAAACCCACCCTGTGTTCTTAAAAAGTCTGCAAACAGTGAATTTTTGGGAAAAAAAAGTGCGTGTTTTTCATGTTTTTCACCTTTAATGACATGTTTTTTTGTCATTTTTACACTCTCCAAACAAAGAAGCATGTCATTAAGGGTGAAAAACATGAAAAACACGCACTTTTTTTTTCCAAAAATCCACTGTTTGCAGATTTTTTAAGAACACAGGGTGGTTTTTAGCCTATTTCGTTAACACAAGTTTTTTTTTTTGCATTTTCACATTAACACATGAGTTTTTTTTTGCATTAATCCCTAGATAAAAACCCATTTAGTTAATTATGCTAATGATTTTCTCGACACTGGCCTAACCAAATCAACTGACTTGGAAATTGAGGATCCAACACGGGTTAGTTCATGAGCTTTGGTCAGAGACTTTAATCTAATTTACCTATGACCGCATAGGATACTTCTCGTTTACTTTCAAGACAGTGAATTCCATTTTGCTAACCAGTTAAGACTGCTACTTGCCCATTAAGCCGCACTTCGAGGTTGACACCACGAATGGGTGAACTGGATCTAACTAATCTAATGACAGACTTGATGTCACAAGCATATCTTCAACTTGATTACTCAGGTCAAAGGCTCATACATACTATCATTGACAGTCACTGAGTAAAAACCCGTGTGATCGGATTACTACGAGCCGTGTTCGAATACACTAATCCATTCAATGTATCCATGACACAAACTCCCACTATCCCATAGTGTTCGACTGACACTCCTTGTCAGAGCATGTGTCATACAAGTCCTCATGAATCTCAATCCCTAATTGAGATTCTCCAACTTGCGAACTATTTAAGTGATCAAGTACCAAATCCTTCTAGTGCCCATCTCCTTAACTACTATAAGGAGTGCGAAGGTTTGTCTTGACACACATGGACTAGTTGTTCATTTAAGACTTATAGATGCCATTAAGAATTATATGAACAATTCACTATTGCCTTCATATAAATTAATAGGTTGTACAATATAAACTAGTACCCTATTCTCTAGGTCCTCATTGGCATCGAGGGCATAAACCCAACACATATAGCACTAATATTAATTTAAAACAACTAACAACTACCAACAAAGTAGAGAAAGACCTACACACTGTCGGGGGGAGTAGAACCTAAGACCTCTAATATCTTGGGGCATCAGTTTTGCCAGTAGGGCTAGGCCTCATTTGCACGGAGATTATTAGTTTACTATTTCAGTCCTCCCAATAATTCGCGTTTGATTTTTTCAACAAAATGAAAAAGTCAAAATTGGATCACCTTCATCAAAAATTGCCCTTTATCGATTAAAAATGTAAAACTGAATCGGTTAATTTTTTTTAAGGGAGAACGGTATTTTATTTCATCCAATAAAAATTTACAACGTCAAGAACAATACAACTGAGACTGTGTCTAACGATGTAGTGAAGAATAATTTAAGCACCAAATATGGATATTCTTCAATATAAAAAATCTTAAGAACTAACAAACGAGTCCAAGAAAATTCTTGTGCAACTCCTATTCAAGGAAAGACGAAACTCTCATTTGAGAGAGAAAAAAACTCTCATACGAGAGAGAAAATAAAATGCTAAACAAAATATCTAAAATGCTATATGAAAACTTATGTATCACCCGTCTTCATCTCGTTAGATCTATCTTTGTCTCGTTAGATCCATATCTGTCTCGTCAGATTTGAAGAAGTGATGTACAACTTGAAGAAGGGTGCTCCAATCCAATCTGCCGATGATGGTGGTGGTAACAGTGGAGAAGTAGACGACTACTTCACCAAGCTATCACCGACAAAGGAACATAGAAGAAAAAAGAAGGCTTGGGTTTAGAGAGTGATGGGGAGAGAGAAGTGGTTGTTATAGAAAGTCCTTGGTTAAGAATATCGTGCATTCGTAGAGATAGGAAGAAATTCATTTCCGTTGGGGAGAGAGAAGTGGTTGGTATTTGGGGATCTGATCAAATCGGTTAAATTAATCTCTACAATAAAAGAACTTTCCATTAAAATATAATTAATTAATTACCTATTGAATAAGTGAAGAGATAATCATTAAATACTTACTTCACCTTTCCATTTCATTCAAAATAGGGAAATTTAAGCCCCCACGTCCTTATATAGTTAGGCCTAATTACAAATATACTCTCATTTTTTTCTACTTGCTCACATCCCTTGTATTTTACAATCGTTTACATCGTCAGCTTCCGTTAAATATTTTGTGATCTGACTATTATAAAAAATGGAAATTTTTTAAAAAAGAAAAGAAATACAAAAAATATTAAATAAATATTTGAAATATTAGATATTACTATATTAACATTTAAAAATATCTGAAAAATATTAAAAATATGTTAATGTCAAAAATTATAAACAGTATTTGATAAATGTTAAAAAAAATTCTGAAATATTTAAAAAATATTTAATAAATGTTAGAAAATATGTGAAAAATAGAAATAAATATTTAATAATATTTGAAAGTATTAGAAAATATCTAAAAATATTTTAAAAGTATCAAAAAATATTAAGTAAATATTAGAACTATTTGAAAATATTTATTTTAAACATACTAAAAATATCTGAAAAAATAAAGAATATTACATTTAATTTTCCCAAATAAAATTTCTGAATTTTAAAATTTAAAAATACAATTTCTGAATTTGAAAAATTGAAAATAAATAAATGAACAAGACGGTTGCATCTCCACCGGCGTAGGCCATCTCTCGCCACCGCACCGGCCACCTCTCCATCCCCTCCGCAAAAATTGGGCTCCAACAGATTAGATTGAAATCGATCGAAATTGATTCAGTTGAAATCGGTGAAGAAGACTACCATGAAGAAGACATCCAGATTGTGTGGTGAGAAGTGATGTGCTGTACGTTAGGTTTCACGAAAAATTACGCAGCGGAATAAAATTACCCACAGTATCATTTCGATTTGCATACATGAATCAGAAAAGCTTGCTAAAACTTACCCGTTGAAGCTAGGTGGTTGGAGAACTCGATCCTTTTTCAAGTTTCGATTTGATGAAGTGGTGAAATCTCCAATCCTTGTAAAATCCAGTCTTCTCGAAATCCTTGAGGTTTTCTTGATGATTGATCCGAACAACAAACTTATGCTGTCTCTAAATTACCATGCGGATTGATTGACGAAAAATTTCCCCTTGTTGACCGATGGCTAGTGTGTTAGGAGAAAGGGAGGAGTTTTTCTTTTTCTTTCTAGGAGAGTTGTGAAAGTTATGTTGTTCATCTAGGTTAAAAGTCTTTTAAGTGATGTATTTAATATCACTTGACTTGTCGACCAAGACAAGAGTCTAGAGCCCATGTTGGGCATCTAAGTGGAGGCCCAACTAGCCCATAGGAGTCGTCCCAACCGACGCCCCTTACTAGGTCTGGCTCGTCTCTTTCTTTAATTAATTCTCTATTATTTAATTAATTATTTATTACATCCAATAAATAAATAAATCAATTAAATAACCAAATTAATTAGTTAAATTAATTCATTAATTTATTTTCATAAGAAATTAATTAATAATTAATCTTATTTTTATAATTAATTATCTCATCTAATGAGCAATTAATTAATCACATTTAATTTATCCCATAAATTAAATCTCCTAGTTCCAAATAGAAAAATCCTTTTATTTTTCTTTATCAATCCTTTAGCGCGACTCTTTAGGTTCGTTTCGTTTGGCAATGAGAGAAATCCAAAGGAAGTGGATAACACCTAGCTAGTCAAGTGACCCACTTCGTAGCCCAAACGAATCGAATGAATGGATCATTCTAAAACCTTCCAATCGTAAATTTCGTATACGTATAAACCCTTTGTTCACGTGTCCCAGTCAAGTGAGAGTTACGGTAATGTCAAATTCACTGAACTTGACCATATATATTAATTATAATAATACAAGATCATTGAGTTCCATTTTGTGCCTCGCACAATCGACTCCATTGCTTTGGCCAAAGATTTTGATCACTATTATCTATAATCATATAGGACATTTTCTCATTCACTTATAAGAGAACAAATCTCATTTTAGTTATTAGCTAAGACTACCACTTGCCCATGAAGCCGCATTTCGAGGTTGACCCCGCCAACAGGTGAATTGGGTCTGACTACTCTAGTGACAGAATTGACGTCACAAGTGTATCTTCAGCCTGATACTTCAGGTCTCAGGTACATTTATACCTTTTACGAATAATCAATTCTGTCATTGACAGTCACAGAGTGAAAACTCATGTGACAAAACCGATGCGATTAGTGTTCGAGCACATCAGTTCCACTGATGCGCCTACAATCTTAAGCTCCCACCATCACATGGTGTTCGACTGACACTCCCATGTCAAAGCTCAGATTGTATAAGTATTCCAAGTCTTTATTTTTCGATTAAAGACTTCATATCACTTGCGAACGAGTTAAACAATCAAGATTAATCTCTCTAGTGCCGATCTTCCTATCCCATAGAAAGTAGAGAGATTGCACTGAAAACATGGACAAAAAGTTATACACTACTTATAGATGCAGATAAGATTTAAGTGAAAACAAAACAATGCCTTTTATTATTAAACAAGAATAAGTCATTTACAAGTGAGATACCTATTAATCTATCCTCTATGGCATCTGAGGGCATAATCCTAATAATCTCCCACTTACACTCAATGCCATTCTTTGTGTAATCTTATATCCATCCTTTCCAGGTGTCAGTCCAGAACAACCTGAGGTAGTGGTTTGGCGAACAGGTCAGGTACATTATCAGCGAGGCTATTTTCTGTACTGCTATCTCTCCTCTTCCAACAATCTCCCTGATGATGTGAATTCTTCTCTCAATGTGTTTAAACTTATTGTGAGACCTTGGTTCCTTGGCTTGCGCTATTGCTCCATTGTTATCACAGTAAAGTGGTAATGTAAGCTTTGCAATAGGAACCACTTGAAGTTCTCCTAGAAACTTCCTCATCTAAACAACTTCTTTGAGGCTGCACATATTCTACTTCAGTGGTGGAATCAGCGGTTGTGCTTTGCTTGGAACTCTTCCAAGACACCGCCCCAACATTAAGCGTGAATGAAAACCCTAAAGGAGATTTTCGGTTATCCACATCAGATTGAAAGTCTGAATCAATATAACCATCCATCTTTAGATCTCCACCTCCATAGATGAGAATCATATACTTAATTCTTTTAAGATACTTTAGGACATTCTTCACAGCTATCTAATGTTACTTTCCCAGGTTTGCCTGAAATAGACTCACCACGCTTATTGCATAAGCAATGTTAGGCCTTGTAGATAATATTGCATACATTAAGCTACCCATTGTAGGTGCATAGGGTACATTACTCATCTTCTTTCTATCTTTCTCACTTTGAGGACACATAGACTTAGATAGATGTACCCCATGTCTCATGGGAAGGAATCCTTTCTTAGAATTATTCATCCTAAATCTCTTTAGGACATTTTCTAAGTAAAGGGCTTGGGAAAGACCGATCATTCTATTCGTTCTATCCCTATAGATATGAATTCCTAGAATGTACGTTGCTTCTCCCAAGTCTTTCATAGAAAACGTACTCGAGAGCCATTTCTTGACATTGGTTAGCATTCCTACGTCATTTTCTATAAGTGTAGATAGTACTAAGAATGACACCTTGCTCCCACTAGTCTTCTTGTAGACATAGGGTTCATCTTCATTCTTGATGAAGCCATATCCTTTGACTACTTTATCAAAATGAAGATTCCAGCTTCTAGATGCTTGCTTGAGACCATATATGGACCTCTTAAGTTTACATGCCTTATGGATATTGGTCTCAAATATAAAACCTGTTAGGAATTTCATGTTAAATGTTTTGATGATGACAATTAGGATTTTATGGTAGACCCCAAAATATGTAAGTTTGATTTTATTTAGAAATCATGTATAAGCTTTGAAGCGTTAGAGTTGTAATAGGCTCTATAGGCTTTGCTTTATTTTATTCTAGACTATTAGGCTAAGTGTTCTTAAACTAAGCGTCTGATAATTTCTGAGTGAGCTTATCAGTGGTTAAGGTTAAAGTCTGAATGAAGGTGAAGATTCCAAGCGTCCAGAAGACCAGCTATTTCAAGCGTCAGTTTAGGACAGAAGTAATTCTAAGATGAATGAGCGTCTATCAACGACCAATTTCACCTGAATTTATTTTCAAGTCTAGAAGGAGTTTAATGCAATTGTTCTCAGTGCATTAAGTGCCAACGGGCATTTAATTCAAATGCATTAAATGCTAATAAGAGCATTAAATGTGATAAGCACTTTCAAACGTATGGAGAAGCCACCCTATTGAACTGTCAACTTTCATAGACTGCAGCACCAACTTTTGTGCAGCAGATTTTCAGGAAAAAGGACAAAAAATGTTCACTCGCAGAAATGAGAGACATGCGCCTGTGCATGTTTCAAACGAATACTTTTTCCAAGATTGCCTATAAATAGGACTTCAACAACAAGCCAAAAATACCGATCAATTCCAAGCCAAATTGCTGTTGCATTGAAGTCTCATTCCTTAAACTCTCAGAAAAGCCAGAATATTCAAGTAAAACATTCTCTTTGCTTGTCTTCAATTCCTGAGATAGTCAACCAAATAACTCAAACATTCTTTTCGGAGAAACCTACATTACTATTGAGATATTCCCAGTTGTTTGAACTTTATCAAAATCAAACAAACCGTTTAGAAAAACCTCATCCAAGCCTCGCGATCTGTGTGAAGTCGAAGTTGGATACTTGTATTATTTCTGGGTGAAAGAAGCAAGAGGATAGAAGTGATTTGGAGCAGAAATCTGTGTGATGAAGGAGTTCAAGTCATCGACATCCATCTCTCCCTAATTTGTAGAAGTTTCTGTGTGATTCTTTGAAAATCATCTTAGTGGATTGCCTCCGAGTGTTCAAGGAGAAGAAGGACGTAGTTGGGATTACACCACCCAACAAACCTTATAATTATTGTGTTCTTTACTTTACAGTCATTTTTCATATTGTTATATCATTGCATAAATCTGTTAAGTAAAACTCAAGTTAACGCTAAGCAACTAAGGAACCGTTTGTGACGCTAAAGCTTTCAAACAAGAAGACTATAGAATCAATTCCACTGCGCTAACACTGATTAATGGAGTGAACGCTTAAACTTATTTGGTTATAGTATTCAAATCTTGAAGTCTAAGTATACTTTCTAAAAACAGTCTTCATTAGACGCTCAAGTCAAGCGCCTATTTTTTAAGCATCCAACAAATTTTTATACGAATCTTTTGAAGTCGAAAAAGACTTCAGGGTTTATTCAACCCCCCCTTCTAGACCCTTTCGTATGCCACTTGGGACCAACAAGTGGTATCAGAGCGGTTAAAGTTGAAATTTTAAAATTTCCAAGCATAACAACTTGTTTAGATCCTTTTTCAAAATTTAGTTGCTTTTAAAATTTTTATGGCTTTTTCTAAAGTTCCTAAGTTGACTGAGTCAAACTATGACTCATGGAAGGTCAAAGCTTTTACATACCTTTGCTCATGTGATAACAAAATGTGCGATATTACTTCAGATGGACCAATACAAATTCTGAAGGTTATTACCAGAGCACCTGGAGCCACGGAAGAAACTCCAGATGGCTATGTTGAGAAGCTTAAACAAGAGTGGTCCACTGATGAGCGTCGAAGAGCAAATTTGGACAATGTTGGTCGTAACGCTCTATATACGGCTATTGGTGATAATGACAATTTATTCAACAAAGTCAAATTATGTAATACTACTAAAGAAATTTGGGATAAGTTGGCCATAATCTATGGTGGCTCAGCTCAGATCAAGGAAAATAAGATCTCCATTGCTAAAGAAAAATTCAACAGCTTTAAGATGTTACCTAACGAGACACTAGAGCAATTGGACATAAGATTCACAGCTCTTGCTACGGAACTTACATCGTTGGGAATGGATTTGCAAAACAAAGAAATGGTGGTTAAGATTTTCAGAAGTCTACCTAGTAGATTTTTGATGAAGATAGCAGCGATGAGAGAATCTAATATGTTGGATCTTTTAAGTCCAGAAGACGCCTTTTCAGAACTCAAGGTATTTGAGTTAGAGTTAAATTCAGCCAGTGATGTTGTGAGTAGTCCGGTAATTGAATCTGGAGCGCTCGTAGCATCAATCAAGGGTTCAGATATAAGTGAGGATGAGGAATTAGCGCTTCTAAATTGATTCAGAAAGTTCCTGAGATATGAAAAGAAAGGAAATAGTCCTAAACATCAAGGACACAGTTCATATCAAGCGCCCACTCCAGTACAACAACAGTATCAAGCGCCTCAGTATCTTGTTCCTGCATCTCAAGCGCCTGTTCAGTACCAAGTGTCTGCTCAAAATCTCTCAGCACCAGTGGTCTCAAAACCACACACTGCAAGGTTAACAAATGAACAAAAGATGAAAACTAATCTTTGTTATAATTGCAGGAAATTAGGGCACTACCAAGTAAATTGCCCTTATCTAAACGTATCTAAGCCTTCAAGGCAGGATTACGTAGATAGAAACCAATTCAGGAGAAACCTTCGTCAACAAGGTTTGCTAGTGAAATCAGAACCAGCGTCCGCACCTGAAGATTTGGAGTCTTCAGAGGAGAGTAGTGATGATGATGAGCCAGTGGATGACTCAACGCTTATCTGTCTCATGGCCAGAGATGATGAAGCGTCCCCTGAGGTAAACACTGAATAATCTTTTCCTCTTTCTTATGAAGAATTGCTTGACAAAGTCAAAGAATATTATAATGATTGTCAAGTTGCCGCCAAATTATATCAAAATCACTTTGATATCATTTCATCGCTCAAAAGTGATAAAGTGACGCTCAAAGTAGAGTTGCAAGTTCAGCAACAATGCATTGAGAAAAACCAATCGCTTGAGAGTGAAATAACCCAGTTGAAAAGTGATCTTAATATAATAGTCAAGAGAGAAGCTGAGCTGATTGCTAGACTTGCTAAATCAGAACAGCTCATCTCATCATTGTCTAAAGCGTCAAGAAAGCTAGACAATGTGACTGAGGTAACAAGATTATTTGGTGAAAAGACCGATTTAGGATGTAATAAATTCGGTAAACAACCAAATAAATCTAATGTTACGGCAAACAACAAAGGAAAGGGTGTTTTCTTTGTTAAAGAAGGCTCACAAAGTCAAACACATGTTTAACCAAGCAACAATGGTACGAGGCTAAATGAGAAAGTCAAAGCTAACTCAGGCAAGGGTAAAGCAAAGGCAAATGATTCACAAAGACGGGTTCATCCAAACGCTCAAAAGGCCAAGGATAAATCTAATCACTGTGAATCAAGCGCTAAGCGTCCAACATCAAAAGTGCATCCTAAGCCAGCGCCCAGGAAATACCAACGTCAATATCCACAACGGTCTAGATCATATTATCGCTACTATGATGATTATGAGTATGACTATGATTATGATTACTATTATAATCAAGGATATTATTTTACACCCAAACAACACACACAACACAGTGTGAAACCCAAGAAGGCCAGTATTCCTACAATGAAGACTAGGCAAATATGGGTTCCTAAAGTTCTAATTCAAACTAACAATGCTACTAATGTTGAAGGACCCAAGCAAAAATGGGTACCTAAACAGAAATAGAACTTCCCTTTTGATTGCAGGTACCTAGAGCCAGAGCCGATACATCTGTTTGGTACTTTGATAGTGGATCGTCAAGGCACATGACTGGTTCCAAGGATCTATTGATCAACTATCGAGTTGCCAATGGTCCTCAGGTTGTATTTGGTGACAACTCCAAAGGTAAAACCAAAGTTATAGGTACTGTGCATATGGGGAACATCATGATAAGTGATGTTTATTATGTTGAGGGTCTAAATCACAATTTATTAAGCATAAGTCAATTTTGTGATAAAGGCTTTGAAGTCACATTCTCAAGTGACTGTTGCTATATAAATGATGCTAAGACCAAGTCTACTAAATTAAAAGGTAAAAGAACTTAAAATATATATTTGGTAGATTGGGGTTCAACACTTGATAACAACCCAACATGCTTTGTTGCTAAAAATGAATCTAAAACGGGTTGGTTATGGCATAAAAAAATGAATCACCTCAACTTTAAGACAATCTCTTAGCTTATAAATCTAAATCTTGTAGAGGGATTACCAAAAGAACCATTTCATAAGGATCGCCTTTGGAACGCTTGTCAAATAGGTAAACAAGTCAAATCATCTTTCAAGAGAAAACCTCATCTATCTACCTCTAGAATACTTGAACTACTTCACATGGATCTGTTTGGACCTGTTCAAACGATTAGTGTGAGCGGTAAAAAGTATACTTGGTGATAGTGGATAATTTCTCTCGATTTACTTGGATGAAATTTCTTTCATCCAAAGATGATACATGTGGCAAGTTAACAACGCTTATTCAGCAACTTCAAACATTGGAAAATCTTAAGGTTGCAAGAATAAGAAGCGATCACGGTACTGAGTTTACTAAAAAGATTGTTGAGAAGTTTTGTGTAGAAAATGGAATACATCATGAGTATTCAGCTCCCAGAACTCCCCAACAGAATGGTGTTACTGAGCGCCGGAACAGAACGCTTAAGGAAGCTTCCAGGACAATGTTAGCAGAGTCCAAGCTTGCTCCTAGGTTTTGGGCCGAAGTAATCAACACTGCTTGTTACACTCAAAACCGTTGCATGATCAACAAACAGCATGGGAAAACTCCGTATGAACTATGGAAGGGACGTAAGCCAAATGTTTCATACTTTCACGTCTTTGGTTCTAAATGTTTTATCCATAATAATGGATCCTTAGGCCTAAAGACATTTGATCCTAAAGCGGATGAGGGAATCTTTCTAGGCTACGCCAAGAATGGAAAGAATTTTCGCATCCTAAACAAGATCAAATCAAAGGTTGAGGAATCTATTCATGTTGTTTTTGATGATGCTAACCAAGAACCGAGTAAGGTTAATGTGAATGATGTAGGAGTTGAAGATTTGTGTCATCAAGCGTCTAAGATTACCATTGATGATGATAGTGACGACGATGATGAGATCTCAATGCCACCTCCTAAGATTACTCGTGAGGTTACTTTGGATAACAATGTAAGAATTACTGATGATCATGAAGAGAGTGATCATCAAGAGCAAACAAGAATCAGTGAACTTGAAGCGCCTACGCAAGAGGGTAGTCAAGCGTCTGATCGTCAAGCGTCTGTTCAACCTCTTAACTCATTCCAACCAGATAGAGTATGTCTGTGTGATCATCCACCTGAGCAAATTATTGGAGATATTGAAGCGCCTGTTAGGACTAGAGCCGCTACATTTAATGGGGCCATGTTCGCAAGCTTTCTATCTCAAATGGAGCCTAAGATAGTGGATGAAGCTTTACGCGAACGGAGTTGGATTGAAGCTATGCAAGAAGAGCTTAATCAGTTTGAGCGTAGTAAAGTTTGGACGCTAGTACCAAGACCAACTCACCAAGGAGTTATTGGAACTAGATGGGTCTATAGAAACAAGATAGATGAGAATGGCATTGTGATAACGAACAAAGCCAGACTCGTTGCTCAAGGTTATTGCTAAGAAGAGGGTATTGATTTTGATGAGACATATGCTCCTATCGCCCGTCTTGAAGCAATTCGCATGTTTCTAGCGTATGCGGCGTTCAACAAGTTTACTGTGTATCAAATGGACGTGAAGAGTGCTTTCCTGAATGGTAAACTCCAAGAAGAGGTATATGTGGAGCAACCACCAGGATTCATCAACAACCATGGTAAGGGTATGGTCTACAAGTTAGATAAAGTGCTTTATGGACTTAAGCAAGCACCCCGAACATGGTATGACACTCTCTCTATTTTCCTTATTGGTAAAGGCTTTTCAAAAGGCAGTGTTGATACAACGTTATTTAAAATTACCAATAACGAAGATACTCTCTTAGTCCAAATTTGAGTTGATAATATTATATTTGGTTCTACTAACAAGCGTCTGTGTGATAAATTTTTGAAAATGATGCAAGAACAATTTGAAATGATCATGATAGGTGAATTAACTTTCTTTTTAGTATTGCAAGTTAAACAACTCCCTAATGGCATATTTATAAACCAAGCTAAATACACACGTGATATGATTAAGAAATTTCGTATGGAAAATGCATCATACTTAAAAATTCCAATGAGCCAAACGCTTAAGTACCTAAAAGGCACACAAAATGTGGGCTTATGGTATCCAAGGGACTCTCCTTTTTAACTAATTGGTTACTCAGATGCAGATTTTGCAGGTTGCAAAATAGATCGTAAGAGTACTAGTGGTACATGTCAGTTTCTAGGTGATAGGTTAGTTTCATGGCATAGTAAGAAACAACAATCGATAGCTACCTCCACAGCCGAAGCTGAGTATGTAGCTGCAGGAAGTTGTTGTGCTCAAGTGTTATGGATGAGGCAACAACTTAGAGATTATGGTATAATCCTAGGTCCAAACCCCATTCATTGTGATAACTAAAGCGCTCGAGCCATGACTCAAAACCCTGTTCTTCATTCCAGAACCAAACATATTGACATTAGATACCATTTTCTTCGTGACCATGTTCAAAAGAAAGATATCTCCATGCACTTTATTAGAACTAACAAACAATTGACAGATATCTTCACGAAAGCGCTCAACGAACAATGTTTTCTCACTTTGAGAAGTGAACAAGGTATGATCGATTTAAATGCTTAATCATCATGCATCATATTTTATTAGACATATAATTTAGGAGGAATCCACTTTATTTATGTCCAAAAGATCTTTGAAAAGTTGTTACAAGTTATCAAATTTAGGGGAAACCTTAAAATTGTACTTGAAACATATCTGTAAGCGTTAATGATAAAAAACTTTCATATGCATGATTATCAACGCTCAGAATTATTTATGCACAATATGTTGACGCTCAAGTATAAAATGATTTTGATCTCAAGCGTCAATATAAATTTCACAAGTCATACATGTTAAGCGTTGAACATATTCCACTCAACACTTAATATAAAATTGTTTATAAAACTCATGCATAAAATTTACAAGCTTCTTGAAGTAGTGGATAGACTCAATAGTCTATGTTGTACTCTATCTACACGCTTCTATCGCATTAAACTGGCGGGTAATCAAAACTTTTCAAAATGACGGTTCAGAGATAGCACGTGTCTGTGTATGTGGCAGTGTACCATCAGGCGCGTGTGCTACACTCTGAAAATCCCAAACGTTTTAAAAATTTAACTCGGATGTCAAATCTTTATATATGGGAGTGACACGCTAAAAGCTAACGTGCTATGATAGCAAGTGCATTAGTCGTGTGTAGTAATAAGTGTGGACGAAAAGTCCGGGTTGTCGAACCACGGAGACTTGAATTCTAGTTTATGATTTTATACAAAAAAACAACTACAATAAAAGTAACTTAAATGTAAAAACGTGTACAATAAGAACAAGGTTATGCAAATGATTTTACACAAAGTATAAAGGGAGACTAAGGCACATGCTAGGTCCAAATTGATCAAATATACTTATAAAGGCTCTTGTTGTAGAATTACTCTTATATTGTTATGGTGAAAACTCCTAAGGTAGAGAATAACCGTTGTCTCGCGTATAAACTCCTATACTTAGATCGTGATTTCCCAAATATCCCTATCCGGAAATCTAACCACTAAACATGCATTAATGTACTAGAGTTCACTCGATTTGAATCGAACGACTTCACTTGGGAATCTTTACCTATGTCTAGAGCAATTCCTCATTAGTTGAGGGTCATGATGTGAATTTTTTGCACCCTAAGTCAATTTTTTCCCGAAATATTAACCTAGGCATAAGATTCTAACATATAGTGATCAAGTATATGCAAGATAGACAAAAACACAATTCACATCACATAACAATATAAGAACAACCTCAACAATCATCTATTGTAAGCATATATCACAATTTGGCCTTACATGGCCATAATCTTACGAATTTAGTTCATAATTGAAAGCATAAAAGACATAAGAGGAATATTCATAGACATAAATGAAATGAAAAGCTCTTAAAAACTCCCTAAATGGTGAATGATGATGGATCTTGAAGTTGAGCCTTGAATCCCCAAGCTCTTTTCCTTCCTCTAGTTTTCCCCTCCAAGAGTGATGAAGAATGGTGATGAATGGTGGAGAAATCAGATTAGGGGTTGTCCCCCTCTCCTCCAAGTATCTGAAATTGATAGTGAATGATGAAGAGTATGGGTTCCCCCTCCTTTTATAGCCAAAATTCCACTAAAGTATGCATTAAGAATTCCCATTAAAGTTCCCCAATGAGAATTCCACCTAAGGTGATGCTTAAAGTTTGGCTTTTAAGATTCCAACCAGCTAAAAAATGCTGAAATTTCGGCCTTTAAGAATTCCACCAAGCATAACCATGTGAAAACTTCAACAAAACACATGCATGCTGCCATTTTCTTGCTTTCCAGCGCAGTCTTAGTAGTTTCCTCATACACTTCTCCACAGATCTTCAAATTGGATGATTCAAGTCCCCATGTGCAGATACAATATAGATCTACAACTTTCCAGAAGGACATTTTGTTCAATTTGGTCGCTAAGTATACCTAAATTACGTTTCAACATGGAGGTTGTTTCTGATTTAGCGCCCATAAAGTAAATCTACCAAGAAACACACTTATGACAACCCCTCAACACATGTGCTGAATTATGGCCAAAAGTGATTCTTACCCATCATATAATGCTAGAATTTAGGCTGAAAAGGAGTACCATTTGGACTATATACGCCTAGGCATGACTAGGAGGGCGCTGGGGCTTATCCTGGCACATGTACTTCTCTGTTCGGCGCAATAATTGTATTTCCTTCATAACTCTCTCCACAGACCTCCGATTTGGATGATTCAAGTTTCCAAGTGAAACTAACACAGAGATAAACAACTTTGTTGAAGGAGACGTCCTCAAATTCGAACTCGAAATATGCATAAATTCTGTATTTGCGTGCGTTATTCCTCTATTGTAGTGATTTTCCACCTTTACTCGATAAGCACACAAATTTAACGCAAATGTGGTATAAATCATGCATAAACCAATATAAATCCAATAAATATGAGGCTCTAAAACATGTAAATTCACACTCTATCAGGGAGTTACCAAATGTAACTTCTCTCTCTTACACAAAACTCGCGTCCGCAGTTAAAACTATTCATGGCTGAGATTAAATGACTTTACATGTGTCTATATCTTATTGATACGAGAGAACACAAGTTTCAAAATTTACCTTCTGTGTCATTTAAAACACAATTCTTGCAGAAATTTATTCACTTTCACTCTTTGCAAATTTTATTCTCTCTCTCAAAGCAAAAGAAAATCTTAGGTTCATCTCTTTTACTAAAATGGCACCAAAGAAATCTTCTGCTTCTGCCGAGCCTATCATCAAGGTTACTGAAGGCCTTGTTGTTGACTGGAAATTCCTATATGAGAAACCTCAGATCAACCTAACTGATATGATGGACCTGGTAACCAAGGCTAGGCTTAAAACATTCTTAACATAGTACTCCTATCTATTTCCGACGAAAGTCGACACCTTTCGGAAGTCTGCTAAACTATCTGCAGATAAGAAGTCTATCTCTTGTCTCATTCCTTTATCCAAGAAAGAGCCTACCAAGGAATTTGTATTGACTACTGTCTCCATTGCCAAGAACTTCAATCTCCCAAATGAGGGTGAGGCATTGGACAGTGTCACTTTGGAACAAATCAAGGAAGCATGGACGACTATGAGTGCTTATGACGGAGTACCCTACCAACAGCACTTTGAAAAGAAAGATTTAGTGTCTAAATACAGATTGATGGCTGATTTCTGCAGCAAGATCATAGAATGTAGAGTGGGTACCTTTGATAAGGTGAACCCCGTGCAATTTTAGATGATGACGGCAATACTCCTCAACCTCAAGATCAACTTGAGCGAGTATGGTTTTGAAAGGTTTCGGGACTGTTTAAGCGCCCCAAATAAACCTTATGGGCTTACTTTGAGTGACCTGCTATATCGATCAGAGTGTGTCTACTCGTCTGGTCAACCTCTGAATAAGGTCAAGTTGCTGGGAAGAAGGATTCTGAACAATCTCTTTAATCCTCCCAAGGTTGGTGGTGCTGCTAGACCACTATCTAAGCATCTGGAAGTACGCGAAGCGTCAGACGAAGAAGCTGAGCGTCCAGTTCCAGAAGAGGCCGTGAAGCGTTCGGCTGTTACAAAGAAGAGGGCTCCCAAAAAGCCCAAGGCTCAAGTTGTTCCATCACCACAAAAGGACGATGAGGAAACTGATGAGGATGCAGAGGACAAGATCCCTCTGATCAATCGGAGGAAGCTGGAAGGAATTATTAAACAAATAGACTTTGAGGAACCAGCTGCCGCTCCTCCCGCTTAAACGCTAAAGCTTGTTAAAGGAGTCAACGTGAAGAAGATCTTTAAGCGTTCCAGAACAAGTAAGCGTCAAGCTGCTCCTGTTCCTGAAGAGCCTGAGATGGTTGAGTCTAGTGCTCAAGTCGCTGTTGAGCCAAGCGCTCAAGTTGCTGTTGAGATAAGCTCTCAGGGTAAGTTTATTTCTTCCCACAACATTTCTATTCCTACATCTGTAGAAGACCCTGCTCTTATAGAGGATAATTCTCTTGCTACAACTTTAGTTCCAGCTGCTGCTGAAGCATCAACAGACGTCCATCTGGATGTTGAGATGACAAATATTGTGGCTATTGCCAAAGACGTTACCGCCGAAGCTAATGCGATTGAAGTCGAGGAACCTGCTCCCACAGAGGTTCAAGCATCAACCATTGTTCCGGCTATAACAGAGGCATGCTCAGAAGGTCAGAGCATTGCTGAGGACGTTACAAAGCCAAGGCATTTCTTCAAGCTGGACCCACTGAAGACGATTGATCATTTAATCAATTATATGACTCCAGCGCTCGAAGAAGACTTTATTCCAGTAGGATATAATGAAGAAATATACATTAACGCTGAGAATGAGGTAGCCTCGCTGATTGACATTGACAATCAGATCAGGGATGTAGCGTTCAACACTGAGTTAACAGAAATTGAGAGAAAATATTATCTGGCCATTTAACTTGGTAAAACTCCTGGTCAAATACCTTCGTCTCTTATTGTACAACAAGACCGAGAAGGAGGCAGAACTCCTAAGTGTGATGCAGATCTAGCGTATTACCTTGACTATGGGCACAACAAGTCAACCGGTTTTGCTCTCAGAGACTACAACATCCGTGTGTATGATCCTTTTCACCCTACCTTTCTCAATCCGTCAGAAGCAGTCTTGAACAGAGAAAGATACACACATTTTTCTCATATAGCAAATAGTAAAAAGAACTTGAAGTCTATCAATCCACTTCTACTATGGAAGAATAAAGGAATTCATGCCGGTGAGCGTCTAGCATCTCTAACAGATGTGATCCAGACCGAAGCTGATGCATACTTTGACAGCGTCTGGAATGCCAACTATCAAACTGATAGATATTGCTTTGAATCTATCAGAGATATCCACATGAAGGCGTTCGAGCTATGGTTAATGCTGGGACAGACTACTGTATGGCCGAGGTAAATTAGGCTGAAGCGTATGTGGACCATAAATATACATTTCCGGAGTTAGTTCAAGCTTCCCATCTTTTTGGCATAGGCATGCATGATAAGAAGCGTCAATTTGCCAAGTATTCCTTGCGAAGCATCAGGAGAGAGTTGGACTTGTTGATCAGTTACCCAAAGTTCGTCAACAGATAGAACTATTTCTACGACAAGCGCTGCACAGGCTGTCTATCACTCCTCTCCAGTTCAACGCTCAAGCGTCCACCAGTGGTAGTTCATCACCATCTTGTTTGAACTTCTCACCAAGCCACTGTGATGAAAATTTCAGATTGATGATGAAGATCATGGCTTCCATTCCTCATTTCGACAAGATCTTCACTGAAAATCTAAGGAAGCCAAATGGCTCGAGGATTCAAAACTTCCAAGGTTATCCACTTCTACCTTCTATCAGACAGGAAGTAAGCGATCATTATGCCTATGTTCTCTCCTTACTTGAATGCAATCAAGGCATAGCTCGAGCGGTGTATCCGTATTTGGAAGACTATTACCGTAGGTATGCGCCAGAAGCTCACAAGTCTCAGCGTCTTCCTACTGATAGAACTATTAGATTTTCCTTGCATTACTGCCCAGATACATTATTTCTCATTCCAAAGCTGCAGTCAAGGATCTTCCCAAACCACGTATTGGACATCATGGGTCCAATGTATGTCTGAGCCAGAGATAGTCCTCTTCGCACTTTCATTCAAGGGACCTGCATCTCTCGCTCTAGACTGACTGAACTTCTGGAAGCTGTTTCAGATTCCTATGCAGATATCGCTAACTGGAACTTCTAATTCGATGACTTCTACCAAACGAAGTTAGCACTTGAGGAAGCGCCTATAAAACTGATTGAAGAGTCTACACCAGCGTCCACGACAAAAGTTACAAGTCTTCCAACGTTTGCTGAAGAACCAGTTCAAGCGTCTCCAACAGAGGCTATTCCTGACGCTCCTGAACTCGTTGATTTTGTTGCTGCTGATACTGCTGAGGATCTTCAAATTGATGTATGAGGTACAATTTTGGATCCTGCATATCAAGCTCCCCTTGACTCACTCAAGCATACATCCTGATTCAAGAGACCGGCTCCTCAAGCGGTTCCATCGAATGTGAGTCAAGCCTTTGGACCTTTGCTGAAATCTGTCTTAGAGTAGATGAGCAATCAAGCTACTCAGAATGAAGAATCCCTCCACTGGATTAAGACGAATTTGGCGAAGATTGAGTCTCAAACTATGAGCGCCCAGATTGCTCATATGGGCAGTTCTGCTCAGGCCGCTGTTGGTGAATGTCGCCGAGAATTTCAAGAGATGAATGAGGCTACTCGGGCCAACCAACTTGCCATGAAAGAACATTTTGACAAGCGCTTAGAGAACTTAGAGACTACACTGAATGATGCTACCAGTGCTAAGCTGATAAGAGTTACCTTTACGTGTTTTTAAGCCCCTTGTATTTATATTTTAGATTCATTTATCGCCTAAATCTTGCCACATTTCCGTTGAATCCGTGTGTTAAGTGATTTCAGGCCTTAAGTGGATACAGTCGAAGAAAGGGAAAAAAATGACGTATAAAAACAAGTTTAGGCCAAGATGCTTCATACTTCCACGCCCAAGTGCAGCCATAATCATGCCTAGGTGCCCAAACAAGCATGAAATAAGTTGGATTTACGTAGAAGGGCGCCTAGGCGCCATTTCCCCACGCTTGGGCGCCACATTCGCCACACCTGCCACGTTTGAGAGCCATTTTTGTATATATCGAGATCAAATTTGATGAAGTGATCTTCTACAAAGTCGTAGACCTATATCTTATCTTCACGTGGCAACTTGAATCATCCAAATCCGAGGTCTGTGGAGAATGTTATGAAGAAAACACAATTTCTGCGCTGAAAACAAGAAAACGGTTAAGACTTCGCACTGTGGCGCCTAGGCGCCACCTTATCCGCGCCTAGGCGCCGGTCAACTTCTTCCCCAAGCCACTTAGACCACCTGGACTGCGCCTAGATGCCACTTAGGCCACGCTTGGGTGCCGGTACAGCGGTTTTGAAGGTATAAAGGCCAAAAATGAAAGGAAGAAGAGAGGTTCGAATTCAAAAGGAATTTTGGGGATTTCTTGGGATTGGGACCTCACTTTTCATCACTTCAGAAGAGCAAAAGATAAGGGAAAGAAGAGATTCAAGCCTTCAATTAAAGACTCGATCATCAATTCAACATAGAGAGTTTCTTAGCTTTAGATTCATCTTTGTCTATGAACATAGATCTTATGCTTAGCTTTTCCCTTATGCATTTTATGAGCTAAATTGTTGAACTTGGGCCATGAGAAGGCCATGTTGTTAGTGTTGTTATAATAAGATCGTTTTCCATTTCAATCCGTAAATTGCTATGTGTTGTGATTTTGTGGTTGAATGCCTTACATATGCTTGATCACCATGTGTTTGATACATGCCTAGGTGAATTATTCGAGAGAAAATTGACTTAGGGTGCAAGAATTTCACAACATCACCGAACCAAATAGGAGTTGCTCTAGACATAGGTAAAGACTCCTGGGTGAAGTCGTTTGATTTTAATCGAGTAAGCTCTAGATCTTTAATGCATACTTAGTGGTTAGATTTTCGGGTAGACATACTTAGGAAACCGCCAGTTAAGTATAGGAGTCTATCACGAGACATCAGTTATTCTTTACCTTAGGAGCTTTCACCATAGCAATGTATGTCTACTGAATTGGTAATGATCTTAGGATAACAATACGCAACATGTGCCCGAACATGAGCCTTAGTCACCTCTCCACCTTCGAAGTTTAATCTCTCTTTACTTTCGCTTTAGCTTATTTTACTTTCCTTTTTAGTTAAATCTCTAATTTACTTCCTTTTGTTATCGAAAATCATAAACTAAAATTCAAGTCTCCGTGGTTCGACAACTTGGACTTATTGTCCATTTCTATTACTACACACGACTAGTGCACTTGCTATTCAAGCACGTTAGCTTCTAGCGTGTCATAAGCTACTCACAATGAAGGAACATTTCGACAAGCGCCTGGATGATCTTACAGCGTCAATGTCTTAGATTGCCTCTCAAGTTAGCCTACTAACAGAACATTTTAAGGATGATGATGGCAATATGGGGGAAGAGAACAGAAAAGCGTCCGGTTTAAGAGCTCAAGATCCTCCTCCGCCGCCGAAGCGTCAGCAATTATCTACTCTTTCTGTGCCAAGACTCCCATCTTGGATAACTGCTTATGGGGTAAGTGATTCTGCTAGAGCGCCTAGTAGAACGCTAAGAGAACCTCCACTAGCACTATATCCAAATCTACCAATACCTTCTAGAGCACGGCTTGAACAGTTTGACATTCCTCTTCAAAGAGCATCTATTCCAAAACCTACAGATCCAAGAATTTTAGCTGAAGAGAGGCAGATGACTGACTTCAACCGAACTTTCAGAATTTGCTTAAGGTATATGTGTATTGACCCGACTGAATGGGACAAACACTTTATTGCTTTCTAGAAGAGACATAAGGAAGAGAATAAGCTCATAATCGACAAAGATCATGAAGCGATGATGACTTTGGAAAATAACCTAACTGAAGTTATTCGAGCTGAAATGCCCAAGCGATACATAGTTAGACCAAGTCGTTAAGGCCTTTTGATTTGCATTATCTATATTCTTGTCTCTTATGTAACTTTTGTTTAGTTGTAAAAATGCTTGTAATCATTGATATATATATATATATATATATAAAATGCATTTTTCAGCTGAAACAACTCAATTAAGCTTAACTAACCTCAACTAACTTTTACTAGCCATAGCTAACTTTTATTTTGGCTGTCTAACTCTTGAACTATAAAAGAGTAAGTATTGCCATCATCAAAAAGGAGGGAATTGTTAGGAATTTCATGTTAACTGTTTTGATGATGACAATTAGGATTTTATGTTAGACTCCAAAATATGTAAGTTTGATTTTATTTAGAAATCATGTATAAGCTTTGAAGCGTTAGAGTTGTAATAGGATTTATTTTATTCTAGATTGTTAGGCTAAGTGTTCTTAAACTAAGCGTCTGATAATTTCTGAGTGAGCTTATTAGTGGTTAAGGTTGAAGATTCAAGCGCTTGAAGTCTGAATGAAGATGAAGATTCCAAGCGTCCAGAAGACCAGCTATTTCAAGTGTTGGTTTAGGACACAAGAAATTCAAAGATGAATGAGCGTCTATTAACGACCAATTTCACCTGAATTTATTTCCAAGTCCGGAAGGAGTTTAATACAATTATTCTCAGTGCATGAAGTGCCAACGGGCATTTAATTCAAATGCATTAAATGCTGATAAGAGCATTAAATGTGATAAGCACTTTCAGACGTACGGAGAAGCCACCCTATTGGACTGTCAACTTTCACAGACTGCAGCACCAACTTTTGTGCAGCAGATTTTCAGGAAAAAGGACAAAAATTGTTCACTCGCGAAAATGAGAGACACGCGCTTGTGCATGTTTCAAACGGACACTTTTTCCAAGATTGCCTATAAATAGGACTTCAACAACAAGCCAAAAATACCGATCAATTCCAAGCCAAATTGCTATTGCATTGAAGTCTCATTCCTTAAACTCTCAGAAAAGCCAGAATATTCAAGCAAAACATTCTCTTTGCTTTTCTTCAATTCCTGAGACAGTCAACCAAATATCTCAAACATTCTTTTCGGAGAAACCTACATTAATATTGAGATATTCCCAGTTGTTTGAACTTTATCAAAATCAAACAAATCATTTAGAAAAACCTCATCCAAGCCTCGTGATCTGTGTGAAGTCGAAGTTAGATACTTGCATTATTTCTAGGTGAAAGAAGTAAGAGGATAGAAGTGATTTGGAGCAGAAATCTATGTGATCAAGGAGCTCAAGTCATCGACATCCATCTCTCCCTAATTTGTAGAAGTTCCTGTGTGATTCTTTGAGAATCATCTTAGTGGATTGCCTCCGAGTGTTCAAGGAGAAGAAGGACGTAGTTGGGATTGCACCACCCAACGAACCTTATAATTATTGTGTTCTTTACTTTACAGTCATTTTTCATATTGTTATATCATTGCATAAATCTGTTAAGTAAAACTCAAGTGAACGTGAAGCAACTAAGGAACTGTTTGTGACGCTAAAGCTTTCAAACAAGAAGACTATAAAATCAATTCCGTTGTGCTAACACTGATCAAAGAAGTGAACGCTTAAACCTATTTGGTTATAGTATTCAAATTTTGAAGTCTAAGTTAACTTTTTAAAAACAGTCTTCATTAGACGCTCAAGTCAAGCGCCTATTTTTCAAGCGTCCAACAAATTTCTATACGAATCTTTTGAAGTCGAAAAAGACTTCAGGGTCTATTCAACCCCCCCCCTTCTAGACCCTTTCGTATGCCACTTGGGACCAACAAAACCTTTTGGTTGTTCCATATAGATGTCCTCCTCTAGGAATCCATTTAGGAAAGCATTTTTGACATCCATAAGGAACATTATTCTTTGTTCCCTAAGGAAGTCATCAAACTCAACACTCATATATTCTCCTCCACGATCCGAACGTAGAGTCTTTATATTTTGGACAACTTGATTTTTTACTAAAGCTTTGAATTCTTTAAACCTTTCAAAAGATTTAGACTTTTGCTTCATCAGATACACTAGACCATATCTTGAATGATCGTCTATGAAAGTGATGATGTAGTAGAAACCTCCACGAGCCATTTCTCTAAATGGTTCACAAACGTCGGTATGCACTAATCCTAGGACTTGAGTGGCTCTTTCAAAAGTCCCAATGAAGGGAGATCTAGCCATCTCGCCTAAGAGACATGATTCACATGTTGGATAGGGATCCGATCCCAATGAGCTTAAAAACCCATCTTTTTCCATTTTTTGGATCTTATGCTCTCCAGCATGGCTTAGTCTAAGATACCATTTAAGTCTTAGATTAGGTTATTGCCTACCACATTTATTTGTTACAACATTCACAGAAGAACAATTTTGGACATTTAAATGATACAAACCATTAACTAAAGTGGCATTGCCAATCAATTTAATGTGAGATTGGCTCTGATACCATTGTTAGGTTTCACGAAAAATTACGCAGCGGAATAAAATTACCAACAGTATCATCTCAATTTGCATATATGAATCAGAATGGCTCGCTAAAACTTACCCATTGAAGCAAGGTGGTTGGAGAACTTGATCCATCTTCCAAGTTTTGATTTGATGAAGTGGTGAAATCTCCAATCCTTATATAATCCAATCTTCTCGAAATCCTTGAGGTTTTCTTGAAGTTTGATCCATACAACAAACTTACGCTGTCTCTAAATTATTATGCGGATTGATTGACGAAAAATTTCACCATCTTCTTCCTTGTTGATCAACGACTAGTGTGTTAGGAGAGAGGGAGGAGTTTTTCTTTTTCTTTCTAGGAGAGTTGTGAAAGTTATGTTGTTCGTCCAGGTCGAAAGTCTTTTAAGTGATGTATTTAATATCACTTGACTTGTTGACCAAGACAAGAGTCTAGAGCCCATGTTGGGCAACCAAGTGGAGGCCCAACTAGCCCATAGGAGGCGTCAAATGGTCGCCCCTTACTAGGAAAAGCTGGTCTCTTGATTTAATTAATTCTATATTATCTAATTAATTATTTATTATATCCAATAAATAAATAAATAAACTAAATAACCAAATTAACTAGATAAATTATTTCATTAATTTATTTAATTTATTTCATTAATTCATTAATTAAAAGGATGCATTTCCATAAGAAATTAATTAATAATTAATCTTATATTTATAATTAATTATCTTATCTTATGAACAATTGATTAATCACATTTAATTTATCCCATAAATTAAATCTCCTATTTCCAAATAGAAAAATCCTTTTATTTTTCTTTATCAATCCTTTAGCGCGCCTCTTTAGGTTCATTTCGTTTGACAATGAGAGAAATCCAAAGGAAGTGGGTAACAACTAGCAAATCATGTGGCTCACTTCGTAACCCAAATGAAATCGAATAAATGGATCATTCCACAACCTTCCAATCGTAAATTCCATATACGTATAAACCCTTTGTTCATGTGTCCCAGTCAAGTGAGAGGGTAATGTCAAACTCACTGAACTTGACCATATATATTAATTATAATAATACAAGATCATTGAGTTTCATTTTGTGCCACGCACAATCGACTCCATTGCTTTGGCCAAAGGCTTTGATCTCTATTATCTATAATCACATAGGTCACTTTCTCATTCACTTATGAGAGAACAAATCTCATTTTAGTTATTAGCTAAGACTACCACTTGCCCATTAAGCTGCATTTCGAGGATGACCCCACCAACGGGTGAATTGGGTCTTGTTAGGTTTGTGTCCTCGATGCCAACGAGGAGTTAGAGACTAGGACACTAGTTTGTTGACACGCTAAAAGCTAACGTGCTATGATAGCAAGTGCACTAGTCGTGTGTAGTAATAAGTGTGGACGAAAAGTCCGGGTTGTCGAACCACGAAGACTTGAATTTTAGTTTATGATTTTAACAAAAAAAAAGAACAAATATAATTAAAGTAAATTATAGGTAAAATTGCATACAATAAGAACAAGATTACACAATTGATTTTACACAAAGTATAAAGGGAAACTAAGGCACATGCTAGGTTCAAATTGATCAATTATACTTATGAAGATTCTAGTTGAAGGATTACGTTTATATTGTTATGGTGAGAACTCCGAGGGTAGAGAATAACCGATGTCTCGCGTATAAACTCCTATGCTTAGATCGTGATTTCCCAAATATTCCTATCCAGAAATCTAACCACTAAACATGCATTAACGTACTAGAGTTCACTCGATTTGAATCGAACAACTTCACCCGGGAATCTTTACCTATGTCTAAGGCAATTCCTCATTAGTTACGGGTCATGATGTGAATTTCTTGCACCCTAAGTCAATTTTCTCCCGAAATATTAACCTAGGCATAAGATTCTAACATATAGTGATCAAGTATATGCAAGATAGGCAAAAACACAAATTCACATCACATAACAATATAAGAACAACCTCAACAATCATCTATTATAAGCATATATCACAATTTGCCTTACATGGCCCTAGTCTTATGAATTTAGTTCATAATGGATAATATGAAAAACATAAATGAATTAATACACATGTTCATAGACATAATTGAAACGAAAAGCTATAAAAACTCCCTCAAAAGTGAATAATGATGGAACTTCAATTGAATCTTCCTTCTCCAATGATGATGATGAATCAAGAATCCTTCTCTCTCCCCTCTTTTCTTCTCTATGGATCGGTCACTTCCTCCCCCTCTTCTCCAAGAATCTGAAATTGATAGTGAATGATGAAGAGTATGGGTTCCCCCTCCTTTTATAGCCAAAATTCCACTAAAGTATGCATTAAGAATTCCCATTAAAGTTTCCCAACGAGAATTCCACCTAAGGTGATGCTTCAAGTATGGCTTTTAAGATTCCAACCAGCTAAAAAATGCTGAACTTTCGGCCCTTAATAATTCCACTAAGCATAAGCATGTGAAAACTTCAACAAAACACATGCATGCTGCCATTTTCTTGCTTTCCAGCGCAGTCTTAGTATTTTCCTCATAAAAGTCTCCACAGATCTCCATATTGGATGATTCAAGTCCCCATGTGCATATACAACATAGATCTACAACTTTCCAGAAGGACATTTTGTCCAATTCGGTCGCTAAGTATACCTACATTACGTTTCAACATGGAGGTTGTTTCTGATTTGGCGCCCATAAAGCAAATCTACCAAGAAACACACTTATGACAACCCCTCAACACATGTGCTGAATTATGGCCAAAGGTGATTCTTACCCATCATATAATGATGGAATTTAGGCTGAAAAGGAGTAACATTTGGGCTATCCACGCCTAGGCATGACTAGGAGGGCGCTGGGGCGTATCCTGGCACATGTTCTTCTCTGTTCGGCGCAACAATTGTATTTCCTTCATAACTCTCTCCACAGACCTCCGATTTGGATAATTCAAGTTTCCAAGTGAAGCTAACACAGAGATAAACAACTTTGTTGAAGGAGATGTCCTCAAATTCGAACTCGAAATATGCATACATTCTGTATTTGCGTGCATTATTTCTCTATTGTAGTGATTTTCCACCTTTACTCGATAAGCACACAAATTAAACGCAAATGTGGTATAAATCATGCATAAACCAATATAAATCCAATAAATATGAGGCTCTAAAACATGTAAATTCACATCCTATTAACACCCCCAAACTTACCCATTGATCGTCCTCGAGCAATGAGAGCTATAAGACAAGATCAACATCATTCAAAGGGAGAAAACAAAACAACTAACTAACTCACTTTCGTGGAGTAAACGATTGCACTTAGCAGGTGCAACAAGCCTTTAAACCCTTGAGTTACCTCAAAGGACGAGTTATAGTCTCGTGAGGGTTTGCATACGATATACCCACAAAATCTAACAAAATTTATCCAACCAAATCAATACACCTCAACATGATCAACAAGAATGAATGGCATAAAATCAACCTTTTAAAGTTCACAAATATATATACATATCAACTACTTTTGCTCATGTGACACCAATACTTGAAAAGACTCCCTAGGGTGTAGTGAAAAATAAATCTAAGGTATTATAGTCGAAAGGCATCCTTACCAAATTTTGGACATTAATCCCATATCTATCAACTTTTGATCAAAGATAAAGCACAAGAATTATAGAAAATCTCATAGCCATTTAAATTTCATTATCTCAACATTCAACTTTCAATTCGTATGAAACTTCCATTAAATTCATTAAGGCTAGATCATGTGCAATGTTTTATTCCATTAGACTTTCTATGACACCCATGTAACAAGCTTTAGATCAATGACTCCCAAACTAGATAGTTTTGGGGCATTAAGTGTAGAGACACTCCTAAGGATTTAATCACTCGAGTGTCAAAGGCCACGAAATAAAACGAGATCTTTTAAACAATTCACTTCTTTTTGGCTTGAGCTTAGCTCAAATTAGCATAATAGTACAGTATATAGGCATGAAACTTTTCACCTCCAGTACGTATTAGCCTAACCACTTTTGGTCATACCAAAATTCAACCTTTTCACTTTATTGTTTAGCATATAAAATTACTACTCAACTTATAACCTTATGAGAAATCTAAGTTAATATTTCCGGGAAAAATTCCTTAAGTGTCTCAAGATGGTTATCCTCTCAACTCCTCTACCCTCAATTTATGTGCATTGTGAATCATCTAAGGAAATCAATCCTAGTCTAGTGTCTCCACGAGCAATTTCAAAGATATATATATTCCATTAAATTCAAATTATTTCAAGAGATCATGCCATTTTTCCAAGTCAATCAATTTCAGTGCATCAATTGGAAGGACTAAATTTTTTATTTTTTTTAATACTTGATTTTCTTAACAAAGAAGCATATAAATATGATAGCAAACAACTTTCCCCCAAACTCAAGCTACAAATTAGGATTGCATCATCAAAGTTCAAAATAAGTACTCTTCTACCCCCAAACTTAAATCCAACATTGTCCTTAATGTTGTTATGACAAGCATACACAACGGTACAAGAACACTTACACCCAAGAATGTTGAAAAACATCCTTAAACTTCCAATGCATCCTTACAAAGCTTCTCCTCCTCTCGAGTAAAATAAGCATCTCTAAACATGGGGTCCAAATGTGCATCATATCTAACACTTCAACTTTTCAAACCATCAAGCATAAGAAAACATACATGACAAAAGTGCATGCTTGAATACAACAAAAAGAAACAAACTAAACAAAACAAAAACGAAAGGAAAAAGAAAACAAAACTTACAAACTTGGGTTGCCTCCCAAGAAGCGCTCTTTTAAAGTCATTAGCTTGACTTTACCGAGTTATTTTAAGGCAGTTTCCGAATGAATGCCTTGTTCATTCTCCAATTCACTCTCGGGTATCGCTTCAACTTATGGCCATTGGTAGTGAAGGTTGGCCCATCATTTGTGCTACATACCATAGGTTGGGACCAAGCAATCATCCACTCCCGAATTTTTGTATGGTCCCTCAACACCTCAATTACTTTTTCTTCCCCGTGCGTTGGGTGATGGTGTGAACTTTCTTCACCCATCACTTTGACATATGCGGAGTCCATAATGTAGGGATGTAGAAGATGATTGGTTCGTTTTTCCTGAAAGTGCTCAACACTAAAAGGATCAAAAGCATCAATGTGTAAATACAAATCAAAATCAAGTGGATGCTCAAAAACCTCATAGCTATCACAAATAACCATGTCATCTCCTACACTAAAGGACAACTTACCATCATCGGCATCAAATACTGATTCACTTGTGGTTAGGGGAGATGGTAAAGGAATGTCAACAACCTTAGAAAGGATAGGAGTCAAATGCTCATCATTGGAGGAATTTGCTTTCGAATTTTCAACTTCCTTTCATTCAATGTCACGGTGTTGCATTCCTCCTTTTGATCTATCTCAGTGGTACCAAGCAATGCCCATGGTACTTTCTCAGATATGTCGCTCGTTAGTTGCTTGAGTTGATGATTCATCTCCTTCATTTCCCGCAATGCGTCCTTCATCATAAGGCGGAGCTCTCCAATGGAGTTATCACGTTGTTCCTCCAACATAGGAATTCTTTCTTGGTAATGTTGTGGAAAGAACCCTTGTGCATAACATGCTTCAACGACGCTTTGCAGCCATAATTGATTCTCTGGTAGTGTCATATCTGGGAAATTGCTATCCTTTGCAAATTGAATGATGTTTTGCAGCCATAATTGATTCTCCGGAAGGGTCATATCTGGAAAATTGCTAGCCATTGCGAGGTAATCGTGCGACAAAAAAAATAGACAAAAAATGCACTAGTCGTGTGTAGTAATAAGTGTGGACGAAAAGTCCGGGTTGTCGAACCACGGAGACTTGAATTTTAGTTTATGATTATAACAAAAAAAAAGAACAAATATAATTAAAGTAAATTATAGGTAAAATTGCATACAATAAGAACAAGATTACACAATTGATTTTACACAAAGTATAAAGGGAAACTAAGGCACATGCTAGGTTCAAATTGATCAATTATACTTATAAAGATTCTAGTTGAAGGATTACGTTTATATTGTTATGGTGAGAACTCCGAGGGTAGAAAATAACCGATGTCTCGCGTATAAACTCCTATGCTTAGATCGTGATTTCCCAAATATTCCTATCCAGAAATCTAACCACTAAACATGCATTAACGTACTAGAGTTCACTCGATTTGAATCGAACAACTTCACCCGAGAATCTTTACCTATGTCTAAGACAATTCCTCATTAGTTACGGGTCATGATGTGAATTTCTTGCACCCTAAGTCAATTTTCTCCCGAAATATTAACCTAGGCATAAGATTCTAACATATAGTGATCAAGTATATGCAAGATAGGCAAAAACACAAATTCACATCACATAACAATATAAGAACAACCTCAACAATCATCTATTATAAGCATATATCACAATTTTGCCTTACCTGGCCCTAGTCTTATGAATTTAGTTCATAATGGATAATATGAAAAACATAAATGAATTAATACACATGTTCATAGACATAATTGAAATGAAAAGCTATAAAAACTCCCTCAAAAGTGAATAATGATGGAACTTCAATTGAATCTTCCTTCTCCAATGATGATGATGAATCAAGAATCCTTCTCTCTCCCCTCTTTTCTTCTCTATGGATCGGTCACTTCCTCCCCCTCTTCTCCAAGAATCTGAAATTGATAGTGAATGATGAAGAGTATGGGTTCCCCCTCCTTTTATAGCCAAAATTCCACTAAAGTATGCATTAAGAATTCCCATTAAAGTTCCCCAACGAGAATTCCACCTAAGGTGATGCTTAAAGTATGGCTTTTAAGATTCCAACCAGCTAAAAAATGCTGAACTTTCGGCCCTTAATAATTCCACCAAGCATAAGCATGTGAAAACTTCAACAAAACACATGCATGCTGCCATTTTCTTGCTTTCCAGCGCAGTCTTAGTATTTTCCTCATAAACGTCTCCACAGATCTCCATATTGGATGATTCAAGTCCCCATGTGCATATACAACATAGATCTACAACTTTCCAGAAGGACATTTTGTCCAATTCGGTCGCTAAGTATACCTACATTACGTTTCAACATGGAGGTTGTTTCTGATTTGGCGCCCATAAAGTAAATCTACCAAGAAACACACTTATGACAACCCCTCAACACATGTGCTGAATTATGGCCAAAAGTGATTCTTACCCATCATATAATGCTGGAATTTAGGCTGAAAAGGAGTAACATTTGGGCTATCCACGCCTAGGCATGATTAGGAGGGCGTTGGGGCGTATCCTGGCACATGTACTTCTCTGTTCGGCGCAACAATTGTATTTCCTTCATAACTCTCTCCACAGACCTCCGATTTGGATAATTCAAGTTTCCAAGTGAAGCTAACACATAGATAAACAACTTTGTTGAAGGAGATGTCCTCAAATTCGAACTCGAAATATGCATACATTCTGTATTTGCGTGCATTATTTCTCTATTGTAGTGATTTTCCACCTTTACTCGATAAGCACACAAATTAAACGCAAATGTGGTATAAATCATGCATAAACCAATATAAATCCAATAAATATGAGGCTCTAAAACATGTAAATTCACATCCTATTAACACCCCCAAACTTACCCATTGATCATCCTCGAGCAATGAGAGCTATAAGACAAGATCAACATCATTCAAAGGGAGAAAACAAAACAACTAACTAACTCACTTTCGTGGAGTAAACGATTGCACTTAGCAGGTGCAACAAGCCTTTAAACCCTTGAGTTACCTCAAAGGACGAGTTATAGTCTCGTGAGGGTTTGCATACGATATACCCACAAAATCTAACAAAATTTATCCAACCAAATCAATACACCTCAACATGATCAACAAGAATGAATGATATAAAATCAACCTTTTAAAGTTCACAAATATATATACATATCAACTACTTTTGCTCATGTGACACCAATACTTGAAAAGACTCCCTAGGGTGTAGTGAAAAATAAATCTAAGGTATTATAGTCGAAAGGCATCCTTACCAAATTTTGGACATTAATCCCATATCTATCAACTTTTGATTAAAGATAAAGCACAAGAATTATAGAAAATCTCATAGCCATTTAAATTTCATTATCTCAACATTCAACTTTCAATTCGTATGAAACTTCCATTAAATTCATTAAGGCTAGATCATGTGCAATGTTTTATTCCATTAGACTTTCTATGACACCCATGTAACAAGCTTTAGATCAATGACTCCCAAACTAGATAGTTTTGGGGCATTAAGTGTAGAGACACTCCTAAGGATTTAATCACTCGAGTGTCAAAGGCCACGAAATAAAACGAGATCTTTTAAACAATTCACTTCTTTTTGGCTTGAGCTTAGCTCAAATTAGCATAATAGTACAGTATATAGGCATGGAACTTTTCACCTCCAGTACGTATTAGCCTAACCACTTTTGGTCATACCAAAATTCAACCTTTTCACTTTATTGTTTAGCATATAAAATTACTACTCAACTTATAACCTTATGAGAAATCTAAGTTAATATTTCCGGGAAAAATTCCTTAAGTGTCTCAAGATGGTTATCCTCTCAACTCCTCTACCCTCAATTTATGTGCATTGTGAATCATCTAAGGAAATCAATCCTAGTCTAGTGTCTCCACGAGCAATTTCAAAGATATATATATTCCATTAAATTCAAATTATTTCAAGAGATCATGCCATTTTTCCAAGTCAATCAATTTCAGTGCATCAATTGGAAGGACTAAATTTTTATTTTTTTTAATACTTGATTTTCTTAACAAAGAAGCATATAAATATGATAGCAAACAACTTTCCCCCAAACTCAAGCTACAAATTAGGATTGCATCATCAAAGTTCAAAATAAGTACTCTTCTACCCCCAAACTTAAATCCAACATTGTCCTTAATGTTGTTATGACAAGCATACACAACGGTACAAGAACACTTACACCCAAGAATGTTGAAAAACATCCTTAAACTTCCAATGCATCCTTACAAAGCTTCTCCTCCTCTCGAGTAAAATAAGCATCTCTAAACATGGGGTCCAAATGTGCATCATATCTAACACTTCAACTTTTCAAACCATCAAGCATAAGAAAACATACATGACAAAAGTGCATGCTTGAATACAACAAAAAGAAACAAACTAAACAAAACAAAAACGAAAGGAAAAAGAAAACAAAACTTACAAACTTGGGTTGCCTCCCAAGAAGCGCTCTTTTAAAGTCATTAGCTTGACTTTACCGAGTTATTTTAAGGCAGTTTCCGAATGAATGCCTTGTTCATTCTCCAATTCACTCTCGGGTATCGCTTCAACTTATGGCCATTGGTAGTGAAGGTTGGCCCATCATTTGTGCTACATACCATAGGTTGGGACCAAGCAATCATCCACTCCCGAATTTTTGTATGGTCCCTCAACACCTCAATTACTTTTTCTTCCCCGTGCGTTGGGTGATGGTGTGAACTTTCTTCACCCATCACTTTGACATATGCGGAGTCCATAATGTAGGGATGTAGAAGATGATTGGTTCGTTTTTCCTGAAAGTGCTCAACACTAAAAGGATCAAAAGCATCAATGTGTAAATACAAATCAAAATCAAGTGGATGCTCAAAAACCTCATAGCTATCACAAATAACCATGTCATCTCCTACACTAAAGGACAACTTACCATCATCGGCATCAAATACTGATTCACTTGTGGTTAGGGGAGATGGTAAAGGAATGTCAACAACCTTAGAAAGGATAGGAGTCAAATGCTCATCATTGGAGGAATTTGCTTTCGAATTTTCAACTTCCTTTCATTCAATGTCACGGTGTTGCATTCCTCCTTTTGATCTATCTCAGTGGTACCAAGCAATGCCCATGGTACTTTCTCAGATATGTCGCTCGTTAGTTGCTTGAGTTGATGATTCATCTCCTTCATTTCCCGCAATGCGTCCTTCATCATAAGGCGGAGCTCTCCAATGGAGTTATCACGTTGTTCCTCCAACATAGGAATTCTTTCTTGGTAATGTTGTGGAAAGAACCCTTGTGCATAACATGCTTCAACGACGCTTTGCAGCCATAATTGATTCTCTGGTAGTGTCATATCTGGGAAATTGCTATCCTTTGCAAATTGAATGATGTTTTGCAGCCATAATTGATTCTCCGGAAGGGTCATATCTGGAAAATTGCTAGCCATTGCGAGGTAATCGTGCGACAAAAAAAATAGACAAAAAATGCACTAGTCGTGTGTAGTAATAAGTGTGGACGAAAAGTCCGGGTTGTCGAACCACGGAGACTTGAATTTTAGTTTATGATTATAACAAAAAAAAAGAACAAATATAATTAAAGTAAATTATAGGTAAAATTGCATACAATAAGAACAAGATTACACAATTGATTTTACACAAAGTATAAAGGGAAACTAAGGCACATGCTAGGTTCAAATTGATCAATTATACTTATAAAGATTCTAGTTGAAGGATTACGTTTATATTGTTATGGTGAGAACTCCGAGGGTAGAGAATAACCGATGTCTCGCGTATAAACTCCTATGCTTAGATCGTGATTTCCCAAATATTCCTATCCAGAAATCTAACCACTAAACATGCATTAACATACTAGAGTTCACTCGATTTGAATCGAACAACTTCACCCGAGAATCTTTACCTATGTCTAAGACAATTCCTCATTAGTTACGGGTCATGATGTGAATTTCTTGCACCCTAAGTCAATTTTCTCCCGAAATATTAACCTAGGCATAAGATTCTAACATATAGTGATCAAGTATATGCAAGATAGGCAAAAACACAAATTCACATCACATAACAATATAAGAACAACCTCAACAATCATCTATTATAAGCATATATCACAATTTTGCCTTACCTGGCCCTAGCCTTATGAATTTAGTTCATAATGGATAATATGAAAAACATAAATGAATTAATACACATGTTCATAGACATAATTGAAATGAAAAGCTATAAAAACTCCCTCAAAAGTGAATAATGATGGAACTTCAATTGAATCTTCCTTCTCCAATGATGATGATGAATCAAGAATCCTTCTCTCTCCCCTCTTTTCTTCTCTATGGATCGGTCACTTCCTCCCCCTCTTCTCCAAGAATCTGAAATTGATAGTGAATGATGAAGAGTATGGGTTCCCCCTCTTTTATAGCCAAAATTCCGCTAAAGTATGCATTAAGAATTCCCATTAAAGTTCCCCAATGAGAATTCCACCTAAGGTGATGCTTAAAGTATGGCTTTTAAGATTCCAACCAGCTAAAAAATGCTGAACTTTCGGCCCTTAAGAATTCCACCAAGCATAACCATGGGAAAACTTCAACAAAACACATGCATGCTGCCATTTTCTTGCTTTCCAGCGCAGTCTTAGTATTTTCCTCATAAACGTCTCCACAGATCTCCATATTGGATGATTCAAGTCCCCATGTGCAGATAAAACATAGATCTACAACGTTCCAGAAGGACATTTTGTCCAATTCGGTCGCTAAGTATACCTACATTACGTTTCAACATGGAGGTTGTTTCTGATTTGGCGCCCATAAAGTAAATCTACCAAGAAACACACTTATGACAACCCCTCAACACATGTGCTGAATTATGGCCAAAAGTGATTCTTACTCATCATATAATGCTGGAATTTAGGCTGAAAAGGAGTAACATTTGGGCCATCCACGCCTAGGCATGACTAGGAGGGCGTTGGGGCGTATCCTGGCACATGTACTTCTCTGTTCGGCGCAATAATTGTATTTCCTTCATAACTCTCTCCAAAGACCTCCGATTTGGATAATTCAAGTATCCAAGTGAAGCTAACACAGAGATAAACAACTTTGTTGAAGGAGATGTCCTCAAATTCGAACTCGAAATATGCATACATTCTGTATTTGCGTGCGTTATTTCTCTATTGTAGTTATTTTCCACCTTTACTCGATAAGCACACAAATTAAACGCAAATGTGGTATAAATCATGCATAAACCAATATAAATCCAATAAATATGAGGCTCTAAAACATGTAAATTCACACCCTATCATTTGTATTGTACAAACTGTTGGGAATCTTATCTGCATGCGCAGCGGAAATGAAAAACAGATCTAGATTCTCAAACCAAGATCAATTTGTGGCTTTTGTCGATTTTAATCAAGAAAAAGATGAATACGAAAAACTTACCTTTTCGCGTATTCAATCTTTAATCATCACGAATCTTCAATCTTCTCCAACGGTTCAACTGTATCGTCTCTAGATCATCACGCTGGAATGGACTCCGGGAAATCTCCATCTCCAATCTCCATGGCTAGGCGCGAATGAGTTGGAAGAAGAGTTTTCTCTGTCTAGTATTTTTGGTGGAGTATTTCATGTTTTGTGAATTGTGAATTAATTCTCTTAGTTAACCTTTTGAGCTTGTGTTGGAGGATTAAATAAATCCTCCAACTTGCTCAACAAGTCACACGCCCACCTTAGGCTTTTGGACCTTAGTTGGGCTAAGTTGACTTAGTCAACTTAGTCCAATTAATTTAATCACCTAATATTTAATCTAATTAAATATACATGTAAATTAGATTAATATTCTAATTAATTAATTAAATGAATAATTAATTAATAGTTTTAGTTGACCATGTCAACATAATTAATTTAATTATCAATATTTAATCCATTATACAATAAATTAAATTAATTAGTCCAATTAATTCATTCGTCTTTCCTAAGGTCAACTTACCAAAATACCCTCCAAATACAAGACTTGATTTTCCCGTCTATTCCTTTATAGCGCGACTCTCTAGGTTCGTCTTGATTGGCAATGGGAGGATCTCAAAGGATGTGGGTGACACCTAGCCAGCACCGTGGCCCCACAGCGTAGCCCAACTGAGTACGAAATGACTATGTCATTACGAACCTCTAGATTATGAACACCGTATGAGTATAATCCCTTGCCCATAGAATGCACTTCGTGGTCGGCCCCACCAATGGGTGAATTGGGCCTAACTACTCTGATGACAGAATCCAACATCACAAGCACACTGTGACCGTGACTCCTCAGGTCTAAGGCTCACGCATACCTTTATAATCAGTAATCCAATCATTGACAGTTATTGAGTAAAAACTTATGTGAACAGATTACTACGAGCTGTGTTTGAATACACTAATCCCATCAATGTATCTATAACACAAACTCCCACTATCTCACACTGTTCGACTGCCACTCCTTTGTCAAAGCATGTGTCATACAAGTCCATACAAATCTCAATGCCCAATTGAGATTCTCCGGCTTGCTAACCATTTAAGTGATCAAGTATCAAACCCTTCCAGTGCCCATCTCCTTAACTATTAGAAGGAGTGTGAAGGTTTACCTTGACACACATGAACTAGTTGTTCATTTAAGACCTACAGATGCCATTAAGAATTATACGAACAACATACTATTGCCTTCATATTATTAATTGGTTGTACAATACAAACTAGTGCCTTATATTCTAACTCCTCGTTGGCATCGAGGGCACATTGCCAACAGTCTCTCACTTGCACTCAATGCCAATCGCTATGGTATTAAATACCCATCTTCTAAAAGATGTCGCTCTAGCACCGCCTGTGATAATGGCCCAGTGAGTGGGGCAGCCGTTTGATCGGCTGAGCTTATTTTCTACAAGGCTCCATCGTCCTTTCCAACGATCTCTCAAGAGATGTTGTATCTCCCTTCAATTTGTATGGATTTGTGAGACCTAGGTTCCTTTCTACGCATAAGCTTCATTTCATCACAGTAAAGTGACAATGCAAGCTTTGCGCTAGGGACCAATAAAAGTTCTACAACGAACATCAGATCTAAACAGTTTCCTTCTACCACCTACAAATCTCCAAGGCAATTTTATGTTCATTCTCAGTAGTGGAGTACCATACTTGGAACTTATCCAAGTTACTACTCCAACTTTTGAGAGTGAATACAAACCCAAAGTGGAATTTTAATCTTCTTTGTCAGACTCAAGGTATGAGTAAGTATAAAATTTCCACTGTCAGTTCTCCATGGGCATAGACGAAGAATATATCCTAAGTTCTTTTTTAAGTAATTCATGATATATTTTGTATCTTCACATTGCTCTTCCTCATCAGGCAAGAGCCCTTTCTCAGATCTTTTATCCTAAATTTCTTTAGGATTTATTCTAAGCAAAGGACTTGGGAGAGCTCAATCATCCTATTTGATCTATCTTCATAGACTCAAATTTTAAGGATAAAGACGGCGCCTATCAAGTCTTTTATGGAGAATATGCTCAATGTTTATGTCTTGACCCTGTCAATGAGACCACATCATTTCCCACATGTAGAGCACTCTCTACACATTGTACTAGAAAAGATACCTCGCTCCCATTGACCTTATTGCACACAGATGATTCCTCTTCGTTTTGATGATATGATAATTCCAGATTATGTCATCCGAGTGAAGATTCTAACTATAAGAGGTCTGCTTAAATCCATAAATGGATTCATACAACATGTAGACCTTATGAGAATAGACCTCAAATGTGAAACCCTTGGGCTGTTCGAAATGGGTGTCCTTCTAGAGGAATCCATTTATGAACGATTCTTCACATCCACGTGCCAGATTTTCATAATATTGGTGTGTTGTTATCGAAAGTAAGATTTCAATGAATTTGATTGTAGCTATGGCAAAGGGGCTTCCTCATAGTTAGTGCCCTTCTTTTGACTACACCGTTACGTTATCAGCCTGGCCTTGCCATTCAAATAATTCTTTCTCTTGTAGATGTATTCACTTGGGGCGCTAGGGTAAATCAATTCGAAGGCTGTAGCAGAGAGTAGCTTAAAAAGATGTTGCTATTTTAAGGTCTACAAGAGGTAAACATGAGTAATCTTTCTCCTAGGATAGTTTTTGAATCCGATGGTACCATGTCAACCAACCCTAATTTCAGGGATTCCGCTTTAATTTTTGAAATTATATGTTTTCCACTGCGCCGGTATCCCCGGGGGTTGTACCGATCCCAATAGTGGTATCAGAGCCAAGGATTAGACATGGCTTGTATTCTTTTGTGTTTATATGCTTTAAAATTAGTTTTATTGCATATTGGAATTAATTGGATTTTCTATTTAATTTTTGGATCCGTTGATTTGGTATTAATCTGAAAATCGGAGGAATGCGTTTTTATGTTTAAAGAATAAAGGGGCGGGATCACTGTCGCAGTGGCGATGCTGTTCCGGCAGCACGTGCGCAGCAATGTGCTGCGTGCACGAGCCATCGGCAGTGCGTTGCTGCTCGATCACGCGCCGTCGTGGTCGATGGTGCAAGGCGGCGACTGCCCGTGTTTTAAAATTGAGCGGTCTTAATATAATTTCCTCAATTTCCAAATGTTTTTTGTAATAATTACGTTTTAGGCATTGGGTCATTTTTTGCAATTAAATTAAAAGCGCAACCCTAATTTGTGATTTTGTAAAATTAAGTTTAGAATCTCAAATTGAAATTATTTAAAGTTTATTCTAAAATTGGATTTTCAAAATTGGAAACGTTTTATTTAATTTTGAGAATTGAAATAAAATGGAATTTATTAATTTTTGAAATTGAATAAAATTGGGGTTTTTGGAAAATCTTTTTAGATTAATTGGAAAAGTGTGAATTTTTCGTGGAAGTTTCTAAAATTGGTTTTTAGATATTAGAGTCTTTGGATCCATTAATTAATTAGATTATTTTTAATTAAAGATGGTGAATATTAATTCATATTTGCATGATAGCATGTTTATGTGATTATGTGGTGATCCGGGTCAAGCAATAGACTAGTCGTTATGATTTGAGGCCTGCGCGCCATGTTTTTCCTTTTGTTGTAAATGAGAGGGAAAGGTTTATTTAAATGTAAATTTGAATACGAAGATGGAGGCGTTCAATCCCATGGAGTTTTGAAGACCTTAGTGTAGGGTCCGAGTCCTTAAATTATACTGGTCAACACCTTGATGGTTCGGGGTGTTTAGGTGTTGTCTTGACTAAGATCACATTCACCACTTTATTCATGATTGCTTATTTTCTTATGTTATGAATGTTGTGCATGTATGCATGATCACATAAGAAAGATAAGTAATTGAAAAGTGTGAGACCTTGTTTTGAAAACCCCCTAATCCATATTAAGTCCTTAAATGGATTAATCGGGGCCCCGAAAGCCCCTTGATTAGGTCCAGTGCCTTCCATCATTAGATGTGAGAGGGAGTAGCGCGGCTTGTCATCATTGACCATGGGTCGTGGAATGTTGGTAAGTTAAGTGTAGTAATCTCAGAACTAGGCCTTCTACTATGACATGCGATCATACTAGAAGTGCACATGGATCTCAGTCTACCTAAGGAGTCGACCATGAGTAGTGGGACCACCTGGGCACTGTTATTGCGTGAATATTTGATGGGTCGGACTTAAACACAGATTAGTGTACGGTTGCATCATGTTCTTGGGACGTACATGAAATGTGAGGCAAACATCTCGAGAACCACCTGGATGTGGATGGGTTCGTCGTGCCTGTTCAATGTTACTGCCCATTGACCATGAGTCGTGGAATGAGGTTGGGACATTTGACGCTCGAGCCCATTGGAGATTTTAAATTTCCCGTCTTCTGTCAATTTGGGGTGATGGATTTCGTAAAATTGTGGGAAAACACATGTACATTTAAAATCCCTTAATTACATGTGAATATATGTTAGAACGAAATGCTAATGATCGTTTTTTGTTTTATCGCATTTTACACAGTATTATCATAGATATCATTTATACTTGTCTATGGATTCTTGTTAGGAAATTTCATGTTAGATGTTTTGATGATGACAAGATAAAATTTTATGTTAGACCCCAAAACAATGTAAGTTTATGTTTTCATAGAACAATTGTATAAGCGTTTGAAAGGTTGTAATTTTATTAAGCTTGTAATTTTTATCTTTGTAGACTTTAGACTAAGTATTGGATACCAAGTCACTAGTAGAATTCTAACTGAGTCTATTAGAGATGAAGTTGAAGACCAGCGTCTGAAGACAAGTGAAGATGAAGATTTTGTCTTAAGCGACTGCCAATCGCTATGGACTGTTTCAGGGTTTATGAATCAAGCAATCAAAGTAATCCAGCGATCAAGTAGATTAGATTCACCTGAAATAAATTCCGAAGTCATAAAGGAATTAAATGCAATCATTGTGCGGACATTTATTTCCAACGGGAAATAAATTCAAATGCATTAAATGCTTGATAAGAGCATTAAATGTGATAAGGACAGATTGTATATGGAGCAAGCTACCTATTGGCTAAGACTGTCAGAATTTCAGAGTTCAAACCTGCCACATCAAATCAGTGCAGCAGGATTTCAGAAATGTCAGAGAAAAGGTATGACTCACTCGTGCGTGAGAGGCACGCACCAACATGTGTCCAACGGGCAAATCCCAAGAAATTGCCTATAAATACCTTACCCCTAGCAAACCCTAAAAAAAAAGTACATGCACAAGAAAGTCAAAACTTTGCTAAAATTCTCTCTCAAGAAAAAGCTTAGAAACTCCATAGCCAAAATTCTTCCAAGTTTTTTACATACATTCGAGACAGTCATAGATATCTCAAACATCTTCAAAGAAGAACCATACACAATTATTGAGATATCTTAAGTTGTTTGAACTTCCTAAAATCAAACAAACCCATGATATCTACAAGCAGTACTAGTGGTACATGTTAATTTCTAGGTGATAGATTAGTTTCGTGGCATAGTAAGAAATAACAATCCATAGCAACTTCTAGTGCTGAGGCAAAATATGTAGCTGCTGGAAGCTGTTGTGCACAAATCCTTTGGATGAGGCAACAACTTAGAGATTATGGAACAATCCTAGGTCCTACCCCAATCTATTATGATAACCAAAGCGCCTTAGCTATGACCCAAAACCCAGTCCTTCATTCTAAAACTAAACACATTGACATCTGCTACCATTTCTTGCGTGACCATGTTCAAAAGAAAGATATCTCCATGCACTTCATTGGTACTGATAAACAACTGGCAGATATCTTCACCAAAGCACTCAACGAACAACGCTTTCTCACTTTGAGAAGTGAACTAGGTATGATTGATTTAAATGCTTAATCATAAAGCATCATATCTTCTATAAGCATATAATTTAGGGGGAATCCACTTTATTATATTGTTTCAAGCGATTTCAAATTGAAATGAGCTATCAATTTTAGGGGGAGTTTTAAAATTGTACTTATATCAATCAATAAGCGTCCATGATCAAAAATGATTTTCAAACTCCCATGCATTAATCATTAGCGTTTAGCTATTATGCATGACAAAATTAATTTCAAATAAAATTAAATGAAAATATCTTTTCAAAGTGATTGAACTTTATTATAGACTTCAGCGTTAAGAATATTCCCACTTAAACGCTAAGTAACTTTTTCTGAAATTCATGCATTGTTTTCATCGCTAAAAGGTAGTGTGTGGATAAGTCCAAAAGATAAGATTTGACAATTGCCCACACGTGCCTATCAAATCAAACTGACAGTTAATGATTCCTATCTAAAAACTAGGCGGTTCAGTGAATGCATCTGTCTGAGTACGTGTCAGTGTACTATCCGGCGCGTGTAATTCACGCTAAAATTTTCAAAATTATTCAAACATTTTGAAAAAGTAACTGCGGATTTCAAACTTTTATAATTCACAGCTGTTATCCTATTTTACCGCACTTTTTGACATCCGTCTTTATGAGTAAACGGCTTAGATTAAATGCTTCAATTTTCAAAATTAATGACACGTGGCATCAATCCAAGCAACTGAGGAGTTATTTTTTTGCCTCTATTTAAACCCTCCATGATTTTACAAAAAAGCTTTATCACTCTCAAACTTTCCTTGCTGTACAAACTTTCCTTGCTATACAATCTCTCTCTTTCTCAAGGCAAAACACTTTTTCTTAACTCTCATAAAGCTTCAAACCTTCATCAATGGCGCCACCAAAATCTTCAAAATCCTCCAAATCGACCACCGAAAAATCTTCCAAATCTCAGAAACCATTCACTGTTAATGCTGGATTTCTTGTGAATTGGGACGACCTTTATGATAATCAAAACTTTCCTTTGAGGACTGTTCTTCCTCTTGTCCAACAATCTGGTTTACGGAAAATGATAACGTCCCATTCAAACATTAATGAGGAAGAAACCCTTTTCTTCTTCCAGAACGCCAAGATTTCTGACGATGGAAACTCCATTTCCTGCGTCTTTTCGTTTGCTCGTGAGACCTTTGTTCTCACTCTTCATCTTCTATCTTCTTTATTACAACTACCCTATGAAGGTTGAGAAGTTGAAGATGTCACTCTAGGCGATGCCACCAAGGTCTGGGCACTGATCAAGAAAGATGAAGTTGAAGCTGCCTATGAACCCAACTTCAAAAAGAATGACATGAAGGGCGAATATGTCATTATGGATGACATATGTTCAAAGATGATCGAATGTAGGAAAGGAAGCTTCGACAAAATCTCCAACATTCAATACAAAATGATGGTAGCTATTCTGACCAAGTTGAAGATCAACTGGTCGCTTTACGTTTTTAATCGCTTTAAGGCAGCGATGGTTGAGTCGGTGAATCCCAAGCCTTATGGGATTGTTTTAAGTTTAATTTTAAGTGCTAGCGATTTTTTCAACACCGCTGGAAAGAAAGTCCCAGCGCTTAAGTTTTACGGGAAAAGGATGATCGGTGAGCTGCTTAAACCCAGGCGTCGAGGTGGTGCAGCGGTTCCCAAGGAAGAGCGTGAGCGACTCTTTGCGGAAAGTATTGTTCACAGCGATGATGAAGAGCAAGCGACTTCATCTTCATCATCTTCATCAGAAGAAGAAGTGGTGGTTAAGCAACCAAAATGTAAGATCGCTGTTAAAATCGCTGAGCCAGCCAAGCCTGCCAAGAAGCAGAAGAAGAAGGAGACCCAGAAGAAAAAATCTCCATCTCCCCCTCCTGCCTTTGTTATTTCTCCGGAAGAAGAAGAGGTTGAAGAAGAAGAAGTACCTCTATCACGCAAGCGTTCCACGCCAGGAGGATCCACTAGCTTTCCCTCCGAGCCAGCGCTTGAAGTACAAGCAAGTGTCCCTTCTCCTCCTCTTTCCATTTCTGGATCTCCTCTTATTCCCAAGCCAGAGCCTGCTACACCTTTTGAAAAGGAAAAACTCTTTAAGGGTAAGCACTTGTGAAGAACAACGTATTTCTATCCTTTTCTCGTTATCTTTCTTTAACGCTAGGATATATTTCTTAAAGCTAGAATAGATCCTGATATTCAGTATGTACTGAATACTTTGGATGCTTGCAAAATCCCTATTAAAGCTGTTCCCCTCACTTCTTTCCTCGATTTAGATCCTGAAGAAGTTGTCCCGGAGCCTGAGGAAACTGTACCAATTGTTGAAACAAAATAAACGACTGAGTCAGTCGATGATAGTCTTCAGGGTAAGCGTTGTAGTCTCTTATTTATGATTTCTACTTAGTAGGAATTTTGCTTGCTTTTCTCAAACGCTTGCTTGTATCAGCTCAAAATGCTCTGGACGCTGATGCACCTCCACCTTCAGAGGTTCCTGTTGAAGTGGATGTCGATATGGCAAAGGTTGTGGATATCGCTAAGGAAGTAGCTCAAGTCCTTCCTGACGCTGAAACATCTCTAGTCAGTGAAGCGACGGTGCACGCTGAGCGGTCGATAGAAGTGGCCCCTATCCCAACCGAATCAATTGCTTTTGTCCCTACTCCAACCGGATCTCCTCCTCTTGTCATCAATTTCTTTTCCCGTGGCTATGATGCAAATGACAAGTTTTACTTTGCCACCAGGGAGCTTGACACCAGGCAATTAGTCAATATGGAGATAAACTTTCAAAATACTCTCCACAGGACTGATGTCTCTAATTCTAATAAGTTCGGTTTCTTCGAGCGTTTTGCTGATCTGGGTCTCTACACCCTTGAGCGTCTTCAATCCCGTCTTGAGTATATCAGGTGACCAGCATTCAATATGACAGAATTTGACGAGAAGCGTTTCAATTTTGCTGGCCATTCTGAAGAATCCTATTATCCTTTGCGCCAGAACAAGATCGTCATCAAGAATCCCCACATGGGTGATTGGTCAAAGAACCCTGACAAAGAAATCCTTAACAGGATTGGATACTCTGCCTATCACAAAGTCGTTCATTCTCCTCAGAACGCTCTATCCCCGAAGCCTCTCAGATTGTGGAAAGAAAAAGGACCAGTTGTCGCTGAGCGTCCCAATCCTAGTAACGCTTGGATAGAAGTTGAAGCCCGCGAGTATGTTGCAAGATTGTGGGCTGAGGACTATTATGAAGAAATGGAACGCTTTGAGAAATTTCTAGCCGCTAGAAAACACTAGAAGAAAGCTAACAAGCTTGGTAAGCGTTGGATGATGGATACAGCAAGATGGACTGAAGAGTTTGTGTTGCATGTTTACACAATCAATGAACTTGTAAGATATCCATTCTTGTTTCAATTCTGAGTAGATTACAGACGTAGAGGTTTTGCTGTGTTTCTACTCGAGCAGCGTAAAAATCTGGTGGGCAATATTAGTGACTTACCTTATTATAGACAGTCAATAGAACGCTATATTCGCCAGCATCGAGCATTAGTCGCTCATGGAGGACGCTATGTTTATCATCCGTCTCAAGATTTTGTACAGCGTATTCTTCCTGATCTGAATGAGGATGCCTCCACCAGTAAGCGACCTCTTTTTCCAGGGCAAAGTGAAGTTCCAATGAGCCTTAACAATGATCATGTTGAGTTTGCAGAACTCTACAGAGACAGGAGAGCGATTCTTGAGAATGCACAATCGCTGGACATCTTCTTCGGTGAATATTTTGGCCTGAATAAATTCAGAGGCTATAATCTTCATCCTGTTTTTATATGTGAGCAAAATGTTCAAGTGGCCAAGATAGTCTCTCGCTAATCAGGCCAGTGGACTAAGAGGCTACTCAAGCGCTGATGCCTATTATTTTGGACTTTTTCAATTCTTACATTTCAGGTGTTGATCTGCCAGAGGATGTGCAATTTGCACTTAGCAATGAAGAGCGTGAATACGCTATATTCTTTATTCCACATACCAATCTTATAAGTCTGAGGCACGTGATGGAAGCGATTGGTCCGCTTTGGGTCATTGCGGCTCAAGTACCATTTCCTCAATTGGAAATTGTTGAAGTAGAGGAAGATACTCCTACTGTGGAAGCCGCTCAACTACTCGACGCTTCTTCGCCAAAAATTTCTAGCACCCCAGTAGTTGGGATCCCTCCTCAAGAATCAATTTTACAACCATTGACTGTAGATCCAACTCTGGATCAAGCGATTCATGAAGTTCAGGAAGCACTTGATGAGCCTGAAGAACCTATTCTTCGTGATTCGGTTAAAGGCAAGGCTCCTGCAGCGATGTTCTCTCAAGCAAAATCTTCTTCCAGCGATTCATCAGACTCGGTCTTCGAAAGTGATCCAGAGTCTAGAGATTTCAGAAAAGCAGTTAGAAACTCTCTAGGTAATATCAATGGCTCATGTTCTCGTTTGGAAGAGCAAAGCAACTCAATGCTTAACCAAGTACAGAGACTTCTTCAAGCTGACATGAGAAACGTCAACAAGCTTACGATCTCTATGATGAATAGTATCGATGTGCTTGTCAAAGAACTTTCAGATGATTTTAACCGGACGATTGCCCAGAATGCATCCGCTGATATTGAGCGACATACTTCTTCCAATTTGATCTCTCAAAGTATCGCTGAGCAAGTTGCTCTTCTAGTGGATGAAGTCAAACTTCTTCGTCGGGACATTGCTGAATTAAAGACCTCCCTTGATGATGCCAAGAAGGGGGAAAATCTGAAAGAAAAGTCCCAGTCCAAGTCCATCTCTAAAACAGATAACAAGCACTGGCGCTCTATGTTTGAAGAAATAGTGAGCATAAAGAACATGATTACTAAAAAGCGAAAGCCTAGATACTATCAAGGCAGGCACTTTCTTCCGGACTTAGACGTTGAATTTCTAGAGAGTATGGGTTTTTGACACGCTTAAAGCTAATGTGCTATGATAGCAAGTGCACTAGACGTATGTAGTAATAAGTGGACAAAAAGTCCGGGTTATCGAACCACGGAAACTTGAATAGTTTATGATTAATGAAAATGGACAAAAGTAGATTGCAATAAAACGAGTAAGCTAGTGACGAACCAAAAAAAAACGAACTATAGATTAAATCTCACGTATGATAAAATGACTAAGGCACATGCTACAACCGAATCTACTTGTCAATATAGATGAGCTAAATTATTAGATATTGCTTTGGTGGAAATTCCTTAGACATGTTATAATAATCATGATTAATTGATGGTTCTTAAATATGATCCGAGAATCATCAATAACCACGAAACTTCTAGGAATCCCTCCAAAATCTTTACCTATTTCTAGGGATTAGGGATTGTGTTGATTCATTTGGGTGGCGAGACTGATGAAGCTGAATGAAAGAGCAAGACAAGTTCTAGAAGAAGAAAATCATGATTGTAAATGCAAATAATTAAAACTCCCTCAATTGATATGATGATCCTTGCTTTTGATCTTCATTCAAAAGTGATGAAGAATGGTGATGAATGATGATGAGTGAAAAGTGATGGCCAAAATGCCTCTCTCTCTCCTCCTCCACAAGTGTGCTCAAAAATGCCTCCACCACCATGCTCCTATAGACTGTTAGATAAAATTCCATAAAGTAGATCTAGACTACTTATGACATCCCCCCATACATGTGACTTAGCGACTGATCTACCAAGAATTACGGCGCTTGGGCGCGGGAAGAATGCAAATAGGAAGTATTTCATTCATAACTTTCTCCATGAAACGGACAGTCCTCATTTGAAAACACATAGTTCTAGAGAAGGGAACTTCATCCAATTCGGCCTCTAAACATACGGAAATGCTCGAACGTATGGTGTATACGGCGCCCGGGCGTGGGCATGGCGCCTAGGCGTTAAGCAGAATGTTGACATTTCTGTTGTCGCGCTTGGGCATAGGGGTGCGTAAATTTGGCCTAAACTTGTTTTATACTCACATCTTCAGTATCCATTTAAGTGAAATCATTAATGTTATGTGGCTTAATTCATCTTATATGAATTTTCATCCATACGAATATCAACTGAATCCACCAATAATCAAAGATCTATCGACTAAAGTAAGGGATTAGGGATTGGGTGGCTGATGAAGCTTGAGAGCAAGACAAAGAAGACATGAATCTACAACTTTAGCTAACTTAACTGAACTAGGAAGCGACAGAACAGATTCTTAATTACGCTAACTACCTTCGATCATGTATGCTTAATTCTCTTATACGAATGAATGAATGATCTATCGCTAAAGTAACTTGTTGAGGCTAATCTAACTTTAGCTAACTTAACTAACTTTCTAAACGCTAACTTGATTATTTTTGGGATTTTCTTTGAACTCTTAATCTATAAAAGAGTTATAAAAGTTAAGGTCTTGACATCATCAAAAAGGGGGAAATTGTTAGGAAATTTCATGTTAGATGTTTTGATGATGACAAGATAGGATTTTATGTTAGACCCCAAAAGAATATAAGTTTATGTTTTCATAGAACAATTGTGTAAGCGTTTGAAAGGTTGTAATTTTATTAAGCTTGTAATTTTTATCTTTGTAGACTTTAGACTAAGTATTGGATACCAAGTCGCTAGTAGAATTCTAAGTGGGTCTATTAGAGATGTGAAGATCAGTGCTGAAGACAAGTGAAGATGAAGATTTTGTCTTAAGCGACTGCCAATCGCTATGGACTATTTTAGGGTTTATGAATCAAGCGATCAAGTAGATCAAATTCACCTGAAATAAATTCCGAAGTCACAAAGGACTTAAATGCAATCATTTAACAGGCATTTATTTCCAACAGGAAATAAATTCAAATGTATTAAATGCTTGATAAGAGCATTAAATGTGATAAGGACAGATTGTATACGGAGCAAGCTACCTATTGGCTAAGACTGTTAGAATTTCAGAGTTCAAACCTGCCACATCAAATCAGTGTAGCAGGATTTCAAGAATGTCAGAGAAAAGGTATGACTCACTCACGCGTGAGAGGCACGCACCTACATGTGTCCAACGAACAAATCCCAAGAAATTTCCTATAAATACCTTACCCAGCAAACCCTTAAAAAAATACATACACAAGAAAGTCAAAACTTTGCTGAAATTCTCTCTCAAGAAAAAGCTTAGAAACTCCATAGCCAAAATTCTTCCAAGTTTTTTACATACATTCCAGACAGTCATAGATATCTCAAACATCTTCAAAGAAGAACCATACACTATTATTAAGATATCCTAAGTTGTTTGAACTTCCTAAATGTTAGAGTTTATGTCCGGTGCACGAATTTTGGGCGCCATTCTATGTTATAATAACTCTAGTTAAACGATCTTTTTCATATAAATAAATTTAATCTTGTGGCATTCTTTATTTGTGTATATAGCTTGGTCTTAACTTAGAATAAAGTCCCGAAGGATCAAACATAGCTATGGGACATCCTTGCGCATCGGGAATGGCAATGACGAAATATGTCTCCAAGGCTGTGATCCTTAAACATATGTTCCAAGTCGTGAATGGGCTCGTCGAGATGGAGAGATATCAATGAGACCCAAAAGACTTGCTTATATGATGCATACTCTTGATAAAGTGTATCTTGTTCCATAGATATTGGCACGGTGAAAGCCTATGCATGTATGAGGGTTCCTATTTGGGAATAGGTATACTGAGCAGCCCCATGGAAGTTCCATTGAATGGAATCTCAGTCGAATATGAAACTTCCAGTGGTCTTGTAGTATAAGAGTAATCCTTAGAATCTGAGGTTCCATTGGATGCTTATACACAATCGAACATGTCTTGATTTGTTACATGATTACTTAGATGATCACAAATGGGCAAAATCAGACATGGGTGGATTTTGTATGTAGGCACGTGAGAATCAAGATGGGATCTATCTCTGACATTAGTCTTGTCAGTGAATCTCCTATGTTTACATAGTGAATCGACTTTAGGAATCTTCGGCCGAAGTATGATATCTAAAGAGGCGCATGGTTTCCTCTTTTAGATAGTCGAAAGTCGATCTCACCTTATTTGGGAAACATAGTTATTAAATTAATAGAGTTTCGACCTTAGCCACTGCTCTAGATTCAATCGGGAGGTTAGATGGAGGGATCTTACTTATACAAGGATTAAGATCACGAAAGGCGTATCTTTATCTTCGTCTTTTGTCTAGGTCTTCGTGGCCTATTTCTAGATAGTAACCACGATTTGTAAGTGCCGAGAATTAATATAGTGATTAATTCGAGGCTTGATTAAATCAAAGGAATGATGTAATCTAGTGCTTTCTATTTTAGGAAAGCACACTAACACTTTGGGAAAGTGTACTTACTACTAGATAGTAGACGAGCCTAAGGATTCACACACTTAACTCCTGAGAGTCGCTGCTTAAATGATGTGATTAATCAATTTGAGGAAATTGTGGAAATTAGGAAAGTCTAGTACTTTCCTAATGTGGAATATGAATTAATTGGGGCGATTCAATTAATTCGACTATTTTAATTAATCTTGTAGACTTAATTAAATTAATGGACCTAGTAGAGTCCAAGTATTTTATTTAGTTGGGCTTGGTCCAAGTTAAATAAATAAGTCAATTGGAATGAGTAAATATAATTAAACGGGTTTTAATTATATGGGAATATTTAATTGATGGGTTTATCCCATAATTGAATATGGAGTCAAGAATTAATTCTTGGACTCCAAATAAAGATGATGGCCGATTTTTAGGGCCTTGGCAGCTGGATTTTGAAACCTAGGTGAAGAAGGAAAGGGTTTTCTTCTTCTCCAAGTCATGTGTTGAACTTAACGATTCACATATTCCATTCAATCGCATAATCAAGCCTAGGTTTTAGACTTAGATCTATTTCATTGGCTAGCACCTATAACCAAGTAGGTGGTGACTTGAACGAGGTGTGAATACATCTTAGAGGTGCGACGTTTGGAGCACTAAAATCGGAGATACAATAGATGGGCGATTTTCTCCAAGAAATCCTGTGGAATTGCACCACAGGGTTGAAAAGATCCAAGATTGTTGTTGCGAGAATTTAATCAAGAGGTAAAATTCTCGCAACTTTCTCTATAGCATAATCGAGCACACCATTATTCCTGTTTCGGGTGGTTGTACGTTTAAATTTTAAATTCCGCTGCCAAGAGCCACCCGGAGAATAGAACCCAACCCAACAGTGGTATCAGAGCCATGGTTGGCACGATTAAGCTATATTAGCAGGTTTTATTTATGCGTATGTAAATTGGTGCATGTTAAAAATATATTCGTCGTTTAGAATAATTGATTTTTCGATTGGGATATAATTGATTGTTTTGTGAAAACGTTTTTGGTTTTGAAAATTCAATTGGAAAAGATGAATCTTGGGTGTGTGTGGATTTATTTGGATGATGAAGGATGATTTTGGAATCACCGGTGGTAGGACATCGCCGAAGGCTCAATTGTCGAGTGATTATGCCTGGCACGAGGTGGGATCAAATTCGTGCATCATTAACTGTGCGAATCACTCATGGATGAAGAAGGGAGAAATCCCATACAGCAACAGGTGTTGTCACCCGCGCCCAGGTGCGAGGTGACTGGGGTCTAGGTGCCGACAGGCAAGACCTGGTGGTCTTGCCTCCGGGGGCGCCTGGGCGCGGTCATGTTGGTGACTAGGAGCCGCCAAATCGGCGCCTGGGCGTTGTTAGCAAACTCAGATCGAAATTTTTTTCTCGTTTTTGATGCCGAAAGGTTGGGTAACCCAAGAACCTGACCCAAGTTAATTATTTTAAAAACCTATAATTTCTGTAAAGGGTTTTGGAAATTGAAAATCAATATTATCCCGATGAAATTTGCAATTTTGTTTAGACGATGGATGGGTAAATTTTAGATATCGCATATATATGTTTGTTGCTTGGCATGCTTATGTGATGGTGATGAACCACGAGCCTAGTCTATGTTGTATGGTTTTCATTGTATGTAATATTCTAGAGTTGTAAAAATAGCCATTTTGGCTTTTACTTTTTTGTCAAGTAGATTAGTAGTAGTTGATAGACTATGTAATCGAAGACGGAGCGAGAAGACGAAGCCAAGACTCGAAGACTTGTATGCTGTGGTGGAACCCATTGTAATAGTCTAGTTGTTTTTATTTTCTAGAATGTCCTGGCCCACTTTGGCTCAGTGGGTTAGTAGGTTAGGGCTCGAGGTGGTTCATCCTCAATTTACCGCTTTATGGGATGTTTATTTATCTTTGCAATACGATATGTGATGTGTTGTGAAATGCATGCATAGGATAGATAACTAAACAAGATAATTGTAATAATGATGAGACCTACATGTATGAAATGTAATTCCCTCCTTGAAAATATTAGGCTAATGTGGGAATAGAATTGGAGTTCTATTTCCATTCCTTCCATCATAAGTAATTGCCATGTGATATGCCGCAGAAGTTCAAATCCATTTGCTCAGAAAATGGGGTGGGTTGAACATAAGAAAGGCTGTGAGCATTACTAAGCATTTGATGATCATTGTTTTCATTACTTAGCTCAGAAAATGGGGGTAATGGAATTGATGATTGACCACGGGATATTTGATGGGTCGAGCCTAACATCGACTACCATGTGTTAGCTCAGAAAATGGGGCACATGCGAAAGATGAGGAAAAAGATCTTGAGAACTATCAAGGAAGATAGAAGGCCCGGTAAAGCTACTATTCAAACTAGTCATATGTTAGCTCGAAAAATGGGGCATATGATGAAGTTTGGATAGATCTCAAGCCCACTAAAGAATTAACTATTCTTCGAATCACACCAAGAGGGTGGTGGGATTTGGAGAAAGAGTGGGAGACTTGTACAATTAAAGACCAATTAAATGTGATAAGGATAGGTTGTATACAGAGCAAGCTACCTATTGGCTAAGACTGTCAGAATTTCAGAGTTCAAACCTGCCACATCAAATCAGTGCAGTAGGATTTCAGGTATGTTAGAGAAAATGTATGACTCACTCGCGCGTGAGAGGCACACACCTACATGTGTCTAACGGATAAATCCCAAGAAATTGCCTATAAATACCTTACCCCCAAGCAAATCCTAAAAAAAAGTACATGCACATTGCTGAAATTCTCTCTCAAGAAAAAGCTTAGAAACTGCATAGCCAAAATTCTTCCAAGTTTTTTACATACATTCCAGACAGTCATAGATATCTCAAACATATTCAAAGAAGAACCATATACTATTATTGAGATATCCTAAGTTGTTTGAACTTCCTAAAATCAAACAAACCCATGATCAAAACCCTCAACATCCTCTGTCTCTGTGAAGAAGTTGTTGACTCTACAACCAGTATTTCTGAGTGAGAGAAGCTTGTTGGTGAAGATCTTCATTGATGCTGAAGTCTGTGTGACCAAGAAGCCCAAGATCACTATCTCCACTTCTATTTTGTAGAAGCCTCTGTGTGATCCTTCGATAATCAACTTAGTGGAATTCCTCCAAGTGTTCAAGGAGAAGAAGGACGTAGTTGGGATTACACCACCCAGTGAATCTTATAAATTCTTGTGTTATTTACTGTCATTTACTGATTTATTATCTGACTTTATATTTTATCATTTATCCTGAAAAAGATAAGTAAAACAGTTAAGCGACTAATTGACCAAAACGAAAGCTAAAGCTTTAAAAAATTATTTCCGCTGTGCTAACCCTGATTAAGCGATCTAAGCTTTACCCTACTTTGGTAAATTGCTAAAATCACTAAGTGTAAGTTATCTTTACTGTAGCGCCTGACCTAAGCGCTCAGCTCTCTAAGCGTTCAAATCTTTAAAAGTGATACGAAATTTTTGAAGCCGAAAAAAACTTCAGGGTCTATTCAACCCCCCCCCCCCCCTTCTAGACCCTTTGGTATGCCACTTGAGACCACCAATTCTCAAATGCAACAAGTTTGATGGTTCGAAGTACACCTATTGGTGTTTAGCTTTAGATGTATATCTCAAGGTTAAGGGTCTTGAGTACATAATCAAAGGGGAAATCCCTCCTAGACCCAAACTTGCAACTCGTGCTCGTACTTTGGAGTACTGAACGAAGCAAATCAATGATGAGGCATATGTTCGATCCTTCATATTGTCTATGATGCTTGAGCATATGATTGAGACATATGGAAAGATCAAACTAGCCAAGGATATCGCTGATGAGTTGGGGAGAACATTTGGAAACAAAACGCCAAAGGGTGATTGCCCTCATTGCCATGGGATGGAACACTTGAGCAAGGATTGTCTTGCTACCTTCAAAACCCACAACGAAGGTGTGTTTATTATTGAGGTTAATTTGTCAATTAACCATGCTTCTTGGGTGTTTGACACCGACTGTGGTACTCACCTTTTCAATGACTTGCATGTGCTGTCTAGAAGCAGAGAGCTAGATAATGGGGACATGGTCCTGAGAATGGCTAATGGAGCGTCTGTCGCTGCAAAGGCTGCTGGAAACATTGTTTTAGTTCTCGAGGATAGTAGTATGTTTACTTTAAAGGATGTTTATTATGTTCGCGGATTGATTAAGAACCTTATTTCTGTTCCTGTTTTGGACAAAGAAAGTTTTTCTTTTAATATAAATAATGGTTTTTGTTCAATGTTGTATGGTTCTAAATTAATCATGAGAGCATGCATGTATAACAACCTTAACGTTTACCCATGTACTAATTCTCTTGCAATTCAACCAATAAACACTGGAAAGCGTAAATCTTATGACCACCTGTTGGGACTCCTGGTATCATGCGCAGCAGAATTTAAAACATATTCGGATTCCTAAAAGCCAAGATTAATTAATTCTCTAGTGCTTGTGTCCAACTTAATCCCATGTACATGCCCATAAGGGTCCATTGGATGCCCCATGTGGGCTAAATTAACCCAGTCACTTTAGTCCACTTAATTGAATTATATTTCATTTAATCCAATTAAATAAATATACATTAAATAAATATCTCAATTTAAATATTTAATTAACCCAGTTAATTAACTATTCAAATTAAATAATTTAATTTACCATTGTTTAATTCAATTAGACAACCAATTAAATTAGTTTGTCCAATTAATTAATTCGTCCTACCATAGGACAAATTACTAAAATACCCTCCAAATACAAAACTCAATTTTCGGTCTATTCCTTTATAGCGCGACTCTCTAGGTTCGTCTCGATTGGCAACGGGAGGATACCAAAGGCTGTGGGCGACACCTAGCCAGCACCGTGGCCCACATCATAGCCCAACTGAGTACGAAATGACTATGTCATTACGAACCTCTAGATTATGAATACTGTATGAGTATAAGCCCTTTACTGATGTATCCCGATCGAGTGAGAGCCATGTAATGTCAAACTCACAGGACTCGATGCTATTCTAAAAATCATAGTAACATGAGATTACAGAACTACCCTCCGTTTCAAACACAAGTTTGTTCATGAGCTCTGGCTAGAGACTTTAATCTTACCCATGATTGCATAGATTACTTCTCATTTACTTTCGAGATAGTGAATTCCTTCTTGCTAATCAGTTAAGACTGCTACTTGCCCATTAAGCCGCACTTCGAGGTTGACCCCACCAACGGGTCAATTGGATCTAACTACTCTAACGATAGCCTTGACGTCACAAGTACATTTTCAACGTGATTACTCAGGTCAAAGGCTCACGCATACTATCATAACCAGTAATCCAATCATTAGCAGTAAATGAGCAAAAACTCATGACACGCTAAAAGCTAACGTGCTATGATATCAAGTGCACTAGTCGTGTGTAGTAATAAGTGTGGACGAAAAGTCCGGGTTGTCGAACCACGGAGACTTAAATTCTAGTTTATGATTTTATAACGATAAAGAACAAATATAATTAAAGTAAATTGAATGTAAAATGCGTACAATAAGAACGAGGTTGCACAAATGATTTTAAACAAATATGTAAAGAGAGACTAAGGCACATGCTAGGTCCAAATTGATCAAATATACTTATAGAGGTTCTCGTTGGAGAGTTACGCTTATATTGTTATGGTGAGAGCTCCGAGGGTAGAGAATAACCGATGTCTCGCGTATAAACTCCTATGCTTAGATCGTGATTTCCCAAATATTCCTATCCGGAAATCTAACCACTAAACATGCATTAACGTACTAGAGTTCACTCGATTTGAATCGAACAACTTCACCCAGGAATCTTTACCTATGTCTAGGGCAATTCCTCATTAGTTGCGGGTCATGATGTGAATTTCTTGCACCCTAAGTCAATTTTCTCCCGAAATATCGACCTAAGCATAAGATTCTAACATATAGTGATCAAGTATATGCAAGATAGGTAAAAACACAAATTCACATCACATAACAATATAAGTATAACCTCAACAATCATCTATTATAAGCATATATTTCAATTTGACCTTACATGGCCTTAGTCTTATGAAATTAGTTCATAATATATAATATGAAAAACAATAATGAGTAAATACACATATTCATAGACATGAATGAAAATGAAAAAGGCTATAAAAACTCCCTCTAATTGAATAAAGATGGAACTCCAAGTGAATATTCTTTCTCCAATGATGATAATGAATCCAAGAATCCTTCTCCCTCTCCTTTCTCTCTAATGGATCGGTCACTTCCTCCCCTCTTTCATTGATGAAGAATGAATGCAAGAGATGATTAGCTTTATAGGTGTAGATTCTTCTTCCTCCCATGTGTTGTTCATCTCTTGTGTCCTCCATTACTCTAAAGTGTGTAGTATAAAATTCCATAAAGTAAATCTACCAAGAAACACACTTATGACACCCCCCCCCCTCAACACATGTGCTGAATTATGGCTAAAACTGATTCCTTCCCATCATAAAGAGCTGGAATTTAGGCTGAAAAGGAGTAAGATTCGGACCGTCCACGCCTAGGCGTGACTAGGAAGGCGCTGGGGCGTGTCCTGGCGCATATACTTCTCTATTCGGCGCAACAATCGTATTTCCTTCACAATTATCTCTATAGACCTCCGATTTGGATGATTCAAGTTCCCATTTGAAGCTACGACATAGATCTACAACTTTGTAGAAGGAAATGTTGTCCAAATCGGTCTCGAAATGTACAGAATTATCGCTCGAATGTGGTAGGAGATGCATGAACCGCCTAAGTGTTGAAAAACTTGTTTGAACTTGTTTTGTACATCATTTTTCTTCCCGTTTCTTCATGTATTCTTATTTATTACCTGTATTCATTTAACACACTTATTAAATGCAAATGTGACATGATTTAAGCAATAAGTGAATCCAAATCATAAGAATTACGGTCTTAAAAACACGTAAAAACACCTCTTATCAACACCCCCAAACTTATCAATTGCTCGACCTCGAGCAATAAGAGCTATATGGCAAGATCAACATCATTCAATGGGAGAAAACAAAACAACTAACTAACTCACTTTCGTGGAGTAAACGATTGCACTTAGCGGGTGCAACAAGCCTTTAAACCTTTGAGTTACTTCAAAGGACGAGTTATAGTCTCGTGAGGGTTTGCATACGATATACCCACAAAATCTAACAAATTTTCAATCCCAACCAAATCAACACATCTCAATATGATTAACAAGAATGAATGGCATAAAAGCAACCTTTTAAAGTTCACAAGGATATATACATATCAACTACTTTTGCTCATATGACACCAATACTTGAAACGACTCCCTAGGGTGTGGTGAAAAATAAATCTAGGGTATTATAGTCGAGAGGCATCCTTACCAAATTTTGGACATTAATCCCATATCTATCAACTTTTGATCAAACACAAGGCACAAGAAAAAAATCTAATAGCCATTTAAATTTCATTATCAAATATTCAACATTCAATTCATATGAAATTTCCATTAAACTTCATTAAGGCTAGATCATGTGCAATGTTTTGTTCCATTAGGCTTTCTATGACACTCATGTAGCAAGCTTTAGACCAATGACTGCCAAACTAGATAGTTTTGGGGCATTAAGTGTAGAGACACTCCTAAGGATTTAATCACTCGAGTGTCAAAGGCCACGAAATAAAACTAGATCTTTTTAAACAATTCACTTCTTTTGGCTTGAGCAAAGCTCAAATTAGCATAATAGTACAGTATATAGGCATGAAACGTTTCACCTCCGGTACGTATTAGCCTGACCACTTTTAGGTCATACCAAAATTCAACCTTTTCAATTCATTGTTTTAGCATATAAAATTACTACTCAACTTATAACCTTATGAGAAATCTAAGTTAATATTTCCGGGAAAAATTCCTTAAGTGTCTCAAGATGGTTATCCTCTCAACTCCTCTACCTTCGATTTAAGTGCATTGTGAATCATCTAAAGAATCAATTCTAGTCTAAGGTCTCCATGAGCAATTTCAAAGATATATATATGTTCCGTTAAATTCAAATTAATTTAAGAAATTATGCCATTTTTCCAAGTTAATCAATTTCAACGCATCAATTAGAAAGAAATTTTTTTTTTATATAAGAAAGAAATTTTTTTTTTATATATATATATATATATGCTAAAAAATATTTCACACTTTTCAATTGTAAAATACAAAACCCCCAAACTTAGACAGAAATATATAGATCATGAAAGGACCCCCAAACTTAAAACAAACATTGTCCCCAATGTTGGAGAAAAATTTGAGTAAGAGAACACTTCACCATAAGGGGTGCTGAAAAGCAAACCCGAGTTCTCTTGAGGATATTCTGTCCCAAGTTTAGCAACCGCGACTTAGTTGAAAGAGAATCCTACTACAAAATCAACATGTGCTATCCATATGATCCGGTTAAGCATAGCATATTTTCCACAACACAAAAAAAAAACAAAATAAAATCCATCAATAAAAAAAAACATAATTCCAAAGGTTAATCAAAATTCAAAAACAGACCACAAATAAACATCTAAGATAAAAAATTCAGGAAATGAAAATAACACGGGACTAATCGTCAAACATGGCGTCCACATCATCATGATCCCCTCCACCCTCAACAGGCTCATCATCTCCTAAAATATGGTCATCGTCAAGCAAATCATCGAAACCATCGACATGCTCAGGAGAATCAACCCGAACAACTAAAGCACCTGCACCTACATCGGGCATATCATCTTGCTGAGGTGTATAAGAATGCGAAAAAGTAGGCGGCGAAGAGTAGTCGAAAGGTCCCCGGCCCATAAATGTATCCTGCTCCATAAATAATTGTCTAACGTAAGAACAACCTTCATTCATCATGGTATGCATCTCTGTCCTTAATAGCTGCCGAAGGGCATCCATATCAAATGATGTAGTGTGGCTTGATTCTGTACCATGAGCAGATGAAGGTGGACGAGAACGCTTAGGAGGAGGGGGAGCGTGTGGAGTAGCGGCAAGCATAGTGATGGATGAACCGGGTGGCTCGGGTCGCTCTAGAGGAGAAACTTGAATTCTATGCTTGTTACCAAGAGCAGTGATAAGGCAGGGAAAAATCAGAGGATTCTTCTTTGTCGACTCTACTCCCATCCTCTGTTGTGTCTTCTGATCAACTACCCAAGCAAACTCGTTTTTGAACTTCTTCAACTGGTCTAATAAAGAATCAAAGATCAACTCTGAGAAGTCAATAGTTTTGCGAGTCATGATAGAAAAAATGAGAGCGGCCCTTTGTTTATTAGCTTCTGACTTATTAGTGCTAGGAATGAGATTGAACCGTATAAATTCAAGCCAAAAGGTGGCCTCCGGAAGTAAAGCTCGACGGGGGAGATAGGCCTGACCCGATGGCCAAATCTCACCTTCCTTTGCAATGACCCTCATTAACTCATCCATATCGATTTGTAGGTGTCCCCCGTGATAAAGAGTAGTGTATTCACATTGTTGAGGCTTAGGAGTACCTATAATCTCCCGAATCTTTCCGACATCATATGACACCTTGGTATGGTGAACCGTGTGCTCAGGCTCACTATATCTCGAGGCTGTAAGTTCATGAATTGCCCCCGCACCAAAGAATTCCTGAACCAAAGGGACCCAAATAATCTCGGGCTTACGACAAAAATATTGCAAGTGATGAAACTCAACCAAGTTCCGCACCGAAGGTTGTCCCTGTGTAATTAAGTACTTCTCCTTAATGATATTTCTATGGTGGAGGCATTGACAGATTATTTGGACCTCCGGATCAGAGAATCGAGGGTCAAGGGTCGGAATAGTCGAATCAATGGGCAGTTCGGGGTCGTTAGATGACCCTTCCCCCACCTTCTTTTTACCTTTGGATTGTTTGGAAGTGTGCTTCGGCATTTTTTTTTTTTTTGGTAGAAATTTTGGCAGAGTAACGACGTTTAATCGATATACCAAATTCCCGACTATTCCCCCGAAAACAGCAACCCACACAACAATCAACCAGAAATCACCCCAAACCTTGAAATGTAAAATTAATTTCCACACCAAAACAGAACTATAATCACAAATGTAAATTCAAGTCTGTAATTCCCAAATTCATTACACAGCCCGATGACTCTGTATTTCAAAACTGAAATTGAGCACAAACAATCCTCCCAAATCTGTAAATCCCGAATAATTCCTCACAATTGTATATTCACCAAGATTAAGCAACAATTTCGGGCACCGAAACGAAAATACTGATGAAAGATAGCTTTACACGGAATGAATAATCGGAAACGAGCAAGAGCATAGCTATTCACTCACCTTTTGACCGAGAGAAAACAGAAATTGCTGTTTACGGCGGCAAATCCGACGGCGAGTGGTGGAAGACGGCAGGTTCAATGGTGGCTTTAAGGTGGAGATTTGATGGTTGTTGCTCGGCAGTCGGAAGAGAGAGAGAGATTTGAGAAACAGATCTAATTTTTCAGCCAATGTTTAGTTTATACCTGCGCGGCGCCCGGGCGCGCGTATATCGGCGCCTAGGCTCCATAATGCGAAGCAATTGGATACTTTGAGATTCATGCCGCGCCTGGGCGTGTAAGGGGTGACGCCTTGGCGTCGTGGGCTTGGCACCTGGGCGCGATATGGGGCACGCTGGGGCGCGGGAATGCGAAAGGATTTGAACAAAAATAGCTCTTGTGGCGCCCCGGCGTAGGATTTTGACGCCTGGGCGCCTATGATTAGGCGCCGGGGCGTGTAGTATCGTATGCCTGGGCGCGGAAATGCGAAGCAGTTCCTGTTCTGAAGAAAGAGGTGCCCGGGCGCGGGAGACATGGCGCCTAGGCTTGGATGTTGCTGTGTTGCAAATTTCATTCCATTTCCTGTAGACAAAAGAAAAAATAACAATTCACACTAAAATAACACAACTAACAAAGATTAAGCAAGAGTAATCAAAATAAAACGAAGCAAACCAAACAAAAATATGAGAAAAGAAGGAATTTGGGTTGCCTCCCAAGAAGCGCTAGTTTAGAGTTGGTAGCTCGACGTGAGACAAAGAGTTGCTAAGGATCCCGGAGGGGTATGGTCACTTTATCCCTTGATCCGTCAATTCCAATGTAATGCTTTAACCTTTGGGCGTTTGTCATGAAGGTCCGTCCATTTTCCGTTATAAGTTCAATAGCACCGGAGGCATAAACACGAGATATAACAAACGGTCCCGACCATTTTGACTTGAGTTTCCCGGGAAAAAGTCGAAGGCGAGAATTGTATAGTAACACTTTGTCTCCTTCGTGAAATTCCCGAGGAATGATACGCTTATCATGCCAAGTTTTCGTTCGCTCCTTGTAAAGCTTGGCATTCTCATACGCTTGATGGCGCCATTCCTCAAGTTCGTGTAATTGGAGTAAACGCTTGGTACCTATGAGTTGGGAATCAAAATTTAGAAATTTAATAGCCCAAAAAGCGCGATGTTCGAGCTCAACCGGCAAGTGACATGCTTTTCCAAAGACAAGGCGATATGGGGACATGCCAATCGGAGTTTTAAACGCGGTTCTATATGCCCACTGATAGGAGTCATTTTTACGTGTTATTAAGCCCCTTTGCGTTTATGTTTTAGGTTCATTTATCGCTTGATTTTGTCACTTGTGCGTTTAATTCGTGCATTAAGTGATTTCAGGCCTTAAGTGGATACAATCTAATAAAGGGTTGAAAAAGGACGTATAAAACAAGTTTAGACCAAGATGTTTCACACCTCTACGACTAAACAAGCAAGAAACAAGCTGGAGTTAGCCAAAATCATATTTTAGTACCATTTCCGCACACCTGGGCGCCAAATCAGAAACAACCTCCACATTGGAACGTCATTTTGATATATTTAGAGACAGAATTGGATGAAGTGTCCTTCTACAAAGTTGTAGATGTATGTCTTATCTTCACATGGGGACTTGAATCATCCAATTCGGAGGTCTGTGGATAAGTTTATGAATAAAACACTATCCCTACGCTGGAAAACACGAAAGTGGCCGCTCACATTCTTAGTAGGTGGGAAACAAGAGAATGGTAGCTCACATTCTTGGTAGGTGGAAAGCAAGAGAATGGTAGCTCACATTCTTGGTAGGTGGAAAGAAAAGAGAATGGTAGCTCACATTCTTGGTAGGTGGAAAACAAGAGAATGGTAGGTGGAAAGAAAAGAGAATGGAAGCACATGTTCTTGGTTGGTGGATTTTTTTGGCTATAAAAGGAGGATTGGAGGCCATCCTACAAACACACTTGAAAACACATTCCCCATTGGGGGAGCCTAAAAATATCCTATCATCATCATCATCCTTAGATTAGTTATGAAGATTATCAACAACCTCTGAAGGTGAAGAAATCAAGAAGCATGGAAGAGATGAAGATCGAAGTTCAACCATCAAAAATACGAGGGAGTTTCTTAGATTTAGATTTATTTTTGTCTATGAATATGAATCTTAATTTAAGTTCCTATCTTTTATCTTTTATGATGAAATAGATTCTTCGAACTAAGGCCATGTTGAGGATAAATTATGATAATTGAGTTATAAATTGTGTTTTTCATATTAATTCTATTGTTGCTTTGTGTCTTGATCTTGTTTGAATGCATCATATGCTTAGCTACCATATGCATGATTTATTGCTTAAATTATTCGTTCGAGAGAAGTTAATTCAAGGTGCAAAGAGGATCATCACATAATCCGTAAAAAATAGGGAATTGCCCCTAGAGATAGGTAGAGATTCCCGGGTGCAGTTAGCCGGATTAATCCGGGGAAATTCTAGAACTTGAATGCATGATTGTTGGTTAGATTCTCGGATAGACATATCTAGAGAACCATCAATTAATCATAGGATTATTACAGCCGAGAAATCGGGTAGTAATTATTTAAGGTTTTTCCCACCAAAGCAACATTAGTCTAATAATATGAGAACATGTTTATAATGAAAATTGATTAATTTATGCCAACACATGTGTCTTAGTTGCTCTTTTCCATAGCTATCTTGATTTCGACATCTTGTTTCTTATATCTTACTTTCATAATATTTTAGTTAATTCTTGTTTTAGTTTAAGTTCTTCAATTGCTTTAAAATCATAAACTAAAATACAAGTCCTTGAGGTTCGACAACCCGGACTTTATTGTCCACTTTATTACTACACACGACCAGTCCACTTGCTGTTTAATACACGTAAGGATTTTTCGTGTCAAGTTTTTGGCGCCGTTGCCGGGGACTTGTTTAATTTTAGTTTTTGATTTTATTGCAAGTTTTAAGTATTTATTTTATTTTTATTAATTTTTTTTATTATTATTTTTATTATTTTTTTCTTACACTCTTAGCTCGCAATGACTAGAAATTTTCCAGATATGACCCTTCCGGAGAATCAATTATGGCTGCAAACCGTCATTCAATTCGCAAAGGATAGCAATTTTCCTGATATGACACTACCGGAGAATCAATTATGGCTGCAAAGCGTCATTGAAGAGTGTTATGCACAAGGGTTCTTTCCACAACATTACCAAGAAAGAATTCCTACTCCGGAGGAACAACTTGATAACACCATTGGAGAGCTCCACTTTATGATGAAGGACGCACGGCGGGAAATGAAGGAGATGAATCATCAACTCAAGCAACTAACGAGCGACATATCTGAGAAAGTACCATGGGCATTGCTTGGTACCACTGAGATAGATCAAAAGGAGGAATTCAACACCGTGATGTTGAATGAAATGAAGTTGGAAAATTCGAAAGCAGATTCCTCCAACGATGAGTATTCGACTCCTATCCTTTCTGAGGTTGTTGACATTTCTTTACTTTCTTCCCTAGCCACAGGCAAATCGGTATTTGATGCCGACGATGGTAAGTTGTTATTGAATGTAGGAGATGACATGGTTAATTTCGATAATTATGAGGTTTTTGAGCATCTAATTGATTTTGATTTGTCTTTACACATTGATGTTTTTGATCTTTTTAGTGTTGAGCACTTTCATGAAAAACGAGCCAATAATCTTCAGCATCCATACATGATGGAGCTGAAATATGTCAAGGTGATTGGTGAAGAAAAACGAGACATTATCTCTAGCTTGGAGAAAAATCTGCACCACCATCCGGAGCATGAGGAAGAAAAGGTAATAGAGGTATTGAGGGACTATAAAAAAACTCGTGAGTGGATGATTGCTTGGTCTAACCCTAGGATATGTAGCACAAATAATTGGTCAATCTTCACTACAAAGGGCAAAAGATTGAAGCGATACCCAATAGTGGATTGGAGAACGAATAAGGCATTCACACATAAACCACCTTGAGTCAATCTCTTACATAAAGTCAAGCTAGTGACTTTAAAAGAGCGCTTCTTGGGAGGCAACCCAAGCTTTGTGAGTTTTCTTTTATTTTTTTTGCTTTTTTTTTTTGTTTTTGCTTGTCGTTTTATTTATTTTTTCTAAGCATGCACTTTTGGCATGTGTTTTAATATGCTTAATGGTTTGTTTGATAAGTATGTTGAACATGTTAGTAGAAATTTTCCATTGTTTTGAGAGGCCTATTTTGATGAGATGAGTTTGATTTGGAACATATTTATGATTAAGGATTGTTTTTCAACAATCCTTGATTGTAAGTACTCTTATACCTTTTGCATGCGTTTATGTGAGATAACATTGGGGACAATGTTGAGTTTAAGTTTGGGGGTATATGTGGGTAGTACTTTGTGGTTTTAATACATTCATATGATTGATCACCATGTGTTTGCTATTTTTGTCATGTCATGTGTACCTCGTTTAGCTCAAGTTTGGGGGAATTTGTATGCTATCATGTTTATATGTGTTTATGTTGAGAAAATCAAGCATGGTTTTTTTTTTTTTTTAGTCCTTCCAATTGATGCATTTAAATTGATTAACTTTAAAAAATGGCATAATTTTTTGAAATAATTTGAATTTAAATGAACATATATATCTTTGAAATTGCTCATGGAGACCCTAGACTAGGATTGATTTCTTAGATGATTCACATTGCACAATAAATCGAGGGTAGAGGAGTTGAGAGGATAACCATCTTGAGACACTTAAGGAGTTTTTCCCGGAAAAATTAACTTAGATTTTTCATAAGGTTATAAGTTGAGTAGTAATTTTTTTATGCTAAACAATGAATTAAAAAGGTTGAAGTTTGGTATGACCACAAGTGGTCAGGCTAATATGTACTGGAGGTGAAAAGTTTCATGCCTATATACTGTACTATTATGCTAATTTGAGCTAAGCTCAAGCCAAAAAGAAGCGAATTGTTTAAAAGATCTAGTTTTATTTCGTGGCCTTTGACACTCGAGTGATTAAATCCTTAGGAGTGTCTTTACACTTAATGCCCCAAAACTATCTAGTTTGGGAGTCATTGATCTAAAGCTTGTTACATGGGTGCCATAGAAAGCCTAATGGAATAAAACATTGCACATGATCTAACCTTAATGAAGTTAATTGGAAAGTTTTATATGAATTGAAAGTTTGAATGTTTGAGATAATGAAATTTAAATGGCTATGAGATTTTCTATGATTCTTATGCTTTGTGTTTGATCATAAAGTTGATAGATATGGGATTAATGTCCAAAATTTGGTAAGGATGCCTCTCGACTATAATACCTTAGATTTATTTTCACTACACCCTATGGAGTCTTTTCCAGTATTGGTGTCACATGAGCAAAAGTAGTTGATATGTATATATATTTGTGAGCTGTAAAAGGATGATTTTGTGCCATTTATTCTTGTTAATTATGTTGAGATGTATTCATCTGGTTGAGATTGGAAGTTTGTTAGATTTTGTGGGTATATCGTCTACAAACCCTCACGAGACTATAACTCGTCCTTTGAGGTAACTCAAAGGTTTAAAGGCTTGTTGCACATGCTAAGTGCAATCGTTTACTCCACGAAAGTGAGTTCGTTTGTTGTTTTTGTTTTCTCCTTTTGGTATATGATGTTTTTTGTGCCCTAGACCTTTTATTGCTCGAGGTCGAGCAATTGATAAGTTTGAGGGAGTTGATAGGAGTCATTTTTACGTGTTATTAAGCCCCTTTGCGTTTATGTTTTAGGTTCATTTATCGCTTGATTTTGTCACTTGTGCGTTTAATTCGTGCATTAAGTGATTTCAGGCCTTAAGTGGATACAATCTAATAAAGGGTTGAAAAAGGACGTATAAAACAAGTTTAGACCAAGATGTTTCACACCTCTACGACTAAACAAGCAAGAAACAAGCTGGAGTTAGCCAAAATCATATTTTAGTACCATTTCCGCACACCTGGGCGCCAAATCAGAAACAACCTCCACATTGGAACGTCATTTTGATATATTTAGAGACAGAATTGGATGAAGTGTCCTTCTACAAAGTTGTAGATGTATGTCTTATCTTCACATGGGGACTTGAATCATCCAATTCGGAGGTCTGTGGATAAGTTTATGAATAAAACACTATCCCTACGCTGGAAAACACGAAAGTGGCCGCTCACATTCTTAGTAGGTGGGAAACAAGAGAATGGTAGCTCACATTCTTGGTAGGTGGAAAGCAAGAGAATGGTAGCTCACATTCTTGGTAGGTGGAAAGAAAAGAGAATGGTAGCTCACATTCTTGGTAGGTGGAAAACAAGAGAATGGTAGGTGGAAAGAAAAGAGAATGGAAGCACATGTTCTTGGTTGGTGGATTTTTTTTGGCTATAAAAGGAGGATTGGAGGCCATCCTACAAACACACTTGAAAACACATTCCCCATTGGGGGAGCCTAAACACATCCTATCATCTTCATCATCCTTAGATTAGTTATGAAGATTATCAACAACCTCTGAAGGTGAAGAAATCAAGAAGCATGGAAGAGATGAAGATCGAAGTTCAACCATCAAAAATACGAGGGAGTTTCTTAGATTTAGATTTATTTTTGTCTATGAATATGAATCTTAATTTAAGTTCCTATCTTTTATCTTTTATGATGAAATAGATTCTTCGAACTAAGGCCATGTTGAGGATAAATTATGATAATTGAGTTATAAATTGTGTTTTTCATATTAATTCTATTGTTGCTTTGTGTCTTGATCTTGTTTGAATGCATCATATGCTTAGCTACCATATGCATGATTTATTGCTTAAATTATTCGTTCGAGAGAAGTTAATTCAAGGTGCAAAGAGGATCATCACATAATCCGTAAAAAATAGGGAATTGCCCCTAGAGATAGGTAGAGATTCCCGGGTGCAGTTAGCCGGATTAATCCGGGGAAATTCTAGAACTTGAATGCATGATTGTTGGTTAGATTCTCGGATAGACATATCTAGAGAACCATCAATTAATCATAGGATTATTACAGCCGAGAAATCGGGTAGTAATTATTTAAGGTTTTTTCCACCAAAGCAACATTAGTCTAATAATATGAGAACATGTTTATAATGAAAATTGATTAATTTATGCCAACACATGTGTCTTAGTTGCTCTTTTCCATAGCTATCTTGATTTCGACATCTTGTTTCTTATATCTTACTTTCATAATATTTTAGTTAATTCTTGTTTTAGTTTAAGTTCTTCAATTGCTTTAAAATCATAAACTAAAATACAAGTCCTTGAGGTTCGACAACCCGGACTTTATTGTCCACTTTATTACTACACACGACCAGTCCACTTGCTGTTTAATACACGTAAGGATTTTTCGTGTCACCCACAAGGTGTCATCTAGTTTAAGGGACCAATCTTTTCTAGATGCGTTAACCATTTTTTCAAGAATGCGTTTAATCTCCCGATTTGACACCTCCACTTGACCACTCGTTTGGGGATGATATGGGGTTGAGATTTTATGCCGTACCCCGTACTTGTTCAATAAGTGCTCGAATTGTTTGTTGCAAAAATGGGTGCCCCCGTCACTAACGATTGCTCTAGGAGTTCCAAAACGAGTGAAAATCCTGTTTCTTAAAAATCGAGTAACCACCCGAGCATCGTTAGTTGGTAAAGCCTCGGCTTCGACCCATTTGGAGACATAGTCGACCGCAACAAGAATATACTTATTAGAACAAGAACTAGGGAAAGGTCCCATAAAATCAATACCACATACATCAAATAGTTCACATTCAAGCATGTTATTCAATGGCATTTCGTGTCTTTTAGAGATGTTACCTGTTCATTGACACCTATCACAAGATTGAACATACAAGAATGCATCTTTAGAAAGAGTAGACCAAAAGAAACCTGATTGAAGCACTTTAGCCACTGTTTTAGAGGGTCCAAAGTGACCACCTACCGACATACCATGACAATGGGCGAGAATTGATGCTATTTCCTCCTCGGGGATACATCGTCGAATGAGGCCATCTGCACAAATCTTAAATAGATATGGTTCGTCCCACAAATATCGCTTCACATCAAATAAGAATTTCTTCTTTTGATGATAAGTGATATCCGGAGGAAGAACTCCCATGACAAGATAATTTGCATAATTGGCATGCCAAGGAGCATCATTATGAAGTATAGCATACAATTGCTCATCGGGAAACTCCTCACAAATAGGTTTATCAAACACGCACTCAGGCTTAGGAATCTCTATCCTAGACAAGTGGTCGGCAACAACATTTTCTACTCCTTTCTTATCCTTAATTTCTATGTCAAATTCTTGAAGAAGTAAAATCCACCTAATGAGTCTAGGTTTGGCATCCTTTTTGGCAAGCAAGTATTTTAATGCGGAGTGATCAGTGTACACAATTACTTTATTCAAAATGAGATAAGCATGGAACTTGTCAAATGCAAATACTATGGCTAGTAATTCTTTTTCCGTGGTTGCGTAATTCATTTGTGCATCATTTAAAGTCTTACTAGAATAGTGATGGTTTGAAATACCTTATCCTTCCTTTGGCCAAGGACCGCACCCACCGCGGTGTCACTAGCATCACACATCAATTCGAAGGGCAAACTCCAATTGGGAGGTGCCATGATGGGAGCGGATATCAATAGCTCCTTAAGAGTCATGAAGGCCTGTAAACAAAGGGAATCAAAATTGAATGGTGCATCTTTGACAAGCAAGTTAGATAACGGCTTTGCAATTTTGGAAAATTTTTTGATAAATCGCCTATAGAAGCCGGCATGACCAAGAAAGCTCCTCACGGCTTTCACCGATGTAGGTGGAGGAAGCTTTTCTATTACCTCAATCTTGGCTTGGTCCACTTCAATCCCTTTTTGGGAGATTTTGTGACCTAGCACAATCCCTTCCCGGACCATAAAATGACATTTTTCCCAATTCAAAACAAGATTTGTTTCCTCACAGCGTTTTAGAACACGGTCCAAATGATCAAGACATGTGTTAAATGAGGTTCCAAAAACAGAAAAATCATCCATAAAAATCTCAAGGAATTCTTCAACCATGTCATGAAAGATCGCCATCATACATCGTTGAAATGTGGTCGGGGCATTGCATAATCCAAACGGCATCCGCCTATAAGCAAACGTGCCATAGGGACAAGTGAAAGTTGTTTTCTCTTGGTCCTCGGGGGCTATGGCAATTTGGTTATAGCCGGAATATCCATCTAGAAAATAATAAAAATCATGTCCGGCTAACCTTTCAAGCATTTGGTCAATGAATGGGAGGGGGAAATGGTCCTTACGAGTGGCATCATTTAACTTGCGATAATCTATACACACACGCCACCCGGTAAGCATTCGAGTAGGGATTAATTCATTGTTCGCATTTTCTATCACAGTTATTCCGCCCTTCTTGGGTACTACTTGAGTCGGGCTTACCCATGCACTATCAGAGATAGGATAGATTATACCTGCATCGAGTAGTTTTATAACCTCTTTCTTTACCACCTCTTGTATTTGTGGATTTGACCGTCTTTGTGGTTGGCGTGTAGGTTTTGCGGACTCCTCCATGAGTATTTTGTGCATGCACACCGCTGGACTTATGCCTTTTATATCCGCAATTTTCCACCCGAAGGCCTTCTTGTTGGCCTTCAAAACTCTCATGAGTTGCTCCTCCTGTTCTCCTGTCAAAGAAGAGGAGACAATTAAAGGTAGAGTCTCATTATCATTTAAAAATACATATTTCAAATGTAATGGTAATGGTTTAAGCTCAAGGATAGGGGCCTCTTCGATAGAAGGGCGAGGAGGAGCCAAGAGTGATCTTTCTAATTTTTCAGCTCCAATGACGTGGTAAAGGGGTGGTTTCTCTACGCTAAACATGGTTTCCAATTGTTCTTCACTCGCTGAATCGACATTCATAGATTTGGAAAGACATGTCTCCAATGGGTCATCTACCATTTGTGCCTGAAAAGTCTCATCAATCAGCATATCAAATACATCGATGCGTAAACATGAGTCAGGATCACATGGGTGTTTAAGCACTTGAAAAACATCAAAGGTGACCTTTTCATCTCCCACATTTAAGGTTAGCTTACCATTGGCAATATCAATTACTGCCTTACCAGTGGCTAGGAATGGTCTTCCTAGGATCAGGGGTACCTCAACATCTTCCTCCATATCAAGGACCACAAAGTCAACCGGGAAGTAGAACTTGTTGACTTGAACGATTACATCTTCGATTATTCCCCGTGGTCTCTTGATTGATCTATCGGCAAGTTGGAGGCTCATTGAAGTCGGCTTTGGATTACTAAGGCCCAACTTTTTGAAAAGAGAGTACGGGAGGAGGTTGATGCTAGCTCCAGAGTCACACAAAACTTTTTCGAAGGATAATGGCCCAATCGTGCAAGGAATAGTGAGACTCCCAGGGTCTTCAAGTTTCATTGGTAATTTATTATGCAATACGGCGGAGCATTCCTCGGTTAGGCACACCGTTTCGTTTTCCTCCCACTTTTGTTTGTTAGATAAAATATCCTTGAAAAATTTCACGTAATTTGGCATTTGTAAAATTGTGTCTATAAAAGGAATATTAATTCTAACCTCACGAAGAATTGCTAAGATCCGAAGGAAACTTGGATCCATCTCCTTTTTTTTCTATGTGCATTTGGAAATGGCAGACGGACCTCGATGGGAGGATGCGTTGGAGTTGAAGGGCCCGTGGTGGAGGGTTCAGGAGGTGGCGCCTGGGCGCGGAAATCGGCGCCAGGGCGCTGTGACTCGGGCGCCTGAGCGGGACTCGACAGACGCTCGGGCGCATTAGTGCAAAACGAATTCTCCTGTTGTGATGTGTTGGACGCCTGGGCGCCACATTCGGCGCCGGGGCGCCGTGACTCGGGCGCCGGGGCGTGATCATCGGGGCGCTCGGGCGCGAAAGTGCGAAGCACTTGTTCACTGTGGGTTGGTTCCGGCGCCTGGGCGTGGTAATCTGGGCGCTCGGGCGCGCATGTGCGAACAGCATCATTTGCTACATGTTTGCCACTTCTTAAGGTAATGGCATGGCATTGCTCCTTCGGGTTCTTTTCCGTGTCACTTGGTAGAGTTCCAGGGGCTCTCCCGCTCATTGCGGAGGATAATTGACCCATTTGTGTTTTCATATCCTTCATCTCCATCATTAAATCCTTCATCATAGTACGGAGTTCGTTGATTGCTGAATCCAATTTCTTTATTTGTTCATCGAGACGCTCATCGGTTGTAAGAGGTCTTATTTGCCTTTGTATATGAGGATTACCTTGCCTTTGAGCTTGGTTATTGTTGAATGGGGGCCTTGGTGCTTGATAGACGCCGGGATAGGCATTTTGTGCCGGATTGGGCCTCCTTGGAAAATTTTCGAGCACATGGAAGTTCAATTGAGGTTGATTGGCATTTCCAACATAGTTTACATTGCCAACCATTGTTTCCAAAGCAACTTCTTCGCCCAATTCTTGAACACAAGCAATCTTTTTAGTGGGTGTGATTTCTTCATCATCGGGATAGAGTTCATCTTCCCGGGCTAATTGCTCAATCTTATCCCACACACTTTGGCAATCGAGCCCAAGGAGATCACCACCGGCGCCGGCATTGAGCGTATTACGGATGCGCGAACGGACTCCATCATGGAATCGTAATACTTGCTCGCTCAATCTTAGGTTGTGATCCGGACATTTTCGGAGCATGTTTTTATATCTAGCCCATGCCTCGGCTAAGGACTCATGATTCCCCTGCTTAAACTCCTTAATGTTGCTTCTTAGCTCATTGATTTTTGAGGGTGGAAAGAATTTGCTCAAAAAGGCATCGACCAATTGTCCCCATGTTGTGATGGATTGGGGTGGTAGAGATTTGTACCACATGGTCGCCCTTTCCTTTAATGAGAAGTGGAAGACTCTTAGACGAATTGCATCGAGATCCCGTGGATGAAATTGGGTAGTCATGAGAGTATCGTCTAAAGTCTCCAAATGCTCATGAGGTGATTCATGGGGCTCTCCATAGAAGGGTTCGCCTTGCACCATGCTAAAGATGTGTGACGGAATGTGATAATTTGGTGCAAAGAAATTTGGAAAGACTACGGGCCTTGGTATGGTGTGGATCCTTGGAGGTAGACTTTCCCGGACCGATGGAAGTCTTTGAGGAGGTGCCGGTTGCATAGCTTGGAATAGATTTTGCAACCATTCCCTGTTTTCCGGGAGATTTATGTCGGAAAAGTTCCCATTTGGATTTAGATTGTCGGCCATTTCTCGAGCGCGTCTACTAGATCGAAGAACACGCTCTATCTCCGGCTCAAAATTGTATAGAGGCTCGTTAGAAGAGCGGGCCATGCACCACAAATTACACCTAACAATTAAACACAAAAAACAAAATTAGATTAATAAAATAAAAGAAAGGTTAGAAATAAACAAAGAACTAAGAATTATGAAAATTTAAACGAAAAATCAAAAACTAAAATGAACAAGTCCCCGGCAACGGCGCCAAAAACTTGACACGCTAAAAGCTAACGTGCTATGATAGCAAGTGCACTAGTCGTGTGTAGTAATAAGTGTGGACGAAAAGTCCGGGTTGTCGAACCACGGAGACTTGAATTCTAGTTTATGATTTTATAACGATAAAGAACAAATACAATTAAAGTAAATTGAATGTAAAATGCGTACAATAAGAACGAGGTTGCACAAATGATTTTAAACAAATATGTAAAGAGAGACTAAGGCACATGCTAGGTCCAAATTGATCAAATATACTTATAGAGGTTCTCGTTGGAGAGTTACGCTTATATTGTTATTGTGAGAGCTCCGAGGGTAGAGAATAACCGATGTCTCGCGTATAAACTCCTATGCTTAGATCGTGATTTCCCAAATATTCCTATCCGGAAATCTAACCACTAAACATGCATTAACGTACTAGAGTTCACTCGATTTGAATCGAACAACTTCACCCGGGAATCTTTACCTATGTCTAGGGCAATTCCTCATTAGTTGCGGGTCATGATGTGAATTTCTTGCACCCTAAGTCAATCTTCTCCCGAAATATCAACCTAAGCATAAGATTCTAACATATAGTGATCAAGTATATGCAAGATAGGTAAAAACACAAATTCACATCACATAACAATATAAGTATAACCTCAACAATCATCTATTATAAGCATATATTTCAATTTGACCTTACATGGCCTTAGTCTTATGAAATTAGTTCATAATAGATAATATGAAAAACAATAATGAGTAAATACACATATTCATAGACATGAATGAAAATGAAAAGGCTATAAAAACTCCCTCTAATTGAATAAAGATGGAACTCCAAGTGAATATTCTTTCTCCAATGATGATAATGAATCCAAGAATCCTTCTCCCTCTCCTTTCTCTCTAATGGATCGGTCACTTCCTCCCCTCTTTCATTGATGAAGAATGAATGCAAGAGATAATTAGCTTTATAGGTGTAGATTCTTCTTCCTCCCATGTGTTGTTCCTCTCTTGTGTCCTCCATTACTCTAAAGTGTGTAGTATAAAATTCCATAAAGTAAATCTACCAAGAAACACACTTATGACAGCCCCCCCCCTCAACACATGTGCTGAATTATGGCTAAAACTGATTCCTTCCCATCATAAAGAGCTGGAATTTAGGCTGAAAAGGAGTAAGATTCGGACCGTCCACGCCTAGGCGTGACTAGGAAGGCGCTGGGGCGTGTCCTGGCGCATATACTTCTCTATTCGGTGCAACAATCGTATTTCCTTCATAATTATCTCTATAGACCTCTGATTTGGATTATTCAAGTTCCGATTTGAAGCTAAGACATAGATCTACAACTTTATAGAAGGAAATGTTGTCCAATTCGGTCTCGAAATGTACAGAATTATCGCTCGAATGTGGTAGGAGATGCATAAACCGCCTAAGTGTTGAAAAACATGTTTGAACTTGTTTTGTACATCGTTTTTCTTCCCTTTTCTTCATGTATTCTCATTTATTACCTGTATTCACTTAACACACTTATTAAATGCAAATGTGACATGATTTAAGCAATAAGTGAATCCAAATCATAAGAATTACGGTCTTAAAAACACGTAAAAACACCTCTTATCAACTCATGTGATTGGATTACTACAAGCTGTGTTCGAATACATTAATCTCATCAATGTATCTATGACACAAACTCCACTATCCCATAGTATTCGACTGACACTCCCTGTCAGAGCATGTGTCATACAAGTCCACACGAATCTCAATGCCCATTTGAGATTCTCCGAGTTGCAAACCATTTAAGTGATCAAGTACCAAACCCTTCCAGTGCCCATCTCCTTAACTACTATAAAGAGTGCGAAGGTTTGCCTTGACACACATGGACTTATTGTTCATTTAAGTCTTATAGATGCCATTAAGACTTATACGAACAATATATTAAATGCCTTTCTATTAGTTAAGGTTGTGCAATATAAACTAGTGCCCTATTCTCTAATTCCTCGTTGGCATCGAGGGCACCTTCCCAACAATGTCCCACTTGCACTCTATGCTAATTGGTATATTATAGCCATCTTATTATCGATCTTATTGATTTATGGATAATTTAAGTTCAACCCAATGACTATCTATTAGTCTAACAATTGAATTTCACCTTGCAACCTTTTGCTGGTATTTTGCGTGAAATTTGTTCTCGACCAATGGCATTTCATGCACTTAGGAAAATTTCAAATATATTTCAATATATAACCCCCATTGCTTAGGGACGATATTATATATTAAATATCATTTTAATTTCTCCTAAGTTTAGTGGAGGACAAAATACCTACCTTTACTAACTTAATATTTTTAAATGTGGAAAAATTTAATTATTTTCATACAAGTCTCAATGATGCATATCAATTTATAAAGCGCAAACATGTGTATAAAACGTAAAAAACATCTAGTAATTCTACCTACATCCACACTTCCATGAACTTTCTATATCGACCCAAGCCAATGGGCTAATCAACACATATTTTAAGCATGCTCAAACATAAATATAAAACCGAAGTTCATGGGAGGTGTAAATATCACATAAAACGAGCATATAACATACACAAGCATATATGTGAATAAGAGCATAAAAATAAATCTAATATATTTAATAATCAAATCCAATTTGACTATTAGAAAATTAAATCCCAATCAATTTTAGTACCAAGACTAAATCCAATTTAACGAGGGTCAAATCGAATCCATTTAATTTTCATGCGATCAAAAAATCTAATTAATAATTAAAACTTATTTAATTATCATGAGAATATTAAATCATATTTAATCAATGTGAAATTAAATCCAAATGAATTTTCATAGACAGACTAAATCTAATTTAATCCCACATGAAAATAAATCCAATTTAACTCCTATATGTAGATTAAATATTAATTAAATAAAGGTGAAATCAAATCCAATTTAATTTCCATGGGCTTACAAATCCAATGACTAAATTCAATTTAATCATTACATTAAAAATAATTTAACTAATTATATATTTAAACCCAATTCAATTTCGATAGGTGATTAAATCCAATTTAATCAACTTACAAAATTAAATCCGATTTAATTAATAACTTAGTTAAAATTAATTTAATTTTGATGTGTAAACTAAATACAATTTAATTTAATATACATTAAATCCAATTTAATATATAATAAATCAATCCTATTTAATTTACTTGAAGATTTTAATTTAGAAGAAGGATCCAATTAATTTGGTATTGAGTCTTTACCCATTTAAATGAATTGGGTAGCATTTGGTCAACCCAAATAAACTCATGTTCATTAAATATAAAGTGTTGGGCTAAGCCATCACATAGACCCATTTCCAAAACAATCAGATGGGCTATTTATTCAATTAATCTGATTTGGGTCAAGCCCAACTCCTTATTAATTAATAAATCAACTTGCGCATTTAATTAATTAATCCGAGTGGGCCAAGCCCAACTCCCTATTAATTAAATAAAGGGCTAAATACAAAATGCCCCCCTGATCTATCGCTAATATCGCATATACCTCCTTAAACTTTAAAAGATACCAAAATGGTCCCTCATGAAATATCAAAATGATCTCATCCAAACACAACCTTGCAATATTAAGCACTATATTAACTTAACCGATGATTCCATAATTTTTTTAAATGAATTTATCAATTTAAGTTTTCAAAATTAACAAATCATTTGAATCTTGTAATCTGTTAATTCAAGAATTATAAAAAATTATTATAATTATTTAAATATTCTTTAATTAAATCTTATCAACTAACAAATCATTTAAATCTTGTAATCTATGAATTTATAACTTATAAATTAACAAAACATTTAATTTAAATTAATAAAATTAACAAATTATCAATTAACAAATTGTAGATTAAAACTACGAAGATTTGCGTTTTCTAATTGTATCATATTCAGTTATAAGTTATTTAATTGTATCAACCAACAAATCCTATTTAAATCTATTTGCATTTTCTTACAAATCATATAAGTTCAATGAAAAAAAAATTAACCAAGTTCATTTGGTGTTTAAATATTATAAAATCCTATTTAAATCTATTTGCATTTTCTTACAAATCATATAAGTTCAATAAAAAAAGAATTAACCAAGTTTATTTGGTGCTTAAATATTGTAAGGTTGTATTTGGGTTGAAGTATTTGGAAATGCCTAAAAATTTTCACGAGGGACTATTTTGGTACCTTTTAAAGTTTAAGGAGATATATGCGACAGTAAAAATAGTTCAAGGGGACATTTTGTATTTATCCCTTAAATAAAATGTATTGGACATTTATTTAATTAAACTCTTAAACCGGAGTGGGCCTTGCCCAATCCCATATTAATTAAAAATATATTGGACCAAGCCCAACATAAAAAAATGCCCTAGCCCATGTGCAGTCCCCTTCTCCATCTTTCTCAAGCAGCCACGCCGCCATCGGTGGCGGTCTCGGCGACTTCGCCGGTCACCGTTGCTGCGTCCGGCGCCACCACCTTCTCCCAAATCCCGGGTCCAACCATCGCCATCGCCGGAATCGTACGAAAAACTTGTTTTTGAAGCCTATTTCAGCCTTAAATCACAGTCGTCTTCCATGGCAATTTTCGGCGACACGAGCAACTATTTTCAGGCGATTCCGAGCGGCTGAAGGCGACGCCATCAACGGCGCTGATTTCCCTTACCACAGAAATCCGCTCCGAGCAGATTTGCTCCGTTTCAGCAAGTCACAGCAGCCCGTTAATGACGAAAACCGGCGGAGTTCGGCAGTTCAGCGGCGTAATGGCCGGATTTTTCGCAGCCGAAAATCACCATCACAAATCCGATTTGATGATCGATGTAGCAGCGAAATTCCGGCGAATTTGATGGCCTTCGCGACAAAAAATAGCAGCTAAACGCGCAGCATAAGGCGGCGCTTCTGTCGACGCCATTCACGCCAGCGATTTCCGAGAATTTGCAGATTTCAGCTGAACAAAAATTAAGGATTGCAATTTCCAGAATTCTAGTCCAATTTAATTCGCATATGTTTGAATCGAAATTGCAAATTCCAAACTCCATTTACTAACTCGATTCATCAGCCCATATTTCACGATTCAAAATCATCAAACAATTTTCCAGATTTCAAATTGTACAAAATTAGATTTTTCGATCTTTGATTCCAAATCAATAATTACGCGATAAACATGATAAACAACACATAGACATGCATAATTACGTAAATTAATCAACGAAGCCAATAAATTTGGCTCTGATATCAATGTTGAGAATACTGGTATCATGCGTAGCGGAATTTAAAATATATCCGGATTCCCAAAAGCCAAAATCAATTTGTAGAATTTTGTTGATTTTTAACATAAAGCGAAGAACGCGAAAAACTTACCTTTTTCGAATTCTATAAATCCTCGCGAATCTTTAACGGTCTAAGCATCCCGTCTCTGGACCATCACGCAGACGGATTTTTGGAAATCTTTATCATCATCTCCCTTCGCGGCTAGACAGAGATAATATAAATCTTTATGTCTTGTATATTGGTGGAGGATTCCAATACTTTTACTAACTGAATGAATTGTGAATTAATTAATTCTCTAGTGCTTGTGTTAAAGGATTAAATTAAGCTCATGTACACGCCCATAAAGGCCTGTTGGACACCCCATGTGGGCTAAATTGACCCAATCAATTTAGTCCACTCAATTTAATTATATTTTATTTAATCCAATTAGTTAATATCTCAATTTAAATATTTAATTAACCCAGTCAATTCACTACTCACATTAAATAATTTAATTTACCATTGTTTAATCCAATTAAATAACCAATTAAATTAGTTCGTCCAATTAATTAATTCGTCCTGCCATAGGACAGATTACCAAAATACCCTCCAAATACAAAACTCAATTTTTGGTCTATTCCTTTATAGCGCGACTCTCTAGGTTCGTTTCGATTGGCAATGGAAGGATACCAAAGGATGTTGGTGACACTTAGCCAGCACTGTGACCCCAGATCGTAGCCCAACTAAGTACGAAATGACTATGTCATTACGAACCTCTAGATTATGAATATTGTATGAGTATAAGCCATTCATTGACGTATCCAGATCGGGTGAGAGTCATGGAATGTCAAACTCACAGGACTCAATGCTATGCTAAGAATCATAGTAACATGAGATTACAGAACTACCGTCCGTGTCAAACACGAGTTAGTTCATGAGCTTTGGCCAAAGACTTTAATCTTACTCATGATTGCATAGGATACTTCTCGTTTACTTTCGAGACAATGAATTCCTTCTTGCTAATCAGTTAAGACTGCTACTTGCCCATCAAGACGCACTTCGAGGTTGACCACACCAACGGGTGAATTGGATCTAACTACTCTAATGACAGATTTGATGTCACAAGTACATCTTCAACGTGATTACTCAGGTCAAAGGCTCACACATACTATTATAATCAGTAATCCAATCATTAACAGTCAATGAGCAAAAACCCATGTGATTGGATTACTACGAGCCTGTTCGAATACATTAATCCCATTAATGTATCTATGACACAAACTCCCACTATCCCATAGTGTTCGATTGGCACTCCCTGTCAAAGTATGTGTCATACAAGTCCACATGAATCTCAATGCCCAATTGAGATTCTCCGACTTGCAAACCATTTAAGTGATCAAGTACCACACCCTTCCAGTGCCCATCTCCTTAACTACTATAAGGAGTGCGAAGGTTTGCCTTGACACACATGGACTAATTGTTCATTTAAGTCTTATAGATACCATCAAGACTTATACGAACAATATATTAAATGCCTTTCTATTAGTTAAGGGTTGTGCAATATAAACTAGTGCCCTATTCTCTAATTCGTCGTTAGCATCGAGGGCACCTTCCCAACACCACCTAATGCAAAAATCTGGCATGCTAGACTTAGTCATGCATCTAAGGATATGATTCGCAAGTTGTCAAGTTTTCTTGAGCTTGATGAAGAAGAGGAACTATTGACTTGTGAATCTTGTCTAAACGGCAAAATGACAAAGTCACCATTTGGGGGCCAAATGGAACGTGCTAAGGATTTACTGGAGCTAATTCACACAGATGTGTGTGGACCGCTCAGTGTTAATGCATTAGGGAACTTTTCTTACTTCATAACCTTTACTGACGATTATGCTAGGTATGGTTATTTATTTCTTCTTAGATACAAATCTGAGGCCTTTGATAAGTTCAAAGAATTCAGAAATGAAGTAGAGAAACAAACTGGTAAAAGTATTAAAACTCTTCGATCTGATCGAGGAGGAGAATACTTATTCGGAGAGTTCTTGGATTACTTGAAAGAAAATGAGATTCTCTCTCAATGGACGCCGCCTGGAATGCCACAATTAAATGGTGTATCTGAGCGAAGAAACCGCACGTTGATGGATATGGTTCGATTGATGATGTTGTCCACAAATTTACCTACGTACTTCTGGGGCTATGCCCTGAAGATGGCAGCTCATCTATTGAATAGACTGCCGTCAAAAAGTGTTCCTGAAGTGCTTTATAAGATATGGCACGACAAACCACCCTTATACAAATACTTAAAGGTATGGGGATGTGCTGCTCATGTCAAGCAGCTAGTGGGAGATAAGTTAGATTTAAGATCTACCTTTTGTAGGTTTTTGGGTTACCCTAAGGAGTCCTATCGGTACTACTTCTATCACACCCTGGAACAAAAGGTAATTGTTTCAAGGAACACTGTGTTCCTATAGAAACATCTCTTTAGTGGGAGCATAGATAGAGTGATAGAATTTGAGGAAACTCCAGAGACACAAACACCAGTAGCAGTGAATGAAGAGCAAAATGAACCACAAACTGTAAGTGCACAAATTTCACCTCCAAGTAGATCCGAAAGGATCCGGAGACAGCCTGAGAGGTACTATGGCCTTTTGCTGAAAAGCAAGAAGGAGAACCTCGTATTGGATAAAGATCCAACGTCTTATGAGGAGGCAATGTCTGACAAGGATTTAGGAAAATGGACTGAAGCCATGGAAGCTAAAATTGAGGCCATGTACTCCAACTAGGTTTGGATCTTGGTAGACCCACCACCTGACATTAAGGCCATTAGTTGTAAGTGGGTATACAAATGCAAAGTTGGGAGTAGATGGAAAGGTTACCACCTTTAAAGCGCTCTTGGTGGCGAAAGGTTATACTGAAAGGCAAGGAATTGACTATGAGGAGACTTTTTCACTAGTCACGATGACCAAATCAATTAGGATTCTATTGGCCATATCTGCTTATCTCGATTATGAGATTTGGCAGATGGATGTGAAAACGACTTTCCTCAATGGAAACATTGATGAGGAAATATACATGGAACAGCTGGAGGGCTTCACATCCAGTGGGAGCAAGCACAAGATGTGCAAGCTACAAAGATCCATTTATGGCTTGAAACAAGCTTCCCGAAGCTGGAATCTGAGATTTGATGAAGCTGTAAAGGAATATGGCTACATCAAGAATGGTTTTAAACCACGTGTGTACAAGAAGGTTAGTGGGAGAGCCATAAGCTTTTTGATACTCTACGTTGACGACATTCTTCTCATTGGGAATGATGTAGGAATGTTACAATCAACGAAGGGTTGGTTGTTAACCCAATTTTCAATGATAGATATGGGAGAAACTTCCTACATTTTTGGAATGAAGATATACCGAGAAAGGGAAAGTAGGTTGCTAGGACTTTCCCAATCGAAGTACATAGAACGAATCTTGAAAAGATTCAGTATGAGAGATTCTAAGAGAGGATTTCTTCCAGCCGGGCATGGAATCCATCTCACTAAATTATGTCCCCAAGGACACCCGAGGAAAGAGAGAGAATGTCAAGGATTCCCTTTGCTTCGGCAATAGGTAGCATTATATATGTTATGCTATGTACTAGACCGAATGCGGCTTATGCACTTAGTGTGGCAAGCCGGTTCTAGTCGAATCTAGGGGAGGACCACTGGACTGCCATGAAAATGATCCTAAAGTATTTGAGGTGTACTCAAATCTTTTTTTGGTATACGGTGGAGGAAAATCGGAACTAGAATGCTACACGGATTCTAGTTTTCAGTCGGAATTAGACGATCTTAAATCGATATCTGAATATGTGTTTATACTCAATGGAGGAGCTGTAAGCTGGAAGAGCTCCAAGAAGGAGACGATGGCTGACTCCACCATGGAAGTTGGGTATATAGCTGCTGCTGAAGTGGCTAAGGATGCTGTTTGGATAAGGAACTTTATCCATGAGTTGGAGGTAGTTCCCTCCATTGTTAATCTGGTGCTACTGTACTGTGATAACAATGGAGCTATAGCTCTATCAAAAGAGCCTACGTCTCACCAAAGATCCAAACATATTCTTAGACGATATCATCTCCTCAAAGAGATAGTGGAAAGAGGAGACATTCGAGTGGAACGAGTCGACTCGGCAGAAAACGTAGCAGACCCATTCACCAAAGCTATAAGTCAGAGTGTACTTGAAAAACATCTGGAAATGATGGGACTAAAGTAAAAGGGCAACTGGATCTAGGGCAAGTGGGAGATTGATAGTGTTAGGTGCCCGGCGAGCCAATTGTTTTGAGCTCTGCCCTATTAAATGTAAAACACTATGACAGTCTTGTTTTAAATATATTGAACTTTTATTTATGGTATGCTTCTTTATTGTTATTACTTGTGTTAGTATAGATAAAGATCCCATGGATTACATATGGTTAGGGAAGCGATCGGGATACATATGGAATGCCCTCAAAGACTGTAATCATAAATATTGTTCCAAGTCGTAGAGAGTGTGAGATGTGGGATATCACTGACCTCGTCAAGACTTGTTCATGCATGTAACTCTTCCAAGAGGTCGACGCATTCCATTGTCGATGGCTTGTATGTCAATACATGTATGAAGATTTATACTGGATTATGGAATTGAACGGCCCCCCCAAAGGACTCCTATTTGGTGCTGTCGAACATGGAGTCCTTGGGTTTCATAGTGTGAGATTAATCCTTAGACCTAAGATGTTATTTGGAAAGGGTACTACCCACCCTGCTTTGTATGCACGTGAACTCCAGGAGAGTCATACGACGTGTATGGTGGGTATAGTCTGGTAGTGCAGCGGAACAAATGATAGTCAAAGAGGGATTCATCCAGGGTCACGAGTACCCGATATTTCCTATGCTGTTGCGAGAATCTTAATGATCATTAAAAGCCTTTGATCAAAGCAATTATCTTCTGAGAGGGATTGGTGATCCCGTATTAGAAGAGTAGATCATTAGATGTCACAACACAGTAATAGTTTCTAAGGTTATTAGGGTTCGACCGTCGCCATACCCTAGACCATAGAAGAGATAATGATGAAAGGATTCTACTCACATGACAATCGCAACTCTGATAGGTTTTTGCTTTTCATCGTTGACATCTAGGTAGTGGTGGAGATGCTAGCAACCATGACCAATAGGTGCCTTGGATTAATTTGGTGAAATTAATTCAAGGACTAGTTAATTATTTAGAATAATTATCTAGCCTACAAGGACTTATTGCTAGCTTGAAAACAAGTCTGAGGAGTCAGACACATAACTTAGTGTAGTACCTATTGGCTAATTAATTTTTTGTGAATTAATGGTGGGATTAATTAATTGGATTTAATTAATCAAGAAAAAAAAATTAATATAACTAGTTAATTAATGGTCCAATAATTTAATATTAGAATATTAAATTGGGAAGGACTAATCAATTAATTAGGGGAAAGAAAATAATATAATATATATACACACACAAAGTGCACGTGTGGCATGTGTATTGTGTATGTGGATTTGGTAGGAAGATTTATCTTGCTCACCAAGTTTGTAGAATATATATATTAATTAACATCCTATAGATATATTTGGTAGAATTTAATTAAAGTAACTAATTCATTGGATATGGAAGGATTTTATTGGATATATATTAGGATACTATTAGATATGGTAATATCTAGTTAGTTGGAAGGAGTCTAACTAAACAAGGAAGAGAATAAAAGAAAAAAGAAATACATATAAATATATATATATATAGGACACGCCTCTCCCCTAATTTTTAGGAGAGAGGGGCGTGTATTATGGCTAGGGTTTTTTTACCCTAGTTGGTCTATATATATATATATATATATATATGTGTGTGTGTGTATTACACCTCTTTTAAACCTAATGAAAAAAATGACATTGAATTAGTTTTTGGTTTTTGAAAAAAGGCATGAGAAAATAAGTTTTTGAGAAAACACTTTTTCTATTATTCTCTCCCAATATTTTCTTTCATACGATTTCTTCAAACTCATGTGTTGAGTGCGAAAAACACTGAAATAACTCCAAACCCTTTTTCCTAAAAAGGTAAGATTCGATATTCTCCTTACTAGCATTGGTGGAGAAAATTGAGGGTACAAGTTAGGGTGTGGATACATCTCAAAGGCGCAACGCTTGGGGCACTAGGGCAAATCAATTCGAAGACTGTAGCAGGGAGTAGCTTAAAAAGACGTTGCTGCTTTAAGGTCTACAAGAGGTAAACACGAGTAATCTTTCTCCTAGGATAGTTTTTGAATGCGATGGTACCATGTCGACCTGACCCTAATTTCGGGGATTCCGCTTTAATTTTTGAACTTATATGTTTTCCGCTGCGCCGGTATCCCCGGGGGTTGTACCAATCCCAATAATGGTATCAGAGTCAAGGATTAGACATGGCTTAGATTCTTTTCGTGTTTATATGCTTTAAAATTAGTTTTATTGCATATTGGAATTGATTGGATTTTCTGTTTAATTTTTGGATCTGTTGATTTGGTATTAATCTGAAAAATCGGAGGAATACGTTTTTATGTTTAAAAAAAGGGGGGGGGGGATCACTGTTACAGCGGCGGAGCTGTTCCGGCAGCGCATGCGCAGCAGCGTGCTGCGTGTAAGCGTCGCTGGAACACCGCCTCGCTGCTCGGCCACGCGCCGTCGTGGTCGACGGCGCAAGGCGGCGGCTGCCCGTGTTTTAAAATTGAAAGGTCGAAATATAATTTCTCCAATTTCCAAATGTTTTTCGTAATAATTGCGTTTTAGGCCTTGGGTCATTTTTTTGCAATTAAATTAAAAGCGCAATAAGTTTAGAATCTCAAATTGAAATTATTTAAAGTTTATTCTAAAATTGAATTTTCAAAATTGGAATCGTTTTATTTAATTTTGAAAATTGAAATAAAATGGAATTTATTAATTTTTGAAATTAAATAAAATTGGGGTTTTTGGAAAATCTTTTTAGATTAATTGTAAAAGTGTGACTTTTTCATGGAAGTTTCTAAGATTGGTTTTTAAAAATTAGAGTCTTTGGATCCATTAATTAATTAGATCATCTTTAATTAAAGACGGTGAATATTAATTCATATTTGCATGATAGCATGTTTATGTGATTATGTGGTGATCCGGGTCGAGCCATAGACTAGTCGTTGTTATGATTTGAGGCCTGCGAGCCATGTTTTTCCTTTTGTTGTAAATGAGAGGGAAATGTTTATTTAAATGTAAATTTGAATACGAAAGTGGAGGCGTTCAATCCCATGGAGTTTTGAAGACCTTAGTGTAGGGTCCGAGTCTTTAAATTATACTGGTCAATACCTTGATGGCTCGGGGTGTTTAGGTATTGGCTTGACTAAGATCACATTTACTGCTTTATGCATGATTGCTTATTTTCTTATGTTATGAATGTTGTGCATGTATGCATGATTACCTAAGAAAGATAACTAGTTGAAAAGTGTGAGACCTTGTTTTGAAAAACTCCCTAATCCATATTAAGTTCTTAAATGGATAAATTGGGGCCCCGGAAGCGCCTTGATTAGGTCCAGTGCCTTCTATTATTAGATGTGAAAGGGAATAGCGAGGCTTGTCATCATTGACCATAAGTCGTGGAATGGTGGCAAGTTAAGTGTAGTAATCTCAGAAATAGGCCTTCTACTATGACAGACGGTCATACTAGAAGTGCACACGGATCTCAGTCTACCTAAGGAGTCGACCATGAGTCGTGGGACCACCTGGTCACTGTTATTGCGTGAGAATTTGATGGGTCGGTGTTGACACTTTCCTCTTTTCCCCCTTATTGCCACCATCAGTTTTCAGAAAATGTTCAGAAAGAATTCTAATCTGATGAAATCTGAGATATTGATCCTGCAAGATCATCATAGCGCTTATTGAAGTGCTCTTTCATTTCAAGCATAGCTGCACAGTTAGCGTCTGCAACTTCTGTGAACGCTTTGAGGCTTTCGTTAACCGCAACTTGAGCAGCTCCGCGCATATGGACAATGTGAGCATCCAGATTTTGTGATTCAATCTTTGCAAGATCCTCCTAAATCCAATGGAGAGCACTGGCACTATTTTCAGCATGATCGCACACTTCCTCTAATGCTTCTCTCAAAAGAGGAGTAAACTCCCGACCAACATCACTTGAGATAATCGTTTGAGTAACCGGTTTGAGTTTAAATTTTGAAGTGATCTTTAAGGATTCAAGGGAAGGGAGAGTTGATGTGTCGAACGATTTGGCTTGCACTTCATCTGACACTTTAGCAATCTCAGTCATACTAAGATCAAGATTAATCTTTGAAGTAGATGCTTCAACTGCTTCAGTCGAATGCTCAACATCAGCTTCTGGAACAGGAACAACCTCAGGAGTAGGATCAGCAATATCAGCCACAACAGGTGCTGGAGGTTTTGTTTCCACCAGGACGCTCTGAGTCTCTAAGTCCACTTGAGCAACATCAGCAATTGGCTAACTAATGGAACTTCTTCTACTACAGGAACTTTCGCAGGCGCTGGGATTATTCGACGATAATAATCAAATTAAAAATTAAATTTGCCTAAGGCGAAACCTTAATAGATATCTATAGAACTATCGAGAAGCTCCTTGAGACGACGCTCCGACATGCAGGTGTTAGAGAATAATGTGCGAAGGGGGCTATCCATGGCTCTAACCCACATTGGACCCAAAATTGCCAACACATGATCTGGAAATAGCTTTGACTTCACCTTAGGAATAAAGAAGAGTTCATCTGGGCGATAATTGAGAGAGAAGGCTATAATTTGGTTGCTTGGGAGACGAGGTGGATCATTGCCTTTAACATAGAGTCTGTAATACTCTTCAAGGTAGGGATAAACGGCTGGAGTGATGCCTTGATTTTTTTCTAGCAAGGATAGGACAAAGGCATAATGATCGCTCACTTCTTTTCTGATGGAGGGGAGCAAAGGATATCCCCTGAAGGATTAATAACCGAGCCATTTATTTTTCACAGATTGGCATTGAAGATTTTATCAAAATGCTTGAATGGAGTCATGATCTTGATCATTTGCCTCAAATATTCATCCTGGTGACTGGGAGAGATGGTTAGATCAGACACTAAGCAGGTGCCGCTAGTAGACTCTCTACCGTAGAAGGTGAGAAGAGTATCTGCAAATCTTTGTAACATTTCTCACAGAAAAGTCTCAGCTGGTTATCTGATGCTTGGTAAGTTGGCAATTGGTTCTACTCACATTGTACACTTCTGAAGGCAATACTTAGTAAACTGTCACTTCTTGTCGTGCATGCCTATGCTGAATAAATGAGGAGCGTTGACCAATTCCTAAAATGAATATCTGTTGCCCACATAAGCCTCTGCCCAGCTCACCTCATTATTGCAGAATTCAGCCCCAACGTTGCATATGGCTTTAATTCCTTCATGATAAATGTCTCTGATTGCTTCAAACTGATATTTGTCCACTTGATAGCTAGCGTTCTAGATGCTATTGAAGAAGTCGTTAGCTTACTCTTGAATGTAGTCCTTGATGGCGCTGCACGTTCACCGACGTGGACGTTCTTGTTCTTCCACAAACGGAGGGGATTCTCAGAATATTGAGTTGCATCACTGTGCACCACCTCTAGAAAGTGCGAGTAACCCTCTCTGTTTAATATTTTCTCTGAAGGATTGAGGACCTCAACTGGTAGACGCTCATATACTCTGATTTTCTAATTCCATGGAGCAAAACCAGATGGCTTACTATGCGTCATATCCATGTTATATGCCAGCTCCACATCAGCAAGGAAAGTGCTTTTGGCTTTACGCTTCTCATATATGGCAATTGAAGCAAGGACTTGAGTGATTTCTTTGCCGTTGGAAATGGCCATATAATATGTACGCTCGACGGGTTAGCTCTGAGTTGTATATGATCTGACAAAGCAAGTTGTTATGCTCTACCATCCTGGCTATCTCATTCTCTGCGATAATATATCTGTCTTCATTGTAGCCTGCGGGAATGAAATCTTCTTCTGCAACTGGTGACATATAATTGATTGAATGATCAATTGCCTTGATAGGATCCAGTTTGAAGAAGTGCCCTGGTTGTGGTGGTTGGACCCCTTTTGTATTAGGTCTCTCAGCATCCACAATGACACTCTGGCTTTCATAGAGCGCCTCTGCTGCAACGTCCTTGGCAATAACCACCACATCCACTAAGTCAACATCCAGATGGACATCAACTAGTGCTTCAACAACATTTGTAATTAAAGCTGTAGCACAGGATATATCCTCTATAAGAGAAGGATCTTCTACAGATATAGGAAAAGAAACGCTGTGGGAAGAAATAAACTTACCCTGAGAACTTATCTCAACAACATGTGTTTATTGACACTGAACAATTGGTTCAATCGTCTCAGGCTTCTGTTGGACAGGAACTGATAGACGCTTGTTTGAGCCTCGGGGTTTCTTGAATATTCTCTTGACGTTTACCCCCTCGATAGGCTTTGACGCTTTAACTAGAGCGTTAGCAACAGTTGGTTCTTCATCAAAATTGATGTTCTTTATGATGGAGACCAATTTCCTTCTCTTAATAAGTGGAATGCGATCTTCCAGATCTTCATCAATTTCCTCATTATCGCCCGCTTCTTTGTTTCAGCCGGATGCTTCACGGCTACCTCTTCAGCTGGACGCTCAACCTCTTCATTTGAATCTTCCCGAACATTTGGTTGACGCTCAGAAAGTGGCTTTGCTACTCCACCAACTTTGGGTGGATTGAGGATATTGTTCACTATCCTCTGACCCAGAAACTTAGCCTTGGCCAAAGGTTGGCCAGCTGAGTTAACACATTCTGCTCTGAATAGCAGATCACTCAGAACAATACCATAGGGCTTGTTTACTATTTCCAAACAGTCCCTAAATCTGCCAAAGACATACTCACTCCAGTTCACCTTGATATCCATGATAATAGAGACCAGCATAAAAAACCGCAGAGAAGTAACCTTGTTGAATGTCCTAACCCTGCATTCAACAAACTTGCTACAGAAATCTGCCAACAGATGATATTTGGGCAGAAGATCCTTCTTATCGAAGTTTGGCTTAAACTCCATAGTCTCATCATTACGGATCCGAGCCCAAAATAAGTCGGTATGACTTGCAAAAATTGATTCCAAAGTTTGACCCTCATTTAGTAACTTGAAGTTCTGCGCAATAGATTCAGCAGACAGCACAAAGGATTTGCTCTTTTCCCAAAGTTGAAAGGGTAAGAGATAGAATTACTTTCTGAAGAGAACTCGGCATTCTTCCAGAAAATATCAACATCTTCAGTGAAATAGTACGAATACCTTGTGAGGAAGCTTTTCATCCCAGCTTTACCCACGGAATCCAGCATATCCCTCATTGGGATCTCTTCTTCATCGTACAAATACTTCTAGTCCACAAAAATGTTGTGATTTGGTCTAGCGGAATAAAATTTTAATCCGAATCACACCCGAGAATCCGATTCGGGGATATTCATGATATTAGCATATAGATCAATTAACGAGAATTGACAAGAGTAATCAAATTACCTTTTTCATCTATTGAATCTTGAATTATCAGCAGCAGCCCTAGACTCCAGCCTCTAGATAATCACACGGAAGAAAAATTCTCCAAGAAAAGCTCGATCTCCTCCTCGGCAACTATTGCAGGCGGCTAGATGGATGGAGAGGGAGGGTTTTTTCATTCCTAATGCTCTAGGTTTATTTTGGCTCAGTGTCAAATTCTAAAACAATGACTTGTGTGTGTAGAGTTCTGACACTGACTGATTACTTATACCAAGTAAAAGAATCCCCCAGAGTTACTCAGTGAGGGGCTACCGAATTGGCTTTTTCCAGATGGCTTCGGGCTTTATTTTTACTTAGCTCATGTGTAATTAATTAAATCCAAGTCCAATCCAATTGATAATTAATTAATTACATTAATCCAATTAATATAATTCAACTTATAGATTAATTTTCAATTAATTTAACTTACGAATTAATATGATTTAATTAATTTATTTAATCAAATTAAATATTTTTAATTAAATCATGCCATCTATTTTGTCAGACAATTCACATCAAACGTGATTTTACCAAAATACCCTTAGCTTAAGGAAATATTCCTTTTCTTCACATAGCGCGACTCTTTAGGCTCGATTCGATTGGCAATGGGAGGATTCCAAAGGATAAGGTTGTCACCTAGCTAACACTGTGGAACCAAATCGTAATCCAATTGAAAACGAGATGATCATGTCATCACGAACCTTGACTACGAATACCATATGTGTATAAACTCCTCACCGACATGACCCGATTAAGTAAGAGCCATGGTTTAGTCAAACTCATCGAACTTGATACTGTACTAAGAATCATAATAATGTGAAATTACCAAATTACCCTTCAGTGACAATCACGACATAGTTTATATGCTTTGGCCAAAGACTTATAATTTCAATTACTTACGATCGAACATGCCACATACTCGTTTACTGTCGAGACGGTGAATCCCCATTTTGGCAAGTTATCTTATAACATCGAATGCACTATTGGATCGTACTTCAAGGTCGACCCCACCTATCAGGTGATACGAGTCTAACTACTCGGATAACATATCCAATACTACAAGCATGTTATAAATGACTCCTCAGGTCTAAAGTTCACACATACTATCGCAATATTAATCCCAATCATTGACTGTCAAAAAGTAAATACCCATGTGATCGGATTAATGCGAGTTGAGTTCAAATATGTTAATTCCATTAATCATATTCATGACACCAGCTCCCACTATCTAATTAGTGTATGACTGACACTTCCTTGTCAAAGAAGGTGTCATTTGAGTTAAATATTAATGCCCAATTAATATTCGTTAACTCACGAACTTCTAATTTTAGAGATTAAGTACTGGATTGTTCCAGTGCCTCCTCTTGTCCATAAGAGGTGGAAAGTCTATCTTGAAATCTCTTGGAGTAATTTTTTCAATACATTTAAATGCATTTAGATTTATATAAACAACATCAAAACCTTTATTCTATAAATAGAAACATCAAACGTTTTGTACAAATAACTTATCTAGGCCCATACACAATCTAATTCCTCATAGGCATTGAGGGCACACACCTAACAATCTCCCACTTGCACTCAACGCTAATTACTATGGTATTTGATTCCCATCTTTTGAAGATGTTTATCTAGCACCGCCTGTGATAGTGGCTTGGTGAGTGGGTCAGCCACATTTTCGGCTGAGGCTATTTTCTGCACGGCTATATCGCCTCTTCCAACGATTTTTCGTATTATATGATATTTCCTCATCACTTGTTTAGATTTCTTATGAGACCTCGGTTCTTTAGCTTGCGCAATTGATCCATTGTTATCACACCATAGTGGGAACGGGATCTCCACGCTAGGAACCACTCCAAGTTTGGTAATAAACTTTCTCATCCTAACAGTTTCTTTAGTTGCCTCAGAGGCTGCCACATATTCTGCCTCCGTTGTGGAGCCTGCAGTTGTGCTTTGCTTGGAACTTTTCCTCCTCAATAGAGTGTGAATATGTACCCAGAGGTAGATTTAAGGTCATTCGGATCAGATTGGAAATCTAAGTCGATGTAACCATCCACCTTCAATTCTCCATTCCTATATATTAGTAGCATATCTTTAGTTCTTCTTAAGTACTTTAAGATACACTTCACTGCTGTCCAGTGAGACTCCCCAGGTTAGCTTGAAACCTACTAACCATGCTCACAGCATGTGCCAGGTCTGGCCTCGTGCATAACATTGCGTACATGAGACTACCCACATCGGATGCATAGGGTATATTCCTCATTTCCATTCTATCTTTGTCCATTTTGGGACTCATAGATTTGGAAAGATGAATGTCATGTCTCATGGGCAAAAGTCCTCGCTTAAAGTTATGCATTTCATATCTCTTAAGGACTTTCTCTAGGTAGAGCTCTTGGGAGAGACCAATCATTCTATTCGCTCTATCTCTATAAAGGCGAATTCCTAGAATGTAGGTCGCTTCTCCCAAGTCTTTCATGGAGAATGTACTTGAGAGCCATGTCTTACCCGAAGTCAATAAGCCTATGTCATTCCCTATAAGTAGTCTGTCATCTACGTATAGAACCCGGAATGTCAACTTGCTCCCATTAACCATTTTATAGACACACGGTTCATCTTTATTCTTGATGAAGCCATGTTTCTTGGCTTCTTCATCGAACCTCAGATTCCAACTCCGAGAGGCTTGCTTCAGTCCATAAATGGACCGATTAAGTTTGCAAACTTTATGAGAATCGGCTTTGGATATAAAACCCCTGGCAGTTGCATATAAAGTCCTCATCCAAGTGTCCATTTAAGAATGCGGTCTTTACATCCATTTGCCAGACTTCATGGTCTAAGTTTGCAGCTATGGCTAGCAGAATTCTAATAGATTTGATCATGGCTACTGGCAAAAAAGTTTCCTCATTGTCAATGCCCTCTTTTTGACTATAACCTTTTGCCACTAGCCTGGCCTTACAGGTGTCCACCTTGCTATCTGAACCAATCTTTTTCTTATAGATCCATTTGCATCCAATTGGTTGTACTCCATTTGGTAGATCAGTAAGAGTCCAAACTTGGTTCGAATACATCGAATCAATCTCTTCTTTCTTAGCCTCACGCCACTTATAGGAATCTATATCCATCGCTGCTTCATCATATTCAGATGGATCATCTTCATAGCTACCTTCTGCAACGACATACAAAAGATGTTGCGTTATGTGAAGATAGCCATATCTCTCAGGCGGCTGAGATACTCTGCTAGATCATCGCTGCGACGGTTGTGTCAAGTTGGGCTCAGATTCTTGAACTGATGTCTTCAAAGGGACGTTATCTTGTTCTTCCAAAACAATCTTTCTACCTGCACCATCTTCTCGAATGAATTCTTCTTCAAGAAAGTGGGCTTGCAAGGACACGATGATCCTATGATCATTTTGCAGGTAAAAGAGGTATCCCATCGAATCTACGGGAAAACCAATAAAACGTCTTTTTAAGGATCTATCCTCTAATTTCTCTAACTTGGTCTTCTTTACATATGCTGGGCAACCCCATATTCTTATGTATTTTAGACTAGGCTTCCTACCGCTCCATATCTCATATGGTGTAGTGGGAACAGATTTTGAGGGACATTTGTTCAGAATGTACACAGCTGTAAGCAAAGCATGTCCCCACAACGAGATGGGTAAATTGGTGTAGCTAACCATGGAGGGTATCATGTCCAACAAAGTACGATTCATTCTTTCTGCTACTCCGTTGAGTTGTGGGGTTGCTGGAGGAGTTAGTTGTAATACTATGTCTTGTTCTTTTAAAAACTCGTCAAACTCGGCACTCATGTATTCACCACCTCGATCAGATCTCAGTGCCTTAATACTGTGCCTAGTTTGTTTTTTAGTCAAAGCTTTGAATTCTTTGAACCATTCTAGTGCTTCGGATTTATACTTCATCAGATAAACTAGACCATACCTAGAGTGGTCATCTATGAAGGTTATAAAGTACTGAAAACCTCTAAGGGCCGCATCCTTGAGGGGTCCACAAATGTCAGTGTGGATTAATCCTAAAACTAAATTTGTCCTTTCGAAATGTCCAGTGAACAGTGACCTAGTCATCTTGCCTTTGAGGCACGATTCACAAGTCGGATATGGGTCAGACCCAAGTGGACCAATGAGCCCACGTTTTTCCAACTCCTGAATCTTAAATTCACCGTCATGTCCGAGTCTAAGGTGCCATATGAGTTTTTGGTTCATTCCACTCATACTATGTTTTCTAGTCATAGAATTAACCATACATTGATTTCAGACATTTAAATAGTATAAACCATTAATTAAAGATGCAGAGCCAACACATTTATTTCCAAAATAAATATCGCAAGAATTATGTTTAAAATTTAACAAATATCCTTTCCTGACTAATACAGAAATAAAAATAATATTCTTGAGCCCATTGGGCAAAACAAGGCAGTCATTTAATCTAATTTGATGTCCAGAAATTAATGAAACAGAAGTAATTCCAATGTGAGTTGCAGCTACGCTGAGTCTGCTTCCTACATTGATCATCATTTCGTTCTAATTCAGCTTTCTACTTTCTTCCAGATCCTAGTTCAAAACACAAATATGAGCACTAGCTCCGGAATTTAGAACCAAAGAAGTAGAAAATATCATCACAGAACAATTCGTTTCAAAAACATAAAGTTCTATACCTGATTTGCTTTCAGCTGATGGCTTAGGGCAGTCATGCTTCCATTCATCCACTTCCCTGAAGTGGATACAAGTCTTTTAGACTCTTGGGCATTTGGTTATTTGCTCATAGTTTTCAGAAGCAATTCTTACTCCAAGTAGCCCAGTTGGAGGCGCAACATCATCATCCCATTCCTTTCTCAGTTGGCATTGCATGTATACAAGCCTATCTCTAAGATCCACTAAGGATCCTCCTAAGTCATCTATCTCAAAGTTAGAAACATAGGCAGAGAAGGAATTAGGGAGAGATTGAAGAATGAGATCTACTTCCAGACGAAAATCCATGTAAATTTCCAGAGACTTAAGTCTTCCTATCATGGATATCATATTCATAACAAGACTGGCAACTTCATTATTTTCTCTCATTCTAGTTTGGAAAAGTTCTTTCGATAAATAATATCGAGTTGACTTTCCATGTTCCCCGAACATCTCCTCCAAATGAAGCATCATTGACCTCGGACTTTCCATATCAAAATGTAAATGTCTCAGTTCGTTGCTCATGGAATGCAACATGAAGTCAATGACCTTCTGGGCATCAGAGATCTATCTCTTGTAGATTTTCAGAGCAGATTTTCCTTCGTTGACCCTAAGCAAATATGGACCATCTTGCTTCAAAAAGTGCTCAAGTGATTTCTTCCTGATATGTGCCCTTAGCGCTTTGATCCAGTGAGGACATTTTGCTCAAGCATTGGTTTCAAAGGGTTTGTCATTGTGATGGAAATAAACTGCAGAAAATTAACCAAGATTTTCGATCAGACGTGTTATTATTTACTTTCAAGTAAAATCAAGGATTTCAATATTTACTTGACTCCCACTATTTTTCTCGAAATATTGCACTCCCACTGCAATAATCGGAAACCTCATTGGATTGGTTTCATAGTGAGTGATTGATTTTCCCAACGAATAAATTCAATTTAGTTTGAATACTTTAATCTAATTAAAGATTGACTATCATCAAATAAAGTCTAATGGGTAATTTAATCTAAACACATAGCAATATCATGTAAAAGGAAAGCGCTATTTAAATCTAATTTTAACAAATCCAATTTAATATATATCAATATGAAGAAAAAGAGTTTTAAATCCAATTTAAGACTTTGAACAATTCTAAGTTTAATTGAAAATTTTCAAGTTTAAATCCAATTTAAATAAAGTAACTAAATCTAATTTAGAATAAAATTAAATCTAATTTAAATTTCCTAAATCCAATTTAGGGTTTTTGAATAAATTTAAATCCAATTAAAAATTTATTCACTTAATCCAATTTAAAAGTTGAAACGAAATCTATTTAGGGTTGTATATTTGATAAATATTTAGGTTAAGTTTTTCAATTTGGATTGAACCCATATAATTAATTAATTGATAATTGGTCAATCCAATTAAATCATTTAGTCCAAGTCCTATAATTAATTATATTAGGCCAATTCAAAAAAAAAATTAATTAAACAACAGCTGGGCTTGGCCCAACATTATTAATTAATTGCGCTGGGTAAAGAAAACATTAACCCGCGCTGGGCCTATTTATCGAGCCCAGCGCTGTACACCCGGGTTTAGCTAACACAACCCTAATGTGTTGGGCTAAAGTCCAATAACCCCAGCCGCCGCCACCCCTGCTGTGTAGCAGTAGTGGCGCTGTTGCTACAATAGCGCGGCGGTACTACTGTAGCAGCGACGCCGGCGACGACGACGACACTTGCTGCTGCTCTGGCGGTGGTTTTTTTCAAAAATCCAATTTTTCTTAAGATCATGAATCCAATTCAATTTTTCATTTTATCCAGTAAATCCAATTCAACTCATGAAAAATTAATTTTACAGATAAGTATGCATAATATAAATTACCCGAATTTACATACAATACGTAAATGCATGTTTATGATACTATAACAATTAAAACACATAAACATACAACGAACATCATGATATTACCAAATTTTGGCTCTGATACCACTGTTGTGATTCGGTCTAGCGGAATAAAATTTTAATCCGAATCACACCCGAGAATCCGATTCGGGGATATTCATGATATTAGCATATAGATCAATTGACGAGAATTGACAAGAGTAATCGAATTATATTTTTCGTTTATTGAATCTTGAATTATTAGCAGCAGCTCCGGTCTCCTGCCTCTAGATAATCACGCGGAAGAAAAATTTTTCAAGAAAAACTCGATCTCCTCCTCGACAACTATTGCAGGCGGCTAGACGGATGGAGAGGGAGGGATTTTTCTTTCCTAATGCTCTAGGTGTATTTGGCTCAGTGTCAGATTCTAAAATAATGACTTGTGTGTGTGGATTTCTGACACTAACTGATTACTTATACAAAGTAAAAGACCCCCCCAGGGTTACTCAGTCAGGGGCGGCCGAATTGGCCTTTTCCAGATGGGCTTCGGGCTTTGTTTTTACTTAGCCCATGTGTAATTAATTAAATCCAAGTCCAATCCAATTGGTAATTAATTAATTACATTAATCTAATTAATATTAATCCAATTAATATAATTCAACTTATAGATTAATTTTCAATTAATTTAACTTATGAATTAATATGATTTAATTAATTTATTTAATCAAATTAAATATTTTTAATTAAATCATGCCATCTATTCTGTCAGACAATTCACATCAAATGTGATTTTACCAAAATGCCCTTAGCTTAAGGAAATATTCCTTTTCTTTACATAGCGCGACTCTCTAGGCTCGATTCAATTGGCAATTCCAAAGGATAAGGTTGTCACCTAGCTAACACCGTGGAACCAAATCGTAACCCAATTGAAAACGAGATGATCATGTCATCACAAACCTTGACTACGAATACCATATGTGTATAAACTCCTCACCGACATGACCCGATTAAGTAAGAGCCATGGTTTAGTCAAACTTATAGAACTTGATACTGTACTAAGAATCATAATAATGTGAAATTACCAAATTACCCTTCAGTGACAATCACGACATAGTTTATATGCTTTGGCCAAAGACTTATAATTTCAATTACTTACGATCGTACATGCCACATACTCGTTTACTGTCGAGACGGTGAATCCCCGTTTTGGCAAGTTATCTTATAACATCGAATGCACTATTGAATCGTACTTCAAGGTCGACCCCACCTATCAGGTGATACGAGTCTAACTACTCGGATAACATTTCCAATACTACAAGCATGTTATAAATGACTCCTCAGGTCTAAAGTTCACACATACTATCGCAATATTAATCCCAATCATTGACTGTCAAAGAGTAAATACCCATGTGATCGGATTAATGCGAGTTGAGTTCAAATATGTTAATTCCATTAATCATATTCATGACACCAGCTCCCACTATCTAATCAGTGTACGACTATCACTTCTTTGTCAAAGAAGGTGTCATATGAGTTGAATATTAATGCCCAATTAATATTCGTTAAATCACAAACTCCTAGTTTTAGAGATTAAGTACTGGACTATTCCAGTGCCTCCTCTTGTCCATAAGAGGTGGAAAGTCTATCTTGAAATCTCTTCGACTAATTTGTTCAATACATTAAAATGCCATTAGATTTATATGAACAACATCAAAACCTTTATTCTATAAATAGAAACATCAAACGTTTTGTACAAATAACTTATCTAAACCCTACACAATCGAATTCTTCACAGGCATTGAGGGCATACACCTAACAAACAAGGCCTTCAATGACCTTGATGGTGTCTTCAGCCATGTTTACAGATTTCTTTGATGCCATTTTTGAGTGTTTGAAATAGCAGAGTTTCAAGGAAAATTTGCCTTGAAAGAGAGAGAAAGTTCTTGCAGAGAGTTTGTGTGAAAAAGTGAAAGTAATTTTTATGCAAAATTTTGCCTTTTAAATGTAATATGAAAAATATCAGTTTCTCTCATCAATTCGATTTCGCCACATGTAAAGTTGATGAATCACAGCCGTTTTTAGCTTTAATTGCCGATGTGAAATTCCAAAAAATAGGTAAATTTACATTTAGTAACTCCCATGTATAAAATTTTTCATGTACGGGGTTATTTTGAAAAACGTTTGGCATTTTCAGAGTGTAACGCACGTTCTCATAGTACACTGACACGTACACAAACACGTACTGACTCTGAACCGTCATTTTGAAAAGTTATAATCACCCGCCAGTTTGATGTGATTGGAGCCCGTGAATAGAGATCAAAATAAATCTTTGAGTCTATCCAACTCGTCACTATAGATTTAAGAACAATGCATGATTTTATAAGTATTTTTACTAAGTGTTGAAGGGAATTGATTCATTGCTTAATAGGTCTGTCAAATATAGATTATGTATGTTGACGCTTAAGTTTAAATCATTTAATTTTGAACGTCCAACTTATCATCCAGCAATAGTGAGCCTTGATGATCTATGCAATAGAAAACGTTTTTGATCATTGACGCGTACTTGGCTTGTACAAGTACAATTTTAAGGTTCCCCCTAAATTTGATAACTTGTTATAACTTTTCAAAAATATTTTAGACATAAATAAAGTGGATTCCCCCTAAATTATATGCCTAATAAAGTATGATACAGAATGGCTAAGCATTTAAATTGATCATACCTAGCTAGTTCACTTCTGAAAGTGAGAAAGCGTTGTTCGTTGAGTGCTTTGGTAAAGATATCTGCTAGTTGTTTGTCTATACCAATAAAGTGCATGGAGATATCTTTCTTTTGAACATGCAAAATCTGTGTCTGATTAACCAATTAGTTTAAGAGAAGAGTCCCTTGGATACCATAAGCCCACATGTTGTGTGTCTTTTAGGTATTTTTTTGGCAACAATTAAGTGAGACTCTCTAGGATCAGCTTGAAAGTGTCCACACATGCATATCAAAAGTATAATATCATGTTTACTAGCAGTAAGAAGTGATCCAATGATATCTCTACAATTAGTAATATCAACCTTCTTCCCACTTTCATCTTTATCTAGCTTAAGCGTTTGGCTCATTGGGATTTTTGAAGATGATGCATTTTCCATACCAAATTTCTTAATCATATCTCGTGTATATTTAGCTTGATTTATAAATATGTCATTTTTGGGAGTTGTTTAACTTGTAATCCTAAGAAGAAAGTTAATTCACCCATCGTGCTCATTTCAAATTGTTGTTGCATCATTTTTGAAAATTTCTCACACAGACGCTTAATAGCAGATCCGAAAATAATATCATCAACATATATTTGGACTAAGAGAATATCTTCATCATTGGTAATTTTGAATAACATTGTATCAACGCTGCCTTTTGAAAAGCCTTTACCAATAAGGAAAATAGAGAGAGTGTCATACCATGCTCGAGGTGCTTGTTTAAGGCCATAGAGTGCCTTATCTAGCTTGTAGACCATACTCTTGAAAGAGTTAGGTGCCCGACGTGCCATTTGTTGGGCGTAGTAGCCGACTCTTTAAACAGTCTTATATTGTATCTTGTCAAGTAATTTAATAAATGGCATTTTCTTCTTTATCTTATCATTCTATGCAATTAGATAAAGTCCCCTAGATCACTCTTAAGCTATGAGATGTGTTTGGTATCGGGGATGCCAATCATGGAATACGTCTCTAAGGTTGTGGTCTTAAAAATGTTCCAAGTCATAGAATCATTGAGATAGGGATATCAATGACTCGTAAAGACTTGCACGTACAATGCACACTCTTGGAGAGTGTATCCTATTCCATGGATACTGATACGGTGTACATCAGTGCATGTATGTGGGTTCTCGTTGGGATCGAGTAAACTGAACAACCCCGCCGAGATTCCATATTGGAGTTAATGTCGAATTTGGAATCTCTTCGGTTACGTAGGCATAAGATTGGTCCTCATGACTTGAGGCACCATTGGTCGTCTTGTGCATCGCCCACTGTACTTAGATTTGTCACACGATTCCAGGTGAGTCATAAAGTGGGGCATATTGGGTCCAGCCTGGTTATGTACGGAGGCGCGTGAGTGCCAAGAGAGAATCCGTCACTGATCATTAGCATCGGCGCATATCCTATGTACTTCACAGTGTATTGACCATGGAACCTCCGGCCGGAGTAGTATCAATAAGGAGGTGCAGTGTTTCCTCGCTCGATTGATAAATTGGTCAATGTCACTTAGATCGATATACATAGAATCGAGTTACTGGGATTTCGACTGACATCCAAGTCCTAGATTCGATCGGGATATTTGATGGAAGGATTTTACTTATGCAAAAATCGTAATGCGGAAAGGTCACCTAATAATCGTTCATGGCTAGGTCTTCTTGGCGCGTGGCTAGTACTAACCTTGATTTGTAGGAACCATGAATTAATCGGTAATTAATTCTTGGTTGGATTAAAATACTTGGAGTAATTAAATCTAGCAATGAAAATTGCAAAGGCACAACGGGGTTGTGTTCCTACTACTAGTACATGAACGAACCTACAATGGGGTTACACACTTACTCAAGAAAGTTCAATTACTATGTGAATATTAATCCGATTTAGGATTAAAGTGAAATTGATTAATGAGATTAATTGATTAAGTGGAAGACATTTTAATTAGTAGGCTTGGGAAAATAATTATTCTATTAATTAATCTTGGAGATTAATTATTAACGGAAATTGTTATTATCCGGGAATTTATTTAAACTACTAATTTTACCATTAATTAATCATGAAGATTATTTAATTAAAAAGTCTTGGAAGACTTGGGAGTCATTTTAATTAAGTTGGACTTAATTAAATGAAGTCACAAGAGTGAAATTCAAAGCTAGTCAAAGTTTGACTTGTAATGTTTTTTAAATGAAGAAGAAAATGAAAAATATTCTCTTACACATGTGGTGGTAGTTGAGAATGGAATGGTAGGTGAGAATGAGGTGGTAGGTGAAGAAAAACAAGTCTTCTACTCCACCTAACACCATATGGCCAAAAATTGGTGGCTATAAAAGGAGGTGTTCTTGCTCTCATTTAGAACTTGATGAAAACTTAAAAAGAAAAAAAAGCTTAGAGCTTAGTTCTTCATCTCTAGATTTTTCTAGCTTCTCTTGTGATTCTTGAAGACTTTCTTCTATAGAACTTCTTCTTGAAGATTAGTTGTAAAAGATTATCTTCCATAGATATTTCTTTTAGTAACTCTTCTTGTCTTCCACCTTTCACTACATAGACTCCATTTCCTTAGAGCATATATCTAGCCAATCTTTTGCTTAAGGTATGAACTTAATTGAGGTGTGTCCTTGTAGAGGCTTTTTGCTTTAGGAGCTTATGGTGGTTTGATTCGAACCCCTCCATGTTGAGGTGAAGATTCGAAAATGAGAGCCAAAATTTTTGGTGTGGTTTTCCTTGTGTTGTGGTTTTACACCCTCACTTTAATAAAACCCCAAATCTTGTAATCGGTTTAAAACCCCTTTACTCGTATTAGTTTTTGTTGTGCATTACTTTGACCCCTAGCTTGGGATGCCGATTTATATGTGTTTTATATACTTTATTTCTTCCGTTGCGCCGGCATCGCTTGTGGGGGCATACCGATCCTAACAGTGGTATCAGAGCCCGGGTTATGCACATTAAAAACTTTGCATGTTTTTGCTTTCGGTTTCATGTAGTATTTTAACTGGTTGCTTAAATCTATATGTTACATTTGTTGATTTAATAATAGCTTGGGATTTTTCATCGTTTTTCTTAAAATCTTGGAGATTTTGTTTTTTTTAAACGATTGAAAATTAAGAGACACTAAAAGGGAAGGTCGAATCCCGGGCGAGGACCGTTGATATTGAACCCAAGCTACGAGACTTTGTGCGCACCCGGCCGAAGGCTTTGTGCGCATAAGAGTGTGCTCATTTAGTAGGACTCAATATCGCGAATCATTGCCAACCGTCAAAGGAAACTTGGCGGGGGTCAAGACGGGGCTGACCATGGCCGATTCCACCCCTTGGTGGTCTCGACCATGGTCGAGAAACTGTCCAGCAGCTGCTGGACAGTGTGTGCGCTGCTCGACGGCGCACGGTGCGTTGCCGGGCAGCGTACACGGGTGTGCGTATGCACACCATGTGCTTGATGGTTGGACCATCTTGACGTGGTGTGGTACACACGACCCGGGCCTTCAAGGACTCCTACCTTTGGCCCATTTCTTGATTTTGGAATCAACTTCCACGCGTTTTTGAGTTATTTAAAAGTTTGGAATTTTTTAAAACTAGAAAAACTCGGTTTTTCCTCAAAACGTATAAATCCCAAAGTTATGATTGTTTCAACTATGTGATGGGCTTATGATTAATTAATGCTTTGCATGTCATCTTCATACGCTTGATGGTTGATTTGCATAATGGATGGATTGTGGGTCGAGCCTTAGATTATTCAATTGGGTTGTAATTATTATTGGCCTCTATTTCAATTTGGTTGTATATTTTATTTTCGCACTTTCTTTTTCATTTTATTGTAATCGAAGATGGAGACGAAGATGATGGACCATTATTGAAGATTATGTATGCCGTTGGAAGCTTATGTAATAGATAGGGCCTATTTTAATTTAGTACCCTAGATTGCCTTAGATTCACCGGTGGCTCGGGTGGATCGCTTAGGGACCCACAATCATCCATATTTGTTTACCGCTTTGTGGATGTCTTATATTATGTTTTCTTATATGCTACTTGGATTGCATGATCACATAATTAAAGATAATCCTTATCTTGATGAGACCTTGCATGTTGAAACCCCTCACTTGATTTGTTTCAAGTAAATCCAAGAAATATTAAGTTTACGTGGAAATTGAATAAGGTTCTATTGTCCACGCCTTCCATCATAAGTGGTAGCATGTGAAATGCCATGAAGCTTGGCCCGCCGTCCAAGAGTCGTGGGGTGGCGTCAAGTGGATTAGGCTGTGACCACCACTAAGCATAGAGATGCTCGTGGGATCGATTTGTCTAGGTGTCGTCCATGAGTCGTGGGGCACACTTGTCCGGTCGATTGACCATGAATATTTGATGGGCTTGACTTAACGTTTACTACCATATGGGCTCGTGTTCTCGGGGTATATGGGAAAGACGAGGCAAAATATCTTGAGAACTATATGTCGATATAGAAGGCCGGCAAGCCTACCACACTGATTTATCATATGGGCTCGTGTTCTCGGGGCATATGAAGAGTCGCTTATGGATCTCGAGCCCACTAGGGAGACCCGCATATCTCCTCGAATATCCATATAAGAGGGTTATGGAATTTGATAAAATAGTGGGAGACACGTACGATTAAAGACCGAATTATATGTGGACAAGATACATATTGAATGCTAATTGTTTTGCCTCGCTATTTATTTTGTAGTTAACAAAATGGCCAAAAATCCACTTTCAACAATCCTAGATTCAAATAGACTTGTCGGTCCCCACTACGCCGATTGGTATCGAAACCTTAAAATTGTGCTTCAAAGTGAGCACAAGGATAGCGTATTAGATACGCCTTTGCCTCGCGTAACTCGCACAAGCACTGATGATGAACGTGCCGCTTTTGATAAGTGGACTGATGATAATATCCAAGTGAGATGTATCATGATGGCTTCTATGACTAATGAGCTTCAAAAACAATTTGAGCACGTAACCATCTCTAAAGATATTATCAAAAATCTCGAGGAGCTCTATGGCACTCGAACTAGGAGGGAGAGATTCGCAATCTCTAAAGAGCTATTTCGCGCTCGCCTGCACGAGGGATCGTCGGTCGATGATCACGTTTTACGCATGATCAGTCTTATTAATAAGCTTTCTGATCTTGGCGTAAAACTTGAGACCAAGCTTTCTGTTGACCTCGTGCTACAGTCCCTTCCGAAGTCGCTTGACCAATTTGTCATCAACTACAACATGAATCAACTTGAGGCTTCATTACCCGAGTTGTTGAACATGTTGAAGAGTGCAGATGCCACCATCAAGAAAGATAAGCCGGTACTGCTTGTTGGTTCCTCATCCCGTTCTAAGGGCCGTAAGGCCAATAAGAATAAGGGGAATAAGAAGAACAACAAGAAAAAACAGTTGAAAGGCAAAGGTGGTGTAAAAAAGGCTAAGGGTACCGATCATGATGCGTGCTTCAATTGTGGGAAAAAGGGACATTGGAAGCGTAATTGCACTGAACCAATGAATGGTATGTTTTATGTTGAAGTTAACTTATCAGTTAATGATGCTTCTTGGGTGTTGGACACCGGATGTGGAGTTCACCTTTGCAATGATTTGCAGGTGATGGCAAGAAGTAAGCAGATAAGTAGAGGGGAGATGACCATGCGGTTTGGGAATGGAGCACGGGTTGCTGCCACGGCCGTAGGAACTATCTACTTATCTTTTCCCAACAAAAATCGTGTTATTTTGAACAATGTGTTTTACATTCCACAATTAATTAAGAACATCATTTCTGTACCCTTGTTGGACAAGGAAGGTTATAGTTTTGTTATAAAAAATGGAGCTTGCTCCATGTTTTATGGTTCTTCTTTAATATTGGAATCAAAGTTGTCTCATGGCTTATACACGGTTCTCCCCGATACTCCAATCTTATTATCTCAACATGAAGAACATACTAGTAAGAGAAAGTTAGATAATCAAAATGATACATGCTTGTGGCATGCTAGACTAGGCCATATCTCTAAGGATAGGATTCATAAGATGGAGGATAAGCTTGACCTTCGGGAAATGCTAGATATGCCAACTTGTGAATCTTGTCTAAGGGGTAAGATGACCAAGTCACCATTTGCAGGGCAAATGGAGCGAGCTACTAACCTTTTGGACTTGGTCCATACGGATGTATGTGGTCCGCTTAATGTAAGCACTAAAGGGAACCATTCTTACTTCATAACCTTCACCGATGACTTTTCAAGGTATGGTTACGTGTATCTTATGAGATACAAGTCTGAAGCCTTTGAGAGGTTCAAGGAGTTTAGACATGAAGTAGAGAAGCAAACGGGAAGAAGTATCAAAGCTCTTCGATCGGATCGAGGGGGAGAATACTTGTCCCGTGAATTCCTTGATTATCTAAAAGACAATGGAATTGTCTCTCAGTGGACTCCGCCCGGTACTCCCCAACTTAATGGGGTAAGCGAGCGAAGGAATCGGACCTTGATGGACATGGTTCGATCCAGGATGAGTTTCACTGGACTTCCTCTTTCCTTCTGGGGATATGCCCTAGAATCTGCGACGCATCTATTAAATAGAGTACCGTCAAAGAGTGTCTCCAAAGTGCCATATGAAATGTGGTTTGGTAAACCACCCACTTATAAATACCTAAGGGTATGGGGTTGCTCGGCTTATGTCAAGCAACTAGTGGGCGATAAGTTGGATGCAAGATCCTCCTTATGTAAGTTTGTGGGATATCCAAAGGAATCCTATGAATATTATTTCTACAACCCATCGGAACATAAAGTGTTTGTTTCAAGGAACACTACCTTCTTAGAGAAGGAATTTCTATTGGATAGAAATGGCGAGGTTGCAGAACTTGAGGAAACTCAAGAACCACAAAAGAGTTCACCTGATACCACAGATGCACAACCAGAAGTAGTAGCAAGTACACAACATCCTCGAAGATCCGAAAGGATCCCGAAACAACCTGAGAGATTTGGTTTCTTGCTTGAAAGCAATGAGCATGGTTATTCCCCTGATCCAAGGTCATATGGGGAAGCGACGTTGGACGTCGATTCGGGAAGATGGTTAGAAGCCATGCAATCTGAGATGGACTCTATGCACTCCAACAAGGTTTGGACCTTGGTGGATCCACCAGATGGGTGTAAACTCGTAGGCTATAAGTGGATCTATAAGCGAAAGCTTGGAGCTGATGGAGAGGTAGTCACCTACAAGGCACGTCTCGTGGCGAAAGGTTACACTCAGAGGCAAGGAATTGACTATGATGAAACCTTTTCACCAGTGGCGATGGTCAAATCCATTCGGATACTTCTAGCCATAGCTGCATATTTAGACTATGAAATATGGTAGATGGATGTGAAGACTGCTTTCCTCAATGGTAAAATAGAGGAAAAGCTTTACATGGAGCAGCCCGAGGGCTTCGCATCCATAGGAAGTGAGCACAAGGTGTGCAAACTTCAGAGATCCATTTATGGACTCAAACAGGCTTCCCGAAGCTGGAACAAGTGTTTTGATGATACTGTACAAACATATGGTTTTCTTCAAAATGCTGATGAAGCATGTGTGTACAAAAGGGCTAGTGGGAGCGCGATAACATTTTTGGTGCTTTACGTTGATGACATTCTATTGTTTGGAAACAACATAGGAATGTTGCAAGAAACGAAAGCGTGGTTATCCACACAATTCTCAATGAAGGATATGGGAGAGGCATCCTACATTCTCGGAATGAAGATTCATCGAGATAGATCCAGTAGAATGCTGGGACTCTCCCAATCTGCGTACATAGATAGAGTTTTGAAGAGATTCAAAATGGATCAGTCCAAGAGAGGACTGGTGCCTATGAGACATGGTATTTCTCTTTCCAAGTCTATGTCCCCTCAGACACCGGAGGAAAAGGAAAAGATGTCTCACATACCATATGCCTCTGCTATAGGGAGCATTATGTATGCTATGCTATGTACACGGCCTGATGTGGCTTATGCACTTAGTGCAACAAGTCGATATCAAGCCAATCCAGGTGAAGAGCACTGGAAAGCCGTAAAGGCAGTCCTTAAGTACTTAAGAAGAACTAAGGATGTCTTCCTACTCTACGGTGGAGGAGAATTAAAATTGGAAGGCTATACAGATTCTAGCTTCCAATCTGATGTGGATGATTTCAAATTTATCTCGGGATTTGTCTTTGTACTCAATGGTGGAGCGGTCAGCTGGAAGTGTTCTAAACAAGAAACTATTGCTGACTCCACCACAGAGGCTGAGTACATTGCAGCTTGGGCGGCTGCAAAAGAAGCTGTTTGGATGAGGAATTTCATCCAAGAGTTGGGTGTTGTTCCATCTGTTGTTGATCCCGTACGATTGTACTGTGATAACAATGGGGCTATTGCACAGTCAAAAGAGCCAAGGTCTCATCAGAGGTCCAAACATATAGAAAGGCGATACCATCTGATCAGAGCGATCGTTCGTAGAGGCGACGTTCAAGTGGAACGTGTGGACTCGGCAAATAACATAGCAGACCCTTTTACCAAACCCTTGGGCCAAAGAGTATTGGAGGGACATCTTGAGAAGATGGGCCTGAAATGCATGGGCAATTGGCTCTAGGGCAAGTGGGAGATTGAAAGAGTTAGGTGCCCGACGTGCCATTTGTTGGGCGTAGTAGCCGACTCTTTAAACAGTCTTATATTGTATCTTGTCAAGTAATTTAATAAATGGCATTTTCTTCTTTATCTTATCATTCTATGCAATTAGATAAAGTCCCCTAGATCACTATGTGTTTGGTATCGGGGATGCCAATCATGGAATACGTCTCTAAGGTTGTGGTCTTAAAAATGTTCCAAGTCATAGAATCATTGAGATAGGGATATCAATGACTCGTAAAGACTTGCACGTACAATGCACACTCTTGGAGAGAGTATCCTATTCCATGGATACTGATACGGTGTACATCAGTGCATGTATGTGGGTTCTCGTTGGGATCGAGTAAACTGAACAACCCCGCCGAGATTCCATATTGGAGTCAATGTCGAATTTGGAATCTCTTCGGTTACGTAGGCATAAGATTGGTCCTCATGACTTGAGGCACCATTGGTCGTCTTGTGCATCGCCCACTGTACTTAGATTTGTCACACGATTCCAGGTGAGTCATAAAGTGGGGCATATTAGGTCCAGCCTGGTTATATACGGAGGCGCGTGAGTGCCAAGAGAGAATCCGTCACTGATCATTAGCATCGGCGCATATCCTATGTACTTCACAGTGTATTGACCATGGAACCTCCGGCCGGAGTAGTATCAATAAGGAGGTGCAGTGTTTCCTCGCTCGATTGATAAATTGGTCAATGTCACTTAGATCGATATACATAGAATCAAGTTACTGGGATTTCGACTGACATCCAAGTCCTAGATTCGATCGGGATATTTGATGGAAGGATTTTACTTATACAAAATCGTAATGCGGAAAGGTCACCTAATAATCGTTCATGGCTAGGTCTTCTTGGCGCGTGGCTAGTACTAACCTTGATTTGTAGGAACCATGAATTAATCGGTAATTAATTCTTGGTTGGATTAAAATACTTGGAGTAATTAAATCTAGCAATGAAAATTGCAAAGGCACAACGGGGTTGTGTTCCTACTTCTAGTACATGAACGAACCTACAATGGGGTTACACACTTACTCAAGAAAGTTCAATTACTATGTGAATATTAATCCGATTTAGGATTAAAGTGAAATTGATTAATGAGATTAATTGATTAAGTGGAAGACATTTTAATTAGTAGGCTTGGGAAAATAATTATTCTATTAATTAATCTTGGAGATTAATTATTAACAGAAATTGTTATTATCCGGGAATTTATTTAAACTACTAATTTTACCATTAATTAATCATGAGGATTATTTAATTAACAAGTCTTGGAAGACTTGGGAGTCATTTTAATTAAGTTGGACTTAATTAAATGAAGTCACAATAGTGAAATTCAAAGCTAGTCAAAGTTTGACTTGTAATGTTTTTTAAATGAAGAAGAAAATGAAAAATATTCTCTTACACATGTGGTGGTAGTTGAGAATGGAATGGTAGGTGAGAATGAGGTGGTAGGTGAAGAAAAACAAGTCTTCTACTCCACCTAACACCATATGGCCAAAAATTGGTGGCTATAAAAGGAGGTGTTCTTGCTCTCATTTAGAACTTGATGAAAACTTAAAAAGAAAAAAAAGCTTAGAGCTTAGTTCTTCATCTCTAGATTTTTCTAGCTTCTCTTGTGATTCTTGAAGACTTTCTTCTATAGAACTTCTTCTTGAAGATTAGTTGTAAAAGATTATCTTCCATAGATATTTCTTTTAGTAACTCTTCTTGTCTTCCACCTTTCACTACATAGACTCCATTTCCTTAGAGCATATATCTAGCCAATCTTTTGCTTAAGGTATGAACTTAATTGAGGTGTGTCCTTGTAGAGGCTTCTTGCTTTAGGAGCTTATGGTGGTTTGATTCGAACCCCTCCATGTTGAGGTGAGGATTCGAAAATGAGAGCTAAAGTTTTTGGTGTGGTTTTCCTTGTGTTGTGGTTTTACACCCTCACTTTAATAAAACCCCAAATCTTGTAATCGGTTTAAAACCCCTTTACTCGTATTAGTTTTTGTTGTGCATTACTTTGACCCCTAGCTTGGGATGCCGATTTATATGTGTTTTATATACTTTATTTCTTCCGTTGCGCCGGCATCGCTTGTGGGGGCATACCGATCCTAACAACTCTTACCATGGTTGTTGATGAATCCAGGTGGTTGCTCCACATAGACTTCTTCTTGGAGTTTACCATTTAGGAAAACACTCTTCACGTCTATTCGATACACTGTGAACTTGTTGAATGCTACATATGCAAGAAACATTCGAATTGCTTCAAGACGGGCGACAGGAGCATATGTCTCATCAAAATCAATACCCTCTTCTTGGCAATATCCTTGAGCGACAAGTCTGGCCTTGTTTCTTATAACAATACCAATCTCATCCATCTTGTATCTGTAAAACAATCTACTTCCAATAAGTCCTTGGTTAGTTGGCCTGGGAACTAGCGTCCAAACCTTATTTCTTTCAAATTGATTAATCTCTTCTTGCATGGCTTCAGTCCAACTAGGATCATTTAGCGCTTCATCCACTTTCTTAGGTTCCATTTGAGATAAAAAACTCGCGAACATGGCCTCATTGAACGTAGCGGCTCTAGTCTTCATAGGAGCTCCAATATCTCCAATAATTTGCTCTAGTGGATGACCATGTAGCCATAGTCTATCTGGCTGGAACGGGTTTGGAGGATGGTGGGGCATTTAATCTTGTGTTGCATTCCCATTAACCTCATGCACAGGTGCAAGAAGTTCACAATTTCCATTATGCTCTTGATGATCATTCTCTTCATGATCATCAACCGTTCTTACAATACCATCATTGATAGCCTCACGAGTAACCTTAGGAGGGGACATAAAGATCTCATCATCGTCGTCACTTTCATCAACTATGATTATCTTAGACGCTTGATGACACAAATCTTCAACTCCTACATCACTAGTGTTAACCTTACTTGGCTCTTGGTTAACATCATCAATAACAACATGAATGGATTCCTTAACCTTATTGGTTCGCCTATTTAGGATACAAAAATTCTTTCCATTCTTAGCATAGCCTAGAAAGATTCCCTCATCCGCTTTAGGATCAAACGTTTTCAGATTATGGGATCCATTATTATGAATAAAGCTTTTTGAACCAAAGACGTGAAAATATGAAATATTTAGTTTACGTCCCTTCAATAGTTTATATGGTGTTTTACCATGTTGTTTGTTGTTCATGCATCGATTCTCAGTATAACTCGCGGTATTGATTGCCTCGGCCCAAAACCTAGGAGCAACCTTGGATTCTGCCAACAACATCGTAGCGGCTTCCTTTAGTGTTTTGTTCCGACACTCAGCAACACCATTCTGTTGAGGAGTTCTTGGAGCTGATCATGATGTATTCCATTTTTTGCACAAAACTTCTCAACAACCATGTTAGTAAACTCAGTACCGTGATCGCTCCTTATTCTTGCAACTTTAAGATTTTTCAAAGTTTGGAGTTGCCGAATAAGCGTTGTGAGCTTGTCACATGTTTCATCTTTGGATGAAAGAAATTCCACCCAAGTAAATCGAGAGAAATCATCTACTATCACCAAAGAATACTTTTTACCGCTCATACTAATCGTTTAAACGGGTCCAAACAGATCCATGTGAAGTAGTTCAAGTATTCTAGAGGTAGACAGACAAGGCTTTCTCTTGAAAGATGATTTAACTTGTTTGCCCATTTGACAAACGTCACATAGGCGATCCTTATGAAAAGGTTCTTGAGGTAATCCCTCTACAAGATTTAGCTTTACAAGCTGAAATATTATTTTAAAGTTGAGGTGATTCATTTTTCTATGCCATAGCCAACCCATTTTAGATTCATTTTTAGCCACAAAGCATGTTGGGTTGTTATCAATTGTTGAACCCCTATCTACCAAATAAATGTTGTTTGTTCTTTTTCCTTTCAATTTAGTAGATCCAGTCTTAGTGTCGTTAATGTAGCAATAGTCACTTGAAAATTTTACTTCAAAACCTTTATCACAAAGTTGACTTATGCTTAATAGATTATGCTTAAGACCCTCAACATAATATACATCACTAATCATGATGTTCCCCCTATGCACAGTACCAATTGTTGTGAATCAAACCAGCGGATAAAAAAAAAATTCTCCGATTCACAAAGCCCAAATTCATTTCAGGCTTTTGATAATTTCATATTCACAAAAACGAAACCAAGAACAAGAAGTATCTAATTACCTTTTCAATGAATTTCAAAAGCCCAGCTTTTTGACAAGCAACGAATCGTTCCTTCCTCTTGATAATCACACGAAAGATGATCTTCAATTCTTGAAGCTCGTCCTCCTCTACCTTAGAATGGGTTGGGCGACTTAGGGTTTATGTGGAGGGAGAAATGATTTTTGGTTTTACTATTTTTCACTCTCTAAGATAAAAAACTAACAAAGTTCTGATTTTAGTAAAACATCTAGTGCTTAAATAAAAGACTTCTCCTTGGCTTAGTAGAAGAAGGGGGCGGCCGTGTAGTACCCTAGGGATAGGTGTACTAGGCTTTATCCAATTCCAAGCCCAGTGTTAAGTATTTAATTAATATTCTCAGTCTAATCCAATTGGTAATTAATTAAATACTAATCTCTTTTCTTTAATAGTACTTTATTAATTATAAATTAATAACACTATTAATATTGATTGAATAAAATAATTAAATATATCTATTATAATCAATACATATCCCATTGATAATTTCCACTTCAAGTGAAATTACCAAAATACCCTTCATAAAGTAAAACTCCTTTATTTTATCATCTTTACATAGTGCGACTCTCTAGGCTCGTCTTGATTGGCATTGGGAGGATTCCAAGGATATAGTTATCACCAAGCCATCCCGTGTAGCTATACCGAAACCCAATCAAGTACGAGATGAATATTTCATCACGAACCTTTATGTTATAATTATCATATGAGTATAAACTCTTCACTAACGCAATCCGATCAAGTAAGAGTCGTGGGTCATACTTATATAACTTGATACTGAACTATAATCATACTAATGTGAAATTGCTAAACTGCCTTTTATATCCAATCTAAGCCAGTCATTAATGCTTTGGCCAAAGACTTTAATTTCACAGCACCTATGACGTATAGGGCGCTTCTCGTTTACTTTCGAGACAGTGAATTCCTTATTGGCGACTTCACTTCCCACTGTCGAAAGCACTAATTGAATCGTATTTCGAGGTTGACCCCATAACAGGTGATTAGGCCTATCTACTCTAATAAATTATTCAATGGTACGAGCACAATGTAAATGACTCCTCAGGTCTAAACTTTACTCATACTATTATAACTGGTAATCCTCATCATTGACTGTCACTGAGTAAAAACCTATGTGATTGGATTACAACGAGTCGTGTTCGAATATGTTAACTCCATTAATCATATTCATGACACCAACTCCCACTATCCAATCAGTGTAAGACTTAGCACTTTCCTTGTCAAAGCAAGTGTCATACGAGTTGAACCTATTTTGATTCTTTAACTTGCGAACCGTGTTTAGAAAATCAAGCACTTAACTCCACTAGTGCTCCTACTTATCAAATAAACAGTGGTGAGTACACTTTGATCTTAAGAACCTATTTGTTCAGTACATTCAATGCCACAATTAGACTTATAAGAACAAACTCAATGCCTTTTATTAATCAATAATAATGTTCATACAATATAAATAAAACGCCCTCTTAAATCTAATTCCTCAATGGCATAGAGGGCATAACACCTAACAATCTCCCACTTGAACTCAATCCCAATTGCTATTGTATTTGAGTCCCATCTTCTCAAGATGTTTCTCTAGCACCGCCGATGATAGAGGCTTAGTGAATGGGTCAGCTACGTTTTTCGCTAAGGCTATTTTCTGCATGGCGATATTGCCTCTTCCAATGATTTCTCGTATTATGTGATACCTTCTCTTTATGTGTTTAGATTTGTTGTGAGACCTTGGTTCTTTAGCCAGTGCTATTGCTCCATTGTTGTCACACCATAGTGGCAACGACATTTCCATGCTAGGAATCACTTGAAGTTCAACCATGAACTTCTTTATCCAAACAGCTTCGTTAGCTACCTTAGAGCTAACTATCTATTCAGCTTCACATGTGGAGTTCGCAGTTGTGCTTTGCTTGGAACTTTTCCAAGACACTGCTCCACCATTCAGAGTGAATATAAACCAAGACGTAGATTTTTGATGATCCACATCAGACTGAAAGTCTGAGTCAGAATATCCATCCACTCTCATCTCTTCATTTCCATATATGAGAAGCATATCCTTCGTTCTTCTAAGATACTTAAGGATAGTCTTCACAGCCATCCAATGCTATTCACCTGGGTTAGCTTGAAATCAACTAACTACACTCACAGCGTAGGTTATGTCAGGCCTCGTGCATAACATTTCATACATGGGACCTCCCATTGCTGATGCATATGGGATTTTACTCATCTTTATTCTGTCCTCATCTAATTTCGGACTCATAGACTTAGAGAGATGTATTCCATGTCCCATGGGCAGAAGTCCTCCCTTAGAGTTACTTATTTCATATCTCCTAAGGATTTTCTCTAGGTAGAGCGCTTAGGAGAGACCTAACATCCGATTCGCCCTATCCAGGTAGATGCGAATTCCAAGGATGTAGGTCGCTTATCTTAAGTCTTTCATGGAGAGTGTGCTTGAAAGTCATGCCTTGACTGATGTCAACGAGCCTATGTCATTCCCCATTAGTAGTATGTCATCTACATACAACACTAGGAATGTCAACTTGCTCCCACTGGATAATTTATAGACACACGGTTCATCTTCATTCTTAATAAATCCATAAGATTTTGCTTCTTGATCGAATAAACAATTGAACCGTTGATTCCAGCTGCGAGATGCCTGTTTAAGTCTATAAATAGACTTATTTAACTTGCAAACCTTATGAGAATCTGCATTTGATGTAAAACCTCTAGGCTGCTGCATATAAATGTCCTCCTCGAGGTATCCATTTAGAAATGTGATTTTCACATCCATTTGCTAGATTACATAATCTAGGTTTGTTGCGATGGCGAGCAGGATTCGAATGGACTTGATCATTGTTATGGGCAAAAAGGTTTCCTCATAGTCAATGCCCTCTTTTTTACTATAACCTTTCGCGACAAGTCTGGCCTTATAGGTGTCTACCTTGCCATCCAGACCAATCTTTCTTTTATAGATCCATTTGCACCCTATCGGCCATACATCCTCAGAGAGACCAGTAAGAGTCCAGACTTGGTTCGAATACATCAGATCCATCTCTACTTTCATGGATTCCAACCATTTTGCAGAATCAATATCAGTCACTGCTTGCTCATAGTCATAGCTAGAGGGATCATCTCCATGGCTTCCATTTCCCACAGCAAACAAATATTGTTGTTCATGAAGGTAACAATATCTCTCAGGTGGTCGAGATACTCTACTAGAGTGTCGCAGTGACGGTTGTGTCTTTTGAGTTTCAGGGTCAGTTCTTTGTACTTGAATTGGTGTCTCCGAGGGGGATTCATTTGGTTCTTCTAACAGAACCACTTTACTACCTGCACCTTCTTCTCTAATGAACTCATCTTCGAGAAAGAATGCTTGCAAAGCCACGATTATCTGATGATCGTTTGGTAGGTAAAGCAGGTATCCCATGGGGTCAGTGGAAAACCTATGAATCGACCCTTGAGGGATCTTTCCTCTAGTTTCTCTACCTTAGTCTTCATAACATATGCGGGGCAACCCCACACTCTTTTGTACTTAAGATTAGGTTTCCTTTCGCACTACAACTCATACGGTGTTTCAGGAACAAATTTCAAGGGACACTTATTCAATATATGTACAGCTATAAGCAAAGCATGTCCCCACAGTGAAACAAGTAAATCGGTGTAGCTAAGCATAGATCTCGTCATATCCAATAAAGTACAATTTTTTGTGCTCAACTACTCCATTTAATGGTGGGGTTGCTGGAGGAGTAAGTTGTAACACCATGCCGTGTTCTTTTAAGAACTCATCAAACTCAGCACTTATGTATTCGCCACCACGATCCGATCGCAATACCTTAATACTGTGCCCGATTTGTCTTTCAGTCATAGTCTTAAACTCCTTGAACCATTCAATAGCTTCAATCTTATGTTTCATTAAATACACAAATCCATATCTACTATGGTCGTCAGTGAATGTAATAAAGTACTAAAAACCTCCATAGGCCTCATCCTTGAAGGGCCCACAAATGTCTATATGAACAAAACCGAAAACTTCATTGGATCTTTTAAAATGTTCAGTGAAGGGTGACCTAGTCATTTTACCTTTTAGATAGGATTCACATGTTGGATATGGATCAGATCCAAGAGAGCCGATATGCCCTCGTTTATCCAACTCGTGAACCTTGAATTCATCGGCATGTCCAAGTCTAAGATGCCACATAAGTCTTTGGTTAGTACCATTCATACTACGTTTCTTAGTCATAGTGTTAACCATGCAATGGTTTTGAACATTAATATAGTACAATTCATTAACTAAAGATGCTGAGCCAATGTTTTTATTTCTAAAATAAATATCACAACCATTGTCATTAAAAGTAAATAAGTATCCTTTCCTGACCAATACAGGAATAGAAACATTGTTTTTAAGCCCATTGGGCAAAACGACGCAATTATCTAAAGTAATAGAATGTTCAGACATTAATGTAATAGAAGTGCTTCCAACGTGTGTAGCCGCGACACTGTGCCCGCTTCCCACATTGATCATCACTTCTATTTCTCCCAGCTTCCTACTTGTTTCCAGATCCTGATTCAAAACAAAGATGTGAGCACTAGCTCCCGAATCTAGAATCCATGAAGTAGAGAACATAGTCATAGAACAATTATTTTCTAAAACGAAAAGTTCTATACCTGTTTTTTTAGCTTTTAGCTTAGGAAATCTCGCTTCCAGTGCCCTAGCTCTTTGCAATGGATTCTTATGTCCTTTTTCTTTGGGGTCCGACCCTTAAACTTCTTGACCTTTTTTTTTTGGCTTTATCGTTGCTCGATAATTTGGAGACTCCTAACTGCTTCTTACCTCTTTTCTTTTTCTGATTTCTCTTAGAATCAGTAGAAATGACTAGAGCAGTTTCTTTCATTTTCGACTCCAACAGAGATTGAGCATTGATCAACTTATTCATTAGCCCAGACAGTGTGCACTCAATGTCATTCATGTTGAAATTCACAATGAATTGCGAAAATGACTTTGGGAGCGATTGGAGAATGAGATCGGTTTGAAGGTGGAATTCCGTGGTGAATCAAGGGCTTCAAGTCTCTCAATCATAGAGATCATTCTGAGGAGTTGATCCCCAACCTTCTTTCTTTCTTTCATTCTCACTCCAAAAAGTTCTTTCGATATATCATACCGAGCAGTCCAACTGTGTTTTCCATAGAGTTCCCTCAAGTGCAACAAGATCTCTCCAGATGTCTTAATCTTCTCATGAGAACATTGGAGATCATTGCTCATCGAACCCAGTATGTAACCTCTAACTTTGACATCATGTTTAATGCATGTTTCATAGGCAAGTCAATCCTCAAAGTTATCAGTATCTGAGACTGGAGGCTTCTCATCATCAAGTGCATATTCTAAGCCCTCGAGACTAAGGACTATCCTTAGATTTCTTTGCCAGTCAATGAAATTATGTCCAGTGAAGACATTTTTCTCAAGTAGAATTTGTGAGTAGGTTAACCATTATAGAGAGTAATTATCAAACTGTAGAAAATACCAAGATTATTCAATTAGATACTTTATATTGTTTAAAACAAGTAGTTATAAAGGCCTTGTACAATTACTTGTCTCCCACGAGTTTTCTCAATTATTGTACTCCCACTACAATAATCGAAAACCTCATTGGATTGGTTTCATAGTGGGTGATTGAGGTCCTCAATATCTAGATGGGTTGCAACTTTTTTTGATAAATGGCCCATCTAGTAATTGAGGTGACACCTAGCGCCAGTTAAACCATTTAACAATTCAAACCCTTTGGCTCATGAATTACTTAACCACAACCTTTTTCGATATATAGGTGGTGATTCATCTTAGTCTATTCCCATCAACTCTCATCAGTTAATCAATTTAATCTTGCCTTCCAACTTTCTTCGATATATGGGGTAAAAATCGCTTCGACTGAAGGCATCTAATGCACTAAAGAAGATCAAGCATATTATCTTTATATATGACCCCCAAATACCGGGACGGTGCTATATATAAGATGCTGTCATCTTGTTCTAAAGTTTGATGGAGAGCAAGGATATCAAATTGTTAGGTTAATATCCTCAAATGCCACTAGAGGATTAGAGAATGTAAGGACATTATTAAATTGTAATTGTTTCTTATTCTATCAATAAAAAGGCAACTAGTTGTTTGCTATTATATTGGCATTTGTATATTGTAATCATCTATAAGTCCATAAACACAAGAGTTAACTTTCTAAGGCACTAGAGGAGTTTGATACTTGTGTACTAAAACAGTCTGCAAGTCAATGATTCTCAATTGGGCGTCGAACATCATGAAGACTTGTATGATGTGAGTTTTGACGAGAAAGGCGTCCATCAATCACTAGGAAGTAGTGAAGAACTCATCTAATAGGTGCATTGATGGAGATAGTGGCACTCAGGCATGACTTGCATTGATTCTGTCACATGGATTTTCACTCTTTGACAGTCAAGGACAGAATTGATTATATTGTAATAGATGTGTCTGAACTTTAGACTTGAGAAATCGAGTTGAAGATATACTTGTGATATTAGATTTATCATTAGAGTAGTTAGACCCAATTCACTCTTTGGTGGGGTCAACCTTGAACTGCAACCTAATGGGCAAGTAGTAGTCTTAATTGATATCCAAGATAAGATTCGTTCTCTCGAAGGTGAACGAGGAATTATCCTATGCATTTATAAGTAAGTTAGATCTTAAAGTCTTTGTCCAAAACATTCACAGATCTAGACTTATTATAAAAATAGCATAGAGTCAAGTTAGTGAGTTTGACCTAAAACCATGACTCTCACTTGACCGGGATAAGAAAACGAAGAGTTTGTAATCACACGGTATTTACCATAGGAAAGGTAAAATGATCCAATCATTTTATCTTATTTGGGTCACAATGTGGACCATTTGACTGGCTAGGTGGGACCCACATTCAATGAATCCTCCCATTGCCCAATATAGATGAACCCAAAGAGTCGCGCTTAAATAGGAAAAATCGATAGAAAATATGGAATATTTCTTGTGGTAATATTTTAAGTATTGAATACTTAAAATTAATTAAATGGAATTAATTATTTAAAGAAATAAGTTAATTCATTTATAATTTAATTAATGTATTATTTCTTGAAGAAATAAAATTAATTAAATATCCTAACTATTCTTTAATTAGATTAATTCATTGGATTGAATTAATTTATTAAATAATGGATTGGACCGAGCTCAAATTATCTATTATCTAATTAGATTAATTAATTGGATAGAATTGGTTAATTAAATAATGGATTGGATTGAGCTCAAATTGGTGCACTAAGAGGCACACCAAGACCGAGTAGGGGCGGCCACTAGGCGTCTTACATGGGCTAATTTGAGCCCAAGGTAATAACTTAAGTGATATAAATATATCACATTAGTTAATACCTAGGTCATAAGTTTCAATTAACACTTGAGCCACAAGACAAAAATTCCTTCTCTCCTTCTCTCCCTAGCAGTCGGCCATAGTGACAAGAAGAAGGAGAATTTTCAATCAAGTTTTTCCAGCGAGATAATTTAGAGGCAACACTTTTGGACTATTCGGATTATCAAGAAATCAGCCGGATTATTTCGCGAAGACGTTGAAGCAGTCAAATGCTTGAGTTTCTCCAACCACTTCGCTTCAACGCGTAAAGTACCGATTTTCTTATCGTACATACATCTGATAAAACCCCGGGATTGATCCTGTTATAGAAAAATCAACATAAAATTTTAAAATACTGTTTGCGCTGGGTTTGGTTAATTTTCCCCAACAGTGGTATCGGAGCCAAATTGCAAGGTTTGCATATATAGTTTACGTGTAAGTATGTGATTAGATGCATGATTTACAGTTTTTCGCGATGCATATTTCGATATGTGGATTTCGCGTTTGTTGTGTTCTTGAGGGTTTTATTTATTTTTCGTTCGTTAGAAATTAATAAAAGTTGAGTTTTATGTAATTTTTTATGTGATGAAAATAAAATTGCAAATTTCAACGCTGACCCGTCACCGTCGCTGCCGGCGAAACGACACTATTGTAAGCGCACAACAGCGAGATAGGCTCGCATCTTTCTCTGGGGGCTGTCAAGAAAGATGGGCCGCACAGCGCGGCCCATCATGTTGTAAAAACTAGGCTCGCGCAATTTCACCGCAGCTGGGCTGCCATGCAATTGGGCCCACGGCGAGCCCACCCGTGTGTTTTCTAACACACAGGTTAAATTAACCCGACCCAGGTCAACCCGCGGGTGACAAGCGTCATTTATTAAATATATATATTTATATATATATATATATTTAGTTTTTTGATTAAAATTGGATTTTAATGCAAAAATAAATAATATAATTTATTTAATGAAAGCATTTTAATTTCATCTAATCTAATGTTAATTAAAGTTGGACTTTGAATTAAATTAGATTTTTTTATTGTGAAATTAATTTTAAGAAACTTAGAGATTATTTTTTGTTAAAACTGGATTTAATATAAAATTAATTGGAGTTCATTAAAATTGGATTTTAAAATAGAATTAAATAAATTTAATTTCCTAGGGAATATAAAAAACAATAATTGAATTTGGAATTTAATTAGAAATTAACATATATGATTTTTGTGTGTTATGTGATATATATCATGTTTGACATGTTATGTGATGGGAGACATGATTCATGGACTTAGGCTCGGTTTTAATTTGTATTTCTTTTCGATGGGTTGTAAAGGCCATTTTGAGCCTATTTTTATTTTGTTTCTATAGATATTTTGTATAGGTTGCTTATATTGAAATGTAATATATAGAAATAGAATAGGCCAGAAAGAAAAATCCAAGTCGAGCCAAGGAGATACAAGAAGGAGCCTTGGAAGCTTTAGTGTAGTTTCTTTTTATTAGCGATTGAGACATTGGCTTGTCTCCATCTAGGATTAAATGTCCATGAATCGTGTGTTGTTAGCTTTCTAGGATTGTTTTCTTTTTATTTAATCCATGTTTGTATGCTTAGTATAAATGGATTAATGTGCCAAGTGAGACTTAATAAATAATTTACATTCTCCCACTTTGAAAAATATTAAGTTAGTAAAGGGTACTAGGTATCCTGTCCTCCACTGAACTTAGGAGAAATTAAAATGATATTTAATATATAATATCGTCCCTAAGAAATGGGGGTTATATATTGAAATATATTTGAATTTTTCTAAGTGTATGAAATGCCATTAGTCGAAACAAATCTCACCCCACATACCAGCAAAAGGCTGTAAGGTGAAATTCAATTGCTAGATTAATAGATAGTCAGTGGGTTGAACTTAAATTATTCATAAATCAATAAGATCGCTAAAAGGTTGAGATTTGATGAATAATGGACAAAGGGATTGAATCATCCATTTGATGGGTTGATGTTGGACATCACTTTAATATAATGATTAATCCACATACCAGCAAAAGGTTGCAACCTAGTAATCTTGTTCAAGAATTCAATCACCACTACAAAGCCTTCCAACGATGACTTCCAAATTCCACAGTGGGAGTGTGGATTTTCAAAAAATGTAGTGGGAGCCAAGTTTATTTTGAAAGTCCTTAATTTAAACTTGGAACAACAGTTATAATAAAATCTAATAAGTCTTTTTACTTTTCTGCAGTTATTAGCTTATTATCTCTCTCACAATGTCTCCCAAACCCTTATCTGATTTGATAAAAAGATACACATTGATTGGACCGAATTACATTGAATGACTCACAAACTTGAGGATGGTCCTAAGTAGTGAGTCGATTGAGTATGTGCTAGAACTCAAACGTCCTCCTGTACCAAGTATTTTAGTGGATGGAAGGGTTTGAATTTCCTACATGGACTGGGTCTGTGATAATCATCAAGCTAGAGGATACATGTTGAGCTCAATATTCAGTTTGCAAAGCTCTCAAGAAAAGATGGAAAATGCAAGAGACATACTAATCCATCTTGACTCAACGTTTGGAGAGAACGGTAAGACCGTTCAGTATTTGATATCGAAAGAACTCTTCAGAACAAGAATGAGGGAACATGAGAATGTGGGAGATCATGTACTAAAGATGATGACCTTAATTGAAAAGTTAAAATCTTTAGATTACTACATGGATCCTCACATTCACGTTGACCTCATACTGTAGTCGCTTCATGATTCCTTTTACTATTTCATCATGAACTTTGATATGAACGATATTGAGGGTTCGTTAGCTAGGCTGACAACCAAACTCGAAATTGTTCAAAGACAAATAAGGAGGAGTAGAAAAAGGAATACAATTTCCATCCCTGAGAGCGAACCACTGGATGTCTACAAGTATGGGAAAGGAAAAGGAAAAATGGAAGCACCCATGAATGCTCAAAGAGAAATAGGAAACAAGAAACGAAAGAATAAAAAGTGTAAAGAAGTGCTCAGAGAAACGAGTAGATGTCTTATCTGTGGTGAGCTGGGCTATTGGAGATGGGAATGTCCTAATCGTAGCAAGACTATAGGTATGGAACTCTTTGTTTTAGAAACCAATTGTTCTATAACTGTATTTTTCACTTTGTGGATACTTGATTCTAGAGCTAGTGATCTCGTTTATGTAATGAATCAGGATCTGGAGCGAAGTAGGAAGCTGGAGCATGGAGAGGTGCTGATCAGTGTTGGCAGCAGATAGAGTGTCGCGGCTTCTCGCATTGGATCAACTTCTTTATGTTTATCATCTGGACATGTTTTAAATTTAGAGGATGTTTTAGTTTTGCCCAACCGGCTTAAGAACATTATTTCAATTCCTATGTTGGTTAGAAATAATTGTATTTTTAATTTCATTGACAGTACTTGCAACATTTTTTTTAATGATAATATTGTTGGAACTGCTACTTTAGTCAATGGTCTCTATTATTTAAACATGCGAAATGAATGTGTTGTAAATGTTATCTCAAAGAAACATGGTTGTCAAAGTACTAACCTAAGCTTAAAGTGGCATCTTAGACTAGGCCATGCTTGCGAGCAAAAGATACACAAGATGGAGAATGGGTTGATTGACCCATTGGGATCGGATCCCTATCCAACTTGTGAACCTTACCTCAAAGGCAAAATGGCTAGATCTCCCTTCACCGGGACTTTTGAAAGGGCCGCTGAAGTATAAGGACTTGTGAACACCGAGGTTTGCGAACCATTTGGAGAAATGGCTCGTGGAGGTTTTCACTAATTTATAACTTTCATTGATGACCATTCAAGGTATGGTCTTGTGTATCTAATGAAATTCAAGTCTGAATCATTTGATAAGTTCAAAGGATTTAAGGCTTTAGTGGAAAATCAAACTGGACATCATATAAAAACACTATGATCGGATCGTGGAGGTAAATATATGAGTGATTAATTTGATGAGTTACTAAATGAACATGGGATAATATTGCAACTCACACCAACAGCGACTCCACAACCAAATGGGGTAGTAGAGCGCAGAAACCGAACATTTTTGGATATGGTTCGATCAATGCTCATCTACACTGATTTACCCATTTTTTTGTGGGGATATGCACTCTTTACGTCTTTTCATATCTTGAATAGATGTCCTTCAAATCCGTTCCCAAGACCCCATATGAGATATGGAGAAATAGGAAACCAAACCTTTAATACATTAGAGTTTGGGGATGCCTTGCCTATATTAAGAAGACAAAGGTAGAGAAATTTGAAGCTAGGTCCCTTAAAGGACGTTTCATCGATTTTCCATAGGATTCTATGGGATACCTATTCTACATGCAAGATGATCAAAGGATCATTGTTGCACTGCAAGCGTACTTTCTTGAAGATGAATTTATTTAAGAAGGTGGTGCAGGAAGAAACATTGTTCTTAATGCACAAGATAAAACATCCAGGGAGACAACTGTTCAAGAAACACACATTGAACCTGATTAAACACAACCAACATTGCGAAGATCTGGTAGAGTGCCACATCAACCTAATAGGTACTATGGGTACCTTCTACAAGAGGAACCGGGTGTCCATACTATAGCAGTGGGAGTTCATGGGTACGACCCTTCTACTTATGATCAAGCAATGATGGACATCGACTCTGCAAGCATAGATAGACTTGATGCATTCCAACCAGGTCTGGACTCTAATAGATAGTCTTGAGGGCATTTTCCCTACAGGGTGCAAGTGGATCTACAAGAAGAAGATAGGCCCGCATGGAAAAGTTGACACACACAAGGCAAGGCTTGTAGCAAAAGGTTATAGTAAAAAAGAAGGAATTGACTATCGAGAGACCTTTTCACTTGTGTCAATGATCAAGTCTATTCTAATTCTGCTCGCAATAGTGCACACTTGGATTATGAGATGTGGCAGATGGATGTGATGACTTTTCTAAATGGATTCCTCGAAGATGATATCTATATGGATCAGCCTAAAGACTTCACATCTGGGTCTGGTATTCATAAGGTGTGCAAACTAAAGAGATCCATTTATAAACTTAAGCAAGCCTCTAAGAGTTGGAATCTTCGTTTTGACAAAGCTCTCAAAGGATTTGACTTTGTCAAGAACGAAGATGAACCATGTGTTTACAAGAAGGTTAGTGGGAGCAAAATCACTTTCCTTGTCTTACAAGTGGATGACATTCTACTCATCGGAAATGATGTAGGATTGCCCACATCAGTCAAAAGATGGCTTTCAAATACATTCTCCATGAAAGACTTGGATGAAGCGACCTATATTCTAGGAATTCATATCTACAGGGATAGAACAAATAGAATGATAGGACTTTCCCAAGCCCTTGACTTAGAGAAGGTCCTAAAGAGACTTAGAATGGAAGGCTCTAAGAAACATTTCTTGCCCATGATACATGGGGTGCAAATTTCAAAGTCTATGTCTCCTCAAAGTGAGGGAGATAGGAAAGAAATGAGTACGGTGCCCTATGCGTCTGCAGTGGGTAGTTTAATGTACGCCATGTTATACACAAGACCCGACATAACCTACGCAGTAAGCTTGGTAAGTCATTTTTAGGCTAACCTGGAAGAGAACACTGAACTGTTGTCAAAAATATCCTCAAGTATCTGAAGAGAACTAAGGATATGGTCCTAACATATGGACATGGAGATTTGAAGGTGGATGGATATACAGACTCAGATTTCCAATTTTGATGTAGATGATCGAAAATCCACTTCAAGGTTTATATTCACAGTCAATGGTGGAGCGATAACTTGGAAAAGTTCCAAGCAAAGCACAACTGATGATTCCACCACTGAGGTAGAATACATAGCAGCATTAGAGGCTGCTAAAGAGGGTGTTTGGATTAGGAAGTTTATTGGAGAACTTTAAGTGGTCCCTAGTGTAGAGTTGCCATTGCCATTTTATTGTGACAATAACGGGGCCATTGCATAAGCAAATGAACCAAGGTCTCACAAGAAATCCAAGCACATAGAGAGGAGATATCACATAATAAGAGAAATCTTTGAAAGAGGAGAGATCGCTGTTCAGAGACTAAATTCAGCTGACAATGTCGCTGACCCATTGACCAAGCCTTTGACAAAGGCAGTGCTGGATCGACATCTTGAAAAAGATGGGTATTAGATACCATAGTGATTGACATAAAGTACAAGTGGGAGATTGTTAGGTTAATGTCCTCAAATGCCATTAGAGGATTAGAGAATGAAAGGACATTATCAAATTGTAATTGTTTCTTATTCTATCAATAAAAAGGCAATTAGTTGTTTACTATTATATTGGCATTTATATATTGTAATCATCTATAAGTCCATGAATACAAGAGTTAACTCTCTAAGGCACTAGAGGACTTTGATACTTGTGTATTAAAATAGTCTACAAGTCAATGACTCTCAATTGGGCATTGGAAATCATGAAGACTTGTATGATGTGAGTTTCGACGAAAAAGGTGTCCGTCAATCACTAGAAAGTAGTGAAGAAATCATATCATAGGTGCACTGATGGAGATAGTGGCACTCAGACATGACTCACATCGATTTTGTCATATGGATTTTCACTCTTTGATAGTCATTGACAAAATTGATTAAATTGTAATAGGTGTGTCTGAACTTTAGACTTGAAGAATCGAGTTGAAGATATACTTGTGACATTAGGTTTTTCATAGAGTAGTTAGACCCAATTCACCCTTTGGTGGGGTCAACCTCGAACTGCAACCTAATGGGCAAGTAATAGTCTTAACTGATATCCAAGATGGGATTCGTTCCCTCGAAGGTGAACGAGAAATTATTTGCATTTATAAGTAAGTTAGATCTTAAATTCTTTGGCCAAAGCATTCACTAATCTAAACTTATTATAAATATAGTATAGAGTCAAGTTAGTGAGTTTGACGTAAAACCATGACTCTCACTTGACCGGAATAAGAAAACGAAGAGTTTGTATTCACACGGTATGTACAATAGGAAAGGTAAAATGATCCAATCATTTCATCTTATTAGGGTTACAATGTGGACCATTTGATTGGCTAGATGGGACCCACATTCAATAGAATCCTCCCATTGCCAAATATAAATAAACCTAAAGAGTCACGCATAAAAAGAAAAAACCGATAGAAAATATAACATATTTTTTGTGGTAAACATTAATTATCTATTATTTAATTAGATTAATTAATTGGATAGAATTGGTTAATTAAATAATGGATTGGACTGAGCTCAAATTGGTGCACCAAGAGGCACACCAAGACCGAGTAGGGGCGGCCACTAGGCGTCCTACATGGGCTAATTTGAGCCCAATGTAATAACTTAAGTCATATAAATATATCACATTAGTTAATACCTAGGTCATAAGTTTCAATTAACACTTGAGCCACAAGACAAAAATTCCTCCTCTCCCTCTCTCCCTAGCCGCCGGCCAAAGTGCCAAGAAGAAGGAGAATTTTCAATCAAGTTTTTCCGCTGAGACAATTTAGAGGCAACACTTTTGGCCTGCTCGGATTATCAAGAAATCAGCCGAATTATTTCGTGAAGAAGTCGAAAGCTTGAGTTTCTCCAACCACTTCGCTTCAACGGGTAAAATATCGATTTCCTTATCGTACATACGTCTGATAAAACCCCAGGATTGATCCTGTTATGGGAAAATCCAAATAAAATAAAATACTATTTCCGCTGCGTTTGGTTAATTTTCCCCAACACAAATACCCTTTACTTACTTAGTGTTATTTGATATAGGGAGAGTTAATAACTTGATAGTTATTATATTTTGGGTCTCACTTTGCACTTTAATTTATCAAGCACTATTTATGGAAATGCATACGAAAAATGCCCAGCAATTTCTAACAACACACACACACGTATGGGCTTTAATCTAGATTGTCTTGAGCCAACGAGTCAATCGGGCAGGGGTTCTAATCTATTACAAAAGAGATCCTTGACTCCGCTCCAAGCTTGCCACCGTCTTCTCTCTTTATTGGACCTATCTAATATTTTTATTACAATGGTACATACCTATACAATTGATCTATATAAAAGTAAAGATACAAACTGGGGGGCTCAAACTCTAGCCCACTACAACTTAGACAATAAAAAGAAACCAACACTAAGCCCATCCGAGGTGTCACCATCACATAATGAGCACATAATCAAATTAAACACATAGGGGATTATTCTTAAATCTTATTTAATATTTAATTAAATCCAATTTAATTAATATTAAAAAATAAATCCAATTTATTTTGAATTTTAGTGTCAATTGGCCAAGCCCAAACATTTACTTTAATCCAATTAAAGGGGACTTTATCAAATAGAGCCCAACATGGGTGAAATAATTTAAAAGTGAAATTAAACTCTAATCTAAATCTAATTCCAAATTAATTTGGGCCAACCCTATTTAATTTAATCCATAAAATAAAGGAAGCCCAACAAGCTTTATTTGGTCATTTAAATCTAATTTAAATACCAAGGATTAAATTTGATGATTAATTTTAAGTGGCTAATAAATCCAATGTTGGCCTTAGAAAAATCCAATTTTTCAAACAAACTAATTAAAATTAAATATTAATTAAAATCCAATTTTAAATAAAGTAATGAAAATTAAATCCAATTTAATTCTCAATTAAAATTCAATTTTAAAAATGATAAAAAAAACTATGGGGGTTTTAATTTTAAAATTAATCCACAAAAAATAATTTTAAAAAATGCTAATAGGGCTTGAGCCCAATTTTTTTTCAAAATCATCCATTAGGTTCAAAATACATCCAATGGAATAAAAGGGCCATGCCCCAATTTTAAAAAAAAATTAATTTTACACTTGTAAAATTTATTTTCCAAGGTCCGGCCTCGGTTCGACAAAAATTAAAAGTACACGTCGGGCCAAGTTGGCAGCGCCAGTGGTCACTTGCACACACATGCACGACACGGCGTCGTGCCATGGTCGCGCTGTTCAGCGCAACAAGGCTGCTGCTACCGCCGCCGGTTTGATGTGCCGACGGCTGTTTTTCGACGACCCCACCATGGTCTCGCCTTGTCTTTTTCAATCAGGCAATTTAATCATCAAAAACCTAATAGTTTAAACATGCAAAAAATTAAATCATAACACCCAATTTTTACGTTTTTACATACAATACGAAAAACATAAAAAACTCATATTTATATTCGTCATAAATATAAATATTCATAGCATGCATTCATATTCATCAAATAACATAAATGCATGAAGGTATGATGAAATTATCAAGAACCATGAATTTGGCTCTAATACCACTCTTGTGAATTGAACCAGCGGATAAAAAAAATTCTCCGTTTCACAAAGCCAGAATTCAATTCAGGTTTTTGATAATTTCATATTCACAAAAATGAAATCAAGAACAAGAAGTAATCTAATTACCTTTTCGATGAATTTCCAAAGCCCAATTTTTTGAGAAGCAACGAATCGTTCCTTTCTCTAGATAATCACACGAAACATGATCTTCAATTATTTAATCTTGACCTCCTCTACCTTAGACTGGGTTGGACGACTCAGGGTTTATCTGGAGGGAGAAAGGGTTTTGTGTTTAACTATTTTTTACTCTCTCAGATGAAAAATTGACAAAGTTCTGATTTTAGTTAAACACTTAGTGCTTAAATAAAAGACTTCTCCTTGGCTTAGGAAAAGAGGGGGCCGACCGAGTAGTACCATAGGGATGGTGTACTGGGCTTTATCCAACTCCAAGCCCAGTGTTAAGTATTTAATTAATATTTCCAATCCAATCCAATTGGTAATTAATTAAATACTAATCTCTTTTCATTAATAGTACTTTATTAATTTTTAATTAATAACACTATTAATATTGATTGAATAAAATAATTTAATTACAATAATTAAATATTTTTTTTATAACAAAAGTCACCAATGACGCGGTGGGGGGATTTTTCGGGGTCCTTTCCCATATATATATCACTCAACCAAAACCATATACAAGGGCACAAACGAGTAGGACCACTAAGTCCAACATGCACAAAAGGAAATTAGGAGTACTACTCCCTTTACAATTACTAGAGCAATCTGAAAGTTGTTAAGTTAAGTTTATCTGTCCTAATTAAGCCACGAGCTAAACCACGAATTTGGTGTGAGAGGAAATAGCGACAGACACGGGATGAGCAAGCTTCATTTGCATAGAAATCCGCGACTCCATTCCCTTCCCTAAAGATATGAGACAAGTGAAAATTCAACATCTTCAACATCCTCCACACTTTCTGCCTAAGAGTAATCACTTTCCAGTGGCATGACTTTTGTTGAAGAACAAGGTCAATAATGACCTTGGAGTCCATTTCAATCCACAACTTTGAAATTCCCAAATGGTGTGCAAATTCAAGACCTTTGGAGAGAGCAAATAGCTCTGCATAATTGTTAGAAGCCACACCAATGAACTCTTGATACGACAAAATCACATCTCCTTTAGAATCTCTAATCACACCTCCCGCTCCAGCAATACCATTAGATCCCTTTGAAGCTCCATCTGTGTTAAGTTTGAAAATGCCAAAAAAGGTTTCAGCCACTTGACCAGGATAGGAGAAGGCCGACCAGATACCCTAGGCATGAAGCCAAAAATAGCAGCAGTACCTCCTATCACATCTCCTCTGCCCCAATCAATAATATTGCAAATAGTGAGGTTATGTAAAAGGTTCGTGACATGCCAAATGACCCGGGTCCAATAAAATCCAGCATTTCGGTGTTTAGAGTTATTTCTTTCACACCAAAGACACCATAAAATGAGAAAGGGAAGAATGGCACGAACGTGGTTGGGAGAAGACGAAGGAGACGAATTTTCCAATATAGCATATAGTGAACCACATTATTCGAGTTAAGATGTTGAAGATGGAACAAGTTACCAAAGAAGTTCCATACTCGAGATATTTGGGGACCATTGAGGAATATATGATGCATACTTTCAACTTGATCACAACATTGACATCGGGAGGCCAAATGGAATCCTTTCGATTGTATTCTGACACGCTAAAAGCTAACGTGCTATGATAGCAAGTGCACTAGTCGTGTGTAGTAATAAGTGTGGACGAAAAGTCCGGGTTGTCGAACTACGGAGACTTGAATTCTAGTTTATGATTTTATACAAAAAAACAACTACAATAAAAGTAACTTAAATGTAAAAACGTGTACAATAAGAACAAGGTTATGCAAATGAATTAAAACCAATTATAAAGGGAGACTAAGGCACATGCTAGGTCCAAATTGATCAAATATACTTATAAAGGCTCTTGTTGTAGAATTACTCTTATATTGTTATGGTGAAAACTCCTAAGGTAGAGAATAACCGATGTCTCGCGTATAAACTCCTATACTTAGATCGTGATTTCCCAAATATCCCTATCCGGAAATCTAACCACTAAACATGCATTAATGTACTAGAGTTCACTCGATTTGAATCGAACGACTTCACCCGGGAATCTTTACCTATGTCTAGGGCAATTCCTCATTAGTTGCGGGTCATGATGTGAATTTCTTGCACCCTAAGTCAATTTTCTCCCGAAATATTAACCTAGGCATAAGATTGTAACATATAGTGATCAAGTATATGTAAGATAGACAAAAACACAATTCACATCACATAACAATATAAGAACAACCTCAACAATCATCTATTGTAAGCATATATCACAATTTGGCCTTACATGGCCCTAGTCTTACGAATTTAGTTCATAATTGAAAGCATAAAAGACATAAGAGGAATATTCATAGACATAAATGAAATGAAAAACTCTTAAAAACTCTGTAAATGGTGAATGATGATGGATCTTGAAGTTGAGCCTTCAATCCCCAAGCTCTTTTCCTTCCTCTAGTTTTCCCCTCCAAGAGTGATGAAGAATGGTGATGAATGGTGGAGAAATCAGATTAGGGGCTGCCCCCCTCTCCTCCAAGAATCTGAAATTGATAGTCAATGATGAAGAGTATGGGTTTCCCCTCCTTTTATAGCCAAAATTCCACTAAAGTATGCATTAAGAATTCCCATTAAAGTTCCCCAATGAGAATTCCACCTAAGGTGATGCTTAAAGTATGGATTTTAAGATTCCAACCAGCTAAAAAATTCTGAACTTTCGGCCCTTAAGAATTCCATCAAGCATAACCATGTGAAAACTTCAACAAAACACATGCATGCTGCCATTTTCTTGCTTTCCAGCGCAGTCTTAGTAGTTTCCTGATAACATTCTCCAAAGATCTCCAAATCGGATGATTCAAGTCCCCATGTGCAGATAAAACATAGATCTACAACTTTCCAGAAGGACATTTTGTCCAATTCGGTCGCTAAGTATACCTAAATTACGTTTCAACATGGAGGTTGTTTCTGATTTGGCGCCCATAAAGTAAATCTACCAAGAAACACACTTATGACAACCCCTCAACACATGTGCTGAATTATGGCGAAAAGTGATTCTTACCCATCATATAATGCTGGAATTTAGGCTGAAAAGGAGTAACATTTGGACTATCCACGCCTAGGCATGACTAGGAGGGCGCTGGGGCGTATCGTGGCACATGTACTTCTCTGTTCGGCGCAACAATTGTATTTCCTTCATAACTCTCTCCACAGACCTCCGATTTGGATAATTCAAGTTGCCAAGTGAAGCTAACACAGAGATAAACAACTTTGTTGAAGGAGACGTCCTCAAATTCGAATTCAAAATATGCATAAATTCTGTATTTGAGTGCATTATTCCTCTATTGTAGTGATTTTCCACCTTTACTCGATAAGCACACAAATTAAACGCAAATGTGGTATAAATCATGCATAAACCAATAGAAATCCAATAAATATGAGGCTCTAAAACCTGTAAATTCACACCCTATCAACACCCTCAAACTTACCCATTGATCGTCCTCGAGCAATGAGAGCTATAAGATAAGATCAACATCATTCAACGGGAGAAAACAAAACAACTAACTAACTCACTTTCGTGGAGTAAACGATTGCACTTAGCGGGTGCAACAAGCCTTTAAACCCTTGAGTTACCTCAAAGGACGAGTTATAGTCTCGTGAGGGTTTGCATACGATATACCCACAAAATGTAACAAATTTTCAATCCCAACCAAATTAACACATCTCAATATGATCAACAAGAATGAATGACATAAAATCAACCTTTTAAAGTTCACAAATATATATATATACATATCAACTACTTTTGCTCATGTGACACCAATACTTGAAACGACTCCCTAGGGTGTAGTGAAAAATAAATCTAGGGTATTATAGTCGAGAGGTATCCTTACCAAATTTTGGACATTAATCCCATATCTATCAATTTTCGATCAAACGCAAAACATAAGAATTATAGAAAATCTCATAGCCATTTAAATTTCATTATCTCAAACATTCAACTTTCAATTCATATGAAATTTCCATTTAAACTTCATTAAGGCTAGATCATGTGCAATGTTTTATTCCATTAGGCTTTCTATGACACCCATGTAGCAAGCTTTAGACCAATGACTCCCAAACTAGATAGTTTTGGGGCATTAAGTGTAGAGACACTCCTAAGGATTTAATCACTCGAGTGTCAAAGGCCACGAAATAAAACTAGATCTTTTAAACAATTCACTTCTTTTGGCTTGAGCAAAGCTCAAATTAGCATAATCGTACAGTATATAGGCATGAAACGTTTCACCTCCGGTACGTATTAGCCTGACCACTTTTGGTCATACCAAAATTCAACATTTTCAATTCATTGTTTTAGCATATAAAATTACTACTCAACTTATAACCTTACGAGAAATCTAAGTTAATATTTCCGGGAAAAATTCCTTAAGTGTCTCAAGATGGTTATCCTCTCAACTTCTCTACCTTCGATTTAAGTGCATTGTGAATCATCTAAAGAATCAATTCTAGTCTAAGGTCTCCATGAGCAATTTCAAAGATATATATATGTTCCGTTAAATTCAAATTAATTCAAGAAATTATGCCATTTTTCCAAGTTAATCAATTTCAATGCATCAATTGGAAAGAAAATATATATAATTTTTTTTTATATACATATGCTTGATTTTTCTCAAAAAGTTAGCACAAAACACATGCAATAGCAACGATTCCTCCAAACTTGAGCTAAAAACAAGATCACATGACAAATAAAATCAATAAGCACTACTCATACCACCCCCAAACTTAAACTCAACATTGCCCTCGATGTTGACTCAATCATACATACTCAAAAGGGGGTAAACGAGAGTACTTACAACAAGGGTGCTAAAAAGCAAACTTTACGCACGTGGAATCCATTTCCAAGCTCAAATTCGTAACAAAAGATCTTCCAAAGCAAAACTCGGCTACTACATGTCATGTACTCACAATACAAACTATCAAGATTCAAAGAGAAGTATGCCAAAAGTGCATGCTTGAACATAACAAAAAGAAACAAACTAAACAAGACAAAAACGAAAGCAAAAAGAAAAGAAAACTTACAAACTTGGGTTGCCTCCCAAGAAGTGCTTGTTTATAGTCATTAGCTTGACTTTTGTGCTTTAAGGTTCAAATAGGTGGCCCATTTAGAACAACAATATCCTTTCCATTCCTCCTTTTCTTCTTATGTCCCACTTGCCTCCACTCATATTGCGGTGTTTTGCGATAAGCCCTTTGTGCCGGATTTGTCTTATCGATCTCATGAACACATTTATGTGGTGGAATGTACTTCATGCATAAATCCTCCTCTCTCACCTTTTCTTGGTTCTCATTGGGGACCTCATTCTCCAACTCAAGAGTGCCCTTAGTTTTGCCACTTGCACATTTTTCATCAAGTAAAGTGTTAATAGCATTGACATTTAAACAAGTAAGATCATCCATGGATGGTTTCATGTTTGTATAAGCATCGAATATCACCTTTTCATCTCTTACCCTCAATGTCAACTTACCTTTTCCCACGTCAATCTTGGCATTGCTAGTGGCTAGGAAAGGTCTTCCTAGGATCAAGGGAACATCAATGTCGTTATCCATCTCGAGAACCACAAAATCGACCGGGAAATAGAATTTGTCAACTTGGACAATAACATCTTCAATTATCCCCTTTGGCCTCCTGATTGATCTATCCGCGAGTTGGAGGCTCATTGCAGTTGGTTTAGGATTGCCAAGGCCCAACTTCCTGAAAAGAGAATACGGAAGGAGGTTGATGCTAGCTCCCGAATCACAAATAACCTTGTCGAATGATAAGGGCCCAATAGTGCAAGGAATCGTAAGACTCCCGAGATCTTGAAGCTTTGTTGACAATGTGTTGAGCAATATAGGCAAGATTCGGGGGAAACTCGGATCCATCTCCTTCTGTTTCTTTTTATATCCATTGGGAAAGGGGAGGCGTACCTCGATGGGTGGATGCGTTGGAGTCGAAGAGCCGAATTCGGAAGAACCAGGACGTGGCACCTGGGCGCAGCAATTGGCGCTTGGGCATGGCAGCGTAGGCGCCTGGGCGTGGCTGTCTAGGCGCTCGGGCGCTGATGTGCGAACAACATCATTTGCTACATGTTTGCCACTTCTCAAGGTAATTGCATAGCATTGCTCTTTCGGGTTCTTTTCCGTGTCACTTGGTAAAGTTCCCGGGGCTCTCTCGCTGATCGCCCTTGCCATTTGACCCATTTGTGTCTTCATATCCTTCATCTCCATCATCAAATCCTTCATCATACTACGGAGTTCGTTGATTGCTGTATCCGATTTCTTTATTTCCTCATCGAGACGTTCATCGGTTGTGGGAGGCCTAACTTGCCTTTGTACATGAGGATTGCCTTGCCTTTGAGCTTGATTGTTGTTGAATGAAGGCCTTGGTGCTTGATAGATACCGGTATGAGCGTTTTGTGCCGGATTTGGCCTTCTTGGAAAATTTTCGGGCACATGAAAATTCAATTGAGGTCGATTGGCATTTCCAACATAGTTAACATTGCCAACCATTGTTTCCAAAGCAACTTCTTCTTGAACACAAGCAATTTTTCTGGTGGGTGTGACTTCTTCATCATCGGGATAGAGTTCATCTTCCCGGGCTAATTGCTCAATCTTGTCCCACACACTTTGGCAATCGAGCCCAAGGAGATCACCACCGGCGCCGGCATTGAGCCTATTTCGGATGCGCGAACGGACTCCATCATGGAATCGTAATACTTGCTCGCTCAATCTTAGGTTGTGATCCGGACATTTTCGGAGCATGTTTTTATATCTAGCCCATGCCTCGGCTAATGACTCATGATTCCCCTGCTTAAACTCCTTAATGTTGCTCCTTAGCTCATTGATTTTGGAGGGTGGAAAGAATTTGCTCAAAAAGGCATCGACCAATTGTCCCCATGTTGTGATCGATTGGGGTGGTAGAGATTTGTACCACATGGTCGCCCTTTCCTTTAATGAGAAGTGGAAGACTCTTAGACGAATTGCATCGAGATCCCGTGGATGAAATTGGGTAGTCATGAGAGTATCGTCTAAAGTCTCCAAATGCTCATGAGGTGATTCATGGGGCTCTCCATAGAAGGGTTCGCTTTGCACCATGCTAAAGATGTGTGACGGAATGTGATAATTTGGTGCAAAGAAATTTGGAAAGACTACGGGCCCCGGTATGGTGTGGACCCTTGGAGGTAGACTTTCCCGGACCGATGGAAGTCTTTGAGGAGGTGCCGGTTGCATAGCTTGGAAAAGATTTTGCAGCCATTCCCTGTTTTCCGGAAGATTTATGTCGGGAAAATTTCCATTTGGATTTAGATTGTCGGCCATTTCTCGAGCTTGTCTACTATATCGAAGAACACGCTCTATCTCCGGCTCAAAATTGTATAGGGGCTCGTTAGAAGAGCGGGTCATGCACCACAAATTACACCTAACAAATAAACACAAGAAAAAAAATTAGAATAATAAAATAAAAGAAAGGTTACAAATAAACGAAAAACTAAGAATTATGAAAATTTGAATGAAAAATCAAAAACTAAAATGAACAAGTCCCCGGCAACGGCGCCAAAAACTTGACACGCTAAAAGCTAACGTGCTATGATAGCAAGTGCACTAGTCGTGTGTAGTAATAAGTGTGGACGAAAAGTCCGGGTTGTCGAACTACGGAGACTTGAATTCTAGTTTATGATTTTATACAAAAAAACAACTACAATAAAAGTAACTTAAATGTAAAAACGTGTACAATAAGAACAAGGTTATGCAAATGAATTAAAACCAATTATAAAGGGAGACTAAGGCACATGCTAGGTCCAAATTGATCAAATATACTTATAAAGGCTCTTGTTGTAGAATTACTCTTATATTGTTATGGTGAAAACTCGTAAGGTAGAGAATAACCGATGTCTCGCGTATAAACTCCTATACTTAGATCGTGATTTCCCAAATATCCCTATCCGGAAATCTAACCACTAAACATGCATTAATGTACTAGAGTTCACTCGATTTGAATCGAACGACTTCACCCGGGAATCTTTACCTATGTCTAGGGCAATTCCTCATTAGTTGCGGGTCATGATGTGAATTTCTTGCACCCTAAGTCAATTTTCTCCCGAAATATTAACCTAGGCATAAGATTGTAACATATAGTGATCAAGTATATGTAAGATAGACAAAAACACAATTCACATCACATAACAATATAAGAACAACCTCAACAATCATCTATTGTAAGCATATATCACAATTTGGCCTTACATGGCCCTAGTCTTACGAATTTAGTTCATAATTGAAAGCATAAAAGACATAAGAGGAATATTCATAGACATAAATGAAATGAAAAACTCTTAAAAACTCCGTAAATGGTGAATGATGATGGATCTTGAAGTTGAGCCTTCAATCCCCAAGCTCTTTTCCTTCCTCTAGTTTTCCCCTCCAAGAGTGATGAATAATGGTGATGAATGGTGGAGAAATCAGATTAGGGGCTGCCCCCCTCTCCTCCAAGAATCTGAAATTGATAGTCAATGATGAAGAGTATGGGTTCCCCCTCCTTTTATAGCCAAAATTGCACTAAAGTATGCATTAAGAATTCCCATTAAAGTTCCCCAATGAGAATTCCACCTAAGGTGATGCTTAAAGTATGGATTTTAAGATTCCAACCAGCTAAAAAATGCTGAACTTTCGGCCCTTGAGAATTCCATCAAGCATAACCATGTGAAAACTTCAACAAAACACATGCATGCTGCCATTTTCTTGCTTTCCAGCGCAGTCTTAGTAGTTTCCTGATAACATTCTCCAAAGATCTCCAAATCGGATGATTCAAGTCCCCATGTGCAGATAAAACATAGATCTACAACTTTCCAGAAGGACATTTTGTCCAATTCGGTCGCTAAGTATACCTAAATTATGTTTCAACATGGAGGTTGTTTCTGATTTGGCGCCCATAAAGTAAATCTACCAAGAAACACACTTATGACAACCCCTCAACACATGTGCTGAATTATGGCCAAAAGTGATTCTTACCCATCATATAATGCTGGAATTTAGGCTGAAAAGGAGTAACATTTGGACTATCCACGCCTAGGCATGACTAGGAGGGCGCTGGGGCGTATCGTGGCACATGTACTTCTCTGTTCGGCGCAACAATTGTATTTCCTTCATAACTCTCTCCACAGACCTCCGATTTGGATAATTCAAGTTGCCAAGTGACGCTAACACAGAGATAAACAACTCTGTTGAAGGAGATGTCCTCAAATTCGAATTCGAAATATGCATAAATTCTGTATTTGAGTGCATTATTCCTCTATTGTAGTGATTTTCCACCTTTACTCGATAAGCACACAAATTAAACGCAAATGTGGTATAAATCATGCATAAACCAATATAAATCCAATAAATATGAGGCTCTAAAACATGTAAATTCACACCCTATCATATTCTCTCATCCACCTGAATCCAATTATTAACAAGTCTCCAAACAAAAATTGACATCGTAGGCGTTAAACATTTGTTCCAAATATCCCCAAGAAGACGGTTCGGATTGCCGGGAGTGCGAAGAGAGTTCCACGTAGCTTTAAAAGAAAATTCTCCATTGGAGGATAGTTTCCAAAGCATCATGTCCTTCTTTGAGGAGTCAAAATGGACAGATTTAATACATTCAATAATAGACTCTGGAGAGATGGACCAAATCCCAGTTCCCGTTACAAAAAAAATCGGCAACCATCTCCGACCCGGCTGACTGATTCTCAAGAAGGAGAGCAAGTGGTTCATCTCCAACCCAATGGTCGAACCAGAAAGAAATCGACCCCATACCAATGCTCCAAAAAATGTGATTTTGAGCAAGAGTACGAATGTTGCACAATCGCCTCCAAACGTGGCTGTCAAGATTCCCAACGGGGCCAACATGAGGAGTCATATTTTGACAGTATTTAAAAGCAAGACATTCAGCCCAGAGAGAATTCTTAGCTCTAAACCGCCACCATAATTTCAGAGAAAAGGTTTTCGCCACATCAATGAGTTGTCTAATTCCAAGTCCCCCTTCTGAAACTGGCCGACAACAATCACTCCACGCTTCCCAATGAATTCTCTTAGAATCCCCGTGAGAGCCCCAAAAAAATTGAGCCATAATTTGTTCCATCGTGTGAAGAACTGAAAGAGGAGGCTTTAACACTTGAGCCAAATAAATCGGCATAGTAGACAAAGTACTCTTGATAAGCGCGAGACGACCTCCATGAGAAAGACACGATTTTTCCCACCCAGTGAGTTTTTTTCGCATTTTGGAGATTAGATCGTCAAAAAGAATACATTTCTTGTACCCGCGATAAAGAGGAGCGCCAAGGTATGTGATGGGGAGATCTTTGAGGCAAAATCCCCTCAAATTACAGATATTGTGTCTAACCGAGGAGGAGCATCTTTTACCGACCGTAAAAGAGGATTTAGAGATATTGATCAATTGGCCCAAAATTTTTTCGTATTTTCGAAGGAATGTCATAATTTTCCCGATGCTTTCAGATTTAGAATTAAAAAATATGATCAAATTGTCCGCGTAGGCAAGATGCGACATCTTCATTCTTTTTCGACAGTTGAAAAAGATTGAGGGGTTATCCGAGAAAAGAGCGTCTAACCCACTCGACAGTAATTCGGCAGCGAGAATAAAAAGAGATGGTGAAATTGGGTCACCCTGTCTCAGTCCACGACTAGATTTAAAGAAACCTGCCGATTCCCCGTTAATCAACACAGAAAACGAGCAATTGGAAATACAATTAGAAATCAGTTTGATCCACAAAAGAGGAAAATTCAGCTTTTCAAGCATAATATAGAGAAAGTCCCATTGCACTCGGTCATATGCTTTGGCCATATCGAGCTTGAACAATACATTCCCAAACTTCCTATGGTAGTCAATATCATGAGTCATTTCTTGGGCGAGTAATATGTTATCGCTAATAAGCCTGCCTTGAATGAAACCACTTTGAGCTGGGGAGATGATGGATGGAAGAATGGAGGCCAATCTAGTGTTGAGCAATTTAGAGCAAATTTTATTGTCCGTATTGCACAAGCTGATAGGGCGGAAATCATTCTAGGAAACAGGGCATTCAATCTTCGGAATAAGGACAACCGATGTCGCAGTAAAACTCCGAGGCAGGGAATTACCATTGAAAAAAATCTAAAATTGCAGCCACCATATCCGGAGCAATAGTGTCCCAACAGTGTTGGAAGAAAAGGGCAGAAAATCCGCCCGGACCAGCAGAGCTATTCGGTTCTAACTCAAAAACTGTACTTTTAATCTCATCAATCGAAGGGGGGTCACATAACTTCTGCCTTTGGTGCCTATTCAAAGTAGAGTGAGAATCAGGAAGAGAGAATTGTGGCAACATGTAATCTCCACTACATAATAGAGCTTGAAAATAACTACAAGCTGAATTTTTAATTTCCTCATGTTCCATGATCTGAATACCCTCGGCTTCAATCACATGAATTTTGGAACGAGCTCTTTTCTTTTTGACAATAGAATGAAAATATTTTGTATTTCTTTCACCTTCAACAATCCATTTACAAGCTGCTTTTTGTTTCCAAAAATCTTCTTCCAAAGTAAGAATCTGATAGAGAGTCGCATTACACCGTTTAAATTCCATGAGATTAACTTCTGAAGGGTGACAGTCAAAAGTTGCCTGGCTCTGAGTGACATCTGCTTCGCTTTGGACTTGGCTGAGAATATGTTCCCAAACACTGTTTTATTCCGACTCTTAAGGCAAAGCTTAATTCGGAAAAGTCTCTGCTGCAAATTAATAAGCCCATAAGTACCTGTAGGAACTTCACAATTTTTGAGATTGTGTCCCTGAAGGAGTGGTGGCGAGTCCACATATTCAAGAAACGGAAAGAAGGGGTAGCCTTGGGGCGCGACTGAGCCACAGATATAAGAAGAGGTGAGTGATCCGAGCAAGTGCGACTAAGATGTCTAATACGAGTAGTATCAAATAATTTGAGCCACGCGTTAGAATACATGACTCGATCGAGTCTTTGCCAGAGGTTGTCTCGATACCACATAAAATAGTCGTTCCGAACCCAGCATCAGTAAACCCACAATCAACGATCATCTCCCCAAACCTTTTCATAGATTTCAGCTTGGGAGGGTGAAATCTTTTCCTTGCAAATTAAGGATGGTGTTGAAATCCCCACAAATGAGCCAAGGGGCCGAACATTCTGAAGCAACCTCTCTCAAACCGTCCCATAATACCCTTCTTTCAGAGATAGTACATTTAGCGTATACCGCTGTAAGAGCAAAAGGTTTAGCAAACAAAGGAGATGAAATGCTAAGATGAAGAAACTGCACATGATCCACTTCAACCGAGGCTTTATAATCCCTATGTGTAAAAAACTATACTTGGCATGAACACTTAGAAATCACTGAATCAAAACCAAGCTTCCTGGTGAAAAACCGCTCGTTAAAATCCACCATGGGTTCGAGAATGGCCAAGAGTTTAATATCATACTCTTTACAAAGATATCAAAGATGTTCAAGGGTGGAGACATTACCAATTCCTCTTGCGTTCCAAATTAGAAAATTCATAAATCAAGATATTCGGTGGAGACATCAGACGAAGACTTTAATATTTTTCCTCTCGAGTTCTTGAATGAGACCTGGGCTTGTTTTTTACGAGCCGTGAAGTTTCAAAATAGATTTAAGGAGCTAGAAGTTACATTCCTTGATTTGATTTTATGCCCCGGATTTTGACAGAGATGATGATCTAGTAAAGTAATTGAAGGAGATGTGTGAGTTGAATCTTCTGACTGTTGAGATTCTGACAAAGAGTTAGCAACAAACATGTCATCACTCAACTCGGCGAAAGAATTGCCAATTGGGACTTGAGATTCCTCTGTTTCGTTCGAGCTCGACAAAGAATCTGCTACGACCAGATTTTCAAAGCTAGGATTTGGGTCTAAATTTCGAGAGTCAGGAGGGAGATCAACTTGAGCTGAACCAATTAATCCCTCGAGGCCCATTTCATTCACCACTTCAAGAACTTCATTAATTGCTTTTTGGGCCACATCATTGACAACCTCATTTGATTTTGAGGGTAAAGACAATTGACCAACATTAAGTTTATCATTAACAATAGCAGAATTAGTGTCCAAAGCTTGGCCTTCAAAATTCTCAATTCCAATAGTTTTAATAAAATCTGACGCCTCATGCACTACAGGTGAAATTTGATGTTCTTCCACTTGTTTTTCTTGATTCGAGCGACTGTTAATATTGACATTAAGACCCTCCGGGATGTAGCATTCATTGAGAATATCAATCAAGTTACTTGGCAACTTCTTCTCTTTGCGATTTTTACCAACTTGAATGAACTCAGGATCCTTAATCAACCTTTCCGAAACCCCATGAAGAGGTTGAGGATCATCAGCATCTAATTGCCTGAAAGAGGAACCACCTGGCTGTATCCCAGCATCATCAACAACATTTTTACCCTTATCCTCATTTCTCAAAAAAGAGGAGGCAGCCCCAGAATCCCCAACACCAATAGCAACCTGATTCTTATCACATAACGTTTTTTCAAAGCAACGATCAGCAACGTGACCAACATGGCAACAAAAGAAGCAGTATGTAGGAAGGTTTTCATACAAAACTTTCTGAATAAAAGAACCTAACTCGTCGCCAAGCCAAAATTCGTGAATACGCGGTTCAAGCAAATTAACCTCAATACAAATACGGGCCATATCGGTTCTATTCCTATCCGCTGTAGCTTCGTCCAGTTAGAGAGGCTTACCAAGAATACAAGTTATATTTCTGAGGGACTTTTTATGGAAAAATACAATAGGTAATTCTGGAAGGGAAACCCAAACGGGCACAATCGGGGATTCCTCCCGAAACGACATGTTATAGCTCCATTTGAAAATATGCATCAAGAACCCATCAACAAGCCATTCATTCCTAAGCTATACCCTAGTGTAATCTTCTTCACATGAAAGATTGATAAGGACATGAGAAGGGTTCACTAACCCCACTTGAAAGAAGCCACGAAGTTTCATTTTGACGAACCGAGCATGAACTTGAGGGAGGGGAGGCATTCCATGGGCGAATTTCTCCCAAGAGTAAATTTGAAAGGTAAACACATATCAAAAATTTCCTCCCGAGAGAAAAAAAAACCTGGAATTCCGTTCGAGATGCGACGGGCCCCAAAGCCATCTCCTAAGTGAGCAAAGGATTTCTTCAGCGCCCTCGGGGAAGATGTAGACAAAGACGGAGGATCTAGAAGAGTGGAGGCAAAGGACCGCCGAAGAGAGAGCAGCGGGCTGATCGCCAGGGAGCTGAGCAGAAGGACCAGGCTTAGGAATGGGGGGAAATACCGCGGGGTTCATATCGGAGCACCCCGAGGACAACAGTAAAAAATAGGAAAAAGAAAAAATAAATAAAAAGAAGATAAAGGAAACAGGGATGAGATTGACAACAGAAAAAGAGGGAAGAAAAATGAAAGCGGACCGCCGATGGAGAAGCCCCACCGCCGGAGGGGAAAACGGAATGGCGAGCCCGACGGAGAACCAACTGGAAGAAACCAACGGCTAGTCTCTTGACATTTCAGAGCTTATGATTTCATTTAATACAATAATTAAATATATTTATTATAATCAATACATATCCCTTTGATAATTTCCACTCCAAGTGAAATTACCAAAATACCCTTTATAAAGTAAAGCTCCTTTATTTTATCATCTTTACACAGCGCGACTCTCTAGGCTCGTCTTGATTGGCATTGGGAGGATTCCAAGGATATAGTTATCACCAAGCCATCCTGTGAAATATTTCATCACGAACCTCTATGTTATAATTACCATATGAGGATAAACTCTTCACTGACGCAACCCGATCAAGTAAGAGTCATGGAACGTCAAACTCATATAACTTGATACTGTACTTTAATCATAGTGATGTGAAATTACTAAACTACCCTTTGTTAGGATTATGCCCTCAGTTGTGTAAAACGTTTTGTCCATGTTTTCAGTGCGATCCCTCTGCTTCCTATGGGATAGGAAGGTTGGCACTAGAGAGATCGATCTTGATTACTAAATCTAGTTAGCAAGTAAAATGAAGTCTTTAATGGACAAATAAAGACTTAAAACGCTTGTACAATCTTAGCTCTAACATGGGAGTGCCAGTCGAGTACCATGGGATGGTCAGAGCTTAAGATTGTAGGCACATCAGTGGAATTGATATGCTAGAACACGACTCGCATCGGTTCTATCACATTGGTTTTCACTCTATGACTGTCAATGACAGAACTGATTATGCGTAATAGGCATAAGTGAGTCTTTGACCTAAAGTATCAAGCTGAAGATGCACTTGTGACATCAAGTATTACATTAGAGTAGTTAGACCCAATTCACCCGTTGGTTGGGTCGACCTCGAAATGCGGCTTGATGGGCAAGTGGCAGTCTTAGCTGATATCCAACATGGGATTTGTTCTCTCATTAGTGAGTGAGAAAGTACCCTATGTGATTATAGATAAATAGAGATCAAAGTCTTTGGCCAAAACAAAAAGAGATGATTGTGCGAGGCACTAAATCGATCTCAATGATCTCGTATTATTATAATTAATACGTATGGCCAAGTCCAGTGAGTTTGACATAACCATGACTCTCACTTGACTGGGGTATGCGAACAAAGGGTTTATACTTATACGGTATTTATGATTCGAAGGTTGTGGAATGATTCAATCATTCAATTTTGTTTGGGCTACGAAGTGGGCCACGTGACTGGTTAGGTGTTACCCACTTCCTTTGGTTTCCTCTCATTGCCAGACGAAATGAACCTAAAGAGTCGCGCTAAAGGATTGATAAAGAAAAATGAATAAAGGAGTTTTTATTTTTCTTCTAGGAGTTTTAATTTATTGGATAAATTAAATAATTAATTCTTCATTAGATGAAATAATTAATTATAAGGATAAGATTAATTATTAGTCAATTTCCTTTTGAAATATATTAATGAATAAATTTATCTAATTAATTTGATTATTTGATTAATTAATTAATTTATTGAATATAATAAATTATTAATTAAATAGATAATTAATTAAAAAAAAGACACACGCCTATTAAGTCAAGTTGGGCATCCATAAGAATGCCCAACAACAAGAGAGTCTTTTGTTTTTTTTGGTCAATAAGTCATGAGATATAAAAGGAGTCTTTGATCTAAAATCAAGAGATAGACTTTCGTAACTCTCCTAGAAAGAAAAGAAAAAAATCCTCATCCCTCTCTCTATACTAGCCATCGCCCCCTAGAGAAATAAGTGGGAATTTTTCATCAATCAATCCGTGCATGATAATTTAGAAACACCGTAATTTTGTTGTTTGTATCAAATTTAAGAAAGTCAACAAATTCAAGAATTGAAGATTACACGAGGATCGAAAAAATTAAGACTTCATCAATTCGAGTTTTTGAAGAGGAATCGGATTCTCCAACCTCTTCGCTTCAATGCGTGAGTAGTTATTCATTACACGAATTAAATATTTAAATATGCGATCAAAGAATTTAAATTTTGGGTTTTAAATTAAATTTTAGAAATCCTTCCGCTGCGTTTATTTGATTTTTCGCGAAAACCCAACAGTGGTGTCAGAGCCAATCTCTGATTCGCATATTTAATCGTGTTTATGTAATATTATGATATGAAAAAAAAATCAAAAACGAGGAAAAACGGGGCCTTAGGGCCCTGACACAGCAGCGCACTGCGTTGTGCGTGCGAGTCGTGCGCCGCACTGCGCCTGGCGCCATGTCAATATGCGGCCAGGCCACACGACCACACGAGTCATGTGTTTCAACACATGACCAGCTGGTTGGATTCTTGGATCCGGGTCGGTAAACGGGCTACGTATTGGGTAAAAATTAGTATTTGGGTTTTGGGTAAATTTAATTATCTGGGTGGGTTAAAAGGATGATGACCCGTATAATTCAAATTAGGCCCAATTGAAAAATTAATTAATTTTGACTTATTAATTAGTTTGGGTTTCATTTAATTAATTTCAAATGGGTCATTGGATTGGTGATTTGGATATAAATTAAAACTAGCCCAATAGAAATTACTAATGCGTACATGTTGTTTCTAATTGATTAATTTGAGCCCAATTGAATTAAATCCAAGTAGACCAAAAAGATGGTAACTTGGATTTGATGAAATCGAACCCAATAAGATTAATTGGAACAAAAATATTTAATTAGAATAATTAATTATTTTTCTTAGAGATTAATAATTAATTCATGGATTAAATATTATTAATTTTTTCTCAACTTGGAAATTACTTGAATATTTGAATAAAGAATACAAATTATTTTTCTTGGATGTTTAATAATTAATTCTTTAATCAAATAAAATTTTTTCCAATTAAAGATTGCTTTAAATCATAATAAAATAGGATTCCATATTTTATTTAGTTGGACTAATATTATTTTAATTAAAGGTAGATATACTTAATTTATAATTTTGTATATCTAATAATTAAGTATATCTAAGTCATCTAGTAGGACTAAAATGATTTTAATTGAAATAATTATTATATAAAAGTTGGGAATTTTAATAAATGACTTTTTAGTTGGACTAAAATTTTATATAATCAACATAAGTGTTTTAATATAGCTAGCATGTATTAAATATTGCGAGCATGTCTTATGTGATGGAAACACCAATAATGGACTTAGGTTATATTCGATTTGCTTTTCTTATTATGGATTGTTGTAGTAAAATAATTTAAAATTATTAAAGCCCATAAAGTTTAGTTTACCTTTCAATGGGATGGCCCATTGGCTCGGGCCCTGTAGTAAAAGTCGATGATCGAGTGTAAATGGATTTATTTAATTCCATATTAATATTGATAGGCATTGCAAAGCTGGTTCAGAATTCAACATACGTGAAGAACGGTAATTGAATTCGAAACCCAATTTAAATATGTGAAATTGAGATGAGCCACATAAGAGATTTTTCTTTCCGCTGCGTTTTTATGTTTTAAATTCCCAACAAGAGCCACTCAAGTCTTAGGATTAGTGCATATCGACGTTTGCAAACCATTTGGAAAAATGGCTCGTGGAGGTTTCTACTACTTCATCACTTTCACAAATGACCATTCAAGATATGGTCTAGTGTATTTGATGAAGCAAAAGTCTGAATCCTTTGAAAGGTTCAAAGAATTCAAAGCTTTGGTAGAAAATCAAACTGGGAAAAATATAAAAACTCTGCGATCGGATCGTGGAAGAGAATATATGAGTGACGAGTTCGATGAATTCCTTAGAGAACAAAGAATAATGTTACAACTTACACCACGAGCAACTCCTCAACTAAATGGAGTAGTTGAGCGAAGGAATTGAACACTATTGGACATGATTCATTCCATGCTTAGTTACACTGATTTACCTATTTCGTTGTGGGGACATGCGCTCCTTACTGCTGCTTATATATTGAACAGATGTCCATCCAAATCCGTTCCTAAAACTCCACTCCTAAAATCCGCATGAGATGTGGAATAATGGGAAACAAAGTCTTAATCACATTAAGATTTGGGGATGTCCTGCTTATGTCAAGAAGACTAAAGTGGAGAAATTGGAGACAAGATCCCTCATAGGATGTTTCATTGGTTATCCTGAAGATTCCATGGGATATCCTGAAGTAGTAAAGGGATATCGTTCTTAATACTATATGTGGATGATATCCTACTTATAGGAAATGACGTGGGAATGCTCACCACTGTCAAGAAATGGCTTTTAAGTATGTTTTCCATGAAAGACTTGGAGAAGCGACATACATTCTAGGAATTCGTATCTATAGAAATAGAACGAATAGAATGATAGGTCTCTCCCAAGCTCTTTACTTAGAAAAGGTCCTAAAGAGATTCAAGATAGACAATTCTAAGAAAGGGTTTCTTCCCATGAGGCATGGAGTACATTTATCCAAATCTATATGTCCTCAAAGTGAGGAAAATAGAAAGGAGATGAGCAATGTACCCTACACTTCTGCAGTTGGTAGCCTAATGTACGCAATATTGTTTACAAGACCTGGCATTACCTATGTTGTAAGCGTGGTGAGTCAATTTCAGGTAAACCCAGGAAAGGAACATTGGATAGCTGTGAAGAATATTCTAAAGTATCTCAAACGAACTATGGATATGATTCTCATCTATGGAGGTGGAGACCTGAAGATGGAAGGTTACACTGACTCAGACTTCCAGTCTGATGTTGATGACCGAAAATCCACTCCAGGGTTTGTTTTCAAGCTTAAGGGTAGGGCGGTGTCTTGGAAAAGTTTCAAGCAAAGAACAATCGTGGATTCCACCACTGAAGGTCAATATGTGGCAGCCTCAGAGGCAGCTAAAGAAGCTGTTTAGATGAGAAAGTTCCTTGGAGAACTTGAAATGGTTCCTAGTACACAACTCCCATTACCACTTTATTGTGATAACAATGGATCAATAGCGCAAGCTAAGGAACCAAGGTCTCATAACAAATCTAAACACATTGAGAGAAGATTCCACATCATAAGAGAGATCGCTGGCCGAGGAGAGATAGCAGTGCAGAAAATAGCCTCAGCTGACAATGTAGCTGACCCATTCACCAAACCACTACCTCAGGCTGTTCTGGACCGACACCTGGAAAGGATGGGAATAAGATACCACAATGAGTGACATTGAGTGCAAGTGGGAGATTGTTAGGATTATGCCCTCAGATGCCATAGAGGATAGAATGATAGGGCATCTTTCCTCTAATAAACTTATTTTGTTATTAATAATAAAGGCGTTATTTAGTTTTCACTTAAATCTTATCTGCATCTATAAGTTGTGTAAAACGTTTTGTCCATGTTTTCAGTGCGATCCCTCTGCTTCCTATGGGATAGGAAGGTTGGCACTAGAGAGATCGATCTTGATTACTAAATCTAGTTCGCAAGTAAAATAAAGTCTTTAATGAATAAATAAAGACTTAGAACACTTGTACAATCTTAGCTCTGACATCGGAGTGCCAGTCGAGTACCATGGGATGGTCAAACCCTATGATTGTAGGCACATCAGTGGAACTGATATGCTCGAACACGACTCGTATCGGTTCTGTCACATGGGTTTTCACTCTGTGACTGTCAATGACAGAACTGATTATGCGTAATAGGTCTAAGTGAACCATGGACCTGAAGTATCAAGCTGAAGATGCACTTGTGACGTCAAGTATTGCATTAGAGTAGTTAGACCCAATTCACCCGTTGGTGGGGTTGGCCTCGAAATCCAGCTTAATGGGCAAGTGGTAGTCTTAGCGGATATCCAACATGGGATTTGTTCTCTCATAAGTGAGTGAAAAAGTACCCTATGTGATTATAGATAAATAGAGATCAAAGTCTTTACCCAAAGCAAAAAGAGACGATTGTGCGAGGCACTAAATCGATCTCTATGATCTTGTATTATTATAATTAATACATATGGTCAAGTCCAGTGAGTTTGACTTAACCATGAATATCACTTGACTGAGGTACGCGAACAAAGGGTTTATACTTATACTGTATTTACGATTGGAAGGTTTTGGAATGACCCACTCATTCGATTTTGTTTGGGCTACGACGAAGTGGGCCACATGACTTGCTAAGTGTTACCCACTGTTCGGAAATTTCATGTTAGACGTTTTGATGATGACAATTAGGATTCTATGTTAGACCCCAAAATATGTAAGTTTGATTTTATTAGAAATCATGTATAAAGCTTTGAAGCGTTAGATTTGTAATAGGCTTTGCTTTATTTTATTCTAGATTGTTAGGCTAAGTATTCTTAGATTGAGCGTCTGATAATTTCTGAGTGAGCTTATCAGTAGTTAATAAGTTTAAAGCCTCAAGCGCCTGAAGTCTGAATGAAGATAAAGATTCCAAGCGTCCAAACGATAAGCTATATCAAGCGATGATTATAGGACAGAGTTTATTCAAGGATGAATAAGCATCTATCAATGACTGATTTCACCTGAATTTATTTCTAAGTCCAGAAGGAGTTTAATGCAAATATTCCCAGATCATTAATTGCCAACGGGCATCTATTTCAAATGCATTAAACGCTGATAAGAGCATTAAATGTGATAAGCTCTTTCGGACGTACGGAGAAACCACCCTATTGGACTGTCAACTACTCACAGACTGCAGCACCAACTTTTGTGCAGCAGATTTTCTGGAAAAAGGCCAAAAGCTATTGAGACACGCGCCGTGCATGTGTCAAATGGACACCTTTTTCAAGATTGCCTATAAATAGGACTTCAACAAAAAGCCAAAACAACTATCGCATTCTAAGCCAAATTGCTGTTGCATTGAAATCTCAATCCTTAAACTCTCAGAAAAGCCAGAATATTCAAGCAAACATTCTCTTTGCTTTTCTTAAATTCCTGAGACAGTCAACCAATATCTCAAACATTCTTTTCGGAGAAGCCTACATTACTATTGAGATATTACCAAGTTGCTTGAACTTTATCAAAATCAAACATGCCATTAGAAAAACCTCATCCAAGTCTCGCGATCTGTGTGAAGTTGAAGTTGGATACTTGCACTATTTCTGGGTGAAAGAAGCAAGGGGATAGAAGTGTCTTGAAGCAGAAATCTATGTGACCAAGGAGCTCAAGTCCTCGATATCCATCTCTCCCTAATTTGTAGAAAATTCTGTGTGATTCTTTGAGAATCATTTTAGTGAATTGCCTCCAAGTGTTCGAGGAGAAGAAGGACATAGTTGGGATTACATCACCCAACGAACCTTACAAATATCGTGTTCTTTACTTTACAGTCAATTTCCGTACTATCATATCATTGCATAAATCTGTTAAGTAAAATTCAATCAAACGCTTGGCAACTAAGATACTGTCTGTGTCGCTAAAGCTTTCAAAGAGAAGATTTTAAAATTATTCTTCGGTGCTAACACTGATCAAATAACTGAACGCTTAAACATATCTGGTTATAGTATTCAAATCTTGAAATCTAAGTTCACTTTCTAAAAATAGTCTTCAATAGACGCTCAGTCAAGCGCCTACATTTTCAAGCGTCCAACCAATTTTAATACGAATATTTTTTAAGTCGAAAAAGACTTCAGGGTCTATTCACCCCCCCCCCTTCTAGACCCTTTCGTATACCACTTGGGACTAACAAGTGGTATCAGAGTGATTAAAGTTGAAATTTTAAAATTTCCGAGCATAATAGCTTGTTTATATCCTTTTCAAATCTAGTTGCTTTTAATGGCATTTTCTAAAGTTCCCAGGCTGACCGAATCAAACTATGATTCTTGGAAGGTCAAAGCATTTACATATCTTTGTTCATGTGATGACGAAATGTGCGATATTATTTCAGATGGACCAATACAAATTCTGAAGGTTATCACCAGAGCACTTGGAGCCACTGAAGAAACCCCATATGGTTATGTTGAGAAACCAAAACAAGAGTGGTCTACTGATGAGCGTCAAAGAGCTAATCTGGACAATGTTGGTCGTAACGCTTTATATACGACTATTAGTGATAATGACAACTTATTCAACAAGGTCAAGTCGTGTAATACTACTAAGGAGATATGGGATAAATTGGCCATAATTTTGGGTGGTTCAACTCAGATCAAGGAAAATAAGCTTTCCATCACCAAGGAAAAATTTAACAGTTTTAAGATATTACCCAATGAGACTTTAGAGCAATTAGACATAAGATTTATAGGTCTTGTTACAGAATTAACATCTTTGGGTATGGATTTACAGAACCGAGAAATGGTGGTTAAGATTTTTAGAAGTCTACCTAGTAGATTCTTGATGAAAACAACATCAATGAGATAATCGAATATGTTAGATCTTCTAACTCTAGAAGATGCCTTCTCAGAGCTCAAAGCATTTGAGTTTGAGTTGAATTCTGCCAGTGATGTTGTGAGCAGTCCGGTAATCGAGTCTGAAACGCTTATAGCATCAATCAAGGGTAAATCAGGTAACAAGGGAAAGGTTTCGAATATCAGTGAGGATGAGGATCTAGCTCTTCTGAACAGATTCAGAAAGTTCTTAAGATATGAAAAGAAAGGAAATAGTCCTAAACATCAAGGACAGAGTTCATATCAAGCGCTTGTTCCAACAAAACAACAGTATCAAGCGTCAGTGTACTCAGCTCCTCAGCCTCTAGTGCCAGTTCAAAACCAAGCGCCTCCTTCTCTAATATAGAATATTTCATCTCCATCAATTTCCAAGCGATTAACCACTAAACAGAAAATGAAAACTAATTTGTGTTATAATTGCAGGAAATTAGGGCACTACCAGGTAAATTGCCCTTATCCAAACATAACTAAGCCTTCAAGGCAGGATTACTTGGATAGAAACCAATTCAGGAGCAACCTTCGCCAACATGGTTTGCTAGCGGAATCAGAACAAGTGTCCGCACCTGAAGATTTGGAGTCCTCAGAGGAGAGTAGTGATGATGATGAGCCAGTGGATGACTTAGCGCATATTTGTCTCATGGTCAGAGATGATGAAGCGTCTTCTGAGGTAAACACTGAGATATCTCCCTCTCTCTTATGAAGAACTACTTGATAAAGTCAAAGAATATTATAATGATTGTCAAGATGCCATCAAAATATATCAAAATCACTTCGATATAATTTCATCACTCAAAAGTGATAATATGACGCTCAAGGCAGAGTTGCAAATTCAACAACAATGCATTGAGAAGAACAAATTGCTCGAGAGTGAGATAACCAATCTGAAAAGTGATCTTGATATAATAGTCAAGAGAGAAGCTAAGCTGATTGCTAAACTTGCTAAATCAGAACAACTCGTCTCATTGTTGTCTAAAGCGTCAAGAAAGCTAGACAATATGACTGAGGTAACAAGATTATTTTGTGAAAAGACTGGTTTAGGATGCAATAAATTTGGTAAACAACCAAACAAATCTAACGTTACGGCGAACAATATAGGAAAGGGTGTTTTCTTTGTTGAGGAAGGTTCACTAAGTCAAACACAAAATGAACCGAGTGACAATGGTACGAGGCCAAATGAGAAAGTCAAAGATGACTTAGGCATGGGAAAGGCGAAAGCAAATGATTCACAAAGAAAGGTTCATCCAAAAACTCAAAAAGCTAAGGATAAACCTAACCACTGTGAATCAAGCGCTAAACGTCCAACACCAAAAGTGCACTCCAACCCAGCGCCAAGGAAATACCAGCGTCAATATCCGCAACGGTCTAGATCATATTATCGCTACCATGATGATTATGATTATGACTATGATTATGATTACTATTATAATCGAGGATATTATTATACACCCAAAAAGCACACACAACACAATGTGAAACCCAAGAAGGTTAATCCTCCCGCAATGAAGATTAAGCAAATATGGGTTTCTAAATTTCTAACTCAAACTAACAATGTTACTAATGTTAAACGACCCAAGGAACAATGGGTGCCTAAACAGGAATAGAACTTCCCTTTTTGATTGCAAGTACCTAGAGCTAGAGCCCATACATCTGTTTGGTGCATCGATAGTGGGTCGTCAAGGCACATGACAGGCTCCAAGGATTTTCTGATCAACTATCGAGTTACCAATGATCCTCAGGTTGTATTTGGCGACAACTCCAAAGGTAAAACCAAAGGTATAAGTACTGTGCATAGGGGGAACATCATGATAAGTGATGTTTATTTTGTTGAGTGTCTGAAGCATAATTTATTAAGCATAAGTCAATTTTGTGATAAAGGCTTTGAAGTCTCACGCAACTATTGCTATATAAATGACGCTAAGACTAAATCTACTAAATTAAAAGGTAATAGAACAAATAATGTGTATTTGGTAGATTGGGGATCAACAATTGATAACAACCCAACACGTTTTGTTGCTAAAAGTGAATCTAAAACGGGTTGGTTATGGCATAGAAAAATGAATCACCTCAACTTTAAGACAATCTCTCAGCTTATTAATCTAAATCTTGTAGAGGGATTACCAAATGGACCATTTCACAAGGATCGCCTTTGTGACGCTTGTCAAATGGGTAAACAAGTTAAAGCATCTTTCAAGAGAAAACCTCATCTATCTACCTCTAGAATACTTGAACTACTTCACATGGATCTGTTTGGACCTATTCAAACGATCAGTGTGAGCTGTAAAAAGTATACTTCGGTGATAGTAGATGATTTCTCTCGATTTACTTGGGTGGAATTTCTTTCATCCAAAGATGAGACATGTGACAAGTTAACAACGCTTATTCGAAAACTTCAAACATTGAAAAATATTAAGGTTGCAAGAATAAGAAGTGATCACGGTACTGAGTTTACTAACAAGGTTGTTGAGAAGTTTTGTGTAGAGAATGGGATACATCATGAGTATTCAGCTCCCAGAACTCCCCAATAGAATGGTGTTGTTGAGCGTCAAAATAGAACGCTCAAGGAAGCCGCTAGGACAATGTTAGCAGAGTCTAAGCTTGCTCCTAGGTTTTGGGCCGAAGCGATCAACACTGCTTGTTACACTTAAAACTGGTGCACGATCAACAAACAACATGGGAAAACTCCATATGAATTATGGAAGGGATGTAAGCCAAATGTCTCATACTTTCACGTCTTTGGTTCTAAATGTTTTATCCATAATAATGGATCCCAAAGCCTAAAGACATTTGATCCTAATGCGGATGAAGAAATCTTTCTAGGCTACCCCAAAAATCAAAAGAACTTTCGCATCCTAAATAAGATCAAATCAAAGGTTGAGGAATCTATTCATGTTGTTTTTGATGATGCTAACCAAGAACCGAGTAAGGTTAATGAGAATGATGTAGAAGTTGAAGATCTGTGTCATCAAGCGTCTAAGATTACCATTGAAGATGACAATGACAACGATGATGAGATCTTAGTGCCACCTCCTAAGATTACTCGTGAGGTTATTTCGGATAACAATGTAAGATATGCTGATGATCATGAAAAGAGTGATCATCAAGAGAAAAGAAAGGTCTGTGAACTTGAAGCACCTACGCAAGAGGAGAATCAAGCGTCTGAGCAAGTGAATCAAGGGCCTGTTCAACCTCTTAACCCTTTCCAGCCTGATAGACTATGGCTACGTGATCATCCACTTGAGCAGATTATTGGAGATATTGAAGCGCCTGTTAGGACTAGGGCCGCTACATTTAATGAGGCCAAGTTCGCAAGCTTTCTATCTCAAATGGAACCTAAGAAAGTGGATGAAGCGTTATGTGATCCTAGTTGGATTGAAGCCATGCAAGAAGAGCTTAATCAGTTTGAGCGTAGTAAGGTTTGGACACTAGTACCAAGGCCAACTCACCAAGGAGTTATTAGAACTAGATGGGTCTATAGAAACAAGATGGACGAGATTGGTATTGTGATAAGGAACAAGGCCAGACTTGTTGCTCAAGGTTATTGCCAAGAAGAGGGTATTGATTTTGATGAGACATATGCTTCTGTCGCCGATCTTAAAGCAATCTGCATGTTTCAAGCGTATGCAGCATTCAACAAGTTTACGGAGAGTGCCTTCCTGAATGGTAAACTCCAAGAAGAGGTATATGTGGAGCTGATAAGAGGCATTTTTACGTGTTTTTAAGCTCGTGATGCTTATGCTTTAGATTCAATTATTGCCTAAATCATGCTACATTTGCGTTTAATCGGGGTGTTAAGTGATTTTAGGTGATAAACGAGAGCAGACGAAGAAAAGGGTAAAAGACGGCGTGTCAAACGATCAAGAGGAGATGCTTCGCATGCCGGCGCCAGAAGATGCAGAGAAGCAGCAATTGCATGCAGACCCGCGCCTAGGCGTAGACTTACCCACGCCCAGGCGCCGTTCATTCCACGCTCGAGCGCCACATTATCCACGCCTGGGCTGTTGGGTTGACTCATTCCCTCGGGTGGCTCGTGGCAGCGAAAATTAAAATTTTACAAAAGTAAACGTACAACCACCCGAAAACAGGAATATGAAATTGGTTCGATCGAATTTGATAAGGAGGTAAACGAAATTATACCTTTCAAAAATTTTGTTTCACCTCGTACTTTGGATCTCAGCAACCCTGTGGTGCAAATCCACACAATTTCCCTTGGGTGAGAAATTGCGCGTCGTCTTTTCGTATCTCCCGATTTAGAGTGCTCCAAGCGTCGCACCTCTAAGATGTATCCACACCTCGTTCAAGTCACCAATCGTCTTGCCTTGCGTGCTAGACAACAAAACGATTCTAAGCTTAACTTAGGCTTGATCATGTGAAAGGTAGGAATATTTTCTAAGTCGTTTAATTCAACACATGAATAGAACGACGTCTTGTTGGAAAGAGGAGAGAGGTGGCCGATTTTAGGTCTAGGGAGGGGGGCGGATTTTCTAGCAAAAAATCATCATCCTTTTAGTCTTCTTCATCTCTAATTTATAGGTGAAGATTACCTAGAGTTCTATTAGGAAAAGGAAACTTCCTTTCTCCCAAACTCTCTAGTAATCCTTATCCTATGAAGACTTGGAGGAGGGGAAAACTCTTTTCCTCCTCCACCACACATAAAAAACCGCCCCCTCCCTTATTTACTCATAAAATCGGTCAACACAAGTCAATTGGATTCTAGGATTTAATTTTGACTTCTCAATTTAATTATAGGTTCAACCCATCAATTAAATACAAGTCAAATTAAATCCAACCAACTAATTCCAACATTTATTTATTTAACTTGGGCTCTACCGAATTAAATAAAATACTTGGACTCTACTAGGTCCATTAATTTAATTAATTCTACAAGATTAATTAAAAGAGTAAAATTAATTGAATCCTTCAATTAATTTATATTCCATATTAGGAAAGTACCAAACTTTCCTAATTCCCTCAATTCTCTCGAAATTAATTAATCACATCTATTCAAGCAATGACTCTCTCGAGTTAGTGTGTGACCCCTTAGGCTCGTTTCTATCTAGTAGTAAGTACACCTTCCCACAGTGCTAGTGTACCTTCCTAAAATGGAAAGTACTAGATTAAATCAATCCTTTGATTTAATCAAGCCTCAAATTAGTCACCAAGCTAATTCTCGGCACTTACAAATCGCGGTTGCCCACCTAGCATAGGGTCCCGAAGACCTAGATAAAATGAAAGTAAAGATACGCCTTTTGCGATCTTGATCCTCGCATAAGTAAGATCTCTCTATCTAATCTCCTGATTGAATCTAGAGCATTGGATAAGGTCGAAGCTCTATTAATTCAATACTATGTTTCCCACGTTATGTGAAATCGACTTCGACTATCTAAACGAGGAAACCCTACGCCTCTTTAGATATCATACTTCGGCCGAAGATTCCTTAAGTCGATTCACTATGTAACCATAGGAGATTAACCGACTGGCTAATGTCAGAGATAGATTCTTCTTGATTCTCACGTGCCTTACTATGTAAGACGTGCATGTCTGAGTTTGCCCATATTCGATCATCTAAAGTGATCATGTAACAAATCAAGAACATGCGCGGTTACGCATAAGACATCCAATGGAATCTTAGGTCCATAAGGATTACTCTTATACTACAAGACCACTGAAAGTTCCACATTCGACTGGGAATCCATCTCAGGAACTTCCATGGGGTTGTTCAGTTCGCCCATTACCACAATGGCAACCCTCATATATGCATTGGCTTTCACCGTGCCAGTATCTATGGAACAAGATACACTTCTACCAGAGTATGCATCATATGAGCAAGTCTTTTGGGTTGCATCGATATCCCTTTATCTCGATGAACCTTTTCACGACTTGGAACAATGTTTAAAGATCACAGCCTTCGCGACATATTCCATCATTGCCACACCCAATGTGCAATGATGTCCCATAGCTATGTGTGATCCTTCGGAACTTTATTCTTAGCCAAAGTAAAAACTAATTTAAGAATACAGACATGCCACACATAAAAAAGAGATTGACTTTATTTATAAGAAAACGATTGTTCAACTTTAGAGTTACTATTACAAAGAATGGCGCCCAATAATTGGTGCGCCGGGCACTAACTCTAACAATCTCCCACTTGCCCTAGCGCCAATTGCCCATGTACTTAAGGCCCATTCTTTCGAGATGTCCTTCAAATACTTTTTGGCTAAGGGGTTTGGTGAGTGGGTCTGCTATGTTGTTCGCTATATCCACGCGCTCCATTCGCACGTCGCCTCTTCCAATGATTTCTCGTATCAATCGGAATTTCCTCAGAACATGTTTGGATTTTTGATGAGACCTCGGCTCTTTTGCTTGCGCAATAGCCCCGTTGTTATCACAGTATACCGTTATTGGATCCCCAACGGATGGAACGACACCCAATTCTTGGATGAGGTTCCTCATCCAAACAGCTTCTTTTGCAGCCTCATTTGCTGCAATTAATTCTGCTTCAGTGGTGGAGTCGGCTATGGTTGCTTGCTTGGAACTCTTTCACTTAACCGCTCCGCCATTAAGCAGAAATACAAACCCAGAGATCGACTTCGAGTCATCCTTGTCGGATTGGAAACTCGAATCAGTAAACCCCTCTAATTCCAATTCTCCTCGTCCGTATATCAAGAACAATTCCTTAGTTCTCCTTACATATTTAAGGATTGTTTTCATCGAACTCCAGTGTGCCATGCCTGGATTCGCTTGATATCGACTGCACGCACTCAATGCATAAGCTACATCGGGTCATGTGCAGATCATCGCGTACATTATACTACCTATCGCAGAAGCATTGGGAGTTTTGTACATTTTCACTCTTTCTTCCTCAGTCTTTGGGCACATAGACTTGGAAAGTGTGATGCCATGTCCTATTGGCAAGAATCCCTTCTTAGACTCTTCCATTTCAAATCTTTTGAGTACACGATCGACATATGCAGATTGGGAGAGACCTAGCATCCTATTCGATCTATCCCTATATATCTTCATACCAAGTATGTAGGACGCCTTTCCCATATCTTTCATGGAGAATTTATTAGAGAGCCATACTTTAGTTGACTGCATCATCCCTACATCATTTCCAATTAGTAGGATGTCATCGACATAAAGTATGATGAACGTGACTGCGCTCCCACTGTCTTTCTTATACACACATGCCTCTTCAACGTTTTGAACGTATCCATACTCTTGTATGACAGTGTCAAAACGTTTGTTCCAACTTCGAGAAGCTTGCTTAAGTCCATAGATGGACCTTTGGAGTTTACACACTTTGTGTTCGCTCCCTTTGGATGTAAAGCCCTCTGGTTGTTGCATGTAAATCTCTTCCTCAATTTCTCCATTGAGGAATGCAGTCTTTACATCCATCTGCCATATTTCATAATCAAAATATGCAGATATTGCAAGCATAATCCTAATGGATTTCAGCATAGTGTGTGTTTTCAAGTTCTACAGCCTCACATTTCCTATCTAGAAGGTGACCCCTCTCCAAGAAATTGGCGTTTCTCGAAACAATGACCTTTTGTTCCGTTGGGCTGTAGAAGTAATATCCAACAATTTCCTTTGGATATCCTACAAATTAGCACAAAGAGGACTTGGGGTCCAATTTATCTCCCACTAAGTGCTTTACATAAGCTGGACACCCCCATATTCTTAAATGATTATATGTGGGCGTCTTTCCACACCAACTTTCATATGGGGTATTGGGCACCGTCTTGCTAGGCGATCTATTCAACAGATAGACAGCCGTTTCATGAGCATAGCCCCACATGGACTTAGGAACTTTAGTGAAACCCATCATGAATCGAACCATATCTAGCAATGTTCGATTCCTACGCTCGGCTACCCCGTTATGCTGAGGCGTGCAGGGCGGTGTCCACTGTGAGAGTATTCCATTCTCTCTAAGATAATCAAGAAACTTGGTAGACAAGTATTCTCCTCCTCGATCCGATCGAAGAGCCTTAATACTTCTACCAAGTTGTTTCTCTACTTCATTTCTGAACTCCTTAAACTTCTCAAAGGATTCAGATTTATATCTCATAAGATATAAGTAACCATACCGTGAATAATCATCGGTAAAAGTTATGAAGTAGCTTTGGCTACCATGAGTGCTCACACTCATTCGCCCACACACGTCCGTATTGACCAAGTCCAATGGTTTTGTGACTCGTTCCGCTTTCCCCGAAAACGGTAACTTGGTCATTTTTCCTTTAAGACATGATTCGCAACTTGACAATTCATCTAAGTCATTTACACCTAAATGTTTTGCCATTGTTCGAATTCTTTCTTTGGAAATATGTCTAAGTCTTTCCTGCCACATTTGTGCGTTTACTTGATTATCTTGTTTACGTTTGTTACTTTGTTGAATATTGAGATTGGAAATTATTGGGGAAATAGTATACCTTCCATCCTTGATTTTCGATTCCATAACAAGAGACGATTCATAAAACAAAAGCAAACTTTTATTACGAATCTCAAAAAAATATCCTTCCCTATCCAAAACCAAAATCGAGATAATATTTCTTATGATTTCAGGAACAAAATAAACGGAATGTAAAACTAATTTCCTATCTCCTAACTCTAAGTAGATTGTCCCCACGGCTTTGGCAGCAACCAATGCTCCATTCCCCATCCGCAAGGTCATATCTCCTCTACTTAGCTCCTTGGTTTTTTTCATCACCTGCAAATCATTGCAGATATGAACACCACATCCAGTGTCAAAAACCCAAGAAGAATCGTTAACCTTGAAGTTAACTTCAACAAAGAACATACCTTGAGCCGGAGGCTCTTTGCAGTTCCTTTGCCAATGCCCAACTTTCCCACATATGAAGCACTCATCAGACTTTTTAGACTTGGACTTCTTACCCTTCTTCACACCACCATTACCTTGCAGCTTCTTAGTCTTATCTTCTTCTTTTTGCCCTTCTTGGCTTTTGATGAAGCATTCATAAGAAGCACCGATTTATCCTTCTTGATGGTGCTTTCAGCAGTCTTCAACATGTTCAACAGCTCAGGAAGCTTTGATTCAAGTTGGTTCATGTTGAAATTGACCACAAATTGATCATAAGAGTTAGATAATGACTGTAGGACGAAATCCATAGAAAGCTCATTGTCAAGTGCCACGCCCAGACCAGCCAATTTTGCAATTAGCCAGATCATTTTAAGTACGTGCGCACTTACATTAGAGTTTTCAGTCATTCAAGCTTTGAAGAGCTCCTTGGAGATAGCATATCTTTCTCGCCTAGTTCTAGTGCCATACAACTTTTGCAAAGGAGGGAGGATCGACGCAGCATTCTCGATCGTCTCATGTTGTCTCTGCAACTCGTTGCTCATAGAGGCCAACATGAGGCATCACACTTGCATGTCATCTTCCTTCCATTGTTGGTACTGGAACTTTTCATCATCAGATGAATCCTCTTCCGGCTCATCTTGCACCGGTATGTCAAGCACATATTGTCTTCTTTCAGACGAAAGGATAATCTTAAGGTTACGAAGCCAATCTTCAAAGTTTGATCCAGTCAGTTTGTTTGTTTCAATTAGGGTTTTGAAAGGATTATTGGCTATTTTTGTTTATCTACAAAAATGCATAACAGACAATCAATAACGGATTTTTCAAATAAAGTACTTATACAATTTGGTCTTTAATTGTACAAGTCTCCCACTATTTTTCTCAAATCATACCACCCTCTTGACATGATTCGAAGAAATGTTAGTTTCTTTAGTGGGCTTGAGATCCATTCACACTTCATCATATGCCCTATTTTCTGAGCTAACATACGATTATTTTGAATAGTAGCCTTACCGGACCTTCTATCTTTTTAGATAGTTCTCAAGATGGTTTTCCTCATCTCCCACATGTGCCCCATTTTCTGAGCTAACACATGAGGGACGATGTTAGGCTCGACCCATCAAGTATCCCATGTATAACCATCAATTTCATTGCCCCCATTTTCTGAGCAAAGCAATGAAACAAACCAATTTCCACGGGGCACCGTAGTGCTTAGTAAACACTCACAGCCTACCTCGGATCCAATCCACCCCATTTTCTAAGCAAAAGGATTGAACCTTTAGCGCCGTTTCACATGATGTATACTTATGATGGAAGGCATGATAATAGAATTCCATTATTAATATCATATAAGCCTAATATTTTCACAGGAGGGAATTATAACATGCTTAATGGGGGGTCTCATCAGATTTAATTATCTTGTTCTAATTATCTATCCTATGCATGCATTACATCACATAATCATTATAGACAGATAAGTAAAACATCCACAAAGCGGCAAAATTGAGGATGAACTACCTCGAGCCCTAATCTAGCAACCCACTCGAGCCAAAGTGGGTTTGGACATTCTAGAAAATAAAAACACAGCCTAGACTATTACAATGGTATCGTCTCAGCATACAAGTCTTCAAGTCTTGGCTCCGTCTCCTTGCTCCGTCTTCGATTACATAGAATATCAAAAAACTACTAATCTACTTATACGAAAAGGAAAGAGCCACACCGGTTATTATTTACAACTCTAGAATAATTACATACATAGAAAACCAACACTACGACTAGGCTCATGGTTCATCCTTTTATCACATAAACATGCCAAGCAACAAACATACATGTGATAAAGTAAATTTTACCCATGCATCATTCAAACTAGATTGCAAATATCATTGGGATAAGTTTGATATTGATTTCTAAAACCTTTCTCAGAGTTTACAAGTCTAAAACATCATAGGTAAGGTCTTTGGGTCACCCACCTTCAGAAAGTACGAAGAAAGGAATTTTTAATTTATTTATTTAACTTTCTAGGCGTGGTCATCCGTGCGCCTAGGCGTGGTCATCCGCTCGCCTGGGCATGGTCATCCGCGCACCTGGGCCTGGGTTATCCCACGCCTGGGCGCCGCGTGCAGCGGCTGTTGCTGTTCGCGATTTTCAAATCAATTTTTCGCACGTTAGTGATTCTTTCGAGTTTCGATTAACGAATCTGAATTCTCCTAAGGTCTGAGTTTTATTACTTGATCATTAAACCTTCGGTTCAACCATCTCGCAACACCCCACCAAAGGTGATTTCATAAAACTAGATCAAAACCTTCGAAAACAATCAATACCCAAATCTCAGATTTCATGATTTTTAAAACTAATGACTTTTAAACACTAAAATCATAAAAATAAAACAACATCCCAAATCAAAATCAATCCTAGTCTAACAATGAACATATTGATTATCATGCTTTCGATTTTACAATTAAAACAAAAAAACAAACATGCATAATCACATAAAAATTCGATCGAGCCAAACCCTGGCTCTGATCCCACTGTTGGGTTGACTCATTCCCTCGGGTGGCTCGTGGCAGCGGAAATTAAAATTTTACAAAAGTAAACATATAACCACCCGAAAACAGGAATATGGAATTGGTTCGATCGAATTTGATAAGGAGGTAAACGAAATTATACCTTTCAAAAATTTCGTTTCACCTCGTAATTTGGATCTCAGCAACCCTGTGGTGCAAATCCACACAATTTCCCTTGGGTGAGAAATTGTCCGTCGTCTTTTTGTATCTCCCGGTTTAGAGTGCTCCAAGCGTTGCACCTCTAAGATGTATCAACACCTCGTTCAAGTCACCAATCGTCTTGCCTTGCGTGCTAGACAACAAAACGATTCTAAGCTTAACTTAGGCTTGATATCATACTTCGGCCGAAGATTCCTTAAGTCGATTCACTATGTAACCATACAAGATTAACCGACTGGCTAATGTCAGAGATAGATTCCTCTTTATTCTCACGTGCCTTACTACGTAAGACGTGCATGTCTACGTTTGCCCATATTCAATCATCTAAAGTGATCATGTAACAAATCAAGAACATGCGCGATTATGCATAAGACATCCAATGGAATCTTAGGTCCATAAGGATTACTCTTATACTACAAGACCACTGAAAGTTCCACATTCGACTGGGAATCCATTTTAGGAACTTCCATGGGGTTGTTCAGTTCGCCCATTACCACAATGGCAACCCTCATATATGCATTGGCTTTCACCGTGCCAGTATCTATAGAACGAGATACACTTCTACCAGAGTATGCATCATATGAGCAAGTCTTTTGGGTTGCATTGATATCCCTTTATCTCGATGAACCCTTTCACGACTTGGAACAATGTTTAAAGATCACAGCCTTCGAGACATATTCCATCATTGCCACACCCAATGTGCAATGATGTCCCATGGCTGTTACAAAGAATGGCGCCCAACAATTGGTGCACCGGGCACTAACTCTAACATGGGCGCCGTCCGACTTTTCCTCCAAGAAACTCCTGCCACGTAGGCGGCACATGGGCGCCGATCCACCCGCGCCTGGGCGCCGATGTAACCGTTTTTTGAACCTATAAAGCCCAATTTTCAGCACATTATTTTGGTTCGAATTCCTGGGGATTGAAGGACTTTTCTGGGAATTTTGAGCCACAAATTCATCAATTGGAAGAGATCAAGAAGGAAGGTTAGCTTGGGGATTGAAGATTGAAGGGAAGATCCATCATCAATTCAACATGGGGAGTTTTAATAGTTTTCTCATTTCATTATTGTCCATGAATATGTATATGAATCTATCTATGTCCTTTATCCCATTAACTATGAGCTAAGCTTGTATGACTAGGACCATGTAAGGCCAAATTGTGATTTATGCTTATAATAGAGGATTGTTGAAGTGATTCTTATGTTGTTATGTGGTGTGAATTTGTGTTTTTGCTTGTTTGACATATGCTTGATCGCCATCAGTTAGAATCTTATGCCTAGGTGAATATGTCGAGAGAAAATTAACTTAGGGTGAAAGAAATTCACACCATAACCCGCAACCAAAGAGGAATTGCCCTAGACATTGGTAAAGATTCCCGGGTGAAGTCATTCGATCCAAATCGAGTGAGCTCTAGTGCGTTAATGCTCGTTTGGTGATTAGATTTCCGGGTAGATATACTTAGGAAACCATCATTCAATCATAGGAGTTTAGCACGAGACATTGGTTATTCTTTACCCTAGGAGCTTTCACCATAGAAACATAAGCGTAAACCTTCAACGAGAATCTTTATAACTATAATTGAGCAATTTGGACCTAGCATGTGCTTTAGTCTCCCTTTATAATTGGTCTTCAACCCTTCGTGTGTCTTCGTTCTTATCTTACGCATTTTACCTTCAATTTACCTTTACTTTATTTGTTCTTTTTCATTATAAAATCATAATCTAAAATTCAAGTCCTTGTGGTTCGACAACCCGGACTTTTTGTCCATCTATTACTCCACACGACTAGTGCACTTGCTATCCAAGCACGTTAACTATTAGCGTGTCAAGTTTTTGGCGCCGTTGCCGGGGACTTGTTTATTTTTAGTTTTTGATTTTTGTTTACGTTTTCATAATTCTTAGTTTATCATTTATTTCTTGCTTTTCCTTTATTTTAGTATTAGTCTAATTTAGTTTCTTGTGCTTAATTGAAAGGTCGACTTGTGGTGCATGACCCGCTCATCCAACGAGCCCCTATACGATTTTGAGCCCAAGAGAGAGCGTGTTCTTCGGGCTAGTAGGCGAACTCGAGAAATGGCCCACAATTTCAATCCTAATCCGAATGGGAACTTCCCCGATATGAATCTCCCGGAAAATAGGGAATGGTTGCAAAATATACTCCAAGCTATGCAACCAGCACCTCCACCGCCTCCTCCATCGGTTCGTGGTAATCAACCACCCCGGGTACACACTACACCGGGACCTGTTGTCTTCCCGGACTATGCTACCCCACATATCCACATTCCGTCTCATATGTTCGGGATGGTTCAAGCGGAGCCGTTTTATGGCGACTCGAGAGACTCATCTCATGACCACTTAGATCACTTTGAGAATGTGATCTCTACTATGCAATTCAACCCCCGAGATCTTGATGCCATTCTTTTCCGATTATTTCACTTCTCCTTGAAAGATGAGGCGATTCTTTGGTACAAGTCGTTGCCACCACAATCAATTGGAACATGGGATGATCTGGTAGATGAGTTTCTCAACAAATTCTTCCCTCCATCAAAATTCTTCCCACCACAACCAAGGAACGAGTCTTTAGCATCCGCATGGGCAAGGTACAAGAGTATGCTTCGAAAGTGCCCCGATCACAATTATACACGAGACGAGCAAGTGCAACATTTCTATAATGGAGTCCGATCTCGGATTCGACACCGACTCAATGCGGGAGCCGGTGGTGACCTTTTGGGTCTTGATAGTCGGACCGTGTGAATTAAGCTTGAGCAAATGGCTAGAGAGGATGCACTTCACCCCGAAGATGATGATGTACTTCCTCCACCAAATCGAAGGGTTGCTTGTGTGCAAGAATTGGAGGAAGTGGTTGCCCCAGAACCAGAGGTTGTAGATGTAAATTTTGTTGGGAATCATAACCGGCACCAAATGAACTTTCATGTACCCGAAAACTTCCCAAAGAGGCCAAACCCCGCACAAAACACACAACTGGGCATTTATCAACCTCCGAAGCCTCCTTTCAACAAACAACAACCGAGGCCTCCTTTTAACAACCCACCTCTGAGGCAAGGAAATCTCAATGTACAAGGGTAAGGGTAAGCACGACCTCCCACGATAGACGAGCGACTTGATGGTCAAATAAAGAAATTGGATACGGCGATCAATGAACTCCATAATATGATGAAGGATATGTTCATGGAGATGAAGGACATGCGAACACAAATGGGTCAAATCTCCAATGCAATTAGTGCAAGAGCCCCCGGAACTCTACCAAGCGACACGGAGAAGAACCCGAAAGAACAATGCTATGCAATTTCTTTAAGGAGTGGAACACAATTGGAAAATGAAGCAGTCAGAGTGTCGTCGCCCAGGCGCCCCTCAGATGGCGCCCAGGCGCCAGACACACCTGGAATTGAAAATCTGCTACGCACTCCCGCGCCCAAGCGCCACTTTCCATACGCCCAGGCGTATCCAACTTCAAGCCCAGGAGCCGATATCAGCGCCCAGGCGCTAGTTCTTGGTACTTCTAGTCTTGGTTCCTCGACTCCAATGCCTCCTCCTCCCATTAAGATTCGTCTTCCCTTTCCAAATGCACAGAAAAAGAAATAGAAGGAGATGGATCCGAGTTTCCTCCGTATTTTGTCTATTCTTCGTGAGGTGAGGATAAATATTCCTTTTGTGGACGCTATTTTGCGAATGCCAAACTATATTAAGTTCTTCAAGGATATTCTATCTAACAAGAAAAAGTGGGAGGAAAATAAAACGGTTTGTCTAACCGAGGAGTGCTCCAGCATCTTACTTAACAAATTACCTTGCAAGCTAAAGGACCCAGGGAGTCTCACAATACCGTGCACTATTGGCCATCTCAAGTTCGACAAAGTTATTTGTGATTCGGGAGCAAGTATCAACCTTCTTCCCTACTCTATTTTTAAGAAGCTAGGCCTTGGAGATCTTACGCCAACATCCATGTCCGTGCAATTGGCGGATCGCTTTATCAAGAAACCAAAGGGAATTATCGAGGATGTCATTGCACAAGTCGACAAATTCTTCTATCCGGTTGACTTCGTGGTTCTCGAATTGGATAGTGACATTGGTGTTCCCTTGATTCTAGGAAGACCCTTCCTAGCCACTAGCAACGCCAAGATCGACGTGGGAAAGGGTAAGTTGACATTGAAGGTGGGTGCCGAAAAGGTGATATTCGATGTTTATCATGCCATGCAACCGCCTATGGATGATCTTACATGTTCATATGTCGATGCTATCCACCTTTTGTTTGATGAGAAATGTGCACTTGGTAAGACTAAGGGCACTTGTACGGTGGAGGATGAGGTCCCTAATGAGCAACAAGGCAAGGTGAGAAAAGATGATTTTTGCATGAAGTACATTCTACCACATCTACGTGTTCGTGAGATCGATAAGACAAATCCGGAACGAAGGTCTAATCTCAAATCACCGCAATATGAGTGGAGACGAGTGGGGTCCAAGAACAAAAGGAGAAATGGCAAGGATATTGTCGTTCTAAATAGGCCACCTAATTGAACCTTAAAGCACAAAAGCCAAGCTAATGACTATAAACAAGCGCTTCTTGGGAGGCAACCCAAGTTTGTAAGTTTTCTTTTCTTTTTGTTTTCATTCTTGTTATGTTTAGTCCATCCATTTTTATTAGAAGCATGTTTATTTCAGTTATCTTGTGTTTTGTCATTTCTCGCTTCTATCCATTCTTAACGCTTTATCTGGCTAGAATCGTTTCGTGTGTAGTTGTTTCTTTCATTGCTCTCATCACTCTTGCCACTCTTGGACACAATTGCCGTTGGGGACTCAGGTTTGCTTTTCAGCAACTCTATGGTGATGTGTACTTTGCCCTTTTCTTTTTCAAACATTGGGGACAATGTTCATATTAAGTTTGGGGGGGGGGGGGGTTACTAGATCCATTGTAGTCGTGTTTATCCATGTTTTAGATATTTCGGTCCAAGTTTGGGGGAGGGGGGTGGTACCTCTACATGTGAAACTTATGCAATTTTGAAATTTTTTGGATAGAGTTTCAAACCTTCACCCAATGCATTGAGAATGGCTAATTTGAATACATGGCATGTTTTCTCTATCAATATGGATTTTAATGATTCACATATGCACATAAGTCGAGAGTAGAGGAGTTGAGTGGGTAACCATTGTGAAACACTTAAAGGCTTGATCCCGGAAATATCAATCTAGAATTTTCACATGTGTTATGAGCTGCGAATGTTAACTTTGTATGCTTAACAAGAATAAAAAGAGGTTGAACATTGGTATGACTGTAAAAGTCAAGCTTAATAGATACTGGGGGCGAAGAGCACCATGCCTAGAATACTGTACTATTAAGCTAATTTGAGCTAAGCTCAAGCCAATGAAAGTGTAAAGGGAATAAGGACCTAGTTTGGTTTTGTGGCCTTTGACACTCGGGCGATTAAGCCCTTAGGAGTGTCTCTACATTTAATACCCTAAAGCCATCCGGTTTGGGAGTTATTGGCCTAAAGCTCGTTACAAGGGTGTCATAGAAAGCCTAAGATAACCGAACATTGCACATGGTCTAACCTCTAATGTTTTAAGTTGAAAGTGACATAAATTAAAGCCTAAAGTGGATAAAGTGATGAATTTTAAGTGGCTATGAAGTTTTCTTCAATTCTCGTACAATGTGACTAATCGAAAATTGATAGATAGGGGATTAATGCTTGAAAAGTAGTAAGAATGCCACTCTACTATAATGCTTGAGATTTATTACACTACACCCTTAGGATGATCTTTTCGATGTTAAGGAGTAGCATGAGCAAGTGTGTGATGTGTATATATATGTAAATTTGAGCTTAAAAAGAGAAATTCATGCCATTGTGTTTTATTAATCATATTAATTTGCGTTGATTGATCGGGGTTGAAAATCTTTCGATTTTGTGGGTACATTGTATGCAAACCCTCACGAGACTATAACTCGTCCTTTGAGGTAACTCAAGGGTTCAAAGGCTTGTTGCATTCGCTAAAGGCAACCGTGTACTCCACGAAAGTGAGTTAGGTAGTTGTTTTTCTTTCTTTCTGTTTCTCCCGTGTTTGATGATGTTTTTCTTATCCTATAGCTCTTATTGCTCGAGGACGAGCAATTGGTAAGTTTGGGGGGTGGGGTTGATAAGAGGCTTTTTCACGTGTTTTTAAGCCCGTGATGCTTATGCTTTAGATTCAATTATTGCCTAAATCATGCTACATTTGCGTTTAATCGAGGTGTTAAGTGATTTCAGGTGATAAACGAGAGCACACGAAGAAAAGGGAAAAAAACGGCGTATCAAACGATCAAGAGGAGATGCTTCGCATGCCGGCGCCTAGGCGCCACATTACTCGCGCCCAGGTGCCAGAAGATGCAGAGAAGCAGCAATTGCATTTAGACCCGCACCTAGGCGCAGACTTACCCACGTCCAGGCGCCGTTCATTCCACGCCCGAGCGCCACATTATCCACGCCTGGGCACTGTCCGAATTTTCCTCCAAGAAACTCCTACCACGTAGGCGGCGCCTGGGCGCCGATCCACCCGCGCCTGGGCGCCGCTGTAACCATTTTTTGAACCTATAAAGCCCAATTTTCAGCACATTATTTAGGTTCGAATTCCTGGGGATTGAAGGACTTTTCTGGGATTTTGAGCCACAAGTTCATCAATTGGAAGAGATCAAGAAGGAAGGTTAGCTTGGGGATTGAAGATTGAAGGGAAGATCCATCATCAATTCAACATAGGGAGTTTTAATAGTTTTCTCATTTCATTATTGTCCATGAATATGTATATGAATCTATCTATGTCCTTTATGCCATTAACAATGAGCTAAGCTTGTAAGACTAGGGCCATGTAAGGCCAAATTGTGATTTATGCTTATAATAGAGGATTGTTGAAGTGATTCTTATGTTGTTATGTGGTGTGAATTTGTGTTTTTGCTTGTTTGACATATGCTTGATCCCCATATGTTAGAATCTTATGCCTAGGTGAACATCTGGAGAGAAAATTAACTTGGGGTGCAAGAAATTCACACCATAACCCGCAACCAAAGTGGAATTGCCCTAGACATAGGTAAAGATTCCCTGGTGAAGTCGTTCAATCCAAATCGAGTGAGCTCTAGTGCGTTAATGCGTGTTTGGTGATTAGATTTCCGGGTAGATATTCTTAGGAAACCATCATTCAATCATAGGAGTTTAGCACGAGACATTGGTTATTCTTTACCCTAGGAGCTTTCACCATAGCAACATAAGCGTAAACCTTCAACGAGAATCTTTATAAGTATAATTGAGCAATTTGGACCTAACATGTGTTTTAGTCTCCCTTTATAATTGGTCTTCAACCCTTCGTGTGTCTTCGTTCTTATCTTATGCGTTTTACCTTCAATTCACCTTTACTTTATTTGTTCTTTTTCATTATAAAATTATAAACTAAAATTCAAGTCCTTGTGGTTCGACAACCCGGACTTTTTGTCCATCTATTACTCCACACGACTAGTGCACTTGCTATCCAAGAACGTTAACTATTACCGTGTCAAGTTTTTGGCGCCGTTGCCGGGGACTTGTTTATTTTTAGTTTTTGATTTTTGTTTATGTTTTCATAATTCTTAGTTTATCGTTTATTTCTTTCTTTTCCTTTATTTAGTATTAATTTAATTTAGTTTCTTGTGCATAATTGAAAGGTTGACTTGTGGTGCATGACACGCTCATCCAACGAGCCCCTATACGATTTTGAGCCCGAGATAGAGCATGTTCTTCGGGATAGTAAACGAACTCGAGAAATGGCCCACAATTTCAATCCTAATCCGAATGGGAACTTCCCCGATATGAATCTCCCAGAAAATAGGGAATGGTTGCAAAATATACTCCAAGCTATGCAACTGGCACCTCCACCGCCTCCTCCATCGGTTCGTGGTAATCAACCACCCCGGGTACACACTACACCGGGACCCGTTGTCTTCCCGGACTATGCTACCCCACATTTCCACATTCCGTCTCATATGTTTGGGATGGTTCAAGCGGAGCCATTTTATGGCGACTCCAGAGACTCACCTCATGACCACTTAGATCACTTTGAGAATGTGATCTCTACTATGCAATTCAACCCCTGAGATCTTGATGCCATTCGCTTCCGATTATTTCACTTCTCCTTGAAAGATGAGGCGACTCTTTGGCACAAGTCGTAGCCACCACAATCAATTGGAACATGGGAGGATCTAGTAGATGAGTTTCTCAACAAATTCTTCCCTCCATAAAAAATCAACGAGCTTAGAAGTGAGATCAAATGGTTTAAACAAACAAGGAACGAGTTTTTAGCATCCGCATGGGCAAGGTACAAGAGTATGCTTCGAAAGTGCCCCGATCACAATTATACACGAGACGAGCAAGTGCAACATTTCTATAATGGAGTCCGATCTCGGATTCGACACAGACTCAATGCGGGAGTCTGTGGTGACCTTTTGGGTCTTGATAGTCGGACCGTGTGGATTAAGCTTGAGCAAATGGCTAGAGAAGATGAACTTGTCCCCGAAGATGATGATGAGCTTCCTCCACCAAATGGAAGGGTTGCTTGTGTGCAAGAATTAGAGGAAATGGTTGCCCCGGTACCGTAGGTTGTAGATGTAAATTTTGTTGGGAATCATAACCAGCACCAAATGAACTTTCATGTACCTAAAAACTTCCCAAAGAGGCCAAACCCCGCACAAAACACACAACTGGACATTTATCAACCTCCGAGGCCTCCTTGCAACAACCAACAACCGAGGCCTCCTTTTAACAACCCGCCTCCAGGGCAAGGAAATCTCAATGTACAAGGGCAAGGGCAAGCACGACCTCCCACGACTTGCAAAAACTTGACACGCTAATAGTTAATGTGCTTGGATAGCAAGTGCACTAGTCGTGTGGAGTAATAGATGGAAAAAAAGTCCGGGTTGTCGAACCACAAGGACTTGAATTTTAGTTTATGATTTTATAATGAAAAAGAACAAATAAAGTAAAGGTAAATTGAAGGTAAAACGCGTAAGATAAGAACGAAGACATACGAAGGGTTGAAGACCAATTATAAAGGGAGACTAAAGCACATGATAGGTCCAAATTGCTCAATTATACTTATAAAGATTCTCGTTGAAGGTTTACGCTTATGTTGCTATGGTGAAAGCTCCTAGGGTAAAGAATAATCGATGTCTCGTGCTAAACTCCTATGATTGAATGATGGTTTCCTAAGTATATCTACCCGGAAATCTAATCACCAAACACGCATTAACGCACTAGAGCTCACTCGATTTGGATCAAACGACTTCAACCGGGAATCTTTACCTCTGTCTAGGGTAATTTCTCATTGGTTGCGGGTTATGGTGTGAATTTCTTGCACCCTAAGTTAATTTTCTCTCGAAATATTCACCTAAGCATAAGATTCTAACATATGGTGATCAAGCATATGTCAAACAAGCAAAAACACAAATTCACACCACATAACAACATAAGAATCACTTCAACAATCCTCTATTATAAGCATAAATCACAATTTGGCCTTACATGGCCCTAGTCTTACAAGCTTAGCTCATAGTTAATGGCATAAAGGACATAGATAGATTTATATACATATTCATGGACAATAATGAAATGAGAAAACTCTTAAAACTCCCTATGTTGAATTGATGATAGATCTTCCCTTCAATTTTCATTCCCCAAGCTAACCTTCCTTCTTGATCTCTTCCAATTGATGAATTTGTGGCTCAAAATCCCAGAAAAGTCCTTTAATCCCCAGGAATTCGAACCCAAATAATGTGCTGAAAATTTGGCTTTATAGGTTCAAAAACTGGTTACAGCGGTGCCCAGGCGCGGGTGGATCGGCGCCCAGGCGCCGCCTACGTGGCAGGAGTTTCTTGGAGAAAAAGTCGGACGGCGCTCAGGCGTGGACAATGTGGGGCTCGGGCGTGGAATGAATGGCGCCTGGGCGTGGGTAAGTCTGCGCCTAGGCGCGGGTTTGCGTGCAATTGCTACTTCTATGCATCTGGCGCCTGGGCGCGAGTAATGTGGCTCCTAGGCGCCGGCATGCGAAGCATCTCCTCTTGATCGTTTGATACGCCGTCTTTTGCCATTTTCTTCGTGTGCTCTCGTTTATCACCTGAAATCACTTAACACCATGATTAAACGCAAATGTAGCATGATTTAGGCAATAATTGAATCTAAAGCATAAGCATCACGGGCTTAAAAACACGTAAAAACGCCCCTTATCAGGAGCAACCACTAGGATTCATCAATAGCCATGGTAAGGGTATAGTCTACAAGCTAGATAAAGCACTTTATGGACTTAAGCAAGCACCCCGAGCATGGTATGAGACTCTCTCTATTTTCCTTATTGGTAAAGGCTTTTCAAAAGGCAGCGTTGATACAACGTTATTTAAAATCACCAATGATGAAGATATTCTTTTAGTCCAAATTTATGTTGATGATATTATATTTGGTTCTACGGATAAGGGTCTGTGTGAAAATTTTTCGAAAATGATGCATGTACAATTTGAAATGAGCATGATGGGTGAATTAACTTTGTTCTTAGGATTACAAGTTAAACAACTCCCTAATGGCATATTTATTAACCAAGCGTAATATACACGTGATATGATTAAGAAATTTGGTATGGAAAATGCATCATCTTCAAAAATTCCAAAGAGCCAAACGCTTAAGTTAGATAAAGATGAAAGTGGGAAGAAGGTTGATATCACTAACTATAAAGGAATCATTGGATCACTTCTTTATCTTACTGCTAGGACCTGATATTAGGTTTTTGGTATGCATGTGTGCACGTTTTCAAGTTGATCCAAAAGAATCACACTTAATTGCTGCCAAGAAGATCCTTAAATATCTAAAAGGCACACAAAATGTGGGCTTAAGGTATCCTAGGGATTCTCCTTTTGAACTAATTGGTTACTCAGATGCAGATTTTCCAGGTTGCCAAGTAGATCGAAATAGTACTAGAGGTACATGTGAATTTCTAGGTGATAGGTTAGTTTCATAGCATAGTAAGAAACAACAATCAATAGCTATTTCTACAGCTGAAGCCGAGTATGTGGCTGCAGGAAGTTGTTGTGTACAAGTGTTATGGATGAGGCAACAACTTAGAGATTATGGAATAATCCTAGGTCCAACCCCCATTCATTGTGATCACCAAAGCGCCCTAGCCGTGACTCAAAACCCTGTTCTTCATTCCAGAACCAAACATATTGACATTAGATACCATTTTCTTCGTACCATGTTCAAAAGAAAGATATCTCCATGCACTTTATTAGAACTGACAAACAATTAGCAGATATCTTCACCAAAGCTCTCAATGAACAACGCTTTCTCACCCTAAGAAGTGAACTAGGTATGATTGATTTAAACGCTTAATCATTATGCATCATATTTTATTAGACATATAATTTAGGAGGAATCCACTCTATGTATGTCCAAAAGATTTTTGAAAAGTTGTTACAAGTTATAAATTTTAGGGGCAACCTTAAAATTGTACTTAAACCTACCTGTAAGCGTCAATGATCAAAAACTTTCATATGCATAGATCATCAATGCTCAGTATTATTTGTGCATAATATGTTGGACGCTAAAAAATAAAAGGTCTTTGATCTCAAGCGCCAACATAAATCTTACAACAGGTATAACAAGTGATATATGTTAAGCGTTGAACTTATTCTATTAAACACTTAATATAAAATTGTTTATAAAATTCATGCATAAATTTTACACTCTTCATAACGTAATGGATAAACTCAAAAGTCTATTTTGAACTCTATTCACACGCTTCTATTACATCAAACTGGCGGGTAATCAAACACTTTTCAAAAGATGGTTCAAAGCTAGCACATGTTTGTGTACGTGTCAGTGTACCATCAGACGCGTGCATTACACTCTAAAAATACCAAACGTTTTTAAAACTTTAACTTGGACTTCAAATCTTTATATATGGGAGTTACCAAATGTAACTTCTCTCTCTTGCCCAAAATTCGCGTCCACAGTTAAAAACATTCATGACTGAGATTTAATAACTTTACACATGTCTACATCTTACTGAGACGAGAGAATACAAGTTTCAAAATTATATTACTGTGTCATTTAAAACACAATTTTTGCAGAAAAATTATTCACTTTTACTCTCTGCAAAATTACACTCTTTCTCTTTCAAAGCAATCTCAGTTCATCTCTTTTACAAATTTCAAATAGCACCTAAGAAATCTACTGATACTTCTGCTGAGACCCCCATCAAGGTCACTGAAGGCCTTGTAGTGGACTGGAAATTCCTGTACGAACAAACTCAAGTTGATTTGACAGAGATAACAGACTCTGTTTCCCAGTCTGGACTTAAGACTTTCTTAACCAGATATTCTTATCTTTTTCCTGATGAAGTTGATTTCTTCTAGAGACATGCTAAACTTTCAGAGGACAAGAAGTCTATCTCTTGCCTCTTTTCTTTATCAAAGAAGGACTCCAAAGAATTCATCCTCTTTGCCGATCCTATTGCTCAGAACTTCAAGCTACCTAATCAAGGTGAAGCTTTGGACTCCATTACTACTGAACAGATTGAAAAATCTTGGACCAAGATAAGTGCTTATGAAAATGTCCCATACAAGCCTTATTTTGAAAAGAAATATATCGTATCCAGATACCGATTTCTGTAGCAAGTTTATTGAATGCAGAGTGGGTACTTTTGACAAAGTTAACCCAATGCAATTCCAAATGATGACTGCTTTACTCCTAAATATCAAGATCAACTGGAGTGAATATGTATTCAGCAGATTTAGAGACTGCTTAAGCACCTCGAACAAACCTTATGGCGTAATTCTCAGTGACTTACTCTTCAGAGCCGAATGTGTTAATTCTGTTGGGCTTACTCTGGCTAAGACAAAGTTCTATGGGAAGAGAATCATCCCGAGTTGGTGGTGTTGCCAGACCTCTTTCTGAGCGTCAGGTTGTACGTGAAGCATCGGTCGAAGAAGCTGAGCGTCCAGCTCAAGTGGATATCGTGAAGCGTCTGGCTGTTACAAAGAAGAGGGCTCCCAGAAAGCCCAAAGCTCAAGCTATTCCATCTCCTCCCAAGGACGATGAGGAAACTGATGAAGATGAGGAGGACAAGATTCCTTTGGTTAGGCGGAGGAAGTTGGAAGGTATTATCAAACAAATTGATTTCGAGGAACCAATCGCCGCTCCTCCCGCCCAAATGCCTGAGTTAGTTGAAGGATTCAACATCAAGAAAATCTTCAAGCATTCCAGGATAAGCAAGCGTCAAGTTGCTCCTGTTCATGAAGAGCCTGAGATCGTTGAGCTGAGTGCTCAAGAAGTTGTTGTTGAGACAAGCTCTCAGGGTAAGTTTATTTCTTCCCGCAGCATTTCTTTTCTTACATCTGTAGAAGATCCTGCTCTTATAGAGGATAGTTCTTGTGCTACAACTATTGTTCCAGCTGCTACTGAAGCGTCAATCGATGTCCATCTGGATGTTGAAATGACAGACGTCGTGGCTATTGTTCAAGATGCTGCTGCAGAAGTTGCTGCAATAGATGTTGAGGAACCTGCTACCAAAGAGGTTCAATCATCAAATACTGTCCAGGTCATAACAGAGGCACGCTTAGAAGGTCAGAGCATTGCTGAAGACGTTACAGTACCCAGACATTTCTTCAAGCTGGACCTACTGAAGACAATTGATCATTCAATCGATTACATGCCCCCAGCGCTTGAAGAAGATTTCATCCCCGCAGGCTATAATGAAGAAAGAGACATCATTTCGGAGAATGAGATAGCTGTGTTGATTGACATTGATCGGACTATCAGGGACAGTTTTTAACATAGAGCTGACAGCCGTCGAGAAAGCATACTATTTGGCTGTGCAACTTGGTAAAACTCATGGTCAAATTTCTACTTCTCTTACCATCCAACAAGAAAGACAAGGTGGTAGAACTGCAAGATGTGATGGGGATCTGGCTTATTTTTTGGATTATGGGCACAGCAAACCAACTGGTTTTGCTCTAAGAGATTACAATATAAGAGTTTATGAGCGTCTACCTACTCCATTTCTCAATCTGACAGAGAAACTCTTAAACAGAGAAGGCTACACACACTTTCCACATATAGCAAACAGTGCAGAAAATAAAAATTCAGCTCATCCTCTTCGTCTTTTGAAGAATAAAGGAGTGCATGCCGGTGAGCGTCCAGCATCTCTACAGGATTTGATTCAAGAAGAAGCTGATGCGCACTTTGCCAGCGTCTGGAATGCCAGCTATCAAACTGATAGATACTGTTTTGAATCCATCAGGGACATTCACCATGAGGGCATCCGAGCTTTAGTCAATGCAGGTGCTGATTACTACATGAATGAGGTTAACTGGTGTGAAGCTTACGTTGGCCACCAGTTTTCATTTCAAGACTTGGTCAAAGCTCCCCGTCTTTTTGGCATAGGCATGCATGACAAGAAGCGTCAATTCGCCAAGTATTTCCTACGGAAGCATCAACAGAGAGTTGGGTCTGTTCTCAAGCTACCTATCATTGGCCATCAGACTGAGCAGTGTTTACGTCAAGCGATGCACAGACTTTCTATAACTTCTCTTCGATTCAACGCTCAAACATCTACCAGTGGCAGCTTTCCAGAATCCTGTTTGAACTTCTCTCCTAGCCACTGCGAAGATAATCTCAACATGGTGAAGATCATGAATCCTCTCGCCCTATTCGACAAAATCTTCACAGCCAATCTCAGACAATAGAATGGTTCCGTGATCATATCTATTCAAGGATTCACACTGCTCCCATCTATTAGAAAGGACGTACTCAACCACTATGAGTTTGTTCTCTCTCTTATGGAATGGAATCAAGGAATTGCTCAAGCCATCTATCCCTACTTAGAAGAGTACTACAATGCTTATGTGCCGAAATCTCAAAGACCCCAACCTCTTCCAACAGATAGGCTAATTGGATTTTCCAGAGACAACTGCTCAGATATGATATTCTCTATCTGTCAAGCGCCTTCCAAGATTTTCCCGAATCATGTGCTGGATATCTTTGGTCCCATGTATACTAGGGCCATGGATAGTCCCCTTCGCACATTTATTCACAGCGCTTGCTTGCCAACTCGAAGAATCTATGAATTACTTGATGGTGCATCAGACTTCCTTGCGAGCATACCCTTAGCCAGGTTAAATTTCCAATTCACTGACTTTCATCAACAGGAGTCAGGGCTTGAGAAAGTGCCTATGGAAATTGCTCAAGTATCTGCACCTAAAGTGTTAAGTATTCCAGCGTCTGTTGAAGAACTAGTTCAAGCGTATCCACCAGAGGACAATCCTGACGCTTCTGAACCCAGTGTTTCTGATGTTGCTGAGGATCTTCCAATCAAAGCACGTGGCACAGTCTTTGATCCAGCACATCAAGCCTCTCTGGACTCACTCAAATACTCATCGAATTTTAAGCGACCAGCTACTCAAGCGGTTCCTTCGGATATGAGTCAAACTTTTGGGCCGGTACTGAAATCAGTTTTGGAGGAAGTGAGTAATCAAGCTACTCAAAATGAAGAAGCCCTCCATTGGATTAAAACTGATTTAGCCAAGATCGAGTCTCAGAACATGAGCGCTCAAATTGCTCATATGAGAGGTGCAGCTCAAGCAGCAATTGATGAATGCCGAAAAGAGTTTCAAGAAATGAATGATGCTACTAGGGCAAACCAACTGGCCATGAAGGAGCATTTTGACAAGCGCCTTGATGATCTGACAGCTTCTGTGGCTCAGATTGCTAGTCAAGTCAACCTACTCACAAAACACTTTTTGAAGGCTGATGATGGCAATAAGGGGGAAGGACAGAGAAAAGGGGAGAAGAGGAAAGCTTCTAGTTCAAGAGCTGCCAGTCCTTCGCTCAAGCGTCAAGCCACCCTTCCCACTCTTATCAGTTTACCAGTGCCTTCGAGAGCATTACTTGAACAATTTGATGTTCCATTTGAATGACCGCCCATTCCAGAGCCTTCTGATCCAAAGCTTATACCTAAAGAACAGAGGATGTCAGACTTCAACAAAACGTTTAGAATTTGCTTAAGGCTTATTGGTATTGACCCAGTTGGTTGGGATAAGCAGTTTGTTGCTTATAGAAAGAGACAAAAGGAAGAAAAGAAGTCAGTAATTGACAAACATCATACTGCCATGATTAAACTTAAAGAAAATATATCTGAAGCAATCAGGGCTGAAGTAAACAGAAGACTCAACGCTCTAGAAGACGATTAAGAACTGTTGTTTACTTTGCATTATCTATATTCTTGTCTCTTATGTATTTTTGATTCAGTTGTAAAATAATTGTACTCTCGTTGATATATATAAAGTACATTTTTTCAGCTGAAACATCTCGTTGAAGCTTAACTAACTTTAACTAACCTTAACTAACCAAAGCTAACTGTTGTTTTGGCTATCTAACTCTTGAACTATAAAAGAGTAAGTATTTCCATCATCAAAAAGGGGGAAATTGTTAAGAAATTTCATGTTAGACGTTTTGATGATGACAATTAGGATTCTATGTTAGACCCCAAAATATTTAAGTTTGATTTTATTAGATATCATGTATAAAGCTTTGAAGCGTTAGATTTGTAATAGGCTTTGCTTTATTTTATTCTAGATTGTTAGGCTAAGTATTCTTAGACTAAGCATCTAATAATTTCTGAGTGAGCTTATCGGTAGTTAAGTTTAAAGACTCAAGCGCCTGAAGTCTGAATGAAGATAAAGATTCCAAGCATCCAAAAGATAAGCTATATCAAACGATGATTATAGGACAGAAGTTATTCAAGGATGAATAAGCGTCTATCAATGGCTGATTTCACCTTAATTTATTTCTAAGTCCAGAAGGAGTTTAATGCAAATATTCCCAGATCATTAATTGCCAATGGGCATTTATTTCAAATGTATTAAATGTTGATAAGAGCATTAAATGTGATAAGCTCTTTCGGACGTATGGAGAAGCCACCCTATTGGACTGTCAACTATTCACAGACTGCAGCACCAGCTTTTGTGCGGCAGATTTTCAGGAAAAAGGACAAAAGTTGTCCACTCGCGGATGTGAGAGACACGCGCCTGTGCATGTGTCAAATGGACACCTTTTTCAAGATTTCCTATATACAGGACTTCAACAACAAGCCAAAACAACAATTGCATTCTAAGCCAAATTGTTGTTGCATTGAAGTCTTAATCCTTAAACTCTCAGAAAAGTCAGAATATTTAAGCAAACATTCTCTTTGCTTTTCTTAAATTCCTGAGACGGTCAACCAATATCTCAAACATTCTTTTCGGAGAAACCTACATTACTATTGAGATATTACCAAGTTGTTTGAACTTTATCAAAATCAAACAAGCCATTAGAAAAACCTCATCCAAGCCTAGAGATCTGTGTGAAGTCAAAGTTGGATACGTGCACTATTTCTGGGTAAAAGAAGCAAGGGGATAGAAGTGTCTTGAAGCAGAAATCTGTGTGACCAAAGAGCTCAAGTCATTGATATCCATCTCTCCCTAATTTGTAGAAAATTTTGTGTGATTCTTTGAGAATCATTTTAGTGGATTGCCTTCAAGTGTTCGAGGAGAAGAAGGACATAGTTGGGATTACATCACCCAACGAACCTTCCAAATATCGTGTTCTTTACTTTACAGTCAATTTCCGTACTATCATATCATTGCATAAATCTATTAAGTAAAATTCAATCAAACTCTAGGCAACTAAGATACTGTCTGTGACGCTAAAGCTTCCAAAGAGAGGACTCTAAAATTATTCCGCTGTGCTAACACTGATCAAAGAACTAAACGCTTAAACCTATCTGGTTATAGTATTCAAATCTTGAAATCTAAGGTAACTTTCTAAAAACAGTTTTTAATAGACGCTCAGTCAAGAACGTACATTTTCAAGCGTCCAACCAATTTTAATACAAATATTTTTGAAGTTGAAAAAGACTTCAAGGTCTATTCATCCCCCCCCCTCCCGCTCCCCTTTCATGTGCCACTTGGGACCAACACCCACTTCCTTTGGTTTCCTCTTATTTTCAAACGAAACAAACCTAAAGAGTCGCGCTAAAGGATTGATAAAGAAAAATGAATAAAGGAGTTTCTATTTTTCTTCTAGGAGTTTTAATTTATTGGATAAATTAAATAATTAATTATTCATTAGATGAAATAATTAATTATATGGATAAGATTAATTATTAGTTAATTTCCTTTGAAAATATATTAATGAATTAATTTATCTAATTGATTTGATTATTTGATTAATTAATTAGTTTATTGGATATAATAAATTATTAATTAATAGATATTTAATTAAAACAAAAAGACACCCCGAGACCATAATGGCCGTCCAAGAGGACGCCTATGAAGTCATCCCAACAATAAGGGAGTCTTTTGTTTGTCTTGGTCAATAAGTCATGAGATATAAAAGGAGTCTTTGACCTAAAAACAAGAAATGGACTTTCATAACTCTCCTAAAAAGAAAAGAAGAAAATTCTTCTCCCTCTCTCTATGCAAGCCGTCTCCCCTAGAGAAATAAGTTGGAATTTTTCGTCAATCAATCCGTGCGTGATAATTTAGAAACAGTGTAATTTCGTTGTTTGGATCAAATTCAAGAAAGTCAATGAATATTGAAGATTACACAAGGATTGAAGAAATCAAGACTTCATCAATTCGAATTTTTGAGGAGGAATCAGATTCTCCAACCACTTCGCTTCAACGGGTAAATAGTTATTTGTTACACAAATTAAAGATTTGAATATGCGATCAAAGAATTTAAACTTTGGGTTTTAATTTAAAATTTTGAAATCCTTCCGCTGCGTTTATTTGATTTTTCGCGAAAATCCAATAGCCGTTATATCCAATATAAGTCAGTCATTAATGCTTTGGCCAAATACTTTAATTTCACAGCACCTATAACATACAGATAACTTCTCGTTTACTTTCGAGATAGTGAATTCCTTATTGGCAGTCTACTTCCCATTGTTGAACGCACCAATTGAATCGTACTTCGAGGTTGACCCCACCAACGGGTGATTGGGCCTAACTACTCTAATAACTTATTCAATGGTATGAGCATAATGTAAATGACTCCTCAAGTCTAAAGTTCACTCATACTATTATAATCAGTAATCCTCGTCATTGACTGTCACTGAGTATAAATCCATGTGATAGGATTACAACGAGTCGTGTTCGAATATGTTAACTCTGTTAATCATATTCATGACACCTGCTCTCACTATCCAATCAGTATAAGAATTAGCACTTTTCTTGTCAAACAAAGTGTCATACGAGTTGAATCTAAACGCTCAATTTAGATTCTTTAACTTGCGAACCGTGTTTATAAGATCAAGCACTTAACTCCACCAGTGCTCCTACTTATCAATAAGCAGTGGTGAGTACACCATGATCTTAAGGACCTATTTGTTCAATACATTCAATGCCATAATTAGATTTATAAGAACAAACTCAATGCCTTTATTAATTAATAATAATGTTCATACAATATAAATAAAACGCCCTCTTAAATCTAATTCCTCAATGGCATAGAGGGCATAACACCTAACAGCTATTATACCTTTGGTTTTACCATTGGAGTTGTCACCAAATACAACTTGAGGACCATTGGTAGCACGATAGTTGATCAAGAGATACTTTAAGCTTGTCATGTACCTTGACGACCCACTATCGATGTACTAAACAGATCTATCGGCTCTGACATTAGGTACCTGCATTCAAAGGGTAGTTCTAGTTCTTTATAGGTACCCATTGTGACATGGGTCCTTTCACATTAGTAATGTTAGTCTGAATTAGAACTTTAGAAACCCATACTTGCCTAGTCTTCATTGCGGGAGGATTAACTTTTTTGGGTTTCACCTCATGTTGTGTGTGCTTCTTGGGTGTATAATAATATCCTTGATCATAATAATAGTTATAATCACAATCGTAATCATAATTATCATAGTATTGATAATATGACCTTGATCGTTGTGGATATTAATGCTGGTATTTCCTTGGCGCTGGCTTAGGGTGCATCTTGGGAGCTTGATGTTTAGCGTTTAATTCACAGTGGCAAGATTTCTCCTTAGCCTTTTGAGCATTTGGACAAACCATTCGTTGTGAATCATTCACTTTTGTCTTTCTCTTGCCTGAGTCAGCTTTGGCTTTCTCATTTGGCCTCGTACCATTGTTCCTTAGTTCATTAGGTGTTTGACTCTTTGAACCTTTCTCAACAAAGAATACACCCTCTCCTTTGTTGTTTGCCGTAACATTTGATTTGTTTGGTTGTTTACCGAATTTATTGCATCCTAAACCGGTCTTTTCACCAAATAATCTTGTTACCTCAATCAGATTGTCTAGCTTTCTTAATGCTTTAGACAATGATGAGACGAGTTGCTCTGATTTAGCAAGTCTAGCGATCAGCTCAGCTTCTCTCTTGACTACCATATGAAGATCACCTTTCAACGGAGTGATTTCAATCTCAAGTGATTGGTTCTTCTCAATGCATTGTTGCTGAACTTGAAACTCTGCCTTCAGCATCATATTTTCACCTTTAAGCACTGATATCTCATTAGAGTGATTTTGATATAATTTGGCGGCATCTTGACAATCTTTATAAAATTCTTTTACTTTGTCAAGCAATTCTTCATAATAGAGAGGATTTGCTAATTTAGTATTTACCTCAGATAGTGAGTCTGAAGACGCTTCATCATCTTTGGCCATGAGACAGATTAGCGCTGAATCATCTATTGGCTCATCATCATCACTACTCTCTTCTGAAGACTCCAAATCTTCAGGTGTGGACATTGGTTCTGATTTTGCTAGCAAGCCTTGTTGGTGAAGTTTGCTCCTGAATTGGTTTCTATCCAAGTAATCCTGCCTTGTGGGCTTGGATACGTTTAGATAAGGGCAATTTACCTAGTAGTGCCCTGGTTTCCTGCAATTATAATAAAGATTAGTTTTCATTTTTTGTTCCTTTGTTAACCTTAAAGAACCATGTGGTTTTGAGACCACTGGCACTGAGAGATTCTGCGGAGAAGATGCTTGGTACTGTTGTTGAGCAGGAGGAAACGCTTGATAGGAACTATGCCCTGGATGCTTTGGAGCTATCCCTTTCTTCTCATATTTCAGAAATTTTCTAAACCTTTTTAGTAACGCTAACTTCTCTTCCTCACTAACATCTGACACCTTTCTCTTATTACCCAATTTACCCTTAGTTGATGCTATTAGCACTCCTGATTCTATCACTGGACTTACTGCGTCGCTAGCTGAATTTAGCTCAAACTCAAAAGCTATGAGTTCTGAAAAAGCATCTTCTGGAGTTAGAAGATGCAACATATTAGATTCTCTCATAGCCGTTGTTTTCATCAAAAATCTACTGGGGAGACTTCTGAAGATCTTAACCACCATTTTTTGATTTTGCAAAGCCATGCCTAAAGACGTCAACTCTGTAACAAGAGCAGTAAATCTTATATCCAACTGTCCTAGCGTCTCATTAGGTAACATCTTAAAACTGTTAAATCTTTCCTTGACAATCAAAATCTTAAATCTTTCCTTGATTATAATCTGTGGTGGGTTTATCTGTGTTATACCCTATTTATCCCAAATTTTCTTAGTCATAGAACACGACTTGACCTTGTTAAATAAATTATCATTATAACCAATGGCTCTATATTGAGCGTTCCAACCAACATTATCCAAATTTGGTCTGTCGCACTCTTCTGTAGACCACTCATGCTTAGGTATTTCAACATAACCGTCTGTGGTCTCTTTTGTGGCTTCAGGCGTGACACGACAAAATCCTAGCAAGAGAACTAGGTCGCGTAAGTAGTAAAGTGGACGTTAAGTCCGGGTTTATCGTATCCGCAGGGACAACTATAATCTAAGTACCAAGACTACTATATTACTCAATTCTAAGTTAAATCGGTCGATAGAAAGGTTGATTAACTAATTAATAAATACTAGAAAATAAACTAAGACAACGTCACACCAAATAAAGGGAGGAAACAATAGAGAGAAGCGATCAAGGCACATGGTTCAACCAATTATGCATTTCGATTGTGATTTAGGTTCTATTGGATTATTAGATTGATTTAGCTAAGGCGAAATTCCCTAACGTACGTACCACCCAATCTCTTGGCATAGCAACCCTACCCTTGGTAACGATTTCCTATATATCTCTATATGAAAACCCGATTAACGAGGATGCATTTAAGGTCTAGGAATTCCCCACGTGAATGGAAAGCCACCTAAAGAAACCGAGTCTATCTCTAGTCGGTTTAACTATAGGGTATTCAATGTTTATATCTTCCCTAGGTTATTATCTCTCGATCTCTAACCTAGGCATTTTATCAAACACTTGGTGATCAAGCAAATGTAGCATTGAGATCAAATATTGAATACATAGCTAAAACCAAAATTAATCCAATAAACACCAACAAATCAACAATCAAAATAACATAAATGGCCTATCCATGGCCTCAATCAAACAAGTTTAGCTCATATTCATGTCAAAAGTGCAAATATAAATCATACAAGTCATAGGAGATTTGAACAAATTCAAGAAACAAATATGTAAAAACTCCCTAATTCTTGTAGAGATGTGGATTCCTTGTTGAATTCTCCATGTTTTGACCTTCAATCTTCTCTTCTAAGCTCCCTCTCTCTCTATTTTCGTGTGGTTGCTGATATCCAAGGTGAGTTAGGGTAAAAAATGGCTAAAAGAGGTATTTATAGGCCAACACTGCCGCCTCGAACGCCGCGGCGTTCGTTTGTTGAACGCCGCGGCGTTGGCTACTGCTTGTGAACGCCGCGGCGTTCACTTGTTTGAACGCCGCGGCGTTGGCTGCTGCTTGTGAACACCGCGGCGTTCACTTGTTTGAACGCCGCGGCGTTGGCTGCTGCTTGTGAACGCCGCGGCGTTCGCGTGTTGAACGCCGCGGCGTTGGCTGCTGCTTGTGAACGCCGCGGCGTTGCCATGAAAATTTCCAAAAATTGTTTCATTTTGCCTTCGGTTCTTGCTCTTTCCTCCGGCTGTTAACCCAATCTGAAAAGTCAAAGCAAACCGGGTTCAAAGCATCATATGTGATCAAATTATTAAAGAAACAATCAAAATTAAGTTGATAAAAGGGGTAAAACTTGTGTAAAAATAACATATATCAACTACCCCCAAACTTAGCTTTGATCGTCCTCGATCAAATAGAATCAAGCGCACACATGAAGATTAAAAAGCTAATTTGCCAAATCATACACACCATAACAAGCATTATACCTTCTGAGAAGTTTTGGAATAGTTACCCAAAACTTTGAACATTCAACAATTCAAAAACCACACAAAATCTTAGTTTCCATCCCTAAATCATGAACTCCCACATCCATATTCATGTCAAGAGCACAACTTTAGAAAAGATTATGCAAATCAACTGGAAAGTAAAGACATTGAAACAATTCAATATTCGTTAACTCATCGGTGTGTATAAAGTGCAAAAGTCACAATCAAAAGGTCTTTCCGGCTTGTAATGTAAGGCTAGGTGATGGCTAGGACCGGAAGATATGGATAAAGTGACTAAGTCAAGAGAGCCTATGACTTCAAAATCATCGAGCTAAATTCTCATATAAACCATATAAACTTTCACAACTTATCACTTATCCCTTTTTCATTCTATTTTGCCTTTCAACTTACAACCCCCAAACTTGTTTCTTTTCATATTGGGTTGTACACAAAATTCCAAGCCAAATGATCCAATTGAGTGCCAAGATTCAAGCCTAGTCGAGAGCACAATATTTTTTTTTTTTTCATTTTTTTTTTATACATCTCTCTCTCGACTATTTAGCCCATTGCTCAAGTTTTCATTTCATCCCCTTTTTTACATAATACTTCAAACCTCAAAAATCTCAACATAGCCAAAACATCACTATCTAACTCATATTCATTCAAATCAAAACAAGGTGACTACCCATATTCAAGTCAAATGATATGAAGTTTTAAACTCTCTTGATTGGGTGCAAGACATTGTTTTTCTTTTAGGCTAGAAGGTGGTTGTCATGGCTTATGAAAGAAAGACGAATGGTGGTTTCTAGTGTGCATAGCACACTCCATTCTTATCAATACGGCTCAAGTCAAGGTCTAGAGATTATGCAATATAGAGAAGGCCAAAATGTAAGGCTAACAAAAATGAAAGATGGCCTAAATCATTTTGTGACTTCACAACATTAATGCACACTTCATAGTCAAAAAAAAAAATTGAAAGTTCAACGTTTTAAAACCGCAATAATTCGCATAAGCATGACTAAAAAGGGCTTTCAAGTCACAATATATGACATGTTGACCACAGACAAGGAACTTTGACTTCGACAGAGTAGAGATATTCGAATGCATTCTGTTCTTACGCAAGGGTACACTCAACAAAAGAAACACGAGCAACATGCAAAAATGTACGCCCACCCCCAAACTGAAATGAAACAGTGTCCTCAATGTTGCAAAACGTAAGTATAGGAGAGGGAAAAGCGATACATCCCTGAAATTTAGAGACCGGTGGGAGAACGGTGGCGTCTCAGATCCCGGAGTGAAATCATTATTAAAACCTGCCGGAAGGAAAACTCAAGTGACCCACATCAACGCATGAAAGTGAACAAAAGAGCATGAAAGAGAAGCAAAAACACGAAAACGCAAACAAAACCAAGGAAACAGTACAAGCATCGAATACGAAAGAGTTACAGCCAATCATAACATAGTAAAGTAGATAATTAAAAAGTGAAAAGCTCTCAAACTACGGCAACATCCGACTACTCATCCGACGCCGTCTCGTCCTCGTCAGTCTCATCATCCTCATCGTCCTCACCCTCCTCGTCATTTTCAGGGACGGCAGCGGGCTCTGGAGGCTGGGGTGGAGGGTGTAGTGGAGCAAGCGGATCAAACTGGGGAAACTCGGGCCAAACGCCGGGCCAAGGGCCAAATGCATTAGCCCGAATAGCACTCTCCATAAACTGCCATCGGCGGTGTGCGTCCCATCGCGCAGCAAGAATATTCTGATCAATTCGTGTCATCTTGTGATCCAACTCAACTGCCCACTGCGGGACATCAGGCGCTACACCGGAAGAAGATGAAACACGCGGTGGGGCTTTGCGACGTGGCGGAGCAGGCAGAGCGGGGGCGGTGGTGGATGATGTGGCGGTGGGTCGGCAGGCCCGGTGACCAGAACGAGCAGCTATAGTCTCGGCTTGGCAAATCTGTGTGTATGAAATAATCCGGCGCGGCACCTCAACATGCTCCATCGGCGAGTACTGGACGCCGGCGTTCTTGCACAGTGCGGTGATGAGGGAGGGGAAACAAAGATTCTTCTTGGCACCAGAACACTCAATGATGGACTGAATCAATTGTTGCTTAATCAGTTTGCCCACGTTGATGTTGAGACCATGATGAATAGCATAGACAACCTCGACTCGCTCGCGAGTAGCTGTGCTCAAAGATAATGTCGGGATGAGGCGAGCGCAAACAAAGTAATACCATGTGCGGGCCGTGGTGTTGAGGTTACATGCCTTGATTGAGATAGGACGGGAGTCCTTGAAACCTGTCCAAATAGACTCTGGATAACAAAGGGCAGAGTGGATTGCAGCATAATCAATGTCCTGTAAAAACGTCTCAAACTGATCCGGGCGAGGGATGGGGATGTGAAGTACTTCATTGATTTTTGTGGAAGAAATGGTAACATTACGCCCCCTGACCTGAACAGAGACTAAACGGTGTACGTTTTCGGGCTTGCCGGTGGCATTGGCATAAAATTCTTTGACTAAAGGAAGAATAGCCTCCCTGGGCTGCGTAGCAAACTCAAACCAACCTCGATTCCTAATATTCGTCCTGAATGGTTCAATCGAACAATCCAACGCTCGCTCATCCACCACATTCTTCTTTGTCAATTTTTCGGAAAAACAAACAGAGGCGGCGAGGCTAACAAATTTATCACAACAAATTTATCACAATCATACAGCGGGTCATCCGCTGGAGTAGAAGTATTCACTTTAGCCTTGCCTTTGTTTCCCTTAGAAAGTCGCGGGCTCATTTTCAACCCCCTAACACTAGGCAACACGTATCCAAGATAGAACGTTCTAGTCACCCACACGACTGATTTCAAACTCGGTATCCCCAAACTTCTTCAACAAATCACTCCCACAACCAAATTTTTCTCAACTCCACAAGCACAACAAGCTCACGAATGGAAAATGTAAAACGAGCGAGAAAAGAAAACCCACAAAATTCAATCAACCCGAATGATGCTCGCAACTACCAACCAAATGCACGATATCATCAACAATTCAATACGTAAAATTAATTTGCACCCCAAATTGACCACAAAGAATATATGAACCTTAATCCAAAATGGGTAGACAATTATCACAAAGTGATGTAGGAAGCTATTACTTTACCCAAAGAGATGAAAATGCAAGGTAAAGTCCGGTGGTGGCGGCACAATTCCGGCGGTGGCGGTGCAATTCCGGCGGCGGCAGTGGTGGAGTCGGGAATGTGGATTTTCGGCCGAAATTGTGATTTTTGATCGGTGGGAAGTGTAATAAATCGGTTGGGAAGTGTGGATTCAAGATGAATTGGAGAGATATGGAGTGATGTGGGAGGAATTTGGATTTTTTGGAAGGGGGGAAGAGTTAGGGTTTGGAAATAAAAAGAAAGTTGAAGGGAAATGGGGAAAGGGGAAATCGGCTGGGCATATATGCATCGAACGCCGCGGCGTTCGATTTATAACGCCGCGGCGTTGGGGTGCAGTAGCGAACGCCGCGGCGTTCTTTGTTTGGAACGCCGCGGCGTTGGGTGCAGTAGCGAACGCCGCGGCGTTCTATGTTTGGAACGCCGCGGCGTTGAGTAGCGAACGCCGCGGCGTTTTGTTTGGAACGCCGCGGCGTTGAGTCAACCCGTTTTTTTTTTTTTTTTTAATAAAGGAAAGGGCTGCTGGCGTCGAATTGTGCGAATGAATGGAAAACCTGCAAACACGATGAAAACACATCGTAAAAATATTAAACAGAAACAAAACGAAGAAAAAAAACAAAGTGAAATGAAAGGAAAATAAATAAAATAAAACAAAAAAAGAACTTGGGTTGCCTCCCAAGAAGCGCTTGTTTATAGTCGTTAGCTTGACGTAGGTGCAATCAATGTGGTGGGTCAGCGAGGGTAACGTGCACATGGTCCCTCATACAACCATTTCCTTCATAGTGTTTCAAACGGTGGCCATTAACAATGAAAGAACCCTTTGTTTCGTGTGAAATTTCAACCGCACCGGAGGGGTAAACTTTCATGACAGTGAAAGGTCCTGACCATTTAGAGCGTAGTTTACCGGGAAAAAGTCGGAGGCGAGGAATTGAATAAAAGGACCTGTTCTCCCTCGGTAAACTCCCTCGGTGTGATGCGCTTGTCGTGCCAGCGTTTTGTTCGTTCCTTGTAGATTTTTGCGTTTTCATAGGCCTCCTGTCGGAACTCATCCAGCTCGTTCAATTGCAACAACCTGTGGTTGCCAACATCTTGCAAATCAAAATTAAGCAATTTAATTGCCCAAAATGCCCTATGCTCTAGCTCAACGGGTAGGTGGCAAGCTTTCCCAAAAACGAGTCGGTAAGGTGACATGCCAATAGGTGTCTTAAACGCAGTTCGATATGCCCACAGGGCATCATCTAACTTAAGAGACCAATCTTTTCGAGATGAATTTACCGTTTTCTCAAGGATGCGTTTAAGTTCCCGATTGGACACTTCAACTTGACCACTCGTTTGAGGGTGGTACGGTGTGGAAATCTTATGTGTGACACCATATTTTTGCAAAAGATTATCAAACTGTTTGTTGCAAAAATGAGTGCCACCATCACTTATAATGGCTCGAGGGGTACCGAATCGCGTGAAAATGTGTTTTTTCAAAAATTTAACTACCACCCTTGAATCATTCGTACGTAAAGCCTCCGCTTCGACCCATTTAGACACATAATCAACCGCTACTAGAATGTATTTATTGGAGCATGAGCTAGGGAATGGTCCCATAAAGTCAATGCCCCAAACATCAAAAAGTTCGCATTCTAATATGTTGTTTAACGGCATTTCATGTTTCCTCGAAATATTCCCTGTTCTTTGGCATTGATCACAAGAAGATACATACGCATGCACATCTTTAAATAGGGAGGGCCAGAAAAAACCTGATTGGAGAACTTTTGAGGCGGTCTTAGTAGGCCCAAAGTGGCCACCTACCTTGCCATCATGGCAATGGCTCATAATAGATGTCATTTCTTCTGCCGGGACACAACGCCTGATAATGCCATCTGCACAATTCTTAAACAAAAATGGCTCGTCCCAAAAATAATGCTTGACATCAGATAAAAATTTCTTCTTTTGATAAAAAGTGAGATTAGGGGGAAGTGCACCCATGACAACATAATTTGCAAAATCAGCATACCAGGGGAAAGCACCATGAATCACCGTATACAATTGTTCATCCGGAAACTCTTCCCCAATTGGTTTTTCAATGATTGAATCGGAGACAGGGGCTTCTATCCTAGACAAATGGTCAGCTACCACATTCTCAACTCCCTTTTTATCCCTAATTTCTAGATCAAATTCTTGGAGAAGAAGAATCCATCTAATAAGGCGAGGTTTGGCATCCTTCTTTGCAAGTAGATACTTAAGTGCAGAATGATCAGTGTAAACAATGACTTTGTTCAAGACAAGGTATGAATGAAACTTATCAAATGCAAAAACTATAGCTAGCAATTCCTTTTCCGTCGTGGCATAATTTAACTGAGCATCATTTAAAGTTCGACTCGCATAATAAATGGTGTAGAATACCTTATCTTTCCTTTGTCCGAGTACAGCTCCAACTGCTGAATCACTAGCATCACACATAAGCTCAAATGGGAGGTTCCAATCTGGAGGTGCCATGATGGGCGCTGAAATTAATTTTTCCTTGAGCGTGTGAAAAGCCTGCAAACACTTATCATCAAAGTTAAACGGTGTATCTTTTACCAACAAATTAGATAATGGTTTAGCAATTTTCGAAAAGTTAAAATGAAACGCCTGTAAAATCCTGCATGACCCAGAAAACTCCTGACGGCTTTCACCGAAGAGGGTGGGGGAAGCTTTTCAATGACCTCAATTTTAGCTTTATCCACTTCAATCCCCTTGTGAGAGATTTTGTGGCCAAGCACAATTCCTTCTTGAACCATAAAATGACACTTTTCCCAATTTAACACAAGATTAGTTTCTTCACATCGTTTTAGAACACGTGTTAAATGGTTAAGACATGTATCGAAAGAAGTTCCAAAAACTGAAAAATCATCCATAAAAATTTCTAGGGAATCCTCGACCATGTCATGAAAAATAGCCATCATACATCGTTGAAAGGTGGCAGGGGCATTACATAGGCCAAATGGCATCCGCCTATAAGCAAATGTGCCATAAGGACAAGTGAAAGTGGTTTTCTCTTGATCCTCAGGTGTGATGGCAATTTGATTATAGCCAGAGTAGCCATCTAGGAAGCAATAAAACTCATGCCCGGCTAACCTCTCAAGCATTTGATCAATGAAGGGAAGGGGAAAGTGGTCTTTCCGGGTGGCCTCATTTAATTTTCGATAATCAATGCATACTCGCCACCCGGTAACTGTTCGTGTGGGAATTAATTCATTGTTAGCATTGGTAATAACAGTCATACCTCCTTTCTTCGGGACCACTTGAGTTGGACTCACCCAATTGCTATCGGAGATAGGATAGATAATACCTGCATCGAGTAGCTTAATTACCTCCTTTTTAACAACTTCTTGCATCATTGGATTGAGTCGTCTTTGCGGTTGAATGGTGGGCTTATACTCATCCTCCATGAGGATCTTATGCATACATACCGTTGGGCAAATCCCTTTAATATCAGCTATTTTCCATCCAAAAGCCTTTTTATGGGCTTTCAACACCGTAAGCAGCTTCTCCTCCATAATGTCTGTCAGAGATGAAGAGATTATAACAGGTAAAAATTCTGAATCTTGTAAGTAAGCATATTTGAGATGAGAAGGAAGAGGTTTAAGCTCAAGAGGTGGCGGTTCTTCAATTGAGGGCTTTGGTAATGAAGTGATTGGTCTATCCAGAACTTCGAAACGAGGTCGAAAACTTCGTTTGTAAGGTGGATTTGCCTCGAGAAAAGCAACAGCGTCCCTCAAGTTATTGTTTTCCATGGTCTCATCCATGGGATTCACAAGACATGCCTCCACTTGATCTTCGTATTGATTTCCCTGAAAGTGTTCAGAAATTAAGGTATCAAATGCATCGAATGTGGAAACAAGTAGAATCATTAGATGGTGTTCGCATAGCATGATACACATTTATTGTCACTTGCTCATCTCCCACTCTAAGAGTTAATTGACCATTGGCAATATCAATTAATGCTCGTCCGGTGGCGAGGAATGGTCGACCAAGAATGAGTGGTAGCTCGACATCCTCCTCCATATCTAGAACTACAAAGTCCACTGGGAATATGAATTTTTCGACTTTCACTAAAACATCTTCCACTATTCCTCGTGGGTACTTGATGGACCTATCAGCGAGTTGCAATGAAATAGTGGTAGGCTTGGGCTCGCCAAGTCCTAATTTCCTGAAAAGTGACAAAGGCAACAAATTAATACTGGCACCAGAATCACACAAAACTTTAGAAAAAGAAATAGAACCGATAGTGCAAGGAATTGTAAAGCTTCCGGGATCCTTAAGCTTTTGAGGTATCCGGTTTTGCAATATAGCCGAGCATTCTGCAGTAAGGGCTACAGTTTCATGTTCCTCCAACTTTCTCTTGTTAGAAAGGATATCCTTGAGATATTTAGCGTAACTCGGCATTTGCAACAAAGCATCTACAAGAGGAATGTTAATACGCAATTGTTTAAATATATCAAGAAACTTGGCAAATTGCTTATCTAACTTTCCTTTTTGTAATGCAAGTGGAAATGGAGGTCTTGGTTTGGGCACGGAGGGTTCGGTAGAGGAATGTCCCGAAACAGGGATAAGGTCTCGGTGTTCTTTCCGGAGTTAGATGTTGCCTTAGTTTTATCCAAATGTTCTGGTGTATCATCCATTTTCTCTCCCAATTTTGAATCAACGAGGTTCTTTCCGCTACGAAGTGAAACTGCTTGAACTTGTTCCTTTGGATTTTTCTCGGTATCACTTGGTAACGTGCCTTGGGTTCGTCCAGAAAGCATGTTGGCAATTTGCCCAATTTGATTTTCTAAGTTTTTTAGTGCAATTTCTTGATTTTTTAACTTGCTTCTTGTTTCTTGGACATCATTTCTTGATATTGAAACTTTTGTGTTGCCTCCATCATGAACTTTTGCCACCCATCTTCCATATTATTCTTTTTCTCGCTTTGTTGTGGTTGTTGGAGCCCCCCTTGCCTTTGAAATGGAGGTTGTTGGAAACCTCCTTGGTTTTGCTGAAAACCTGGTGGTTGTGGTTTCGCCATATTCGAATTTTGGCTCCATGAGAAATTTGGATGATTCCTCCATCCCGGATTAAAAGAGTTCGAGTAGGGATTATTCTGTTGACGACTTGCATTTCCCATGAAGTTAGCACTTTCAACCGAGTTAGATGTCCCACACACATCTCCTTGTAAGCACTCAAAGTTTGTGTGATCACCTCCACAATTTTCACAAGTGGATTTAACTTGATTTACCGTACCTTGCATGAGTCCGAAGGAATCCAATCTTTTGTTTAGGGCCTCCAATTGAACAGCTACTGTGGAGCTATTCCCAATTTCATACAATCCGGCGGGCTTCTTGGGCAACGTGATTCGTTCGGTTGGCCATTGATAGTTGTTCTCGGCCATGAGCTCAATTAATGCCCAAGCTTCCTCAGGTGACTTGTTCATGATAGTACCTCCCGCGGCGGCATCTAAATTCGTACGGAGATTCGGTCCCAAACCCAAATAGAAAGTTTGAACAAGTGTGGGCACGGCTAACCCATGGTGTGGGCATTTCCTCAAAAGTTCCTTAAAACGCTCCCATGCCTCATAAAGTGATTCCCCCTCATATTGACGAAAGCTGGTGATTTCATTTTTCATTGCTGCCGTCTTACCCGGTGGAAAATACTTAGACAAAAATTTATCCACCATTTGTTCCCAAGTACGGATAGAGGCGGTTGGCAAAGAGTTGAACCACTGTTTAGCCTTGTCTTTGAGAGAGAATGGAAATAACCGTAAGCGTATGGCGTCGTCGGTGACTCCATTGTTCTTGAAAGTATGGATAATCTCCGAGAATGTGGCTATATGAGCGTGAGGATCATCATGTTGTAAACCGGAGAATTGAACCTGGTTTCCTATCATTTGGATATACCCCGGCAGGATTTGAAAAGTGTTAGCCTCTACCGGTGGTAAAACGATTGGCCCTGCGGCTCCTTGGATGTTTGGCATCATATAATCCCTCAAAGGGCGTTGCGGAGGCGCCTCTGGTTGGTTTTGATGAACACGAAGATTTGCAAGCTCCCGACGAACCGCTTCTTCTAAGATAGCGGGATCTATGTGAATAGGAGGAGGATTCAGATTTGGATCCATTGTAGCTTGATAACGTTGAGCCTCTCTTTGTAGTCTTACCCCTCGAGTAAACGTTCGTTCAATTTCAGGGTCCAACTCCGCTAGTCCCACTCGACTAGTACGGGTCATGCACTAACCGAGATCAAACCTTGCACAAAGAAAGACACACAATTAAAAATAAAAGAAATGATCTAAGCTCAGAAAGATAAGGGAATCTCAATATTAGATAAAAATAGTTGTCCCCGGCAACGGCGCCAAAAACTTGACACGACAAAATCCTAGCAAGAGAACTAGGTCGCGTAAGTAGTAAAGTGGATTTCTAAGTCCGGGTTATCGTATCCGCAGGGACAACTATAATCTAAGTACCAAGACTACTATATTACTCAATTCTAAGTTAAATCGGTCGATAGAAAGGTTGATTAACTAATTAATAAATACTAGAAAATAAACTAAGGCAACGTCACACCAAATAAAGGGAGGAAACAATAGAGAGAAGCGATCAAGGCACATGGTTCAACCAATTATGCATTTCGATTGTGATTTAGGTTCTATTGGATTATTAGATTGATTTAGCTAAGGCGAAATTCCCTAACGTACGTACCACCCAATCTCTTGGCATAGCAACCCTACCCTTGGTAACGATTTCCTATATATCTCTATATGAAAACCCGATTAACGAGGATGCATTTAAGGTCTAGGAATTCCCCACGTGAATGGAAAGCCACCTAAAGAAACCGAGTCTATCTCTAGTCGGTTTAACTATAGGGTATTCAATGTTTATATCTTCCCTAGGTTATTATCTCTCGATCTCTAACCTAGGCATTTTATCAAACACTTGGTGATCAAGCAAATGTAGCATTGAGATCAAATATTGAATACATAGCTAAAACCAAAATTAATCCAATAAACACCAACAAATCAACAATCAAAATAACATAAATGGCCTATCCATGGCCTCAATCAAACAAGTTTAGCTCATATTCATGTCAAAAGTGCAATATAAATCATACAAGTCATAGGAGATTTGAACAAATTCAAGAAACAAATATGTAAAAACTCCCTAATTCTTGTAGAGATGTGGATTCCTTGTTGAATTCCATGTTTTGACCTTCAATCTTCTCTTCTAAGCTCCCTCTCTCTCTATTTTCGTGTGGTTGCTGATATCCAAGGTGAGTTAGGGTAAAAAATGGCTAAAAGAGGTATTTATAGGCCAACACTGCCGCCTCGAACGCCGCGCGTTGGCTTGTTGTGAACGCCGCGGCGTTCTTGTTTGAACGCCGCGGCGTTGGCTACTGCTTGTGAACGCCGCGGCGTTCGCTTGTTTGAACGCCGCGGCGTTGGCTACTGCTTGTGAACGCCGCGGCGTTCGCGTGTTGAACGCCGCGGCGTTGGCTTCTGCTGTGAACGCCGCGGCGTTCGCGTGTTGAACGCCGCGGCGTTGCCATGAAAAATTCCAAAATTGTTTCATTTGCCTTCGGTTCTTGCTCTTTCCTCCGCTGTTAACCAATCTGAAAAGTCAAAGCAAACCGGGTTCAAAGCATCATATGTGATCAAATTATTAAAGAAACAATCAAAATTAAGTGATAAAGGGGTAAAACTTGTGTAAAAATTGAATGATGAGTTCCTAATATATTCTACACTGGAAAATCGAATCACCAAACACGCATAACGCACTAGAGCTCACTCGATTTGGATCTTCAAAACCGACTTCAACGGGGAATCTTTACCTCTGTCTAGGTAATTTCATTGATTGCGGGTTGATGGTGTGAATTTCTTGCACCCTACGTTAATTTCTCTCGAAAATAACCTAAGCATACGATTCTACATATGGTGTCAAGCATATGTAAAACAAGGCTAAAAACACAAATTCACACCCATATAAACAACATAAGAATCCAAAAATTCAAACAATCCTCTATTATAAGCATAAAATCACAATTTGGCCTTACATGGCCCTAGTCTTACAAGCTTAGCTCATAGTTAATGGCATAAAGGACATAGATAGATTTATATACATATTCATGGACAATAATGAAATGAGAAAACTCTTAAAACTCCCTATGTTGAATTGATGATAGATCTTCCCTTCAATTTCATTCCCCAAGCTAACCTCCTTCTTGATCTCTTCCAATTGATGAATTGTGGCTCAAAATCCCAGAAAAGTCCTTTAATCCCCAGGAATTCGAACCCAAATAATGTGCTGAAAATTTGGCTTTATAGGTTCAAAAACTGGTTACAGCGGTGCCCAGGCGCGGGTGGATCGGCGCCCAGGCGCCGCCTACGTGGCAGGAGTTTTTTGGAGAAAAAGTCGGACGGCGCTCAGGCGTGGACAATGTGGGGCTCGGGCGTGGAATAAATGGCGCCTGGGCGTGGGTAAGTCTGCGCCTAGGCGCGGGTCTGCGTGCAATTGCTACTTCTCTGCATCTGGCGCCTGGGCGCGAGTAATGTGGCTCCTAGGCGCCGGCATGCGAAGCATCTCCTCTTGATCGTTTGATACGCCGTCTTTTGCCATTTTCTTCGTGTGCTCTCGTTTATCACCTGAAATCACTTAACACCATGATTAAACGCAAATGTAGCATGATTTAGGCAATAATTGAATCTAAAGCATAAGCATCACGGGCTTAAAAACACGTAAAAACGCCCCTTATCAGGAGCAACCACTAGGATTCATCAATAACCATGGTAAGGGTATAGTCTACAAGCTAGATAAAGCACTTTATGGACTTAAGCAAGCACCTCGAGCATGGTATGAGACTCTCTCTATTTTCCTTATTGGTAAAGGCTTTTCAAAAGGCAGCGTTGATACAACGTTATTTAAAATCACCAATGATGAAGATATTCTTTTAGTCCAAATTTATGTTGATGATATTATATTTGGTTCTACGGATAAGGGTCTGTGTGAGAAATTTTCGAAAATGATGCATGTACAATTTGAAATGAGCATGATGGGTGAATTAACTTTGTTCTTAGGATTACAAGTTAAACAACTCCCTAATGGCATATTTATTAACCAAGCGTAATAAACACGTGATATGATTAAGAAATTTGGTATGGAAAATGCATCATCTTCAAAAATTCCAAAGAGCCAAACACTTAAGTTAGATAAAGATGAAAGTGGGAAGAAGGTTGATATCACTAACTATAAAGGAATCATTGGATCACTTCTTTATCTTACTGCTAGGACCTGATATTAGGTTTTTGGTACGCATGTGTGCACGTTTTCAAGTTGATCCAAAAGAATCACACTTAATTGCTGCCAAGAAGATCCTTAAATATCTAAAAGGCACACAAAATGTGGGCTTAAGGTATCCTAGGGATTCTCTTTTTGAACTAATTGGTTACTCAGATGCAGATTTTCCAGGTTGCCAAGTAGATCGAAATAGTACTAGAGGTACATGTGAATTTCTAGGTGATAGGTTAGTTTCATAGCATAGTAAGAAACAACAATCAATAGCTATTTCTACAGCTGAAGCCGAGTATGTGGCTGCAGGAAGTTGTTGTGTACAAGTGTTATGGATGAGGTAACAACTTAGAGATTATGGAATAATCCTAGGTCCAACCCCCATTCATTGTGATCACCAAAACGCCCTAGCCGTGACTCAAAACCCTGTTCTTCATTCCAGAACCAAACATATTGACATTAGATACCATTTTCTTCGTGACCATGTTCAAAAGAAAGATATCTCCATGCACTTTATTAGAACTGACAAACAATTAGCAGATATCTTCACCAACGCTCTCAATGAACAACGCTTTCTCACCCTAAGAAGTGAACTAGGTATGATTGATTTAAACGCTTAATCATTATGCATCATATTTTATTAGACATATAATTTAGGAGGAATCCACTCTATGTATGTCCAAAAGATTTTTGAAAAGTTGTTACAAGTTATAAATTTTAGGGGGAACCTTAAAATTGTACTTAAACCTACCTGTAAGCGTCAATGATCAAAAACTTTCATATGCATAGATCATCAATGCTCAGTATTATTTCTGCATAATATGTTGGACGCTAAAAAATAAAAGGTCTTTGATCTCAAGCGCCAACATAAATCTTACAACAGGTATAACAAGTGATATATGTTAAGCGTTGAACTTATTCTATTCAACACTTAATATAAAATTGTTTATAAAATTCATGCATAAATTTTACACTCTTCATAACATAATGGATAAACTCAAAAGTCTATTTTGAACTCTATTCACACGCTTCTATTACATCAAACTGGCGGGTAATCAAACACTTTTCAAAAGATGGTTCAAAGCTAGCACATGTTTGTGTACGTGTCAGTGTACCATCAGACGCGTGCATTACACTCTAAAAATACCAAACGTTTTTAAAACTTTAACTTGGACTTCAAATCTTTATATATGGGAGTTACCAAATGTAACTTCTCTCTCTTGCCCAAAATTCGCGTCCACAGTTAAAAACATTCATGACTGAGATTTAATAACTTTACACATGTCTACATCTTACTGAGACGAGAGAATACAAGTTTCAAAATTATATTACTGTGTCATTTAAAACACAATTTTTGCAGAAAAATTATTCACTTTTACTCTCTGCAAAATTACACTCTCTCTCTTTCAAAGCAATCTCAGTTCATCTCTTTTACAAATTTCAAATAGCACCTAAGAAATCTACTGATACTTCTGCTGAGACCCCCATCAAGGTCACTGAAGGCCTTGTAGTGGACTGGAAATTCCTGTACGAACAAACTTAAGTTGATTTGACAGTGATAACAGACTCTGTTTCCCAGTCTGGACTTAAGACTTTCTTAACCAGATATTCTTATCTTTTTCCTGATGAAGTTGATTTCTTCTAGAGACATGCTAAACTTTCAGAGGACAAGAAGTCTATCTCTTGCCTCTTTTCTTTATCAAAGAAGGACTCCAAAGAATTCATCCTCTTTGCCGATACTATTGCTCCGAACTTCAAGCTACCTAATCAAGGTGAAGCTTTGGACTCCATTACTACTGAACAGATTGAAAAATCTTGGACCAAGATAAGTGCTTATGAAAATGTCCCATACAAGCCTTATTTTGAAAAGAAATATATCGTATCCAGATACCGATTTCTGTAGCAAGTTTATTGAATGCAGAGTGGGTACTTTTGACAAAGTTAACCCAATGCAATTCCAAATGATGACTGCTTTACTCCTAAATATCAAGATCAACTAGAGTGAATATGTATTCAGCAGATTTAGAGACTGCTTGAGCACCTCGAATAAACCTTATGGCGTAATTCTCAGTGACTTACTCTTCAGAGCCGAATGTGTTAATTCTGTTGGGCTTACTCTGGCTAAGACAAAGTTCTATGGGAAGAGAATCATCCCGAGTTGGTGGTGTTGCCAGACCTCTTTCTGAGTGTCAGGTTGTACGTGAAGCATCGGTCGAAGAAGCTGAGCGTCCAGCTCAAGTGGAAATCGTGAAGCGTCTGGCTGTTACAAAGAAGAGGGCTCCCAGAAAGCCCAAAGCTCAAGCTATTCCATCTCCTCCCAAGGACGATGAGGAAACCGATGAAGGTGAGGAGGACAAGATTCCTTTGGTTAGGCGGAGGAAGTTGGAAGCTATTATCAAACAAATTGATTTCGAGGAACCAATCGCCGCTCCTCCCGCCCAAATGCCTGAGTTAGTTGAAGGATTCAACATCAAGAAAATCTTCAAGCATTCCAGGACAAGCAAGCGTCAAGCTGCTCCTGTTTATGAAGAGCCTGAGATCGTTGAGCTGAGCGCTCAAGAAGTTGTTGTTGAGACAAGCTCTCAGGGTAAGTTTATTTCTTCCCACAGCATTTCTTTTCTTACATCTGTAGAAGATCCTGCTCTTATAGAGGATAGTTCTTGTGCTACAACTATTGTTCCAGCTGCTACTGAAGCGTCAATCGATGTCCATCTGGATGTTGAAATGACAGACGTCGTGGCTATTGTTCAAGATGCTGCTGCAGAAGTTGCTGCAATAGATGTTGAGGAACCTGCTACCAAAGAGGTTCAATCATCAAATACTGTCCAGGTCATAACAGAGGCACGCTTAGAAGGTCAGAGCGTTGCTGAAGACGTTACAGTACCCAGACATTTCTTCAAGCTGGACCTACTGAAGACAATTGATCATTCAATCGATTACATGCCCCCAGCGCTTGAAGAAGATTTCATCCCCACAGGCTATAATGAAGAAAGAGACATCATTGCGGAGAATGAGATAGCTGTGCTGATTGACATTGATCGGACTATCAGGGACAGTTTTTAACATAGAGCTGTCAGCCGTCGAGAAAGCATACTATTTGGCTGTGCAACTTGGTAAAACTCATGGTCAAATTTCTACTTCTCTTACCATCCAACAAGAAAGACAAGGTGGTAGAACTGCAAGATGTGATGGGGATCTGGCTTATTTTTTGGATTATGGGCACAGCAAACCAACTGGTTTTGCTCTAAGAGATTACAATATAAGAGTTTATGAGCGTCTACCTACTCCATTTCTCAATCTGACAGAGAAACTCTTAAACAGAGAAGGCTACACACACTTTCCACATATAGCAAACAGTGCAGAAAATAAAAATTCAGCTCATCCTCTTCGTCTTTTGAAGAATAAAGGAGTGCATGCCGGTGAGCGTCCAGCATCTCTACAGGATTTGATTCAAGAAGAAGCTGATGCGTACTTTGACAGCGTCTGGAATGCCAGCTATCAAACTGATAGATACTGTTTTGAATCCATCAGGGACATTCACCATGAGGGCATCCGAGCTTTAGTCAATGCAGGTGCTGATTACTACATGAATGAGGTTAACTGGTGTGAAGCTTACGTTGGCCACCAGTTTTCATTTCAAGACTTGGTCAAAGCTCCCCGTCTTTTTGGCATAGGCATGCATGACAAGAAGCGTCAATTCGCCAAGTATTTCCTACGGAAGCATCAACAGAGAGTTGGGTCTGTTCTCAAGCTACCTATCATTGGCCATCAGACTGAGCAGTGTTTACGTCAAGCGATGCACAGACTTTCTATAACTTCTCTTCGATTCAACGCTCAAACATCTACCAGTGGCAGCTTTCCAGAATCCTGTTTGAACTTCTCTCCTAGCCACTGCGAAGATAATCTCAACATGGTGAAGATCATGAATCCTCTCGCCCTATTCGACAAAATCTTCACAGCCAATCTCAGACAATAGAATGGTTCCGTGATCATATCTATTCAAGGATTCACACTGCTCCCATCTATTAGAAAGGACTTACTCAACCACTATGAGTTTGTTCTCTCTCTTATGGAATGGAATCAAGGAATTTCTCAAGCCATCTATCCCTACTTGGAAGAGTACTACAATGCTTATGTGCCGAAATCTCAAAGACCCCAACCTCTTCCAACAGATAGGCTAATTGGATTTTCCAGAGACAACTGCTCAGATATGATATTCTCCATCTGTCAAGCGCCTTCCAAGATTTTCCCGAATCATGTGCTGGATATCTTTGGTCCTATGTATACTAGGGCCATGGATAGTCCCCTTCGCACATTTATTCACAGCGCTTGCTTGCCAACTCGAAGAATCTATGAATTACTTGATGGTGCATCAGACTTCCTTGCGAGCATACCCTTAGCCATGTTAAATTTCCAATTCACTGACTTTCATCAACAGGAGTCAGGGCTTGAGAAAGTGCCTATGGAAATTGCTCAAGTATCTGCACCTAAAGTGTCAAGTATTCCAGCGTCTGTTGAAGAACTAGTTCAAGCGTATCCACCAGAGGACAATCCTGACGCTTCTGAACCCAGTGTTTCTGATGTTGCTGAGGATCTTCCAATCAAAGCACGTGGCACAGTCTTTGATCCAGCACATCAAGCCTCTCTGGACTCACTCAAATACTCATTGAATTTTAAGCGACCAGCTACTCAAGCGGTTCCTTCGGATATGAGTCAAACTTTTGGGCCGGTACTGAAATCAGTTTTGGAGGAAGTGAGTAATCAAGCTACTCAAAATGAAGAAGCCCTCCATTGGATTAAAACTGATTTAGCCAAGATCGAGTCTCAGAACATGAGCGCTCAAATTGCTCATATGAGAGGTGCAGCTCAAGCAGCAATTGATGAATGCCGAAAAGAGTTTCAAGAAATGAATGATGCTACTAGGGCAAACCAACTGGCCATGAAGGAGCATTTTGACAAGCGCCTTGATGATCTGACAGCTTCTGTGGCTCAGATTGCTAGTCAAGTCAACCTACTCACAAAACACTTTTTGAAGGCTGATGATGGCAATAAGGGGGAAGGACAGAGAAAAGGGGAGAAGAGGAAAGCTTCTAGTTCAAGAGCTGCCAGTCCTTCGCTCGAGCGTCAAGCCACCCTTCCCACTCTTATCAGTTAACAGTGCCTTCGAGAGCATTACTTGAACAATTTGATGTTCCATTTGAATGACCGCCCATTCCAGAGCCTTCTGATCCAAAGCTTATACCTAAAGAACAGAGGATGTCAGACTTCAACAAAACGTTTAGAATTTGCTTAAGGCTTATTGGTATTGACCCAGTTGGTTAGGATAAGCAGTTTGTTGCTTATAGAAAGAGACAAAAGGAAGAAAAGAAGTCAGTAATTGACAAACATCATACTGCTATGATTAAACTTAAAGAAAATATATCTGAAGCAATCAGGGCTGAAGTAAACAGAAGACCCAACGCTCTAGAAGACGATTAAGAACTATTGTTTACTTTGCATTATCTATATTCTTGTCTCTTATGTATTTTTGATTCAGTTGTAAAATAATTGTACTCTCGTTGATATATATAAAGTACATTTTTTCAGCTGAAACATCTCGTTGAAGCTTAACTAACTTTAACTAACCTTAACTAACCAAAGCTAACTGTTGTTTTGGCTATCTAACTCTTGAACCATAAAAGAGTAAGTATTTCCATCATCAAAAAGGGGGAAATTGTTAAGAAATTTCATGTTAGACGTTTTGATGATGACAATTAGGATTCTATGTTAGACCCCAAAATATTTAAGTTTGATTTTATTAGATATCATGTATAAAGCTTTGAAGCGTTAGATTTGTAATAGGCTTTGCTTTATTTTATTCTAGATTGTTAGGCTAAGTATTCTTAGACTAAGCATCTAATAATTTCTGAGTGAGCTTATCGGTAGTTAAGTTTAAAGACTTAAGCGCCTGAAGTCTGAATGAAGATAAAGATTCCAAGCATCCAAAAGATAAGCTATATCAAGCGATGATTATAGGACAGAAGTTATTCAAGGATGAATAAGCGTCTATCAATGTCTGATTTCACCTTAATTTATTTCTAAGTCCAGAAGGAGTTTAATGCAAATATTCCCAGATCATTAATTGCCAATGGGCATTTATTTCAAATGTATTAAATGTTGATAAGAGCATTAAATGTGATAAGCTCTTTCGGACGTATGGAGAAGCCACCCTATTGGACTGTCAACTATTCACAGACTGCAGCACCAGCTTTTGTGCGGCAGATTTTCAGGAAAAAGGACAAAAGCTGTCCACTCGCGGATGTGAGAGACACGCGCCTGTGCATGTGTCAAATGGACACCTTTTTCAAGGTTTCCTATATATAGGACTTCAACAACAAGCCAAAACAACAATTGCATTCTAAGCCAAATTGTTGTTGCATTGAAGTCTCAATCCTTAAACTCTCAGAAAAGTCAGAATATTTAAGCAAACATTCTCTTTGCTTTTCTTAAATTCCTGAGACGGTCAACCAATATCTCAAACATTCTTTTCGGAGAAACCTACATTACTATTGAGATATTACCAAGTTGTTTGAACTTTATCAAAATCAAACAAGCCATTAGAAAAACCTCATCCAAGCCTAGAGATCTGTGTGAAGTCAAAGTTGGATACGTGCACTATTTCTGGGTAAAAGAAGCAAGGGGATAGAAGTGTCTTGAAGCAGAAATCTGTGTGACCAAAGAGCTCAAGTCATTGATATCCATCTCTCCCTAATTTGTAGAAAATTTTGTGTGATTCTTTGAGAATCATTTTAGTGGATTGCCTTCAAGTGTTCGAGGAGAAGAAGGACATAGTTGGGATTACATCACCCAACGAACCTTCCAAATATCGTGTTCTTTACTTTACAGTCAATTTCCGTACTATCATATCATTGCATAAATCTATTAAGTAAAATTCAATCAAACTCTAGGCAACTAAGATACTGTCTGTGACGCTAAAGCTTCCAAAGAGAAGACTCTAAAATTATTCCGCTGTGCTAACACTGATCAAAGAACTAAACGCTTAAACCTATCTGGTTATAGTATTCAAATCTTGAAATCTAAGGTAACTTTCTAAAAACAGTTTTTAATAGACGCTCAGTCAAGAACGTACATTTTCAAGCGTCCAACCAATTTTAATACAAATATTTTTGAAGTTGAAAAAGACTTCAAGGTCTATTCATCCCCCCCCCCTCCCCCGCTCCCCTTTCATGTGCCACTTGGGACCAACAACCACTTCCTTTGGTTTCCTCTTATTTTCAAACGAAACAAACCTAAAGAGTCGCGCTAAAGGATTGATAAAGAAAAATGAATAAAGGAGTTTCTATTTTTCTTCTAGGAGTTTTAATTTATTGGATAAATTAAATAATTAATTATTCATTAGATGAAATAATTAATTATATGGATAAGATTAATTATTAGTTAATTTCCTTTGGAAATATATTAATGAATTAATTTATCTAATTGATTTGATTATTTGATTAATTAATTAATTTATTGGATATAATAAATTATTAATTAATAGATATTTAATTAAAACAAAAAGACACCCCGAGACCATAATGGTCGTCCAAGAGGACGCCTATGAAGTCATCCCAACAATAAGGGAGTCTTTTGTTTGTCTTGGTCAATAAGTCATGAGATATAAAAGGAGTCTTTGACCTAAAAACAAGAAATGGACTTTCATAACTCTCCTAAAAAGAAAAGAAGAAAATTTTTCTCCCTCTCTCTATGCTAGCCGTCTCCCCTAGAGAAATAAGTTGGAATTTTTCGTCAATCAATCCGTGCGTGATAATTTAGAAACAGTGTAATTTCGTTGTTTGGATCAAATTCAAGAAAGTCAATGAATATTGAAGATTACACAAGGATTGAAGAAATCAAGACTTCATCAATTCGAATTTTTGAGGAGGAATCAGATTCTCCAACCACTTCGCTTCAACGGGTAAGTAGTTATTTGTTACGCAAATTAAAGATTTGAATATGCGATCAAAGAATTTAAACTTTGGGTTTTAATTTAAAATTTTGAAATCCTTCCGCTGCGTTTATTTGATTTTTCGCGAAAATCCAATAGCCTTTATATCCAATATAAGTCAGTCATTAATGCTTTGGCCAAATACTTTAATTTCACAGCACCTATAACGTACAGATAACTTCTCCTTTACTTTCGAGATAGTGAATTCCTTATTGGCAGTCTACTTCCCATTGTTGAGCGCACCAATTGAATCGTACTTCGAGGTTGACCCCACCAACGGGTGATTGGGCCTAACTACTCTAATAACTTATTCAATGGTATGAGCATAATGTAAATGACTCCTCAAGTCTAAAGTTCACTCATACTATTATAATCAGTAATCCTCGTCATTGACTGTCACTGAGTATAAATCCATGTGATAGGATTACAACGAGTCGTGTTCGAATATGTTAACTCCGTTAATCATATTCATGACACCTGCTCTCACTATCCAATCAGTATAAGAATTAGCACTTTTCTTGTCAAAGAAAGTGTCATACGAATTGAATCTAAATGCTCAATTTAGATTCTTTAACTTGCGAACCGTGTTTATAAGATCAAGCACTTAACTCCACCAGTGCTCCTACTTATCAATAAGCAGTGGTGAGTACATCATGATCTTAAGGACCTATTTGTTCAATACATTCAATGTCATAATTAGATTTATAAGAACAAACTCAATGCCTTAATTAATTAATAATAATGTTCATACAATATAAATAAAACGCCCTCTTAAATCTAATTCCTCAATGGCATAGAGGGCATAACACCTAACAGCTATTATACCTTTGGTTTTACCATTGGAGTTGTCACCAAATACAACCTGAGGACCATTGGTAGCACGATAGTTGATCAAGAGATACTTTAAGCTTGTCATGTACCTTGACGACCCACTATCGATGTACCAAACAGATCTATCGGCTCTGACATTAGGTACCTGCATTCAAAGGGTAGTTCTAGTTCTTTATAGGTACCCATTGTGACATGGGTCCTTTCACATTAGTAATGTTAGTCTGAATTAGAACTTTAGAAACCCATATTTGCCTAGTCTTCATTGCGGGAGGATTAACTTTTTTGGGTTTCACCTCATGTTGTGTGTGCTTCTTGGGTGTATAATAATATCCTTGATCATAATAATAGTTATAATCACAATCGTAATCATAATTATCATAGTATTGATAATATGACCTTGATCGTTGTGGATATTAATGCTGGTATTTCCTTGGCACTGGCTTAGGGTGCATCTTGGGAGCTTGATGTTTAGCGTTTAATTCACAGTGGCAAGATTTCTCCTTAGCCTTTTGAGCATTTGGACAAACCTTTCGTTGTGAATCATTCACTTTTATCTTTCTCTTGCCTGAGTCAGCTTTGGCTTTCTCATTTGGCCTCGTACCATTGTTCCTTAGTTCATTAGGTGTTTGACTCTTTGAACCTTTCTCAACAAAGAATACACCCTCTCCTTTGTTGTTTGCCGTAACATTTGATTTGTTTGGTTGTTTACCGAATTTATTGCATCCTAAACCGGTCTTTTCACCAAATAATCTTGTTACCTCAATCAGATTGTCTAGCTTTCTTAATGCTTTAGACAATGATGAGACGAGTTGCTCTGATTTAGCAAGTCTAGCGATCAGCTCAGCTTCTCTCTTGACTACCATATGAAGATCACCTTTCAACTGAGTGATTTCAGTCTCAAGTGATTGGTTCTTCTCAATGCATTGTTGCTGAACTTGAAACTCTGCCTTCAGCATCATATTTTCACCTTTAAGCACTGATATCTCATTAGAGTGATTTTGATATAATTTGGCGGCATCTTGACAATCTTTATAAAATTCTTTTACTTTGTCAAGCAATTCTTCATAATAGAGAGGATTTGCTAATTTAGTATTTACCTCAGATAGTGAGTCTGAAGACGCTTCATCATCTTTGGCCATGAGACAGATTAGCGTTGAATCATCTATTGGCTCATCATCATCACTACTCTCTTCTGAAGACTCCAAATCTTCAAGTGTGGACATTGGTTCTGATTTTGCTAGCAAGCCTTGTTGGTGAAGTTTGCTCCTGAATTGGTTTCTATCCAAGTAATCCTGCCTTGTGGGCTTGGATACGTTTAGATAAGGGCAATTTACCTAGTAGTGCCCTGGTTTCCTGCAATTATAATAAAGATTAGTTTTCATTTTCTGTTCCTTTGTTAACCTTAAAGAACCATGTGGTTTTTAGACCACTGGCACTGAGAGATTCTGCGGAGAAGATGCTTGGTACTGTTGTTGAGCAGGAGGAGACGCTTGATAGGAACTATGCCCTGGATGCTTTGGAGCTATCCCTTTCTTCTCATATTTCAGAAATTTTCTAAACCTTTTTAGTAACGCTAACTTCTCTTCCTCACTAACATCTGACACCTTTCTCTTATTACCCAATTTACCCTTAGTTGATGCTATTAGCACTCCTGATTCTATCACTGGACTTACTGCGTCGCTAGCTGAATTTAGCTCAAACTCAAAAGCTATGAGTTCTGAAAAAGCATCTTCTGTAGTTAGAAGATGCAACATATTCGATTCTCTCATAGCCGTTGTTTTCATCAAAAATCTACTGGGGAGACTTCTGAAGATCTTAACCACCATTTTTTGATTTTGCAAAGCCATGCCTAAAGACGTCAACTCTGTAACAAGAGCAGTAAATCTTATATCCCACTGTCCTAGCGTCTCATTAGGTAACATCTTAAAACTGTTAAATCTTTCCTTGACAATCAAAATCTTAAATCTTTCCTTGATTATAATCTGTGGTGGGTTTATCTGTGTTATACCCTATTTATCCCAAATTTTCTTAGTCATAGAACACGACTTGACCTTGTTAAATAAATTATCATTATAACCAATGGCTCTATATTGAGCGTTCCAACCAACATTATCCAAATTTGGTCTGCCGCACTCTTCTGTAGACCACTCATGCTTAGGTATTTCAACATAACCGTCTGTGGTCTCTTTTGTGGCTTCAGGCGCTTTAGTGATGAGCTTCAAGATTTGAATCAGCCCATCTGAAATGATATCACACATTTCATCATCACAAGAACATAAATATGTAAATGCTTTGATTTTTTGTGAGTCATAATTTGACTCGGTCAACTTAGGTACTTTTGCAAATGCCATGAAAGAAATTTAAAGCAACTAGATTTTTAAAAGGATCTAAGCAAGCAGTTATGCTTGGAAATTTGAAAATTTTCAACTTTAACTACTCTGATACCACTTGTTGGTCCCAAGTGGCATACGAAAGGGTCTAGAAGCGGGGGGTTGAATAGACCCTGAAGCTTTCTTCAACTTCAAAAAATTTGTATTCAAAAGTATTGTGGATGCTTAAGAATATACACGCTTGGCTAAGCGTCTACTTGAAGACAGATTTTGATAAAGTTAACTTAGACTCAAGATTTGAATACTATAACCAAATAAGGTTAAGCGCTCAGTTCTTTTATCAGGGTTAGCACAGCGTAATAGTTTTAAGTCTTTTTTTGAAAAGGTTTAGCGTCACAACGTTTAACTTAGTTGCTTTAAACTTTAAATGATTTTATTAATGTTTTCACTTAACCAATTATGCAATGATATGACAATAAGAAGATCAATAGTAAAGTAAAGAACACAATTTTTGAAAGTTTTGTTGGGTGGTGTAATCCCAACTTCGTTCTTCTCCTTTTCACTTGGAGGAAATCCACTAAAATGATTCTCGAAGAATCACATAGAGACTTCTACAGAATAGAGGATGAAATGGATTTGAATGACTTGAGCTCGTTGGTCTCCAAGAAACTTTGATCCGCTTGTTTCTTTCACCCAGAAATAATACAAGTATTCAACTTCGACTTCACACAAATCATGAGGCTGAATAGGGTTTTGCCTAACGGGTTTGTTTGATTTTTGGAAGTTCAAACAACTTGGAATATCTCAATAGTAGTGTAGAGGTCTTCTGAAAAAGATGTTTGAGATATTGATTGACTGTCTCAGGGATTGATGAAAAGCAACAGGAATGTTTGATTTGAATAGTCGAGCATTTTTTAAAGTTTAAGGATTGAAACTTCAATGCAACAGAGATTCGACTTGTAAGCTTGTTGTTATATATTTTGGCTTGTTTTTAAAGTCCTATTTATAGACTTTCTTAGATAAAGTGTCCTTTGGACACATGACTTAGCGCGTATCTATCACTTTCACGAGTGAACGACTTTACGTCCTTTTTTCCTGAAATTCTGTTGCAAAAAGTTGATGCCGCAGACTCCATAAAGTTGACAGTCCAATGAGAAGGCTTCTCTGTACGTCCTGGAGTACTTATCACATTTAATGCCCTTATTAGCATTTAATGCATTTGAAATTAATGCCCGATGGACATTAATGCTCTGAGGATATTTGCATTTAACTCCTTTTAGACTTAGGATTAAATTCAGGTGAAATCTTGTCTTGATAGACGCTCATTCAACCTTTAATAATCCTTAGCTGAATCTTCATACATCAACGCTTGAAGAAGCTTGATGCTCAGACGCTTGCTAGATATCTTCATCTTCATTCAAACTTCAGACACTCGTACTTCAAACTTAACTAATGATAAACTCACCTAGAGTAGTATCAGACGCTCAGTCTAAAAATAATTAGCCTAATAATCTAGAATAAAAACAAATAAAGCCTTATACAAATCTAACGCTCAAAGCCTATACGTATTTTCTAATAAAATCAAACTTACATATTTTGCGGTCTAACAAAAATTCTAAATGTCATCATCAAACGTCTAACAAGAAATTTCCTAACATAGTCCATGTCCATCAAGGCAGATCTTCCACTTCTTATAGTAGTTAAGGAGATAGGAACTGAAAGGATTTGGTACTTGATCACTCAAACGGTTCGCAAGTTGGAGAATCTCAATTGGACATTTAGATTCTTGTGGACTTGTATGACACATGATCTGACAAGGAGTGCCAGTCGAACTATTAGATAGTGGGAGTTTGTGTCATAGATAGATTGATTGGATTAGTGTATTCGAACACGGCTCGTAGTAATTCGATTACATGTGATGTGGGTAGATGTCATCCATTGGGCCAACCTGACAAGCCCAAAGAATATTATATATCTTCCTTAAATTATTATATTAATTCGGCCCATGAATTTATATTTCGACCTCATCCAATTAGCAAGAGTAAAGCTCAAGTCAGAGCTCTAAAAGGAAGGATGTCAATCAAGCATACAATATCCAATCAGGTATCAACTAATGAAGATTGGTCAAATACTTACCAAAGTAGGAAGATCTGACATAGCTAAATATGGACCTGGATCAGACACGTTCATGACGATTTCAGGACACTCAAAGCTGCCAGAAATAGCCCTGACTACCATAAATAAAGCAGGATTCTACTTACCATATTTGTATAGAAGTCATCTAGCTTGTATAAATATCCATTGTTGATGATCAATAAACGACTAACATCTTTTACTCTTATTTATCTTATAGCTTTTATACTCAATTTCTCACAATTATCATATAAATTTATTGGTGTAAATCCCACGTGTATCAACATGAATTTTTACTCAGTGACTGTCAATTGTCGGATAACTGATTATGATTGTATGCATGAGCTTTAGACCTAAGGAGTCACGATCACAGTCTGCTTGTGACGTTGGTTCTGTCATTAGAGTAGTTAGGCCCAATTCCCCCGTTGGTGGGGCCGATCTCAAAGTGCATTCAATAGGCAAATAGCAGTTGTGAAGTGATTGCCAGGAGGGAATTCACTGTCTCAAAAGTAAACGAGAAGTATCCTATGCAATTCTAGGTAAATGAGATTGAAAGTCTCTGGCCAGAGCTCAGGAACTAACATGTGTTTGACATGGAGGGTAGTTCTGTAATCTCATGTTACTATGATTCTTAGCATAGCATCGAGTCCCGTGAGTTTGACATATCCCATGACTCTCACTCGATCGGGATACGTCAATGAAGGGCTTATACTCATACAGTATTCATAGAGGTTCGTAATGACTTGATCAATTTGTACTCGGTTGGGCTACGATGTGGGGCCACGGTGCTGGCTAGGTGTCACCCACTTTCTTTGGTATCCTCTCATTGCTAATCGAGATGAACTTTGAGAGTCGCACTATAGAAATTGACGGGGAAATTGGTTGTTGTATTTGGAGGACATTTTGGTAATTTGTCCGTTGGAAGGACGAATCAATTAATTGGACAAATTAATTTAATTGGTTGTTTAATTGGATTAAACAAAGGTAAATTAAATTAATTAGTTTGAATATTTGATTGACTAGGTTAATTAAACATATAAACTAGAATAATTATTAATTATTTAATTAATTAATTAATATTGATTTAGTTAATATATATTTAATTGGATTAAATATTAATTGATTAAATTAATTGGACTAAGTTGACTGGGTCAATATAGCCCAATTCATCGTCCAATAAGGCCTTATAGGCGTGTACTGATGGGCTTAAGTTGGGGGATTTATTTAATCCTCCAACACAAGCCAGAGAATACAACAGACATATTACATGAAATTCCTTCACCGGAAATACAACACAGAGAAAAGAAGTTCTCTTCCACTCTCTCTCACCTAGCCGCCATTATGGAGTTAGAGATGGAGATTTCCGGAGTTGACTCCGTGCGTGATAATCTAGAGACGGGACACATGGACCTTTGAACGAAGATTCGCGAGGATTGATTGAATATGCAAAAAGAAAAGCTTTTCGTATTCATTTTATTTATTAAAAACAACAAACAAACACATAGATCTTGGTTTTGGGAATCCAGATATGAATTTAAATTTCCGCTGTGCATGATACCAGGATTCCCAACAGGTCTAACTACTCTAGTGACAGACTTGACATCACAAGTGTATCTTCAGCCGGATACTTCAGGTCATAGGTTCACTTATACCTATTACAAATAATCAGTTCTGTCATTGACAGTCACAGAGTGAAAACCCATGTGACAGAACCGATGCGAGTCATGTTCGAGCACATCATTTCCACTAATGTGCCTACAACAATCACATGGTATTCGACTAGCACTCCCATGTCAAAGCTCAGATTGTACAAGTATTCCAAGTCTTTATTTTTCTATTAAAGACTTCATATCACTTGCAAATGAGTTAAGTAATCAAGATCAATCTCTCTAGTGCTGATTGTTAGGAAATTTCATGTTAGATGTTTTGATGATGACAAGAATAAGACTTTATGTTAGACCCCAAAAATAATGTAAGTTAATGTTTTCATAGAATAGTTGTATAAGCACTTAAAAGTCTGTAAGTTTATTCTTTTGATTAGGCTTGTAATTTTTATCTTTGTAGATTTTAGACTAAGTATTTGATACCAAATTGCTGATAGAATTCTAGGCAAGTCTATCAAAGATGAAGTTGAAGATCAGCGTCTGAAGTTAAGTGAAGATGAAGATTTGTTCTTAGCGACTGTCAAACGCTAAAGAACTGTTTCAAGATTTATGAATCAAGCGCTCAAAAGACTCAAGCGATCAAGAGATCAGATTCACCTTAAATAAATTCTCAAGTGATAAAGAACTTAAATGCAATCATCAACGGACATTTATTTCTAATGGGAAATAAATTCAAAATGCATTAAATGCCTGATGAGTGTATTAAATGTGATAAGCTATTATGACTTGTGGACAAGCCACCTTTTGACAAGACTGTCAGAAATCAGAGTTCAAAACCTGCTCCTGTCCAATCGAAACCAGCGAAAATTCAGGAATGTCAAAAAGGGTTTGTTTAACACGCTGCGTGAGTTACACGTGCTCACATGTGTCCAACGGACAAATCCCAAGAAACCCTATAAATAGTACCCTTCAGCAAACTCTAATAGATATACATGCACAAGAAAAAGGTCAAAATTTTGCTGAAATTATTTGAGAGAAAAGCTTATAAACTCCATAGCCAAAAATCCTCTCAAGTTTTTTGTTAGGAATATCATGTTAGATATTTTGATGATGACAATGAGGATTACTTGTTAGACCAAAAATTATGAAAGTTTAATTTTTATAGAAATCATGTATAAGCTTTGAGCGTTAGAATTGTAATAGGCTTTATAGGCTTTGTTTTATTTTTAATCTAGAGTGTTAGGCTAAGTATTCATAGACTAAGTGTCTGATAATTTCTGATAAGAGGTGTTTTTACGTGTTTTTAAGCCCGTAATTCTGATGATTTGGATTCACTTATTGCCTAAATCATGTCACATTTGCATTTAATAGGTGTGTTAAGTGAATACAGGTAGTAAATGAGAATACATGAAGAAAAGGGAAGAAAAACGATGGACAAAACAAGTTCAAGCATGTTTTTCAACACCTAGGCTGTTTATGCATCTCCTATTACATTCGAGCGATATTTCCGTACATTTCGAGACCGAATTAGACCATTTTTCCTTCTACAAAGTTTTAGATGTATGTCTTAGCTTCAAATGGGAATTTGAAAAATCCAAATCGGAGGTCTATAGAGAGAATTATGAAGGAAATACAATTATTGCGCCGAACAGAGAAGTACATGTGCCAGGATACGCCCCAGCGCCCTCCTAGTCATGCCTAGGCGTGGATAGTCCCAATGTTACTCCTTTTCAGCCTAAATTCTAGAATTATATGATGGGTAAGAATCACTTTTGGCCATAATTCAGCACATGTGTTGAGGGGTTGTCATAAGTGTGTTTCTTGGTAGATTTACTTTATGGGCGCCAAATCAGAAACAACCTCCATGTTGAAGAGTAATTTAGGTATACTTAGCGACCGAATTGGACAAACTGTCCTTCTAGAAAGTTGTAGATTTATGTTTTATCTGCACATGGGGACTTGAATCATCCAATTTGGAGATCTGTGGAGAAGTTTATGAGGAAAATACTAAGACTGCGCTGGAAAGCAAGAAAATGGCAGCATGCATGTGTTTTGTTGAAGTTTTCACATGGTTATGCTTGGTGGAATTCTTAAGGGCCGAAAGTTCAACATTTTTTAGCTGGTTGGAATCTTAAAAGCCAAACTTTAAGCATCACCTTAGGTGGAATTCTCATTGGGGAACTTTAATGGGAATTCTTAATGCATACTTTAGTGGAATTTTGGCTATAAAAGGAGGGGGAACCCATACTCTTCACGATTCACCATCAATTTCAGATTCTTGGAGAAGAGGGGGAGGAAGTGACCGATCCATAGAGAAGAAAAGAGGGGAGAGAGAAGGATTCTTGATTCATCATCATCATTGGAGAAGGAAGATTCAATTGAAGTTCCATCATTATTCACTTTTGAGGGAGTTTTTATAGCTTTTCATTTCAATTATGTCTATGAACATGTGTATTAATTCATTTATGTTTTTCATATTATCCATTATGAACTAAATTCATAGGACTAGGGCCATGTAAGGCCAAATTGTGATATATGCTTATAATAGATGATTGTTGAGGTTGTTCTTATATTGTTATGTGATGTGAATTTGTGTTTTTGCCTATCTTGCATATACTTGATCACTATATGTTAGAATCTTATGCCTAGGTTAATATTTCGGGAGAAAATTGACTTAGGGTGCAAGAAATTCACATCATGACCCGTAACTAATGAGGAATTGCCCTAGTCATAGGTAAAGATTCCCGGGTGAAGTTGTTCGATTCAAATCGAGTGAACTCTAGTACGTTAATGCATGTTTAGTGGTTAGATTTCTGGATAGGAATATTTGGGAAATCACGATCTAAGCATAAGAGTTTATACGCGAGACATCGGTTATTCTCTACCCTCGGAGTTCTCACCATAACAATATAAGCGTAATCCTTCAACTAGAATCTTTATAAGTATAATTGATCAATTTGAACCTAGCATGTGCCTTAGTCTCCCTTTATACTTTGTGTAAAATCAATTGTGTAATCTTGTGCTTATTGTATGCATTTTACCTATAATTTACTTTAATTATATTTGTTCTTTTTTCGTTAAAATCATAAACTAAAATTCAAGTCTCCGTGGTTCGACAACCCGGACTTTTAGTCCACTTATTACTACACACGACTAGTGCACTTGCTACAATAGCACGTTAGTTTTTAGCGTGTCAATTTCTGAGTGAGTTTATCAGTAGTTAAGTTTGAAGACTCAAGCGCCTGAATTCTGAGTGAAGATAAAGTTTCTAAGCGCCCAAATGACCAGCTATGCCAAGCGTCACTTTTGAGGAAAGAAGTAATTCAAGGATGAATGAGCGTCTATCAATGACTGATTTCACCTAAATTTATTTCTAAGTCCAGAAGGATTTTAATGCCAATAATATCAGTGTATTAAATACCAATGGGCATTTAATTCAAATGCATTAAATGCTGATAAGAGCATTAAATGTGATAAGCTCTTTCGGACGTACGGAGAAGCCACCCTATTGGACTGTCAACTATTCAAAGAATGCAGCACCAACTTTTGTGCAGCAGATTTTCAGGAATAAGGACAAAAGTTGTTCACTCGCGGAAGTGAGAGACACGCACCTGTGCATGTGTCAAACAGACACTTTTTCCAAGAATGCCTATAAATAGAATTTCAAAAACAAGCCAAATATATGATTGATTCCAAGCCAAATTGTTGTTGCATTGATGTCTCATTTCTTAAACTCTCAGAAAAGCCAGAACATTCAAGCAAAAATTCTCTTTGCTTTTCTTCAATTCCTGAGACAGTCAACCAATATCTTAAACATTTTTTTCGGAGAAACCTACATTACTATTGAGATATTCCCAGTTGTTTGAACTTTATCAAAATCAAACAAACCGTTTAGAAAAACCTCATCCAAGCCTCGCGATCTGTGTGAAGTCGAAGTTGGATACTTGCAATATTTCTGAGTGAAAAAAGCAAGGGGATAGAAGTGTCTTGGAGCAGAAATCTGTGTGATCAAGGAGCTCAAGTCATCAACATCCATCTCTCTCTAATTTGTAGAAGATTCTGTGTGATTCTTTGACAATCATCTTAGTGGATTGCCTCCAAGTGATCAAGGAGAAAAAGGACGTAGTTGGGATTACACCACCCAACGAACCTTACAAATATTGTGTTATTTACTTTACAGTCAATTTACTTATTATCGTATCATTGCATTAATTGACCAAGTAAAACACAATCAAAAGCTGAGCAACTAAGAAACCGTTTGTGACGCTAAAAGCTTTCAAACAAGGAGACTATCAAATCAATTCCGATGTGCTAACACTGATCAAAGAAGTGAACGCTTAAACCTTTTTGGTTATAGCATTCAAATCTTGAAGTTTAAGTTAACTTTCAAAAAAAAAAAACACAGTCTTCAACAGACGGTCAGCCAAGCACCTACTTCTCAAGCGTCGAACACATTTTAATACGAAATTTTTGAAGTCGAAAAAGACTTCAGGGTCTATTCAACCCCCCCCCCCCCTTCTAGACCCTCTCGTATGCCACTTGGACCAACAAGTGGTATCAGAGCGGTTAAAGTTAAAATTTTAAAATTTCCAAGCATAACAGCTTCTTTAGATCCCTTTTCAAATCTAGTTGCTTTAAAATTTTGCTTATGGCATTCGCTAAAGTTTCTAAACTGACTGAGTCAAGCTATGACACATGGAAAGTCAAAGAATTTACATATCTCTGTTCATGTGATGATGACATGTGCGATATTATTTCAGATGGGCCAATCAAAATATATAAGATTATCACTAGAGCGCCTGGAGCCACGAAAGACACTCTGGATGGTTACGTGGAAAAGCCAAAACAAGAATGGTCTCCAGATGAGCGTCGAAGAGCAAATTTGGACAATGTTGGTTGCAATGCTCTATATACAGCTATCGGTGATAATGACAACTAATTTAACAAAATTAAGTCATGCAATATTACTAAGGAAATCTGGGATAAGTTAGCCATAATTTGTGGTGGTTCAGCTCAAATCAAAGAGAACAAGCTTCCCATTGCCAAGGAACGATTTAACAGCTTCAAGATGTTGCCCAATGAGACTTTAGAACAATTGGATATAAGATTCATAGCTCTTACTACATAATTAACATCTTTGGGTATGGATCTACAAAATCGGTAAATGGTGGTCAAAATCTTTAGAAGTCTACCTAGTAGATTCTTGATGAAGACAACAGCTATGAAAGAGTCGAATAATTTGGATAGTTTAACTCCAAAAGACACCTTTTCAGAGCTCAAAGCTTTTGAGTTTGAGTTGAATTCAACTAGTGATGAAGTGAGCAATCTAGTGATTGAGTCTGGAGCTCTTATAGCGTCAATCAAGGGTAAATCAGGTAACAAGGGAAAGGTTTCAGATATCAGAGAGGAAGAAGAGTTGGCCTTACTGAATAGATTCAGGAAGTTCTTGAGATATGAAAAGAAAGGAAGAGGTTCCAGCAATCAAGGACAAAGTTCATATCAAGTGCCTGCTCCAATACATCAATAGTTTCAAGCGCCTCAGTATTCTGTTCCTACACCCCAAGCGCATGTTCAGTATCAAGCGTCTACTCAAAATCTCTCAGCGCCATTGGTCTCAAAACCACACAATGCAAGGTTAACAAATGAACAAAAGATGAAAACTAATCTTTGTTATAATTGTAGGAAACCAGGGCACTACCAAGTAAATTGCCCTTATCCAAATGTATCTAAGCCTTCAAGGCAGGATTATGTGGATAGAAACTAATTCAGGAGCAACCTTCGTCAACAAGGTCTGCTAGAGGAATCAGAACAAGCGTCCGCACCTGAAGATTTGGAATCATCAGAGGAGAGTAGTGATGATGATGAGCCAGTGGATGACTCAGTGCTTATATGTCTCATGGCCAGAGATGATGAAGCGTCCCCTGAGGTAAACACTGAATTATCTCTTCCTTTTTCTTATGATGAATTACTTGACAAAGTCAAAGAATATTACAATGATTGTCCAGATGCCGCCAAATTATACCAAAATCACTTTGATATCATTTCATCGCTCACAAGTGATAAAGTGACGCTCAAAGCAGAGTTGCAAATTCAGCAACAATGCATTGAGAAAAACCAATCGCTTGAGAGTGAAATAATCTAGTTAAAAAGTGATCTTGATATAATAGTCAAGAGAGAAGCTGAGCTGAATGCTAGACTTGCCAAATTAGAACAGATCGTCTCATCATTGTCTAAAACATCAAGAAAGCTAGACAATGTGACTGAGGTAACAAGGTTATTTGGTGAAAAGGCCGGTTTAGGATGCAATAAATTCGGTAAACAACCAAATAAATCTAATGTTACAGCAAACAACAAAGGAAAGGGTGTTTTCTTTGTTGAGAAAGGTTCACAAGGTCAAACACAAAATGAACCGAGCGACGATGGTACGAGACCAAATGAGAACGCCAAAGCTGACTTAGGCAAGGGTAAGGCAAAGGCAAATGATTCACAACGAAGGGTTCATCCAAACACTCAAAAGGCTAAGGGTAAACCTAACCACTGTGAATCAAGCGCTAAGCGTCCAACACCAAAAGTGCAACCCAATCCAGAGCCAAGGGAATACCAGCGTCAATATCCAAGGTAATCAAGATCATATTATTGATACTATGATGATTATGACTATGACCATGATTATGATTATTATTATTATTATAATCGAGGATATTATTATACACCCAAACAACACACACAGCACACTGTGAAACCCAAGAAGACCAGTATTCCTAAAATGAAGAATAGGCAAATATGCGTTCCTAAAGTTCTAATTCAAACTAACGATGCTACTAATGTTAAAGGACCCAAGCAACAATGGGTACCTAAACAGAAATAGAACTTCCCATTTGATTGCAGGTACCTAGAGCTAGAATCGATACATCTGTTTGGTACTTCGATAGTGGATCGTCAAGGCACATGACTGGTTCCAAGGACCTATTGATCAACTATCGAGCTGTCAATGGTCCTCAGGTTGTATTTGGTGACAACTCCAAAGGTAAAACCAAAGGTACAGGTACTATGCATAGGGGGGAAGATCATGATAAGTGATGTTTATTATGTTGAGGGTCTAAAGCACAATTTATTAAGTATAAGTCAATTTTGTGATAAAGGCTTTGAAGTCATATTCTCAAGCGACTGTTGCTATATAAATGACGCTAAGACTAAGTCTACTAAATTGAAAGGTGAAAGAACTAACAGCATATATTTAGTAGATTGGGGTTCAACAACTGATAACAACCCAACATGCTTTGTTGCTAAAAATGAATCTAAAACGGGTTGGTTATGGTATAGAAAAATGAATCACCTCAACTTTAAGACAATCTCTCAGCTTATAAATCAAAATCTTGTAGAGGGATTACCAAAATGACCATTTCACAAGGATCGCCTTTGTGACGCTTGTCAAATGGGAAAACAAGTTAAATCATCTTTCAAGAGAAAACCTCATCTATCTACCTCTAGAATACTTGAACTACTTCACATAGATCTGTTTGGACCTGTTCAAACGATCAGTGTGAGCGGTAAAAAGTACACTTTGGTGATAGTAGATGATTTCTCCCGATTTACGTGGGTGGAATTTCTTTCATCCAAAGATGAAACATGTGACAAGTTAACAACGCTTATTCGGCAACTTCAAACATTGAAAAATCTTAAGGTTGCAAGAATAAGAAGCGATCACAATACTGAGTTTACTAACAAGGTGGTTGAGAAGTTTTGTGCAGAGAATGGAATACATCATGAGTATTCAGCTCCCAGAACTCACCAACAGAATGGTGTTGCTGAGCACCGAAACAGAACGCTCAAGGAAGCCGCTATGACGATGTTAGCAGAGTCCAAGCTTGCTCCTAGGTTTTTGGCTGAAGCGATCAACACTTCTTGTTACACTCAAAACCGTTGCATGATCAACAAACAGCAGGGGAAAACTCCATATGAACTGTGGAAAGGACGTAAGCCAAATGTTTCATATTTTCACGTCTTTGGTTCTAAATATTTTATCCATAATAATGGATCCCAAAGCCTAAAGACATTTGATCCTAAAGCGGATAAGGAAATCTTTCTAGGCTACGCTAAGAATGGAAAGAATTTTTATATCTTAAACAAGATCAAATCAAAGGTTGAGGAATCTATTCATGTTTTTTTTATGATGCTAACCAAGAATCGAGTAAGGTTAATGTGAATGATGTAGGAGTTGAAGATCTGTGTCATCAAGCATCTAAGATTACCGTTGATGATGATAGTGACGACGATGATGAGATCTCAGTGCCACCTCTTAAGATTACTTGTGAGGATATTTCGGATAACAATGCAAGATTTGTTGATGATCATGAAGAGAGTGATCATCAAGAGCAAACAAGAATCCATGAACTTGTAGCGCCTAGGCAAGAGGGTATTCAAGCGTCTAATCATCAAGTGCCTGTTCAACCTCTTAACCCTTTCCAACTAAATAGACTATGGCTACGTGATCATCCACCCGAGCAAATTATTGGAGACATTGAAATGCCTATTAGGACTAGAGCCGCTACATTCAATGAGGCTATGTTCGCAAGTTTTTTATCTCAAATGGAACCTAAGAAAGTGGATGAAGCACTATGCGACCCAAGTTTGATTGAAGCCATGCAAGAAGAGCTTAATCAGTTTGAGCGTAGTAAGGTTTGGACGCTAGTACCAAGGCCAACTCACCAAGGAGTTATTAGAACTAGGTGGGTTTATAGAAACAAGATGGATGAGAATGGCATTGTGATAAGGAACAAGGTCAGACTCGTAGCTCAAGGATATTGCTAAGAAAAGAGTATTGACTTTGATGAGACATATGCTCCTGTCGCTCGTCTTGAAGTAATCCGCATGTTCCTAGCGTATGCAGAGTTGAACAAGTTTACGGTGTATCAGATGGACGTAAAGAGTGCCTTCCTGAATGGTAAACTCCAAGAAGAGGTATATGTGGAGCAACCACCAGGATTCATCAACAACCATGGTAAGGGTATGGTTTTCAAGCTAGACAAAGCACTTTACGGGCGTAAGCAAGCACCCCGAGCATGGTATGACACTCTCTCTATCTTTCTTATTAGTAAAGGATTTTCAAAAGGCAGCGTTGATACAACGTTATTTAAAATTACCCAACGACGAATATATTCTCTTAGTCCAAATTTATGTTGATGATATTATATTTGGTTCTACTGATAAGCGTCTGTGTGAGAAATTTTCAAAAGAGATGCAAGAACAATTTGAAATGAGCATGATGGGTGAATTAACTTTCTTCTTAAAATTACAAGTTAAACAATTCCCTAATGACATATTTATTAACCAAGCTAAATATACGCGAGATATGATTAAGAAGTTTGGTATGGAAAATGCATCATATTCAAAAATTCCAATGAGCCAAACGTTTAAGTTAGATAAAGATGAAAGTGGGAAGAAAGTTGATATCACTAATTATAGAGGTATCATAGGATTACTTCTTTATCTTACTGCTAGTAGACCTGATATTATGTTTTCGGTATGCATGTGTGCACGCTTTCAAGCTGATCCTAGAGAGTCACACTTAATTGCTGCCAAGAAAATCCTTAAATACTTAAAAAGCACACAAAATGTGGGCTTATGGTATCCTAGGGATTCTCCTTTTGAACTAATTGGTTACTCAGATGCAGATTTTGCAAGCTGCAAAATAGATTGTAAGAGTACTAGTGGTACATGTCAATTTCTAGGTGATAGGTTAGTTTCATGGCATAGTAAGAAACAACAATCCATAGCTACCTCTACAGCTGAAGCTGAGTATGTAGCTGCAGGAAGTTGTTGTGCACAAGTGTTATGGATGAGGCAACAACTTAGAGATTATGGTATAATCCTAGGTCCAACCCCCATTCATTGTGATAACCAAAGCGCTCTAGCCATGACTCAAAACCCTGTTCTTCATTCCAGAACCAACAATATTGACATTAGATACCATTTTCTTCATGACCATGTTCAAAAGAAAGATATCTCCATGCACTTTATTGGAACTAACAAACAACTGGCAGATATCTTCACCAAAGTGCTCAACGAACAACGTTTTCTCACTTTAAGAAGTGAACTAGGTATGATCGATTTAAATGCTTAATCATCATGCATCATATTTTATTAGATATATAATTTAGGGGGAATCCACCTTATTTATGTCGAAAAGATCTTTGAAAAATTGTTACAAGTTATCAAATTTAGGGGGAACCTTAAATTTGTACTTAGAACATATCTGTAAGCGTCAATGATCAAAAACTTTCATATGCATGATCATCAACGCTCAGAATTATTTATGCATAATATGTTGGACTCTCAAACATAAAAAGATTTTGATCTCAAGCGTTAACATAAAACAATTACAAGTGGTATCTATTAAGCGTTGAACTCATTCCCTTTAACACATGATATAAAATTGTTTGTAAAATTCATGCATAAATTTTACACGCTCTTGAACCAGTGGATAGACTCAAAAAGTCCATTTTGTACTCTATCTACACGCTTCTATCATATCAAACTGGCGGGTAATCAAAAACTTTTCAAAATGGCGGTTCAGAGTAAGTCCATGTCTAGGTACGTGTCAGTATACCATCAGACGTGTGCATTACAATCTGAAAATGCCGAACGGTTTTTTTTTAAAAAAATATATATAACTCGGACGTCAAATCTTTATATATGGGAGTTACCAAATGTAACTTCCCTCTCTTGCTTAAAATTCGCATCCGCAGTGAAAACTTTTATGGCTAAGATTAAATAACTTTACACGTGTCTAAATCCTATTGAGACTGGAGAACACAAGTTTCAAAAATTCCTTTACTGTGTCATTTAAAACAAAATTTCTGCAGAAAAATTATTCACTCTCACTAAAAGCTTTCTGCAAAATTACTATCTCTCTCTCTTCTTCAAAAAGAAAAATCTCAGTTCATCTCTTTCACTAAAAATGGCACCAAAGAAATCCACTGCTACTTCTGCCAAGCCTACCATCAAGGTTACTGAAGGCCTGGTTGTCGACTGGAAATTTCTGTATGAACAACCTCAGATCAACCTGACAGATATGATGGACCTGGTAGCCAAGGCTGGGCTCAAAACATTCTTAACTCAATACTCCAATCTGTTTCCAACGGAAGTCGATACCTTCTGGAAGACTGCTAAACTATCCACGGACAAGAAGCCTATCTCTTGTCTCATTCCTCTATCCAAGAAGGAGTCACCAAAGGAATTTATGTTGTCTGCTGCCTCCATTGCCAAGAACTTCAATCTCCCAAATGAGGGTGAGGCAATGGACTGCGTTACTTTGGAACAAATTAAAGAAGCATGGACAACTATGAGTGCTTATGACGGTGTACCCTACAAACAGCACTTTGAAAAGAAAGAACTTGTTTCTAAATACCGATTGATGGCTGATTTTTGCAACAAGATCATAGAATGCAGAGTGGGTACTTTTGATAAGGTCAACCCAATACAATTTCAGATGATGACAGCGATACTCCTCAACATTAAGATCCACTGGAGTGAGTATGTCTTTGGAAGGTTTCGGGACTGCTTAAGCGCCCCAAATAAACCTTATGGACTTATTTTGAGTGACCGGCTGTATCGTTCCAACTGTGTCTACTCTTCTGGTCAACCTCTGAATAAGGCCAAGTTGCTGGGAAAAAGGATTTTGAACAATCTCTTCAATCCTCCCAAAGTTGGTGGTGCTGCTAGACCACTGTCTGAGTGTCTGGAAGTACGTGAAGCATCTGATGAACAAGTTGAGTGTCCAATTCCAGAAGAAGCGGTGAAGCGTCCGGCTGTTACAAAGAAGAGGGCTCCCAGAAAGCCCAAGGCTCAAGTTGTTCATTCTCCTCAAAAGGACGATGGGGAAACCGATGAGGATGCAGAGGACAAGATTCCTCTGATCAAGCGGAGGAAGCTGGAAGGCATTATTAAACAAATAGACTTTGAGGAACCAGTTGCCGCTCCTCCGGCTTAAACGCTGAAGCTCGTTGAAGGAGTCGACGTAAAGAAGATCTTCAAACGTTCCAGGACAAGCAAGCGTCAAGCTGCTTCTGTTCCTGAAGAGCCTGAGACGGTCTAGCCAAGCGTTCAAGATATTTCTGCTGAGCCGAGCTCTCAGGGTAAGTTTATTTCTTCTCGCAGCATTTCTATTCCTACATCTGTAGAAGATCCTGCTCTTATAGAGAATAATTATTGTACTACAGCTTTAGTTCCAGCTGCTGCTAAAGCATCAACAGATGTCCATCTGGATGTTGAGATGATGGATATTGTGGCTATTGCCAAAGACGTTGCTGCCGAAGCTGCTGTAATTGAAACCGAGGAACCTGCTCCCAAAGAGGTTCAAACATCAACCCTTGCCCCGGCTATAACAGAGGCACGCTCAAAAGGTCAGAGCGTTGCTGTGGACGTTATAAAGCTAAGGCACTCGAAGAAGATTTCATTCCCGCAGGTTATAATGAAGAAAGTTACATTGTTGCGGAGGATGAAATTGCTCTGCTAATTGATATTGATAGAAAGATCAGGGATATAGTGTTCAACACTGAGCTAACAGAAATTGAGAGGAAATATTATCTGGCCATTCAACTTGGTAAAACTCCTGGTCAGATACCTTCGTCTCTTATTCTTCAACAAGACCGGCAAGGAGGCAGAACTCCTAAGTGTGATGCGGATCTGGCGTATATACCTAGACTATGGGCACAGCAAGTCAACAGGTTTTGCTCTAAGAGACTACAACATCCGAGTGTATGATCCTTTTCGCCCAACCTTTCTCAATCCTTCAAAGGCAGTCTTAAATAGAGAAGGCTACACACACTTTGCCCATATAGCAAACAATGACGAGAACAAGAATTCTGTCAATCCCCTTCAACTATAGAAGAATAAAGGACTTCATGCTGGTGAGCATCTCGAATCTCTCACGGATGTGATTCAATCAGAAGTTGATGCATACTTTGACAGCGTCGGGAATGCTAGCTATCAAGTTGATCGGTATCGCTTTGAATCCATCAGAGACATCCACCATGAAAGCATTCGAGCTATGGTCAATGCTAGAACAGATTACTGTATGACTGAAGTCAATTGGGTTGAAGCGTATGTGGGCCATCGATACTCTTTCCCAGAGTTGGTTAAAGCTACCCACCTTTTTGGCATAGGCATGCATGACAAGAAGTGTCAATTCGCTAAATATTGCCTTGCGAAACGTCAAGAGAGAGTTGGGCCTGTTCTCAAGCTCTCAATAATTCATCATCAGATTGAGCAGTGTCTGCATCAAGAGCTTCACAGACTATCTATAACTCCTCTTTGTTTCAATACCCAAACATCAACCAGTGGCAGTGTTTCAGTATCTAGCTTGAACTTCTCTCCAAGCCACTTCGAAGATAGCTTCAACATGATGGTGAAGATTATTACTCCTCTCTCTCATTTCGACAGAATCTTCACTGCTAACCTTAGACAATGGAACGGCTCAGTAATTAATCCTTTTTGAGGATATCCGTTGCTCCTTTCCATCCGCAAAGAGGTACTCAATCACTATGAGTTTGTCCTCTCGTTGCTGGAAAGGAATCAGGGACTGGCTCAAGCTATCTATCCCCACCTGGAAGAGTATTACAATTCTTATGTACCTGAATCTCAGCGTCTCCAACATCTTCCAACAGATAGGCTGATTGGATTTTCCAGGGATTACTGCTCAGATGCGATCTTCTCTATTTGCCAAGCGTCGTCCAAAGTCTTTCTGAATCATGTGCTGGATATCATTGGTCCCATGTACATCAGGGCCATAGATAGTCCATTTCGCACATTTATCTAAGGTACTTGCCTTCCTCTTCAACATCTGACTGGACTTCTAGAAGCTACTTCAAATTCCTTTGCAGATATAGCCAATTGGAACTTTCAATTTGATGATTTTCGCCAACAAGCGTCAGCGCTTGAAAAAGAATCTGCTAAGTTGGTGGAAGAGTCTGCACCAGCAGAAGTTGCAAGTATTCCAGCGTCTGCTGAAGAACATGTTCAAGCATCTCAACCCGAGGATAATCCTGACGCGTCTGAACAAGATGTTGCTGATATGGCTGAGGATCTTCAACTTGATACACCTGGTACAATTTTTGATCCTACATATCAAGCTCCCATTAACTCACTCAAGCATACATCTAAATTCAAGCGATCGGCTACTCAAGAGGTTCCATCGAATGTGAGTCATGCTTTTGGACCTTTGTTGAAATCCGTCTTAGAGGAGGTAAGCAATCACGCTACTCAGAATGAAGAATCCCTCCACTGGATTAAGATTGATTTGGCAAAGATTAAATCTCACACTATAAACGCCCAAATTGCTCATATGTGCGAGTCTGCTCAAGCGGCTGTTGGTGAGTGTCGCAGAGAATTTCAAGAAATGAATGATGCTACTCGGGCCAACCAACTAGCCATGAAAGAACACTTTGACAAGCGCCTAGAAAACTTAGAAACTACACTGAATGATGCCACCAGCGCCAAGCTACTTGCAATGCAGGAACATTTTGACAAGTGTCTAGATGATCTTACAGCTTCAATGTCTCAGATTGTCTCTCAGGTTAGCCTGCTAACAGAACATTTTAAGGCTGATGATGGCAATAAGGGGGAAGAGAAGATAAAAGGGAAGAAGAGGAGAACGCCCAGTTTAAGAGCTCAAGAACCTCCTCTGTCGCTGAAGCGTCAGCTAATAATATCTCCTCCTCCTACGCAAAGATATTATTTCCCATCTTGGATAACTGTTTATGGGGTAAGTGATTCTGCTGGAGCCCCTAGTAGAACGCTAAGAGAACCTCTAATGGCACTGTATCCAAATCTACCAATACTTACTCGAGCAAGGCTTGAGCAGTTTGACATCCCTCTTCAAAGAGCATCTATTCCAGAACCTATTGATCCAAGAACTTTAGCTGAAGAGAGGCAGATGACTGACTTCAATCGAACTTTCAGAATTTGCCTAAGGTATATAGGTATTGATCCGACTGAATGGGACAAACACTTTACTGCTTACAAGAAAAGACAAAAGGAAGAGAATAAGCTCATAATCGACAAAGATCATGAAGCGATGATAACTTTAGAAGATAACCTAACTGAAGCTATCCGAGCTGAAATGGTCAAGCGATACACAGTTAGACCAAGTCATTAGAGCCTTTTGATTTGCATTATCTATATTCTTGTCTCTTATGTACTTTTATTTAGTTGTAAAAATGCTTGTAATCTTTGATATATATAAAAATGCATTTTTCAGCTGAAACACCTCGTTGAAGCTTAACTAACTTCAACTAACTTTTATTAACCAAAGCTAACTTTTATTTTGGCTATCTAACTCTTGAACTATAAAAGAGTAAGTATTGCCATCATCAAAAAGGGGAAAATTGTTAGGAATATCATGTTAGATGTTTTGATGATGACAATGAGGATTACTTGTTAGACCCAAAAATATGTAAGTTTGATTTTTATAGAAATCATGTATAAGCTTTGAGCGTTAGAATTGTAATAGGCCTTATAAGTGACACGCTAAAAGCTAACGTGCTATTGTAGCAAATGCACTAGTCGTGTGTAGTAATAAGTGGACTAAAAGTCCGGGTTGTCGAACCACGGAGACTTGAATTTTAGTTTATGATTTTAACAAAAAAAAGAACAAATATAATTAAAGTAAATTATAGGTAAAATTTCATACAATAAGAACAAGATTACACAATTGATTTTACACAAAGTATAAAGGGAGACTAACGCACATGCTAGGTTCAAATTGATCAATTATACTTATAAAGATTCTAGTTGAAGGATTACGCTTATATTGTTATGGTGAGAACTCCGAGGGTAGAGAATAACCGATGTCTCGCGTATAAACTCCTATGCTTAGATCGTGATTTCCCAAATATTCCTATCCAGAAATCTAACCACTAAACATGCATTAACGTACTAGAGTTCACTCGATTTGAATCGAACAACTTCACCCGGAAATCTTTACCTATGTCTAGGGCAATTCCTCATTAGTTACGGATCATGATGTGAATTTCTTGCACCCTAAGTCAATTTTCTCCCGAAATATTAACCTAGGCATAAGATCCTAACATATAGTGATCAAGTATATGCAAGATAGGCAAAAACACAAAATCACATCACATAACAATATAAGAACAACCTCAACAATCATCTATTATAAGCATATATCACAATTTGGCCTTACATGGCCCTAGTCTTATGAATTTAGTTCATAATGGATAATATGAAAAACATAAATGAATTAATACACATGTTCATAGACATAATTGAAATGAAAAGCTATAAAAACTCCTTCAAAAGTGAATAATGATGGAACTTCAATTGAATCTTCCTTCTCCAATGATGATGATGAATCAAGAATCCTTCTCTCTCCCCTCTTTTCTTCTCTATGGATCGGTCACTTCCTCCCCCTCTTCTCCAAGAATCTGAAATTGATAGTGAATGATGAAGAGTATGGATTCCCCCTCCTTTTATAGCCAAAATTCCACTAAAGTATGCATTAAGAATTCCCATTAAAGTTCCCCAATGAGAATTCCACCTAAGGTGATGCTTAAAGTTTGGCTTTTAAGATTCCAACCAGCTAAAAAATGCTGAACTTTCGGCCCTTAAGAATTCCACCAAGCATAACCATGTGAAAACTTCAACAAAACACATGCATGCTGCCATTTTCTTGCTTTCCAGTGCAGTCTTAGTGTTTTCCTCATACAATTCTCCACAGATCTCCAAATTGGATGATTCAAGTCCCCATGTTCCGATAAAACATATATCTACAACTTTCCAGAAGGACATTTCGTCCAATTAGGTCTCTAAGTATACCTAAATTACGTTTCAACGTGGAGGTTGTTTCTGATTTGGCGCCCATAAAGTAAGTCTACCAAGAAACACACTTATGACAACCCCTCAACACATGTGCTGAATTATGGCCAAAAGTGATTCTTACCCATCATATAAGGCTGGAATTTAGGCTGAAAAAGGAGTAACATTCGGACTATCCATGCCTAGGCATGACTAGGAGGGCGCTGGGGCGTATCCTGGCACATGTACTTCTCTGTTCGGCGCAGCAATCGTATTTCCTTCACAATTATCTCTATAGACCTCCGATTTGGATGTTTCAAGTTCCCATTTTAAGCTAAGACATACATCTAAAACTGTGTAGAAGGAAGCTTTGTCTAAGTCGATCTCGAAATATACGGAATTATCGCTCGAATGTGGTAGGAGATGTATAAACCGCCTCGGTGTTGAAAAACATGCTTGAACTTGTTTTGTACATCGTTTTTCTTCCCTTTTCTTCATGTATTCTCATTTATTACCTGTATTCACTTAACACACCTATTAAATGCAAATGTGACATGATTTAAGCAATAAGTGAATCCAAATCATAAGAATTACGGTCTTAAAAACACGTAAAAACACCTCTTATCAGTCAGCGATACTTCAACTTCAGCGATTGAATTAGGATCTTTAATCACTACTACCAAAAGTAAAGGTAAAGCAATTAGTGAGGTGAAATCAATAGATTCCAACGAGGAGAACAAGATGGCTTTATTGGTTAAGATATTCAAGAAATTTCTAAGCTATGAAAAGAGAAACCCTATTGGACAAACTTCATTTCAAACCCCTCCCCCTGCACCAGCGCCTCAGTATCAAGCGCTAGCATATTTGCTCCTCAGCCTCTAGCACCAGTTCAATACCAAGCGCCTCCGTCTCCTACTCAGAATCTCTTGGCGCCAGTAGTTTCCAAAAGGTTATCAACTGAACAGAAAATAAAACTAACCTTCGTTATAACTGCAGGAAACCAGGGCACTACCAGGTAAATTGCCCTTATCCAAATGTGTCTAAGCCCACAAGGCAAGACCATCCGGATAGAAACCAATTCAGGAGCAACCTTCGCCAGCAAGGTTTGCAAGTAGAATCTGAACCATTCTCCGCACCTAAAGAAGTCTTGGAATCATCAGATGAAAGCAGTGATGATGAGCAATCAAACGACTCGGTGTTAATTTGTCTCATGGCGAGAGATGAAGAAGCGTCTGATGACTCGCTATCTAAGGTAAATAGTGAATTATCTCATCCTCTTTCTTATGATGAATTACTTAAAAGTAAATGGATATTATAAAGATTGTCAAGATACCGCCAAGTTATATCAAAATCATTTTGATATCATTTATCGCTCACAAGTGATAGAATGACACTCAAGGCAGAGTTGCAAGTTTAGCAACAATGCATTGAGAAGAACCAATCGCTTGAGAGTGAAATTATCCAATTAAAAAGTGATCTTGATATAATAGTCAAGAAAGAAGCTGAATTGATCGCTAAACTTGCCAAATCAGAACAACTTATCTCATCATTATCAAGAAAGCTAGATAATGTGACTGAGGTAACTAGACTTTTTGGTGAAAAGACCGGTTTAGGTTGTGATAAATTTGGTCAAAAATCAAAAGCATCTAAAGTTATGGCAACCAACAAAGAAAAAGGTGTATTCTTTGTTGAGAAGAGTTCAAACAGTCAAACGTTGAATGTACCCAAGGACAATGGTAAGAGGCCAAATGAGAAGGTCAATACCAACTCAAGCAATAAGGAGAAGACGAAAGTGAATGATTCACAAAAGAAGGTTCATTCAAACGCTCAAAAAGCTAAGGATAAACCATCTACAAGTGAATCAAACGCTAAGCGTCAATTGCCAAAAGCAACTCCTAAGCTAGTGCCAAGGAAATACCAGCGTCAATATTCTCAAAGATCTAGATCATATTATCGATACTATGATGATTATGATTATAGATTACGACTATGATTACTATTATATTCGAGGATATTACTATACACCTAAAAAGCACATACAACACAAATCGAAACCCAAAAAGGCCAATCCTCCCATAATGAAGACAAGGCAAATATGGGTTCCAAAAGTTTTAATTCAAACCAAAGCTATTAACATTAAAGGACCCAAGACAAAATGGGTACCTAAGAAGAATTAGAACTGCCCTTTAAATGTAGATACCTAGAGCCAACACCGATACTTCATTCCGGTACATTGATAGTGGGTCATCAAGGCACATGACTGGCTCTAAGGATCTTTTAGTCAACTATCGTGCAACCAATGGTCCTTAAGTTGTTTTCGGAGACAACTCCAAAGGTAAAACCAAAGGTATAGGTATCATGCATAGGTGAAACATCATGATAAGTGATGCATATTATGTTGAGGGTCTTAAGCATAATTTATTGAGCATAAGTCAATTTTGTGATAAAGGCTTTGAAGTCAAATTCTCAAGCAACTGTTGCTATGTTAACGACGCTAAGACTAAGTCTACTAAATTTAGTGGAAAAAGAATGAACAATGTATATTTAGTGGATTGGGATTCAACAATAGATAACAACTCCACATGCTTTGCTGCTAAAAGTCAAAATGAATTGGGTTGGTTATGGCATAGAAAAATGAATCACCTCAACTTTAAGGCAATCTCTCAATTAATATCGCTAAATCTAGTAGAGGGATTACCTAAGGGTTCCTTTCATAAGAATCGTTTATGTGATACATGTCAAATGGGTAAGCAAGTCAAATCATCTTTTAAGAAGAAACCTCATCTATCTACTTCTAGAATTCTTGAATTATTGCACTTAGATTTGTTTGGTTCTATTCAAATTATAAGTGTTAGTGGTAAAAAGTACTCGCTAGTAATAATTAATGATTTCTCTCGCTATACATGGGTAGAATTTTTAGTGACCAAAGATGAAACTAGTGTCAAGCTCACAGCACTAATTCATCAATTACAAACTTCAAAAGATTTAAAGGTGACGAGAATTAGAAGCGATAGAGGAACTGAATTTACTAACCATGTTGTTGAGAAGTTTTGTACAGTTTTTGGAACACTTCATGAGTATTCTGCGCCTAGAACACCTCAACAGAATAGAGTGGCTGAGAGACGGAACAAAACGCTTAAAGAAGCCGCTAGGACGATGTTAGCAGAGTCCAAGCTACCTCAAAGGTTTTGGGCCGAAGCTATCAATACCGCTTGCTACACTCAGAACCGGTGTATGATCAACAAGCAACATGAAAAGACTCCATATGAGTTGTGGAAGGGACATAGGCCAAATGTTTTATATTTTCATGTATTTGGTTCAAAATGTTTCATTCATAACAATGGATCCCAAAATCTAAAGACATTTGATCCCAAAGCGGATGAGAGAATCTTTCTAGGCTACGCTAAAAATGGAAAGAGTTTTCGCATCCTAAATAATATCAAATCAAAGGTTGAAGAATCCATTCATGTTGAATTGGATGATGCTAACCAAGAACTAAGTAAGGTTAATACTGATGATGTAGGAATTGAAGATTTTGCCCAACAAGCGTCACAAATCAATCTTGGTGATGATAGTGATGATGATGAGGATGAGGATGATGAGATCTTTGTTCCCAATCCTAAGGTTACTCGTGAGGTTACTAATGATGATATTGTTAGAAATACTGATGATTATGAAGAGAATGATCATCAAGAGCAAATTGGAACTGTGAATGACGTAGCAATTGCGCAAGAGACAAATGAGGGTCAAGAGATTGATAATCAAGAGTCTCTCAACCCGTTTCAACCAGATCGTAAATGGCTTAGAGATCATCCACCAGAGCTAGTTATTGGAGATTTTGGAGCACCTATTAGAACTAGAGCCGCTACAATCAATAAGGAACAACCGTGTTTGCAAGTTTCCTCTCAACCGTGTTCGCAAGTTTCCTCTCTCAAATGGAACCAAAGAAAAGATGAAGCGCTTAGTGATTCAAGTTGGGTAGAAGCTATATAAGAGGAGCTCAACCAATTTGAGAGAACTAAAGTTTAGACGCTAGTACCAAGACCAACTCACCAAGGATTTATTGGGACTAGATGGGTTTTTAGGAACTAGATGGACGAAGATGGCATTGTTATAAGAAACAAAGCCAAACTAGTCGCTCAGGGTTATTGCCAAGAAGAGGGTATTGATTTTGATGAGACGTATGATCTAGTAGCCCGTCTTGAAGTGATTCGGATGTTCCTAGCGATTGCCGCATTCAACAAGTTCACAGTTTATCATATGGACGTGAAGAGTGTTTTCCTGAAGGGTAAACTCTAAGAAGAAGTATACGTGGAGCAACTCCCAGGATTCATCAACAACCACGACAAAAGTATGGTCTACAAATTGGATAAGGCACTTTATGGCCTTAAACAGGCACCAAGAGCATGGTATGACACTCTCTGTATCTTCCTTATAAGTAAAGACTTTTCAAAAGGCAGCGTTGATACAGCGTTATTTAAAACTACCCATAATGAAGATATTCTCTTAGTCCAAATTTATGTTGTTGATATTATATTGGGATCTACTAATAAGCGATTGTGTGAGAAATTTTCGAAAATGATGCAAGATCAATTTGAAATGCACATGATGGGTGAATTACTTTCTTCTTAGGATTACAAGTTAAACAATTCCCTAATGGCATATTTATAAACCAAGCTAAATATACAAGAGATATGATTAAGAAATTTGGTATGGAAAATGCATCATCTTCAAAAATTCCAATAAGCCAAACGCTCAAGTTAGATAAAGATGAAAGTGGGAATAAAATTGATATCACTAATTATAGAGGTATCATTGGATCACTTCTATATCTCACCACTAGTAGACCTGATATTATGTTTTCGGTATGCATGTGTTCACGTTTTCAAGCTGATCCAAAAGAATCACACTTAATTGATACCAAGAAGATCCTTAAGTACCTAACAGGCACACAAAATGTGGGCTTATGGTATCCAAGGGACTCTTCCTTTGAACTAATTGGTTATTCAGACGCATATTTTGCAGGATGCAAAATAGATAGAAAAGTACTAGAGGTACATGTCAATTTCTAGGTGATAGATTAGTTTCGTGGCATAGTAAGAAACAACAATCCATAGCGACTTCTACCTCTGAGGCAGAGTATGTAGCCGCTGGAAGTTGTTGTGCACAAATCCTTTGTACGAGGCAACAACTTAGAGATTATGGAACAATCTTAGGTCCTACCCCAATCCACTATGACAACCAAAGTGCTTTAGCTATGACCCAAAACTCAGTCCTTCATTCTAGAACTAAACACATTGACATTCATTACCATTTCTTGAGTGAACTTGTTCAAAAGAAAGATATCTCCATGCATTTCATTGGAACGGTCAAGAAAGTGCTTAATGAAAAGGTGATAGCCTGACATAAATCAAGCCAAAAAGAGAAAGTAGAAGAGAAAAAACAAAAAAAGCCAAACCGTGCAAGGACGCGGGGATATAGCAAGTAACCCTATGATGGGAAACTACCACGTTAGGTTTGGACAAACAATTGGCAGATATCTTCACCAAAGCGCTCAACGAACAACATTTTCTCACTTTGAGAAGTGAATTAAGTGTGATTGATTTAAATGCTTAATCATAAAGCATCATATCTTTCATAGGCATATAATTTAAGGGGAATCCACTTATTCAAAATTGAAACGAGTTATCAATTTTAGGGGGAACTTTAAAATTGTACTTATTCCAATCAATAAGCGTCTATGATCAAAAATGATTTGCAAAATTTTGTGCATTGATCATTACTATATCTTTTATGCATGACAAAATCAATCTCTAATAAAATTAAATAAAAATATCTTTTAAAGATCAAAAGCAATTGAATTTTATTAAAATACTTCAGCGTTAAGAAAATTCCCACTTGAACGCTAAGTAACTTTCTCTGAAAACCATGCATTGTTTTCATCGCTAAAAAGGTAGCGTGTGGATAAGTTCAAAAAGATAAGATTTGACAACTGCCCACTCGCTCCTATCAAATCAAACTGACGGTTAATCATTCCTATCTAAAAATAGGCGGTTCAGTAAATGCAAGTGTTTGGGTACGTGTCAGTGTACCATTAGGCGCATGCAACTCATGCTGAATATTTTCAAAATCTCAAACGTTTTTGAAAAGTAACTGCGGACTCCAAATTTTATATTTCACAGCAGTTAACCAAATTTATTACGCCTTTTTACATCCATCTTTATGATGAAACGGCTCAGATTTAATGTTTTTAATTCCCAAGTGAATACGTGGCATTTATCTAAGTTATTGAGGAGTTACTTTTTGCACTCTATATAAACCCTTCATATTTTTACCGAAAAACTTTATCACTTTCAAACTTCCTTTACTGTAAAAATTCTCTCAAGGCAAAAAGCTTTCTTCTAACTCTCTCAAAAAGCTTCAATATTTCATCAATGGCTCCACTGAAATCTTCGAAATCTGCCGCCGAAAAATCTTCTAAGTCCAAAACTGAGAAGAAAGTTACAGTCAATGCAGGATTTCTGTAAACTGGGATTGCCTTTTCAACAAGCAAAACTTTCCTTTGAGAACCATTCTTCCTCTCATTGAAGAATTTGGTCTATAAACCTTGTTGACCTCCCATTCCTCGATTCACGAAGAAGAAGCTCTTTTCTTCTTTGAAAATGCTGTCATTTATGACGATTGACACGACAAAATCCTAGCAAGAGAACTAGGTCGCGTAAGTAGTAAAATGGATTTCTAAGTCCGGGGTTATCGTATCCGCAGGGACAACTATAATCTAAGTGCCAAGACTACTATATTACTCAATTCTAAGTTAAATTGGTCGATAGAAAGGTTGATTAACTAATTAATAAATACTAGAAAATAAACGAAGGCAACGTCACACCAAATAAAGGGAGGAAACAATAGAGAGAAGCGATCAAGGCACATGGTTCAACCAATTATGCATTTCAATTGTGATTTAGGTTCTATTGGATTATTAGATTGATTTAGCTAAGTCAAAATTCCCTAACGTACGTACCACCCAATCTCTTGGCATAGCAACCCTACCCTTGGTAACGATTTCCTATATATCTCTATATGAAAACCCGATTAACGAGGATGCATTTAAGGTCTAGGAATTCCCCACGTGAATGGAAAGCCACCTAAAGAAACCGAGTCTATCTCTAGTCGGTTTAACTATAGGGTATTCAATGTTTATATCTTCCCTAAGTTATTATCTCTCGATCTCTAACCTAGGCATTTTATCAAACACTTGGTGATCAAGCAAATGTAGCATTGAGATCAAATATTGAATACATAGCTAAAACCAAAATTAATCCAATAAACACCAACAAATCAACAATCAAAATAACATAAATGGCCTATCCATGGCCTCAATCAAACAAGTTTAGCTCATATTCATGTCAAAAGTGCAAATATAAATCATACAAGTCATAGGAGATTTGAACAAATTCAAGAAACAAATATGTAAAAACTCCCTAATTCTTGTAGAGATGTGGATTCCTTGTTGAATTTTCCATGTTTTGACCTTTAATCTTCTCTTCTAAGCTCTCCCTCTCTCTATTTTCATGTGGTTGCTGATATCCAAGGTGAGTTAGGGTAAAAAATGGCTAGAAGGGGTATTTATAGACCGACCCGCTGTGTCGAACGCCGCGGCGTTGGGTGTCGAACGCCGCGGTGTTCCTCTGCTGCTCCGGCCAGTTTTGATAAACTTCGCATAACTTTCTCTACCGATGTCGGAATACACTGATTCAAGATGCTGTAGAATTCTAAAACAAATATCTACAACTCTCAAGAAGACACTGGGGCCTAAATCAAATGTTAAAGATGACAAAATCGTCTCACAAGTCACTGAATGAGAAACCTCCATCGTAAGACGTCTCTTCCGATGACGTTTTCACCTCCTTCCCTACATATATGATCTTTGTCTTCAACATAAGAAATGTACCTTTGCCTCTTATCTTTCCATTGGTATAAAAAGTGTGTAATTTGAACATGAGTAGAGAAATCTATTCCATAAACTCTAGCACTGCGCAGACAGTTTGTATCTTTATGCATGATTTATCTTCAATCCTTGTTCTTTTCCTCCAAATGTTATGTTATTCTATAAAATATGAGAAAACAAGGGTCAAAGCATCATATGTGATCAAATTATCAAGGAAACAATCGAAACTAAGTCGATAAACGGGGGAAAACTAGTGTAAAAATAACATATATCAACTACCCCCAAACTTAGCTTTGATCGTCCTCGATCAAATACAATCAAACACACATATGAAGATTGAAAATTTCATTTGCCAATTCATACACACAACAGCAAGCATTATACCTTCAAAATTGATTATGAAAAACTACACGATGCTTTTGAACATTCAACAATTTGAAAACCTCACAAAATCTTAGTTTCCATCCCTATATCATGAACTCCCACACCCATATTCATGTCAAGAGCACACTTTAGAAAAGATTATGCAAATCAATTGGAAGGTAAAGACATTGAAACAATTCAATATTCGTTAACTCATCGGTGTGTATAAAGTGCAAAAGTCGCAATCAAAAGGTCTTTCCGGCTTGTAACGTAAGGCTAGGTGATGGCTAGGACCGGAAGATATGGATAAAGTGACTAATTCAAGAGAGCCTATAACTCAAAATCATCGAGCTAAATTCTCATATAAACCATATAAACTTTCACAACTTATCACTTATCCATTTTTCACTCTATTTTGCCTTTCAACTTACAACCCCCAAACTTGTTTCTTTTCATATCTGGTTGTACATAGATTTCCAAGCCAAATGATCCAATTGAGTGCCAAGATCAAAGCCTAGTCGAGAGCACACTTTTTTTTCTTTTTCTTTTTTTTTCATATATATCTCTCTCTCTCGAATATTTAGCCCATTGCTCAAGTTTTCATTTCATCCCTTTTTTTTACATAATACTTCAAACCTCAAATATCCCAACATAGCCAAAACATCACTATTTAACTCATATTCATTCAAATCATAACAAGGTGACTACCCATATTCAGGTCAAATGATATGAAGTTCTAAACTCTCTTGATTGGGTGCAAGACATTGTTTTTCTTTTAGGGTAGAAGGTGGTTGTCGTGGCTTATGAAATAAAGTCGAATGGTGGTTTCTAGTGTGCTTAGCACACTCCATTCTTATCAATACGGCTCAAATCAAGGTCTAGAGATTATGCAATATAGAGAAGGCCAAAATGTAAGGCTAACAACAATGAAAGATGGCCTAAATCATTTTATGACTTTACAACATTAATACACACTTCATAGTCAACAAAATTGAAAGTCCAACGTTTTAAAACTGCAATAAGTCGCATAAGCATGACTAAAAAGGGCTTTCAAGTCACAATATATGACATGTTGACCACAGATAAGAAACTTTGACTTCGAGAGAGTAGAGATATTCAAACGCATTATGCTCTTATGCAAGGGTGCACCAATTCATGAAGTCTATATCAACAAGGTTGTACCCCCAAACTTAAATTAAACATTGTCCTCAATGTTCATGAAATAAATGCAATGTAAGAGGGATAAGCGATACAACCCTGAAATGGAGAGAAACGGATAGAGCATGGTGGTGGGCTCATATCCCAGGATCAAACTGTGATCAAAACCTGAACGAGAGAAAACTCAAAGGAAACCATATCAAAACGAGTTAAGGGGGAGGGAAACAAGACAAGGGCACAAAAGAAAAGAAAGAAAGCAATAAAAGAAACTTGGGTTGCCTCCCAAGAAGCGCTTGTTTATAGTCATTAGCTCGACTCTCTTGCACTGCTCATGGTGGATCATAAGGAGCAATGCCAATTTTGTATGGACGAGCCTTTTTGTGCTTTTTCCAGTTACGTAAAGGCTTCTCCTCTCCAACCTCTATCACACAACCTAAAAGAATTAGAAGTGAGCATAAGGTCTCATTCAAAAATACATAATTGAAATGTAAAGATGAAAGTTTAAGAGGAAGTGACGAAGAATCATCAATGGATGATTGCAACTCATATGTGGCTGTCCCATACTCCCCTAGCCTTGGTTTTGACAACTCAAATGGTGGTTCATCCAAGTGAATTATATATCCTTTGATTTTCTCATTCTCGACCGTAGTATCACTTGGGTTCTCAAAGTATGCTTCGAATGGATCACTAGAGTTGTAAACCTTGACTTCAACGTCCTCCACTCTATCTCTCTGGTTATTGATACAATTTTGTAAGAATTCGAGAGATATGGTGGTAGGCGACATTGGGTTCTTGAAGATTTCTAATGTTCTTTCTTGGCCATGTCTGGGAATGGTTTCAAAAATCTCTTTCTTCAATCGTGGGTGCTCAGGTGCTTTTGCCTCTATTTTGATACACATGGTTTCTGGAGGTGGTTCTTCTTCAGTGATAGGGTGTAGACATTGTAGTTCTAAATCAAAACCTTGTTCAACTTCTATATTGAGGGAAGCCTCATTCTCTTTGCTGCTACTCTCCATGGTGCAAGGCGCTCTCTCCTTCCATAAGTTGACTTCTTGATTTACTAATCTTGCCACTTCCTTGCTACGAGCTTCTGACTCCTTTCTTCGAGCTTCTGACTCCTCGAAATTTGCTTCTGCCTCCTTTATGCTAGCTTGTACCCATACACTAAATTCATTCCCCAAGGCCTCAATTTTAGACCTCGTCTCTAGCTCTTGTTGATGAAAACTATCATGTTGTTGGTAAGGAAGGCTACCGACATGGTCAAACCCTGATGAAAGTATCATTGCATCATTGTTGTAACTCCATGTTGAGCTTGGATGATTTATCCAACCGGGATGTATCATGTTATTTTGACATGTTGAGCTTGGGTGATTTATCCAACCGGGATGGTAGGAGGGCTCATAGGATTCCATTTGCATTGAGCTTGATGTGGTGATTGATGAATCCATATCCTGACATGGCCATTGAAAGTTATAAGCACTCATATCTTCAAAAATTAAAAATAAACAAAATTAAAAGAAAATGACCTAATCTCAGAATGAATAAGAGAATCTCGATATTAGATACCATAGTTGTCCCCGGCAACGGCGCAAAAAACTTGACACGACAAAATCCTAGCAAGAGAACTAGGTCGCGTAAGTAGTAAAGTGGATTTCTAAGTCCGGGGTTATCGTATCCGCAGGGACAACTATAATCTAAGTACCAAGACTACTATATTACTCAATTCTAAGTTAAATCGGTCGATAGAAAGGTTGATTAACTAATTAATAAATACTAGAAAATAAACGAAGGCAACGTCACACCAAATAAAGGGAGGAAACAATAAAGAGAAGCGATCAAGGCACATGGTTCAACCAATTATGCATTTCGATTGTGATTTAGGTTCTATTGGATTATTAAATTGATTTAGCTAAGGCGAAATTCCCTAACGTACGTACCACCCAATCTCTTGGCATAGCAACCCTACCCTTGGTAACGATTTCCTATATATCTCTATATGAAAACCAGATTAACGAGGATGCATTTAAGGTCTAGGAATTCCCCACGTGAATGGAAAGCCACCTAAAGAAACCGAGTCTATCTCTAGTTGGTTTAACTATAGGGTATTCAATGTTTATATCTTCCCTAGGTTATTATCTCTCGATCTCTAACCTAGGCATTTTATCAAACACTTGGTGATCAAGCAAATGTAGCATTGAGATCAAATATTGAATACATAGCTAAAACCAAAATTAATCCAATAAACACCAACAAATCAACAATCAAAATAACATAAATGGCCTATCCATGGCCTCAATCAAACAAGTTTAGCTCATATTCATGTCAAAAGTGCAAATATAAATCATACAAGTCATAGGAGATTTGAACAAATTCAAGAAACAAATATGTAAAAACTCCCTAATTCTTGTAGAGATGTGGATTCCTTGTTGAATTTTCCATGTTTTGACCTTTAATCTTCTCTTCTAAGCTCTCCCTCTCTCTATTTTCGTGTGGTTGCTGATATCCAAGGTGAGTCAGGGTAAAAAATGGCTAGAAGGGGTATTTATAGACCGACCCGCTGTCTCGAACGCCGCGGTGTTGGGTGTCGAACGCCACGGCGTTCAACATTCTGCTCCTGAACGCCGCGGCGCTGGTGATGAACGCCGCGGTGTTCCCCTGCTGCTCCGGCCAGTTTTGGTAAACTTCGTATAACTTTCTCTACCAATGTCGAAATACACTGATTCAAGATGCTGTAGAATCCTAAAACAAATATCTACAACTCTCAAGAAGACATTGGGGCCTAAATCAAATGTTAAAGATGACAAAATCGTCTCACAAGTCACTGAATGAGAAACCTCCATCGTAAGACGTCTCTTCCGATGACGTTTTCACCTCCTTCCCTACATATCTGATCTTTGTCTTCAACATAAGAAATGTACCTTTGCCTCTTATATTTCCATTGGTATAAAAAGTGTGTAATTTGGACATGATTAGAGAAATCTATTCCATAAACTCTAGCACTGCGCAGACAGTTTGTATCTTTATGCATGATTTATCTTCAATCCTTGTTTTTTTCCTCCAAATGTTATGTTATTCTATAAAATATGAGAAAACAAGGGTCAAAGCATCATATGTGATCAAATTATCAAGGAAACAATCGAAACTAAGTCGATAAACAGGGGAAAACTAGTGTAAAAATAACATATATCAACGATGAGAACTCTATTTACTATGTGTTTCCCTTTGCAAAAGAAACTTTCATTCTTACTCCTCAACTACTGTCCACGTTACTGCAACTGCCTACTCATGGTGGAGAAGTTGAAGATGCAACCCTTGGAGATGCCACCAAGGTTTGGGAACTGATCAAGAAGGAGAACATTGACGCAGCGGATGCTTCAAACTTCAAGAAGAATGACCTAAAGGACGAATATGTCATTCTGGCCGATATCTGCGCAAAGATGATCGAGTGCAGAAAAGGAAGTTTTGATAAGGTTTCCAATATACAGTATAAGATGATGATAGCTATTTTAACGAAGCTAAGGTCAATTAGGCCAGATACATTTTGAATTGCTTCAAGGCAGCGATCGAACAATCGATTAATCCCAAGCCATAAGGGATTGTGTTAAGTCTTTTTTAAGCGCTAGTGGTTACATTAATACCGCAGGTAAAAAGGTTCCAGTGCTTAAGTTTTATAGAAAGAAAATGATCAGCGAACTGCTAAACCCTAAGCGTCGAGATGGTGCAGCAGTTCCCAAGGAGGAATGTGAGTGACTCCTTGCTGAAGGAAATGTTCATAGTGATGATGAGGAGCAAGTGACATCATCTTCTTCATCATCATCACCAGAACAGGAAGTGGTGGTTAAGCGACCGAAAAGAAAGATCATTTTGTAAGTCGCTGAGCCATCCAAGCCAGCCAAGAAGCAGAAACAGAAGGAGACTAAGAAAAAGCAAAAGTCTCCCTCTCCTCCTCTTAGATCTCCTTCTTTCCCTCCTATTTTTGTCATCTCTCTGGAAAAAGAAGAAGCAGAAGAGGAAGAAGTACCGCTAGCCCGCAAGCGTACTCCTTGGTCAACTCTAAGAGGATCAACAAGCGCTCCAGCCTAGCCAGCCAGTGTTTCTTCCCCTCCTCCTTCTGAATCCGTTCCTAAATCAATTCCAGAGCCTGGAACTAATACTCCTTTTGAGAAGTTGGCTCATTTTTAGGGTAAGTACTTGTGATAAACAACATATTTTTTCTTTTCCTTGTTAGATTTATGTTTCTAACGCTAGGATAAAACTCTCTCAGCCGAAAGTGAAGCCGTTATTCAAGATGTCTTTAATACTTTTGACAAATTGAAGATACCCATTCGTGTTGATCCCCTCACTTCTTTCCTTGATTTAGATCCTGATGAAGAAGTTTTGGAGCCTGAGGATATGGAACCTAACACTTCTAAAGATCAAGCGACTGAAACATTCGAAGAGATTCTTTAGGGTAAGCGTTTTAGTATTTTTATCGTCTATTTCTACTTAGTTGAAATCTTTTGTTTCTCAAACGCTTGCCTGTATCAGCTCAAAATGTACCAAATGCTGATGTACCTCCGCCCTGAGGTCAATGTTGAATTAGGCGTAGAAATGACAACAGTTGTGGATATCGCTAAAGAAATTGCTCAAGTCCTTCCTGACGCTGAAATATCACCAGCTCGTGAAGAGACTGTTCATACTGAGCGCGATAGAAGTGGCCCCTATCCCAACTAAAGTGATTGCCATTGTTCCTACTCCAACCGGACCTCCTCCCCGTGTCATCAATTTCTTTCCTCGTGGCTATGATGCAGATATTGAATATTACTTTGCCGCTAGAGAAAGCGACACCAGGAAATTGGTTGAAATGGAGATTGCGTTTCAAGATACTCTCCACAACTCTGATCTCTCTAACTCGAAAAAATTTGAGTTTTTTTAAAGGCTTGCCGATCTTAGTTTGTACTTGCTTGAGATTCTACAATCGTGGTTAGAATACATTCGGCGACCAGCAATCAACATGACAGACTTCGACCTAGAGCGTTTAAATTTCTTAGGATGCTCTGCAGAATCTTTTTATCCTCTTCGCCCGAACAAAATTGTCATCAAGAATCCCCACATGGGTGATTGGCTGAAGAATCCAGATGAAGAGGATCTCAACAAAATTGGATACTCTGCTCTTCCGAAGGTTGTTCACTCTCCTCAGAACGCTCTCTCTCTCTTAGGCCCCTCAAACTTTGGAAAGGAAAAAGACCAGTCATTGTTGAGCGTCCAAATCCTGTCAACTCTTGGCTAGAAGATGAAGCCAGTGAATACCTTGCCAGACTTTGGGCAGATGATTATGAAAGCTAATTCGAATGCTTTGAGAAGTATCTCGCTGCTAGAACAAATAAGAAAAAGTTTGAAAAACTTGGCAAGCAGTGGATGATGGATACTGCTCAGTGGGCTGAAGAATTTGTGCTGCACTTCTACACCCTTGAAGAGCTTGTGAGATATACATTTTTATTTGAATTTGGAGTATAATACAGACGTGGAGGATTTGCTGTATTTCTACTTGAGCAGCGCAAGAATCTTGTTGGGAATATTAGCGACTTGCCTTATTACAAACAACTTATAGAACACTATCTTTCCAGATCTGAATGAGGATGCATCTACCAGCAAGCATGGTGCTATCTAAGGACCCAGTCACCTGATTTTCACAGAGACAGAAGAGCGATTGTTGAGAATGCTCACTCGCTAGACATCACTTTCAATGAACATTATGGCTTCAATAATATCAGAGGCTATAATCTTTTGCCTGTCTTCATGTGTGAACAAAATGTCCGAGTGGCTCAAATTCTATCACTAATCATGCCAGTGAATCAAGAAGTTGCTCAAGCGATTATGCCATTTATTTTAGACTTTTATAACTCTTATATTTCAGGTATTGATCTACCAGAGGATGTGCATTTTACATTGTGTACTGAAGAGCGCGCAGATGCTATATTCTTTATCCCGCAGATGAATGTGATCAGTCCAAGGCATATAATGGAAGCGATTGGCCCCACTCTGGGTCATTGTTGTTGAGAAACCATCTCCTCCAGTGGAGATTGCTGAAATGGAATTGGAACAAAATCCTACTGAGGAAGTCGTTCCTACTCTAGACGCTAATATGCAAATAGAAGTTGCCCCTAGCGCTCCAGTAGTTGAGGTTCCAATTGTGGCTCAAGTTGCAGAGATTGATGCTGCAACTCAATCTGTTGAGCAAGCGATTCAAGAAGTGCAAGAAGAGATTGCTGAAGAACTAGAAGAGCCTTTTGTCAGAGATAAATCTAAGGGTAAGGCTGCAGTCTCACGCTCATCTCCTGAGCGTCCTACTTCTTTGGACTCATATTCAGACAGCGATTCTGACACTAAGCAGTTCAAGCAAGCAGTAATGAACTCTCTGGTTGATATTCAGGGTTCTTGCTCTCGATTCGCTGAATCTTCACAAGAAATAATTCGAACAGTGGAAAGATAGCGAGTGACTGACATGAGATATCAAGCGTCTCAGTATACAAAGTTCTTGATGTAATTACTCCACTGGTTACAAGGTTGTCTGAAGAGTTCAATCGCTCCCTTGCTCAGAATGTATCTGCTGATACTGAATGACATAATTTTTCCAATTTAGTCAATCAGGGTATCGCTGAGTAGGTTGCTCTTTTAGTTGATGAAGTGAAGCTTCTTCTCCATGACATCGCTGATCTAAGCGCCAAACTTGATGATGTCAAAAAGGGAGAAGAAGAGAAAGAAAAGCATCAATTGTCCAAAGCCAAAGGAAAAGCCTTGACGGAGCCAATTTCTAACACTGACAACAAAAACTGGCACTCCATGTTTGAAGAAATAGTGAGTCTTAAGAAGATGCTCACTAAGAAGCAAAAGCCAAGATACTACCAAGGCAGGCACAGGCTTCCGGACATTGACGTTGAATTTTTAGAAGGTATGGGTTTTAATACATACGCGACACCGCTGAGAAGACCTCTCAACTAGAAACCTTCCAACGACATAATGTAGGGCATTTACCATGACTTAATTAGACAACTCGGGATCCCTGCAAGAGATTGGGTGGAAAGGTAACTTGAATTGAATCAAAGCGCCAAGAATCAAAGCGAGGACTATGATGAAGTCTATCACACAACAATGATAGACACCAATTGAGTTCTTCCAGATCTAGCAAATGAAATCTATCAATAAGAGGCTTCGAAGAAGCGACAAAGAAAATGATTCTCTATTGATTTATCTTTTATTTCTTTGTGTATGATGTCGCCTTTTACTTTTTTCAAGCATGAATCATGTACGCTTACTTGCATAAATGTATCATTGCTAAAACATCTTGTTGAGGCTAATCTAACATTAGCTAACTTATGTAACTTTCTAAATGCTAATTTATGATTATTTTGGGCTTTTCTTTAAACTCTTAAGCTATAAAAGAGTTGTAGAAGTTAAGATCTTGACATCATCAAAAAGGGATAAATTTTTAAGAAATTTCATGTTAGATGTTTTGATGATGACAAAAATAGGACTTTATGTTAGACCCCAAAACTAATGTAAGTTTATGTTTTCATAGAACAATTGTATAAGCGTTTAAAAGTTTTTAAGTTTATTATTTTGATTAGGCTTGTAATTTTTATCTTTCCAGATTTTAGACTAAGTTTTTGATACCAAGTGGCTGATAGAGTTCTAGGTGAGTCTATCAAAGATGAAGTTGAAGATCAACGTCTGAAGTCAAGTGAAGATGAAGATTTGTTCTTAGCGTCTGTCAAACGCTAAAGAACTGTCTCAGGATGTATGAGTTAAGCGCTCAAAAAACTCAGGAGATCAAGAGCTCAAATTCACCTAAAATAAACTCTCAAGTCATAGAGGACTTAAATGGAATCATCAACGGATATTTATTTCCAACGGGAAATAAATTCAAAATGCATTAAATGTGATAAGCTGTTATGACTTGTGAACAAGTCACCTTTTGATTAGACTGTCCGAAATCAGAGTTCAAAACCTACTCCTATCCAATCGAAACCAGCAGAAATTCAGAAATGTCAGAAAGGTTCTGTTTAACGCGCTGCGTGAGTTACAGGCGCTCACATGTGTCCAACGGACAAATCCCAAGAAACCCCATAAATAGTACCCTTCAGCAAACCCTAATAAACATACATGCACAAGAAAAAGGTTAAAATTTTGCTGAAATTATTTGAGAGAAAAGCTTATAAACTCCATAGCCAAAAATCCTCTCAAGCTTTTTATACATTCCAAAGAGAGTCAAAGATATCTCAAACCTCTTCAAAGAAGAACCCTAAATTCCTATTAAGATATCCCAAGTTGTTTGAATTTTCCAACATCAAACAAATCTGTGACTAAACCCTCAACATCTTTTATCTGAGTAAAAGTTTGTTGATTCTACAAGCAGCATTTATGTGTGAGAGAAGCTTGTTGAAGAAGATCTCTATTGGAGCTGAAGTTTGTGTGATCAAGGAGCTCAAGATCATCTTCCCTTTCATCTATTTTGTAGAAGTCTCTGTGTGACTCTTCGATAATCAATCTAGTGAATTCCTCCGAGTGTAAAGGAGAAGAAGGACGTAGCTGGGATTCCATCATCCAGTGAACCTTACAATATCTTGTGTTATTTTTGCTTTACTTTACATTTGCATATTATATCTTGAAAAAGCATTTAAAAGGGTTAAGCGACTAATCCAAGTTCAAGAGAACATTAAGCTATAAAATCATTTCCACTGTGCTAACCCTAATTAAACGATTGCAACATTACCCTACTTTGGTAATTGCTGTATTCATTGAGTTTAAGTTATCTATTCCTAAGCGCCTGACCTAGCGCTAAGTTTTTCAAGCGTTCAAACTCTTCAAAGTACTACGAAATTTTTAAAGTCGAAAAGAACTTCAGGGTCTATTCAACCAACCCTTCTAGACCCTTTCGTATGCCAATTGAGACCATCACCGATCTTTTTATCCCATAGGAAGTAGAGAGATTGCACTGAAAATATGGACAAAACGGTTTACACTACTTATAGATGCAAATAAGATTTAAGTGAAAACAAAACAATGTCTTTTATTATTAAACAAGAATAAGGCACTTACATATGAGATGCCCTATCACTCTATCCGCCATAGCATCTGTGCATAATCCTCACAATGTGAGGTGGCGGCGGCGGCGGCGGCGGTGAAGAAGACGAAGAAGACAATTCAGGTGACTTTTCATTTCATTTTCTTCTTTTTTAATTCTGTATTTCCTTTTCTATTTTCCTTTTTCTTCTCTCTTTTTTTACTTCACTTTTTTTATTTTCTGATTTTCTTATTCCTTTTATTTCTAAGGTTTTAATAAGGGCATTTTTGACTTTTCAACGATTCCGTTAGGGCAAACTCTGCCCAGAGACAAATAAAGATCCCATTATCTTCCTTTTTTTCCTGTTGGCGGGAAAACAGTTGTTCCGATGTGGCCTTCCTAATTTTATACCCATTGGTGTATTCCATGTATCCTTTTAAGAACATCGCCTACAAAATTTATATTATTTATTAAATATATTTACATTCTCTATAAAAATAACTCAATTGGAAAGAAACTTATAGTGATACGTGCTGTAGCTTTTGTCTGGTGTGACCAAGATGAGTTCCTTTGGCTGAATTGATTGTTAATTACATCAAAATAGAGGAGGGACCAATGCTCTTTTTTTCTCTCAATAGTGCGGATTGGGAGGATACAATGTTGGGACTCTTGCATACCGTGTTTAGTCAACCACTCCAATGCAGAGTTTGTCGTTTTACTAAATTTCCCAATAAACCCCCCATATTCAGTGGACTTAAGCAACTGTCTTTTTCCGTATTTGTAAAGGAGCTCATATTTTCAGCCTATACATTGTTAGAGTGTTAATTTCAAGCATTAACACACGCAATAAGTGTTCAGAGACTTCTAAAGTGTGTGACTGAGCATATACGGGCAAGAAGCGGACAAGGTGGTTGGCGGTGTTTGTTGTATAATTTCTACACATAATGTGCATGTAGCAATCTATCAATTCAGAGCTCACTGATTTGCCACATAATAAGTCGCTCAAGGTTTCCCCATTGATGTCCACGCCATGTTCACTCGAAACAGAAACCTACGAAAACTTAAACAACCATAAATAGTTATTGATGATAATAGGAACAAGACAGCTAATGAATATAATCTACAATTTTAACCTCAAATGACTACGTTCACGAACGAACGTATCAAGAATCTCGCTCTCATAGTCCGTTAGGGAGTCCTGCCCCTTGTATTCTACCATCCTGGAGTCTTCAGCATAATGAAGTGCTAAAGCAAGCACATTGGCTTCATCCCCGTCCACATTCTATAGTCACATGTTATCTATGAGATTGAAATTACAGTATGTGAGACTCACAGTTGCAGTATGTGAGATAGAAAGTGGCAAATTTATAGATAAGGTTTTACCTTCTCAGTTTTCTCATTTTTGTTTTCTAGGGGGTGATAGTGTCGCACTCTTTCCTTTTCTTCTCCAGTCATCTTTTGGAATGGATGAATTTCCATCATTCTTCGCCTTAGTGTGGCGTTCATTTCTTATCTTTTCATCTTCGTCTTCATCCTCATCATCACCCTCACCCTCACCCTCAGGGACGGAGCCCCCCCTCAACTTTTAATTTATTCAATTTCCATGTGTAAAAATTTTGAAAAATTTGACTTTGCCCCCCCTCAAAAATTGCAAATTTAATTTACATCCCTAACAATTTTAAGATTAGCTCATATGGTAATTTATAAATTAGATAGCCCACTTTTGCACTCAAATGGGCTACAAATATATATTTTGGCCCATATCCAAATATCAAGCCAAATTGTAATTCCACATTTATATATATCCATTATTCAAAAGTCCACCCAATTTGACTTGACTTCAAATTTTATCTTCAACTTCCCCTCCAAACAAGTCATTATCACACTCACACAATTCCCAATTCCCCTCTCTCTACAAGCAGGCAGCAGCAAAGGATCGCCCCTCTTCTTCAAAGAGGAAAAAAAGAAATTTTGGGCAATTGGGTCTCTTCTCTTCAAATTTTATTGGGGTAATTTTCTCACAACAAGGATCATGAATGTATATATTATTTGAATACAAATGTTTGAAGTTTGATATTGATGCTTTTGCTATATATTTCATATTATATAGCATCTATAAAATAAAAATTTGGTAGTGAAATATATTGTATATATGCTAATAGGAAAACAAACAGATGAAGAAAAATATATGGTGGTGAGTAACATGGGTCTTTTCTTGAATAAATAATTGGAAATTATGTAATGGTGATTGGTGAAGAAAAAAATTTGGAAGTAGGAAACTATATATAAATAATGGGTGGAATAAATAGTTTATAGTTCTTTTGACTTGTAAAGTGCCATTTTTTTGTCTAATGAAGGTGATGCTCATTAATTTACTCCTTTCTTTTTGGACAAAGAGAAGAGAATTTTTTAATAGTAGAGAGATAAAGTAACAATTAAGCTATAAATAAGGAATTGTGTGATTAAAATTTCCATTATGTGTACATGTGTGATGTGTAGCTCTTTTATTCTATATTAATATCCTTCTTTCATGTAATGTAATTGATTATTTGTGGTATTTGTAGATATTAATCTCCTTCTTTCATGAACTTTGACAAGTAAGATAGGATAATGAATGCCTCATGAGTTATGAGTTATGACTAATATTAGATATAGATATATGGAACAAAACTCTCTTTTAAGTTTTAAAATATCAATTTATCATGTATTGCTAATGAAGATTTTTAGAAGCTCGTTATTATTCATTAAAAGAATATTGTATTTAGAAGTTCCCTCAAAATTTTGTTTGAGCATTATACTTAATTAATTTTATTTTTTTTGTATAGGTTCATAATGAGTAACAAGAAAATCGACTTTTACTTCAAAAAACGGGGTCTTGAAGACAATGCTAGTCCCATTATTCTTGAAACTTCAACAATCAACTTAGATAATATTCATAGTGGAGTTTCCAATATTCAAGAAGATCAAGCCCCTTTTCCAAAGTCTTCTCCAACAAAAGTGAGGAAGGTTAATTGAGATTCCGATTGTCCCCATATTGAACGGGATCTTGGGTTACGCAAGTCCATATGGGACTATCCGTTAGAAAAACGTGATGAAATTAGACGTGCTTAGCTAATTTTCGGTCCTTTTCACGGCATCCCAGAAAAGTCCTCCAAAAATGTAGATAAGAACAAAAGAAAGTTTTTACCGGCTTGGTACAAGTTATTCCCGGATTGGTTAAAGTATTCTCCTTCAAAAAATGCCGCATATTGCCTTCCATGTTTTCTTTTTGTCAAGCCGAATGCACATTTTGGGGCAAATGCATTTATTCTTGACGGATTTCAGTCTTGGAAAAAAGTGAACGATGGAAAAAATTACTCGTTTTTACTCCATGAAGGTAATAGTCTCAATTCTTCGCATATCAAAGCTGTGAAACAATGCCTTGATTTAATGAACCCACTACAATATATTGAGAAGATCATAGACAAGCAATCCTCAAAGTCAGTTGCAAAGAATTGTCTCCGACTCAAGGTTTCAATTAATGTTGCAAAGTTATGTGCATTTCAGGGTATAGCTTTTAGAGCTCGTAATGAACGTCCGGACTCGCATAATCGTGGCAATTTTATAGAAATCATAAAGCACACAACTTCTTACAATGATGAGGTCAACTCCATTGTTTTGGAAAATGCTCCTCATAATGCTTCTTATACTTCTCCTACTATTCAAAAATAGATCTTATCAATCTATGCAATGAAAATTTAGAAATTCATCAGGGATGAAATTGGAGAGGCAACGTATTGTATTATTGTAGATGAATCTCGAGATGAGTCAAAAAGAGAACAAATGGCCATTGTTTTGAGATTTGTTGACAAAAAAGGTTTTATTCGAGAAAGGTTCTTCGATATAGTTCATGTGGAGGATACTAAATCCTCTACTTTGAAACGAGAAATCTCCATCGTTCTTTCTCGCAATAATCTTAGCATACAAAATATTCGAGGACAAGGATATGATGGTTCTAGTAATATGCGAGGAGAGTGGAATGGATCACAAGCTCTCTCTTTGAGTGAATGCCCGTATGCATATTATGTTCATTGTTTTGCACACCGACTACAACTAATTTTAGTAGCAGCAGCACAAAGTGTTATACCTATCGAGCATTTCTTTTCGCACTTGCTTGTTGTTGTTAATTTAGTTGATTCTTCTTCCAAGCGCCATGATCAGTCGCAAATAGCTCAAGCTATCAGGATTGTAGAGTTGATATCCAATGACGAGCTTGAAACGGGAAAAAGGGAAAGAACCAAGTTGGCACTGTACAACGTCCAGGGGATACACGGTGGGGCTCCCACTTAAGGTCTCTTCGTAGTTTACTTGGTATGTTTGATCCCATTCTTCTTATTTTGAGTGAGATAATAAATGATAAAACAAGTTTGTCTTCTAGAGCAACAGCTGATGGAGCTTATGATATAATGACATCGTTTGTGTTTGTGTTTATCTTGCACTTTATGATTGAGTTATTGGGGATGACAGATGATCTTTGTGCAATTCTACAATGCAAGTCTCAGGACATTTTGAATGCAATTGATGCAGTTGTTAATACAGGAGAACTAATTCAGAAATTCAGAGAGAATGGATGGGATGAGTTGTTTGATAAAGTGAAGGCTTTTTGTGAGAAACATGAGATAGACATTCCAGACATGAATGCACCTCGTCGCTCGGGAAGAGGTCGGGTCCGTACAGGAAATCATGTTATCTTAGAGCATCATTATCAGATCGATATATTCATGAGTACCATAGATTCTATATTACAAGAGATGAATAATCGACTTGATGAACATGCGATAGAATTGCTCAGACTTAGCTCAGCTTTGGATCCAAGAGATGGGTACAAATCATTTAACATCAATGATATATGTAAGCTAATTGAGAAGTTATATCCTTGTGATTTCAGTGATCAAGAGAAGTTGCATATAAAGTATCAATTGAAACTCTTTGAATATGATATTAGAGGCAATATTCTTTTTCAGAATATATTAACACTTCAAGAGTTATGCCAAGTGTTGGAAAAGTCAGGGAAGACAATGAATTACTATCTTGTGGACAGACTGATTAGACTTATTTTGACTCTTCCAGTTTCTACTGCAACAACGGAGCGTGCATTTTCATGTATGAAATTTGTCAAGACGAGATTGCAAAGTAAGATGGAAGATGATTTTTTAAGCAGCTCGTTACTAGTATACATCAAGAAAGAAATTGCTCAAACTTTCAATACCGACTCAATCATCGATGAGTTTGATGAAATGAAGACACGTCGAGCACAATTTAGGATGCCTAAAGTTATACTAAATAAATAGGTTAACACATATGTTTCATGTATTTTATTAGAAAGTTTTAAAGTAGAGTTGATCTATTTTTAAGGTAAGTCATTTCCGGGTAATGATTTACATGTTTTTGCCTTTATTTTATATGATATTAAAAATATTTATATTATATTGAATTACGATTGTTTCTTGTTTGCTTTTGTGGAAGAAACTTTTATGTTATAACATTTATGTAAATATGACACATTGTTGTTTTTTTACAAAAATTAAATATTTTTTTTGCATTTTGTGCTCAATGATTAATTATCTTTAAAAAAAAATCGCATAAAAAAATGTGCACAAAAATAAATATTTAAATAATTATTTTTTTGACAATTCGATCTCGCCCCCACCTGAGAGAAAATCCTTGCTCCGTCCCTGCTCACCCTTATCCTCACCTTCCCCTTCCCCTTCCCCTTAAACTTTATCTTGACATTCATCTTCATCTTCAACTTCATCTTTCCCACCACCTCTATCCGCCAACTTTTCATCCTCGCCAGCAAACTCTGCAACAACATCTTCATCTGCAGACTGCATATCATTTCCGACACGGTCATCATCATCATCTTCCTTTGAATCATTGTCTTGATGATGGACAACTAAGCCCATACCCTTTCCCTTAGTAAGTATATTGACCAATTTAAATATTTCGACATCTTTTTTTCTTGATTCCTCTTTTAATATCTCAATGAGGTACTACGGTCGAGATCTGAGTTGCTACCCGCATTCTCGTGTAGAGGGCGAAGAAATCTAAGCTCATCAATTAATGGAAAGATGCAAATCACCTGGTGATAACAAAACATACAACTTTGTTTGTTATTGATGTAAAGTTTTAAGAAACTTTAAAGTCTCACAATTACCTCATCTTTCGTGAGCCCCCTAAACTGTTGTTGAGCTTTTGCATGGTCGTTCGGTATCTTCATGCCACCCCACTCCAAAAATCGTGGGATGGAACGAATGAGGCGCGGACACCCAAATCAGGGTATATGCTCAAACATCCAAGCCTACAATTAATTAGGGAAACAACATTAGTATTACAATCGACACCATTGAATACTTGATGTGGAAGCAAACCATACATCACGGGTTGACATAAAATACTACATATGAAATATTATTACTTACCATAAGCCCAATAGTACATCCATCGATGTACTTGTTTGTTTCTGGTGCTCAAAAATGGAGGCATATTTGCTTCATCGAAAATTCGTGAGCAGTCTTTCCCCAGGCATATTCGTGAATCACAGTCCAATCATCCAAATAAGCTACTATAAATTCTAAAGTGCGGTAGTTTTTTTCTCAGAAATAAAATACAATTGCAAAGATATACGAAGTGCATTTTACAAAAATCCTCTATATCCTCATCAGTTGTTCCCTTTACCAACACACCTAACTTCTCAACAATTTTGGTCCTGGACATATCAGTGTTTTTCCATCAAAATGACGCCTGACAAAGTTCGATTCCATCTTCAAATTTTGGTTCATGCGTTGACCTAAATGATGCAGCCCCAAGAACTTAGAAGCACAGCAAAGAATGGAAATGCAGTCATAAAAAATAAACTACTCAGTAGAAAGATCAAATGTACTGTTGGACAAAACTTTTTCTACTCTACAGAGCTTATAGTCGATATCAGGCATGTCCAAGTATTGATAAAATAGAGTCTGCCTAAGGGCTATATGATGTCTTTCTGTCATTGACTTCTTCAGATTTTCCACATTACTCGCGAACTTCCTCGGGTGACACCGTGTTGTAATCTGAAGTTCATTGGCCATTATACTGTAAAAAGTTCATATGTTAGGTTAATGTCCTCAAATGCCACTAGAGGATTAGTAAATGATAGGACATTATCGATTTGTAATTGTTTATTAAATCAATCAATAAAAGGCATTTTAGTTATTTACATTCACATTGACATTTATATATTGTAATCATCTATAAGTCCATGAACACAAGAATTAACTCTCTAATGGACCAGAGGAGTTTGATACTTGTGTACTAAAATAGTCTGCAAGTCAAAGATTTTCAAATGGGCATTGGAAATCATGAAAACTTGTCTGATATAAGTTTTGACGAGAAAGGTACCCGTCAATCACTAGAAAGTATTGAAGAACTCATATCATAGGTGCACTGATGGAGACAGTGGCACTCAGACATGACTCACATCGATTCTGTTACATGGGTTTTCACTATTTGACAATCAATGACAAAATTGATTAAATTGTAATAGGTGTGTCTGAACTTTAGACTTGAGAAATCGAGTTGAAGATATACTTGTAACATTAGGTTCGTCATTAGAGTAGTTAGGCCTAATTCACCCGTTGGTGGGATCAACCTCAAATTGCCAAAAATGGGCAAAAATTGATCTTATTTTATATCTTGCGTCATTCTTCAATGACGAAACGAATGCAATTATTTCAAAGCTCATGTTGAGGTAATTCTATGCAGACTGAGTCCAATGATCCTAGTATATTCAGTATTATCTCTTTCACACAAGTGTGTAAAAATCACACACAATACACTTTACTGTGCGAAAGAGATAGACAGTAGGAGCATAAAGTTTTTCGTCATGTTCAGATATTGAGGGATAAAAACCTTTTAATTGTTGAGTGAACTATGAAATCTAAATAGTAAAAAGCCTGATATATTTTTTTAAAAAAATTTATATATGAGTGAAATGACAAGCAAAACCTGTTTCTCCAAGAAAATTTGAGGTTTTTGTAGGATATTTATCGTAGTATTTCTTTGTGATGTCTTTAAAACGTGCCAAACAAATGTAATTTTGACAGGGAAAAAATCTCTGAAAATAGGAAAATGAGAAATACCATGTTAGCTGTTCTCACTTCCGAGAATCAGAGTTCTGCAATCATCGTCCGAAATGTTAAAGCTGATATACAATAAGTTGATAGATAATGGATGGAACTCATCTAACTCTTGCCCAAATTCCTTCTGAAGATGAAATCCAGAAGAGACCCAAAGATAAGTCATCTTTACACACATAATTATAGTTCATTCAATTTTCTATGTTATACTTCGTTTAATTAGATTAAATCTTCTCATAATTATTTCATAAACTTAAATTCAACTAACAATACGCATGATACAAGTGAGATATAAGAAAATTACGACAAACGTAGGAGATTAAAGTTATATTATGGGGATCTATTCAGAAAAGTACTACACAGAATATTCAAAATTTAATTTTTTAACGTAGTTTTAAACGCCAAGAAAGATTCAAAACACTAGGTTTAGTACGTAGTTCTATGGTTCATTTTTTATTTTGTACTTCTCACCAATGTACGAGGGATATCCTTATAAAGTGCACACTCACATACATATCACAAGTTATGTTCTGTGTACCAGCAGATGTAAGAAATATTGATACGAACCAACCCACACGCTTGACCATATATAGCAACCAGTTTCCAAAACGTGTCGTATAGATACAATCATACAAACACCATCTATAAGTCTCACCATGTAGCAAGAAAACAACTCATCACAACTAGAACGAAACGCTAAGGCCAAGAAGCGCCATAAATTGAGATACGAACTCAGGATGACCAGGCCAGGCTGCTCCAGTAACTAGATTTCCATCAGTAAAGCAGCGGTGGATAGGGTCAGGCTCTAACCATGTCGCCCCCGCCAGAACCACATTCAGTTTTACCGCTGGATATGCAGTACATTTCTTGCCCTACAATGTTATTTTGTGGAACATATATCAGGGCATGTCATACAACAAGGCTGATCAGTCAAATTCAGGACATACTAGATAAATGATGAAGAAAAAATCTGAACAGTGAAAACGAAAAAAGAAATAGTCAACATTCAATGCTATAAACATCGAGAGAAAAAATACAAAAGTTTGTGTATGTTTCCAATCTCACTTTCTTTGTGGAGATAGGATTGAAAGAAGAGGAAGGTTCAGCCACAAAGAGCTATAAAACATGCTGCATGAGTGAAGTGGTTATGCTTAGGCCTAATAATGAGATGAGCTTTCATAGAATTATAATCTGTACAATAGCGAACATCTTAATTAGGTCTGCTTGAAGTTACATCACTGCACAGAGCAATTGGCCATGCATGACTAATACACAAAAATTGAAACTTAGCTATTTCCAAATGACCAATTGAAGGGAAATTCTAGAATAGACCGGGTCCAATGGAGCCGGTCTATTCAACGCCATTGGATGCAAGTGTTTGGAGTGGTTTTTACTATCTTGTCCTTGCATCCAATGGTGTATAGTGTACCGGCCCTGTTGGACCCGGTGGGGCATAGAATCACCCCCATTTTAACATTCCTGCTTTCACAAATAAATATGTTTTGGGTGGTATATAAAAATAATAATAACATCTATGAAGAATAGATTAATATTTCCATGAAATGAGGTTCAAAAGGGTGGATAAGTTCCAAAAGACATTATCCAGCTCCTATCTTAAAACCAGAATCAAATAAATGAACTAGCAGTGACCTATAAACACACAGATCGTTATTGTGTTTCCACCCAAAGATTTTTAAAAAATAATTTTTTATCTCATTCCACAATCTCCTCTGTTTCTCAAACATGTTTCATTATATATGCAGGAAAAATGCACCAAAAGAGATAAGAAATATATCAAACAAGCAGAGTCGGGAAAAGCTACCTTCAAAACACCAGAAGCTGATAAAATCTGTTGTCCATGGCATATGGATGCTACTGGTTTCCCTGATTCCATAAATTTCTTCACCAATTCAATAACCCTCTCATCCAATGCCAAGTACTCTGGAGCTCGACCCCCAGGAATCACCAGTCCATCATAGTTTGAGGCATCCAAACCATCAAAATCAGCTGTTAACGTAAAATTGTGACCTGGTTTCTCACTATAGGTTTGGTCACCTTCGAAGTCATGAACAGCTGTAGGACATTTATCACCTGCATGTTTCCCGGGACAAATGGCATCAACGTGACACTCGAGAGCTTGAAGAGATTGAAACGGGACCATCACCTCGTAGTCTTCCATGTAATCCTGCTCTAGAACAACAAATGAATCAGCCATGAAAGAGTATGCCTCCAAAATTTGCATATAAAAGATGGACTGAAGTACACCGTTTAAGAAAATCATGCAAAGAGATATTGTATAAAATATACATCCTTCTCGTCAGTGAGTATGAGACTCCCAAGGATAACTCAGCTTGTAGGAGATGTAGAGCGGTTGGCCATAGATTTCTGATTTTGCACCATTTTCAATTTCCCCGTCATATCAAAAGGTTACATGAGAGACGAACCATTCCTATATACTTAAGAAACTGAAATAATAAATAAGTCATTATATTTTTCCCAGAACACCACCAAAAGTCTAGGTGGAGGGTTAGGCAGGATCTCTACCTGCATAGAGAGATAAAAAGGAAAAAAAATTTCTTTTTTTTGAGGGTGGGGGGGGGTTAAATTGAACTAAAAAGAATGAAATAGACACACCTCCAAAGTTAATCATGGTTCCCAAATATGTAATTAGTCTCTAGAAGCCAAAAAATTTCAAGGTTTTCAAGTTTAAATCCTTGACTTAAAAAAAACCATTGTAACTTACCCCACAAAGGAACAGAATTCGTTTGCCAGAACCAGATATCTTGGCTCCAAGTGCCGTGATGAAAAGCCGAATGAATTCAGGATGACCCTCATATGTAGCTCCAGTTATGAGGTTCCCATCACTGGTGCAGAAGGCCATGGTTTCTGGTTCTACCCAATGGGCTCCTGCAGCAATGAGTGCAGGTTTGACAGCAGGATACGCTGTGCATTTTCGGCCTTTAACCGAACCAGCTGCAGCCAAGATCAGTTGCCCGTGGCAGATGGAGGCAATTGGCTTTCGCAAGTCTTCAAATTTCTTAACCAAATCTGTAACAGATTCATTCATCGCAAGATATTCAGGTGCACGTCCTCCTGGTATGACCAGTCCATCATATTTGGCGGCATCTATTTCATCGAAAGTTGCATTGAGAGCAAAATTATGACCTCTGGACTCGGAATATGTCTGCATCCATTTGGGAAATGAAAAGAGATAATTTCCAGAAACCAAAAGAAAGATAATGGAAATATTCTACTTGATGGACATTATTGAAACACGAGCATGGATAAAAGGAAAAAACACGGGTTATCTTGGGGACACTTGCAAGTAACCAAAGAAACTAGTGAAAGTAAGACGTGGAAATTAATTTTAACCAGAATAATGAAACGAACAAGAAAAAAGATGGATGTATTGGCATTCCATGTTTAGTCTTGGAGGTAAACATAGTCCATCCAATTTTTAGGCTTTTCATTCGCTTAACAACGAATTACACAGACCACTAGATGCTAATTGTATAGCAAACAAAACCTACAAAATCAAGACACTCCTCAGGGAATCTAATTATATTTCATGCCAAAAACAATTGGACTGACTTTAACTGACTTTCGGGGATATGGAAACAATTTGACAGAGCCATTAGCACAATATGGCCAACACTTTCGTACATACAGGAGACAGTAATGAAAGAAAGTATGCGGCTTTCATTAGGCTTCTTTAATGCCATATTGCTCAAGAAGGCATAATCATGCAAAATAAGTGAAATATAATAGATAAGTTTTCACCTTTCGGTACTCTTCCTATTTCATTTTCCGTTTTGAGTGAAAAGATGTGTGTTATCACCAAGTATATACATCTCTAACATGTGACTAAAAATATGAAGATACAACTTCACATAAAGCAGATTGGCTCTGAAAGTATAAGTTTAAATGCTCCCTCCATCCCATTTATCGTTAGACTTTGTTTGTTTCAGCATCTCAAAGGCTCTGAAGCATTTCAGAAAATCAAACTACTTTTGTTTTATTTCCCATTATATCTTACAACAAAAGTACGATGGTAGAATCGTCGCTATGACATGTCTGATACTCTCAATTCAATTGCTACAGGTAAGTAATATGCAGTTCAAAAGTCAATGCCAATTAATTGCTCCGTAAACAGTAGATTTTTCTAGAGAAAGAAACAATCATGGACATAGTATCAACCATATTGACATGTTTTACCAATTTAATGCACCAAACAACATCCCTCAACAACGAGAAAAAGAGTATTTTTTCCCCCAGTTGAAGAACTAATTACTCAACACAGGCAAAAGTAATAACATCCCAAAGAATATTACATAAATCCCTTATGTTTTTACACTTTATCGAACATATTTCTTGCAATATGAGCCTCCAACTCAAATAGTTCATTACCAGCAAGGCAGTTTATCAAGTTTATACAAGGAAAACAGCAAGGGAAATACAGCAGCATCTTCAATAAAGATCCTAGCCTATTACCATCCAAAGTACCCAAAAAATTCCATTGGACGACACAATCTGTATATAATAAATCAGAAACACTGAGGTTATTCATCCAAGCACCACATATGTGCACGCATGAATAGCCTAATCCATCTCAATTTTGCCAATCAATAAATCATAAAATTTTATTTTAGTATTTTAATTAGTCATTCAATCCTTAATTGAAAAGAGTCACAAATTTATTACATAAGGGTGCTTAAATTGTAATTCAACTTCATATAAATAAAATAGTGTTATCAGTATATCATATTTTATCAATATTCATAATCAATTCGTAATTTTTGATATTAATTTGATAGATTAGTTACGTTCAGTTTATTGAAGATTAATGCATTGATAAACAAGTTAATTGGCAGTTAAGTACAAATAAATAAAAATCATACTAATATATATAAACATTATAATTTAATGAAAACTATATATATTTTCTTATACATTTTTCTTAAAAAAATCAAGATCCTCAAGCAACTAGTTAGAGAGATTCCACCTTCTAACATTCACACTAACAGCAAGGCAGCAATTCGATTAATACACACAACAAACCAAATTAAGCATATAGATCCACCAACTAAACAGAAACGAGAGTTATATATACATATATATATATATACGTATATAAACCTGGTGGCCAATCGAATCATGGATTGCAGTGCGACAAATGTCACCGGCTTTCTTCCCGGGGCAAACCGCGTCAACGGACAGTCCATACGCCAACAATGCTTGAAATGGAACCATCACCTAAGCAAACAGCAACCAATAACTCTTCAACACACTCTTTGGCATCGATTAAATATAAAATGTCCGCAAAAACAAAAAAAGGTAATCACCTCATAATCTTCGACATAATCTCCGCACAGCAAGAGGACTCTTCTCTGAGCTGCCATCTTCTGTTCCTACACAAGTGAAGATGAAGATGAAGTTTTTAATTTTCAAATTTTGATGCGTGTGTGTGTGTGTGTGTGTGTGTGGAGGAAATTTGAGAATGATCGCCTGCTCAGATTAGGAACACATACAGACAGTGCTAGTGCTAGTGCTAGATACTGATTATTACTGAAATATGATCTGCAAAATTTGTACTTTTGCAATTTTTTGCTGATAAAATAATATGGACTTGTTATGGTTCACTCGCAATTTTTGTTGATAAATAATCGGACCTGTAAAAGTGAGAAATTATCAGTTATTGTTCACGATATTTAGTTTTATGAACCATGTAGAGAGAGTTAAATTACATGGCTTGACACTAAAATCGCTACAATATAAATTTGTATACTTTTGCCGTGGACTTTGCTCCCATAATGAATTGTTATTAGGAGATTGTTTAGTTAAGCTTATAAACGGCTCTAAATATCTTATAAAATATTTTAGAGCTTATAAATTTGATAAATTTGTTTGGTAATTTTTTAAAAAAACAGCTTATAAAATTAAAAAATAAGATGTTTGAGTCTTATAAATTGTTTTTAAAAATGTATCTCAACCCCAATTTTTTTTAAACATCTTATAGAATTTTAAGTTTCTAAAATGCCTTATAAGATGATAAAATGTTTTGGATAAGTATAACCAAACACCCTCCAAGGCCTTGGGTTAACTGAGGATGATAGCTCTAGCATTAATAACGTAGAATATACATCTAATTTTTTATTTATTTTTTTATAAAAATAAAGCTCAAACCTTTTATCAGCAAAAAGAATAGGCTAAAGAAATGGCCAAATTAAAGATGACACCATCTCTATCTTAATTTAGAACAAGTCAGGACGAGATTTCCAGAAAAGCAAGAGCAACAACATATATGCATTAAATAATTAAAAATGCAAGAGGATATGTATAAGAAAAACAAAGGGATAAAAATGATGAGATTGCAATATGTGTAGTGCGACGTAGCACTAGTTCATAATACGTGTCCTTTGAAAGAGCTCTGGGCGAGTGGTGTTAGAGTTTTTTTATATCTGGCTCGTGCTTATATAAAGGAATTTTTAGTAGTGAGATTGAGAAGTTTTTTGAAATTGGTATTTTTTTTTTTTTTTTTTAAGAGAAAGATAGAGATATTATTAGGCTAATTCAGCCAAAATCAAATCCGAAATGTTATGGGGGATATCAGACGAATCCCCAGCCAAAGATAAAGAAGCACTACGCGCGAGATAATGTGCAACATTATTGTGGACACGACTGACAAAACAAAAACGAATGAAAACAAAAAACGGAATAAATGAACGAATATCTTAAATCAAAGCTCCCACAGGAGAAAAATCTTCCGATGGTCAATTTATCTTTTGAATCAAGGGTAGACAATCGCCTTCCACTACAACCCGACTCTATCTACTTTGCACAGTCGGACGAAGAGCCTCCCTACAAGCCAATGCCTCACTAACTTCCGCCGACGATCCGAAAGAATGATGTACCTGTCTCCATGCAATTACCTGCCCGGTTGAAACAAGGCCTATATTAATCTTACTCGGCTCTTGGTTAGCATCATCAAAAACAATATGAATGGATTCCTCAACCTTATTAGTTCGCCTATTTAGGATACGAAAATTCATTCCATTCTTAGAGTAGCCTAGAAAGATTCCCTCGCTCTCTTTTGGATCAAATGTTTTAAGATTATGGGATCCATTATTATGAGTAAAGCATTTTGAACCAAAGACGTGAAAATATGAAATATTTGGCTTACGTCTCTTCCATAGTTCATATGGTGTTTTACCATGCTGTTTGTTGATCATGCATCAATTCTAAGTGTAACATGCAGTGTTGCTTACCTCAGCCCAAAACCTAGGAGCAAGCTTGGATTCTGCTAACATCGTCCTTATGGCTTCCTTCAAGATTCTATTGCGGCGCTCGGCAACACCGTTCTGTTGAGGAGTTCTAGGAGTTGAATACTCATGATGCATTCCATTTTCAACACAAAACTTCTCAACAATCTTGCTAGTAAACTCACTACTATGATCGCTTCTTATTCTTGAAACTTTAAGATTTTTCAAAGTTTGGAGTTGCCGAATAAGCATTGTGAGCTTGTCACATGTCTCATCTTTGGATGAAAGAAATTTCACCCAAGTAAATTGAGAGAAATCGTCTACTATCACTAAAGAATACTTTCTACCACTCACACTGATTGTTTGAACAGGTCCAAACAGATTCATGTGAAGTAGTTCAAGTATCCTAGAAATAGATAGACAAGGCTTTCTCTTGAAAAATGATTTAACGTGTTTGCCCATTTGACAAGCGTCACAAAGGCGATCCTTATGAAAAGGTCCTTTAGGTAATCCCTCTACAAGATTTAGCGTTACAAGCTGAGAGAGTGTTTTAAAATTGAGGTGATTCATTTTTCTATATCATAACGAACCCATTTTAGATTTATTTTTAGCTACAAAGCATATCGGGTTGTTATCAGTTTTTGAATCCCAATCTACCAAATAAATATTGTTTGTTCTTTTTCCTTTCAATTTAGTAGATCTAGTCTTAGCGTCGTTAATGTAGCAATAATCACTTGATAATTTAACTTCAAAATCTTTATCATAAAATTGACTTATGCTCAATAAATTATGTTTAAAACCCTCAACATAGTATACATCACTATCATGATGTTCCCCCTATGCACAGTACCTATACCTTTGGTTTTACCTTTGGAGTTGTCACCAAATACAACCTGAGGACCATTAGTTACACGATAGTTGATCAAGAGATCCTTTAAGCCTATCACGTGCCTTGAAGACCTACTATCGATGTACCAAACAGATGTATCGGCTCTGGCTCTAGGTACCTACATTCAAAAGGGCAGTTTTGAGGTACCCATTGTGATTTGGGTCCTTTCACATTAGTAGCGTTAGTCTGAATTAAAACATTAGGAACCCATATTTGCTTAGTCTTCATTGCAGGAGGATTAGCCTTTTTGGGTTTCACATTGTGATGTGTGTGCTTCTTAGGTGTATAATAATATCCTTGATCATAATTGTAATCATAATTATAATCATAATCATAATCATAATCATCATAGAATTTATAATATGATCCTGACAGTTGTGGATATTGACGCTGGCATTTCCTTGTCGCTAACTTAGGGTATGCTTCGGGCGCTTGACGCTTAGTGTTTGCTTCACATTTGTAAGGTTTCACCTTAGCCTTTTGATCATTTGGATAAACCTTTCTTTGTGAATCATTCACTTTGGTCTTTCCCATGCCAGAGTCAGTATTGACTTTTTCATTTGGACTCTTACCATTGACCTTGGATTCATTAACCGTTAACCTCTTTGCACCCTTTTCAATAAAGAATACACCTCTTCCTTTGTTGGGTGCCGTAACTTTTGACTCGGTTGGTTTACTACCGAATTTATCACATCCTAAATCGGCCTTTTCACCAAACAGATACCTCAGTCACATTGTCTAGCTTTTTTGATGCTTTAGACAATGATGAGACGAGCTGTTCTGATTTGCCAAGTTTAGCGATCAGCTCAGCTTCTCTCTTCACTACCATATCAAGATCACTTTTCAACTGAGTGATATCAGCTTCAAGTGATTGGTTCTTCTCAATGATTGTTGCTAAATTTGCAACTCTGCCTTGAGCGTTATGTTTTCACCATTAAGTGTTGATATCTCATCAGAGTGATTTTGATATAGTTTGGCGGCATCTTGACAATATTTCTAATATTCTTTCACTTTGTCAAGTAATTCTTCATAAGAGAGAGGATTTGCTAATTCACAGTATTTACCTCAGATAGAGAGTCCGAAGATGCTTCATCATCTCTTGCCATAAGATAAATTATCGTTGAATCATCTGCTAGCTCATCATCATCACAACTCTCTTCTAAAGACTCCAAATCTTCAGGTGCGGACGCTGGTTTTGATTCAGCTAGCAACCTTCTTGACAAAGGTTGCTCCTGAATTGTTTTCTATCCAAGTAATCCTGCCTTGAGGACTTATATACACTTAGATAAGGCCAATTTACCTGGTAGTGCCCTAGTTTCCTGCAATTAAAACAAAGATGAGTTTTCATCTTTTGTTCATTTGTTAATCTTGAGGTCCCATGTGGTTTTGAAGCCATGGGCGTTGAGAGATTCTGGGGAGAAAACACTTGGTACTGAATCGGCGCTGAGGTTAGAGGAGTCAAATACCGAGGCACTTGATACGATTGTTGAACAGGAGGAGGCGTTTGATATGAGTTCTGTCCTTGATGCTTTGGAACTTTTCCTTTCTTATCATATTTCAGAAATTTTTTGAACCTATTAAGCAGCGCTATTTCCTCTTCCTCACTAAGTTCTGACACCTTTCCCTTATTACCCAATTTTCCCTTAACTGATGCTATTAGCTTTCCTGAATCTATCGCTTAATTGATTGCGTCACTAGCTGAGTTTAGCTCAAACTCAAAAGCCTTAAGTTCTGAAAAAGCATCTTCTAGAGTTAAAAGGTCTAACATGTTTGATTCCCTCATAGCGGTTGTCTTCATCAAAAATCTATAGGGAGACTTTTAAAAATCTTAACCATCATCTCTCCATTTTGCAGATCCACACCTAGAGAAGTCAATTACGTGACAAGAGCAGGGAATCTTACATCCAATTGATCTAGCGTCTCATTAGGAAGCATCTTAAAACTGTTAAATCTTTCCTTGGCAATCGAAAGCCTATTCTCTTTGATTTGAGCTGACCCATCACAAATTATGGCCGACTTATCCCAAATTTTCTTAGTCGTTGAACACGACTTAACTTTGTTAAATAAATCATCATTATCACCAATGGCTGTATATAGAACATTTTGTCCAACATTATCCAAATTTGTTCTGCGGCGCTCATCTGTAGACCATTCATGTTTAGGTTTCTCAATATAACCATCAAAGGTCTCTTTTGTGGCTATAGACGCTCTGGTGATTACCTTCAAGATTTGAATAGGTCTATCTAAAATGATGTCACACATTTCATCATCACAAGAACAAAGATATGTAAAAGCTTTGACCTTCCATGAGCCATAATTTGACTCGGTCAACTTAGGTACTTTAGCAAATGCAATGAAAAATATGAAAGCACCTAGTTTGATAAAATGGATCTAAACAAGCAGTTATGCTTGAGAAATTTAAAAAAATTCAACTTTAACCGCTCTGATACCACTTGTTGGTCCCAAGTGGCATACGAAAGGGTCTAGAAGGTGGGGTTGAATAGACCCTGAAATTCTTTTTGAATTTTAAGTCTTGTTTTTAGAAAGATAACTTAGATATTAGCTTTGAGTACTTGATCAAGATGAATCAGGCGCTCATCACTTATATCAAGGTTAGCACAGCAGGAGATTTTTACAAGTCTCTTGATAAGATTAAACAAGCGCTTGAAACTACTTAGTTGCTTTGATTTTTAGCTTGTAAAAGTATGCTTTATGACAATATGATGAGATGATAATAAATAAAGCAATAGAAAAGTGAAGAATGAAAGACACGAGAATTGAAAGGTTCACTGGGTGTATGTAATCCCATCTACGTCCTTCTACTCCTTTCCACACAGGAGGAATTCACTATAATGAATCACAAAGCTTCACAAAGATAGCTTAAACACAATAGCTAAGGGTGAAGACGATCTCGAGTTCCCTGATTACGCAAATTTCAACTCGGCTAAGATCTTCTTCTGACAAGCTTCTCTCTCTCAGAAATAATGCTTTGTCTTCAACAACTTTGTCACACAGATTAAAGAGGTTGATGGTTTTTTTTTATCAAGGGTTTGTTTGATTTGAAAAGTTCAAACACTTTTTGAAATATCTCTTTAGAAATGGTAGTTCTTCTATGAAGAGGTAAGAGATATTGGTTTAGTTGTAGAGATGAATAAGCTTAAAGGATTTTGGCTATGGAGGATTTAAGCTTTTTTTGTTTTGTTTTTTTTCGTGTATAGATAGATTTCAACAACATAAGTGTATATCAAGCTTTTGATAATTTTTTCGGTATTTAGGGTTGAGCTGTGAGGATCTATTTATAGACTTTCTTGGGATTTATCCGTTGGACACATGTAGGCTCGTCTTCAGCACGTAGCACATGAACTGGTCTTTTTCTGACATCTCTGAAAATTCTATTATACAAAATTGGTAGCAGGCTTACTATGGATTGATAGCTAATGGGGAAGGTTTATCCGTATGTCAATAGTCCTTATCTCATTTAATACTCTTATCAAGCATTTAATGCATTTGAATTTAATTCCCATTGGAATTAAATGTCCGTTGAATGACTGCATTTAAGTCCTTATTAACTTCGGATATTAATTCAGGTGAATCTAGAAGCTTGTGGTTTGATCACCTTGAATGATTCTCAAGCACTTGGTAGCCACTTAAAGAATCTCTTATCTTCAAAGTCTTCAGACGCTGATCTTCAATTTCACTTTGATAGACTCACCTAGAATTCTATCATAGTTCAAGTGCTAGTTACTAATAAAACTATAAAGATAAAAGGCCTTATCTAAAAATTACAAATCGATAAATTTAGATGCTTAGGCATATTCTATTAAAGATAAAATTACATAATCTTTGGGGTCTAACATAAAACCTATCTTGTCATCATCAAAACATCTAACATGAAATTTCCAAACAGAACCTATATTTGCTTAGTCTTCATTGCAGGAGGATTAGCGTTTTTGGGTTTCACATTGTGATGTGTGTGCTTCTTAGGTGTGTAATAATATCCTTGATTATAATTATAATCATAATCATAATCGTAATTGATATGTGTCCGATTCACACCAATAATATTTATAATATAATATACAGGATTATTAAGCAAATAATATAAAAGATGAATAATTTGAGAGGGTAAAATTATGAAAGCATGTAAAAGATGGTTTTATTCATCTTCAATGAAAGTATTTATACGAGTCTTGAAGGCTTAGGCTAATCATGGCAGCTGGAATGAAGCTTGTTGTTTTTCTTATCTAATTATGGCAGGTAGGTGATCCGGGTAGCTGACCCGAGTAGCTGGTCCGAGTAGCTAATCCGGGGTAGCTGGATGAAAGTTAGCATCCTTCCATTTTTTCTATTTGGTAGCTTCATAAATGCTTGACCTTCCTTCCTTAGTGGTATAAGGTAGCTTTGACTAAAGCTACTGGTGGTCCCAAGTGGCATACGAAAGGGTTTAGAAGGGGGGAGGGTTGAATAGACCCTGAAGTCTTTTTCGACTTCAAAAAATTGTATCACTTTTTAAAGATTAGAATGCTTAGAAAGCTGAGTGCTTGGGTCAGGCGCTTCGGTAAAGATAATTTAGACTTGGTGATTTTAGCAGTTTACCAAAGTAGGGTAATGCTTAGATCGCTTAATCAGGGTTAGCACAGCGGAAATGATTTTAAAGCTTTAGCGTTCGTTTTGGTTAAATAGTCGCTTGGCAGTTCAGTTTGTCTTTTTCAGAATAAATAATAAGATATAAAGCAAGACAATAATAATAGTAAATAACACAAGAAATTGTAAGGTTCACTGGGTGATGTAATCCCAGCTACGTTCTTCTTCTCCTTTTTCACTTGGAGGGAATTTACTAAGTTGATTATCAAAGAATCACACATAATCTTCTACAAGATAGTAAAGAGGTAAAAAGTGATCTCGGACTCCTTGATCACACAGATTTCAGCACCAATAAAGATCTTCTTCTACAAGCTTCTCTCACTCAAAAATACTGCCTATAAGGGATTTCAACAACTTTCTCACTTAGATGAAAGGTTGAGGGTTTTGTCACATAGATTTTGTTTGTTTTTGGAAAGATCAAACAACTTGGAATATCTCAGTAAGAATTTAGGTTTCTTCTTTGGAAGATGTTTGAGATATTTGTGACTGTCTAGAATGTATGTAAAAAGCTTGAAAGGTTTTGGCTATGGAGTTTCTATGCTTTTCTTGAGAAAGAGTTTCAGCAAAGTTTTTACTTTCTTGTGTATGTACGTATCTCTGTTTTTAAGGTTTGTTGGAGGTAAGGTATTTATAGATAATTCTTGGGATTTGTCCGTTGGACACATGTGAGCGCGTGCCCTTCACGCAGCGCGTGAATCAGCCTTTTCTTTGACATTCCTGAAATCCTGCTGGTTCCAATTGGACGGGAGCAGACTTAAACTCTGAAAATATGACAGTCTAGTTAAAAGGTGACTTGTCCACGAGTCATAATAGCTCATCACATTTAATGCTCTTATCAGGTATTTAATGCATTTGAATTTATTTCCCGTTGGAAATAAATGTCCGTTGAATGATTGTATTTAAGTCCTTCATGACTTGAGGATTTATTTCAGGTGAATCTGATACTGATCACTGGAGTACTTTGAGCACTTGATCCAAAAATCCTGAAATAGTCCTTTAGCTTTTGATAGTCGCTAAGAATGAATCTTCATCTTCATTTGACTTCAGACGCTGATCTTCAACTTCATCTCTAATAGACTCACCTAGAATTCTATTAGAGATTCAGTATCTAATACTTAGTCTAAAATCTACAAAGATAAAAACTACAAGCCTAATTAATATTACAAACTTTCAAACGCTTATACATAACTTTTATCAAAATATAAAGTTACATTCTTTTTGGGGCCTAACATAAGATCCTATCTTGTCATCATCAAAATATCTAACAAGAAATTTCCTAACAATTTCCCCCTTTTTGATGATGTCAAGACCTTAACTCTTATAACTCTTTTATAGATTAAGAGTTCAAAGAAAAGTCCAAAAAGATCAAAAGTTAGCGTTTGGAAGGTTAGTTAAGTTAGTTGAAGTTAGATTTGCTTCAACAAGTTGTTTCAGCGTTAAATCATTCATTCATTCATATGGAAGAATTAAGCATACATGATTTACAACTGAAAAAAAAATACTTTAAAGCGACAAACAGAAATATATAAAACAACATAATTATTCATCTTTTCTGTCACTTCCTATTTGCTTCTTCTTCTTGATAGATTTCAGTCGCTAAGTCCAATAGAAAGCTATCAACATCTATCATGGTTGTATGATGGACTTCATTGTAGTCATGTTTTATGCGTCTAGCGCTTTCTTCCAGCTCCAACAACCTCTCCACCCAATCCCTCGGAGGGATTCCAAGTTCTCGGATCAAGTCATGGTAAATGTGTTGTCTTCGATCATTGGTGGATTTCCAATTGATAGGTCTTCTAAGCGGTCCGGCATATGGGTGAAAACCCATACTCTCTAAGAACTCGACGTCCAAGTCCGGAAGTAAGTGCCTGCCTTGATAATTTCTAGGCTTTCGCTTCTTAGTAAGCATTTTCTTTATGCTCACTATCTCCTCGAACATAGATCGCTAGTGCTTGTTGTCTGTCTTAGAGATGGCCTTGGACTGGGACTTTTCTTTAAGATCTTCCCCCTTCTTGGCATCATCAAGAGAGGTCTTTAATTCAGCAATGTCCCGACGGAGAAGCTTGACTTCATCTATCAAAAGAGCAACTTGCTCATCGATACTTTGAGAGATTAAATCTGAAGTATTGTGACGCAAAGTATTAGTGGATGCATTCTGGGCAAGCGTCCAATTGAATTCTTCGGAACAAGTAGTGATTAGTGGTGATATGCTATCCATGATTGCTATGGTGCTTTTTATTGCAGAATTTGCAATATCATGACTTCTAGTGTCAGAGACCAGCCTGATATTTAGCTCATTATTTTCAAGTATCTTAGAGCAGGAACCCTCGATGATATTGAGCGAGTTCCTAACAGCTCTTCTAAAGTCTCGAGTCCCTTGATCACTTTCCGAATCTGAATCAGAGGAGGAAGAACGCTTAGGAGACGGAATGAGTCCATATGAGCTAGAAACTGTAGCCTTGCCTTTAGATTTCTCTTACAAAAGGCTCTTCAGGCTCATCAAGGACTTCCTAAACTTCCTGAATCGCTTGATCCATGGATGGATCTGCTGTCGCTGGTTGACAAACAGGTTCTTGAGTAGGGATCTCGACTACTGGGGGGCTTGAAATATCTAGCAAAGAAGCGTCTGGAATTTGAGCGGCTTCCACAGTAGGAGTAATATCCTCTACTATCTCAACAATCTCCATGGGAGGAGAAGGATTCTCAATGGGAATGACCCAAAGGGGGCCAAGCGCTTCCATGATATGCCTTGGACTTATCAGGTTGGTATGTGGAATAAAGAATATAGCGTCTTCGTGCTCTTCAATGCTTAGTGCAAATTGCACATTTTATGGCAGATCAACTCCTGAAATGTAAGAGTTGAAGAAGTCTAATAAATAAGGCATAAGAGCTTGAGGAGCCTCTTGGTCTTCTGGCCTGATTTGTGAAATCATCTTGGCCACTTGTACGTTCTGTTCACAAACAAAGATGGGGTGAAGACTATATCCTCTGAAGTTATTCAGGCCAAAGTATTCAATAAAGGAGATGTCTAGCGATTGCGCATTCTCAAAGATTGCTCTCCTGTCTCTGTAGAGTTCAGCAAACTCAGAGTGATCATTGTCAAGACTCAAGGGGATTTCACTCTGCCTTGGCAAAAGAGGTTGCTTAGTGGTGGATGCATCTTCATTCAAATCAGGAAGAAGTAGCTGTACAAAGTCCTGAGATGGATAATAAACATAGCGTCCTCCCTGAGCGATTAAGCTTAGATGCTGGCGAATATAGTGTTCTATAGATTGCTGGTAATAAGGCAAAGTGCTAATATTGGCTACCAGATTCTTACGTTGCTCGAGTAGAAACACAACAAAACCTCTGCATCTGTAATCTACTCCAAATTGAAACAGGAATGGATACTTTACAAGCTCTTCTAGCGTGTAGAAATGTAACACGAATTCTTCATCCTATCTTGCGGTATCCATCATCCACCTCTTACCAAGCTTAGCAGCTTTCTTCTGATCTCTTGTAGCGGCAAGGAACTTCTCAAAACGTCCAAATTCTTCATCATAATCCTCAGCCCATACTCTTGCCAGATACTCGCGGGCTTCAGCTTCTATCTAAGAATTAATAGGATTGGGACGCTCAGCAACAATTTGTCCTTTTCCTTTCCATAATCTGAGAGGTTTGGGGTATAGAGCGTTCTGAGGAGAATGAACGACTTTGGGGTCAGCGGAGTACCCGGTTCTGTTAAGAATTTCTTCGTCAGGGTTCTTTGACTAGTCACCCATATGGGGATTCTTGATGACGATCTTATTCTGGCGCAATGGATAAAAGGACTCTACATAATGGCCAGTAAAGTTGAAACACTTCTCGTCAAATTCTGTCATGGTGAACGCTGTGGAGAGAGTTTTGAAAGTTTATCTCCATATCGACCAATTGTCTGGTGTCAAGCTCCCTGGCGGCAAAGTAGAATTCATCATTTGCATCATAGCCACGGGGAATGAAATTTATTACATGGGGAGGAGATCCAGTTGGAGTAGGAACAAAAGCAATAGACTCTGTTGGGATAGGGGCCACTTCTATCGACCGCTCAGCATGCACAGTCGCTTCACTGACTGGAGATGTTTCAGCGTCAGGAAGAACTTGTGTTATTTCCTTAGCGATATCCACAACTACTTCCATATCTACATCCATTTCAACAGGGATATCGGAAGGTGGAGGTGCATCAGCGTCTGGTGCATTTTGAGCTGATACAAGCAAGCGTTTGAGAAAAGAAAGCAAAATTTCTGCTAAGTAGAAATTACAAATAAAAGACTACAACGCTTACCCTGAGGACTATCATCGACTAACGCAGTCGCTTGATCTGTTTCAACATTTTGTACCATTTCCTCAGGCTCCGGGACAACTTCTTCTGGATCTAAATCGAGAAAAGAAGTAATGGGATCAGCACGAATGGGAATACGCAAGTTCTCAAGAGTGTTAAGAACAGTCTGGATATTTGCTTCACATTCGGCTGAAAAGATTTTATCCTAGCGTTAGAGACTTAGAAACTAACGAGGAAAAGATATAATGCATTGCTTTTCACAAGTACTTACCCCGAACACGAGAAAGCCTCTCAGATTGAGTAGGGGCTTTAAGTTCTGAGCTGGTTTCAGGAACAACGTCAGACGGAGGTGGAGGAACACTCGCTGGTTCTTCAAGTACTGGCTCGACTGGAGCGCTTGTTGATGTAGCTGGAGTGGATAAAGGAGTACGCCTTCAGGCTAGCGGTACTTCTTCTACCTCTTCTTCCTCTTCTGGAGAGATAATGAAGATAGGAGAGGGAGAGGGAGAGGGAGATTTGGGAGAAAGAGAGGGAGACTTCTGTTTCTTCTTGGGCTCCGACTTCTGCTTCTGCTTCTTCGCTGGCTTAGATGGCTCAACGACTTTCAAAGTGAGTTTTCTTTTAGGTCGCTTGACTACCACTGCCTTTTCTGACGAAGATGATGAAGATGAAGTCGCTTGTTCTTCATCATCGCTGCGAATAACTCCTTCGGCAAGAAGTCGCTCACGCTCTTCTTTAGGAACCGCTGCACCACCACGTCTCCTTAGTTTGAGCAGCTCGCTGATCATCTTCTTCCCATAGAACTTAAGCGCTGGGACTTTCTTTCCAATAGTGTTGACGAAACCGCTAGCACTTAGAATACGACTCAGCACAATCCCATAAGGCTTGGGATTTACTGACTTGGCCATCGCTGTCTTGAAGCGATTGAAAACATAAAGCGACCAATTGACTTTCAACTTGGTCAAAATAGCAACCATCATTTTGTATTGAATATTTGAAATCTTATCAAAACTACCCTTCCTACACTCTATCATCTTTGTGCAGATGTCAGCAAGAATGACATATTCGCCCTTCATGTCATTATTCTTGAAGTTGGGTTCATACGCAGCTTCAACGTCTTCTTTTTAAATCAAAGCCCAGACTTTGGTAGAATCACCAAGAGTAACATTCTCAACTTCGCCTCCATCATTGGGCAGATTGAGTAAAGATGCTATGAGTTGAGGAGTGAGAACGAAGGTCTCACGAGCAAAGGGAAAGACGCAGGAAATGGAGTTTCCATCGTCAGAGATTTTTGCGTTCTTGAAGAAAAATAAGGCTTCTTCCTCGAAGATATTTGTAAAATAATTGATCATATCTCTCAAACCAGACTCTTAGACCAGGGAAAGAGCAGTCCTTAGAGGGAAGTTCTGGTTGTCATGAAGGTAGTCCCAGTTAACAGAAAATCGGCGTTAACAGTGACTGGTTTCTCAGATTTGGAAGATTTTCTGGCAGCAGATTTTGAAGATTTGGGTGCCATTGATGAATGGAAAAAGTTTCGGTTGAAAAGAGAAAAGAGATTCTTTTTGCCTTAGAGAGAAAAACTTTCACAGCAGGAGTATTTTGGAAGTGATAAAGTTTTACTGTAAAAGTTGTCAAGGGTTTAAATAGGAGGCAAAAATAACTCCTCGACTATTAGATGAATGACACGTGTACAGAAATCCATTTTGGAAGTAACAAAAATTAAATCTGAGCCGTTTACTCATAAATACAGATGTCAAAAAGTGCAGTAAAATAGTGTAACATCTGTGAATTATAAAAGTTTGAAATCCGCAATTACTTTTTCAAAACGTTTGAATAATTTTAAAATTTTCAACGTGAATTACACGTGCCTGATAGTACACTGACACGTACTCAGACATGTGTAGTTACTAAACCTCCTAGTTTTTAGATAGGAATCATTTAACTGTCAGTTTGATTTGATAAGCACGTGTGGGCAGTTGTTAAATCTAATCTTTTGGACTTATCCACACGCTACCTTTTAGTGATGAAAACTATGCATGAATTTGACAAAAAAAAAATACTTAGTGTTTAAGTGGGAATATTCTTAAATGCTGAAGTCTTTTAATAGAGTTCAATTTCTTAAAACTGAAGATTTTTGATACAAATTAATTGCTTGGATTTTTAAAAGATATTTTTATTTGATTTTATTGGAGATTGATTTTGTTATGCATGATAGATAAAAGCTAGTGATCAATGCATAAAATTATCAAAGTCATTTTTGATCACAGTCGCTTATAGATTGAGACAAGTACGATTTTAAAGTTCCTCCTAAAATTGACAACTTACTTCAATTTAGAAAAACTCTTTAGACATAAGCATAAAGTGGATTCCCCCTTGTTAGGAATTTCATGTTAGAAGTTTTGATGATGACAATTAGGATTTTATGTTAGACCCCAAAATATGTAAGCTTGATTTTACTTAGAAATCATGTATAAGCTTTGAAGCGTTAGAATTGTAATAAGCTTTATAGGCTTTGATTTATTTTATTCTAGATTGTTAGGCTAAGTGTTCTTAGACTGAGCGTCTCATAATTTCTAAGTGAGCTTATCAGTAGTTAAGGTTGAAGACTCAAGCGCCTGAAGTTTGAATGAAGATAAAGTTTCCAAACGTCTAAAACGACCAGCTATATCAAGCGTCACTTTATAGGAAAGAAGTAATTCAAAGACGAATGAGCGTCTATCAATGACTGATTTAACCTGAATTTATTTCTAAGTCCAGAAGGAGTTTAATGCAAATATTCTCAGTGCATTAAGTGCCAACGGGCATTTAATTCAAATGCATTAAATGCTGATAAGAGCATTAAATATGATAAGCTCTTTCAGACGTACAGAGAAGCCACCCTATTGGACTGTCAACTATTCACAGACTGCAGCACCAACTTTTGTGCAGCAGATTTTCAGGAAAAAGGACAAAAGTTGTTCACTCGCGGAAGTGAGAGACATGCGCCTGTGCATGTGTTAAAAGGACACTTTTTTCAAGAATGCCTATAAATAGGACTTCAACAACAATCCAAACATAACCGATTAATGCCAAGCCAAACTGCTGTTGCATTGAAGTCTCATTCCTTAAACTCTCAGAAAAGCCAGAACATTCAAGAAAAAATTCTCTTTGCTTTTCTTCAATTCCTGATACAATCAACCAATATCTCAAACACTCTTCTAGGAGAAACCTACATTACTATTGAGATATTTCTAGTTGTTTGAACTTTATCAAAATCAAACAAACCTTTCAGAAAAACCTCATCCAAGCCTCGCGATCCGTGTGAAGTCGAAGTTGGATACTTGCAATATTTCTGAGTGAAAGAAGCAAGAGGATAGAAGTGTCTTGGAGCAGAAATCTGTGTGATCAAGGAGCTCAAGTCATCAACATTCATCTCTCCCTAAATTGTAGAAGATTCTGTGTGATTCTTTGATAATCATTTTAGTGGATTGCCTCCAAGTGATCAAGGAGAAGAAGGACGTAGTTGGGATTACACCACCCAACGAACCTTACAAATATTGTGTTCCTTACTTTGAAGTCAATTTCTATATTGTCATATCATTGCTTAAATCTGCTAATTAAAACTCAATTGAACGCTATGCAACTAAGAAACAGTTTGTGACGCTTAAAGCTTTCAAACAAGGTGACTATAAAATCAATTCCGTTGTGCTAACACTAATTAAAGAACTGAACGCTTAAACCTATCTGGTTGTAGTATTCAAATCTTGAAGTCTAAGTTAACTTTCTAAAAACAGTCTTCAAGAGACCCTCAAGTCAAGCGCCTACTTTTCAAGTGTCTAACACATTTTCAATACGAATTTTTAAAGTTGAAAAAGACTTCAGGATCTATTCAACCCCCCTCCTTCTAGACCCTTTCATATGCCACTTGGGACCAACACCCCTAAATTATATGCCTATAAAATATGATGCTTTATGATTTAAGTGTTTAAATCGATCATACCTAATTCGCTTCTCAAAGTGAGAAAGCGTTGTTCGTTGAATGCTTTGGTAAAGATATCTGCCAGTTGATTGTCAGTTCCAATAAAGTTCATGGAGATATCTTTCTTTTGAACATGGTCACATAAGAAATGGTAGCGAATATCAATGTGTTTAGTTCCAATAAAGTGCATGGAGATATCTTTCTTTTGGGTCATAGCTAAAGCGCTTTGGTTGTCACAATGGATTGGGGTAGGACTTAAGATTGTTCCATGATCTCTAAGTTGTTGCCTTATCCAAATGATTTGTGCACAACAGCTCCTAGCGGCTACATATTCTGCCTCAGCGGTAGAAGTCGCTATGGATTGTTGTTTCTTACTATGCCACGAAATTAGTCTATCACCTAGAAATTGACATGTACCACTAGTACTTTTTTTTATCTATTTTGCATCCTGCAAAATCTGCGTCTGAATAACCAATTAGTTCAAAAGGAGAGTTCTTTGGATACCATAAGCCCACATTTTGTGTGCCTTTTAGGTATTTAAGGATTCTCTTGGCAGCATTTAAGTGTGATTCTCTAGGATTAGCTTGAAAGTGTGCACACATGCATACCGAAAACATAATATCGGGTCTACTAGCGATAAGATAAAGAAGTGATCCAATGATACCTCTATAGTTAGTGATATCAATTTTCTTCACACTTTCATCTTTATCTAACTTAAGCGTTTGGTTCATTGGAATTTTTGAAGATGATGCATTTTCCATACCAAATTTCTTTATCATATCTCTTGTATATTTAGCTTGGTTTATAAATATGCCATTAGGGAGTTGTTTAACTTGCAATCCTTAGAAGAAAGTTAATTCACCCATCATGCTCATTTCAAACTGATCTTGCATCATTTTCGAAAATTTCTCACACAGTCGCTTGTTAGTAGAACCAAATATAATATCATTAACATAAATTTGGACTAAGAGAATATCTTCATTATGGGTAATTTTAAATAACTTTGTATCAACGCTGCCTTTTGAAAAGTCTTTACCTATAAGGAAGATAGAAAGAGTGTCATACCATGCTTTTGGTGCTTGTTTAAGGCCATAGAGTGCCTTATCCAATTTGTAGACCATACTTTTCCCATGGTTGTTGATGAATCCTGGTGGTAGCTCCACATTTACCTCTTCTTAGAGTTTACCAATCAGGAATGCACTCTTCGCGTCCATTTGATATATTGTGATCTTGTTGAATGCGGCAAACGCTAGGAACATACGAATCGCTTTAAGATGGGCTACTGGGGCATACGTTTCATCAAAATCAATACCCTCTTCTTGGCAATAACCCTGAGCGACTAATCTGGCTTTGTTTCTTATAATAATGCCATCTTCATCCATCTTGTTCCTAAAACCCATCTAGTTCCAATGACTCCTTGGTGAGTTGGTCTTGGTACTAGTGTCCAAACCTTGCTTTTCTCAAATTTGTTAAGCTCTTCTTGCATTGCTTCTACCCAACTTGAATCACTGAGCGCTTAATCCACTTTCTTTGGTTCCATTTGAGATAAGAAACTTGCGAACATGGCCTCATTGATTGTAGCGGACCTAGTTCTCACAGGTGCTTCAATATCTCCAATGACTAGCTCTTGTGGATGGTCTCTAAGCCATTTACGATCTGGTTGGAAAGGGTTGAGAGACTCTTGATTATCAATCGCTTGACACTCATTTGTCTCTGGCGTAGTCGCTGCATCATTCATAGTTCCAATTTGCTCTTGATGATCATTCTCTTCATGATCATCAGCAATTTTGATACTATCATCATTAGTAACCTCACGAGCAATCTTAGGAATAGGCACAAAGATCTCATCATCCTCATCGTCATCATCACTATCATCACCAAGATTGATTTGTGACGCTTGTTGGGCAAGATCTTCAATTCCTACATCATTAAGATTAACCTTACTAGGTTCTTAGTTAGTATCATCAAACACAACATGAATGGATTCTTCAACCTTTGATTTGATCTTATTTAGGATACCAAAACTCTTTCCATTTTTGGCATAACCTAGAAAGATCCCCTCATCCGCTTTAGGATCAAACGTCTTTAGGCTTTGGGATACATTGTTATGAATGAATCATTTTGAACCAAATACATGAAAATATGAAATGTTAGGCTTACGTCCCTTCCACAACTCATATGGAGTCTTTTCATGTTGCTTGTTGATCATATACCGGTTCTGAGTGTAGCAAGCGATATTGATAGCTTCGGCCCAAAACCTTTGAGGCAGCTTAGATTCTGCAAGCATCGTCCTAGTAGCTTCTTTAAGCGTTCTGTTCCATCGCTCGGCAACTCCATTCTGTTGAGGTGTTCTAAAGGCAGAATACTCATGAAGTATTCCAAAATCTATACAAAACTTCTCAACAAATTGGTTAGTAAATTCAGTTCCTCTATCGCTTCTAATTCTCGTCACCTTGAGATCTTTATAAGTTTGTAATTGACGAATTAGCGATGTGACCTTGACACTAGTTTCATCTTTGGTCGCTAGGAAATCTACCCATGTATAGCGAGAGAAATCATCAACTATTACTAGCGAGTACTTTTTACCATTAACACTCATGATTTGAATAGGACCAAACAAATCTAGATGCAATAGTTCAAGAACTCTAGAAGTAGATAGGCATGGTTTCTTCTTAAAAGATGATTTAACTTGTTTACCCAATTAGCATGCATCACATAAGCGATTTTTCTGAAAGGAACCATTAGGTAATCCCTCTACTAGATTTAGCGATATTAATTGAGAGATTGCCTTAAAGTTGAGGTTATTCATTTTTCTATGCCATAACGAACCCAATTCATTTTGACTTTTAGCAACAAAGCATGTGGGGTTGTTATCAATTGTAGAATCCCAATCCACTAAATACACATTGTTTGTTCTTTTTCCTTGTAATTTTGTAGATTTAGTCTTAGAGTCATTAACATGGCAGAAGTCGCTTGAGAATTTTACTTCAAAGCCTTTATCACAAAATTGACTAATGCTTAACAAGTTATGATTAAGACGCTCAACCTAATATACATCACTAATCATGATGTTCCCTCTATGCATGATACTTATACCTTTGGTTTTACCTGTGGAGTTATCACCAAAAACAACTTGAGGACCATTGGCTGCTTGATAGTTGATCAATAGATCCTTGGAACCAGTCATGTGTCTTGACGATCCACTATCAAAGTACCAAACTGAAGTATCGGTGTTGACGATAGTTCTAATTCTTCTTAGGTACGCATGTTGTCTTGGGTCCTTCAACGTTAGTAACTTTGGTTTGAGTTAAAACTTTAGGAACCAATATTTGCCTAGTCTTCATTGTAGGAATACTGGCCTTCTTGGGCTTCACATTGTGTTGTGTGTGATTTTTGTTCACCTTGTGCTGCGTGTGCTTTTTGGGTGTATAATAATATCCTCGATTATAATAGTAATCATAATCATAGTCATAATCATAATCATCATAGTATCGATAATATGATCTTGACTGCCTTAGATATTGACGCTGGTATTTCCTGGGCGCTAGCTTGGGTTGCACTTTTGGTACTGGACGCTTAGTGCTTGATTCACAGTGATTAGGTTTATCCTTGGCCTTTTGAGCTTTTAGATGAACCTGTCTTTGTGAATCATGTGCCTTTGCCTTACCCCTGTTTGAGTCAACTTTGGATTTCTCATTTGGCCTCGTACCATTGTCGCTCGGTTCATTCAGCATTTGACTTTGTGAACCTCTCTCAACAAAGAAAACATCCTTTCCTTTGTTGTTTGCCGTAACATTAGATTTATTTGGTTGTTTACCGAATTTATTGCATCCTAAACCGGTCTTTTCACCAAAATTTCTTGTTACCTCAGTCACATTATCCAACTTTCTTGAAGCTTTTGATAATGATGAGACGAGCTGCTCTGATTTGGCAAGTCTAGCGATCAGATCAGCTTCTCTCTTGACTATTATATCAAGATTGCTTTTCAATTGAGTAATTTCACTCTCAAGCGATTGGTTCTTCTCAATGCATTATTGCTGAACTTGCAACTCTGCTTTGAGCGTTACTTTGTCACTTGTGAGCGATGAAATAATAGCGAAGTGGTTTTGATATATTTTGGCGGCATCTTGACAATCTTTATAGTATCCATTGACTTTTTCAAGTAATTCATCATAAGAAAGAGGATGAGATAATTCAGTGGTTACCTCTGATAGCGAATCGTCAGATGCTTCATCATCTCTTGCCATGAGACAAATCAACGCTGAGTCGCTCATTGGCTCATCATCATCACTGGTTTCATCTGATGATTCCAAATCCTCTTCAGGTGCGGAGAATGGTTCAGAAACCTTGTTGGCGAAGGTTGCTCCTGAATTGGTTTCTATCCGCATAGTCTTGCCTTGTGGGCATAGATACATTTGGATAAGGGCAATTTACCTGGTAGTGTCCTGGTTTCCAGAAATTATAACACAAATTAGTTTTCATTTTCTGTTCAGTGGTTAATCGCTTTGAAACAACTGGCGCTGAGAGATTTTGAGTAGGAGATGTGGGCGCTTGGTTGAGGTGCCGAATATACTGGTGCTTGATATTGAGGTGTTGGTGAAGGGGGAGGGGTTTGAAATTAGGTTTGTCCAATAGGGTTTCTCTTTTCATATCTTAGAAATTTCTTGAATTTCTTGACCAATAAAGCCATCTCTTTTTCTTCATTGGATTCTGTTGATTTCACCTCACTAATCGCTTTACCCTTACTTTTGGTGGTAGCGATTAAAGCTCCTAATTCAGTCGCTGAAGTCGATATATCGCTGACTTCACCTAATTCGAACTCAAATGCCTTTAATTCTGAAAACACATGTTCTGGAGTAAGAGTCTCCAATATTTGTGATTCTCTCATAGCAACAGTCTTAATCAAATACTTGCTTGGAAGAATCCTGAAAATCTTATTGACCATTTCCTTGTCGGTCAATTCCTTGTCTAATGACGCTAACTCTGTAATGAGCAAAGTAAACCTTGCATCTAATTGTTCTAGCGTCTCATTGGTCTGCATCTTGAAATGCTCAAATCTTTGCATGGCTATGGAGAGCTTGTTCTCCTTCATCTGTGCTGAACCTTCACACACTATAGCCAACTCATCCCATATCTCTTTTGATATTTTACATTGTTTAATTTTGTTGAACAATGCATCATTATCTCCTAATGCTGAGTAAAGTGCACTTCATCCAACATTATCCAGATTAACTCTTTTTCTATCATCTAGCGTCCATTCTAACTTGGGTTTTTCAACATAACCATCTGGAGTTGCTTCATTAGCTCCAAGGGCTCGAGTTATCACTTTCATGATCTTAATGGGGCCATCTGAAATTACATCACACATTTCATTATCGCAAGAACATAAATACGCAGATGCTCTAAGTTTCTAAGAATCATAGTTTGACTCTACCAACTTAAGCACTTTGTTAAAAGACATAATGAGATGTTTAAAAGAAAATTTAAAGCGACTAAGTTTAGAAAAATGGATCTAAACAAGCAGTTACGCTCGGAAACACTTAGGTTTCTACTTCAACCACTCTGATACCACTTGGTGGTCCCAAGTGGCATATGAAAGCATCTAGAAAGGGGGAGGGGGGTTGAATAGACCCTGAAGTCTTTTTCGACTTCAAAAAAATCGTATCATTTTTTAAAGATTAGAACGCTTAGAAAGCTGAGCGCTTGGGTCAGGCGCTTCAGTAAAGATAACTTAGACTTAGTAATTTTAGCAGTTTACCAAAGTAGGGTAATGCTTAGATCTCTTAATCAGGGTTAGCACAGCGGAAATGATTTTAAAGTTTTAGCGTTCGTTTTGGATAAATAGTCGCTTGGCAGTTTAGTTTGTCTTTTTCAGAATAAATAATAAGATATAAAGCAAGACAATAATAATAGTAAATAACATAAGAAATTGTAAGGTTCACTGGGTGATGTAATCCGAGCTACGTCCTTCTTCTCCTTTTTCACTTGGAGGGAATTTACTAAGTTGATTATCAAAGAATTACACAGAATCTTCTATAAGATAGTAAAGAGGTGAAAAATGATCTCGGGCTCCTTGATCACACAGATTTCAGCACCAATGAAGATCTTCTTCTACAAGCTTCTCTCACTCAGAAATACTGCCTGTAAGGGATTTCAACAACTTTTTCACTCAAATGAAAGGTTGAGGGTTTTGTCACACATGTTTTGTTTGTTTTTGGAAAGATCAAACAACTTGGAATATCTTAGTAAGAATTTAGGTTTTTTCTTTGGAAGATGTTTGAGATATTTGTGACTGTCTGAAATGTATGTAAAAAGCTTGAAAGGTTTTGGCTATGGAGTTTCTAAGCTTTTCTTGAGAAAGAGTTTCAGCAAAATTTTTACTTTTTTGTGTATGTACGTATCTCTGTTTTTAGGGTTTGTTGGAGGTAAGGTATTTATAGGTAATTCTTGGGATTTTTCCGTTGGACACATGTGAGCACGTGCTCTTCACACGGCGCGTAAATCAGCTTTTTCTCTGACATTCCTGAAATCCTGCTGGTTCCAATTGGACGGGAGCAGACTTAAACTCTGAAAATCTGACAGTCTAATCAAAAGGTGGCTTGTCCACAAGTCATAATAGCTTATCACATTTAATGCTCTTATCAGGCATTTAATGCATTTGAATTTATTTCTCGTTGGAAATAAATGTCCGTTGAATGATTGTATTTAAGTCCTTCATGACTTGAGGATTTATTTCAGGTGAATCTGATACTGATCGCTAGAGTGCTTTGAGGGCTTGATCCATAAATCCTGAAATAGTCCTTTAGCTTTTGACAGTCGCTAAGAACGAATCTTCATCTTCATTTGACTTCAGACGCTGATCTTCAACTTCATCTCTAATTGGCTCACCTAAAATTCTATTAGCGATTTGGTATCTAATACTTAGTCTAAAATCTACAAAGATAAAAACTACAAGCCTAATTAATATTACAATCTTTCAAACGCTTATACATAATTTCTATGAAAATATAAACATACATTCTTTTTGGGGTCTAACATAAGATCCTATCTTGTCATCATTAAAACATCTAATATGAAATTTCCTAACACTAGCTTTCTCCCTTTGCTTCATGTGGTAGCTCCTAGATTAGGTCAGATCCAGCTAGGATCATGCCCAAATTAGCTTGATATACTCCTCTTCTTATGACAAGTATTTAATTAATTATACCTTGATTGAATACTGATTGGATCTTGTCTTGTGGCCAAAGACTTTCCTTATCCAGCTCCAGCTAGAAATCCAGCCGGGTGAATCGGCTACCTGGGCCTTAGCCCATCAATTAAATAGGTTTTCAGCCCATTGGTCTTGAGCTTTGTCAGCTTGGCCAAATATGTAAATTTCACCCATATCAATAGTCCCCCAATTCTGAAGTTTGACTTGTCAAACTGTGAGAGTTGAAAGAATTTGATATGGGCCAAGCTGGACTTCTTACCGCGGATTTCGCTAATTTTGGAGGTAGTTTCGCTCTGGAAATTGGGTTAAACAGGGTGCTAGAACCCTTGCCCAAAAAATCAGGTTGGCTACCTTGCTGATGTTGAGCTCAATACCTTGAGCGCTGAAATACTTCCTCACCTTGCTTAGATGATGCAGCTCCAACCCGTTCAGGTCGTGATCCAACATGGAACAGGAAAAGGTTGTCTACTTTAGAGGCTTCTTCAGAAGCTCCTTCTCTTGGATCTTCTAAATCTTGCATAGCTGATAGGCTCTCTCTCCGCGAGCTGGCTGGATCTTTTGGGTTGCCCTTGCGGGGCAAAAATCTTTTAGATTGCCCTAGATGGGCTAGTTCTTCTGGATCTTCGTAGCTGGCAGAATCTCCCTGTTGTTTTAGGTTTCTAATTCTCTAGCTGGTTAGGTTGCTGGCCATCCAGCTGTTCAACTAACTGCTAGATTATTTTTTTTTACCTGCCCTTTAAGGAGGGTGAACGATGTTGCCCCCATCTTTGGGGCTTGAATATGTTTATGAATCATGTTTTCTTCTAATATTGTTGCATACTCACTTTTCTGCAAGTATTCATGTGTATACATGTTTCGTAGATATTTTAGACTAATAGATATGATACTTACTTATTTGGTATTTTGATGTGTGTTGAATATTTATCAAATCCAATGCGTATTTCCCTATTTTTCCTGAAAAGTCTACAAGCTTGCCCATACTAGGGGCTTTTTTAACATATCTATCTCATTAGCTTATGTTAGGTAAATAACAAGGTTATAAGATGAATATGTACCAATTGATCAACAAATGTATCAGGAATACAAATAAGCAAATTTAAATAAAAGTGTGTTAGTTGCCTAGTACCTCTTTTGTCGAGCTGGCTCAGCTTGTTGAGTATCAAGCTGTCCTAGCTACCTGAATAGCTTGCTGACTTAGGTCCCTGGAAAATGACATGTATACTTTCTTGCCATTACACATATTTTACAGCAAGGCTGCAGCTTTTCAGCTGGGCAGCAACAAGGTATAATTTTAGTGTCGTGCATGCAAGTGTTTTATACTTATATTTTTGAACCCTTTGGAGACCTTGTGACTCCCTGCACCATCCCGTCCCACATATTTAGTTGTCACGGGCTTGCACTTGGACAGAGTGTCACCGTGGAAACCTACCTTGTTCTTCTTTCACCGATTTTACGTCTTATATCACCGTGGTGTCGGAATGGACTTGAAGTCTCACCTTAGCCTGAAACATGGAATGGAATCGTACTCAACCTTATTTCTTTAATACATCCTTATATCTTCTAAGATACGGGCCAGAGACGCATCCTTCCGTCCTTATTTCTCCGGTACAAGTCCGGGGACTGTATCCATCCTTATCTCTCCTTGGTATAGGTCCTGGCAGATCCGCAGCCGATATACTCCCAGCTGACACGGATCCCGGTGTCCTACCCAGGTGTTATAACCTAGTCACCGTCTACCTTCACATCACAAGCTCCCCCCAAAACTGCAATTTTTAATGAATGCAAAGGATGCTTATGTGTGCTTCAGAGAGGTATGTCAATGTAAAAGAAATATACATAAAATAAATACGGAGTTTTATTGATACTTAGCTAGTTTTGCATATTTCTGCCCTGCAAAAGTAGCCTCACATTCCACCTGAAATAGACATTGAAAAATTACAATATCCAGACTATTCGTGAGAATCAACAAATATGTAAAATAACCAAGGGGTCTATACGCCCCAAAAACTTCAACTTCTGTTTGTTCCCAGGTCTATGTAACTGTTTTCTCTTGTTGTTTTGTAGCTCGTAGGCTCCTCCTCTTTCTTGTCTTTCTTTTGCTCAGCTCGTCTCTGTTGGGGAAAATTAACCAAACGCAGCGGAAACATAATTTAATTTATTTTTTTGGATTTTCCCTTCGCAAGGTCAATCTCGGGGTTTAATCACACGTATGTATGATAGGGTAAAATCACATTACCTATTGTAGCGAAGTGGTTGATTATTTCCACGAATTTGAATTCTTCAATTTTTTGTGATAAATCTTCGGCTGATTAAATCTTGATCCGAGCAATCCAAGTGTTCTGCCTCTAAATCATCTCACCGAAAAAATTTGATGAAAAATCATCCTCCTCCTTTGGTATGGTGACCGACGGCTAGGTAGAGTGAGGGAGAGTGAATCTTTTTCTTGTGTGTTGTGTAATTCAACTTATGAACTTATGACCTAGGCTAATAATTAAGGTGATATTTATATCACTTAGGACTTGTTTGGTTTCCTTGATTAGCCTGTATAGACTAAATAGTCCAGGTTTATCAAATGATTGGTTTCAGTGTCAGAGGCCCTGTATTGATATGAGGCCCGAGAATATATCCTCAATTCTTTGGATAACTTATCCTCAACAAAAGGGTGAGATTAAATAATCCCACCCTCATGGTGGTAAACCAAAAAAATTGGTTAGCAAAGATAATATTATCCTTGCAACTAATAAAATTCCCATATATTCAGCCATTCATTGACTTGATATTATATTCAAAAAATTATATTTACTTTATATTATTTTCCGAAAAGATTGATTTTATATTATTTACTTAGAAAAATTATTGTTAAGTGAATAGGAAATTTTCAAAATTAATAAAGACAATAATTTGTAATTAATTAGTGAGAATGGATTTCTAAACTTTTCAAATGACTAAAATATCCCATTAAAGGCCTTAAATTGTGATCGTTTTCAATTATTTTTAAAAGATTTAGAGGTCTCACACAATTTTTTCCAACTAATATTGAATTTCTTATTCAATGTGATGGGTCAATTTGCTAAGAAATTAGTGATAAAATAAATTATTAAATGGGGAATTTGTTATCATTTTTTAGAAAAGAAAAGAATAGAAGGAGTAACATATATTGATTTTGGCCTTCTAATATTTTATATCGTTTAGCAATTCCTTTTCCCTAATTAATTAAAAATTATTGTGTCTTTATAAATTTGAAAACTCCTACTCCCTTAACCATAATTTTTTCTATTTACTTTACATTATTCGCAATACTTATTAGCTTATCTAGCATTTCGTTTTCTAGACATTTGGTTTTGATGTTATGTATAACTTTATATTAATTTTGTTATTGTTTCGTTTTTCTCCAAACGGGCTAAAAATCGCAAATAAGTTTTGAAACATGGCCCAATTAGTAAAAAAAATTAATACATATATACATAAAATATTTTACTCGAGCTCGACTCGTGTTCGACTTGATTAAATATCCCTTGAACTCAGCTCGATTAACAATCAAACCAAGCTCGACTCATGCATGCATAATAAAAAATTATTGTCATGTTGGTCACGTGATAACCAGAAGGTCAAGAAAAATGTTTCATACAAATAATCGAAAGGTTTCCTAATGAGATGATTTGATGCCAAAAATCAGATCTTATAAATATTGAACTTCCATAAATATTTTGAAATTGAGGAAATTCTTACAATTTTAGGAAATAAAACCAAAGAAAATAGGAAAATTACACTAGACGACTTGCGGTAATATCTTACCGCAAGTATATTCTAAATTAAACACTACCACTGCTTTGGGAGAAAATTCATTTTCATCTATCCTTTTAACAAACAAGGGTATTTGTGCTAATCAATCTCTAGGTCACATGAACCAAACATTTGATAAAGATAAACTGGATAAGTTGTTGGTTCTAATCCAACTATCAATCCTGCATCACAAACGCTTGATTCATCATGCTCCCTTGATAGTGAATAGTGTAATCCATCATTATCAATTTAATTATTCCAATCCCATCCTTTGAACCAAACAAGTCCTTAAGTTATTGCCTTGGACCAAACTAAGCCCATTAGTACTCCTTATGGCCACCCCCTTCAGGTTCAGTGTGCCACATGATGTATTAATTTTGTGCTTAGTTTAATCTAATATTTAATTAATTAATTTAATCCAATTAATTAATTCTATTAAACAATATATAATCCATTTAATTAATTATATTTCTTCAAGAAATATTATATTAATTAAATCATAAATAAATTAACTTATTTCTCCAAACAATTAATTCTATTTATTTAATTTTAAGTATCCAATACTTAAAATATTATCACAAGAAATATTCCACTTTTTCATTAATTTTTCCTTTCTAAGCGTGACTCTTTAGGTTCATCTATATTATGCAACGAGAGGATTCCATTGAATATGGGTCCCACCTAGCCAGTCAAGTGGTCCACATTTTAACCCAAATTAGATGAAATGATTAGATCATTTATACCTTTCCATTTGTAAATACCGTGTGAATATAAACTCTTCGTTTCCTTATCCCGGTTAAGTGAGAGTCATGGTTTTGGTCAAACTCACTAACTTAACTCTATGATTTATTTATAATAAGCTCAGATCAATGAATGCTTTGGCCGAAGACTTTAAGATCTAACTTACTTATAAATGCATAGGATAATTCCTCGTTCACTTACGAAGGAACGAATCTTTTCTTAGATATCAGTTAAGAATACTACTTGCCCATTAGGTTGCAGTTCGAGGTCGATCCCACCAACGGGTGAATTAGGCCTAACTACTCTAATGACGAACCTAACGTCACAAGTATATCTTCAACTCGATTCCTCAAGTCTAAAGTTCAGACACACCTATTACAATTTAATCAATTCTGTCATTGACTGTCAAAGAGTGAAACCCATGTGACAGAATCGATGCGAGTCATGTCTGAGTGCCACTCTCTCCATCAGTGCACTTATGATATGAGTTCTTCACTACTTCCTAGTGATTGACGGACACCTTTCTCATCAAAACTCATATCGTACAAGTCTTTATGATTTCCAATACCCAATTGAAAATCTTTGACTTGCAGACTATTTCAGTACACAAGTATCAGACTTCTCTAGAGCCTTAGAGAGTTTACTCTTGTGTTCATGGACTTATAGATGATTACAATATATAAATGCCAATATGAATGTAAACAACTAAAATTCCTCTTATAGATTAATTTAATAAACAATTACAATTGATAATGTCCTATCATTTACTAATCCAGTGGCATTTGAGGACATTAACCTAATAATCTCCCACTTGTACTCAATATCAATCACTATGGTATCTAATACGCATCTTCTTAAGATGTCGATCCGGCACTGCCTGTGTCAAAGGTTTGGTCAATGGGTCAGCGACGTTGTCGGCTGAATTTACTCTCTGAACAACTATTTCACCTTTTCCAACGATTTCCCTTAATATGTGACATTTTCTCTCTATGTGCTTGGATTTGTTGTGAGACCTTAGTTCCTTTGCTTGTACAATAGTCCTGTTATTGTCACAATAAAGTGGGAATGGCAACTCTACACTAGGGACCACTTGAAGTTCTCCAAGAAACTTCCTAATCCAAACACCCTCTTTAGCAGCCTCTCAAGTGCCTGAAGTCTGAATAAAGATGAACTTTTCCAAAGCGTCCAATCGACAAGCTACATCAAGCGTTGCTTATAGGACAGAAGTTATTCAAGGATGAATAAGCGTCTATCAGTGACTGATTTCACTTGAATTTATTTCTAAGTCCAGAAGGAGTTTAATGCAAATATTCCCAGTTCATTAATTGCCAACGAGCATTTATTTCAAATGCATTAATGCTGATAAGAGCATTAAATGTGATAAGCTCTTTCGGAAGTACGAAGAAGCCATCCCTATTGACTGTCAACTTTTACAGGTTGCAGCACCAACTTTTGTGCAACAAGATTTCAGGAAAAAGGACAAAAGTTGTCCACTCGCGGAAGTCAGAGACACACGCCTGTGCATGTGTCAAAGGACACTTTTTTCCAAGATTGCCTATAAATAGAACTTCAACAACAAGGCAAAAAACATATACATTCCAAGCCAAATTGTTGTTGCATTGAAGTCTCATTCCTTAAATTCTCAGAAAAGCCAGAATATTCAGGCAAAAATTCTCTTTGCTTTTCTCAAAATTCCTGAGACAGTCAACCAATATCTCAAACATTCTTTTGAAGAAACCCACATTACTATTGAGATATTACCAAGTTGTTTGAACTTTATCAAAATTAAACAAACCTTTAGAGAAACCTCATCCAAGCCTCGCGATCTGTGTGAAGTCCAAGTTGGATACTTGCATTATTTCTGGGTGAAAGAAGCAAGAGGATAGAAGTGTCTTGGAGCAAAAATCTGTGTGATCAAGGAGCTCAAGTCATCAACATCCATCTCTCCCTAATTTGTAGAAGATTCTGTGTGATTTTTGAGAATCATTTTAGCGGATTGCCTCCAAGTGTCCGAGGAGAAGAAGGACGTAGTTGGGATTACACCACCCAACGAACCTTATCAATATTGTGTTCTTTACTTTAAAGTCAATTTCCATATTGTCTTATCATTGCTTAAATCTGTTAAGAAGAACTCAATTGAACGCTAAGCAACTAAAAACACTTTCTGTGACGCTAAAGCTTTCAAACGAGAAGACTCTAAAATCATTCTGCTGTGCTAGCACTGATCAAACAACTGAATGCTTAAACCTATTTGGTTATAGTATTCAAATCTTGAAGTCTAAGTTAACTTTCTAAAAATAGTCTTAAATAGACGCTCAGTTAAGCGCCTACTTTTCAAGCGTCCAACAAAATTTAATACGAATAATTTTTGAAGTCGAAAAAAACTTCAGGGTCTATTCAACCCCCCCCCCCCCTTCTAGACCCTTTCGTATGCCACTTGGGACCAACAAGTGGTATTAGAGCGGTTGAAATTGAAATTTTAAATTTTTTAAGCATAACTGCTTGTTTAGATCCATTTTCAAAATTCACTTGCTTTTAAATTTTTTATGGCATTTTCTAAAGTTCCTAAGTTGACCGAGTCAAACTATGACTCATGGAAGGTCAAAGCTTTTACTTATTTGTGTTCTTGTGATGACGAAATGTGTGATGTCATTTTAGATGGACCTATTCAGATTTACAAAGTAATCACCAGAGCGCCTGGAGCCACAGAAGAGACTCCAGATGGCTATGTTGAGAAGCCTAAGCAAGAATGGTCCACAGATGAGCATCAGAGATTTAATCTAGACAATGTTGGTAGTAACGCTCTGTACACTGCTATTGGTGATAACGACAACTCATTTAACAAGGTCATACCTTGTAACACTACCAAGGAAATATAGGATAAGTTAGCCATATTTTGTGGCGGTTCAGCACAAATCAAGGAAAACAAACTTTCAATTGCCAAAGAAAAGTTTAATGGTTTTAAGATGTTGCCTAACGTGATACTAGAGCAATTGGACATAAGATTCGCAACTCTTGTTACGGAACTTACATAATTTGGGAATGGACTTGCAAAACAGAGAAATGGTGGTTAAGAATTTCAGAAGTCTACCTAATAGATTTTTGATGAAGACAACAGCGATGTGAGAATCTAATAATTTGGATCTTCTAAGTCCAGAAGACGCCTTTTCAAAGCTCAAAGCATTTGAGTTTGAGTTGAATTCAGCCAGTGATGTTGTGAGCAGTCCGATAATTGAGTCTGGAGCGCTCGTAGCATCAATCAAGGGTAAATCAGGTAATAAAGAAAAGGTTTCAGATATTAGTGAGGATGAGGAACTAGTGTTTTTGAATAGATTCAGAAAGTTCTTGAGATATGAAAAGAAAGGAAATAGTCCTAAGCATCAAGGATAGAGTTCATATCAAGCGTCCGCTCCAGTACAACAACAGTATCAAGCGCCTCAATATTCTGCACCTTCTTCTTGAGCACCGATTCAATACCAAGCGTCTAATCAGTGGAATCTCTCAACACCCGTGGTCTCAAAACCACACAATGCAAGGTTAACAAATGAACAAAAGATGAAAACTAATCTTTGTTATAATTGCAGGAAACCAGGGCACTACCAGGTAAATTGTCCTTATCCAAACGTATCTAAGCCTTCAAGGCAGGATTACTTGGATAGAAACCAATTCAGGAGCAACCTTCGTCAACAAGGTTTGCTAGCGGAATTAGAACAAGTGTCCGCACCTGAAGATTTGGAGCCTTCATAGGAGAGTAGTGATGATGATGGGCCAGTGGATGACTCAGCGCTTATCTGTCTCATGGCCAAACGTTCCCTGAGGTAAACACTGAATTATCTCTTCCTCTTTCTTATGAAGAATTACTTGACAAATTCAAAGAGTATTATAATGATTGTCAAGATGCCGCCAAATTATATCAAAATCACTTTGATATCATTTCATCACTCACAAATGATAAAGTAATGCTCAAAGCAGAGTTGCAAGTTCAGTAACAATGCATTGAGAAGAATAAATTGCTTGAGAGTGAGATAACCCAGTTGAAAAGTGATCTTGATATAATATTCAAGAGAGAAGCTGAGACTTGCTAAATCAGAACAGCTCGTCTCATCATTGTCTAAAGCGTCAAGAAAGCTAGATAATGTGACTGAGGTAACAAGGTTATTTGGTGAAAAGACCGGTTTAGGATGCAATAAATTCGGTAAACAACCAAACAAATCTAATGTTACGGCAAACAACAAAGGAAAGGGTGTTTTCTTTGTTGAGAAAGGTTCACAAAGTCAAACGCTGAATGAACCAAGCGACAATGGTACGAGGCCAAATGAGAAAGCCAAAGCTGACTTAGGTAAGGGAAAGGCAAAGGCACATGATTCACAAAGACAGGTTCATCCAAAAGCTCAAAAGGCCAAGGATAAACCTAATCACTGTGAATCAAGCGCTAAGCAACCAGCACCAAAAGTGCAACCCAAGCTAGCGCCCAGGAAATACCAGCGTCAATATCCAAGGCAGTTAAGATCATATTATCGATACTATGATGATTATGATTTTGACTATGATTATGATTATTATTATAATCAAGGATATTATTATACATCCAAAAAGCACAAAATGAACTGAGCGACAATGGTATGAGGCCAAATGAGAAAGTCAAAGCTGACTCAGGCAAGGGTAAGGCAAAGGCAAAAGATTCACAAAGAAAGGTTCATCCAAACGCTCAAAAAGCCACGGATAAATCTAATCACTGTGAATCAAGCGCTAAGCGCCCAACACCAAAAGTGCAACCCAAGACAGCGCCCAGGAAATACCAGCGTCAATATCCACAGCGGTCTAGGTCATATTATCGTTACTATGATGATTATGATTATGATTACTATTATAATCAAGGATATTATTATACACCCAAAAAGCACACACAACACAATGTGAAACCCAAGAAGGCCAGTATTCCTACAATGAAGACTAGGCAAATATGGGTTCCTAAAGTTCTAATTCAAACTAACAATGCTACTAATATTAAAGGAACCAAGCAACACTGGGTACCTAAACAGAAATAGAACTTCTCTTTTGATTGCAGGTACCTAGAGTTAGAGCCGATAAATCTGTTTGGTACTTCGATAGTGGATCGTCAAGGCACATGACTGGTTCCAAGGATCTGTTGATCCCCTATCGAGCTGCCAATGGTCCTCAGGTTGTATTTGGTGACAACTCCAAAGATAAAACCAAAGGTATAGGTACTGTGCATAGGGGGAACATCATGATAAGGATGTTTATTATGTTGAGGGTCTGAAGCACAATTTATTAAGCATAATTCAATTTTGTGATAAAGGCTTTTAAGTCATATTCTCAAGAGACAGTTGCTAAATAAATGACGCTAAGACTAAGTCCACTAAATTGAAAGGCAAAAGAACAAACAATGTATATTTGGTAGATTGGGGTTCAACAATTGATAACAACCTAACATGTTTTGTTGCTAAAAAATGAATCTAAAACGGGTTGGTTATGGCATAGAAAAATGAATCACCTCAACTTTAAGACAATCTCTCAACTTATAAATCTAAATCTTGCAGAAGGATTACCTAAAGGACCATTTCACAAGGATCGCCTTTGTGACGCTTGTCAAATGGGAAAACAAGTTAAATCATCTTTCAAGAGAAAACCTCATCTATCTACCTCTAGAATACTTGAACTACTTCACATGGATCTGTTTGGACCTGTTCAAACGATTAGTGTGAGCGGTAAAAAGTATACTTTGGTGATAGTAGATGATTTCTCTCGATATACATGGGTAGAATTTCTTTTATCTAAAAATGAGACGTGTGACAAGTTAACAACGCTTATTCGGCAACTTCAAACTTTGAAAAATCTTAAGGTTGCAAGAATAAGAAGCGATCACGGTACTGAGTTTACTAACAAGGTTGTTGAGAAGTTTTGTGCAGAGAATGTAATACATCATGAGTATTCAGCTCCCAGAACTCCCCAATAGAATGGTGGTTCTGAGTGCCGGAACAAAACGCTCAAGGAAGCCGCTAGGACGATGTTAGCAGAGTCTAAGCTTGCTCCTAGGTTTTGGGCCGAAGCGATCAACACTGCCTGTTACACTCAAAACCGGTGCATGATTAACAAACAACATGGGAAAATTCCATATGAACTATGGAAGGGACGTAAGCCAAATGTTTCCCATATGAACTATGGAAGGGACGTAAGCCAAATGTTTCATACTTTCACGTCTTTGGTTCTAAATGTTTTATCCATAATAATGGATCCCAAAGCCTAAAGACATTTGATCCTAAAGCGGATGAGGGAATCTTTCTAGGCTACGCCAAGAATGGAAAGAATTTTCGCTTCGTAAATAAGGTCAAATCGAAGGTTGAGGAATCTATTCATGTTATTTTTGATGATGCTAACCAAGAACCTAGTAAGGTTAATGTGAATGATGTAGGAGTTGAAGATCTGTGTCATCAAGCGTCTAAGATTACCATTGATGATGATAGTGACGACGATGTTGAGATCTCAGTGCCACCTCCTAAGATTACTCGTGAGGTTACTTTGGATAACAATGTAAGAATTGCTGATGATCATGAAGAGAGTGATCATCAAGAGCAAACAAGAATCTGTAAACTTGAAGTGCCTACACAAGAGGGTGGTTAAGCGTCTGACCGTCAAGCGCCTGTTCAAACTCTTAACCCTTTCCAGCCTAATAAACTATGGCTACGTGATCATCCACCTGAGCAGATTATTGGAGATATTGAAGCGCCTGTGAGAACTAGAGCCGCTACATTCAATGAGGCCATGTTTGCTAGCTTCTTATCTCAAATGGAACCTAAGAAAGTGGATGAAGCGCTAAGCGATCCAAGTTGGATTGAAGCCATGCAAGAAGAGCGTAATCAATTTGAGCGTAGTAAGGTTTGGACGCTAGTACCAAGGCCAACTCACTAAGGAGTTATTGGGACTAGATGGGTTTATAGAAACAAGATGGATGAGAATGGCATTGTGATAAGAAACAAGGCTAGACTCGTAGCTCAAGGTTATTTCCAAGAAAAGGGTATTGATTTTGATGAGACATATGCTCCTGTCGCCCGTCTTGAAGTAATCCGCATTTTTCTAGCGTATGCAGCGTTCAACAAGTTTACTGTTTATCAGATGGATGTGAAGAGTGCCTTCCTGAATGGTAAACTCCAAGAATAAGTATATGTGGAGCAATCACCAGGATTCATCAACAACCATGGTAAGGGTATGGTCTACAAGCTAGATAAAGTACTTTATGGGCTTACGCAAGCACCCCGAACATGGTATGACGCTCTCTCTATTTCCTTTATTGGTAAAGGCTTTTCAAAAGGCAGCGTTGATACAATGTTATTCAAAATTACCAATGACGAAAATATTCTTTTAGTCCAAATTTATGTTGATGATATTATATTTGGCTCTACTAACAAGCGTCTGTGTGAGAAATTTTCAAAAATGATGCAAGAACAATTTGAAATGAGCATGATGGGTAAATTAACTTTCTTTTTAGAATTACAAGTTAAACAACTCCCTAATGACATATTTATTAACCAAACTAAATATACCCGTGATATAATTAAGAAATTTAGTATGGAAAATGTATCATCTTCAAAAATTCCAATGAGCCAAACGCTTAAGTTAGATAAAGATGAAAGTGGGAAGAAGGTTGATATCACTAATTATAGAGGTATCATTGGATCACTTCTTTATCTTATTGCCAGTAGACCTGATATTATGTTTTCGGTATGCATGTGTGCACGTTTTCAATCTGATCCTAAAGAGTCACACCTTATTGCTGCCAAGAAGATCCTTAAATACCTAAAACCCACACAAAATGTGGGCTTGTGGTATCCAAGGGACTCTCCTTTTGAACTAATTGGTTACTCAGATGCAGATTTTGCAGGTTCTAAAATAGATCGTAAGAGTACTAGTGGTACATGTCAATTTCTAGGTGACAGGTTAGTTTTATGGCATAGTAAGAAACAACAATCGATAGCTACCTCTATAGCTGAAGTCAAGTATGTAGCTGCAGGAAGTTGTTGTGCACAAGTATTGTGGATGAGGCAACAACTTAGAGATTATGGAATAAGCACAGGTCCAACCCCCATTCATTGTGATAACTAGAGCACCCTAGCCATGACTCAAAACCCTGTTCTCCATTCCAGAACCAAGCATATTGACATTAGATACCATTTACTTCGTGACCATGTTCAAAAGAAAGATATCTCCATGCACTTTATTGGAACTAACAAGCAACTAGCAGATATCTTCACCAAAGCGCTCAATGAACAACGCTTTCTCACTTTGAGAAGTGAACTAGGTATGATAAATTTAAATGCTTAATCATCATGTATCATATTTTATTAGACATATAATTTAGGGGGAATCCACTTTATTTATGTCTAAAAGATTTTTGAAAAAGTTGTTACAAGTTATCAGATTTAGGGGGAACCTTAAAATTGTACTTGAAAATATCTGTAAGCGTCAATGATAAAAAAATTTCATATGCATAGATCATCGACGCTCAGTATTATTTGTGCATAATATGTTGGACGCTCAAACATAAAAAAGTTTCTAATTTCAAGCGTCAACATAAATCTTACAAGAGAAATGTTAAGCGTTGAACTGATTCCATTCAACACTTAATATAAAATTATTTATAAAATTCATGCAAAAATTTTACACGCTTTTTGAAGTAATGGATAGACTCAAAAGGCTATTTTGGACTCTATTCATACACTTTTATCACATCAAACTGGCGGGTAATCAAACACATTTCAAAATGACGGTTCAGAGATAGAGCGTGTTTGTGTATGTGTCAGTGTACCATCAGGCGCGTGCATTACACTCTGAAAATCCCAAACATTTTTAAAACTTTAACTCGAACTTCAAATCTTTATTTATGGGAGTTACCAAATGTAACTTCTCTCTCTTGCCCAAAATTCGCATCCGCAGTTAAAAATATTCATGGCTGAGATTTAAATAACTTTACACGTGTCTACATCTTACTGAGATGGAGAAAACACAAGTTTCAAAATTTTCCTACTGTGTCATTTAAAACACAATTTTTGCAGAAACACTATTCACTTTTACTCTCTGCAAATTTTACTCAATCTCTCTCTCTCAAAGCAAAAGCAATCTCTGTCCATCTTTCTCACAAATCTCAAATGGCACCTAAGAAATCTACTGCTACTTCTGTCGAGCCCACTATCAAGGTCACTGAAGGCCGAGTTGTGGACTGGAAATTTCTATATGAATAGACTTAAGTTGATCTGACGTAGATCTTGGACTCTGTTTCTGAGTATGGACTGAAAACCTTCCTCACCAAATACTCCTATCTATTTCCTGATGAAGTTGAATTCTTTTGGAAAAACGCAAAACTCTCAGAGGACAAGAAGTCTATCTCTTGCCTCTTTTCTCTATCCAAGAAGGACTCCAAAGAATTCGTCCTTTCTGCTGACACCATTGCCCAGAATTTCAAACTACCGAATCAGGGTGTAGCATTGGACTCTGTTACTGTTGAACAAATCGACGAAGCCTGGACTAAGATCAGTGCCTATGATAATGTTCCTTACAAGCCTCACTTTGAGAAGAAGGATATTGTATCCCGATATAGACTTTTGGCCGACTTCTACAGTAAGTTCATTGAATGCAGAGTGGGTACTTTTGACAAAGTGAACCCAATGCAGTTCCAGATGATGACAGCTATACTCCTGGATATCAAGATCAACTGGAGTGAATGTTTTCGCCAGATTTAGAGATTGCTTGACTGCTTCAAACAAACCATACGGTGTAATTCTCAGCGATCTACTCTTTAGAGCAGAATGTGTTAGCTCTACTGGGATTCCCTGATCAAGTCAAAATTCTATGGGAAGAGAGTCATCAACAATCTCTTCCACCCACACAGAGTTGGAGGTGCTGCTAGACCTTTGTCTGAGCATCAAGTGGTACGCGAAGAGTCTGACAAAGAAGCTGGGCGTCCAGCTCAAGAGGAAGTCATGAAGCGTCTGGTTGTTACAAAGAAGAGGGCTCCCAAAAAGCCCAAGACTCAAGCTATTTCATCTTCTCACAAGGACGATGAGGAAATAGACGAAGATGAGGAGGACAAGATCCCTCTAGTTAGGCGGAGCAAATTGGAAGGAATTATCTAACAGATAGATTTTGAAGAACTAATTGCTGCTCCTCCTGCCCAGACGCTGAAGCTCGTTGAAGGAGTTAACATCAAGAAGATCTTCAAGCGTTCTAGGACAAGCAAGCGTCAAGTTGCTCCTGTTCTTGAAAAGCCTGAGATTTTTGAGCCAAGCACTCAAGAAGCTGCTGCTGAGCCGAGCTTTCAGGGTAAGTTTATTTCTTCCCGCAACATTTCTATTCCTACATCTGTAGAAGATCCTGCTCTTATAGTGGATAGTTCTTGTGCTACAACTTTAGTTCCAGCTACTGCTGAAGAGTCCATCAATGTCCATCTGGATGTTGAGATGACAGATGTTCTGGCTATTGCCAAAGATGTTGCCGCCGGAGTTGCTGCAATAGAAGCTAAGGAACCAGCTCCCAACGAGGTTCAAACATCAACTCTTGCTCCGATCATAATAGAGGCACGCTTAGAAGGTCAAAGCGTTGCTGAAGACGTTACCATACACAAACAATTCTTCAAGCTGGACCCATTGAAGACAATTGATCACTCTATCAATTATATGCCTCCAGCGCTTGAAGACGACTTTATCCCAGCCAGCTACAATGAAGAAAGATTCATCAATGCTGAGAATGGAGTAGCCGCGCTGATTGATATCGACAGAACCATACGGGACACTTTATTTGATACAGAGTTGACCGAAGTGGAGAAAGCCTACTGCTTGGCTGTCGAGCTTGGTTAAACTCCTGGTTAGATTCCTACATCTTTTGCTATCCAAGAAGCAAGAAAAGGTGGTAGAACTCCCAGAGCAGATGTTGATTTGAGTTATTATAAGGATATGGGGCATAGCAAACCAACTAGTTTTGCTCCAAGAGACTTCAACATAAGGGTCTACGAGCGTACACCTGTTGAGTTTCTTAATCCAATAGAGGAAGTTCTGAACAGAGAAGGTTACACCCACTTCCCTCATATAGCCAACAGCAAAGCTATTAAGCGTTCAGCCCATCCCCTTCGTCTCTGGAAGAATAAAGGAATTCATGTCGGTGAGCATCCAACTTCTGTAACCGATGTGATTCAAGACGAGGCCGATGCATATTTTGACAGTGTTTGGAACGCAAGCTATCACACTAAAAAATACCGTTTTGAATCCATCTGGGACATACACCATGAAGGCATCCGAGCGTTGGTCAATGCAGGTGCTGACTACTGCATGAGTGAAGTGAACTGGTGTGGAGCGTATGTTGGCAATCGATTTTGTTTTCAAGAATTGGTCAAAGCTCCTCATCTCTTCGGCATAGGCGTGCATGACAAAAAGTGTCAGTTCGCCAAGTTTTGCCTTCAGAAGCGTCAAGAGCAAGTAGAGCCTGTTGTCAAGCTATCCTCCATCACTCCTCTCTAATTCAACGCTCAAACGTCCTCCAGTGGCAGTTCATCAGGGTCTTGCTTGAACTTCTCTCCAAGCCACTGTGATGACAACTTCAGATTGATGATAAAGATCATGGCACCTATTTCCCACTTTGACAAGATCTTCATTGAAAATCTGCGGAAGCCCAATGGCTCGAGGATTCGCAACTTCCAAGGTTACCCACTTCTACCTTCTATCCTACAGGAAGTAAGCGACCATTATGCCTATGTTCTTTCTCTGCTTGAACGCAATCAAGGCATAGCTCGAGCGGTGTAGCCGTACTTAGAAGAATATTATCGCATATACGTGCCTAAAGCTCACAAGTCCGAGCATCTTTATACGGATAGGATTATTGGATTTTCTTTTAATTACTGCCCAGATACTTTATTTCTCATTCCCAAGCCGCAGTCAAAGATCTTTCCAAACCACATATTGGACATTATGTGTCCAATGTATGTCCAAGCTCGAGATAGTCCTCTTCGCACCTTCATTCAAGGGACCTGCATCTCTCGCTCAAGACTAACTAAACTTCTGGAAGCTGCTTCAGACTCTTATGCAGATATAGCCAATTGGAACTTCTAATTCGATGACTTTCGCTAAGAAAAGTCAGCACTTGAGAAAGCGCCTGTTAAGTTGATTAAAGAGTCTGCACAAGTGTCCGCCTCAAAAGTTGTTAGCATCCCAGCGTCTACTGAAGAACCTGTTCAAGCGTCTCCACTAGAAGATAATCCTGACGCTCCCAAACTCGTTGATTCTGATATGGCTAAAGATCTCCCAATCGAAGCCAAAGACACAGTTTTCGATCTAGCATATCAAGTTTCTCTTGACTCACTCAAGCATACATCCAGATTTAAACGACCAACTCCTCAAGCGGTTCCTTCAGATGTGAGTCAAACTTTTGGACCTTTTATTGAAATCAGCTTTGGAGGAGGTATGTAATCACGCTACACAGAATGCAGAAGCCCTCCACTGGATCAAGACTGACTTAGCCAAGATCGAGTCTCAGAACATGAGCACTCAAGTCGCCCATATGAGAGGTGTTGCTCAAGCGACAGTTGGTGAATGTAGAAAAGAATTTCAAGAACTGCATGATGCTACTATGGCAAACCAACTGGCTATGAAGAAACATTTTGATAAGCACCTAGACGATCTTTCAGCCTCTGTTTCTCAGATTTCCAGTCAAGTTAGCCTACTTACCGAGCATTTTCTGAAGGCTGATGATGGCAATAAGGGGGAAGGACAGAGAAGAGGGGAGAAGCGAAAAGCTTCTAGTTCAAGAGCCTCCAGCCCTCCACTCAAGCGTCAAAATCTCTTTCAAATTTTGCCAGTTCCTTCAAGGGCATTGCTTGAACAATTTGATGTTCCATTCTCTCGACCGCCTATTCCAGAGCTCTCTGACCCGAAGATTATTGCTAAAGAGCAAAAGAAGTCAGACTTTAGTAGAGCGTTCAAAGTATGCTTAAGGATGATTAGCATTGATCCAGTTGAATGGGATAAGCAATTTGTTGCTTATAAAAAGAGACAACAAGAAGAAAAGAAGACAGTAATTAATAAAGGACATGCTGCCATGATTAGGCTTAAAGAAAACATTTCTGAATCAATCAGGGCTGAAGTAAACAGAAGACTCAACGCTCAAGAAGAAGAAGATGATTAAGACCTGAGGTTTACTTTGCATTATCTATATTCTTGTCTCTTATGTAATTTTTTTTAGTTGTAAAATGCTTGTACTCTCATTGATATATATATATATATATATATATGAAATGCATTTTCAGTAGAAACATCTCATTGAAGCTTAACTAACATTAACTAACTTTATCTAACCAAAGCTAACTTTTATTTTGTCTGTCTAACTCTTCAACTATAAAAGAGTAAGTATTGCCATCATCAAAAAGGAGGAAATTGTTAGGAAATTTCATGTTTGATGTTTTAACGATGACAATTAGGATTTTATGTTAGACCCCAAAATATGTAAGTTTGATTTTATTTAGAAATCATGTATAAGCTTTGAAGCGTTAGATTTGTATAGGCTTTATAGGCTTTGCTTTATTTTATTCTAGATTGTTAGGCTAAGTATTTTTTAGGCTAAGTGACACGCTAAAAGCTAACGTGCTATGATAGCAAGTGCACTAGTCGTGTGTAGTAATAAGTGTGGACGAAAAGTCCGGGTTGTAGAACCACGGAGACTTGAATTCTAGTTTATGATTTTATACAGAAAAACAACTACAATAAAAGTAACTTAAATGTAAAAACGTGTACAATAAGAACAAGGTTATGCAAATGAATTAAAACCAATTATAAAGGGAGACTAAGGCACATGCTAGGTTCAAATTGATCAATTATACTTATAAAGATTCTAGTTGAAGGATTACGCTTATATTGTTATGGTGAGAACTCCGAGGGTAGAGAATAAACGATGTCTCGCGTATAAACTCCTATGCTTAGATCGTGATTTCCCAAATATTCCTATCCAGAAATCTAACCACTAAACATGCATTAACGTACTAGAGTTCACTCAATTTGAATCGAACAACTTCACCCGGGAATCTTTACCTATGTCTAGGGCAATTCCTCATTAGTTACGGGTCATGATGTGAATTTCTTGCACCCTAAGTCAATTTTCTCCCGAAATATTAACCTAGGCATAAGATTCTAACATATAGTGATCAAGTATATGCAAGATAGGCAAAAACACAAATTCACATCACATAACAATATAAGAACAACCTCAACAATCATCTATTATAAGCATATATCACAATTTGGCCTTACATGACCCTAGTCTTATGAATTTAGTTCATAATGGATAATATGAAAAACATAAATGAATTAATACACATGTTCATAGACATAATTGAAAAGAAAAGCTATAAAAACTCCCTCAAAAGTGAAAAATGATGGAACTTCAATTGAATCTTCCTTCTCCAATGATGATGATGAATCAAGAATCCTTCTCTCTCCCCTCTTTTCTTCTCTATGGATCGGTCACTTCCTCCCCCTCTTCTCCAAGAATCTGAAATTGATAGTGAATTATGAAGAGTATGGGTTCCCCCTCCTTTTATAGCCAAAATTCCACTAAAGTACGCATTAAGAATTCCCATTAAAGTTCCCCAATGAGAATTCCACCTAAGGTGATGCTTAAAGTTTGGCTTTTAAGATTCCAACCAGCTAAAAAATGCTGAACTTTCGGCACTTAAGAATTCCACCAAGCATAACCATGTGAAAACTTCAACAAAACACATGCATGCTGCCATTTTCTTGCTTTCCAGCACAGTCTTAGTATTTTCCTCATACAATTCTCCACAGATCTCCAAATTAGATTATTTAAGTCCCCATGTTCAGATAAAACATAGATCTACAACTTTCCAGAAGGACATTTTGTCCAATTCGGTCATTAAGTATACCTAAATTACGTTTCAACATGGAGGTTGTTTCTGATTTGGCGCCCATAAAGTAAATCTACCAAGAAACACACTTATGACAACCCCTCAACACATGTGCTGAATTATGGCCAAAATTGATTCTTACCCATCATATAATGCTGGAATGTAGGCTGAAAAGGAGCAACATTCGGACTATCCATGCCTAGGCATGACTAGGAGGGCGTTGGGGCGTATCCGGGCACATGTACTTCTCTGTTCGGCGCAGCAATCGTATTTCCTTCACAATTATCTCTATAGACCTCCGATTTGGATGTTTCAAGTTCCCATTTGAAGCTAAGACATACATCTAAAACTTTGTAGAAGGAAACTTTGTCTAAGTCGGTCTCGAAATGTACGGAATTATCGCTCGAATGTGGTAGGAGATGCATAAACCGCCTAGGTGTTGAAAAACATGCTTGAACTTGTTTTGTACATCGTTTTTCTTCCCTTTTCTTCATGTATTCTCATTTATTACCTGTATTCATTTAACACACCTATTAAATGCAAATGTGACATGATTTAAGCAATAGGTGAATCCAAATCATAAGAATTACGGTTTTAAAAACACGTAAAAACACCTCTTATCACTAAGCGTCTGATAATTTCTAAGTAAGCTTATCAGTAGTTAAGTCTGAAGACTTAAGTGCCTGAAGTCTGAATGAAGATGAAGTTTTCCGAAGCGTCCAATCGATAAGCTACATCAAGCGTTGCTTATAGGACAGAAGTTATTCAAGGATGAATGAGCGTCTATCAGTGACTGATTTCACCTGAATTTATTTCTAAGTCCAGAAGGAGTTTAATGCAAATATTTCCAAGTCATTAATTGTCAACGAGCATTTATTTCAAATGCATTAAATTCTGATAAGAGCATTAAATGTGATAAGCTCTTTCGAACGTATGAAGAAGCCACCCCTATTGACTGTCAACTTTTACAGACTGCAGCACCAACTTTTGTGCAACAAGATTTCAGAAAAAAAGACACAAGTTGTTCACTCGCGGAAGTGAGAGACACGCGCTTGTGCATGTGTTAAACGAACACTTTTTTCCAAGATTGCCTATAAATAGAACTTCAACAACAAGGCAAAAAATAGATAAATTCCAAGCCAAATTGTTGTTGCATTGAAGTCTCATTCCTTAAATTCTCAGAAAAGCCAGAATATTCAAGCAAAAATTCTCTTTGCTTTTCTCAAAATTCTTGAGACAGTCAACCAATATCTCAAACATTCTTTTGGAGAAACCCACATTACTATTGAGATATTACCAAGTCATTTTAACTTTATCAAAATCAAACAAACCTTTAAAGAAACCTCATCCAAGCCTCGCGATCTGTGTAAAGTCGAAGTTGGATACTTGCATTATTTCTGGGTGAAAGAAGCAAGAAGATAGAAGTGTCTTGGAGCAGAAATCTGTGTGATCAAGGAGATAAACTCATCAACATCCATCTCTCCCTAATTTGTAGAAGATTCTGTGTGATTCTTTTAGAATTATTTTAGTGGATTGCCTCCAAGTGTTCAAGGAGAAGAAGGACGTAGTTGAGATTACACCACCCAACGAACCTTATAAATATTGTGTTCTTTACTTTAAATTCAATTTCCATATTGTCATATCATTGCATAAATCTGTTAAGAAGAACTCAATTGAACGCTAAGCAACTAAAAACACTTTCTGTGACGCTAAAGCTTTCAAACGAGAAGACTCTAAAATCATTCCGCTATGGTAACACTGATCAAACAACTGAATGCTTAAACCTATTTGGTTATAGTATTCAAATCTTGAAGTCTAAGTTAACTTTCTAAAAATAGTCTGTAATAGACGCTCAGCCAAGCGTCTACTTTTCAAGCGTCCAACAAAATTTAATACGAATAATTTTTTAAGTCAAAAAAGACTTCAGGGTCTATTCAACCCACCCACCCACCCCCCCATCTAAACCCTTTCGTATGCCACTTGGGACCAACATTAGTTCTCTTTAGATACTTTATGATATTTTTTACAGCAGTCCCATGTTCTCTTCCCGGGTTAGCCTGAAAACGACTTACCATGCTCACCGCGTAGACAATGTCTGGCCTTGTACATAACATGGCGTACATCAGACTACCCACTGTGGACGCATAAGGCACCGTACTCATTTCTTTTCTATCTTCCTCCCTTTGAGGAGACATAGACTTTGAAAGGTGCACCCCGTGTCTCATGGGCAAGAAACCTTTCTTAAAGTCTTTCACCCTAAATCTCTTTAGGACCTTCTCTAAGTAAAAGTCTTGGAAAAGTCCTATCATTCTATTTGTTCTATCTCTGTAGATACGAATCCCTAGAATATAGGTCGCCTCTCCTAAGTCTTTCATGCAGAATGTATTTGAAAGCCATGATTTGACTAATGTGAGCATTCCAACATCATTTCCTATGAGTAGGATGTCATCTACATATAAGACAAAGAAATTGATTTTACTCCCACTAACCTTCTTGTAAACACATGTTTCGTCTTCATTCTTGACAAAGTCAAATCCCTTGATCGCTTCGTCAAAACGTAGATTCCAACTCCTAGAGGCTTGCTTAAGTCCATAAATGGATCTCTTAAGTTTGCACACCTAGTGGATATTAGACCCAGATGCAAAGCATTCAGGCTGCTCCATATAGATATCCTCTTCGAGAAATCCATTTACAAAAGTCGTCTTTGCATCCATCTGCCAATATCTCATAGTCCAAGTGTGCAGCTATTGTAAGCAGAATACGGATAGACTTGGTCATTACCACAGGTGAAAATGTCTCTTGGTAGTCAATTCCTTCTATTTGACTATAACCTTTTGCTACAAGTCTTGCCTTGTATGTATCAAAGTTTCCATCCGGGCCTATCTTCCTCTTGTAGATCCACTTGCACCCTATAGGTGCAATGCCAGTAGGACTATCTACCAGAGTCCAGACCTGGTTAGAATGCATGAAGTCTATCTCTGCCTACATAGCTTCTTGCCACTTTGCAGAGTCGATGTCCATCATTGTTTGATCATAAGTAGAGGGGTCGTCTCCTTGGACTCCCACTGCTATAGTGTGGACACCCGGTTCCTCTTATAGCAGATACCCATAGTACTTATCAGGTTAATGTGGTACTCTACTAGATCTTCGCAATGTTGGTTGTGTTTCTTCAGGTTCAGTGTATGTTTCTTGAACAGTTATCTCCCTAGGTGTTTCGTCTTGTTCGTTAAGAGCAATTTTCGTACTTGCACCACCTTCTAGAATGAATTCATCTTCCAGAAAGTGTGATTGCAGTGCAACAATGATCCTTGGATCATCTTGCATATAGAAAAGGTGTCCCATGGAATCCTCGGGAAAATTGACAAAACGTCCTTTAAGGGACCTAGCTTCCAATTTCTCTGCCTTAGTCTTCCTGATGTAGGCAGGGCATCCCCAAACACTAATGTACTTAAGGTTTGGTTTCCTATTTATCCATATCTCATATGGTGTCTTAGGAACGGATTTGGAAGGACATCTATTCAAGATATGAACAGCTATAAGGAGTGTATGTCCCCACAGAGAGATGGGTAAGTCAGTGTAGCTGAGCATAGATCGAACCATATCCAATAGTGTTTGATTTCAATGTTATGCTAACCCATTCAACTGTGGTTTTGTTGGTGGTGCAAGTTGCAATATTGTCCCATGTTTCTTTAGGAACTCATCAAACTCGTCACTCATATATTCACCTCCACGATTGAAACAAGCCAATGTTTCAATCATAAAATAAATAAAAACTATACTAAAGCTTCCAAAGCTCCATCTTGAATCTCCTCGGCTCAACTTGAATTTCTCGTTTGGGCCTATTTTATTTCTAACTATTACATTTTAATATATATCACCTATACAAAATTTATCAAGAAAGAAAATAAAATAGGGGTGAAATTTGTTTTCGACTAATGGCATTTCATGCACTTAGAAAAAATATAAAATATATTTCAATATATAATTCTCCCATTACTTAGGGATGATTTATATATTAAATATCATTTTAATTTCTCCTAAGTTCAGTAAAGAACAGGATACCTAGTACCCTTTACTAACTTAATATTTTTGAATTGGGTGAATTTGAATTATATATTAGGTCTCACTTTGAACATTAACCCATTTCATATCATGCATATAAACATGGATTAAAATAAATAATTAGCAATCCTAGAACGCCAACAACACACGATTCATGGACTATATTTCCTAGATTGAAACAAGCCAATGTTTCAATCATAAAAAAATAAAAAATATACTAAAGCTTCCAAAGCTCCATCTTGAATCTCCTCGGCTCAACTTGAATTTCTCCTTTGGGCCTATTTTATTTTTAACTATTACATTTTAATATATATCACCTATACAAAATTTATCAAGAAAGAAAATAAAATAGGGGTGAAATTTGTTTTCGACCAATGGCATTTCATGCACTTAGGAAAAATATAAAATATATTTCAATATATAATTCTCCCATTGCTTAGGGATGATTTATATATTAAATATCATTTTAATTTCTCCTAAGTTCAGTAAAGAACAGGATACCTAGTACCCTTTACTAACTTAATATTTTTCAACTGGGAGAATTTGAATTATATATTAGGTCTCACTTTGCACATTAACCCATTTCATATCATGCATATAAACATGGATTAAAATAAATAATTAGCAATCCTAGAACGCCAACAACACACGATTCATGGACTATATTTCCTAGATTGAAACAAGTCAATGTTTCAATCATAAAATAAATAAAAACTATACTAAAGCTTCCAAAGCTCCATCTTGAATCTCCTCGGCTCGACTTGAATTTCTCCTTTGGGCCTATTTTATTTCTAACTATTACATTTTAATATATATCACCTATACAAAATTTATCAAGAAAGAAAATAAAAAATAGGTTCAAAAAGGCCTTTAAAACCCATCAAAAAGAAATACAAATTAAAAACGAGCCTAAGTCCATGAATAGTGTCTCCCATCTCAAAACATGTCAAACATGATATTCATATCACATAATACACAAAAAACATATATGTTAATTTCTAATCAAATTCTAAATTTAATCATTGTTGTTCATATTCTCGTGGATATTAAATTTATTTGATTTCTATTGAAAGTTTAATTTTAATGAACTACTATTAATCTTTTATCAAAATTCAATTTTAATAAAAATTAATCTCTAAGCCCATAAAATTAATTTTACAATGGAATAAATCCAATTTAATTCAAAATCTAACTTTAATTAACATTAGATTATTTGGAAATAAAAATAGCCTTATTAAATAATTAATATTATTTATTTCGCATTAAAATCTGGTGGTCCCAAGTGGCATACGAAAGGGTCTGGAAGGGGGAGGGGTTGAATAGACCCTGAAGTCTTTTTCGACTTCAAAAATTTCGTATCACTTTAAAGGTTTGAACGCTTTGGATAACTGAGCGCTTGGGTCAGGCGCTTCAGAAAAGTTAACTTAGACTTAGTGATTTTAGCAGTTTACCAAAGTAGGGCAACGCTTAGATCGCTTAATCAGGGTTAACACAACGCAAATGAGTTTTAGCGTTCTTTTAGTTAATTTAATCGCTTTGCACTTTAACTTGTCTCTTTCAAAGATAAATGATATAATAATAATAATAATAATAATAATAATAAGACAAATAAGGTAAATGACACAAGATATATAAGGTTCACTGGGTGGTGTAATCCCAGCTACTTCCTTCTTCTCATTTTTCACTTGGAGGAATTTACTAGAATGATTTTCGAAGAGTCACACAGAATCTTCTACACGATAGTAAAGGGTGAAAATGATCTTGGGCTCCTTGATCACACAGACTTCAGCACCAATGAAGATCGTCTTCTTCAAGCTTCTCTCACTTAGAAACACTGCCTGAAAGGGTTCAACAACTTTTCTCACTCAGATGAAAGGTTGAGGTTTGTTACTAGGGTTTTGTTTGTTTTTGAAAAGATCAAACAACTTGGAATATCTCAGTTGGAATTTGAATTTCTTCTTTGGAAAATGTTTGAGATATTTGTGACTGTCTGGAATGTAGATAAAAAGCTTGAAAGATTTGGCTATGGAGTTTTTAAACTTTTTCTCAGCAAGTTTTTCTTGTGTCTGTACGTAATTGTCTCTTGTAAAAATTGTATATATGTTTTTAGGGTTTGTTGGGGTAAGGTATTTATAGGCAATTTCTTGGATCTGTCCGTTGGACACATGTAGGAGCGTGCCTCTCACAGGGCGCGTGAGTATACCTTTTCTCTGACATTCCTGAAAGTTCGCTGAAGCCGATTGGACGGGAGCAGCTGAAATTCTGAATCTTCTGACAGTCTGGTCAAAAAGTGGCTTGTCCACAAGTCACATTAGCTTATCACAATTAATCCTCTTATCAGGCATTTAATGCATTTTGAATTTAATTCCCGTTGGAAATAAATGCCCGTTGAATGATTGCATTTAAGTCCTTCATGACTTGAGGATTTATTTCAGGTGATTCTGACATAAGTCGCTTGAGGGATTTCGAGCTCTTGATCCATAAATCCTGAAATGAGATCTTTTAGAGTTTGACAGACGCTAAGAAAAAAATCTTGATCTCCGGTTGACTTCAGACGCTGGTCTTCAATTTCTTCTCTAATAGACTCACTTAGAATTCTACTAGCGATTCAATCAGTAAGATTTAGTCTAAATTCTACAAAGATAAAATTACAAGCCTATAATAAATTACAACTTTCAAACGCTTATACATCATTCTATGAAAAACGGAAACTTACGTTGTATTTTTGGGGTCTAACATTAAGTCTTATCTTGTCATATCAAAACATCTAACATGAAATTTCCTAACAATTTCCCCCTTTTTGATGATGTCAAGACTCTTATAACTCTTTTATAATTTAAGAGTTACTTGAAAGAAAAGGCCCAAAGGAATATAAGTTAGCGTTTGAAAAGTTAGTAAAGTTAGCTAAAGTTAGATTAGCTTCAACAAGATGTTTCAGCGTTAAAACATTCATTCATTGAAAGAATTTAAAGCATACATGTTTTACACTGAAGGAAAACCATAAATAAAAAGGATAAAACATAAAAGGAAACCAATCACTTTTTCTGTCGCTTCGCTCTTTCTTCGCCTTGTAGAACTTCTAACGCTAAGTCCAACAAGAGACGATCAATATCGATCATTGTCGTATGTTCAACTTCATCATAATCATGTCTACGAAGTCTGGCGCTTTCATTTAGTTCTAACAACCTTTCCGTCCAGTCCCTTGGTGGAATACCAAGTTCACGAATTAAGTCATGATAGATATCTCTTTGTCGATCATTTGACGGTCTCCAATTGATAGGTCGTTGTAGCGGTCCGGCATAGGCAGGAAATCCCATACTTTCTAAGAACTCGGGGTCCAATTCTGGAAGCGCGTACTTTCCGAGATAATACCTTGGCTTTCTTTTCTTGGATAGCAATTTCTTAATGCTTACTAATTCTTCGAACAATGAACGCCACTGTTTATTATCTGTCTTGGAAATCGCTTTGGACTTTTCTTTATCTTCCCCCTTCTTGACATTATCAAGGGAGGTCTTGAGTTCAGCGACATCTCGGCGCAAGAGTCTAACTTCTTCGACGAGAAGAGCAACTTGTTGAGCGACACTCTGAGCGGCGGCATCGGATGAAGCGTGTCTTTCAGTATCTGCTAACGCGCTCTGAGCTAAGTGACGCTTGAATTCAGAGGAGAGCTCAGCGATAAGGGGTGATATGCTTTGCATGATAGCAATAGTGCTTTTATTTGAAGCGTTTCCAATATCACGACTCCGCGTATCCGACACTATGCGGATATGTCTATCAGGAGCCTCAAAGATCTTGGAGCAGGAACCCTCAATGTTGGTAAGCGAGTTTCGGACTGCCTGTCTGAAGTCTCTGGCTTCTGAATCGCTCTCAGAATCTGAATCGGAAAAAGGACGCTCTGGGGACGGGAGAAGTCCGTAAGATTTTGAAACTGCAGCCTTACCTTTGGATTTATCTCTGATAAAAGGTTCTTCAGGCGCTTGAGCAATTTCAGCGTGCACTTCTTCAATCGCTCGATCCATGATAGGATCTGCAATCGCTGGGGGCTCGACCACTGGGGCGCTAGAGGGATCTGGAAGTTGACTGTCATCCTCAGTAGGAGCACTTTCTTCTTCTATAATTTGGATGGAGGGAGAAGGTTCTCTAAGACCAATGACCCAGAGGGGGCCAAGGGCTTCCATTACATGCATTGGACTGATCAGGCTAGATTGCGGGATAAAGAATATAGCGTCTTCGTGCTCTTCGGTACTTAGTGCAAGTTGCACACCTTCCAGTAAAGCAATCCCTGAAGTATAACAGTTGAAGAAGTCCAAAATCAAAGGCATGAGCGCTTGAGCTGCTTCTTGGTCCACTGGCCTAATTAGTGAGATTATCTTGGCTACTTGAATATTTGATTCACTAAAGAGCACGGGGTGAAGAGTATATCCTCAAAAATTGTAACACCCGAAAAAGTGATTGAAACTGATGTCCAGCGCTTGGGCATTTTCAAACACCGCTCTCATTGCTCTGTGGAACTCAGCGAACTCGGCGTGTTCATTTGAAACATCCACACGAATCTGTCTCTGGCCTAGAAGAAGAGGTCGTTTACTTGATGAAGCGCTTTCATTTAGGTCAGGAAAGACTCGTTGAACAAACCCGGCACGAGGATGCAAAACGTAGCGTCCACCTTGGGTACATAAGGCAAGTTGCTGGCGAATGTAGCTTTCCATTGATTGTCTATATCGTGGCAAAGTGCTAACATTCCCTGCAATAATCTGACGCTGTTGAAGCAAAAAGGTTGCATAACCTCGGCGTTTGTACTCTATTTTGAATTTGAACAAAAATGGATATCTGATCAGTTCTTCATTGGTGTAAAAGTGAAGAACAAATTCTTCAGCCCACCTGGCTGTATTCATCATCCAACGTTTTCCAAGTTTGTCCGCTTTCTTTTGCTCTTTGTTAGCAGCAAGGAACTTCTCAAAATGTTTCGTCTCTTCATCATAATCGTCAGCCCATAATCTGGCTAGATATTCACGAGCCTCATCTTCTATCCACGAGTTGACTGGATTTGGGCGCTCCGCAACAAGCGGTCCTTTACCTTTCCATAACTTAAGTGGATTAGGAGAGAGAGTGTTCTGGGGAGACTTGACAACGGAGGGGAGGGCCGAATAGCCTATCTTGTTGAGATCTTCTTCATCTGTTCCAATCACCCATCTGGGGGTTTTTGAAAACAATCTTGTTTTGGCGCTGAGGATAAAAGGACTCGTCCGAGCGACCGTTTGAATTGAAACGCTGAAGATCAAAGTCAGCTCTGTTGAAAAATTGGACGACGAATATACCAAAGCGTGATTGAAGACGCTCCAAGTTAGATAGTCCTAGATTCGCAATACGCTCGAAGATTTCAAACTTGAGAGAGTTGGACATATCAGGCCGATGGAGATTTGTTTGAAATTATATTTCCAACTCGGCAAGCGTTTGAGTGTCTCGTTCTTTGGCGGCATAATAAAATTCAACATCTGGAGTATATCCGCGCAGGAAGAAATCGATGACACGAGGAGGAGGTCCCGTTGGCGTTGGAATAATGGCAATCGCTTCTGTTGGGATGGGGGCCACTTCTATCGACCGCTCAGCGTTCAAATTCGCTTCACTGGCTGATGATGTTTCAGCGTCAGGAAGGGCTTGAGATGCTTCCTTAGCGATATCCACAACAGTTGCCATATCCACATCCACTTCAACTGGAATCTTCGATGAAAGAGGGGCATCAGCGATTGGTGCCTCTAGAGGTACATCTTGAGCTGGTACATGTAAGCGATTGAGAAAAGCAAGCAAAATTTCCACTAAGTGGAAAGTTAGTAAAGACTAAATCGCTTACCCTGAGGAATATCATCGACTATTTCAGTCAATTGATCTGTTTCTTGGACAGGTTCCTCAGGCTCTGGAACAACTTCTTCTGGATCTAAGTAGAGAAAAGAAGTTATAGGATCAGCACGAATGGGAATATCTAATTCTTCAAGGGTGTTGAGAACATATTGAATATCTGCTTCACATTGTGCTGAAAGAGTTTTTATCCTAGCGTTAGAGACTTAGAAACTAACGAGGAAAGGATATACTAATTTGCTTAGCAAATACTTGTTAGGATCGGTATGCCCCCACAAGCGATGCCGGCGCAACGGAAGAATTAAAGTATATAAAACACATATAAATCGGCATCCCAAGCTAGGGGGTCAAAGTAATGCACAACAAAAACTAATACGAGTAAAGGGGTTTTAAACCGATTACAAGATTTGGGGTTTTATTAAAGTGAGGGTGTAAAACCACAACACAAGGAAAACCACACCAAAAACTTTGGCTCTCATTTTCGAATCCTCACCTCAACATGGAGGGGTTCGAATCAAACCACCATAAGCTCCTAAAGCAAGAAGCCTCTACAAGGACACACCTCAATTAAGTTCATACCTTAAGCAAAAGATTGGCTAGATATATGCTCTAAGGAAATGGAGTCTATGTAGTGAAAGGTGGAAGACAAGAAGAGTTACTAAAAGAAATATCTATGGAAGATAATCTTTTACAACTAATCTTCAAGAAGAAGTTCTATAGAAAAAAGTCTTCAAGAATCATAAGAGAAGCTAGAAAAATCTAGAGATGAAGAACTAAGCTCTAAGCTTTTTTTTCTTTTTAAGTTTTCATCAAGTTTTAAATGAGAGCAAGAACACCTCCTTTTATAGCCACCAATTTTCGGCCATAGGGTGTTAGGTGGAGTAGAAGACTTGTTTTTCTTCACCTACCAACTCATTCTCACCTAACATTCCATTCTCAACTACCACCACATGTGTAAGAGAATATTTTTCATTTTCTTCTTCATTTAAAAAACATTACAAGTCAAACTTTGACTAGCTTTGAATTTCACTCTTGTGACTTCATTTAATTAAGTCCAACTTAATTAAAATGACTCCCAAGTCTTCCAAGACTTGTTAATTAAATAATCTTCATGATTAATTAATAGTAAGATTAGTAGCTTAAATAAATTTCCGGATAATAATAATTTCCGTTAATGATTAATCTCCAAGATTAATTAATAGAAAAATTATTTTCCCAAGCCTACTAATTAAAATGTCTTCCACTTAATCAATTAATCTCATTAATCAATTTCACTTTAATCCTAAATCGGATTAATATTCACATAGTAATTGAACTTTCTTGAGTAAGTGTGTAACCCCATTGTAGGTTCGTTCATGTACTAGTAGTAGGAACACAACCCCGTTGTGCCTTTGCAATTTTCATTGCTAGATTTAATTACTCCAAGTATTTTAATCCGACCAAGAATTAATTACCGATTAATTCATGGTTCCTACAAATCAAGGTTAGTACTAGCCACGCGCCAAGAAGACCTAGCCATGAACGATTATTAGGTGACCTTTCCGCATTACGATTTTCGCATAAGTAAAATCCTTCCATCAAATATCCCGATGGAATCTAGGACTTGGATGTTAGTCGAAATCCCAGTAACTCGATTCTATGTATATCGATCTAAGTGACATTGACCAATTTATCAATCAAGCGAGGAAACACTGCTCCTCCTTATTGATACTACTCCGACCGGAGGTTCCCATGGTCAATACACTGTGAAGTACATAGGATATGCGCCGATGCTAATGATCAGTGACGGATTCTTTCTTGGCACTCACGCGCCTCCGTACATAACCAGACTGGACCCAATATGCCCCACTTTATGACTTACCTGGAATCGTGTGACAAATCTAAGTACAGTGGGCGATGCACGAGACGACCAATGGTGCCTCAAGTCATGAGGACCAATCTTATGCCTACGTAACCGAGGAGATTCCAAATTCGACATTGACTCCAATATGGAATCTCGGCGGGGTTGTTCAGTTTACTCGATCCCAACGAGAACCCACATACATGCACTGATGTACACCGTATCAGTATCCATGGAATAGGATACACTCTCCAAGAGTGTGCATTGTACGTGCAAGTCTTTACGAGTCATTGATATCCCTATCTCAATGATTCTATGACATCCATATCTCAATGATTCTATGACTTGGAACATCTTTAAGACCACAACCTTAGAGACGTATTCCATGATTGGCATCCCCGATACCAAACACATCTCATAGCTTAAGAGTGATCTTGGGGACTTTATCTAATTGCATAGAATGATAAGATAAAGAAGAAAATGTCATATATTAAATTACTTGACAAGATACAATATAAGACTGTTTAAAGAGTCGGCTACTACGCCCTACAAATGGCGCACCGGGCACCTAACTCTTTCAATACTTACCCTTAACACTAGAAAACCTCTCAGATTGAGTAGCGGCTTGAGGATCTGAGCTGATTTCTGGAACAGCGTCAGAGGGAGGAACGCTCACTGACTCTCTAAGCGCTGGTTTTGCTGAAGCGCTAGAGGAGGCTGCGGTAGTAGAAAGAGGAGTACGTCTTCGTGCAAGCGGTACTTCTTCTTCTACTACTTCCTCTTCTTCGGGAACGGAAAAGATAAACGCTGGAGGAGGCGATGGAGATTTAGGAGAGGGAGAAGGAGAAAGGATCTTTTGCTTCTTTTTGGGCTCCGGCTTCTTCTTCTTGGGTTCAGGCTTCTGTTTCTTTGCTGGCTTGGATGGCTCAGCGACTTTGAGAGCTATCTTTCTCTTAGGTCGCTTGACCACCACTTCTTCTTCGGATGAAGAGGAGGAAGACGCTTGATCTTCATCATCACTACGATCAACTCCTAAAGCACGAAGTCGCTCACGCTCTTCTTTTGGAACAGCTGCACCACCTATCTTCCTTGGCTTTTGCAGCTCACAGATCATTTTCTTTTCGTAGAATTTTGTCCCTGGAATCTTCTTGCCAGAAGAGTTTGTATAACCGCAAGCGCTAAGAATACGACTTAGCACAATCCCATAAGGCTTGGGATTCTCCGACTTGGCCATCGCTGCCTTGAAGCGATTAAAAATGTAGAGAGACCAATTTACCTTTAATTTGGTCAGAATGGCCACCATCATCTTGTACTGTATGTTTATAACTTTATCGAATGTCCCTTTCCTACATTCAAACATCTTTGAGCATATGTCCGCGAGAATAACATATTCTCTCTTCATGTCGTTCTTCTTGAAGTTCGGCTCGTATGCAGTAACAACATCTTCTTTCTTGACCAATTCCCAGACTTTTGTAGCATCTCCGAGATTGACGTGTTCCACCTCAGAGCCATCATTGGGTAGAACCAACAATGAAGAAATCAAGGAAGGGGTAAGAACAAAAGTCTCTTTAGCGAAGGGGAAGATGCAGGATATGGAATTTCCGTCTTAAGAAATCTGGGCATTGTTGAAAAAGTGATGAGATTCATCTTCAAAGTAGTTGAAAATAGTAGTGATCATATCTCTCAAACCAGATTCTTGAATGAGTGGAAGAATCGTTCGAAGAGGAAAGTTCTGGTTATCAAACAGATAGTCCCAGTTAACCAGAAATCCGGCGTTAACAGTGACTGGTTTTTCAGCACGGGAAGTTTTTCCGGTAGCAGACTTGGATGATTTGGAAGATTTTGAAACTTTGGGTGCCATTGCTGAAAGTTTGAAAGCTTTTTGAGAGAGAGAAGTATTTGCCTTGAGAAAGATGAAGATTTTTACAATAGAGAGTATTTGTGAGAGTGATAAAATCTGACTGTAAAGACCTTGAAGAGTTTAAATAGAGGCAAAAATTAACTTTTCAATGGCTACGATGTTGACACGTGGACAATCAAAGAGTTTGAATTTTGAAAGGAGTCAAATCTGATACGTTTTTGGAAAATACGGATGCAAAAAGTACGGTAAAATAGTTTATCAGTTACCAAAAAGAGCAAAATTTTGGGATCCGCAGTTACCAAATTAATTGAAAAACGTTTGAAAAGATTTGAAATTTTCAGCGTGAAATACACGCGCCTGATAGTACACTGACACATAATCAGACTCGTGCAGACCTGAACTGTCTCGGTTTTAGATAAATGTCAATAACTGTCAGTTTGATTTGATAGACACGTGTGGGTAGTTATCAAATCTAATCTTTTATACTTATCCACACGCTATCCTTTTCTCGATGAAAACTATGCATGATTTTTAAAATATGGGGCCTGGCGCACAAGGTATGGAACTTTATGTTCATGAAACTTATTGTTCTATGACCATCTTCTCTACATCTTGGATTCTTGATTCTGGAGCTAGTGCTCACATATGTTGTATGAATCAGGATCTGATGCGAGAAAAGAAGTTGGACAACGATGAGGTGAAGATCAGAGTGGCAGCGGGCAAAGCGTCGTGGCTACTGCAATAGGATCTACCTCGTTGTTTTTAAATTCTGGACAAGTACTATTACTGGATAATGTTTTGGTTTTGCCTAATGGGCTTAAAAACATTGTTTCTATTCCCGTTTTAGTTAAGAATGGTTACACTTTCTGTTTTATTGATGAACGATGCAACATTTATTATGGTATAAATTTGTAGGCTTTGTTTCTTTGATAAATGGATTGTATTACCTTAGTGTCCAGAATGAGTATGCAGTGAATACTATACAAAGGAAACGTAGTAGGCTTGAAATAAACCAACGATTGATATGGCACCTTCGACTAGGCCATGCTGGCGAACAAAAGATTCGCAAAATGGAAAAAGGTGGGCTAATTGGCCCACTGGGATTGGATCCCTATCCTACTTGTGAATCTTGTCTCAAAGGCAAGATGGCTAGATCGCCCTTCACAGGGAGCTTTGAAAGGGCCTCACAAATCTTAGGTTAAGTGCACACTGACGTTTGTGGTCCATTTGGAGAAATGGCCAGAGGTGGTTTCCTTTATTTTATCACCTTCACAGACGACCATTCTCGATATGGTCTAGTGTACCTGATGAAGCATAAGTCTGAATCCATTGATAAGTTCAAGGAATTCAAGGCCTTAGTGGAAAATCAAACAAGTCAACGTATAAAAACTCTTTGATCTGATCGTGGAGAATATATAAGCGACGAGTTTGACTTATACCTCAGAGAGAATGGTATAGTATTGCAACTCACACCTCTAGCGACTCCACAGTTGAATGGAGTAGCAGAGCGAAGGAATCGAACCTTGTTGGACATGGTTCGCTCCATGCTTAGCTACAGTGATTTACCCATTTCACTGTGGGGTCACGCGCTGCTTACAGCTGCACACATTTTAAATAGATGTCCGTCCAAGTCCGTTCTTATGACTCCCTATGAAATGTGGAGAAATAGGAAACCAAGTCTTAACCACATAAAGATTTGGGGATGTCCGGCTTATGTCAAAAAGACTAAAGTGGACAAGTTGGAGGCTAGGTCCTTAAAAGGACGTTTTGTTGGATATCCTGAAGATTCTATGGGATACCTCTTTTACCTGCACAATGATCAAAGGCTCATTGTAGCCTTACAAGCCCACTTTCTTGAAGATAAGTTCATTCAAGAAGGAGAAGCGGGTAGAAAGATTTTTCTAGAAGAACAAAATGAAACCCCACTGGATACATCTACACAGGGAGTGAGAACCGAACCTTCTGTAACACAACCACAACCACGACGATCGAATAGAGTATCTCAACCGCCTGAGAGGTAAGGATATCTAATGCAAAGGGAGTTGGATCTCCATTCTGTGTTAGAGGAGGATCATGGAGATGATCCCTCCACTTTTGATCAAGCGATGGTGGATGTGGATGCTGCTAGATGGCGTGAAGCTATGCAAACTGAGATCAATTCGATGCATGCAAACCAAGTTTGGAAACTTGTAGACCAACCTGAAGGGGTAAAACCAATCGGGTGTAAATGGATCTACAAGAGAAAGATTGGTGTTGATGGCAAAGTAGACACCTACAAAGCCAGGCTAGTAGCGAAAGGGTATAGTCAAAAGGAAGGAATTGACTACCAAGAAACCTTCTCGCCAGTGGTTATGATCAAATCAATAAGGGTTCTACTTGCAATAGCAGCACACCTAGATTATGAAATATGGCAAATGGATGTCAAAACGGCTTTCCTAAATGGATTCCTAGAAGAGGATATCTATATGGAACAACCTAAAGGTTTTGAATCCGAGGAGCATATTCATAAGGTGTGTAAACTTGAGAGATCCATTTATGGACTCAAACAAGCATCTCGTAGCTGGAATCTACGTTTTGAGGAGGTTGTCAAAGGATTTGACTTCATCAAAAACGAAGACGAGCCCTGTGTTTACAAGAAGGTCAGTGGGAGCAAGTTGACATTCCTAGTGTTATATGTAGATGACATATTACTCATTGGGAATGACATAGGAATGCTCACCACAACCAAGAAGTGGCTTTCGAGTACATTCTCCATGAAAGACTTGGGAGAAGTGACCTATATTCTAGGGATTCGAATTTATAGATATCGAACCAAAAGAATGATAGGACTTTCTCAAGCCCTTTACTTAGAAAAGGTCCTAAAAAGGTATAGGATGGAAGATTCTAAGAAAGGGTTCCTACCAATGAGACATGGGATACATCTTTCGAAATCTATGTGTCATCAAAGTGAGGAAGATAGAAAAGAAATGAACATTATACCCTATGCGTCTGTTGTGGGTAGCTTGATGTACGCGATGCTCTGTACTAGACCCGCCATTGCTTATGCTGTGAGCGTTGTTAGTCAATTTCAAGCAAACCCTGGTAAGGAACATTGGATAGCTGTGAAGAATATCCTAAAGTATCTGAAAAGAACTAAGGATATGATTCTCACCTATGGAAGTGGTGACCTGAGGGTGGACAGGTACACTGATTCGGATTTCCAATCTAATGTTAATGACCGAAAATCCACCTCAGGATTTGTATTTACTCTAAATGGAGGAGCGGTGACTTGGAAAAGTTCCAAGCAAAGTACAACCGCAGACTCCACCACAGAGGTTAAATACATAGCTGCCTCAGAGGTAGCTAAAGAAGCTGTTTGGATTAGGAAGTTTGTTGAGGAACTTCAAGTGGTTCCTAGCATAAAGCTCTCGTTGCCACTTTATTGTGACAACACCAGAGCTATAGCGCAAGCGAAGAAACCTAGGTCTCACAATAAATTCAAACACATAGAGAGGAGATATCACATCATAAGAGAGATCGTTGCACGAGGTGCAATACCTGTTCAGAAATAGCCTCAGCCGACAATGTCGCTGATCCATTGACCAAGCCATTGGCACAGGCGGTGCTGGAAAAACGTCTGAAAAGATGGGTATTAAATACCACAGCAAATGGCATTGAGTGCAAGTGGGAGATTGTTAGAGTATATGCCCTCGAATGCCATAAAGAGGATAGATTTATAAGGCATAAACATTGTAACTAAACCATGGTTTTTCTATTAATATAAGGCAGTTGATTGTTGTTTTCTTATAGGCATTTATAAGGTGTGAATAAACAACGTAAAGTCCTTGATGACAAGGCGAACTTTCTACCTCCTATGGGATAGGAGGAAACGCACTAGAATGGTTTGACCCTTGACATCTCAAAGGGTTCGCAAGTCTAAGAAATATTGATTGGGCATCAATAGTGAATAAAGACTTGTATAATATAAGTTTCGACAGAAAAAGTGCCAGTCGTACACTATGGAAATGGTAGTGGGAACTTATATCATAGACGTGTCAGTTGGACTGATATGTTCGAACACGGTTCGCATCAGTTCATCACATGGGTATTCACTCATTGACAGTCAATGATGAAACTGATAAGTAGTGATAGGTACATGTGAACCTCTGACCTGAGAAATCGAGTTGAAGATGTACTTGTGACATCAAGTCTGTCATTAGAGTAGTTAGATTCAAATCACCTGTTGGTGGAATCGACCTCGAAGTGCGACTTGATGGGCAAGTAACATTGTTAACTGATTTGCAATATGGAATTTATTCTCTCATAAGTGAATGAGTAAAATATCCTATGCGATCATGAATAAGTGAGGATGAAAGTCTTTGGCCAAAGCTTTTAAATACCTCAACTTATTATGAACTTAGGCATATGGTCAAGTTATATGAGTTTGACTTTAAACCATAACTCTTACTTGACTGGGATATAAGAATAAAAGGTTTATACAAGTACGGTATTCACGGCGTAAAGGTTTGGAAATGATCCTATTCATTCGTTCTCAATTGGGTTACGGTGTGAGCCACGAGACTGGCTAGGTGTCACTCACACCCCTTTGGATTCCTCCCAATTGCCTTTTGAGACGAACATAAAGAGTCGCGCTTAAAGGAAGTGCAAAAGGAAAAACATGGAAAAAAGACTTGAGAGAAATTCACGGCATTGGATGCCGTAATTAATTAATTAATTATTGGATAATTTAATTAATTAATTAAATTAATGAGTTAATTAATTTCTTGGAGAAATTGAATTATAAATTAATTAGGAATTGAAGTAATTTGATTATCAATTTATTTATTGCATAAATAAATTATCCGATTAATTAATTAGCAAGCAAAACGAAAGCCCGAAGGCTTCCGAGCCCACTAAGGGGCGGCCAAATAGACGCCCAAATAGGGCTCTTGCATGCTAGGGTTACTGTTTCATAATGATACAAATATATCACAAGGTGAAAAATAATACAAGGCAACTTACATAACTTTCTCTCCAAGAAAAAGTCTCCCACCTCTCTCTCTCTCTAGCCGTTTTTGACAAGGAAGAAAGGAGGAGTTTTTCATTTTTGATTCCAGCGTGACGAATTAAAGACGTTGGCAAATTCGGCGTTAGAGAAAAGGATCACGTTCAGAAATCAACATACGCGAGAACGGTAATCTTTCTATACACAATTAAACACGAGGATTAGAGATGATTCAGGCTTTGGGAATTAAATTTACTTTCCGCTGCGTTTTATTCGAATAATTCCCAACACTTTGGTGGGGCCGACCTCGAAGTGCGATCTCAATAAGTCAAGTAGTAGTTGTTTAGTGATCGCCAAGATGGGATTTACTGTCTCGATAGTAAACGAGAAAGTATCTTGTGCAATCATATGCATATGAAATTATAAGTATTTGGCCAAAGAAATGAAACTAACCCATGTGGGACATGGAGGGTAGTTTTGTAATTTTATCATGATATGATTACATGCACAGTATCAAGTTTAGTGAGTTTGACATAAACCATGACTCTCACTTGATCGGTGTTAGGAATTTCATGTTAGATGTTTTGATGATGACAATTAGGATTTTGTGTTAGACCCCAAAATATGTAAGTTTGATTTTAGTAGAAAATTTGTATAAACCTTGAAGCGTTAGTTTTGTAATAGGCTTATTAGGCTTTGTTTTATTTTGCTTTAGATTGTTAGGCTAAGTAGTCTTAGGCTGAGCGTCTGATAATTTCTGAGTGAGTTTATCAGTGGTAAAGTTCGAAGACTCAAGCGCCTGATTTCTGAAAGAAGATAAAAGTCTCCAAGCGTCCAATTGACCAGCTACATCAAGCGTTTCCTTATGGGACAGAAGTAATGTCACCTGAATTTATTTCTAAGTCCAGAAGGAGTTTAATGCAAATATTCTCGAAGCATTAAGTACCAACAGATATTTAATTCAAATGCATTAAATGCTGATAAGAGCATTAAATGTGATAAGCACTTTCAGACGTACGGAGAAGCCACCCTATTGGACTGTCAACTATCTCAGACTGCAGCACCAACTTTTGTGCAGCAGATTTTCAGGAAAAAGGACAAAAGTTGTTCACTCGCGGAAGTGAGAGACACGCGCCTGTGCATGTGTCAAACGGACACTTTCACCAAGAATGCCTATAAATAGGACTTCAACAACAAGCCAAATAGAGAACAATTAATCTTCAAGTCGAATTGCTGTTGCATTGAAGTTTCATTCCTTAAACTCTCAGAAAAGCCAGAATATTCAAGAAAACATTCCCTTTGCTTTTCTTCAATCCTGAGACAGCCAACAAATATCTCAAACATTCTTTTCGAAGAAACCACTTTCCTACTGAGATATTTCCAAGTTGTTTGAACTTCATCAAAATCAAACAAACCGCTTTAGAAAAACCCATCCAAGCCTCGGGATCTGTGTGAAGTCGAAGTTGGATACTTGCATCATTTCTGGGTGAAAGAAGCAAGGAGATTGAAGTGATTTGGAGCAAAAATCTGTGTGATCAAGGAGCTCAAGTCATCGACATCTATCTCTCCCTATTGTGTAGAAGATTCTGTGTGATTCTTTGAGAATCACTTCAGTGGATTGCCTCCAAGTGTTCAAGGATAAGAAGGACATAGTTGGGATTACATCACCCAACGAACCTTACAAATATTGTGTTATTTACTTTTCAGTCAATCATATCATATCATTGCATAAATTGACTAAGTAAAATACAATCAAACGCTAAGCAACTAAGAAACCTCTAGTGACGTTAAAAGCTTTCAAAAGAAGACTAGAAAAATCATTCTGCTGTGCTAACACTGATTAAAGAACTGAACGCTTAAACCCACTCGGTTAAAGTATTCAAATCTTGAAGTCTAAGTTAACTCTCTAAAAAAAAAACAGTCTTCATCAGACGCTTAACCTAAGCGTCTATATCTCTAAGAAAACGCGCAGTCAAGCGTTCCCTTTTTAAGCGTCCAAGACCATTTTAATACGAAATCTTTTTGAAGTCGAAAAAGACTTCAGGGTCTATTCAACCCCCCCTTCTAGACCCTTTCGTATGCCACTTGGGACCAACAAGTGGTATCAGAGCGGTTAAAATTGAAATTTCAAAATTTCCGAGCATAACTGCTTGTTTAGATCCTTTCTTTCAAAAATCTAGTTGTCTTTTAAAATTTAGATATGGCATTTGCTAAAGTTCCCAAGCTGACTGAATCAAATTATGACACATGGAAAGTCAAAGCATTTACATATCTCTGTTCATGTGATGATGACATGTGCGATATCATTTCAGATGGGCCAATCAAAATATATAAAGTTATCACAAGAGCGCCTGGAGCCACAGAAGAAACTCCCGATGGTTACGTTGAAAAACCAAAACAAGAATGGACTCCAGATGAGCGTCGAAGAGCTAACTTGGACAATGTTGGACGTTACGCTCTATATACGGCTATTGGTGATAATGACAACTTATTTAACAAAATCAAATCTTGCAAAACTACTAAAGAAATATGGGATAAGTTGGCTACGATTTGTGGTGGCTCATCCCAAATCAAAGAAAACAAACTTTCCATTGCCAAGGAAAAGTTTAATGGATTTAAGATGCTACCCAATGAAACGTTAGAGCAATTGGATATAAGATTTACAGCTCTAGTTACAGAACTTACATCGTTGGGAATGGATTTACAGAACCGAGAAATGGTGGTCAAAATCTTTAGAAGCTTACCAAGTAAATTCTTGATGAAGACAACCGCCATGAGAGAATCAAATATGCTGGATCTTCTAACTCCAGAAAACGCCTTTTTAGAACTAAAAGCATTTGAGTTCGAATTGAATTCTGCCAGTGATATTGTGAGTAGTCCAGTAATTGAATCTGGAGCGCTTATTGCATCAATCAAGGGCAAATCGGGTAATAAAGGAAAGAATTCAGATATCAATGAGGAAGAAGAGTTGGCTTTGCTGAATAGATTCAGGAAGTTTTTGAGATATGAAAAAAGGGAAAAAGTTTCAATAATCAAGGACAAAGTTCATATCAAGCGCCCACTCCAGTACAACAACAATACCAAGCGCCTCAGTATTCTGCTCCTTCACCCCAAGCACCAGCTCAATATCAAGCGTCTACTCAAAATATCTTAGCACCCGTGATCTCAAAGCCACACACTGTAAGGTTATCAAATGAACAAAAGATGAAAACTAATCTTTGTTATAATTGCAGGAAATCAGGGCACTACCAGGTAAATTGCCCTTATCCAAACGTATCCAAGCCCTCAAGGCAGGATTACTTGGATAGAAACCAATTCAGGAGTAACCTTCGGCAACAAGGTTCGTTAGCGGAATCAGAACCAGCATCCGCACCTGAAGATTTAGAATCATCAGACGAAAGTAGTGATGATGATGAGCCATTAGATGACTCAGCGCTCATATGTCTCATGGCCAGAGATGATGAAGCGTCTCCTGAGGTAATCAATGAATTATCAATTCCTCTTTCTTATGATGAATTACTTGACAAAGTCAGAGAATACTACAATGAATGTCAAGAAGCTGCCAAAATATATCAAAATGATCTCGTAATTATTTCATCACTCACTAAAGATAAAGTAACACTCAGAGCAGAGTTGCGAATTCAGCAACAGTGCATTGAGAAAAACCAATCGCTTGAGAGTGAAGTTATTCAATTAAAAGTTGATCTTGATATAATAGTCAAGAGAGAAGCTGATCTGATGGCTAGACTTGCCAAGTCAGAACAGCTCGTCTCATCGTTGTCCAAAGCATCCAAAAAGCTCGACAATGTGATTGAAGTAACAAGGTTATTTGGAGAAAAGACCGGTTTAGGATGCAATAAATTTGGTAAACAACCAAACAAACCTAATGTTACGGCAAAAAACAAAGGAAAGGGTGTTTTCTTTGTTGAGAAAGGTTCACAAGGTCAAAATCAAAATGAACCAAGTGACAATGGTAAGAGGCCAAATGAGAAAGTCAAAACTGACTCAGGCAAGGGTAAAACTAAGGCAAATGATTCACAAAGACGGGTTTATCCAAACGCTCAAAAAGCTAAAGATAAGACTGACAACTGTGAATCAAGCGCTAAGCGTCCAGCACCAAAAGTGCAACCCAAGCCAGTGCCAAGGAAATACCATCGTCAATATCCAAGACAGTCAAGATTATATTATCGATACTATGATGATTATGATTATGACTATGATTATGATTGTCATTATAATCAAGGATATTATTATAGACCCAAAAAGCACACACAACACAATGTGAAACCCAAAAAGTCCAGTATTCCCACAATGAAGACTAGGCAAATATGGGTTCCTAAAGTTTTAATTCAAACCAAAAGTTACTAACACTGAAGGACCCAAAACAACATGGGTACCTAAGAAGAATTAGAACTATCCTTAATGCAGGTACCTAGAGCCGACACCGATACTTCAGTTTGGTATTTTGATAGCGGGTCATCCAGACACATGACTGGATCAAAAGATCTCTTAGTCAACTATCGAGCTACCAATGGTCCTCAAGTTATATTCGGTGATAACTCCTAAGGTAAAACCAAAGGTATAGGTACTGTGCATAGGGGGAACATCATGATAAGTGATGTTTATTTTGTTGAGGGTCTGAAGCATAATTTATTAAGCATAAGTCAATTTTGTGATAAAGGCTTTGAAGTCATATTCTCAAGTGACTGTTGCTATATAAATGACGCTAAGACTAAGTCTACTAAATTGAAAGGAAAAAGAACTAACAACGTATATTTGGTAGATTGGGGTTCAACACTTGATAACAACCCAACATGCTTTGTTGCTAAAATGAATCTAAAAAGGGTTGGTTATGGCATAGAAAAATGAACCACCTCAACTTTAAAACAATCTCTCAGCTTGTAAGTCAAAATCTTGTAGAGGGATTACCAAATGAACCATTTCACAAGGATCGCCTTTGTGACGCTTGTCAAATGGGTAAACAAGTTAAGTCATCGTTCAAGAGAAAACCTCATCTATCTACCTCTAGAATACTTGAACTACTTCACATGGATCTGTTTGGACCTGTTCAAACAATCAGTGTAAGCGGTAAAAAGTATACTTTGGTAATAGTAGATGATTTCTCTCGATTTACTTGGGTGGAATTTCTGTCATCCAAAGATGAAACATGTGACAAGTTAACAACGCTTATTCGACAACTTCAAACATTGAAAGATCTTAAAGTTGCGAGAATAAGAAGTGATCACGGTACTGAGTTTACTAACAAGGTTGTTGAGAAGTTTTGTGCAGAAAATGGAATACACCATGAGTATTCAGCTCCCAGAACTCCCCAACAAAATGGTGTTGTTGAGCGCCGGAACCGAATGCTTAAGGAAGCCGCTAGGACAATGTTAGCAGAATCCAAGCTTGCTCCTAGGTTTTGGGCCGAAGCGATCAACACTGCGTGTTACACTCAAAACCGTTGCATGATCAACAAACAGCATGGAAAAACTCCATATGAACTGTGGAAGGGACGTAAGCCAAATGTTTCATACTTTCACGTCTTTGGTTCTAAGTGATTTATTCATAATAATGGATCCCAAAGCCTAAAGACTTTTGATCCTAAAGCGGATGAGGGAATCTGTCTAGGCTACGCCAAGAAAGGGAAGAATTTTCGCATCCTAAACAAGGGCAAATCGAAGGTTGAGGAATCTATTCATGTTGTTTTTGATGATGCTAACCAAGAACCGAGTAAAGTTCATATAAATGATGTAGGAGTTGAAGATCTTTGTCATCAAGCGTCTAAGATCACTATTGATGAAGATACTGACGACAATGATGAGATCTCAGTGCCACCTCCTAAGATTACTCTGGACAATTTTATAAGAAATGCTGATGATCATGAAGAGAGTGATCATCAAGAGCAAACAAGGAATTGTGAATTTGAAGCGCCTACGCAAGAAGGTAGTCAAGCGTCTGATCCCCAAGCGCCTGTTCAATCTCTTAACCCCTTCCAACCAAACAGACTATGGCTGCGAGATCATCCACCAGAGCAAATTATTGGAGATATTGGAGCGCCTGTTAGAACTAAAGCCGCTACAATCAATGAGGCTATGTTCGCAAGCTTTCTATCTCAGATGGAACCTAAGAAAGTGGATGAAGCGCTAAGTGATCCAAGTTGGATTGAAGCCATGCAAGAAGAACTTAATCAATTTGAGCGTAGTAAGGTTTGGACACTAGTACCAAGACCAACTCACCAAGGAGTCATTGGAACTAGATGGGTTTATCGAAACAAGATGGATGAGAACGGCATTGTAATAAGAAACAAGGCCAGACTCGTAGCTCAAGGTTATTGCCAAGAAGAGGGCATTGACTTTGATGAGACATACGCTCCTGTCGCCCGTCTTGAAGCAATCCGCATGTTTCTAGCGTATGCAGCGTTTAACAAATTTACAGTGTATCAAATGGACGTGAAGAGTGCCTTCCTGAATGGTAAACTCCAAGAAGAAGTATATGTGGAGCAACCACCGGGATTCTTCAACTACCATGGTAAGAGTATGGTGTACAAGCTAGACAAAGCACTTTATGGGCTTAAGCAAGCACCCCGAGCATGGTATGACACTCTCTCTATCTTTCTTATTGGTAAAGGCTTTTCAAAAGGCAGCGTTGATACAACGTTATTTAAAATTACTCATAACGAAGATATTCTCTTAGTCCAAATTTATGTCGATGATATCATTTTTGGCTTTACTAACAAGCGTCTGTGTGAGAAATTTTCGAAAATGATGCAAGAACAATTTGAAATAAGCATGATGGGTGAATTAACTTTCTTCTTAGGATTACAAGTTAAACAACTCCCTAATGGAATATTTATTAACCAAGCTAAATATACGAGAGACATGATTAAGAAATTTGGTATGGAAAATACATCATATTCAAAAATTCCAATGAGCCAAACGCTTAAGTTAGATAAAGATGAAAGTGGAAAGAAAGTTGATATCACTAATTATAGAGGTATCATTGGATCACTTCTTTATCTTACTGCTAGTAGACCTGATATCATGTTTTCGGTATGCATGTGTGCACGATTTCAAGCTGATCCTAAAGAGTCACACTTAATTGCTGCCAAGAAAATCCTTAAATACCTAAAAGGCACACAAAATGTGGGCTTATGGTATCCTAGGGTTTCTCCTTTTGAACTAATCAGTTACTCAGATGCAGATTTTGCAGGTTGCAAAATAGATCGTAAAAGTACTAGTGGTACTTGTCAATTTCTAGGTGATAGGTTAGTTTCATGGCATAGCAAGAAACAACAATCCATAGCTACCTCCACAGCCGAAGCTGAGTATGTAGCTGCAGGAAGTTGTTGTGCACAAGTTTTATGGATGAGGCAACAACTTAGAGATTATGGAACAATCCTAGGTCCAACCCCCATTCTTTGTGATAACCAAAGCGCTCTAGCCATGACTCAAAACCCTGTTCTTCATTCCAGAACCAAACACATTGACATTAGATACCATTTCCTTCGTGACCATGTTCAAAAGAAAGATATCTCCATGCATTTTATTGGAACTGACAAACAATTGGCAGATATCTTCACCGAAGCGCTCAACGAGCAACGCTTTCTCACTTTGAGAAGTGAACTAGGTATGATTGATTTAAACACCTAATCATCAAGCATCATACTTTATTAGACATACAATTTAGGGGGAATCCACTTGGCTTATATCTAAAAGTTTTCTTTACAAAACAAATGGTACAAGTTATCAAATTTAGGGGAAACCTTAAAATTATACTTGAACCTAACTAAGCGTCAATGATCAAAAACTTTCAGATGCATGATCATCAACGCTCAGTATTCTTTTGTGAAATATGTTGGACGCTAAACCATAAAAGGAATTTAGCTTTAAGCGTCCATATTGTCCCCAATAAGTGGCATTAAGCGTTGAAACTATTCCATTCAACACTTAATATAAAAATGATTTTAAAAATTCATGCATAAAACCTTTTTACACTGTTCTTCAAGTAGTGGATAGACTCAACAGTCTATTGTGCACTCTATCCACACACTTCTATCACATCAAACTGGCGGGTAATCAAAAACTTTTTCAAAATGACGGTTCAGAGATAGCACGTGTTTGTGTACGTGTCAGTGTACAAACGGGCGCGTGCGTTACACTTTGAAAATGCCAAACGTTTCTAAAACTTTAATTCGGATGTCAAATATTTTTTTGAGAATTACCAAGTGTAACTTCTCTCTATTACGCAAAACTCGCGTCCGCAGTTAATGAATTCATGGCTGAGATTAAAACTCTTTACACGTGTGTTAATCCTACAGAGATAAGAGAACACAAGTTTCAAAAATTAACCTCTGTCTTTTAAAAACACAATTTGCAAAAACTTCATTTACTCATACTCAAAAATCTCTGCAAATTTATTTTTTTCTCTCTCTTAAAAGCAAAAGCAAATCTCAGTTCATCTCTTTCACTAAAAATGGCACCAAAGAAATCCTCGTCTACTTCTGCCGAAGCTACCATCAAGGTTACTGAAGGCCTTGTCGTCGACTGGAAATCTTTGTATGAGCAACCTCAGATCAATCTAACAGATATGATGGATATGGTCGTCAAAGCTGGGCTCAAGTCATTCTTGACTCAATACTCGTATCTGTTTCCAACTGAAGTGGATATCTTCTGGAGGACTGCCAAACTCTCAGAGGACAAGAAGTCTATCTCTTTTTTAATTCCTCTATCCTCAAAGGAGCCTCCCAAGGAATTCACTCTGACTGCTGCCTCCATTGCCGAGAACTTTAAACTCCCAAATGAGGGTGAGGCACTGGATTCTATTACTTTAAAACAGATCAAGGAAGCAAGGACTACAATGAGTGCGCACGACGATGTACCCTACACTCAATATTTCGAAAAGAAAGACCTAGTGTCCAAATACCGGCTATTGGCTGATTTCTGCAGCAAGATCATAGAATGCCGAGTGGGAACCTTTGATAAGGTGAACCCAGTACAATTCCAGATGATGACTGCCATACTCTTGAACATCAAAATTAACTAGAGTGAGTACGTTTTTGGAAGATTTCGGGATTGTTTAAGCGGCTCAAATAAACCATATGGGCTTGTCCTGAGTGACCTCTTATACAAATCACAGTGTGTATATTCTTCTGGTCTTCCGTTGAATAAGACCAAGTTGCTGGGAAAAAGGATTTTGAACAATCTCTTCAATCCTCCCAAAATTGGTGGTGCTGCCAAACCACTATCTGAGCGTCTGGAAGTACGTCAAGCGTCCGATAAAGAAGCGGAGCGTCCAGTGCCAGAAGAAGCTGTGAAGCGTCGGGCTGCAATCAAGAAAAGGGCTCCCAGAAAGCCCAAAGTTCAATTTGTCGCCCCCACTCAAAAAGATGATGAGGAAACTGATGAGGATGCAGAGGACAAGTTACCTCTCAAAAGAAGGAAGCTGGAAGGGATCATTAAACAAATAGACTTTGAAGAACCAGATGTTGATCCTCCCGCTCCTACGCCTAAACTCGTTGAAGGAGTCAACGTGAAGAAAATCTTCAAGCGTTCCAGGACTAGCAAGCGTCGAGCTGCTCCCGTTCCTGAAGAGCCTGAGACTGTTGAGCCAAGCGCTCAAGTTACTGTTGAGCCAAGCGCTCAAAGTATTGCTGTTGAGACTAGTTCTCAGGGTAAGTTTATTTCTTCCCACAGCATCTCCTTTCCTACATCTGTAGAAGATCCTGCTCTTATAGAGGATAGTTCCTTTCTTTCAGCTATAGTTCCAGTTGTTGCTGAAGCGTCAACTGATATCATCCTGGATGTTGACTTGACCGAAGTCGTTACTATCGCTAAAGATGTTGCCGCAGAAGTTGCTGCAATTGAAGCTGAGGAACCTGCTACTACAGAGGTTCAGACTTCATCTCCTGTTCAGGCTATAACAGAGGCACGCTCAGAAGATCAGCACGATGCTGACGACGTTCCAGCGCCTCGACACTTCTTCCAACTCGACCCGCTAACGACGATTGATCATTCAATCAATTATATGACCCCAGCGCTCGAAGAAGATTTCATTCCTGCAGGCTACAACGAAGAGAGATATATTGCTGCAGAGAATGATGTTGCTCGATTGATTGATTTTGACAGTCAAATCAAAGCCATCATACAAGACAGACAAGGAGGTCGAACTCCTAGATGTGATAGGGACTTAGCATACTATCTGGATTATGGGCACAGCAAGCCAACCGGGTTCGCCCTAAGGGATTACAGCATTCGTATGTATGAGCCTCTGCGTCCTAACTTTCTCAATCCTTCAGAGTCAGTCTTGAACAGAGAAGGCTACACACATTTCCCTCAGACTGCTCATAGCCCTGAAAATATTGCATTATTCCATCCACTTCGTCTGTGGAAGAATAAGGCTGCTCATGCCGGTGAGCGTCTCGAATCGTTGACAGACTTGCTTTAGACTGAAGCTGATGCCTATTTTGACAGCGTCTGGAATGCTAACTACCAGCCTGATAGATATTATTTTGAAGCTATCAGAGATATTCATCTTGAAGGCATTCGCGCTATGGTGACTGCTGGCACAGGCTTCTGCATAAATGAAGTTAACTGGGTTGAAGCGTATGTGGGACACAAGTATACCTTCTCAGAACTAGTTCAAGCTCCCCATCTTTTCGGCATAGGCATGCATGACAAGAAGCGTCAGTTCGCCAAGTATTGCCTCAAGCAGCGTCAACAGAGAGTCGGACCTGTTCTCAAGCTCCCAATTGTTAGACATCAAATTGAACAGTGTCTGCGTCAAGAGCTTCACAGATTTTCCACTACTCCTCTTCTGTTCAACGCTCAAGCTTCTTCCAGTGGTACATCTGGCGTATTGTGCTTAAATTTTGCCCCAAGCCACTGTGAAGAAAACTTCAATCTGATGGTGAAGATTTTAACTCCTGTCTCCCTATTCGATAAGATCTTCACTGTCAATCTTAGATCTTGGAACGGCTCAGTAATCAGTCCATTCAAAGGATATCCACTGCTCCCTTCAATCCGCAGCGAGACAATACTGTCCAGACTCACTCTTCTCCATCACTCAAGCGCCGTCCAAAGTTTTCCCCAATCATGTGCTTGATATCATTGGTCCAATGCACATCAGGGCCATTGATAGTCCTCTTCGCACATTCATCTCCGGTACTTGTCTTTCCAGAACCAGACTCACTGAACTCTTGGATTCTCCATCCACTTCATATGCCGACTTAGCAAACTAGAACTTCCAATTCAATGACTTTCGTCAACCAGAGTCAACGCTTGAGGAAGCGCCTGATACATCAGCTGAAGCGTTCAAGTCTGCAGTTACAAGTATTCCAGCGTCTGCTGAAGAATTCGTTCAAGCGTCTCCACCCGAGGATATTCCTGACGCTTCTAAACCTGTTACTGCTGATAGTGCTGAGGATTTGTCTCTTGCCATTCGAGGTACTGTTTTTGATCCAGCCTATCAAGTTTCGTTTGACTCTCTCAAACACTCATCAAGGTTCAAGCGACCGGCTCCTCAAGCGGTTCCTTCCGATGAGAGTCAATCTTTTGGTCCTTTGCTCAAATCCGTCTTGGAGAATATTAGCGCCCACGCTACTCAGAACGAAGAATCTCTCCATTGGATTAAAGACGATCTGGCAAAGATTGAAACTCACGTCATGAGCGCCCAAATTGCTCATATGCGTAGCTCAGCTCAAGCGGCTGTTGGTGAGTGCAAGCAAGATTTTCAAGAAATGCATGATGTCACTCAAGCAACCCAACTTGCCATGAAAGAAGAGCTTGAGAAGCGCCTTGAAACCCTTGAGACCTCTATAAATGATGCTACCAGCGCCAAGTTTCTCGTTCTGCAGGAACGCTTCGACAAGCGTCTGGATGACATCACAGATTCTATGTCTCAGATTGCTCATCAGGTCAGTTTACTCACAGATCATTTCTTAAAGTCTGATGATGGCAATAAGGGGGAAAAGAAGAAGAAAGGAGAAAAGAGGAAAGCGTCTAGTGCAAAAGCTGAAGAGCCTCCGTCTCCTAAGCGTCTAATGCTTATTTCTACTTCTGCGCTTCGTCTTCCGTCTTGGATAACTGCTCAAAGTACATCTGGAGCGCCCAGTAGCACGCTAAGGGATCCTCCTAGAGCGTTATATCCAAATCTACCAATACCTACAAGAGCACTTCTTGAACAGTTTGACATCCCTCTTCAAAGAACGTCCATTCCAGAGCCTACAGATCCAAGAATCTTAGCTGAAAAGAGAAAGATGACTGACTTTATCCAAATTTTTCGAATCTGCCTAAGGTATATTGGTATTGACCCAACTGACTGGGACAATCATTTTACTGTCTTCAAGAAGAGACAACAAGAAGAAAACAAGCTTATAATCAACAAAGATCATGAAGCAATGATGATCTTGGAAGACAATCTGACTGAAGCTATCCGAGCTGAAATGACCAAGCGATACAGAGTCAGACCAAGACATTAAAAGCTTTTTGATTTTACATTATCTATATTCTTGTCTCTTATATCTTCACTTGTTCAGTTGTAAAAAATGCCTGTAATTCTCGATATCTATAAAATGCATTTTTTTTCAGCTGAAACATCTCGTTGAAGCGTAACTAACTTTAACTAACGTTATCTAATCAAGCTAACTTTTACTTTTGGCTGTCTAACTCTTGAACTATAAAAGAGTAAGTATTGCCATCATCAAAAAGGGGGAAATTGTTAGGAATTTCATGTTAGATGTTTTGATGATGACAATTAGGATTTTGTGTTGGACCCCAAAATATGTAAGTTTGATTTTAGTAGAAAATTTGTATAAACCTTGAAGCGTTAGTTTTGTAATAGGCTTATTAGGCTTTGTTTTATTTTGCTTTAGATTGTTAGGCTAAGTAGTCTTAGGCTGAGCGTCTGATAATTTCTGAGTGAGTTTATCAGTGGTAAAGTTCGAAGACTCAAGCGCCTGATTTCTGAAAGAAGATAAAAGTCTCCAAGCGTCCAATTGACCAGCTACATCAAGCGTTTCCTTATGGGACAGAAGTAATGTCACCTGAATTTATTTCTAAGTCCAGAAGGAGTTTAATGCAAATATTCTCGAAGCATTAAGTACCAACGGATATTTAATTCAAATGCATTAAATGCTGATAAGAGCATTAAATATGATAAGCACTTTCAGACGTACGGAGAAGCCACCCTATTGGACTATCAACTATCTCAGACTGCAGCACCAACTTTTGTGCAGCAGATTTTCAGGAAAAAGGACAAAAGTTGTTCACTCGCGGAAGTGAGAGACACGCGCCTGTGCATGTGTCAAACGGACACTTTCTCTAAGAATGCCTATAAATAGGACTTCAACAACAAGCCAAATAGAGAACAATTAATCTTCAATTCGAATTGTTGTTGCATTGAAGTCTCATTCCTTAAACTCTCAGAAAAGCCAGAATATTCAAGAAAACATTCCCTTTGCTTTTCTTCAATCCTGAGACAGTCAACAAATATCTCAAACATTCTTTTCGAAGAAACCACTTTCCTACTGAGATATTTCCAAGTTGTTTGAACTTCATCAAAATCAAACAAACCGCTTTAGAAAAACCCATCCAAGCCTCGCGATCTGTGTGAAGTCGAAGTTGGATACTTGCATCATTTCTGGGTGAAAGAAGCAAGGAGATTGAAGTGATTTGGAGCAGAAATCCGTGTGATCAAGGAGCTCAAGTCATCGACATCTATCTCTCCCTATTGTGTAGAAGATTCTGTGTGATTCTTTGAGAATCACTTTAGTGGATTGCCTCCAAGTGTTCAAGGAGAAGAAGGACGTAGTTGGGATTACATCACCCAACGAACCTTACAAATATTGTGTTATTTACTTTTCAGTCAATCATATCATATCATTGCATAAATTGACTAAGTAAAATACAATCAAACGTTAAGCAACTAAGAAACCTCTGGTGACGCTAAAAGCTTTCAAAAGAAGACTAGAAAAATCATTTCGCTGTGCTAACACTGATTAAAGAACTGAACGCTTAAACCCACTCGGTTAAAGTATTCAAATCTTGAAGTCTAAGTTAACTCTCTAAAAAAAAACAGTCTTCATTAGACGCTTAACCTAAGCGTCTATATTTCTAAGAAAACGCGCAGTCAAGCGTTCCTTTTTTAAGTGTCCAAAACCATTTTAATACGAAATCTTTTTGAAGTCGAAAAAGACTTCAGGGTCTATTCAACCCCCCCTTCTAGACCCTTTCGTATGCCACTTGGGACCAACAATCGGGATACGTCAGTGAAGGGCTTATACTCATGTGGCATTTATGGTCCAGAGGTTCGTAAATGATTCATTCATTTCGTACTCAATAAGGTTACGATGTGAGTCCACGGGACTGGCTAGATGACACTCACATCCTTTGGTAATTGCTCCCATTGTCAATTGAGACGAACCTAAAGAGTCGAGCTATAAGAAACGAACGGGATGTCTTTTTGTGTTAATCTTTTAGAAAGATATAATTAAATGGATGCATTGATTTATTGGTTAAATCAATGAATGAAATATTGAATTTAATAGGATTAAATTAAATTATTTAATTGGAGAATTAATTAAATGGAAGTAATTAATTATTTAATATGTATTGGAATTTAAATAGGATTTAAATTAAATACATGTTAAAAGGTGGGCTAAGTTGAATGGGCCAACTTAAAGCCCATCCACGTCCATGTGGAGCCCTAAGGGGGCGGCCACTTAGGAGTCCTAAGTGACTCCAACTTGTTTGTTAAGTCAAAGAGTTATAAGATAACTCCAACACTTGCAAGTCACAAGATAACCCTAGTTGAATAACACACAAAAAGAAGAGAATCCTCCCACCACAAAAAACTCGCCCTAGCCGTCCACCACCATAGTCGAGGGAGTTTTTGGAGATCTTTTGAAGGTTTGTTTCGCATGCATCTTTAGAGGCAGGAGCTCAAGGAGTAGCTGTTACACGAAGAATTATTACGAAATCGATAAGATAAATCTATTTCGTTTAGTTTTTGGAAAACTATTAAAATTCATTAATCCCGTTAAAGTGATCCATGTTTAGGAATCCAAATTTTTTTATTCCGCTGCGTTTTTACTTCGATGGATTCCTAACAATGAACTCAACTCTTCCAGCTTTCTTGCCATAGCTCATCTCGAGAGTGATTTCAAGATCACCCACGCCACTTTCTCTTGCTGCTGCATGAACTTTTGCAGGTACTTGTAACATTAATTTTTCTTCGAATCTTCGTCATTCTTGTGGATCTGGATTTTTCATGGTTGTTTTAACAGCCGCATCCACAATTACCTGTAGTTGTTCAGCCATCAAATTATAAGAAAACACGGGTTGTAGAGATATTTCCCTTTGGCCAACTTGTTGTTCGGGTTGTTGGGAAGCTTCCTGCTCTCCAGCCAGAATTCTAGTTCTCTTTGGATCCTGTGGATCAGGATTCTTCAGTGCAGTTTTAATAGCTGCATCTACCATCACTTGTAGTTGCTCATCCGTCAGATAGCAAGAAGAGGCTTGTTGTAGAGAAATTTCTCTCTGGCCAGCTTGCATCTCATGTTGCTGGGCAGGCCCCTGCTCTCCAGCCAGAATTTCAGTTGTATACTCCAGTGGCAATTCTTGGATTTCGTCAATCAACCGCCTAGCTAGAATAGTCGGCTTTTCAGGTGCATGCTTATCTTTGCCTGGGCAAAGTAACATCTTCTTCTTTTCTTTATTTCTCTTGACTTCTTGAATTTTCGCCATAACTTTGCCTGCTATCAAAACTTGATAATAAAAACTTATAGAAAATAAATAAAATTACCTCACGTCATGAACTAAATTTTCCCACAGACAGCGTCAATTGATGCGTGTCCAATTCACACTAATAATATTTATAATATAATATATAGGATTATTGAGCAAATAATATAAAAGATGAATAATTTGAGAGAGTAAAATTATGAAAGCATGTAAAAGATTGTTTTATTCATCTTCAATGGACGTATTTATACGAGTCTTGAAGGCTTAGGCTAATCATGGTTGCTGGAATTAAGCTTGCTGCTTTCCTTATCTAATCATGGCAGGCAGGTGATCCGGGTAGCTGACTCAGGTAGCTGGTCTGAGTAGCTGGATGAAAGTTAGCATCCTTCCATTTCTTCTATTTGGTAGCTTCATAAATGCTTGGCCTTCCTTCCTTAGTGGTAAATAGTAATTAATACTAAATAACGTAGCTTTAACTAAAGATAGCTTCCTCCCTTTGCTTCATATGGCAACTCCTAGATCAGGTCGGATCCAACTAGGATCGTGCCCAAATTAGCTTGATATACTCCTCTTCTTATGGAAAGTCTTTAATTAATTAGACCTTGATTAAACACTGATTGGATCTTGATTGGTCTTGTCTTGTGGCCAAAGACTTTCCTTATCCAGCTCCAGCTAGAAATTCAGTCGGGTGAATCAACTACCTGAGCCTTAGCCCATCAATTAAACAGGTTTTTAGCCTATTGGTCTTGGACTTTGTCAGCGTGGCCCCATATGTAAGTTTCACCCTTATCAGTAATCATAATCATCATAGTAGTGATAGAATGATCTTGTTCATAGTGGATATTGATGCTGGTATTTCCTTGGCACTGGCTTAGGGTACGCTTTGGGCGCTTGACACTTAGTTTTTAATTTACATGTGCCAGTTTTTTCCTTAGCCTTTTGAGCATTTGGATCAACCTTACTCTGTGAATCATTCACTTTGGTCTTTCCCTTTCTTGAGTTAGCATTGACTTTCTCGTTTGACCTCTAACCGTTGTCCTTAGGTTGATTAAGCGTTTGACTCTTTGTACTCTTTTCAACAAAGAATACACCTCTTCCTTTGTTGGGTGCCGTAAATTTTGACTTGGTTGGTTTACTACTGAATTTATCACATCCTAAACTGGTCTTTTCACCAAACAGTCTAATTATCTCAGTTTGTCTAGCTTTCTTAATGCTTTAGACAATGATGAGACGAGTTGTTCAGATTTAGCAAGTTTAGCAATCAGCTCAACTTCTCTCTTGACTACCATATCAAGATGACTTTTTAACTAAGTGACTTCAACTGATTAGTTCTTCTCAATGCATTGTTGCTGAACTTGCAACTCTGTTTTGAGCATCACATTCTCATCTTTAAGCGCTGATATCTCTCATCAGAGTGATTTTGATATAGTTTGGCGGCATCTTAACAATCTTTATAATATTCTTTTACTTTGTCAAGTAATTCTTCATAAGAGAGAGGATTTGCTAATGCAGTATTTTCCTCAGACAGCGCTTCCTCATCTCTTGCCATGAGACAGATTAGCGCTGAATCATTGGCTGGCTCATCATCATCACTACTCTCTTCTGAAGACTCCAAATCATCAGGTGCGGACACTGGTTCTGATTTCGATTCAGCTAGCAAACCTTGTTGATGAAGGCTGCTCCTGAATTGGTTTCTATCCAAGTAATCCTACCTTGAGGGCTTAGATACGTTTAGATAAGGACAATTTACCTGGTAGTGCCCTGGTTCCTGCAGTTATAACAAATATTAGTTTTTTATTTTTTGTTCAATTGTTAATCTTGAGGTACCATGTAGTTTTGAAGCTACGGGAGCTGAGAGATTCTGGGGAGAAAACGCTTGGTACTGAATCGGTGCTGAGGGCGGAGGAGTCGAATACTGAGGTGCTTGATACGATTGTTGAACAGGAAGAGTCGCTTGATAGGAATTCTATCCTTGATGCTTTGGAACCTGACACGAAAAATCCTTACGTGTATAAAACAGCAAGTGGACTGGTCGTGTGTAGTAATAGAATGGATATTAAGTCCAGAATGTTGAACCCACAGAGACTCGTATTTTAAATTAACAAGTTTAAAGCAATTGAATTAAATTAAAAGATTTTTGATTAATTGACAGTAGAAAGGTAAAAACTAAGACTTAACAATTTGATTGAGATTCTTATATGAGAAAGCAACTAAGGCACATGCTTCAACCTTTATTATTTGTAAATATGTATGAGTGATTCTTCTAATTATTAGACTATTATTGCTTTGGTGGAAAAAACCTTAAATAATTATTACCCGATCTCTCGGCTATAATAATCCTATGATTACGTGACGGTTCTCTAAATATATCTATCCGAGAATCAAATCATTAACCATGCATTCAAGTTCTAGAATTTCCCCAGATTAATTCGACTAACAGCACCCGGAAATCTATACCTATCTCTAGGAGCAATTCCTCATGTTTTTCGGATGATGTGTTAATTCCTTTGAACCCTAATATATATTCTCTCAAATAATAAATTAGGCTAATTAGCAAACATATGTTGATCAAGCATACGATTGGAATAAAAGCATAAAATTAACACACAAAACAATAATAGAATTAAAATGAACAATCACTTCATATATATAAACTCATAAAATTGGCATTCACATGGCCTTAGTTTGATTAATTTAGTTCATAATTATAATTGGAAAAACAATTAAAAACATAGAATTATTCATAGACAAATATTCTGAAAATAAAAAGCTCCCTGTTAATAATTGATGAACTCGTGTTGAATCGTCATTCTCTTCGTCTTGCTCGTTTCTTTGCTCCAATCTCTTCTCTAGCTGCCAATTTCGAACCTCTCCTTCTTGTTGTAAGAGAAAGTATCCTATTTGAGTGTAGTGTTAGTGTGTTTTGTGTTGTTGTGTGTTGGGTCCTTTTGACATGAAACAACACCCCTATTTATACTAGTATGCACTAGAGGATAACAACTAATATACACTAAAAGAATACAAATGGGGTACACATAGCACATGCCTAAAGGAAGACAACTAATGTTCATCATGAACATAAGTAAAAACCCACACTACACATGCCCAAAAGTAGACAACTATCAGCATTATAAATGAAAGGGGCACACAACACATGCATTACAATCATTAAAGGAGGCAACTAATGGTCTTTAGGTGTCAAAAATTTCTAAGATTCGTCCAGCCGCCCGTAGCATTTTTCCTTCTGCGCAGCAATAGTGTTTTCTTCATAACGTTTTCCTCAGATCTTAGATTCAAGTGATTCAAGTTCTCACGTGAAGCTAAGACATAGATCTAGAACTTTGTAGAAGAACACGTTCTCAGATTCTGCGTCCAAAATACAGAATTATTGCATTTTCTTCCAGCTGATTTCTCTATTGTTATGATTTTTACCTTGAATTCATTTAAAACACAAATCAAAGCCACAAGTGGTAAAATTCATACATATTTGAACCTAAACCATGAAATTATTGACCTCTCAAATGTGTAAAACTCACACTTATCAGAACCTTTCCTTTATTATCATATTTCAGAAATCTTCTGAACTTGTTTAAAAGCGTTGTTTCTTCTTCCTCAATAAGATCTAACTCATTTCCCTTATTACCCGATTTACCCTTAACTGATGCTAATAGCGCTCCTGATTCTATCACCGGTCTAACCGCATCGCTTGCTGAATTTAATTCAAACTCAAAAGCCTTGAGTTCTGAAAATGAATCTTCTGGAGTTAAAAGATCCAACATATTTGATTCTACTCAGAAGACTTCTGAAAATCTTAACCACCATTTCTCGATTTTTTAAATCCATGCCTAGAGACGTCAACTCTGTAACAAGAGCAGTAAATCTTATATCCAATTGGTCTAGCGTCTCATTGAGCAACATCTTAAAACCATTAAACCTTTCCTTGATAACTGAAAGTTTGTTCTCCTTGATTTGAGCTGAACCACCGCATATTATGACCAACTTATCCCAAATTTCCTTAGTCATTGAACACGACTTAACCTTCTTAAATAAGTTATCATTATCACCAATGGCTGTATAGAGAGCATTCTGACACGCTAAAAGCTAACGTGCTATGATAGCAAGTGCACTAGACGTATGTAGTAATAAGTGGACAAAAAGTCCGGGTTGTCGAACCACGGAAACTTGAATTTTAGTTTATGATTAATGAAAATGGACAAAAGTAGATTGCAATAAAACGAGTAAGCAAGTGACGAACCAAAAAGAAACGAACTATAGGTTAAATCTCACGTATGATAAAATGACTAAGGCACATGCTACAACCGAATCTACTCGTCAATATAGATGAGCTACTCTTCGAATTATTAGACTCCTATTGCTTTGGTGGAAATTCCTTAGATAATTATTACCCGATGTCTCGGCACATAATAATCCTATGATTAATTGATGGTTCTCTAAATATGTCTATCCGAGAATCTAATCAATAACCACGCATTAACGTTCTAGAGTTTCCCCGGATAAATCCGGCTAACCGCACCCGGAAATCTTTACCTATTTCTAGGAGCAATTCCACATTAGTTTCGGATGATGTGTTGATTCATTTGAACCCTAACCTATCTTCTCTCGAATGACTAGACTAGGCAAGATAGCAAGCATATGGTGATCAAGCACATGATTGTAATAAAAGCTCAAAATCAACACACAAAGCAATATGAGAATTAATATGAGAATTGATTCATAAATTGGCTTTCACATGGCCTTAGTTCTTCAATATTAGCCTCTCATCAAGACCTTAAGAAAATCTAATACAAATATATACATACTCATGGAAATAAACATGTAAATGCAAATAATTAAAACTCCCCCAATTGATTGATGATGGATCCTTGCTTTTCAACTTCAATCCTTAACTCCTTTCTCTTTGTTCCCCTCCACAATTGATGAAGAATGGTGATGAATGATGATGAGTGAAAAGTGATGGCCAAAATGCCTCTCTCTCTCCCCTCTTCCAAGATGTCCCTCTCAAGTGTGTAGAAAAATGCCTTAAGAAGACCCCAAAAATCTGAGCTCCTAGTGTGTGTCTCCCCTAGTGTGTCCTCCACTACTCTTAAAGTGAGTAGTATAAAATTCCATAAAGTAGATCTACTAAGAAACATACTTATGACATCCCTCTCATACATGTGATGACCTCTTGGCTTTAAATGTTCCATTCCCCCATCAAATGATGATCTTTTGGCTGAAAGGAATCAAAATTCTGGTGTGGACACGCCTAGGCGTGGCATTACGGCGCTTGGGCGCCGTAATCAGAAAGTTGAAATTAAATGCAATGTGTCCTGCGCAGCAATCGTATTTCATTCATAAATTTCTCCACGAAACTCCGATTTGGATGATTCAAGTCCTCATTTGAAGCTAATACATAGTTATACAACATTGTAGAAGGGAACTTCATCCAATTCGGCCTCTAAACATACGGAAATAGCGCTCGAACGTGGAAAGTGGTGTAGATACGGCGCCCGGGCGTGGACAAGATGGCGCCTAGGCGTGGTAAGCAGAATGTTGACGTTATTTCCATCTTGTCCGGCACCTGGGCGTGGGTTTTTAGGCGCTTGGGTATAGGGGTGCGTAGCAATTTGGCCTAAACTTGTTTTATACGTCGTTTTTCATCCCGTTCTTTGATTGTATCCATTTAAGACCTGAAATCATTTAATGCACGAATTAAACGCACATGTGGCAAGAATCAAGCGATAAATGAACCTAAGACATAAACGCAAAGGGGCTTAAAAACACGTAAAAATGCCTCTTATCACATTCCATCCAACATTATCTAAATTTGCTCTGCGACGCTCATCAACAGACCATTCACTTTTAAGCTTTTCCGCGTAACCATCTAGGGTTTCTTCTATGACTGTAGGCGTTCGAGTGATGACCTTCATAATCTGAATCGGTCCATCTGAAATGGTATCACACATTTCATCATCACAAGAACAAAGATATGTAAAAGCTTTGACCTTCCAAGAGTCATAATTTGAATCGATCAACTTTGGTACTTTAGCAAATGCCATGAAAAAGATTTAAAGCAACTAAATTTTAAAAAGGATCTAAACAAACTATTATGCTTGGAAATTTGAAAAAATTCAACTTTAGCCACTTTGGTACCCCTTGTTGGTCCCAAGTGGCATACGAAAGGGTCTAGAAGAGGGGGTTGAGTAGACCCTGAATTTTTCTTCAACTTCAAAACTTTCGTATTAAAAAATCTTTTGGACGCTTAAGGTTATAGACACTTGGCTGAGCGTCTACTTGTAGACAGCTTGTAGAAAGTTAACTTAGACTCAAGATTTGAACACTTAACCAGATTATGGAAAGTGTTCAGTTCTCTTATCAGCGTTAGCACAGTGGAAATATTTTAAGTCTTCTTTTAGAGACGTTTAGCGTCACAAAGTTTTACTTAGTTTCTTCTAGTTTCAGATATTTTTATCAAAGTGTTTACTTACACGTTTATGCAATGATATGATAATGGAGAAAATAAACAATAAAGTAAAGAACACAAGGTTTGAAAGGTTCGTTGGGTGGTATAATCTCAACTACGTCCTTTTTCTCCTTTTTCAACTCGGAGGAAATCCACTATGATGATCTTCAGAAAATCACACAAAAAGTTCTACAAAATAGATGATGGATTAGATAAGAATGGCTTGAGCTCCTTGGTCAGACAGATTTTAGCTCTAAGACACTTTGATCCACTTGCTTCTTTCACCCAAAATATGACAAGTATTCAACTTCTTCTCAACACAGATTGAGAAGCTGAATAGGGTTTTGGTCAACAAGTTTGTTTGATTTCTAGAAGTTCAAACAACTTAAATATCTCAGTAATAATGTAGGGTTCTTCTTAAAAAAATATTTGAGATATTATTTGATTGTCTCAGGGATTTGTGAAAAGCTAAGAAATGTTTGAAATGGATTTTTGAGCTTTTTTGAAAGTTCAAGGTTTGATACTTCAATGCAACAGAGGTTTGGCTTGTAAGCTTGTTGTTCTTGATATTTGGCTTGTTGCTGAAGTCCTATTTATAGACTTTCTTGTAAAGTGTCTGTTTGACACTAAGCTTGGCACGTGTCTATCACTTTCGAGAGTGGACAGCTTTATGTCCTTTATCCCTAAAATTTTGTTGCAAAAGTTTGTGCCGCAGACTCTGTAGAGTTGACAGTCCAATGAGAAGGGTTCTCCGTACGTCCTGAGGAGCTTATCACATTTAATGCCCTTATCAGTATTTAATGCATTTGAAATTAATGCATGTTGGACATTATTGCTCTGAGTATAATTGCATTTAACTCCTTCTGGACTTAGGAATAAATTCAGGTAAAATCTTGTCTTGACAGACGCTCATTCAACCTTGAATGATCCTTAGCTTGAATCTTGACATCAACGCTTGAAGTAGTTTGACGCTCAGATGCTTGCTTAGAAAACTTCATCTTCATTCAAACTTCAGATGCTTGTACTTCAGAATTTACTAATGACAAACTCACTAAGAGTAATATCAGACGCTCAGTCTAAGATACTTAGCCTATCAATCTAGAATAAAAACAAATAAAAGCCTTATACAAATCTAACGCTCAAAACCTATACATATTTTCTAATGAAACCAAACTTACATATTTTGGGGTCTAACAGAAACACTAATTGTCATCATCAAAACATCTAACAAGAAATTTCTTAACAAAAGGAATAAAAACGTTAAACCCTCCAAACTATGGTCATTTTCACACTTTTTTTTAGAAACTTTTTTTTTTCACTTTGCATCCTAACCTTCGCAAAATTGACAGTTTTATATATTTTGATATATTTATTTTTTAAAGATAAGACACAATCTGAAAACTTAACTACTTTTTATTCAAATTCAGAATTATTTAAACATGTACTATTTATAAATGAAAAGTGCTCTTAACCTACATAGCATTTCACTGTCACATTTCAAAACCACAAAAGTATGAAGAATTCAATTCACTAGACGAATTATCACCCCATCAAAATTGAGTTGCTTAATGATTTACTGTTATCGCATAACATAAGTTTGTTAATTAAGCATGATGAGGTAAATATTTTACTATACTTACAAAGTTATTTTCCTATTTTTTATTTATTTTGATCTTATGATTTTTTTAACTTTTGATCTTCCAAGGAAGCACACATATGGATGGCCTAATTGAAGTCAATTTTGCCATATAAGCAAAATTGAATAAGTATATGTATATATATATATATTTATTAAATTTGAATAAATATAATATCAACCTTTATCTAAATATATTAACCACCTAATATCCTTTTGGATAAAGTTAGAATAACTAATAGATTTTTTTCCCCTAAATTTAGATGTCAAATTCAATCATGTTTCGAATTAACGTAACATGCGGATTGCACACTCAACAAAGTTGCTTATGCATAGCCTCAATTCAAACTTGTTCATAAATCATTGAAAATATAACATTTCATGTAATTCGATAATGTAATCACATACAAAGAATAGATCTTACTTGGTCGAATCACAGCTTGCTTCTTACAAGAATTAGTGCTCCAAAAATAGTCCACACCTCTGTCACGGGGAGAGAGACGATTATTCAAAATCCAAGAACTTCAAGACGTAAATCCTTTTGCCAAAGTTGCACCAATACTCTCTCTTATGCCTCTTTCCACTCAGTTTTTCATGTGTTTTTATCTGATTAGAAATTTGTTATTCATTTCTGATTCAAAATATCAGATATAGTGGAAGATAATGGGGAAGTTGTTGGGTAGTTTTTCTTTCAGCCAAAAACTACTCCGTCTATCTTTTAATTTCAAATAACAAATGGGTAGGGTCAGCCCTCATGGGCGACCCATAACCCGTATTGTATTTCTAACATCTCCCACTCGCACATGAAGGTTAGACATACTTAAGGTGCAACCATAACGGCATACTTACGACTTCATACTAGCAAATGGATCGTGTGACCAGAGAGCATATATGATGAGCTTTGAGCTATACTGCGGTTAAGGATATGTAGCAACTCAATATTGAATAATGTGAGGACAGGATCTTGTTATACCCCAAACATCTTTTTTTCTTTTTAACAAGTCAACATATCTCTTGTCCCTCAAACAATATTCAAGATCATACTTGACTTCTAAATAATTCTATGTATTCATCATTATGTTTAAAATACTAAGTTTGACATAATTGGTCGACCTATGAATAGAAGATACGTGTCAGACAAAGAAGGTCTTCCTTTCCTACTAGAATCTCTCATCTATATTATAGTTTCTTCCTAGACATATACCGCATTGCCGAATCATTCATGACTATTGGTAATATGCTAAAGTAACAACACTAAAACAAAGTTTTAAGAGCTAGTCGAAAGTCATAAGGGTACACATGAGGTCATATAAACCTCTGAGTCTCACACAATGAGAAAGCAGGGATTTTTCTCATTCCTCTAATGGTCATATAAGCACATGGGATAAAAAAATAAGCTACAGTGATTTTTTTTTTAGTTGAAAGTGCATGTCATGATTCATGTCAAATACACTGTACATATCTTAGTTCAAGTGTATCTCAACTCTCAACACTTAACTTGAGTTTTCTTCTTGTTTGTCCTCCATCAATAACAACCTCAAGAAAAGCTCACATCTGGCTACTAGACAAGTTTCATGGATTGTGGGAGTCCATTCGATTACTAAATTTCAAATAGTAATCTCATCTTAGTAATTTACCAAGGCGGCATTCATATATTGTCTCATCTCTGCATGCTACTCAACATCAGAGGCGATTGCTCGTGTGAGAGAGTCAGCCTCAACTTGTCCGACATACTTTAATGAAGATATACCGTACATCTTCTAAACATGTGTACACATCAAATATTGAAATACATAACATTTATGAGCATAACATAATATAAACATTCATATGTTTATTACATCACATCCTACGCAACCCTAGAGATCTAACATGGCTTCTAATTACATTTCTAGCTATAAGCTTAGTAAAGGGATCTGCCACCATTTAGTGCGTAGATATATACTTTAACATCACCTCTTTCTTATCAACTATATCTCTAACAAAGTTATACTTTGTATCTATGTGTTTGGTTTTGCCATGATATTTGGGATCTTTTGTGAAAGCAATGGCTGATTGATTATCACAATGAATCGTTATAGCTCCCACACAATTGCTTACAACTCCCAATTGCTCTAAGAATCTTCTTAACCAAACACTTTCTTGAACTGCAGATGCACAAGCCACAAATTCTACTTCTGTTGTGGACAATGATACACAAGTTTGTTTCTTACTACTCCAAGAGATAGGGCCATTATTTAGCAAGAAGGCATACCCCGAGGTGGACTTACATTCATCCAAATCACCACCCTAGTCAGAATCTGTGTATCCTTTCAATGATAGATCATTTCCTTGATAACAAAGGACATAATTTGCAGTGCCCTTCAGGTATTTAAAAATGCTTGTAACTGTTGTCCAGTGTTTTCTCCCTGGATTTGACTGATACCTGCTAACCAGACCTACGACATAAAAAAAATCGGGATGAGCACACATCATAGCGTACATTAGGTTTCCAATGGCACTGGCATATGGTACTCTAGATATCTCTTTTTCTTCTTCTGGAGTCTTTGGGCACAATTCACAACTTAAACTTTCTCCTTTAGCCACAGGAGTATCGATGGGCTTACTAGTTTCCATACTAAATCGTTCCAAAATTTTCTTAATGTGACTTTCTTGAGACAATGCTAGTAGTCTCTTAGAACGATCTCTATGGATTTTAACACCTAATATGTAACTTGCCTCACCCATATCTTTCTTCTCAAAATTAGAAGATAACCATTTCTTAATGGTATAAACATACTCCTTGTCATTTCCAGCTAACAGTATGTCATCGACATAAAGGGATAGAATTACAAATTTTTTATTAGACTTCTTCACATACACACATTGGTCTTCATTTATCATGACGAAGTCATATGAGGTAATTGCTTTTTGAAATCTCAAATACCATTATCTTGAAGACTGCTTAAGGCCATAAATTGATCTAATAAATCTGCAGACTTTGTCTTCTTAGCTTTTAACAATGAAACCTACTAGTTGTTCCTGTTGTGATTCGGTCTAGCGGATAAAAATTTTTAATCCGATTCGGGGATATTCATGATATTATCATATAGATCAATTAATGAGAATTGTTAAGAGTAATCAAATTACCTTTTTCGTCTATTAATTCTTGAATTATCAGCAGCAGCCCCGGACTCCTGCCTCTAGATAATCACGCGAAAGAAAAATTATCCAAAAAAAGCTCGATCTCCTCCTCGGAAACTATTGCAGGCGACTAGATGGATGGAGAAGGAGGATTTTTCTTTCCTAATGCTCTAGGTTTATTTTGGCTCAGTGTCAGATTCTAAAACAATGATTTGTGTGTTTGGAGTTCTGACACTGACTGATTACTTATACCAAGTAAAAGACTCCCCTAGGGTTACTAAGTGAGGGGCGGCCGAAATGGCCTCTTGGAGAAGGTAGATGGGACCCATCCTCACCCTCCCCAAAACTTTTCTTCATATCACTAGCAACTTGTGCACTTTCTGAATTTTACCCCGCGTGATGTGGGTAAACTTGTAGACGGCCGTCTTTTATACAATATTGGCTTCAGCCCTGTTGGGGCGGATCTGCAGGGCAAAACCTTAGGTAGTGCTTTGTGTAATGTTTTATACATGCTTGCATTGTAATTTTCAGGTTGACACTTCTCGTATCTAAATGTTGTTTGTCGTTTTGTTTGTTTTGTAGAAGAGCTAATGGACGCTTCTCGTGCCAAGGATGCTTTCAAATGCAGAAAGAAGCCCCCTCCCACTTTGGAGCCTCCTCTGCCACCACCTCCCCCAGGTGTGCCACCTCAGGTGGTACAATCTCCAGCTACGCCCTTGGCAGCTATGTCCTCTCCTACCCTGGGCCAAGGAGAACAATCCCTCCCACTTCGCGATCCAGCCCTGGTGTCAGAGATAGCCTCTGGGAAGAGGCCTGCAGCTTTGGCAACTCCTCTGGATGCTCGTCCAGCTAAGCATCGCAACTCAGGTATAGCCATAAAAGAGCTTATGCCCGACCTGTAGCTCAGGACTGCAGATCCTCCAGCCTCCTGGACTCGATCCAGGGCTCAAGATCCTACTCCCACTTCTGCTTTAAGGAGTAACGATATTGCAGTGATGCTAAACTTTATCCAGAGGCTACCCAACTCGCTTGATCGCCCCTACCTGGAGAATTTGACCCCACGCGAGGCTTCTCGGGCTGCCCTGCTTCTCATGCCCAAGGCAAGTCTTGTTATTTTCAGGGCATTCGTGTTTCATTAATATCTTTATATAAATGTTCTATTTTTCTTTATGGCAGTTCCATATGTTAGCGGACCGCGCTTTGACGGATCAGTACCAAAATACTGAGGTGGACGACTTACAGAAGAAGCTTTCTAGGGTCCAGGAGTAGCAGAAGAAATCTCAGGAGTCCTGGTCTTTTAAGGAGAAGAATTTGCGCCAAGACTTGAAGAATCTTCATACAGACTACCAGAAGCTGCTGGGTGAAACGATGAATCTGGAGGTAGCCTTAGCTGCACAGGCGACACAAAGGCAGTCCGAGCTGGAGGAAGTCCTGAACGTGGAATGCCAAAATTGGATTGCGAACTTCCCCGCTTCTGCTGAAGGACTAGAGCTCCTTGCTAAGTTCAAAGCCAAATTCCTTGCTTCCAAGGAATTTTCAGATCTGGTCGACGACAAATCCATAGATTTCTTTGTTAAAGGCTTTGATGGTTGTGCTGCTCAGTTTCAAGCCAAGGGCTATCCTCCCGAGGTTGTTTTTGATGAATTTCTTAATCTGGAGGCTGCCCTAGAGGCTGCTGTTGCCGCTCCAGGAGATCCCCCTTCTGTAGGTCTGGTCGTCTCACGTGTCGTAGGTCAGCCTGACGAAGCTATTGCTGACCAGCCTGCAGGTGCTGCTGATCCTTCCCTTAGAACTGCCGATGCGGATGTTGCTGTTGCTAGGGCCGAGCCCACCGATTGAAAAAACAATTTCTAAATTTTAATGGCCGTATGTGGCCTCTTTTTGACAATTTATTTTGTTAATTTGGTTTTGGGTATGTGTAGCTCGTGGACAATTTTGGTTTATGTTTTTGTTTATTCTGCCAGATCTGCCCCCACTTAGGGAGGATAACTGCTTAGTTTTATTATATTTCTAGTATGATGCCTATTTATATCTATTTTGTGTGTGCTATATAACCTACTTAGGAAACCAAAGGCTTACCTGTGCCCTGCTATAGTTCTCTCTTAGGCTTTTGAATTATACTTGCATACTTTGCCAAAAATATGGAGAAACACGGAAAACTTGGACTTCTTTCCAAGAAGCAAGTTAGTCTTTCATACATATATTCAAATTATACCCTTAGTAATAATGAAATAAACAATACAACCATACCTCCATTGGTACTTTCATTTTCCATACCTGCAACGTTTGATATACACGAAAAATCCCAAGTACTCCTTTCAAGATTAGACAAACTGGTTAGTCATCAGGTAATACCACCAGATCTAAACCGAGTTGTAGCTGCAACTCTAGTCTGGGAGCTCTACCTCAAATCACTCATCAATTCCTAGTTTCTTCTTGACACATACAATCATGTGGACTTGTATTGTCACTATACAATCATGGGGACTTGCATCGGGATCAAACACCCTTGCTTCTTCTAATGCAATCGTGGAGACTTGCATTGGCAATCGTGGAGACTTGCCCACGAAATCGAACACCCGTCAACAAGCGCGTACAATCATGGGGACTTGCACTGTACCTATGCAATCATGGGGACTTGCATTTGCCACCTGCCTTATTACACCTTTCTCTCCCCTCCGTACACAAATTTCCTAAACGGGCTCGGGTGACCAGCCCTTACCGCAAGTATCCTGCCTTATTTCCCACATTTCTCCATACCTTCCCTCCTTATTTCTTCTCCAACCTTATGGCTTCCCTTTCCTCCTTGTCGCTCCAAACCCCGGTCTTCCTAGGACAGGTCCTGGAACTACCCCGAAGGTGATTCCTCACCCAATCCCTCTTTATTACCTCTTGGTATAGGGCTTTCGGGCCCGCCACCAATTTTACGCTTGGCGTCACGGACCCCGGCTACCAACCCAGGTGGTGCATTCCTAGTCCTCCGACTACCTCCCTTCCACCAACTACCCTTACTCCACAGTTCAATCAACAAATTATATACATATACATCATACCAAATTTCTCAATAAAACAAATTCTTACTCGATTTCCGGAGCTTTGCATCTGACCTTGCAAAAAAGGTGTTGCATTCGTAGGTATTACCTGAAAACATAATCTTAACTTTAACCAAAAATATTAGTAATTTCGTGAGTCGATACATCAAAAATGTAAAATAAAGCAAACTGCAAATAATCAAATATAGAATTTTTTCGGATTCTGCATGTTCCAAGGGCGAGGTAGTGATCTTCCTTCGCCATCCTCCAGCTTGTATGCTCCTCCGGCTAACACCTTGATTACTTAAGCTAAAAATCGCCCCTTCCCTTGTTCCAATACGACATCGTTTCGTTCATGTGTTGAACTTAACGATTCACATATTCCATCCCTTCACAAAATCAAGCCTAGGTTTTAGACTTAGATCTATTTCGTTGGCTAGAACCAATAACAAAGTAGGTGGTGACTTGAACGAGGTGTTGATACATCTTAGAGGTGCGACGTTTGGAGCACTAATACCGGAGATACAATTGACCGGCGATTTCCTCCAAGGAATCGTGTGGAATTGCAACACAGGGTTGAAAAGATCAAATTAGTTGCTGTGAGAATTTAATCGAAAGGTAAAAATTCTTGCAACCTTCTTTATAGCATAATCGAGCACACCATTATTCCTGTTTCGGGTGGTTGTACATTTAAATTTTTTAAATTCCGCTGACACGAGCCACCCGGGGAATAGAACCCAACCCAACAGTGGTATCAGAGCCATGGTTGGCTCGATTAGCTATATTATGTGTTAAGCATGTTTATTTACACGTTTGTAAATTGGTTCACGTTAACAATATGTCTGTCGTTTAGAATAATTGATTTTCCGATTGGGATATATTTGATTGTTATAATGTATTTTGTGAAAAACGATTTTGGTTTTAAAAAATTCAGCTGAAAAGAATGAATCTTGGGTGTGGGTGGATTTATTTGGATGATGAAGGATGATTTTGGAATCACCAGTGGTAGGACGTCGCGAGATGATCGGGCCGAAGGCTCAATTGTCGAGTGATTATACCTGGCCCGAGGTGGGATCAAATTCGTTCATCATTGACTGAACGAATCACTCATGGATGAAAAAGGGAGAAATCCCGTACAACAAAAGGTGTTGTATCCCATGCCCAGGCGTGGGTCTGCTCAAGCCTAGGCATGGTCGGCAGAATCGGATCGAAAACATTTTTTCCTTGATTTTGATGCCGAAAGGTCGAGTAACCCAAGAACCTGACCCCAGTTGATTGTTTAAAACTTATAATTTCTGAAAAGGGTTTTGGAAATTGGAAATCAATATTATCCCGATGAAATTTGCAATTTTTATTAGACGACGGATGGGTAAATTTTGGATATCGCATATATATATGTTTGTTGCTTAGCATGCTTATGTGATGGGGATGAACCACGATCCTAGTCTATGTTTTTGGTTTTCATTGTATATAATATTCTAGAGTTATAAAAATAGCCGGTTTGGCTTTTACTTTTCTGTCAAGTAGATTAGTAGTAGATGATAGACTATGTAATCAAAGACGGAGCAGAAGACGAAGCCAAGACTTGAAGACTTGTATGCTGTGGTGGAATCCATTGTAATAGTCTAGTTGTTTTTTACTTTCTAGAATGTCCTGGCCCACTTTGGCTCAGTGGATTAGTAGGTTGGGGCTCGAGGTGGTTCATCCTCGATTTACCGCTTTATGGGATGTTTATTTATCTTTCCGATACGATATGTGATGTGATGTGTTGTGAAATGCATGCATAGGATAGATAACTAAACAAGATAATTGTAATACTGATGAGACCTATATGTATGCAATGTAATTCCCTCCTTGAAACATATTAGGCTAATGTGGGAATAGAATTGGAGTTCTATTTCCATTCCTTCCATCATAAGTAATTGTCATGTGATATGCCGCTGAAGTTCAAATCCATTTGCTCAGAAAATGGGGTGGGTTAAACCTAAGAAAGGCTGTGAGCATTACTAAGCATATGATGCCCTGTGGGATCATTGGTTTCATTACTTAGTTCAGAAAATGGGGGTAATGGAATTGATGATTGACCATGGGATATTTGATGGGTTGAGCCTAACATTGACTACCATGTGTTAGCTCAGAAAATGGGGCACATGCGAAAGATGAGGAAAAAGATCTTGAGAACTATCAAGGAAGATAGAAGGACCGGTAAGGCTACTATTCAAACTAGTCATATGTTAGCTCAGAAAATGGGGCATATGATAAAGTTTGGATAGATCTCAAGCCCACTAAAGAATTAATTATACTTCGAATCGCACCAAGAGGTTGATGGGATTTGAAAAAATAGTGAGAGACTTGTACAATTAAAGACCATATTGTATAAGAACTTTATTTGAAAATCCGTTACTTATCATCTGCCTCGTGCATTTTGTAGATAACACGAAATGGCTAAAAATTCACTTTATACAATTCTCAAAACAAACAAACTAACAGGTCCCAACTTTCCCGATTGGCTAAGAAACCTTAAGATTGTTCTACAATATGAAAAGAAGGACTACATTCTGACGGCTGAACAGCCGGGAATAACTCCTAAAAGCACTGATGAGGATAGAGAGTACGTTAAGCTTTGGTCGGGTGACAATATCCAAGCAAAATGCCTTATCATGACTACAATGTCAAATGAGTTGCAAAAGCAACATGAGAATACGATATTGGCAAAGGATATTGTCAATCGCCTTGAAGAGCTGTACGGTACTAGAACAAGGAGAGAGAGGTATGCTATCTCGAAACAATTGTTTGGAGCAAGGATGAGCGAAGGTGCGTCTGTCAGTGATCACGTCCTTAAGATGATTCAATTGATTCACAAGATGAACGATTTGGACGTGGTACTTGATGGAGACCTTTGCGTCGACCTAGTCCTTCAGTCTCTCCCAAGGTCTTATGACCAATTTGTCATCAACTTCAACATGAACAACTTGAATGCCTCATTGAATGAGTTGTTGAACATGTTGACAAGTGCTGAGAGCACCATCAAAAAGGACAAGTCGGTGCTTCTTATGAATTCATCTTCCAAACCTAAGAAGGGTAACAAGAAGAAGAATAAGACTAAGAAGCTGAAAGGTACTGATGGTGTTAAGAAGGTGAAAAAGGCCAAATCGGATAAGTGCTTCAAATGTGGGAAGACTGGGCACTGGCAAAGGAACTGCAAAGAGCCATGGGCTCAAGGTACGTTCTTTGTTGAAGTTAACTTTTTAGTTAACGATTCTTCTTGGATTCTAGACACTGGATGTGGAGTTCATATCTGCAATAACTTGCAGGAGATGACAAGAATCAAGGAGCTAAGTAGAGGAGACATGACCCTGCGGATGGGAAATGGAGCACGGGTTGCTGCCAAAGCCGTGGGGACGATCTACTTAGGGATAGGAGATAGAAATTGATAGGAGTCGTTTTTGCATAAGTTTTTAGGCCCTTTTAATGACAATTTAGGCTCGTATATGGTTTATTTCGTGCCACTCGTGCGTTTAATATGTGTGTGAAGTGATTTCAGGTAGTAAGCGACGATGGACGAAGAAAAGGGAAAAAGACGACTCGTTTCATCCACTTTGCTTTGGCTTCTGAAACGCCCGCCCGGACGCCAGTTTTACCGCGCCCAGGCGCCACCCACGAAGAGAAAAATCAGTGTTCTGAAGCGCCCACCTAGGCGCCAATCGACGCCCGCCTAGGCGCCACATGTCACGCGCCCGAGCTCCACTTATCTCCACGCCTGGGCGCCCCAGAACTTATGCCCCAAGAAATAAACGCCACATAGGCGGCGCCTAGGTGCCAATCAACGCGCGCCTAGGCGCCGAAATAACATATTTTGGAATGTATAAATAGGAGTTTCCAGTTCATTTGAAGGGTTCGAAATCTGGGAGATTAGGGGCGATTTGCTGGGTTTTGGGCCATTCTTCATCAACTCTAAGAGGCTAAGAAGGAGATCTAGCTTGGGATTGAAGCTCTTGACTCGGATACATCATCAATCAAGCAATATAGGGAGTTTTCTTATGTTTTTCATTACATACTTGTCTATGATTATGTATATGACTACATTAGGATCTTCTATGTTATTGATTATGAGCTAAATTTGTGAGACTAAGACCATGTGAAGGCCAATTTATGAGTCAATATATGTGAAGTTACTTTTTGTATTAATTCTCATATTGCTTTGTGTGTTAATTCTATGCTTTTATGCCAATCATGTGTTTGATCACCATATGCTTGCTATCTTGCCTAATCTAGTTGTTCGAGAGAAGATAGATTAGGGTGCAAGGGAATTAACACATCACCCGAAACAAATGAGGGATTGCTCCTAGAAATAGGTAAAGATTCCCGGGTGTTGTTAGCCGGATTTATTCGGGGAAGCTCTAGAACGTTAATGCGTGATTTTTGATTAGATTCTCGGATAGACATATTTAGAGAACCGTCAACTAATCATAGGATTTTTATGAGCCGAGACATCGGGTAATAATTAATTTAGGAGTTTCCACCAAAGCAATAGGAGTCTAATAATTCAAGGAGTAACCCATATAAATTGACGAGTAGATTTGGTTGTAGCATGTGCTTTGGTCATTTTATCATACGTGAAGTTTAATCCATAGCTTGTTCCCTCCTTTGGTCCTTCATTTACTTAATTGTTTTAGTCCCGCTTTACTTTAAGTGTCTTTTACCTTTTTGAAAATCAGAAACTAAAAATCCAAGTCTCCGTGGTTCGACAACCCGGACTTATTGTCCATTTCTATTACTACACACGACTAGTGCACTTGCTATTCAAGCACGTTAGCTTCTAGCGTGTCAGAAATTTAGTATTAAATTCTATTTATTTTGTTCCTGAAATAATAAGAAACATTATCTCGATTCCGGTTTTGGATCGAGAGGGTTATTCTTTTGAGATTCGTAATAAAATTTTGTTTTTATCTTACGAATCGTCTCTTATTATGGAATCAAAATTGAAAGATGTAGTTTATACTGTTTTCCCAACAATTTCTAATCTCAATATTCAACAAAGAAATAAACATAAACGAGATAATCAAACAAACGCACTAATGTGGTACAAGAGACTAGGTCATATCTCCAAAGAAAGAATTCAAAACTTGGCAACTCATTTAGGTCTCCAAAACTTAGATGAATTGACAACTTGCGAATCGTGTCTCAAAGGGAAAATGACCAAGTCGCCATTTTTGGGTAAAGCGGAACGAGCCACAGGTCCATTGGATTTGATCCATACGGATGTGTGCAGCCCTATGAGCATAAATGCTCGAGGAGGGTTTAGCTACTTCATAACCTTCACCGACAATCATTCTCGGCATGGTTACGTATATCTGATGAGATATAAATCTGAATCCTTTGAGAAATTTAAGGAGTTTAGATATGAGGTAGAGAAATAACTTAGAAAAAGTATCAAGGCTCTTCGATCGGATCGGGGAGGAGAATACTTGTCTTCCGAGTTCATTGATTATCTTAAAGAGAATGGGATTCTCTCACAGTGGACTCCGCCAGGCACGCCTCAACATAACAGCGTAGCCGAGCGAAGGAATCGAACATTGTTGGATATGGTTCAATCCATGATGAGTTTCACTGAAGTTCCTAAGTCCATGTGGGGCTATGCGCTTGAAATGGCAACCTATCTGTTGAATAGGGTGCCATCCAAGGCTGTGCCCAAGACCCCATATGAAACTTAGTGTGGAAAGTCACCCTCGTATGCTCACTTGAGAATATGGGGGTGCCCCGCTTATGTAAAGCATTTAGTGGGAGACAAATTGGATCCCAAATCCTCTTTGTGTTATTTTGTAGGGTATCCAAAGGAAACTATTGGATACTACTTCTACAACCCTGTGGAACAAAAAATGATTGTTTCAAGAAATGCCAATTTCCTAGAAAAAGGATTCTTTTTGGATAGGAAAGGCGAGGTTGTAGAAATTGATGAGATGAATCAAAGTGGTTCGAATCAAGGAGTACAAAATAACCTACCCGAGGTTGTAGAAATTGATGAGATGAATCAAAGTGGTTCGAATCAAGGAGTACAAAATAACCTACCCGACACCAATGAAGCTAATTCCGATACACCTACTGAGAACACACAACCCTTGAGGAGATCTGAAAGAGTTCCAAAGGCACCTGAAAGATGGCTTGGCCTGTTGGAAGAAAAGAACTCAGATGATCCTCCCTTAGACTCTGATCCAAAGAGTTATAAGGAAGCAATGTCTGACATTGATTCGGGAAAATGGCTAGAAGCCATGAAGTCTGAAATGGACTCCATGGACTCCAACAAGGTATGGAACTTGGTGGACCCACAAGAGGGCGTAAAATCCATTGGCTATAAGTGGGTTTATAAGCGGAAGCTTGGAGTCGATGGAGAGGTAGAAACCTATAAAGCACGCCTCATGGCAAAAGGATTCACTCAGAGGTAAGGCGTTGACTATGAGGAAACCTTCTCACCACTGGCGATGCTAAAATCCATTAGGATTCTGCTTGCTATATCTGCATTTCTCAATTTTGAGATCTGGCAGATGGATGTAAAGACTGGATTCCTCAATGGAGAGATTGAGGAAGAGATATACATGCAATAGCCAGATGGCTTTACATCCGAAACGAGCGAACACAAAGTGTGTAAGCTCCAAAAGTCCATTTATGGATTAAAGCAGGCTTTCCGAAGCTAGAATAAACGATTTGACACTGTCATACAAGAGTATGGATATGTGCAAAACGTTGAAGAGGCTTGTGTGTACAAGAAGGTTAGTGGGAGCGCGGTTAAGTTTCTCATACTTTACGTTGATGATATTCTTTTGATCAGAAATGATATTGGAATGATGCAGTCGACTAAAGTATGGCTCTCTAAACAATTTTCCATGAAGGATATGGGAGAGGCATCCTACGTACTTGGTATGAAGATATACCGAGAGAGATCGAGTAGGCCGCTGGGACTCTCCCAATCCACATATATCGATCGCGTACTTAAGAGATTTAAAATGGAAGAATCTAAGAGAGGATTTTTGCCAATGGGACATGGAATTACACTTTCCAAGTCGATGTCTACTAAGACTCGAGAAGAAAGAGTAAGAATGTCCCAAATACCTTATGCCTCGGCTATAGGTAGCATAATGTACGCGATGATATGCACAAGACCCGATGTGGCGTACGCATTGAGTGTGTGCAGCCATTATCAGGCTGATCCCGGTGAGAAGCACTGGAATGCAGCGAAAGCGATCCTTAAGTACCTTAACAGGACTAAGGACATGTTTTTGATATACGGCCGTGGAAAATTGGAGTTAGAGGGATACACCGATTCGAGCTTCCAAACAGATGTGGACGACTCGAAGTCGGTCTTGGGATTTGTCTATCTGCTCAATGGAGGAGCCATCAGCTGGAAAAGTTCCAAGCAAGCAACTGTGGCGGACACCACCACTGAAGCAGAATATATCGCAGCTTTAGAGGCTGCGAAGGAAGGTGTTTAGATAAGGAACTTCATCAAAGAATTGGGTGTGGTTCCATCCGTTGTAGACGCAATACCTTTGTACTGTGATAACGACGGGGCTATTGCGCAAGCAAAGGAGCCAAGGTCTCATCAGAGATCCAAGCACATACAGAGACGATACCACTTGATCAGGGAGATCATTGGGAGAGGCGATGGTCAAGTGGAACGTGTGGACTCAGCAGATAATATGGCAGACCCGCTCAACAAACCCTTAAGCCAAAAAGTATTTGAAGGACATCTAGGGAGAATGGGACTTAAGTACATGGGCAATTGGCACTAGGGTAAGTGAGAGATTGTTAGATTTCATGCCCAGCGCACCAATTTTGGGCGCCATTCTATGTAATAGTAACTCTAGCTGAACTATCTTTTTTGTATAAACAAAGTTAATCTTTTGGCGTTCTTTATTCGTGTATATATTCTTTGTCTTAAACTTAGAATAAAGTCCACAGGATCACACATAGCTATGGGACATCATTGCGCATCGGGAATGGCAATGATGGAATATGTCTCCAAGGCTGTGATCCTTACACATATGTTCCAAGTCGTGAATGGGCTCGTCGAGATGAAGGGATATCGATGCTACCCAAAAGACTTGCTTATATGATGCGTACTCTTGGGAGAGTGTATCTCGTTCCATAGATATTGGCACAGTGAAAGCCTATGCATATATGAGGGTTCCTATTATGGGAATAGGAATACTGAACAACCCCATGGAAGTTCTATTAAATGGAATCCCACCGAATCTGGAACTTCCAGTGGTCTAGTAGTATAAGAGTAATCCTTAGAACCTGAGGTTCCGTTAGATGTCTTGTACACAATTAAACGTGTCTTGGTTTGTTACAAGATTACTTAGATGATCGCAAATGGGCAAACTCAGACATGGGCTAATTGTGTATGAAAGCATGTGAGAATTAAGATGGGATCTATCTCTGACATTAGACTTGTCAGCGAATTTCCTATGTTTACATAGAGAATCAACTTTAGGAATCTTCGGCCGAAGTATGATATCTAAAGAGGCGTAGGGTTTCCTCGTTTAGATAGTTGAAGTCGATCTCCGCGTATTTGGGAAACATAGTTATTGAATTAATGGAGCTTCGACCTTAGCCACTGCTCTAGATTCAATCGGGAGATTAGATGGAGGGATTTCACTTATACGAGGATCGAGATCACGAAAGGCGTATCTTTATCTTCATCTTTATCTAGGTCTTCGTGACCCGTTGCTAGACAGTAACCACGATTTGTAAGTGCCAAGAATTAATGTTGTGATTAATTCGAAGCTTGATTGAATCAAAGGAATGATTTAATCTAGTACTTTCTATTTTAGGAAAGTACACTAGCACTTTGGGAAAGTGTACTTACTACTAGATAGTAGACGAGCCTAAGGGGTCACACACTTAACTCGTGAGAGTCACTGCTTAAATGATGTGATTAATCAATTTGAGGAAATTGAGGAAATTAGGAAGTCTAGTCCTTTCCTAATGTGGAATATGAATTAATTGAGGTGATTCAATTAATTCGACTATTTTAATTACTCTTGTAGAGTTAATTCAATTAATGGACCTAGTAGAGTCCAAGTATTTTATTTAGTTGGGCTTAGCTCAAGTTATATAAATAAGTCAATTGGAATAAGATAATATAATTAAACAGGTTTTAATTATATGGGAATATTTAATTGATGCGCTTAGCCCATAAATAAATATGGAGTCAAGAATTAATTCTTGGACTCTTATTAAGGGTGATGGCCGAATTTTAGGGCCTTGGCAGCTGGGATTTTGAAACCTAGGTGAAGAAGGAAAGAGTTTTCTTCTTCTCCAAGTCTTGCAGTTGTATAAGGACTCTAGGGATCCTATTCTATATATATATGATTGCAAGACTAAAAACCTTAAGCTTCCTAAGAGTGAAAAATTACAAATCTAGTTGGGAAAAGGAAGAGAGTTTTTCCTTATCATCCTTGAGAAAATTCGGCCCCTTCCCTTATTCCAATACGACGTCGTTTTGTTCATGTGTTGAACTTAACGATTCACATATTCCATCCCTTCACATAATCAAACCTAGGTTTTAGACTTAGATCTATTTCGTTGGCTAGCACCAATAACGAAATAGGTGGTGACTTGAACGAGGTGTGGATACATCTTAGAGGTGCTACGTTTGGAGCACTAATACCGGAGATACAATTGACGGGCGATTTCCTCCAAAGAATTGTGTGGAATTGCACCACAGGGTTGAAAAGATCAAATTGGTTGCTGTGAGAATTTAATCGAAAGTTAAAAATTCTTGCAACCTTCTTTATAGCATAATCGAGCACGCCATTACTCTTGTTTCGGGTGATTGTATGTTTAGATTTTTTAAGTTCCGCTGCCACGACCACCCGGGGAATAGAACCCAACCCAACAACGATGTTCTTCCAAAGGAACTTGATGACTTCTGCTTTCGTGATCCGAGCTAGAGCTTCGGCCTCCACCTACTTGCTAAAGTAGTCCACTAGCACTAGTAGAAACTTCTTTTGTGCCTTTGCTATGGGAAAAGGTCACACGATGTCCATACCCCACCTGGCGAAGGGGTACGGGACACTCATGGAATGCATTGCCTCTGCGGGTTGATGGGTAATGCTAGCATGTAACCGACATTGCTCATACTTCTTCACCAGGTTAGCCACATCCTCCTTAAGGGATGGCCAGAAGTATCAGGCCTTCAAAGTGTTTCCAACTAAGGCTAATCCTCCAATGTGGCTGCCACAATCTCCCTCATGAATTTCTCTTAGCACGTAGTCCCCCTCCTCCGATGAAACACATCACAGGTATGGCTACACAAATGATTTTTTGTACAACACACCATCAATCATGATAAACCTGCTAGCTCTGGTTTGTAAGCGTAGCCGGGCGTTCCTTTCCTCGAGGAGTTCACCTTGAGTGAGATATCGCCTGATCTAAGTTCTCCAGTCTCCATCTTCATCTACCTGTAATACTTCTTGCTCCATACCTGACCCAGGTACAGACTGGATGGTGATGTGCCTTGTTTTGCAATCAATGACTGAGCTGCCTAGCTTTGACAGATAGTCAGCTTTGGCATTCTCCGATCGTGATATTTGATGTATTCCTAGCGTTTGGAAGCTTTTCCGCAATGTCTCGATGGTTTCCAAGTATTTCACCATTCTCTCCTCCTTGGCCTCGTAGGCTTCTTCAATTTGATTTGTTATGAACTGTGAATCCGAATAGGTTATCAGATTCTTAGCTCCTCCTTTGAGTGCCATTTGAGTCCTATGATGAACGCTTCATATTCAGCCTCGTTATTGCTTGCCTTGAATTCGAACTTGATGGCATACTCCAGCTGATTTCCCTCAGGTGTGGTGAGAACCACACCTGCGCCACTTCCATTCTGTGTAGCTGATCCGTCAACATGCATGAGCCAAACCTTGTCGTTTTCTTTCTCCTCCCACTCAGGCTTTGTCATTTCATTGACAAAATCTGCCAAGACTTGTGCTTTGATTGCATCCTGAGATGCGTACTCTATCTCGAACTCTCCTAGCTCTATGGCCCATTTGACGAGTCGGCTAGACGTTTCAGCCTTTCCTAGCATTGTTTTGAGTGGCTGATGTTGGGTTGGGTTCTATTCCCCGGGTGGCTCGTGGCAGCAGAATTTAAAAATTTAAACGTACAACCACCTGAAACAGGAATAATGGTGTGCTCGATTATGCTATAAAGAAGGTTGCAAGAATTTTTACCTTTCGATTAAATTCTCACAGCAACCAATTTGATCTTTTCAATCCTGTGGTGCAATTCCACACAATTCCTTGGAGAAAATCGCCCGTCAATTGTATCTCCTGTATTAGTGCTCCAAACGTCGCACCTCTAAGATGTATCCACACCTCATTCAAGTCACCACCTACTTCGTTATTAGTGCTAGCCAACGAAATAGATCTAAGTCTAAAACCTAGGCTTGATTATGTGAAGGGATGGAATATGTGAATCGTTAAGTTCAACACATGAACGAAACGATGTCGTATTGGAACAAGGGAAGGGGCGATTTTTAGCTTAAGGATGATAAGAAAAACTCTCTTCCTTTTCCAATTAGGGTTCGATTTTTCCTCTCTTGAAAACTTAGAGTTTTTAGTCTTGCACTCACATATATATAGAATAGGAACCCTAGAGTCCTTATTCAACTGCAAGACTTGGAGAAGAAGAAAACTCTTTCCTTCTTCACCAAGATTTCGAATCCCAGCTGCCAAGGCCTCTTGAATTCGGCCATCATCGTTATTTGGAGTCCAAGAATTAATTCTTGACTCCATATTTATTTATGGGCTAAGCACATCAATTAAATATTCCCATATAATTAAAACCCGTTTAATTATATTCTCTTATTCCAATTGACTTATTTATATAACTTGAGCCAAGCCCAACTAAATAAAATACTTGGACTCTACTAGGTCCATTAATTTAATTAACTCTACAAGATTAATTAAAATAGTCGAATTAATTGAATCACCTCAATTATTTCATATTACACATTAGGAAAGGACTAGACTTTCCTAATTTCCTCAAATTGATTAATCACATCATTTAAGCAGTGACTCTCACGAGTTAAGTGTGTGACCCCTTAGGCTCGTCTACTATCTAGTAGTAAGTACACTTTCCCAAAGTGCTAGTGTACTTTCCTAAAATAGAAAGTACTAGATTAAATCATTCCTTTGATTCAATGAAGCCTCGAATTAATCACCACATTAATTCTCAGCACTTACAAATCATGGTTATTGTCTAGCAACGGGCCACGAAGACCTAGATAAAGATGAAGATAAAGATACGCCTTTCGTGATCTCGATCCTCGTATAAGTAAGATCCCTCCATCTAATCTCCCGATTGAATCTAGAGCAGTGGCTAAGGTCGAAGCTCCATTAATTCAATAACTATGTTTCCCAAATACGGTGAGATCGACTTTGACTATCTAAACGAGGAAACCCTACGCCTCTTTAGATATCATACTTCGGCCGAAGATTCCTAAAGTCGATTCACTGTGTAAACATAGGAGATTCACTGACAAGTCTAATGTCAGAGATAGATCCCATCTTGATTCTCACGTGCCTTCATACACAATTAGCCCATGTCTGATTTTGCCCATTTGCGATCATCTAAGTAATCATGTAACAAACCAAGACACGTTCAATTGTGTACAAGACATCCAATGGAACCTCAGGTTCTAAGGATTACTCTTATACTACTAGACCACTGGAAGTTCCAGATTCGATTGGGATTCCATTTAATGGAACTTTCATAGGGTTGTTCAGTATACCTATTCCCACAATAGGAACCCTTATATATGCATAGGCTTTCACCGTGCCAATATCTATGGAACGAGATATACTCTCCCAAGAGTATGCATCATATAAGCAAGTCTTTTGGGTCTCATCGATATCCCTTCATCTCCATGAGCCCATTCACGACCTGGAACATATGTTTAAGGATCACAGCCTTGGAGACATATTCCATCATTGTCATTCCCGATGCGCAATGATGTCCCATAGCTATGTGTGATCCTTCGGGACTTTATTCTAAGTTTAAGACAAAGCTATATACACGAAGAAAGAATGCCAAAAGATTAACTTTATTTATACGAAAAAGAACGTTCAGCTAGAGTTACTATTACATAGAATGGCGCCCAAAATTGGTGCGCCGGGCATAAACTCTAACAATCTCCCACTTGCCCTAGTGCCAATTGCCCATGTACTTAAGGCCCATTCTCCCTAGATGTCCTTCAAATACTTTTTGGCTTAAAGGTTTGGTGAGCGGGTCCGCCACATTGTCTGCCGAGTCCACACGTTCCACTCGAACGTCGCCTCTCCCAATGAACTCCCTGATCTAGTGGTATCGTCTCTGTATGTGCTTAGATTTCTGATGAGACCTTGGCTCCTTTGCTTGCGCAATAGCCCCGTTGTTATCATAGTACAAAGGTACTGCGTCTACAACGGATGGAACCACACCCAATTCTTAGATGAAGTTCCTTATCCAAACACCTTCCTTCGCAGCCTCTGAAGCTGCGATATATTCTGCTTTAGTGGTGGAGTCTGCCACAGTTGCTTTTTTAGAACTTTTCCAGCTGACGACTCCTCCATCGAGCAGATAGATAAATCCCGAGACCGACTTTGAGTCGTCCACATCTGTTTGAAAACTCGAATTGGTGTATCCTTCTAACTCCAATTTTCCACGTCCATGTATCAAAAACATGTCCTTAGTCCTGTTAAAGTACTTAAGGATCATTTTCGCTGCATTCCAGTGCTTCTCACTGGGATCAGCCTGATAACGGCTGCACACACTCAATGCGTACGCCAATTTTCCATGTTTAATGGAATTGATCCATCTCATCAAGTTTCACATCAATAATATTTATATTAATATATGGGAGAATTTGAGTGTTATGGCGAGATTAATTTGTAATATAAAAGTAATAACGTAAATAACAAGAGATTTAACGTGGTTCGGTCCAAAATTTAGACCTACGTCCACGGGGGTAAAGAGTTCGGATCCTTTTTATTGATATTGGAGTCGATATATATACAAAATTTGATGGGGGGGGTTAAATGGGGTAGGTCAACTATGCTAAATATACATTTGGTAATAAGAATAAATCATAATCTATCTAAACGAGGCTACAATCAATTCGGGTATAATTGGGAAAGATAGGTCGGATCTCCACAGGCCTATGTATGGTAAGCTGGAGGATTGATTGGATCTTGTCCCAGTTGTCCACAATCAGCACTGCCCTACCTGTGCAGGTCGGATCATCTGGGCCTCCAGCTAAGCCTGTCCGAATATGATGTCTTCTAGAAGAATCCAAGTCCACGAAACCATTGGGCTTGGGCCCATATGATATTAGACAACCCAGCTTGGCCCAAAGACGAATTTCTACCCACATCAATATGCATGACACCAGCTCCCACTATCTAATTAGTGTACGACTGGCACTTCCTTGTCAAAGAAGGTGTCATATGAGTTTAATATTAATGCCCAATTAATATCTGTTAACTCACGAACTCATAGTTTTAGAGATTAAGTACTGGACTGTTCCAATGCCTCCTCTTGTCCATTAGATTTATATGAACAACATCAAAATCTTTATTTTATAAATAGAAACAACAAACATTTTGTACAAATAACTTATCTAAGCCCTGCACAATCTAATTCCTCATAGACATTGAGGGCATACACCTAACAATCTCCCACTTGCACTCAACGCCAATTGCTATAGTATTTGATTCCCATCTTCTCAAGATGTTTATCTAGCACTGCCTGTGATAATGGCTTGGTAAGTGGGTCGGCCACATTTTCGGCTGAGACTATTTTCTACACGGCTGTATCGCCTCTTCCAACGATTTCTCATATTATATGGTATTTCCTCATCACGTGTTTAGATTTATTGTGAGACCTTAGTTCTTTAGCTTGTGCAATTGCTCCGTTGTTGTCATACTATAATGGCAACAGCATTTCCACGCTAGGAACCACTCCAAGTTTGGCAATGAACTTTCTCATCCAAACAGCTTCTTTCGCTCCCTCAGAGGCTGCCACATATTCTGCCTCCGTTGTGGAGTCTACAGTTGTGCTTTGCTTGAAACTTTTCCAAGACACTGCTCCTCCACTGAGTGTGAATATGTACCCAGAGGTAGATTTAAGGTCATCCGGATCACATTGGAAATCTAAGTCGGTGTAACCATCCACCTTCAATTCTCCATTCCCATATATTAGTAACATATCTTTAGTTCTTCTTAAGTACTTTAAGATACACTTCACTGTTGTCCAGTGAGACTCCTCCGGGTTAGCTTGAAACCTACTGACCATGCTCACAGCATGTGCCAGATCGGGCCTCGTGTATAACATTGCGTACATGAGACTACCCACAGCGGATGTATATGGTATATTCCTCAATTCCATTCTATCTTTGTCCATTTTGGGACTCATAGATTTGGAAAGATGAATGCCATGTCTCATGGGCAAAAGTCCTCCCTTAGAGTTATGCATTTCATATCTCTTAAGGAGTTTCTCTAGGTAGAGGGCTTGGGAGAGACCAATCATTCTATTCGCTCTATCTCTATAAAGGCGAATTCCTAGAATGTAGGTCGCTTCTCCCAAGTCTTTCATGGAGAATGTACTCGAGAGCCATGTCTTGACCGAAGTCAATAAGCCTATGTCATTCCCTATAAATAGTATGTCATCTACGTATAGAACCAGGAATGTCAACTTGCTCCCACTGACCATTTTATAGACACACGGTTTATCTTCATTCTTGATGAAGCCATATTTCTTGGCTTCTTCATCGAACCTCAGATTCCAACTCCGAGAGGCTTGCTTTAGTCCATAAATGGACCAATTAAGTTTGCAAACTTTATGAGAGTCAGCTTCGGATATAAAGCCCCTGGGCTGTTGCATATAAATGTCCTCATCTAAGTGTCCGTTTAAGAATGCAGTCTTTACATCCATTTGCCAGACTTCATAGTCTAAGTTTGCAGCTATGGCTAGCAGAATTTTAATAGATTTGATCATGGCTACTGGCGAAAAAGTTTCCTCATAGTCAATGCCCTCTTTTTTACTATAACCTTTTGCCACTAGCCTGGCTTTATAGGTGTCCACCTTGCCATCCGGACCAATCTTTCTCTTATAGATCAATTTGCATCCAATTGGTCGTACTCCATTTGGTAGATCAGTAAGAGTCCAGACTTGGTTCAAATACATCAAATCAATCTCTGTTTTCATAGCCTCAAGCCACTTAGAGGAATCGATATCCGTTGCTACTTCATCATAGTCAGAGTGATCATCTCCATGGCTTCCTTCTGCAATGGAATACAAATAATGCAGCGCTTTGTGCAGATAGCCATATCTCTAAGGCGGCTGAGATACTCTGCTAGATCATCGCTGCGACAGTTGTGTCAAGTTGGGTTCAGATTCTTGAACTGATGTCTCCGAAGGGACGTTATCTTGTTCATTCAGAACAATCTTTCTACCTGCACCACTTTCTCAAATGAATTCTTCTTCAAGAAAGTGGGCTTGCAAGGCCACGATGATCCCATGATCATTTTGCAAGTAAAAGAGGTATCCCATCGAATCTACAAGAAAACCGATAAAACATCCTTTCAAGGATCTATCCTCTAGTTTCTCTACTTTAATCTTCTTTACATATGCTAGGCAACCCCACATTCTTATGTATTTCAGACTAGGCTTCCTACCACTCCATACCTCATATGGTGTAGTGGGAACAGATTTCGAGGGACATTTGTTCAGAATGTGCGCAGCTGTAAGCAAAGCATGTCCCCACAACGAGATGGGTAAATATCATGTCCAACAGAGTACGACTCCTTCTTTCTGCTACTCAGTTGAGTTGTGGGGTTGCTGGAGGAGTTAGTTGTAATACTATGCCTTGTTTGTTTAAGAACTCGTCAAACTCGGCACTCATGTATTCGCCACCTCGATCAGATCTCAGTGTCTTAATATTGTGCCCAGTTTATTTTTCAGTCAAAGCTTTAAATTTCTTGAACCATTCAACACGAAAAATCCTTACGTGTATTAAACAGCAAGTGGACTGGTCGTGTGTAGTAATAAAGTGGACAATAAAGTCCAGGTTGTCGAACCTCAAGGACTTGTATTTTAGTTTATGATTTTAAAGCAATTGAAGAACTTAAACTAAAACAAGAATTAACTAAAATATTATGGAAGTAAGATATAAGAAACAAGATGTCGAAATCAAGATAGCTATGGAAGAGAGCAACTAAGACACATGTGTTGGCATAAATTAATCAATTTTCATTATAAACATGTTCTCATATTATTAGACTAATGATGCTTTGGTGGAAAAAACCTTAAATAATTACTACCTGATGTCTCGGCTGTAATAATCCTATGATTAATTGATGGTTCTCTAGATATGTCTATCCGAGAATCTAACCAACAATCATGCATTCAAGTTCTAGAATTTCCCCGGATTAATCGGGCTAACTGCACCCGGGAATCTCTACCTATCTCTAGGGGCAATTCCCTATTTTTTACGGATTATGTGATGATCCTCTTTGCACCTTAAATTACCTTCTCTCGAACGAATAATTTAAGCAATAAATCATGCATATGGTAGCTAAGCATATGATGCATTCAAACAAGATCAAGACACAAAGCAACAATAGAATTAATATGAAAAACACAATTTATAACTCAATTATCATAATTTAGCCTCAACATGGCCTTAGTTCGAAGAATCTATTTCATCATAAAAGATAAAAGATAAGAACTTAAATTAAGATTCATATTCATAGACAAAAATAAATCTAAATCTAAGAAACTCCCTCGTATTTTTGATGGTTGAACTTCGATCTTCATCTCTTTCATGCTTCTTGATTTCTTCACCTTCAAAGGTTCTTGATAATCTTCATAACTAATCTAAGGATGATGATGTGTTTAGGCTCCCCCAATGGGGAATGTGTTTTCAAGTGTGTTTTTAGGATGGCCTCCAATCCTCCTTTTATAACCAAAAGAATTCACCAACCAAGAACATGTGCTTCCATTCTCTTTTATTTCCACCTACTATTCTCTTGCTTTCCTCCTACCAAGAATGTGAACTACCATTCTCTTGTTTTCCACCTACCATTCTCTTACTTTCCTCCTACCAAGAATGTGAACTACCATTCTCTTGTTTTCCACCTACTAAGAATGGGAGCTGGCACTTTCGTATTTTCCAGCGCAGGGATAGTGTTTTATTCATAAACTTCTCCACAAACCTCCGAATTGGATGATTCAAATCCCCATGTAAAGATAAGACATAGATCTAAAACTTTGTAGAAGGACACGTCATCAAATTCGGTCTCTAAATTTATCCAAATGGCGTTCCAACGTGGAGATTGTTTCTGATTTGGCACCCAGGTGTGCGGAAATGGTACTAAAATATGATTTTGGCTAACTCCAGCTTGTTTCTTGCTTGTTTGGTCGTGGAGGTGTGAAGCATCTTGGCCTAAACTTGTTTTATATGTCATTTCTCAGCCCGTTCTTCGATTGTATCCATTTAAGGTCTGAAATCACTTAATGCACGAATTAAATGCACATGTGACAAAATCAAGCGATAAATGAACCTAAAACATAAACGCAAAGGGGCTTAATAACACGTAAAAATGACTCCTATCAATACTGCTCTGGATTTATACTTCATCCGATAAACGGCGCCATGTGGTGCGTGGGAGAGCATGAGGCAGCAGCGGCGCATGTACCACACTCGCCAGCTTCCCGGCGTCTTCGGCTTCCAAAGTTTTGGCTATCCCCACATTTTCAACTATGGCAATTCTAACGGTGGTGTCCGTTTCACTTTTTGAGCACTGTAGATAGGGGTGTGAATTACACGCAGGTTAACATCAAATTTTCGTGTAAAAACAAGTCTGGAGTTCAACCAAACTTGCTCTGATACCACTGTTGATAAATCATTGAACATATAACATTTCATGTAATTTGATAATATATTCACATACAAAGAACGGATCTTACTTGGTCGAATCACAACTTGCTTCTTACACGAATTAGTGCTCCAAAAACAGTCCATACCTCTGTCACAGGGAGAGAGAAGATTATCCACAATTCGAGAATTTCAAGACGTAAATCCTTTTGCCAAAGTTGCACCAATACTCTCTCTTATGCCTTTTACTTTCACTCAGTTTTTCATGCGTTTTTATCTGATTAAAAATTTGTTATTCATTTCTGATTCAAAATATCAGATATAGTGGAATATAATGGGGAAGTTGTTGGGTAGTTTTTCTTTCAGCCGAAACTACTCCCTCCATCTTTTGATTTCGAATAGCAAATGGGTAGGGTCAACGCTCATGGGCGACCCATAACCCGTATTCTATTTCTAACAAAACTTGAAAGCTTGTGATATTATTTGTAAATTTGAAGAGACATTTAAAGTGACACGACAAAATCCTAGCAAGAGAACTAGATCGTGTAAGTAGTAAAGTGGATGTTCAAGTCCGGGGTTATCGTATCCGCATGGACAACTATAATCTAAGTACTAAGACTACTGTATTACCCAATTCTAAGTTAGATCGGTCGATAAAAGGTTTGATTTAAACTAATTTAACTAATTTAAGCACTAAAATGAGATATAACCAAATAAGTGGAAGAAACGATAGAAGAGAAGCGATTAAGGCACATGGTTCAACCATTTATGTATTTCGATCGTGATTAAGGTTCTATTGGATTATTAGATGGATTTAGCCAAGGCAAAATTCCCTAACATACGTACTACCCAATCTCTTGGCATAGCAACCCTACTGTTGGTCCCAAGTGGTATACGAAAGGGTCTAGAAGGGGGGGGTTGAATAGACCCTGAAGTCTTTTTCGACTTCTTAAAAATTCGTATCACTTTGAAGTATTTGAACGCTTGACAAGTTTAAGCGCTGGATGTGACGCTTGAGAAACGTTAACTTAGACTCGGTGATTTCAACGCTTACCAAAGTAGGGCAGAGTTTAATCACTAAATCAGAGTTAGCACAGCGGAAGTATTTTATAGCTTAGCGTTCAGTTAATTAATCGAAAGTAGTCGCTTAGTTGTTTTAAGACTTTATCAGAATGTATGCAGTATGAATAGTAAAGCAGTAAAACAATGAATGCTTAAAGAGGTAAATGACACAAGATATTTGTAAGGTTCACTGGGTGATGTAATCCCAGCTACGTCCTTCTTCTCCTTTTATCAGGGAGGTTTTTCCACTATGATGATTATCGAAGAGTCACACAGAGACTTCTACAAGATAGAGGGAGATTGGATATGATCTTGGAACTCCTTGGTCACACAGATTTCAGCTCCACTAAAGATCTTCTATCCCCTTGCTTCTTTCACTCAGAAATGGTGCAAGTTACTCTTGATCTCGGAACTCCTTGGTCACACAGATTTCAGCTCCAATAGAGATCAACTTCAACAAGCTTCTTTTACACAAAAATATTGCTTGCAAGTCAACCAGCTTTCTCACTCAGATGAAAGGTGTTGATGGTTTTGGTCACGGGTTTGTTTGTTTTTGGAAAGTTCAAACAACTTGGGGATATCTCAATGGTAGTATAGGTTCTTCTAAAAAAGGATTTGAGATATGGGTGACTGTCTCTGGAATATTTGTGAAAAGCTTATATGGATATTTGGCTATGATTTTTAGTAAGCTTTTCTTTCAACAAAGTAGGTATTTTTTTTTTTTTTTTGTGTGCATCATTTACTTGTTTGTTGAAAGAGCTATTTATAAGGTATTGGTGGTTTTTGTCCGTTTGACTCGGTTGGAGTCTCGTTTCCCCAAACATTCCTTGAGTTCAGACATTTCTAACTTTGGGTATATTTAATTGGTTAGGCATGGTCTTGGTTTCATAAATCTGACAGTCTAGGTCAAAGATATGGCTTGCCCATAAGTTATAGTGCTTATATTTTAATAGCACTTATCCGACTTTTAATGCATCTTGTCTTATTTCCGTTGGAAATAATTCGTCCGTTTGATTCATGCATTTTTTAAGTCTTTGGATGGTTTTGGGTTTGAATTCTTTTCAGGTTACGTTCTTTGTAGGTTGTGTTGGTTTAACCTTTTTGGACGCTTGCTGAAGAGAATAGTTATTCTCGTGTATTGGACAGACGCTTGGACTGATCCTGACTTTCTTTTCTTTATTTCAGACGCTTACTCTTCAATCTTGTCTTGATGGTCTCACTGAGAATTCCGTCATTTCACTTGATGTTGAGTATTCGGCCTGAGTTATCCATTCGTAGTTTGAGCACTGGGATAATCCCTAAAGCGTTTGACGGACGCTTCAAGATATCTTTATCCATTGTAGCTTTAGACGCTTGATCTTCACCTTCATCACTTGGTAGACTCACCCAGAATTTTCCTAAGTGTTTTAGTGTCACATACTTAGTCTAAGGAATTCTACAAAGATAAATACTATAAGCCTAAGATAAATAAGCTTTCAGGTACTTATACATAACATTCTATGAAAGCTTTTACACTTTTCGGAGTCTAACAGAAAGTCCTATTTGTCATCATCAAAACATCTAATATGAAATTCCTAACAATTTCCCCCTTTTTGATGATGGCAATACTTATTTAGTTCAAGCGTTAGATACCTGAAGGTTAGCGTAAGTTAGTAAGTTAGTTTGAGCTTTAACGAGATGTTTCAGCTGTAAAATGCATTTTATATATATATTTCACAGTACAGGCATTTTACAACTAAAAAGAGAGAGGCACAAGCAAAAATCAAGATCGTGGCTTGATCTTGTATCTCTTAGTCATTTCAGCACGGATTGCTTCAGTTATCTGATCTTCTAACGTCATCATTGCAGCATGATCTTTACTGATTATGTGCTTGTTTTCTTGAACTTGTCGTGCCTTAAAGGCAATGAAGTGTTTATCCCATTCCTCTGGACTGATGCCTATGTATCGTAGGCAAATTCTGAAGGTTTGGTCGAAGTCAGACATTTTTCTTTCTAAGGCTAATACTGCTGGATCAGATGGTTCTGGAATTGATGCTCTGAGAAGAGGAATGTCAAACTGTTCAAGCAGTGCTCTTGAAGGCAATGGAAGAGTTGGATAGAGCACTCTGGGAGTTTCTTTCTTATTGGACGCTTCAACCGATGTGGTTACCCAAGAGGGATAGGGATACCTTGGTTCTGCACTCAGTGTGAGAGAAGTATCAATGTGTTGACGCTTGGATGGTGGAGGAGGAACTTGATCTTTAGATGTTGACGATTTCCTCTTTTCTCCCTTCTTTTCCCCCTTATTGCCATCATCAGTCTGTATGAAATGCTGAGTAAGAAGACTGACTTGAGCAGCAATCTGAGCGACAGAGGCCTCAAGAGTGGTTAGACGCTGGTCGAAATGTTCTTTCATGACCAGGAGTTGAGCTTGATTAGCGTCTGTGAGAGAGGTCTCGAGAGCCGTGAACCGGTCTTGTAGATCATTGGTTAAAGCCACATGACTTGCCTGAGTAGCTGTAGATAGTTGCTGGTATTTGAGTGAGGCATTCAGTCATGGACGGTTGAGCGTTGGGAAGTGCAGTGCGGACTTGAGGCTTAAAACGAGATGTGTGTTTGAGAGATTCAATAGGTACTTGATTAGTAGGATCAAATACTGTTCCTCGAAGCTCTGGAGCAGTGTTGGACTCGGTGGATGCAGTAGAGTCGGATTCAGTTGGACTGGGGAATGAGGCGCTTGAGGTAATTCTAATAAGCGCTCAGGAGCAGGTAACATGTCAGCTGGTGCTGCAGTAAATTCTGATTCTATTCGGCTAAAGTCCGTAAACCGAAAGTCCAAGCTGGCAAACGGTTCATCTGCATATGGATACGTAGCAGTCTGCAGAAGTTCATTCAAATGTAGAGTGGGGAGATAAGTACCTTGAATGAACGTTCTGATAGGACTATCCAGTGCCCTGATATACAGTGGCCCGAGGATATCCAGCACATGAGTGGGAAAGATTTTGGAGGGCGCTTTGCAGATGGAGAATAAGGCATCTGGGCAATAGTGTTGTGAGAAGCCAATTAGCCGATCTGTTGGGAGAGTCTTCGGTTTCCGAGAGTCGGGAACGCGGAGCCGGTAATACTCTTCCAAGTATGGGTAGATGGCTGAAGCAAGCGCTTGAGATCTTTCTAGCAGCGATAAAACAAAATCATAGTGACTGAAGACTTCTTGTCGAATAGACGGAAGAAGTGGATATCCTCTGAAAGGATTGATCCGAGAGCCATCCCATTGTCGCAGATTGTCTGTGAAGATTTTGTCGAATAGAGAGACTGGAGGCATAATTGCCATCATGAGAGAAAAGTTGTCTTCACAGTGGCTAGGGGTGCAGTTCAGACAGGACAGGGGAGAAGAACCGCTGGTGGACGCTTGATCATCAAAGCGTAGAGAAGAGTTGGCCAGTTTGTGCAACGCTTGTCTTAAGCGGTGTTCAGGTTGATGGCGGATCAGAGGCAGCTTCAGAACGGGTCCAAGTCTATGCTGGCGCTGCGTCAGCATGTAGCGTGCAAATTTGGTCTTTTTATCATGAATCCCTATTCCGAACAGATGGGGAGCACTAACCAAGTCTTCAAATTTATACGTGTCACCCATGTAAGCTTCAGCCCATCTTATCTCAGTCATACAATACTCAGTTCCTGCATTAAGTATAGCACGAAACCCTTGGTGATGAATATCACAGATGGATTCAAAACGATACCTGTCGGGTTGGTAGTTAGCGTTCCAGACGCAGTCAAAATATGCATCGGTTTCAAGTTGAATCATCTCGGTCAGGGATGCTGGACGCTCACCGGCATGTACTCCTTTATTCTTCCACAGGAGGAGAGGATTAGCTGAGCGCTTGTTTTCCTTGCTTTTGACCAGTGTTAGAGAGTGAGAATAGCCTTCTCTGTTTAGTAGCTCTTCCGTTGGGTTCAGAAGCTTATCTTGACGCTCATAGACTCTGATGTTGTAGTCTCTGAGAGCGAAGCCAGTGGGTTTGCTTGTCCCACAGTCCAGATAATAAGCTAAATCAACATCAGCTCTAGGAGTCTTGCCTCCTTGCCGCTGTGCTTGGAGAGTTACGGAAGCCGGGATGTGTTTGGGAGTCTTCCCGAGTTCAAGAGCTGTGTAGTAAGCTTCATCAGCTGGGGTTGAGGCTGTATTAAAGAGAGTGTTGCGTACAGCCAGATCAAACTTTATGAGCTTGGCGATATCATTTTCGGCATTGATAAGACTTTCTTCATTGTATCCTGCAGGTATGAAGGTCTCTGCGGGCGCTGGAGGCAAATAATCGACTGAGTGATCGATAGTCTTTGAGGGATCCAGCTTGAAGAAATGTCGATGAATCACAACGTCGTTAGCATCGCTCTGACCTTCTGAGCGTGCCTCTGTTGTACTAGGTAATGCAAGCAATGGTTGAGCCCTTGGGATTTCAGGTTCATCAGGCTCGAGATTTGTAGATTCGATGGCAGCTTCATGTGCGATGGCCACAATTTGGGCCATATCAACATCCAGATGGACATCAACTGGTGTTTCAAAGGATGATATCGGGACAGCAGCTATGGCTTGATCACTTTGTGTAGCCTCAGAAGAAATGGCAGCAGTTGGACGCTTACGTCTCTTGAAGATACGCTTCACATTTATACCTTCGGCGGGGAACGCTTGAGTCTGTGGAACTGCAGGTTCTTCAAAGTCAATATTTTTGAGAACCTTTTCCAGATCTTTCCGACTAATGAGGGGTATAGAATCCTCGTCATCTTCATCGCTTTTGATAGGTTGAGCCTTGGGCTTTCGAGGAGCCCGTTTCTTTGTGACAGTGGGACGCTTCACATTACGTTTGGCTTTCTCCTGATCTGGACGCTCAGCCTCCTCATCTGACGCTGCTCGGACAACTTGGCGCTCAGAGAGAGGCTTAGCAGCACCTCCAACTTTGGGTGGATTGAAAAGATTATTGATGATTCTTGGCCCATAGAACTTATGCTTGGCCACGGTGACTCCTGCTGAAGAGGTGCACTCTGCTCGGAAAATTAGATCACTTAAAACTAGACCATAAGGTCTGTTTGAAGTGCGTAGACTGTCTCTGAACCTGCTGAATATATAGGCGCTCCAGTTGATTTTTATCTTGAGTAGGATGGCAGTCATCATCTGGAACTGGGTTGGGTTGATTTTGTCGAAGGTTCCCACTCTGCATTCTATGTTTTTACTGCAGAAATCAGCCAAGACTCGATACCTGTTCACTATATCTTTCTTCTCAAAGTACGGTTTGTATGGAACATCATCGTAAGCGCTAATCTGAGTCCAGACTTCTTGAATTTGTTCTTCAGTGATAGTGTCTAAAGTGGCTCCAGCATTAGGTAGAGAGAAATTCTGGGCAATAGAGGCCGCAGAGAGAGTGAACGTCTTTGATTCCTTCTTGGAGACAGGAAACAAACAAGTGATGGAAGTCTCATCGTCAGACAGTCGAGCATTTCTCCAGAAAAATTCTAGTTCTTCAGGAAACATATACGAGTATTTCGTGAGAAATTTCTGAAGCCCAGCCTCTGCTACAGAATCCATTATTTCCGTTAAATCAATTTGGGGGTTTTCATAGAGAAACTTCCAATCAACTATAAGGCCTTCAGTGATCTTGACAACAACTTCAGCGATTCCAGCAGTAGCTTTCTTGGGTGCCATTAGTGAGAAGTAGACAGAGATTACGAATGAAAATTTTTGTTTTTTTTGAAAAAGAGAGAGACTTGTTCTAGCACGAATGTAATAGAGTATAAGAGTGTTTGTGTTCTGCAGAAACTTCAATTTGAATGTTCGGTGTGTTTGAAGTTTGAGATGTTGACACGTGGAGGAATATAAATCTCAGCCATTAAAATATAACTGTGGACGTGAATTTAGATTAAATAGGCACGGTTTCTTTTAGTAACTGCCACATATACTATTTTGAAGTCCGATTAAAAGTTTGAAACAGAGACTGAGAGTGATACGTGTGCCCATGAAAAGCGGATACGTTCTTTATGAAAACTGTTCGGGAACCATAATTTTGAACACTATTCAAATGCCCGCCAAAAATTTGTTAAAGCGTCCGGACCTATTCAGAATGACGCTTGAAACAATTTAGTGTTATGTGGACGCTTGAGAATCTTGAGAGTCTCTTTCAAGTAACATTTTGTGCTTTAGCGGTCATTGTAACATATAGAATTATTCCTTTCAGGGTGTATATGAGGACACAGTTTCCCAGTACTTATCATTATGTCTTGGTAGTAGTGTTTTACTTTTGGTTTAAAATATTCAGCGCTGGTTGTATTCGTCTAAGATACATGGTAATTGTACTGACGCGTGTACATGTGCTGAACCATCTTTGAAAAACGTGATGAGTACCCATGGGTTTTCTTGAGCGAAGGGTGAGGAATGTCAAGTCAGCATTAATTGCATTGATTGACTAATCCACTTTCTCGTTTTAGCGTAGGGTAATGTACGCTTGCTTTTAAAAGGGTCTTTTTACTAACTGCTTTAGCCGGGAATAAAGCTAAGCGTTTAGTTTATTTTGAAAGAAGTGCAGACGCTAAGACAGATTTGTGTAATAAGCGTCAAAAAGGTTTTAAGTGTATGGTGCTAAGTGCGTATGACCGATGCAAGGGAAAACATTTTTGGTCATATTCACTTAGGTATAGTTAGCTCTTTTAAGGTTCCCCCTATGTAGGTTCCCCATAAATTTCATAACATACAGTGAATTCCCCCTAAATTTCATGCCTAACAAAAGTATGATGTTTCGAATGATTAAGCATTTAGATCAATCATACCTAGTTCACTTCTTAAAGTGAGAAAACGTTGTTCGTTAAGCGCTTTGGTGAAGATATCTGCCAGTTGCTTTTCTGTACTAATGAAGTGCATGGAGATATCTTTCTTTTGAACGTGGTCACGTAGAAAGTGATAGCGAATGTCAATGTGTTTGGTTCTAGAGTGAAGAACTGGATTTTGAGTCATTGCTAAGGCGCTTTGATTGTCACAATGGATAGGAGTTGGATCTAGGATTATTCCATAATCTCTAAGTTGTTGCCTCATCCAAAGGATCTGTGCACAACAGCTTCCAGCGGCTACATACTCAGCCTCAGCGGTGGAAGTAGCGATGGACTGTTGCTTCTTACTATGCCATGAAATTAGTCTATCACCTAGAAATTGACATGTTCCACTAGTACTTTTTCTATCTATTTTGCATCCTGCAAAATCTGCATCTGAATAACCAATTAGTTCAAAAGGAGAATCCCTAGGATACCATAAGCCCACATTTTGTGTGCCTTTTAGGTACTTAAGGATTCATGCTCGTGGTGCTTGTTTAAGACCATAGAGTGCCTTGTCCAGTTTGTAAACCATGCTTTTCCCATGGTTGTTGATGAATCCTGGTGGTTGCTCCACATATACTTCTTCTTGGAGTTTACCATTCAGAAATGCACTCTTTACGTCCATTTGATACACTGTAAATTTGTTAAATGCTGCAAACGCTAGAAACATGCGGATTGCTTCAAGTCGGGCAACTGGAGCGTATGTTTCATCAAAGTCGATGCCCTCTTCTTGACAGTATCCCTGAGCTACGAGTCTGGCTTTGTTTCTAATCACAATCCCATTCTCATCCATTTTGTTTCTATAGACCCATCTAGTTCCAATGACCCCTTGGTGGGTTGGTCTTGGTACTAGCGTCCATACCTCATTTCTTTCAAATTGGTTTAGCTCTTCTTGCATGGCTTCTATCCAACTTGGATCGTTAAGCGCTTCATCCACTTTCTTTGGTTCCATTTGAGATAGGAAGCTTGCAAACATGGCCTCATTTATTGTAGCGGCTCTTGTTCTAACGGGTGCTCCAATATCTCCAATAATTAGTTCTGGTGGATGGTCTCTGAGCCATTTTCTGTCTGGTTGGAACGAGTTAAGAGATTGATCTAACGTTTGATTAAACTGTGTAGGCGCTTGACCAATTCCTTGCGTAGGCGCTTCAGTGTTTATAGTTTGAATTTGCTCTTGATGAACATTCCCTTCATGATCATCAGCGTTTCTTGCAATGTCATCGTTGATGTCTTTACGAGTAGTCTTAGGATTAGGTACAATGATTTCATTATCTTCATCAATATCACTATCATCACACAGATTGATTTGTGACGCTTGTTGAGATAAATCTTCAATTCCTGCATCATTAATATTAACCTTACTCGGTTCTTGGTTAGCATCATCAAACACAACATGAATGGATTCTTCAACCTTCGATTTGATCTTATTTAAGATGCGAAAGCTCTTTCCATTTTTGGCGTAACCTAGAAAGATTCCTTCATCTGCTTTAGGATCAAATGTCTTTAGGCTTTGGGAACCATTGTTATGAATGAAACATTTTGAACCAAATACATGAAAGTATGAAACATTCGGCTTACGTCCCTTCCATAACTCATATGGAGTCTTTTCATGTTGCTTGTTGATCATACACCGGTTCTGAGTGTAGCAAGCAGTGTTGATAGCTTCGGCCCACAACCTTTGAGGCAGCTTAGACTCGGCTAACATAGTCCTAGCGGCTTCTTTAAGCGTTCTGTTCCGTCGTTCAGCAACTCCATTTTGTTGAGGTGTTCTAGGTGCTGAATACTCATGAAGTATTCCAAAGTCTTTACAAAATTTCTCAACAATATGGTTAGTAAATTCAGTTCCTCTATCACTTCTAATTCTTGTTACTTTTAGATCTTTTGAGTTTTGTAGTTGACGAATTAGAGAGGTGAGCTTGGCACTAGTTTCATCTTTAGATGCTAGAAATTCTACCCATGTATAGCGTGAAAAATCATCAACTATTACTAGTGAATACTTTTTACCACTAACGCTCATGATTTGAATAGGACCAAACAAATCTAAATGTAGTAATTCAAGTATTCGAGAGGTCGATAGATGAAGCTTCTTCTTAAAGGATGATTTAACTTGTTTACCCATTTGACAGGCATCACATAAGCGATCTTTATTAAAGGAACCTTTAGGTAATCCCTCTACGAGATTTAGAGATATTAATTGAGAGATTGTTTTGAAATTGAGGTGATTCATTTTTCTGTGCCATAACCAACCTAATTCGTTTTGATTCTTAGCTACGAAACATGTAGGGTTGTTATCTAATGTTGAATCCCAATCTACTAAGTATACATTGTTTGTTCTTCTTCCTTTTAATTTAGTAGATCCTGTCTTAACATCGATTATCTCGCACAAGTCACTAGAAAATTTAATTTCAAAGCCTTTATCACAGAATTGACTTATGCTTAGGAGATTATGTTTAAGACCCTCGACATAGTATACATCATTGATCATGATGTTCCCCCTATGCATGATACCTATACCTTTAGTTTTACCTTTAGAATTATCACCGAATATAACTTGAGGACCATTGGTTGCACGATAGTTGATCAAGAGATCCTTTGATCCAGTCATGTGTCTCGATGATCCACTATCTATGTACCATACTGAAGCGTCGGTGTTGGCTCTAGGTACCTGCATTCAAAAGGGCAGATCTAATTTCCTTTAGGTACCCATTTTGTTTTGGGTCCTTCTTTGTTAGTGACGTGAATTAGATTTTTCGGAACCCATATTTGCCTTGTCTTCACTATGGGAGAAAGATTGGCCTTCTTGGGTTTCGTTTTGAGTTGCATACCTTTTCTAGATGTATAGAAATATCCTTGATTATAGTGATAATCATAATCGTATTCACAATTATCATAGTGTTGATAATATGAACTGGATTGTTTTGGATATAGACGTTTGATTCTGTTTGGTACTGGCTTAGGATGCACTTTTGGTGCGGGACGCTTAACGTTTGATTCACTGGCAGAAAATATCTCCTTAGCTTTTTGAGCGTTTGGATATATTTTCTTTTGTGAGACATTCGCTTTGGTCTTTCCTTTGCCTGAGTCAGTGTTGACTTTATCATTAGCTTTTGTACCAGTATTTGTTGATTCATTCAGCGTTTGTCTGATCGAACTTTCTTCAACAAAGATTACACCTTTTCCTTTGTTGATTGTTGTAACATTGGACGCTTTGGCTTTATAACTAAATTCATCAAAACCTAGACCGGTCTTTTCACCAAATGCCCTGGTTACTTTAGTCACATTATCTAGCGTTCTAGACGCTTTTGATAATGAAGAGATAAGCTGCTCTGATTTGGCAAGTTTAGCGACCATTTCAGCTTCTCTTTTGACTATTATATCAAGATCACCTTTTAGCTGAGTAATTTCACTCTCGAGTGATTGGTTTTTCTCAATGCACTGTTGCTGAATTTGCAACTCTGCTTTGAGCGTTAAGTTATCACTTCTGAGTGCTGAAATAATACGATGGTGATTTTGGAATAATTGGGTGGCATCTTGACATTCTGTATAATATTCCTTTACTTTGTCAAGTAATTCATCATAAGAGAGAGGATGATACAGATCAGTGGTTACCTCAGATGGTACGTCGTTAGATGCTTCATTTTCTCTTGCCATGAGACAAATGAATGCTGAGTCCTTTGATGGTTCATCATCGCTGCTTTCATCTGATGATTCCAAGTCCTCTTCAGGCGTATAGAGAGGTTCTGATTCTGCTAGCAAGCCTTGTTGTCTCAGGTTGCTCCTGAATTGGTTTCTATCCGTGTGATCTTGCTTTGTAGGTTTAGACACATTTGGATATGGGCAATTAACTTGGAAATGCCCTGGTCTCCTGCAGTTGTAACAAAGATTGGTCTTCATCTTTTGTTCGTTTGTTAATCTTGTGGATCGTTGGTTTAACGCTGCAGGCGCTGAGAGATCTTGCTGAGAAGGAGTTTGATATTGAATTGGCGCTAGGGAGGAGGACGCAGGATAGTGAGGCGCTTGATATTGTGGTTGTATTTGAGGAAGCGCTTGATATGAACTTTGTCCTGGGTGCTTAGGACTGTTTCCCTTCTTTTCATATTTCAGGAATTTCCTGAATCTATTTAGAAGCGCCAGTTCTTCTTCCTCACTTATATCCGAACCTTTTTCTTTGATAGGTTTTCCTTTGATTGATGCCATTAGCGCTCCAGATTCGATCACTGGATTACTTACTGCATCACTGGCCGAATTCAGCTCAAACTCAAATGCTTTGAGTTCTGAAAAAGCATCTTCTGGAGTTAGGCTGTCCAGATTGTTTGATTCTCTCATTGCAGTTGTTTTCATCAGGAATCTGCTTGGAAGACTTCTAAAGATTTTGACCACTGTTTCTCGATTTTGTAGCTCCATACCCAGAGATGTTAGTTCAGTGACAAGGGCTGTAAACCTCATGTCTAATTGCTCTAACGTCTCATTAGGTAGCATCTTGAAGCCGTTGAATTTTTCTTTGGCAATTGATAATTTGTTTTCCTTTATTTGTGCTGAGCCACCACAAATAGTAGCCAACTTATCCCAAATTTCTTTAGTTGTATTGCATGATTTGACTTTGTTGAATAAGTTGTCATTGTCACCAATGGCTGTGTATAATGCATTCCGACCGACATTGTCTAGATTGGCTCGTCGACGCTCATCGGTGGACCATTCTTGTTTGGGCTTCTCCACATAACCGTCAGGTGTTTCTCCTGTGGCTTCGGGCGCTCTGGTGATAACTTTGTATATTTTGATTGGCCCATCTGAAATGATATCACACATTTCATCATCACATGAACACAAATAAGTAAACGCTTTGACCTTCCAAGAGTCATAATTTGACTCGGTCAACTTGGGAACTTTAGAGAATGCCATGAAGAATTTAAAGTAATTTTAAAGCGACTGTAAAAAAATGGATCTGAACAAGCAGTTACGCTTGGAAACGCTTAGGTTTCAACTTCAACCGCTCTGATACCACTTGTTGGTCCCAAGTGGTATACGAAAGGGTCTAGAAGGGGGGGGTTGAATAGACCCTGAAGTCTTTTTCGACTTCTTAAAAATTCGTATCACTTTGAAGTATTTGAACGCTTGACAAGTTTAAGCGCTGGATGTGACGCTTGAGAAACGTTAACTTAGACTCGGTGATTTCAACGCTTACCAAAGTAGGGCAGAGTTTAGTCACTAAATCAGAGTTAGCACAGCGGAAGTATTTTATAGCTTAGCGTTCAGTTAATTAATCGAAAGTAGTCGCTTAGTTGTTTTAAGACTTTATCAGAATGTATGCAGTATGAATAGTAAAGCAGTAAAACAATGAATGCTTAAAGAGGTAAATGACACAAGATATTTGTAAGGTTCACTGGGTGATGTAATCCCAGCTACGTCCTTCTTCTCCTTTTATCAGGGAGGTTTTTCCACTATGATGATTATCGAAGAGTCACACAGAGACTTCTACAAGATAGAGGGAGATTGGATATGATCTTGGAACTCCTTGGTCACACAGATTTCAGCTCCACTAAAGATCTTCTATCCCCTTGCTTCTTTCACTCAGAAATGGTGCAAGTTACTCTTGATCTCGGAACTCCTTGGTCACACAGATTTCAGCTCCAATAGAGATCAACTTCAACAAGCTTCTTTTACACAAAAATATTGCTTGCAAGTCAACCAGCTTTCTCACTCAGATGAAAGGTGTTGATGGTTTTGGTCACGGGTTTGTTTGTTTTTGGAAAGTTCAAACAACTTGGGGATATCTCAATGGTAGTATAGGTTCTTCTAAAAAAGGATTTGAGATATGGGTGACTGTCTCTGGAATATTTGTGAAAAGCTTATATGGATATTTGGCTATGATTTTTAGTAAGCTTTTCTTTCAACAAAGTAGGTAATTTTTTTTTTTTTGTGTGCATCATTTACTTGTTTGTTGAAAGAGCTATTTATAAGGTATTGGTGGTTTTTGTCCGTTTGACTCGGTTGGAGTCTCGTTTCCCCAAACATTCCTTGAGTTCAGACATTTCTAACTTTGGGTATATTTAATTGGTTAGGCATGGTCTTGGTTTCATAAATCTGACAGTCTAGGTCAAAGATATGGCTTGCCCATAAGTTATAGTGCTTATATTTTAATAGCACTTATCCGACTTTTAATGCATCTTGTCTTATTTCCGTTGGAAATAATTCGTCCGTTTGATTCATGCATTTTTTAAGTCTTTGGATGGTTTTGGGTTTGAATTCTTTTCAGGTTACGTTCTTTGTAGGTTGTGTTGGTTTAACCTTTTTGGACGCTTGCTGAAGAGAATAGTTATTCTCGTGTATTGGACAGACGCTTGGACTGATCCTGACTTTCTTTTCTTTATTTCAGACGCTTACTCTTCAATCTTGTCTTGATGGTCTCACTGAGAATTCCGTCATTTCACTTGATGTTGAGTATTCGGCCTGAGTTATCCATTCGTAGTTTGAGCACTGGGATAATCCCTAAAGCGTTTGACGGACGCTTCAAGATATCTTTATCCATTGTAGCTTTAGACGCTTGATCTTCACCTTCATCACTTGGTAGACTCACCCAGAATTTTCCTAAGTGTTTTAGTGTCACATACTTAGTCTAAGGAATTCTACAAAGATAAATACTATAAGCCTAAGATAAATAAGCTTTCAGGTACTTATACATAACATTCTATGAAAGCTTTTACACTTTTCGGAGTCTAACAGAAAGTCCTATTTGTCATCATCAAAACATCTAATATGAAATTCCTAACACCTACCTTAGTTAACGATTTCCTATATATCTCTATATGAAAACCCGTCTTAACAAAGATGCATTTAAGGTCTAGGAATTCCCCACGTGAATGGAAAGCCACCTAAAGAAACCGAGTCTATCTCTAGTCGGTTTAACTATAGGGTATTCAATGTTTATATCTTCCCTAGGTTATTATCTTTCGATCTCTAACCTAGGCATTTTATCAAACACTTGGTGATCAAGCAAATGTAGCATTGAGATCAAATATTGAATACATAGCTAAAACCAAAATTAATCCAATAAAAACCAACAAATCAACAATCAAAATAACATAAATGGCCTATCCATGGCCTCAATCAAACAAGTTTAGCTCATATTCATGTCAAAAGTGCAAATATAAATCATATAAGTCATAAGAGGTTTGAACAAATTCAAGAAAAAAATATGTAAAAACTCCCTAATTCTTGTAGAGATGTGGATTCCTTGTTGAATTCTCCGTCTTCTCACGAATCCGGGCCTTCAAGTAGACGTTTTGACCTTCAAAATCACTCTCCCAAGCTCCCTCTCCCTCTCTTTTGGCGTGGCTGCTGCTATCTATGGTGAGTTAGGGTAAAAAATAGCTAAAAGGGGTATTTATAGACCAACCCGCTGCCTCGAACGCCGCGGCATTCGCTTGTTGAACGCCTCGGTGTTGGCTACTGCATGTGAACACCGCGGCGTTCGTCCCCTGCTGCTCCAGCCATTTTTGGTAAACTTCGCATAACTTTCTCTACCGATGTCGGAATTCACTGATTCAAGTTGCTGTAGAATCCTAAAACAAAGATCTACAACTCTCCAGAAGACACTAGGGCCGAAATCAAACGTTAAAGATGACAAAATTGTCTCACAAGTCACTGAATGAGAAAACTCCATCGTAAGACGTCTCTTCCGATGACGTTTTCACCTCCTTCCCTACATATCTGATCTTTGTCTTCAACATAAGAAATGTTCCTTTGCCTCTTATCTTTCCATTGGTAAATCAATTGTGTAATTTGGACATGGGTAGAGAACTCTATTCAATAAACTCTATCACTGCGCAGACAGTTTGTATCTTTATGCATGATTTACCTTCAATCCTTGTTTTTCCTCCAAATGATATGTTATTCTAGAAAATATGAGAAAACAAGGGTCCAAGCATCATATGTCATCAAATTATCATGAAAACAATCAAAACCAAGTCAATAAACGGGGGAAAACTAGTGTAAAAATAACATATATCAACTACCCTCAAACTTAGCTTTGATCGTCCTCGATCAAATACAATCAAGCACACACATGAAGATTGAAATTTTCATTTGCCAATTCATACACACAACAGCAAGCATTATATCTTCAAAATTGATTATGAAAAACTACACGATGCTTTTGAACATTCAACAATTTGAAAACCTCACAAAATCTTAATTTCCATCCCTAAATCATGAACTCCCATGCCCATGTTCATGTCAAGAGCACACTTTAGACAAGATTATGCAAATCAATTGGAAAGTAAAGACATTGGAACAATTCAACATTCATTAACCCATCGGTGTGTATAAAGTGCAAAAGTCACAATCAAAAGGTCTTTCCGGTTTGTAACGTAAGGCTAGGTGATGGCTAGGACCGGAAGATATGGATAAAGTGACTAAGTCAAGAGAGCCTATAACTCAAAATCATCAATCTAAATTCACAAATAGACTACATAAACTTTCACAACTTATCACTTATCCCTTTTTCATTCTCTTTTGCTTTTCAACTTACAACCCCCAAACTTGTTTCTTTTCATATCGGGTTGTACACAGAATTCCAAGCCAAATGATCAAAATGAGTGCCAAGATTCAAGCCTAGTCGAGAGCACAATTTTTTTTCATATATATCTATCTCTCTCTCGACTATTTAGCCCATTGCTCAAGTTTTCATTTCATCCCCTTTTTTACATAATACTTCAAACCTCCAATATCCCAACATGGTCAAAACATCACTATCTAACTCATATACATTCAAATCAAAACAAGGTGACTACCCATATTCAAGTCAAATGATATGAAGTTCTAAACTCTCTTGATTGGGTGCAAGACATTGTTTTTCTTTTAGGGTAGAAGGTGGTTGTCGTGGCTTATGAAATAAAGTCGAATGGTGGTTTCTAGTGTGCTTAGCACACTCCATTCTTATCAATACGGCTCAAATCAAGGTCTAGAGATTATGCAATATAGAGAAGGCCAAAATGTAAGGCTAACAACAATGAAAGATGGCCTAAATCATTTTATGACTTCACAACATTAAAACACACTTCAAAGTCAACAAAATTGAAAGTCCAAAGTTTTAAATCCTCAAAAAAATCGCATAAGCATGACTAAAAAGGGCTTTCAAGTCACAACATATGACATGTTGACCACAGATAAGAAACTTTGACTTCGAGAGAGTGGAAATATTCAAACGCATTATGCTCTTATGCAAGGGTGCACCAATTCATGAATTCTATATCAACAAGGTTGTACCCCCAAACTTAAATTAAACATTGTCCTCAATGTTCATGAAATAAATGCAATGTAAGAGGGATAAGCGATACAACCCTGAAATGGAGAGAAACGGAGGGAACATGGTGGTGGGCTCATATCCCAGGATCAAACTGTGATCAAAACCTGAACGAGAGAAAACTCAAAGGAAACCATATCAAAACGAGTTAAGGGGAAGGGAAACAAGACAAGGGCACAAAAGAAAAGAAAGAAAGCAATAAAAGAAACTTGGGCTGCCTCCCAAGAAGCGCTTGTTTAACGTCATTAGCTCGACTCCTTGCATTGCTCACGGTGGATTGTAAGGAGCAATGCCAACTTTGTAGGGACGAGTTTTCTTATGCTTTTTCCAATTGCGTAATGGCATATCCCCTCCAATCTTTATCATAAAACCTGGAATAATAAAAAGTGAGCACAAATTCTCTTCTATAAATATGTAATTGAAATGCAAAGAGTAAAGTGTAAATTCTAGAGGAGGGGGATCAACAATTGATGGATACAATTGGTGTGTGACTGTCTCAAACTCCCCTAGTCTTGTCGTTGGCAACCTCAATGGTGAAATCTCCAAGTGATTTATATACCCTATGATTTTGTCATTCTCATCCGTAGTATCACTTGATTTCATGGTGTATGTCTCGGATGAATCATTGAAGTTGCATACTTTGACTTGACCATCTTCCACTATATCCCTCCGGTGATTGATAGATTCTCTTAAGAATTCAAGGGATATGATGGTAGGTGGCATTGGGTTCTTGAAGATTTCTAATGTTCTTTCTTGGCCATGTCGTGAAATGGATTTAAAAATCTCTTTCTTCATTCGTATATGCTCAGTTGTTTTTGCCTCTATTTTGACACACATGGATTCGGGAGGTGGTTCTTCTTTAGTGATAGGATGTTGACATTGTAGTTCTAAATCAAAACCTTGTTCAACTTCTATATTGAGGGATGCCTCATTCTCTTTGGTGCTACTCTCCATGGTGCAAGGCGCTCTCTCCTTCCATAAGTTGACTGCTTGATTTACTAATCTTGCCACTTCCTTTCTATGAGCTTCTGACTCCTTTCTTCGAGCTTCTGACTCCTCGAAACTTGCTTCTGCCTCCTTTATGCTAGCTTGTACCCATACACTAAATTCATTCCCCAAGGCCTCAATTTTAGACCTCGTCTCTAGCTCTTGTTGATGAAAACTATCATGTTGTTGGTAAGGAAGGCTACCGGCATGGTCAAACCCCGATGAGAGTATCATTGCATCATTGTTGTAACTCCATGTTGAGCTTGGATGATTTATCCAACCGGGATGTATCATGTTATTTTGACATGTTGAGCTTGGGTGATTTATCCAACCGGGATGGTAGGAGGGCTCATAGGATTCCATTTGCATTGAGCTTGATGTGGTGATTGATGAATCCATATCCTGACATGGCCATTGAAAGTTATAAGCACTCATATCTTCGAAAATTAAAAATAAACAAAATTAAAAGAAAATGACCTAATCTCAGAATGAATAAGAGAATCTCGATATTAGATACCATAGTGGTCCCCAGAAACGGCGCCAAAAACTTGACACGACAAAATCCTAGCAAGAGAACTAGATCGTGTAAGTAGTAAAGTGGATGTTCAAGTCCGGGGTTATCGTATCCGCAGGGACAACTATAATCTAAGTACCAAGACTACTGTATTACCCAATTCTAAGTTAGATCGGTCGATAAAAGGTTTGATTTAAACTAATTTAACTAAGTTAAGCACTAAAATGAGATATAACCAAATAAGTGGAAGAAACGATAGAAGAGAAGCGATTAAGGCACATGGTTCAACCATTTATGTATTTCGATCGTGATTAAGGTTCTATTGGATTATTAGATGGATTTAGCCAAGGCGAAATTCCCTAACATACGTACTACCCAATCTCTTGGCATAGCAACCCTACCTTAGTTAACGATTTCCTATATATCTCTATATGAAAACCCGTCTTAACAAAGATGCATTTAAGGTCTAGGAATTCCCCACGTGAATGGAAAGCCACCTAAAGAAACCGAGTCTATCTCTAGTCGGTTTAACTATAGGGTATTCAATGTTTATATCTTCCCTAGGTTATTATCTCTCGATCTCTAACCTAGGCATTTTATCAAACACTTGGTGATCAAGCAAATGTAGCATTGAGATCAAATATTGAATACATAGCTAAAACCAAAATTAATCCAATAAAAACCAACAAATCAACAATCAAAATAACATAAATGGCCTATCCATGGCCTCAATCAAACAAGTTTAGCTTATATTCATGTCAAAAGTGCAAATATAAATCATATAAGTCATAAGAGGTTTGAACAAATTCAAGAAATAAATATGTAAAAACTCCCTAATTCTTGTAGAGATGTGGATTCCTTGTTGAATTCTCCGTCTTCTCACGAATCCGGGCCTTCAAGTAGACGTTTTGACCTTCAAAATCACTCTCCCAAGCTCCCTCTCCCTCTCTTTTGGCGTGGCTGCTGCTATCTATGGTGAGTTAGGGTAAAAAATAGCTAAAAGGGGTATTTATAGACCAACCCGTTGCCTCGAACGCCGCGGCGTTCGCTTGTTGAACGCCTCGGCGTTGGCTACTGCATGTGAACGCCGCAGCGTTCGTCCCCTGCTGCTCCAGCCAATTTTGGTAAACTTCGCATAACTTTCTCTAACGATGTCGGAATTCACTGATTCAAGTTGCTGTAGAATCCTAAAACAAAGATCTACAACTCTCCAGAAGACACTAGGGCCGAAATCAAACGTTAAAGATGACAAAATTGTCTCACAAGTCACTGAATGAGAAAACTCCATCGTAAGACGTCTCTTCCGATGACGTTTTCACCTCCTTCCCTACATATTTGATCTTTGTCTTCAACATAAGAAATGTACCTTTGCCTCTTATCTTTCCATTGGTAAATCAAGTGTGTAATTTGGACATGGGTAGAGAACTCTATTCAATAAACTCTATCACTGCGCAGACAGTTTGTATCTTTATGCATGATTTACCTTCAATCCTTGTTTTTCCTCCAAATGATATGTTATTCTAGAAAATATGAGAAAACAAGGGTCCAAGCATCATATGTCATCAAATTATCATGAAAACAATCAAAACCAAGTCAATAAACGGGGAAAAACTAGTGTAAAAATAACATATATCATAAAGCCACTAAGGAGCCTTGATATTGAAATGTTGATCTTATTTGCCAAGGCACGTGTAAATATTCAAAATAAGATCTTATTTGGCAAAATTCAGATTCATAAAATCTAGAAATTTTTAATATTCAAATTTAAAATTACATAAAGATAATATTCATGTAACACATATATATGAAAAGTTTATTTTATTTTCATTTCATTATCACATTTCAAAAACACAAAGAGTATAAAGAGGTGAATATCACTATATTTACCAATTTCATTTTGCATGTTTTTTTCATATGTGATCTTATAAATTGAATTTTTGCCTTTTTTTCCTATGAATTTAACGAGACAGTTCATGTTTGTGTAGTGGTGCATCATGATTCAAAACAAAATGCAGTCAGCCGAAGTCGTCTCTTGGAACTTTTTATGCGGAAGAGGACCTGAAAAATAAACTGCTAAAATTTGATGTAATTGCATTTGTTAAGGTTCAATAATATAAGGTATTGAATAAATAAAATTGGTTTGTTGATCTTTTATTTCATATAACTTTTTTTTAATTAATGCAATATACTAATGTCTATTTTTTTTTCTACGTATTAGCGATGTAGCAAAAAAAGTAATGATTATGAGCTTAGAATAAATATTAAACGTGGATGGTATTCAAAATGCTGCTGCGACAGCAATTTTTGAAGTAATGAGAGCGTTTAAGTTGGGCATATTGTTGGAATTTTTATTTTATGTTTAGACCTTTTTTTGACCTTGATGTGGGTCGATATTATCCATTGGGCCAAGCTAATAAGACCAAAGAATATTTTATATTTCTTCTATATTATTGTTATATTTCGGCCCAATTTTCTTATGTTTTCGGACTCATTTGATTAAAAGGAGTGGAGCCCAAGTCAAAGCATTAGAAGGAAAGGAATCAATCAAGAGACAATATCCAATTAATATCCAATCAAATATCAACCCAAGGAAATTGGTCAAACACTTACCAAACCGGGAAAATTCGGCCTTGCTAAATAAGGACTTGACAGGACGCGTTTTAGTATGATTTCAGGACACCTAAAGCTTCAAGAAATAGCTCCATCTACCATAAATAGAGCGGGAAGAAAATCAGCAAGATTTAATTTACCATATGTGTATAGAGGCCATCTAGCTTGTATAAATATCCAACATTGATGATCAATAAAGCAACTCTTAGAACTTTTGCATCTTTACACATTTTTTTCTATAGTTTATTGTTGTAATACTTAATTTCTCGCATAATAATATATAAATATTATTGGTGTAAATCCCACCTGCATCAATTGGTGCCGTCTATGGAAAATTGAGCTTCAAGGCGTGAGGTAACATTTTCATATTTTTTTCACAATTTTTCTTTTTTCTATTTGCAAGCTTGATGGTAGGTCACAATATCAAGGAAATGGACGAAACTATGGAAGGTATGGGGAACAAGGGGGCGTTACTCTCGGTGACTGGAGGTAATAACGCTTCTAAGACCCCAGCCATCTTGGCTAGGCGATTGCTTGGGGAATTACAGGAGACCCCCATAGGACGTGGGGGTGGAGTTTCGATTGGTGGGGATGGAATTTCTCCATCACTTGGAATGCAAGATGTAGAGATGGAAAACTCCCTGCAGATTTCACCGTCATATCACCAAACTAAGGAACAATCGCAGGAACTAATCGACGCAGCCGTCCAGGCCGCGAAGAAAAGCCCGGATCCGCATGTCCCGGGTAGGATGAAAGGAAGTCCGGTACAGCAAGTACCAGGAAATGCTAATACTCATATCGATCTGGAGTTCACTCCTGAAAATGGCCCTGGAAAACGAGCAGGGAGGATAGAGTTTGCTGAATAGGTGAACATACGTGGAGAGGGGGAACCCCCTAGAAAATATCCTGCCCAGGAAGGTCGCCAGATGAGGTGCACGGAATTTCATGAGGAGGAAATCCAGGAAGGCAAGACCCCGCCCAATATGGCACATCAGGAGGAACTCCAAGGAGAAATGCTACCTCCTAGGCAGGAGGAAAAATATAATATGAATAATTGGGGCCATCGCCCCAAGACAAGAAGGAAAAACGGACCTCGATGAGGAGATTAACAACTATGAATCAATCCGTTCTTCAGGAGGAAATCCAGGTGGACGCGAGAAAAACAAAAGAAATAACAAACCAATGGGATCTCATGGCAAGAAGGATGGAGAAAATGGAGAAGAAAATAGCTGGAAGAAAAGTGTGTGCGGATCGAGGGATCCCATTTACTAATTCCATAATACAGGAGGAGTTGCCACGAGATTTCAAACTTTACTCTATGATGACCTATGATGGTACATCAGACCCCGAGGATCACTTGTACACTTTCAGGAATTATGCTTTGTTGCACAAATACTCAGACGCCATCAAATGTCGGGTGTTCCTAACAACGCTGACTAAGTCAGCCCAGTTATGGTTCAACCAGCTACCTAAAGGATCTATTGCGTCCTTCCTGGAGTTTAGAACAAAATTTCTCCACCAATTTGCTAGCAGCAAAAGGCATGAACAAACCCCACTTAGCCTCTTTAACATAAAGCAAAAAGGTGCCGAAACTTTACGATCTTACATGAAAAGATTTAATGCTGCTACTCTAGAAGTGCCATCGGCTACTGCCAATCTAAAATTATAGCGCATTCACGCAGGGCCTGCATGAGGGAGATTTGTTCAAATCCGTAACTAAAAAATCAGCTAAAAATTTCAATGAGTTGCTTAGCCGAGCGGAAAAGTATGTTAACATGGAGTATGCTCAATTGACGAGGAGTGCTGAAAAAAAAGGAAAGGAAGGAAGGAGAAAACTAGGAAAATCTTAAGCAAGGTGGATCGAGGAGATGACATTCTCAAGGACCCGTGGTCGGAGATCAAGGATCATTTCGACCTCCCTTTCCCGCAATAAGGAGTTTAGCGCAACAACTAATGGAGGTGGAAAATAAAGGCCTAGTACGATGGCCAGCTAGTGTAGGAAATGACTCTCAGAATATTTCAAATAGACCATATTGTCGATACCACCAAAAAACTGGTCACCACACGGATGATTGTAGAGCGCTAGCTCTGGAGTTGGAACGTTTAGTTAAAGCATGAGGCCTAAAAGAGTTTGTGATAAACAATAATCCAGCAGAGAAAAAGCTCATACGGCTTGATTGAGATAAGGATTCTAGGGTGAGAAGTAGCCCATGCTGTTTCTCAGAGCTGAATGTTGCTCTGCGGAGCCACAAATTCCAGGAAGAATGTGAGCCAACTTTGCAAGGCAAAAACATGCAACATGACCTAAGTAATATTATGATTGCTTTTTATTATCTCTTTATTTAATTTCTGTGTAATTATTTTTTATTTGTGTAATTATTTGCACTTTCACACACATCGAAGACAAAGGGGTGCTGGTGGTATGAAGTAGACGGTGGTTAGGAAAATTGGAGGGGTAGCCTGGATCCGTCCAGTCAAGGGAAAATCGGCGTCGGATCTATCTGGCTCCACTCTAGAAAAAGATATAAGGATGGTCAAAGAAGAAATAAGGTTGGAGACTTCTCAGTCTACTTCTCACATTAGAAGAAATAAGGATGGACTGGAGAGATAAGGTTGGGGGGACAGCCTCTTAGTTGATCCCCAGGATGGGGTGAGACATACCAGTCCACTCATACTCCAGAATGATATAAGGGGGCAAAATTCAGGAGAAAAGGCAGAAAAAAGGAAGGAAAACCCCCGGTAGCATATTGGCCAAGTGCAAGCTCGGGGACGATATTGTGGTACGGAGTGAAGAATCATCGGGAGTCAAGAGGCTGATACAACTGTAATATGTACAAAATTTTGCCATATCCTCTTTTTGTGTGCAAATATGTGTACTTTTTCATGTTACAGTCACGCGCTAAGTAATCTTGCTACTCAGCTGGCTGAAAAACTACGAGAATCACATGCTCCATTTGATATTATTTTCCTCACTTCACATGTGGATTTTCTATTCTAATTGCATACAAGCAGCTATTATCAGGCGACATCGAAATACGCATACAATTTCAGAACACAGATAGACACGGTAAAAATTAGAATTCAAACATCCACAATGTTAGAAGAAATAGAAAACACCCCATGCCTCGAGGGGCAATAAAACAGCAGAACATAAAAAAAAATATTGTTTTAAGGCTACATCACAGCCTAACCAAGACAAAATAACTGTTTTTAGAAAAAGCATAAGATTCACTCAGCGGCGGCATGAGCATTGTCGGCTACATTCTCCACCACCCCAGCAAAGTTGTCAGCGAGAGGCTCGGCTGGGTGCTCAGTAGCCTGGCCAGGAGTTGGGCAAGTCTCTTCCACAGCTATAGGAGGAATTATCTCAGGAACATTTTCAGCCGGTGGGGTAGGAGGCTTCAACAGAGCAATGTCCATCGCGGCATCAACATCCAAAAAGGAAGCATCACTCCCAGCAGGAGGATAACCAGCAGTGGCAAACTGGATCCTACAGCCCTCAAAACCCTTTTCAAAGTACTCTAGGGTTTTGTCATCCACCATATTCTGAAACTTGCTGAAGGCCAGGAATTTCACTTTGTACTGCTCCAGGGAGGCTTGCCCCTTGGCATAATGGGGAAAATCCTCCAGATCCATCTGGCGACCCTTGATAATCGCATCTTGAACTTCCAACTCTTGGTGCTCCAGAGCATTTCTCAGCTGGTCCTGCAGGACCCTCACTTTACCCGCCAAAGCAGCAGCATGAAATTTTTATTCTTGGATGTTCAGTATAAAACAACCTTTTCAGCATGTTGCGCCGGAGGAAAATCAAGAGTTCTCTTAGCTTAACTATTTAGTAGGAATTCAGGAGGAGTTTTAGCTATCAGCTTGGCTCCCATAAATAATTCTTTTACAACTCTTTCAGCTTGACAAGTCAAACTTTAGAGTTGAGGGGACTATTGATGTGGGTCGATATTATCCATTGGACCAAGCTGATAAGCCTTAGGAATATTTTATATTTCTTCTATATTATTGTTATATTTCGGCCCAATTTTCTTATGTTTTCGACCTCATTTGATTAAAAGGAGTGGAGCCCAAGTCAAAGCTTTAGAAGGAAATGAATCAATCAAGAGATAATATCCAATCAAATATCAATCCAAGGAAATTGATCAAACACTTACCAAATCAGGAAGATTCGGCCTTGCTAAATAAGGACCTGACAGGACGCGTTTTCACATGATTTTAGGACATGTAAAGCTTTCAGAAATAGCTTCAGCTACCATAAATAGAGCAGGAAGAAAATCAGCAAGATTTAACTTACCATATGTGTATAGAGGCCATCTAACTTGTATAAATATCCAACATTGATGATCAATAAAACAACTCTTACGACTTTTGCATGTTTACTCATTTTACTCTCTATTTTTTCTATAGTTTATTGCTTTAATACTCAATTTCTCGCATAATAATATATAAATATTATTGGTGTAAATCCCACGTGCATCAGACCTAAATATCAATATTCAATTTGATTTAATTATTTTTTTCCGTGTTTACTGCCCCATTGACTAAATGACATTCTATCAGTCTTGACAATAAACAATTCAATATTGAGAAAATGAGGAATCGTTTCGTGATTTTGGGTGTCCATATGTTCGCTACCAGGTTTTATGTCTTCAAGAGAGATGGCGTCTAAGTCGGGTGTTTAGGATATAAATTGCACTGTCATTATTTTGTCTTTTGGGCCCTCAGTATGTATATCAATTGGGTCAGTGCCCGAATATAAAAGTTTAATTTTGAAAAGAAAAAGGCTACATAATAATCTTGGAATTATTGGGCCAATTATGTTGAGGCCCAATTACATTCCTCTCATGCATAACCTGAAAACCATCAGTTTAGGGCACACCCAGAAATTCCATCGGAAAACCAAAACGAAAACGAACAGAAGGACGACGTAATGGACCTCCCCACTCCCCACAAACGGAAGCGCTCCTCCTCGCCTCCGGCGCCGTCCATCGACCTGTCACTACTGGAAGCCCTGGAGAAATCACAGCAAAACAGCATCGAAACTCTGGACCTGAAAACCCTAAAAAGGCTGGCCCTCTCCCTGGAGCGGCGGCTGAACGCCAACACCGCGGCCCGGTTAAAGTACCCTGACAACCCGGACAAATTCGCGGACTCTGAATTAGAGCTCCACGATGAGCTCCAGAAGCTCAAAATCCTCGCCGGCGCTCCCGAGCTCTACCCGGACCTTGTCAGCCTCGGCACCGTCAATTCAATCACCGCGTTACTTAATCACGACAATACTGACATCGCCATTGATGCCGTCACACTCTTGCAGGACCTCACCGATGCTGACGTCGTCGAGGACAACGAGGACTCCGCACAGGTGCTCGTCCACGCGCTCCTTGAGAATAACGCCGTCGAATTGCTTGTCCAGAATTTGGCTCGCTTGAATGACAATGACTCCGATGAATCCGCTGCTATTTACAATACATTGTCCACAATTGAGAACCTTATTGAGGTCAAGCCTTCTGTGTCCGACCTCGTCTGCGAGAAGACCAAGTTATTGAAGTGGCTTCAGGCCCGAATCAAGGTTCGTGAATTCGATAGTAATAAGCAGTATGCTTCTGAGATTCTGGCCATTTTGTTGCAGAACAGCGTTGCCAATCAGAAGAGGTTTGGCCAGATGAATGGCGTCGACACGTTGTTGCAGGCTGTGGCTATGTACAAGTCTAAGGACCCGAAGACGGGTGATGAGGAGGAGCTGGTGGAGAATTTGTTTGACTGTTTGTGTTGCTTGTTAATGCCATTGGAGAATAAGGAGAGGTTTGTGAAGGCCGAAGGTGTGGAGTTGATGATCATTATTATGAATCAGAAGAAATCGTGTTATGGGTCCGCGATTAGGGCGTTGGATTTTGCCATGACGAACTATCCACCGGCATGTGAGAGGTTTATTGATGTGATGGGGTTGAAGACTGCATTCCCAGCTTTTATGGGTAAGGCAAGTTCAGTTCCCTCTTCTTATGCAGCATTTGGTTATACTTGTGAACACATTATAAATGTTTTTGTTCTGGATCCCTTGTGATTGCTTTAGTTTCAGTTTTTGTGCTCCTTTGGCTTATTGTGTGCATAAGACAAACATTTTGATGACTGCGAGTGAAAACAGTTATTGATGCATAGAAGTTGACGGCAGAATTAACTGCATAGGTGAAAGTTGGCAATATCAATTGGTGTCGTCCGTGCACTATTTTATGTTATCTTTGTGGTCTGTTGATTAATTTCATTGAAAACAAGTTGTCAATTTTGGGACACTATAATGTAACTGTAATTTGTTGTCCAGCTTTGTGACTAAATTTTTGATCTTTTGTTGCGTAGATACCTTTGAGCAAGAAGAACAAGAAAAGAATCCAAAAAGAAGAATTGGAAGAGCGTCTTATATCTCTCATTGCTTCACTCTTTGGTAAGAAGGCAAGTCCCTTTTGGATTATCTTTTAATCTTTTCTCCTTGAGGTTAATACCAGGAAACTGCATTTTTCAGTTGGTATGAATACATGTGGTTACTACATTTGAAGTTCATTGGGCTTTCATTTTGTTGCTGCCCTCTGAATCATATGGAAAATATAATCTGTGGCCCAAATTCAGTCAGTCTGGCTGAGGAGGTTCAGTTTCCTAGAACTTAAGTTTGAAAATTATGTTCACCAACTTGTGTTTCTACTCCTCAAATTAGGCTACTATGTGATCAAATCATATTGCTTATGATTTTTGGTCCAAGAGTAAGTTGTTGGATAATCTTATTATTGAAGTGCTGTTATTGCAGAGTCGAGACACATGCATATCTTGTAATTTAAACATTTCTCTTCTCTTGTCTTAAAGTTGTAATGTGATAATGTGCCTTCTTCAGCCCGTAAAGATCTGAACTCATATTAAGTACTACTTGAAATATGTTATTTTAGCATTTTGTTCCCTTCTACGATGATTTGGTTATACTGATGCCTGTTTGTCTCATGCACCAGGTGGAATTTTGAGGGGTTCTAGAAGGGAAAGGTTGTTGAGCAAATTTGTGGAGAATGAGTGTGAAAAGATAGATCGGCTCATGGAACTCTACATGAGGTCGTTACTTGTCTACAGCCTTAAGTTATTTAGAAATCATGTCCTTTCTGCTCTAGAAATCAAGTCTTTTGATCTCTTTTATTACTTCTACAATTTGTAGATATTCTGATAGAGTGAAAGTGGAGACTGAACGGCTTGAGGAGCTTGAACTTGATGATCTTGAGGTTAATCAATGCCTAGATTCCTCTTTCTATCATTATCGCCTTCGCAACAACTTTAGAAAATAAAACAAAAAAATCTCTTTTGAATCTGAATTTGACTTTATTGTTGTTACAGATTGATGAAGATGAGAAATACAACCGGAAATTAGACTCTGGACTCTATACCCTTCAGGTATCTTCCTCTCACTCTTTTTTGTTATTACCAATTTAACTTTTCACTTTTGATCCTTGTGATTGGATCATTCCGTACTTGTGCAGTTAATTGCGGTTATTCTCGGTCATCTTTGGACATCCGAGTAAGTCTATCCATCTGATACATCAATCGATGAGGGGACAAGCTCTAACTTTCTTATTCTTTCATTTCTAATTGGTCGTGGTGTGTTTTCCAGGCACTCTCGGATGAGAGCAAGAATTGAACTATTATTGAAGCAGCAAAAGTTAACTAAGAAGCATGTTAAGGATATACTTCAGGTACTAGCCGCTCAACTTATTATTGATAAAAGTATCAACATAGACTTCAATCTATTCTTCATTTGTATTCATCTTCATAAATCCTGTTTCTGGTCATAAAAGTTTTGCAGAAGCCGACTGTTTAAAATTTTTAAATATTGCAATGGGAATTATTTCTAATATACTTCATGAATTGTTCGAGCTGTTTAATCAATGACACATAGAACAGGATTGTATCAGGACCTGACCCTCACAGCAGGCCTGGAAGGGTATACTTGATGCAAAGACCCAATGGGTCTCCTACCGTGTCAGCTACATCAAATCGCACTTTGGCTGATTCCAAGGTGTGGGCCCGTGTAAGGGTATTATCCACCCTTTAACAGCCATAAACCAGTGCTCGTACAGCATAAGATCACCTCATCTCTTAGTTAACTGACATCCTGAGTATCTTTTTGCCATAGCGTTGGCGCTGTAACTCATTACTTCATATGCACGAAGAAATGTTCCATGTCATTTTGTGAAATTCTGGTCGGGTTATTCGAATTATCATGTGAAAGGTGACAAATGTCTGTATGTGCAAAAAAGTAATATTTGTGGTATAGTTGTGAAACAATAATACCCTTTCTCGTTAATTTGTCTACAAGTAACATCCTTCAGTGACAAATCATTTCTTGTTCATTTTAGAACTGACAAAATAAAATATGGCTGATTCTTAAGAAGTCCTAGGGTCGAAATCCTGATATAATCATGAACATTTGTCTATGGTGAATACTATGTGGAATCCATCACATGGGTGATCGGGATTGTCCTGGGATTCTGAGCTCATAGGAATCAACTTGAAAAGGTTGAGAGTTCAGTTGATACAAACTTGTACTTTCACTGATGCCAAGTAAATCTTGAAACTCCACTGTAATTTGACATTTGATGGTATATAAGTTAACATCTTCGACGACAGCCTCATGGCAGACTTGCGTGATGTGTTTGTTTCTATTTTAGGCAGTGTTGTCCACCAGTCTGAATTTGCTCCATTTTTTTCTTCTGCAGGAATATCATGATAATATTGGTGATCTTGATGGACCAGAAGAGAAGGAAAGGGCACGGTCAAAGATCTTAAAGTTCATTTCTGCACTTACATGAATACCACGGAGTTTGATACACTTGCCTGAGGAGTGGGGTGACTTTTGATCAAATCAAATGAAAGCAGAACTGAAACTAATGCTGTAGCTTATTGTTGATTTTCATTTTCAGTGCCTAAGAAGATAACAGTAAAAGGAGGACTATGCAGATATCGATTTATTTTGAGAATTTGTTCAGTTGTATGTATGAAGGGAATTAGTGAAAGCACGTGAAAAAGCAAAATAAAGTACGTCAGGAAAAATCATATCGATTTATTTGTTTGCATGATGTTTAACACAAAATATAAGGGCGAAATGCTTCTTAGTTCTGTCCCCTCCCAAATAAATAAAAAGATAGAACCATTTACAGATACATAAGATCGCGGGAAATTCTATGGGTGCACGCACTAGGAGCAATTGTCCTACATACAACAAAAAAAAGTTGGGGCGGGTGGTTTTTATCATCCATCACAAATTGAGTTTCTGGTGTTGGGTGCATAGGGTGCTATTGCTCTAGGTGCACCATAAATATATTTATAAGATTACAACTTCTCTTACGTACATATGATATTGATATGGTGGCTCGGACCACTCTCATCCAATCGGTTACGTCGGCAATGCCCTCACATATTATGCACACGGTTTGGCTTCCTACTGGGATTTGTCAACATCTTAACAAAATAAACCGAACTTTCCTTTGGTCAAAAGAAGGAAATGCCCGTAAGCATACGGTTAAATGAGACAAGGTTATCCTAGAGAAGCACCTAGGAGGCCTCGGAATATGTCTCTCCTTGCCAAAATCGGTTGGAAGTTTTGTTTGGCATGACCTTTTTTCCATTCAAAATATATCAAGAATGACAATCTTCTTCACCTCACCCCTAAATCATATCATTCTTACCAATGGAAAGGAGTGGTCAAGAGCATTCAACTTCTCAAGAAGCACATCCGGTGGCGAATTGGAAGTGGTGATAATATTTAATTTTGGCATGATAGGTGGCTTCGGGAAGAGACTATCAAAGATTTGCTTACTGCTGATTTTGACACTAGGCGAATGGGAGCTAAAGTTTCAGATTTTATCACTTCTTATGGTGAGTGGGATTTAGGTAAGGTATTAAATTTCGGTATCGGTAGAAATATCGGGGTAGTAAATTTACGAAAATTTCAATGGAAATTTTGGGTATATTCAAAATTTCGATTTCGATTTTAAAGAAATCATGTATGTTTATAGAAATATTTGGAAAATTACAACGAAACTTTGTGTAACTTTAAATATCATAATTATGCATTTTTTACATAAATAATATTATATATATAATGTATGTATAGTGAATTTTGTCGAGTAGTATGATTAAAATTTATGGCAAAAAATATAAAATAAATATGATTTGAGAGTAAAGTAATAACTAAATCTCCTAGAAATTTCATTAAAACAAAATACCACAATTCTAATATAAATCATCATTTAAAACTACATTATTTTAAATTTTGAAATATTTTGAGTTTGGCCGAAATTTAGGGATATTTGGAAAATTTCGGGATATTTTGGAAATTTCGAGAAATTTTGGTAGATATTTAACAAAGTTATTTTATTAAGAATTCAAGATTTCGAGAAATATCGAAAATATCTGTAAATATCGGAAAATTTCGATAGATATTCTGCAAAATTGGATCGAAGGTGAGATTTCGCTTCGAGACCCCCCGGAAATCCAAAATTTCGGTCGAAATTTCGAGGTTTCGGAGGATATTTAAGACTATGGATCTAAGCACGTTACGGAACCACATCTCTCCGGATCTGATTCAAAAATAAGGGAGTTTCCGTTGCTGGTCCATCGTGATGTGGAAGATAGGTTGATTTGGTTTGGGAACTGAAATGAGAAATTCACCTGCAACTCAGCTTACAAAGCCCTCTCCCGCCAAATGGAAAGTTATGTTAGCCGTGTTGATATCTATGTTAGTAAAAACTCTTATTATACACGTATCATACATGTATGTACGTATAATTGAAAAATATTTTTGTTTTCCATATGCATTCGAACATAATGAATAATACTCATACTTTTGAGTTGAACCGTTTAGTACACGCACTTTACGTATTTCGTATAATACTCGACGAATAATACTCTAATTTTGGCGAATATTTTTTTTAATTTAAAACTTAAAATTTATCATTAATTTTTATAAACAATTATTGAGCATTATACAATTAAAAACTCTGAATATTAATAATTTATCAAAATATTAATTATTGTCAATTAATGACTCATATAAAATATTATTTATATAAATTAAAAGCGAGTACAATTAATAAATCTTACAAATTTATATAGAATCAAGCCGTATTTTTACTTACAAATAATCAATTTATATCCGTATTATACTCGTAAGTCTACGAATCCGTTTATTTCCCGTTCTCGTACTTTTTAGCCGAATTTTTCATCGTAACTTTCAATAAAATTTCATAATATACACGTATGTATTAAATGATGAACTTTTTCCGTGCCATATATTTTTGAATATGGTATTAGCTATGACCAATTTAATTTCCTTATTCGAGAAAGGAAATCACAAAATTCCAGAGAAAGGTCAGAAAGAAGAGAGAAATTTGCAACGTTCAAATCTCCATTTTTCATTCAGTACTGCTCATTATTTAATACAGAAGGTAATTAGCTGGCAAGCTGACAAAGGACAATAAAATTATCTAAGGTGCACATATTTTAACTTAGCAGAATATTCTTAACTTTAGCTAAGTGGGCCTCTTAACAAGCCTTTTGGGCCTCTCCTCTTTTAATTGACTTGTGGTTGCTGCAGATTCAAATTCTTATGGTGGCCCATCCGTAATTAAATTCTGGCCCGTAGCATTGCCTGGTGCCTCAAGACAGACCTTGTCCTCAAGGTCAAAATAGGGAATGACATGTGAAACTCGTTTAGGGCAAGCCATGTACTTTCAAGATCAGACAACCCTTCCCATTGTACTAGAAGTTGTGTTTCCTCTCCCGACTTAGTTATGAGGCAGCGAGAGTTCAAAATTTTGTGAGGTTTAAGTTGTGTTGGTGTTCCAAAATCCATAGAGGGCAAAGGGGACCTTTGACTTGAAGTATCAAGCTGAAGATGCACTTGTGACGTCAAGTCTTTCACTAGAGTAGTTAGACCCAATTCACCCATTGGTGGGGTCGACCTCGAAATGCAGACTTGATGGGCAAGTGGTAGTTTTAGTTGATAACTAATATGGGATTTGTTCTCTCATAAGTGAATGAAAAAGTACCCTATGTGATTATAGATAAATAGAGATCAAAGTCTTTGGCCAAAGCAAAAGAGATGATTGTGCGAGACACTAAATCGATCTCATTGATCTCTTATTATAATAATTAATACATATGATCAAGTCCAGTGAGTTTGACATAACCATGACTCTCACTTGACGGGGGCATGTGAACAAAAGGTTTATATTTATACAGTATTTACGATTGGAAGATTGTGGAGTGATCCAATCATTCGTTTTCATCTGGGCTACGAAGCGGGCCACGTGACTGGCTAGGTGTTACCCACTTCCTTTGGATTCCTCTTATTGCCAAACGAACAAACCTAAAGAGTCGCACTAAAGGTTGATAAAGAAAAATGAAAGGATTTTCTATTTTATTCTGGGAGATTTAATTTATTGGATAAATTAAATAATTAATTAATTACTCATTGGATGAAATAATTAATTATAAGAATAAGATTAATTATTAATTAATTTCTTAAGGAAATAATTAATGAATCAATTTATCTAATTAATTTGGTTAATTAATTAATTTATTTATTTATTGGATATAATAAATTATTAATTAAATAGATAATTAATTAAAACAAAAGAAAATCCCGAGCCTAGATAGGGCATCCATTTGGACGCCTACTAGGGTAAGTTGGGCGTCCACTTGGATGCCCAACAAGGACTCCTTTTGTTTGTCCTGGTCAATAAGTCAAGTGATTATAAAAGGACTTCTTGACCTAAACAAGAGATAAGCAATCATAACTCTCCTAGAAAAGAAAAAGAAAAAACTCCTCCCTCTCTCTATACACACTAGTTATTGGCCTCCATAGAGAAAAAGTGGAGTTTTTTGTCTAATCAATCCGCGTGATAATTTAGAGGCAACGTATGTTCGTTGTTCAGATCAAGAATTCAAGAAAAGATCAAGGATTCGTGAAGATTGGATTGCACATGTTCTTGAAGTCTTCAAGCCTACATAGTTCGAATTTTTGAAGGAGGAATTGAGTCTCCAACCACTTCGCTTCAACGGGTAAGTAATTATTTGTTTTCGCAATTAATTGATTCGACTATGCAAACAGAGAATTCACTTTGGGTTTAAAATTTTGAAACTTCCACTGCGTAATTTGATTTTTCGCGAAACCCAACAGTGGTATCAGAGTCAATCTCTGATTTGCATATTTGATCATGTTTATGCGATTTATGATATGCATATTATGTGTTTTTGAAGTATGCGATTATGTGTCCTTAAATCTGCAGTTTTTTTAATGATTTTTAGCTTAGATTTTGATTTTTATGTTTATTATAAATCTGGGTATTTTTATGGTATAAGAAAAAATAAAAAACTGAGAAAAAATGAGGCCCCGAGGCAGCTGCGCACAACGCTGTGAGCCGTACGGCGCCTGGCACCATCGGAATGCACGGCCACACGGCCTGTCAGGTCGTGTGTTTCTACACACGACCCGCTGAACCGGATCTTAAATCCGGGTTTGAAAACGGGCTGTGAGTTTGGGTGGAAATTGGTATTTGGGTTTTGGGTAAATTTAATTATCCGGATGGGTCAAAAGGATGATGACTCGGAATAATTCAAATTAAGCCCAATTGAAAAATTACTCAATTTTGATTTATTAATTAGTTTGGGCTTGATTTAATTAATTCCAATGGGCCAATGGGTTGGTGATTTGGATTTAAATTAAAACTAGCCCAATAGAAATTCATAACGCGTGCACACTTTTCTAATTAATTAATTTTGGGCCCAGTTAAATGAAATCCAAATGGACCAAAAGGATGGTGACTTGGGTTTGATGAAATTGAGCCCAATAAGATTAATTGGAATAAAAATATTTAATTGGTTTCTCTCTTGACTGCCATATCAAGATCACTTTTTTTTATAAACAATAATTGAGTATTATACAATTAAAAACTCTGAATATTAATAATTTATCAAAATATTAATTATTGTCAATTAATGACTCATATAAAATATTATTTATATAAATTATAAGCGAGTACAATTAATAAATCTTACAAATTTATATAGAATCAAGTCGTATTTTACTTCCAAATAATTAATTTATATCCGTATTATACTCGTACATCTACGAATCCGTTTATTTCCCGTTCTCGTACTTTTTAGCCGAATTTTTCACCATAACTTTCAATAAAATTTCATAATATACACGTATGTATTAAATGACGAACTTTTTTCGTCCCATATATTTCTGAATATGGTGTTAGCTATGACCAATTTAATTTCCTTAGTCGAGAAAGGAAATCACAAAATTGAGAAAGGAAATCACAAAATTCCAGAGAAAGGTCAGAAAGAAGAGAGAAATTTGCAACATTCAAATCTCCATTTTTCATTCAATACTGTTCATTATTTAATACAGAAGGTAATTAGCTAGCACGCTAACAAAGGACAATAAAATTATCTAAGGTACACATATTTTAACCTAGTAGACTATTCATAACTTTTAAGCCAAGTGGGCCTCTTGACAAGCCTTTTGGGCCTCTCCTCTTTTAATTAACTTGTGGTTGCTGCAGATTCAAATTCTTGTGGTGGCCCATTAGTAATTAAATTTTGGCCCGTAACATTGCCCAACCAGTCAAGACAGACCTTGTCCTCAAGGTCAAAATAGGGAATGACATGCGAAACTCCTTTAGGGCAAGCCATGTACTTTCAAGATCAGACAACGCTTCCCATTGTACTAGAAGTTATGAGGCAGCGAGAGTTCAAAATTTTGTGAGGTTTGAGTTGTGCTGGTGTTCCAAAATCCATAGAGGGCAAAGGGGACGTCTGAAAAGGGGGCGATCCACGACAAGGTTTGAGAATCGAGACGTGAAAGACGGGATGGACTCTCGCGGTGGCCAGAAGTTCGAGCTCGTAGGCAATGGGTCCAAGTCGTCGAAGTATTTGATAAGGCCCAAAAAATCGTCGACTCAGTTTGTTAGATCGGCTGATGCGAACTGAAATTTGGCAATAAGGTTGAAGACGAAGATAAACCCAATCACCGATTTGAAATTCTTTCTCACTCAACACAAGGCCCCTTCAGAGGCCAATATAGGTAGAACAACAAAAGTCCCCCATAGACTCGGTTGAGACTAGTCCACCTAATAATCCTTCCAGTAGCACCGAGATGGAATAAGGTTCGGAATAAGGTTTCTAGAACTACGCCCCTCCAACATAGACCCTAGATTGAGGTTATACAAATACGACTAGTATGATGATTCACTTCCCACAATAAATAATAATACATTTGGCTATTCAAGCCTCCATATAGCAGGCCTCCCGAAAAATTCTATCTGTGTAGAAAACTCCTAAGGAGTGGGGGACATTGTGACTCTAAATTGGACGTTGGCTTACACACCTACACAGCCAACAATACAAAAATTGACCGCTATGAGAACCGTCGTTCCACTCCTCCAACTTTTCATAATTGAGACAAAAGTACATGGATACATACATAAAGCACATAAGAAATCCACAAGTCACCCCTGTTAAAGACCCCTGAGGCAATAAGCTCCGTGGCAGCAACCCGAAAGAGAGCGTCTCGAGGTAACAATCCTCACGACCACTGCGAAGCAACATGCCTCGCCGCTGGCTGTGAGGCAACCTCTCTGGGGGTCACTGCCCCCCCCCTCCCCCGAGCAGTTTGTAGGGCCTAACGCCCCGCCCCCTCTATTTTAATCCCCACGTAGTGGGACACAAATCTCGATATAAAATATCCCCCAAGTTGGTGGGTCTACACAAGAAATGATTATACCCACATTGGTTATCGTTAAAAAGACGTTTACTTCTACAGTAAAGAGGAAACAATCATTAAACTATGCAAAAATTGATGAGATATGGTGTAACAACTCTGGCGAACTTACTCTTAAATATATTAGTAAGCATATTAAGGACTAGGGAGGCAAAGAGGTGTTGAGTATCTAGCTAGCATAACGCTAGTGAGTAACCAGCTAACAAAACGCTAGTGAGTAACTAGCTAGCAAAACGTTAGCGAGTAACTAGCTAGCAAGACGCTATTGAGTAACTAGCTAACGAAACGCTAATGTTTTCAGAACGCTAGTGAGTAACTAGCTAGCAAAATGCTAGTGTTTTTTTAAGCAAAATGTTAGCAAATGACGCTCAAGTATAGCAAAACGCCCCAGAGGCTAGGACTCTTGACACTCATAAAATCCTACTAAAGGCACATAAAAACAACTAAACACCTCGCTAGTGCTCATGAAGCTATAGGATACAACAAAACAATTAAGTAATTAATTTAGTGCTCATGAAGCCACGAGATACAACAAAACAATTAATTAATTAACCTAGTGCTCATGAAGCCACGGGGTACACCCCTCTAGAGCTCATGAATCCACGGAGAAAGAAGTAAAGACTTACTTGAAGCCTAAAAAGGCTTAACATATGATTCACGGGTAGATATGCCATACAAGACTAGACCATGGCGTCAAATCTTACCCGCCTATATGAGGTAACTCGTGCAACATCTAGGTGAGGAATTACCCAGAGGCAAAAAATGTCAGCAAAAGCCCCAAGGCTACATGCCGCAACGGCACACAGCCATGAGGTTCTAGAGGAGGCTCCCGAAGACAGCAGCGGAGCGACCCCCTTGTCACATATGGGCAATACGTCTGCTCGCTACCAAAATCCCTCTTGAACGTGAGGACTCTCCTACCTAATGGGTGAACAAAAACATTTTTGACTTATGGTCCAACCTACTTCATGGGTGTAACACAAGAAAGCACCCAACAAGCGCAAGAGGCCATAACAAATAATCTACTACTACAATGAGGGGAAAACAACCACCACACCTCGAGGCCAAGGCTTTAATCCCTCTCGCCTCGAGGCAAAGTCTCTTGTCCCCGTGTCGAGGCAAAGCACATGCCACCTCAGGAAGGATGCATGACGCCTTGAGGCAAAGCGGCTCACCCCACCGTGGGACAAAGCAAGGCCTAAATATTCCAAATCCTCTTCGAGAGGATAAGTTCCCTAGAGGAAAAATACATGCCACCATTGGGTAAGGCACACACCTCTCCGGGATGCCGAAACCCCAGATAGAGGCCTCATTTAGGCTTTCTTGGTTACACCCCTAATAAAGCGCACATATCTCTTTGGCATTCTGTTTGTTTATGTCAATGTCAATATTTTTAGTCTCAATCTTTTCTAATGCAGCAAATACAGTTTAGTGGCCATGATGGGGCTTCACATTTGCACGATTTTGTGTGGAGTGCATATGCTAATTGCATGAAAAGGATTTGTTCTTCGAGATGTTCTGTGATGTATTTCAATTTTTGTTGTTTGTAGTAATAACACAGAATACTTTACGCTGGGTCTTTGATGATTCGAAGGTTGTCTTAGTAGATAGGTTCTTTTCTTGTATGTTCACAGTTTGATATAAACTTGAGTTGGTGAATCTGAAACGCTTTTATGATCTTAAGAAAAGTATTTCATACTTTGATATAAATTTATGTGTTCTTTCAAGGTGTACTTGTGTGTCTATCTTTTTCAAATAGACACAATATAGTAATATACCTTAGTATGTGAAACAGATCGACACAATACTACTGCTGTACCATACTCTTGGCAACTTCTTACATTATATGTACTTACTTCTCCAGCAAAGCTTCTGAAGTGGTGATGGTTTCTTTGGTTATTAGACTAAAATGCCCCTTGAATTTAATTTACAAGTTGACTTAAAATGTACACAAATGTAGCCATTCTTCTACGTATGAATCGATCTAATTATTTATTAAAAAAAAGAAAATCTAGCTAATTTGTTAATATATGGGATAACTGCATATAAATCATTGTGAATTACGAAATTGACTGAAAATCCATTTGTGTTAATTTTATTGCTAATTATTCTCTTGTGATCATGGAAATTCCACAGAAAAGCTCCTCGCCCTATCTTAGAGTATAATCACACAAACGCCCTCTCACTTATTGGTAATTACAACGACCTCCCCTAAATCCAGCTATCCACCAACTTGTCTGCTCGAAATGGTAAAATGACATTTTTGTCCCTACTTACTCAATAACAAAAAGAATAAAAAATAATGTAAACTATAAGTTTATGTAAGGATTAAACGGTCCCTTCTACTTAAAATATTAAAATATATTGCATTTTTCATTTTCTTTTCCCCTTTAATTATATATCCTACACACACACACAAACCAGAAACACAAACACACACACACACACCAGAAACACGTGAAAATTAGGTCAAAGGGATTAAAATGCCCAAAGGGATAAATATATATGCTCCATCAAAATACACTATACAAACCTATGTCTCTCTCATTTAACTTAAACTTGAAATGCATAGTTTACCCTTACTTATATTTTGCAATAAATAAAAAAAAACTCAGCATATAATTAATTTCCAAAATAACCTTTTAAAATAACACAATTACTCACCAATCTCTAACCCATACTGAATCGGGAAAAGGGGAAATATCCCAACCCAAATCTCTAATTTTGTTCTTCCCCAAATTTTTTCTTCCTCACCAAACCCTAGAACCCAAATCCCATTCTTTCCCAATTCTTGCACGTTACATTGTTCGATCCGCAAATTGAAAGGTACATTGGGTTCCGTTCTTCCCCAATTCTTGCACGTTACATCGTTCGATCAGCAAATTGGAAGGTACATTGGGTTTGTTGACCTTCACCTTCCGTAAATCATCCAGAATTTGATCAAACTTGCTCCTCTCTCTTTCCAGGGCCAACAGGAATGGTAAACGAAACTTTTGAGGTGGAGCAAAAGTGGAAACAGATTCATTGGGACTAGGGCTAACTGCACAGGACGTTCGAACATCAGGGGTCTCCACGATCGAATGTTAAGTGTAGCACGTTCGAACGTTCTGATTAAAACGTTTGTATGTCAACAGTGACTCATCGAATTTCAACTTATTCACCCACGCTCGAACGTTGAGTGTGTCACGTTCGGACGTTGATTTCTAGGCGTGAATGGATTTTCTGTTCGCTCTTCTTCTCTTTCATCCAGTGTCGTGACACTGCATAATTGTCCCTCTGCTTCTTTTTCACTCGTTATTGGTACTTCCTCGAATTTTTTAGCAAGGGTAATACGTGACAAATTTTCAATCTGAAGACTTGTTTTTCTCAACCCTTGATAGAATTCCCTCATTGACTTCTTGAAATCCCCATAAGTAAAATCGGGTTTTGAAACCGAGAAAAGGGTCTGATTCTACTGCATACTGGCATCAGCTATCATCGGTGCGGTAATTGGCATAGGTGAATCAATCATGGGTGATAGATCCCAAGGACGCGGTGGAACTACTAATAGTTTCATATCTCAGGTAGTGTTTTGTAACCAGATGATTTTTTCTTTTAGCGGTAAACTGTGAAATTTTGTCGCCATTCTTAGAATCCTGAAAATTAAAGAAAAAGAAATTAGACTTGCAATTAAATCAAAAACTAAAATAAGCAAATTCTCGGCAACGGCGCCAAAACCTTGATGCACGAAAACTCAATCGTGTATTTAACAGCAAGAGGACTAATCGTGTGTAGTAATAAAGTAGACAATTAAGTCCAAGATGTCGAACCCACAAAGATTTGTATTTGTTTTTATGAGAAATAATGCAAGTATAAAGTCAAAACTGTTATAAAAAAATAAGAAATATAATTAACCAGAACTTAACTATAAAAATAAGAACAATGGTGATAAAAGCGATTAAGACTCATACATCAGCACAGAATTACTCGTTCCATATATGATTGTTATTTCATTAAGTTATTAGGAAATGATGCAAAGGTGAAAAATTCCTTAAGATTATTATCACGCGGATCCCTCGCTCATGATAACCTATACTAGATTGGTTGTAGCAATCTCTACTGCATGTATTAAACACTAGAATTTTTTCCAAATTTATTTAGATTTATCCCTTCAAATAAACCCGGCTAATAGCATCCAGCGTTATACAATGAACTTAGAAGATATTATGATTTTCTCTGCACCCTAATTTACTTTCTTCCGAAGAGATAAACTGGGTAATAATTCAACACATGGTAGCTAATCATATGAAGAAGATAAAAACACAAAAATCACAATACATAGCAATTATAGAATTAACTTGAATCAAACAACTATCATATATTATTCAAGATCAATCCGGCCTTTGTATGGTCTTAATCTAAGAAATTAGTTCATAACTATAAAAGAAAAGATGCAAAGAAAAAGATAAATATTCATAGACAAAATCTATCTAGATCTAAGGAACTCCCTTGTTCTTCCTTCTTCTTGTTCTTCAAAACTATGTAATCTTTATCCAAAAGTAACCAGGAATACATCTAAACTAAACCTAACCCTAAGCTAACTAACATGTATTTTCTTCCTACTGGAAAAACTGCTCTCTTTTTTGCTCCTACATCTTGTATTTATAGGTGTAGTATTGGAAGAGTCCGTTTAGGTTTAGAATTGGAAATTTCCAAAATTGTTCTGCCGAAATCAATGTTCAAACGTTACACTTCTTGGCGTCCGTGTGTAAACTCTTTTCACGTTCGTGCATAATTCTCCCACCGTTCGAACATTAAGCAACTCCACGTTGGAATGTTCTCTGCTTCTTCGATTTTCCACTGAATACGTACTTTACTCCCCTATTTTCCTCAATTGTGATGATTTATACCTGACTTCAAATGTCAAACTCATTACATGCATTTGTGGCATAAATTTCTCATAATCAAGCCAAAACCATATGAATTCATGGGATCAAATTACGTAAATCTCAACCCTATCATATGTGATGACATACAAGTCTATAAGACAACAAATGATGAGTGATTTAACAACGCTCATACGTGCTCCCAGAGACCAATGATTCTGACTGAAGCCACTCACTCAACATAAGGCCCCTTTAGAGGCCAATATAGGTAGAACAACAAAAGTCCCCTGAGCTAACTAAGACTCTGTTGAGACTAGTACACCTAATCATCCTTCTAGTAGCACCGAGATAGAATAAGGTTTCTAGAACTATCCCCCCTCCAACATAGACTCTGGACTGAGGTTATACAAATACGACTAGTATGATGATTCACTTCCCACCATAAATAATAACACATTTGCTCAAGCCTCCATATAGCAGGCCTCCCGAAAAATTCTATCTGTGTAGAAAACTCCTAAGGAGTGGGGGGCATTGTGACTCTAAATTGGACGTTGGCTTACACACCTACACAACCAACAATACAAAAATTGATCACCTTGAGAACCGTCATTCCACTCCACCAACTTTTCATAATTGAGATAAAAGTACATGGACACATACATAAGGCGCGTAAGAAAGCCACAAGTCACCCCCGTTAAAGACCCCTGAGGCAATAAGCCCCATGGCAGCGACCCAAAAGAGGGCTCCTCGAGGCAACAAGCCCCATGGCAGCGACCCGAAAGAGGACGCCTCGAGGAAACAAGCCTCGCGGCCACCACGAAGCAACATGCCTTGCGGCTGGCCGTGAGGCAACCTCTGCCGACCCCCCCTCCTAGCCGGTTTGTAGGGCCTAACACCCCCCCATCTCAACCCCCACGTATTGGGATACAAATCTCGATATAAAATACCCCACAAGTTGGTGGGTCTACACAAGAAATGATTATACCCACATTGGTTATCGTCAAAAAGACGTTTACTTCTACGGTAAAGAGGAATCAATCATCAAACTATGCAAAAATTAATGAGATATGGTGAAACACCCCTTGCGAACTTACTCCTAAATATATTAGTAAGCATATTAAGGAGTAGGGGGGCAACGAGGTATTGAGTAACTAGCTAGCAAAACGCTAGTGAATAACTAGCTAACAAAACACTAGTGTTTTCAAAATGCTAGTGAGTAACTAGCAGCAAAACGTTAGTGAGTAACTAGCTAGCAAAACGCTAGTGAGTAACTAGCTAGCAAAATGCTAGCAAGTGACACTCAAGTATAGCAAAACGCACCAGAGGCTAGGACTTTTGGCACTCATAAAATTCTACTAAAGGCACATAAAAATAACTAAACACCCCGCTAGTGCTCATAAAGCCACAGGATACAACAAAACAATTAAGTAATTAACCTAGTGCTCATGAAGCCACGGGGTACACCCCTCTAGAGCTCATGAATCCACGAAGAAAGAAGTAAAGACTTACTTGAAGCCTAAAAAGGCCCATCATATTATTCACGGGAAAATATGCCATACGAGACTAGACCATGGCGTCAAATTTTACCCGCCTATATAAGGTAACTCGCGCAACATCTAGGCGAGGAATGACCCAGAGGCAAAAAACCTCAGCAAAAGCCCCAAGGCTACACGCCGCAATGGTACACAACCATGAGGTTCTAGAGGAGGCCCCCGTGGACAGCAGCGGGGTGACCCTCTCGTCATATACAGGTGATATGTTTCCTAGCTACCGAAATCCCTCTTGAACAGAAGGACTCTCCTACCTAATGTTTGACATATGGTCCAACCTACTTCATGGGTGTTACACAAGAAAACATCCAACAAGCGCAAAAGGCCATAGGAAATAAATCTACTACTACAGTGAGGGGAAAACAACCACCACACCTCGAGGCCAAGGCTCTAATCCCTCTCGCCTCGAGGCAAAGTCTCTTGTCTCCGTGTCAAGGCAAGGCACATGCCACCTCAAGAAGGATGCTTGATGCCTTGAGGCAAAGCGGCTCACCCCACCGTGGGACAAAGCGAAGCCTAAAAATTCCAAATCCTCTTCGAGAGGATAAGTTCCCTCAAGGAAAAATATGTGCCACCATTGGGTAAGCCACACACCCCTCCGGGATGCTGAAACCCCGGATAAAGGCCTCAAAATTCTAAATCTCCATGAGACGACAAGCTTCCTTTGGGCGAGGCGCAAGCCTCCCCTTAAGCCATACATGCAGCTCCCTCTTTATGAGGCGCATCTCATAAATAACGATGTGCTTCACCAACTAAAATTTTTCTAAAGTGCCTCGTCAACTAACTTAATAACCCTTCTGAGGTTATAAGTCAAGTGGGGTAGAGGTTCATAATTTAAGAGCTCCTCCCTAAGACATGAAATGCATACCCAAATCAAAATATCTCGCACACTTTGGCATTGCTAGGAATCCGACCTCGAGGCGTTCGACCCCGAGGCATTCGACCCCGAGGCATTCGACCTCGCGGAGCTCGACCCCGAGGTATCCGACCTCGAGGTATCACTTACGATATCCCCCTTCAAAGGGGCGACTCCTTAAACCCTCCAAGTTGACGAAGTTTTCCACACACTCATACATATTTCTACTCCCGGGTATCCTATACAACACACTCGGGAGTGGGGAGCATTATGATGTGCACCAATTTTGCTAAGGGCATAATTGTAATTAGCCTAGCTATGGATTTGGACTGGGTTATCACTCTGATATAGTCGGGTATAATTAATGTGGTTGAGCCCATGTGACGAAAGGTCTATCATCAAATGAGTCCAATCTGGTAAGTGGGCTACAATAATAATTTGGCTGATAAGCACATATCATATATTCACTAGTTTAATAAATAAGCAAATGGGCTGATAGTTAAGCCCTGGCCCATAGCTGGCAATTACAAAGAATATTTTCACTGTTGAATTACGAAAATACTTGATCCCAACAAAGTAGGTACATAGGCAGTTCACCTATAGCGAGTACAGTCTAAACATAAACCAATTTAGTCCTAGTCTGTCATGTGTTGGGTAGGATTCTTTCCCCACGTAGCAATCACGTGTGACACATTTACGTACATACAATTTTACCCCGCATTATATATAGTTATGTCTTTTCCTCTGAGTATAGTCTTATTATATCGAGTTGGTACTCAGGCAATCCATATTCGTGATTGACTGGTGAAATTCTATGTTGGTGGTCTCGGCCCAATTTTAACCGTTGGATCAACCAATGGAGGGGGGTGAAATTATTAAATGACTCCCCCCTTATTGGGGGATCCAAGCGTTAAAATTGGGCCGAGACCAATAATAGAATTGACCTGATTGACTGGGTGCAGCTTATGCTAGCAATTACGTCAGGCTTTATAAATTGGAAACAGTTCACATAGACATAGCCAACGTCGACTCTACGTCTTGGTCTTGGCGTGGGGAAAAAGTTGTGATCTAAAAGACCAAGAGAAGATTCTAGTAAAAGTCGCCCATAAAACTCGAAACTTTGTTGGTTTAGATTCATTATACACAGAAATCTGCAAATATTCAGCTTTTCCTTCATCACAACATAATAAGATAAGAAAAATGTCTGGAGTGGAATTATTGGGTAAAGAGTACGGATACGTAGTTCTTGTTCTGGTTCTCTACTGCTTTCTCAATTTCTGGATGGCTTCTCAAGTGGCCAAAGCCCGCAAGAAGTAATCTTCATTTCCTTTCATTTCTTCGTTTTTACATTTGGAAAACCTTTGAGCTGTAATTGTTGAACACACACACACACACACACAGGTATAAGGTGTATTACCCGACATTGTACGCAACTGAAGCTGAAAACAAGGATGCTAAGATCTTCAACTGTGTTCAGGTGCGCTCCTATGCATCATTTCTTTTTTCTATTTCCTGTTTTGCGTAGGCATAATTTGACTATTTACTCAACTGCAACAAAATATTGAATTGAAATTTGTGAGAACCATAATTTTCTGTAAAGGTTCATGTTATGTCCTGTCTTATTAATTTCATAATTTAATTGGAGATTCTGTGTTTTCTTTTGTTTAATGTAATTGGCAATTTGCTATAATCTGCTGCTGATCTACTCAGTTGTTATAAATAACGAAATCGAAAATAATTGCTTGTGGGTGCAGAGGGGGCACCAGAATTCACTGGAATTTATGCCAATGTTTTTCATGTTGATGATACTTGGAGGAATTAGGCACCCTTTGATTTGTGCATCACTAGGAGCTATTTACATCGTTACACGCTTTTTCTATTTCAAGGGCTACTCCACTGGCGATCCTCAACAGCGCCTTTCAATCGGGTGAGTGAATCTCTCTTTGTATGATTATCCTCTTACCACCTTATGTAGCACTTATTTGGATATATTAAATTGTGGCCAAAATCGTCGGTGACGATAACATGGATATATTTGCCTCTCGTTTTTCCCCGGTAATGGTAGTTTTAATTGGATATAATGTTTTCCTTCGGTTACTTTCTGAATGGTTAAGGGAAGGAAAAAGAAAAACAGAGTTGAAAATCTTCTTTTATCTTTGACAGCCTATTCTGAAAGTCCCATCTGCCCAGTTTTGTATGTTCAAAACTTGTGAAAACTATTTAGAAGCAAGTATGATATGAATAGACAACCTCATTACTTATTGAGTAAAGTTTTAGACCTTTTTATTGGAAGATAGAATATGCTATATCCATCCAGCTCTCCAAGATGACCACGATGGTCATACTTGGCCCCATATTATAACTATAAACTCGAATTTGTCGAGTTAAAACTCTTTAGGTAATCCCCGGCTTGTATTAAAAAAAACAAAGAGAGCTGAAGTTGATTGGATAATTGTAATATTATTCTTCAAAAGATAGAAAGTGGAGTCAAGTTTTATGACATGGTAGTTGCGCTAGGAAGTAGAGTGATGGTAGTGGGGAACAAGGAGTTGTGAGATCATTGGTCAACACTTCATATTTTCTTGTCGAGCACTCGCAACATATCACTAAAATAATGTAGATCTTACCCATGACCAATGTATTAAGTTTCAATATTAGTGTAGATTTCGGGGTAGTAAATTTATAGAAATTTTAATGTAAATTTTGGGGATATTCAAAATTTTGATTTCAATTTTAGAGAAATTATGAAAATTTATATAAATACTTGAACATTTTCAATAAAACTTTGGATAAATTTAATTATCATAATTATAGATCTTTTACGTGAATAAGATTGTATATATATAAAGCAAAGGGGTGTGGCCTCGCGGTCACAAGACTTTCGGCCGTGAGAACCCACCCGTGTTCGAAACTCGGGTGATGCTTGGTTTGGGGAGTTTACTCCTCCGTCCTGCGCTGGGGGCCTCTGCGCTTAGCGAGCCCGTCGCCTATGAAAAACCTAGGGCGGATTACCTCCATACGTGGTTTGCGGGCTATTACGTATGGACATGTTTGCTCTGCTGGGTGACTGGCGGAGATTTACCCTTAGATTTCCAAAAAAGAAAATTGTATATATATAATATATGTATAGTGAGTTTTATTAAGTGGTATTAAGATCTGCTTCGAATAATATTGAATAAATATAATTTGAGAGTAACTAAATCTCATAGTAATTTTATTAAAACAAAATGCCACAATTTTAATGTAAACCATGATTGAAAACATGGATTTTCTTGGAGCGTTGAAATCAAGCTACCATGGTTGAAACTTGAAAATGACTTCAGTTCAAGTTCATAAACATTACCTAAATGTTATTTTTATCAAGTAATTTCTTTCCAAGAATCCAAACTACTTTGAGAAAGTGTCTTAGGCCAAATTTATTACAGATAATTTCTTTCCATGATTGAAAACCACATGGATTTTCTTGGAGCTTTGAAATCAAGCTACCATGGTTGAAACTTGAAAATGACTCCAGTTCAAGTTCATAAACATTACCTAAATGTTATCTTCATCAAGTAATTTCTTTTCAAGAATCCAAGCTAAAAAAATCTTATGCTTAAGAAAGTGTCATAGCCCAAATTTATTAAAGATAAGATTGTTGAAGTAATTTTCTTGGATTGCTTTTTTCAATTTTGTTATAAGCAAGTCTAATTGTAACACTATAGGCCAAATTTTGCAATAATGCTATAATAAATGTGGACCCATTTTGAAACTTAATTTTTAATATAAAATATTTAAAAATAAAATATAAATATATTCTAAATTTTGGAAAATTTTGGGTTTCGGTCAAAATTTCGTTGGCTATTTTACAAAGTCATATAATATTATTTCCAATTTTGGGAAAATTTCGGGTTTCGACAAAAATATTAGAAAATTTCGAGAAATTTCAGGAGATATCCCGCAAAATTAGATTAAAAGTGAAATTTCATTTCGTGAACCCGGGAATCCGAAATTTAGGTTGAAATTTTGGGATTTCGGAGGAAATTTAAGACCATGCCCATGACTTGGTGTAAAATGCTCATGCACAATTAAGTAACATCCATGTCAATGTACGAGCGCAACTTGTTATGTGTTAGTGTTAAAACGACCTAAGTTAAGCATGTATGGTGACTTGTTTTTATTTTTTAATGTGATGTATGGTAACTTTACTTACTATGTATACTTTCCAGCTTGAGTGTAAAAATTTGGCTTTTCTTTATGAGGCATAAAGGCCGTCTTGGTTACACGTCTAATAAAGCGCACATATCTCTTTGGCGTTCTGCTTGTTTATGTCAATGTCAATATTTTTAGTCTCAATCTTTTCTAATGCAGCAAATACAGTTTAGTGGCCATGATGGGGCTTCACATTTGCACGATTTCGTGTGGAGTGCATATGCTTATTGCATGAAAAGGATTTGTTCTTCGAGATGTTCTGTGATGTATTTTAATTTTTGTTGTTTGTAGTAATAACACAGAATACTTTACACTGGATCTTTGACGATTCGAAGGTTGTCTTAGTAGATAGGTTCTTTTCTTGTATGTTCACAGTTTGATATAAACTTAAGTTGGTGAATGTGAAACACTTTTATGATCTTATGAAAAGTATTTCACAGTTTGATATAAATTTATCTGTTCCTTCAAGGTGTACTTGTGTGTCTATCTTTTTCAAATAGACACAATATAGTAATATACCTTGGTGTGTGAAACAGATCGACACAATACTACTGGTGTACCATACTCTTGGCAACTTCTTACATTATATGTATTTACTTCTCCAGCAAAGCTTCTGAAGTGGTGATGGTTTCTTCGGTTATTAGACTAATATGCCCCTTGAATTTAATTTACAAGTTGACATAAAATGTACACAAATGTAGTCCATTCTTCTACGTATGAATCTAGCTAATTATTTATTAAAAAAACGAAAATCTAGCTAATTTGTTAATATATGGGATAAATGCATATAAATCATTGTGAATTACGAAATTGATTGAAAATCCATTTGTTAATTTTATTGCTAATTATTCTCTTATGGATATGGAAATTCTACAGAAAAGCTCCTCGCCCTAACTTAGAGTATAATCACTCAAACGCCCTCTCATGATAGGAGTCGTTTTTATATAAGTTTTTAGGTCCTTTTAATGATAATTCAGACCCATATATAGTTTGTTTTGTGCCACTCGTGCGTTTAATATGTGTGTAAAGTGTTTTCAAGTAGTAAGCGACGATGGACGAAGAAAAGGGCAAAAAGACGACTCATTTACCCAACTCTGCTCAAGGGCTGCGCACTAAGGCGCCTAAGCGCCATTTTTGTCGCGCCTGGAAACAAAATTAAAGCTTCGCAGAGAGGCGCCTAGGCGCCTGAACCACCACGCCTAGGCGCCACATATCGCGCGCCTGGGCGCCTCATTTTCCGCGCCTGGGCGCCCATGAACGTTTGCCCCAAAAAAGACACGCCACATAGGCGGCGCCTAGGCGCCGATCAACGCGCGCCTAGACGCCGCGATAACATAATTTTGAATGTATAAATAGGATTTTTCAATTCATTTTGAGGGTTCTGAATCTTGGGAATTGGGAGCATTTTCTGGGATTTTGGGCCATTATATCACTGATCTTGAAGAGCAAGAAGAGGATAAGAGCCAAGAATTGAAGCTACATTAAAAAAGCTATTGCTATTCAACCTTATAGGGAGTTTCTTTCATTGTTCATTGCATTTGATGTTTACATTTATGTATAAGAACATGTTGAATTCTGCTATGTTGATAGTTATGGGCTAAATTCATATGTCTAGGGCTTTGTAAGAATTGATTTGTGAATTATTCGTATTATTGATAATTGTTGAATTAATTCCTTTGTTGCTATGTGTTATGAATTTGTGCTTATATTCCTTACATGTGATTGATCACCATATGTATTATAAATTGCCTAGTTTAGCATCTTGAGAAAGATTTAAGTTAGGGTGCAAGGAATTCATAGCATCACCGATCAAATAGGAGTTGCCCTAGACATAGGTAAAGACTCCCGGGTGAAGTCGTTCGATTCGAATCGAGTAAACTCTAGTTTCTCAATGCATGCTTAGAGGTTAGATTTCTGGGTAGACATACTTAGGAAACCGCCGCTTAAGTGTAGGGGCATATCGCGAGACATCGGGTATTCTTTACCTTAGGAATTTTCACCATAGCAACTAGGTCTAATAATTCAACAAGAGTCTTTGTGCGAATAAGGATCAAGTCAAGTCTTGCATGTGCCTTAGTCTAGTTCTCACACTTGAGTTTCAATCCGTTGCTTGTTCTTATTTCTTTTGTTCTTTGTTTGCTTACTTGTTTTACTCTTAATTTTCGTTAATTCGTCTTTACGTTTATTCGAAAATCATAAGCTAAAAATCCAAGTCTCCGTGGTTCGACAACCCGGACTTATTTTGTCCATTTTTATTACTACACGACTAGTATACTTGCTACCAAGCACGTTAGCTTCTAGCGTGTCAAGTTTTGGCGCCGTTGCCGGGGACTTATTTATTTTGAGTTTTTGATTTTCATTTTGCTTTTGTTTTCTTTTACGTTTTCATAATTATTAGTCTTTTATTTACTTCTTGCTTTCCTTTTATTTTCGTGTTAAGTCTAATTTCGTTCTTGTGTTTAATTGTTAGATTCTTGTGTGGTGCATGACCCGCTCCTCAAACGAGCCTCTATACGAGTTGGAGCCCGAAATTGAATGAGTTCTTCGGGATAGTAGGCGAACAAGGGAAATGGCCAATAATCTCAACCAAAACCCGAATGGAAATTTTCCCGATATGAATTTACCGGAAAACAGGAAGTGGTTACAAGGTGTTCTACAAGCCATGCAAGCGGCACCTCCTCAACAATTACCATCGGTTCGGGGTAGCTTACCACCTAGGGTCCATACCATTCCGGGGCCCGTAGTCTTGCCTATTTTCTTCGCACCAAACTACCATATTCCGGCTCACATTTTTAGTATGGTGCAAGGAGAACCTTTCTATGGAGAACCGCACGAATCACCTTACGCTCATTTAGAGACTATAGATGATGTTCTTGTGATCATTCAATATCACCCACGAGATCTTGATACGATTCGTCTAAAAGTCTTCCATTTCTCATTAAAGGACAGGGCGACAACATGGTACAAATCCTTGCCTCCACAATCTATTACGACATGGGGTGAGTTGGTCGATGCCTTTTTAAATAAATTCTTTCTACCCTCCAAAATCAATGAGCTCCGGAGTAATATAAAAGGGTTTAGGCAAATGAGCAATGAGTCTTTAGCCGAGACTTGGGTTAGATATAAGGGCATGCTCCGAAAATGCCCCGATCATAATTTTGGGTTGAGTGAACAAGTACTCCATTTCTATGATGGGGTTCGGTCACGTATTCGGAATAGACTCAACGCGGGTACGGGAGGAGATCTCCTTGGGTTAGACTGTCAAAGTGTATGGGACAAAATAGAACAGTTGATCCGAGAAGACGAGCTTTACCCTGACGATGAAGAGACCTCATCTTCTAAAAAGGTTGCTTGTGTTGAGGAAGTGGTTGAGGGAGTAGTGGATTTGGAACCAGAGGTTGGCGACGTCAATTATGTGGGGAATTACAATCGACCTCGGGTGAACTTTCATGTACCCGAGAATTTTCCAAAAAGGCCCAACCCCGCACAAAACGCACAACCGGGGACCTATCAAGCTCCACGACCACCTTTCAATAACCCACCCCCGAGGCAAGGCAACTTCAATGGACAAGGTCAAGGTCAAGTGCAAATGCGACCTCCCACAACCGATGAGAGACTCGATGCTCACATGAAGAAGTCCGATACGTCGTTCAACGAACTTCGGGGTATGATGAAGGACATGTTTATGGAAATGAAGGACTTGCGAACCCAAGTGGGTCAAATTTCAATGCGGTGAATGGTACAGCCCCGGGGACTCTACCAAGTGACACGGAGAAAAATCCGAAGGCTCAATGCAATGCCATAGCCTTGAGAAGTGGAAAACAATTAGAGAGTGAAACTGCCAGTAGTCCAACGCCTGAGCGCCCTATGTTGCACGCCCAGGCGCCAGATCTCCCTTGCTCTGAATAGGAGTTTCGCAGTACCACGCCTAGGCGGGCGCCGTCTTCACCTCTGCAGGATGAATTAGGGATGCAATCGAGCCGAGCTCGAGCCGAGCCTGGCGATTTTGCCAGGCTCGAGCTCGAGCTCGTATTGTGTTATTTGAGCTCGAGCTCGAGCTCGTCGAGCCGTATTTTGAGAGCTCGAGCTCGAGAGCTCGAACAACAGCTCGACTCGAGCCCGAGCCGAGCTCGGCTCGCGAGCCTGATATTAATTTTTATTTTTTTTTGCAAGCTTTTTGTTTTGTTTATGGAGTACACAACTCCATGAATGAAACTATTCATGGAGTTGTTTACTCCATAAAACCCAAATATGGACCGTATTATCTACCGGCAAGAAGCTCGTGGAGACGGTGGTGGCTTCGCGGCAGCTTCGCGGCGGCGGTGGCGGCTTCGGGCCGTGTTGTTCGCTGCTTCTCATGTGGGTGGAGACGGCGTCGGCTGGGGTGGAGGCTGAAGGGGGGTGTAGTGATTTTCCGGCGGCGGTTGATGTGCTACCGGAGGTTTAATCCAATTTTTGCAGATGTATTTTGGGGCTTTCTTTCTCAAGCATTTTTTCTTTTCTGCACAGATGAGAGATGAGAGATGAGAGTGGTGTGTATGATTGTTAATTTGTTATCTATTTTCTCTCGAATAGGCTGTTAAAGAATGAAATGAGAACAATTTTTCCCTGCAAATCCAAAAAAAATAATTGTCTACAACAAATATGAAAAGATAGCGAGTAAAATAATTAATGGTAACTTTACCTTGAAAAATGGATCGATAGCATGCATGTGACAGGTTTTGAAAGAATGAAAGTACTCTGATAGTGTGTCTAGTGGGTTTTTTATTTACAACTTTAATAAATTATATTATTATTTTAATATATAAATATTATAACATATATATATATATATATATATATAATAATAACATGGTTGTTGAGTTGAGTACAGCTGTGTACAACTAATGGCTAACAAATATATATTATTATTATTTTAATATATAAATATTAATATATATATACATATATAAAATAATATATTTATTTTAAGAGAAGCTCGCGAGCTTTTTTCAGAGGAAATTAGGCTCGAGCTCGAGCTCGACTCAAAGCTCGAGCTTGAGCTTTTTCGAGCCGAGCCGGCTAAGCTCGCGAGCCGGCTCGGCTCAACTTGCATCCCTAGGATGAATCACTTCGTAGTTCCGCGCCCGAGCGCCCTATGATGCACGCCCAGGCGCCGCCTCTTGTTTCACCCGATTTTGATTCTTCCACTCCGACGCCTTCTCCTCCTATCGAGGTTCGTCTCCCATTCCCAAATGCACACAAGAAAAATAAGAAGGAGATGGATCCGAGCTTTCTTTGGATTTTGGCAATCCTTCGTGAGGTGAGGATTAACATTCCATTTATTGACGTCATTCTCCAAATGCCGAATTACGTGAAGTTCTTCAAAGACATACTATCTAACAAGCAGAAGTGGGAGGAGAATGAGACAGTGTGCCTCACCGAAGAATGTTCCGCCATCTTGCTCAATAAATTGCTAACTAAACTCCAAGATCCCGGGAGTCTCACAATTCCGTGCACAATTGGGTCCTTGTCATTCAAGAAAGTGCTATGTGACTCGGTGGCCAGCATCAATCTTCTTCCATATTCGCTATTTAAGAAGTTAGGCCTTGGCAATCCCAAGCTGACCTCAATGAGCCTTCAACTCGCAGATCGATCAATCAAGAGGCCTAAGGGAATAATCGAAGATGTTATTGTCCAAGTCGATAAGTTTTATTTTCCGGTTGATTTTGTGGTACTCGATATGGAGGAAGATGTGGAGGTACCATTAATCCTAGGGAGGCCATTCCTAGCCACGGGTAAGGCGGTGATTGACATTGCTAATGGTAAGCTAACTTTGAATGTGGGTGACGACAAGGTTACCTTTGATGTCTACAAAGTCTTTAAACACCCTATTGATCATGACTCGTGTTTTAGAATTGATACATTTGACCCTTTGATTGTTGAGTATGTGCAGGACACTACGATTGAAAATTTACTCGAACGGGATCTTATGAAATCCATACAAGTGGACTCGGAGAGTGATGATCAAGTGGAAAGAGTTCTAAGCTTGGAATGCAAATCTTCCTATCATTCGGGAAGCTTCATCAAAGTTGATAGATCATTGTCGGGAGTCCCTCGCCCATCTATTGAAGAACCCCTTTCTCTTGAACTCAAACCCCTCCCCTCTCACCTTAAATATGTGTACTTAAACGATGATGAAACACTACCATTGATCATTTCCTCGTCTCTTTCAGGACCACAAGAAGAGCAACTCATGACGGTGTTGAGGTCTCACAAACGGGCTTTCGGGTGGAAAATTGCGGACATCAAAGGCATTAGTCCAGAGATATGTATGCACAAAATACTTATGGAGGACTCTGCCAAGCCTACACGCCAATCACAACGGAGGTCCAACCCACAAATTCAAGAGGTAGTAAAGAAGGAAGTGATAAAATTGCTCGATTAAGGTATAATCTATCCTATCTCTGATAGTGCGTAGGTGAGCCCTACCCAAGTGGTGCCTAAGAAAGGGGGGATAACGGTAATTGAGAATGTGAATAATGAATTAATCCCAACTCGTATGCTTAGCGGGTGGCGTGTGTGCATAGACTACCGTAAATTGAATGATGCCACTCGTAAGGATCATTTCCCCCTCCCTTTTATTGATCAAATGCTTGAGAGGTTAGCGGGGCATGGTTTCTATTGCTTTCTCGATGGTTACTCCGGCTATAATCAAATTGCCATCGATCCCGATGACCAAGAGAAAACTACTTTCACTTGTCCTTATGGCACATTTGCTTATAGAAGGATGCCATTTGGCTTGTGTAATGCCCCGGCCACCTTTCAAAGATGCATGATGGCGATTTTTCATGATATGGTTGAAGATTTTCTCGAAATTTTTATGGACGACTTTTCTGTTCGGAACAACGTTTGCTACATGTCTTGCTCATTTGAATAATGTGTTAAAACGTTGTGAGGAAACCAACCTTGTTTTGAATTGGGAGAAATGTCATTTAATGGTCCGGGAGGGAATTGTGCTTGGCCACAAGATCTCTCAAAAAGGGATCGAAGTGGACCAAGCCAAGATTGAGGTCATAGAAAAACTTCCCCCTCCCACTTCGGTCAAAGCCATTGGGAGTTTTCTCGGGCATGCCGGGTTCTATAGGCGATTTATCTTGAATTTCTCTAAAATTGCGAAACCCTTGTCTAATTTGCTTGTTAAGGATGCACCGTTTGATTTCAATTCTTCTTGTATGCAGGCCTTCCTCAATTTGAAGGAACGTTTGGTCTCCGCCCCTATCATGTCACCCCTCGATTGGAGCTTACCATTCGAGTTGATGTGTGATGCAAGTGAAACCGCCGTTGGAGCGGTCCTTGGCCAAAGAAAGAAAAAAGTATTTTGAACCATTTACTATGCTAGTAAAACTCTTAACGATGCAAAATTGAATTATGCCACCACGGAAAAGGAGTTACTAGCCATAGTCTTTGCATTCGATAAATTTCACTCTTACCTCGTGCTAAACAAAGTGATAGTCTACACCGATCATTCGGCCTTAAAATATTTGCTTGCCAAGAAAGATGCTAAACCGAGGCTCCTTAGGTGGATTTTGTTACTACAAGAATTTGATTTAGAGATAAAAGATAAGAAAGGCACCGAAAATGTAGTAGCCGACCACCTCTCACGATTAGAGCTAGTGAATGATCCGTTAGATGAGATACCCATTCGTGAGGAATTCCCGGATGAACACCTCCTTGCTATTTCTGACAATATTTCACCTTGGTATGCTAACTTTGCCAATTACATTGTTACGGGCCTCCTTCCCCCGGATATCACTTTTCATCAAAAGAAGAAATTTCTATCTGATGTGAAGCAATATCTTTGGGACGAACCCTTTCTATTCAAAGTTTGTGCAGATGACTTAATTCGACGTTGCATACCCGAAACGGAAGTGCATGTTATCTTTTCTCATTGTCATGATATGGCGGTGGATGGCCACTTTGGGCCCTCCAAAACGGTAGCTAAGATCTTCCAATCAGGTTTTTTCTGGCCTACTCTTATTAAAGACGCATATCACTATGTCAAATCGTGTGATCGATGTCAACGAATGGGGAACATTTTGAAACGTTACGAAACACCTTTACATAGCATGTTAGAGTGTGAATTGTTCGATGTATGGGGTATGGACTTTATAGGCCCTTTCCCTAGTTCTTGTTCAAATAAATATATCCTTGTTGCGGTAGACTATGTCTCCAAATGGGTGGAAGCCGTGGCCTCGCCCACTAATGATGCTCAGGTAGTCGCTCATTTTCTAAAGAAGCATTTTTTTACTCGATTTGGAACTCCCCGAGCCATCATTAGTGACGGGGGCACCCACTTTTGCAACAAACAATTTGAGCTTTTATTGAACAAATACGGGGTGAGGCATAAAATTTCGACCCCCTACCACCCGCAAACTAGTGGCCAAGTGGAGGTTTCAAATAGGGAGATTAAGCGTATCTTAGAAAAAACGGTCAATGCATCAAGAAAGGATTGGTCCCTTAAGTTGGACGATGCTCTTTGAGCTTATTGGACCCTGCCTATAAAACCTCAATTGGCATGTCTCCGTATCGTCTTGTTTTTGGCAAAACATGTCACTTGCTCGTTGAGCTTGAGCATCGTGCTTATTGGGCCATTAAGTTTCTGAACTTTAACTCTCAACGTGTAGGTACACAACGTTTGCTACAACTCAACGAGCTCGAAGAATGGCGTCATCTCGCCTATGAGAACGCAAAACTCTACAAGGAGCGTACCAAAATGTGGCATGACAAGCATATTCTCCCCCGGGAGTTCCACAAGGGAGAAAGGGTGTTACTATACAACTCTCGACTCCGACTCTTCCCCGGGAAGCTTAAGTCTCGATGGTCGGGCCCATTCTTGATTTCCCATGTCTATCCTTCGGGCGGCGTCGAGCTTACAACGGATAAAGGACAGACTTTCTTGGCCAACGCTCAACGTTTGAAACCATATGCCGGGTTGGATGGACCGAGAGATAAAGTGTCCATCATCCTTGAGGACCCTCCATGATTTCTCGCCTTAAGTCGAGCTAACGACTCTAAACTAGTGCTTCTTGGGAGGCAACCCAAGCTTTCTTTCCGTTCTTTTTCGTTTTCTAGAGTTTTACTGTTCGCTGCTTTACTTTCTCGCTTTAAGTCTGTGTTAGTTCGTGTTTAAGTGTTTTTCTTCTTCTTTTGAAACAGGAAATGGAAATCCTACACAACAGGTGATCCGCGCCTTGGCGCCGATTATCGCGCGCCTGGGCGCCCAAGGATTCCAGTGCACACCTCGCTTCGCATCATGGTGTTGGAAAATTATTTCGAAAATAACCCAAAATTGGTACGCAGCGGAATTAAATAAAGAGTCTAGCTCTATCGCGTACATGCATGACATTAAAATTTTTTAAATCATACATACTATGGCTAAGGACAACTAATTAAATAATTTAATTAATAATTATTGATTACCTATAGCTAGCAATTGAAACTAATTAATTAAACAATTTAATTGAAACAAGTTAATTGCATGCTATAGAAATAAAATCAATAATTAAAAAACTCAAAACCAACCTTTCGTCGAAGATCGAACCGAGCTCTTGTACCGCAAAGTCTTCTTCGCAGAGCCTCGCTTTAAAACCCGGGAGAGTGGGCTCCCAAAATAAAATACTAAAATAAAATTTCTTTAAAAAGAAACTTTATAATTTTGCAATTATATTTTCTAAAAGAAAATTTCTTTGCAAGTGCTATATCCCTTTGAACTCATCCTTAACCTTCTTTATATAGAGGGCCAAGGGTTAAAGGTTTAGTGAAATTTCAATGTGGGACTCAAAGCATTCACAAGTTAAAGAAAAACATAAGGTCAAACTTACCAATGCAAAGGCCAAATCTCACGTGAGCATTGTGAATACACAAAGACTAAAATTTACCAAGGCAAAAGCTAAACTCACGTGGGCATCTACATTTGTTTTTTCTTTAAATTGAAATTGCAACTTAATATAATTTTGAATATCTTTCTCTAAAGATATTTCCCACATCTTTTCATCCGAGTTCAAAAATCAATCCATCCAATGGACCTTTTAGTATTTAATCGAGTTTCTATTCGAGGCTTGATAAGGGACCTTAGGGAAAAAATTAATTCTAGCTCCAAATGGGTCAAATCGAATTACCATCGCATAATAATATTTGATTACCACTTAACAATATTTAAATCCACTAAATAAATATTGTTGCACTCTAGAATTAATTAAATTACTCAAGAGTTCTCGTACTTAAGAATATTACAACTAAGTCCTCTATTGAAATATTCGTGAAGAACTAAAATCAATGCTACTATTATTTTATTCTTCACCTCTTATCCTAAAATTGCTAATTTGCTCATTGTCAACTTTTCATACGAAATCTCTTTTTTCGTTTAATTTCTGTGACACTTCACCTGAAATACTTTGGCCAAAGTTTTAGAATAGTTGAACATTGCAAATCCATTAAAGGGAATATTTCTTATCTCTCATGGAAATTATAGATTCCTTATAAATGTCCTTCATAATCACATTTCATGCAATTACTCAATGTATAAAGTATATTGGCCGCCGAAGACCTCACTTCTGAATATATCAAAGTAATAGACACTAGATGCATTAGTCCACGACAATCATAGGATTTAGAGTTGCTGTTGAAGTTATTTATTTTCGATAGTAGCTAAAAAATAAATAACTTAATTGGTCCGGTTCAGTGTTTCAATCTCATTGATTTACACGAATATAATATATATGGAATCCTCATTCCCATGATTAAGACAAATCATCGAATATACTATATTATAGCCTTTAGCAGATAAGACGTCCATTCTTATCACCGACTACAACCCATTTAGAATAATATATGACACATATAACCCAAGTCTTTTCATGGAACAACACTTCCATTTGGATTATCATATATTATATTGGACTACGTCTATCTTATAGTACGATTTCTATAATACTCATAACTTGCACCAAAATTAATAAAGATCAATTTCATAAACGAAATATAAACGTTTCATATAATTGGATTTTTAGGGCACAATCCCTAACACATGGCGCTCGAGCGCCACCAGAGGCGCGCCCCGGCGCGCATTCACCCGCGACCCGGCGCCACACATTCGGCGCCTAGGCGCCGAAGGAACTCAAACGCCACTTAAAGGTACGCACTCAGGCGCCTAGGTGCCCCAATACGCGCGCCTAGGTGCCCGTTACTGTATTTCTACAAATATTAGGTCCAAACGGTCAAAATTTCCCCCATTCCTCAGATCTCTCTCTCATAAGGCAATTTTTGGCGATTCTCTCCACTGATTCTGGACATTTCCACAGTCTTCCACCGCCAATCTCCGCCGACAGTCCTCGGCGCGCAGTGGCTCATTGTACACATCTGAATCGGTGCACAAATTTTGGGGAGAATGTGAGTTTTTGGCTTTATTCTTCTTACATTTCCGATTATTAGCCGAAGAGTGGGTGGATTTTTGAGAAGCCATTATCGTTTTGAGGATTTGGGGCTCTGATTGTGCAAATTGGTGCATATTATTTTGTGTGAAATTTGTGGTTTATTATTGTTGTGTTGTGGATTGTGGATTGTGGGTTGATACTTGTTTGTGGAGTCTTGGTTGGGTATTGTGGTTATTGCTGTTGGGGTGATTTAATTACGATAGAGCCGAATACTGGGGATTCGATTTACGCCTCTATCACACCTATTTGTCGTGTAAAAATGCCGAAAACCACCACCAAACAGTCCAAAGGCAAGAAGAGAGTGGGTGAGGGTTCCTCTAACGAGCCCGAGACCCCCTTTGACCCCCGTTTTCAAGACCCTAAAGTACAGATTTTATGCCAAAGCCTAAGCACCCCCCGCACCCTAATCAAGGAGCATTATTTGACCCTCCGGGGGCAGCCCTCGATGCAAGAATTGATACAGTTCCATCACCTACAATTCTTCTGTCGAAAGCCCGAGCCCATCCATCTTCCTTGGGTCCTCGAATTCTTCAGCTCTGGGGTGTATTGTGATATTGAGACGCGGGTATGGACAGGGCCTACCCTTTTGGTACGGGGCACAGAGGTTACCTATGATTTGAACAAGATAAGGGAATGCATAGGTACCACTACTCCTCAGACATGCGAGTTCACGACTCTATATAATGCAGGGCACCTCCGAGTTAGCTTGTCTGATATCTTGCGGGTTATTGCTCGAGAGGGTTGGGAGTGGATACCCGGAGACGCTCATATCCCCCGTAGGGCCCTACTTCCCGAGGCAGCATTCTGGCTAGAATTCATCAGATTTAACTTGATCCCGAGTACCAACCGGTCCGAGGCTAACAAGGAACGGGCCACCCTCATCTACGCCATCATGTCCAGGAAAGCTGTGGACTTTGCCCGGGTGATTCACAAGTCTTTGAAGGATCATTTTCGGAAATTGAGGAACGAATTAAGGCCATTGATTGACACGGAGATGGCTAAGCAAAAGAGTGATGGGCCCACCAGGAAGAGCCCCATCATTCTCCCGTCACTGATCATTGTTTTGTGCAAGGCGGCTAAGGTTCCAACACTTCCTATAGAGCGTACGGAGCTCCCTGGCTCTTCTTTAGCTGTGGTCGCAGATGACCCACAGGCTCCCCCACCACAGGCCCCTTCCAAGAGGCCTCGCCCGTCGTCGTCATGCCCTACTAGTTCTCAGTAGTTCCCATCGATGGATGCCGCCACCATTAGACAATTGAAAGATGAATTGAGAGATGAGTTAAGGGATGAGATGAGGATGGTTATGACCGACACGTGTGCATATTTCCGTCAGCTTCTCGTCAAGCAGGGTAGCTGGGGGGCAAGGCTAATATTAGGGACCGAGTTTTCCTGGAACCTCGAATAACAATATGAATACAGGAAATCAAAGTTTCACTGGATTTCCAAATAACCCGAATTATATATACACCCCAAATAATTTCCAGATGCCATATGTTGGGGGGCAAGCCATTCCCAACAATTACATGGTGGGTAACCTTGGACCACAAGTGCAGGATCCTCTAGGAAATCAAATTGAGTTAATAATCGAAAGAATGTATGGTCCTGGCTTTTGAAGGAACCAAAGACTGATTCCGAGGAATCCATACCCCGAATGGGTAGATAGGAATTTTCCTTTTCCTAGAACATATAAGGTTCCAAACTTTACACTGTTCTCGGGAGATGATAACGTATCAACCTTAGAACATCTATCTCGATTTACCTTGGTGGTCCCAAGTGGCATACGAAAGTGTCTAGAAGGGGGTGGGGTTGAATAGACCCTGAAGTCTTTTTTGACTTCAAAAATTCGTATCACTTTAAAAGATTTGAACGCTTAGAAAGCTGAGCGGGTCAGGCGCTTCAGTAAAGATAACTTAAACTTAGTGATTTTAGCAATTTACCAAAGTAGGGTAACGCTTAGATCGCTTAATCAGGTTTAGCACAGCGGAAATGATTTTTAGCGTTCGATTGGTTAATTAATCGCTTTGCAATTTTACTTGTCTTTTTCAGAATGAATGATGTAATATGAAAATAAGACAATAAAATATTAATGACACAAGATATATAAAGTTCACTGGGTGATGTAATCCCAACTACGTCCTTCTTCTCCTTTTTCACTTGGAGGAATTTACTAGGATGATTATCAAAGAATCACACAGAATCTTCTAGAATATAGTAAAGGATGAAAAAGATCTCGGCCTCCTTGATCACACAGATTTCAGCACCAATTAAGATCGTCTTCTACAAGCTTCTCTCACTCAGAAATACTGCTTGAAAAGGGGTTTCAACAACTTTCTCACTCAGATGAAAGGTTGAAGGTTTGTCACAAGGTTTTGTTTGTTTTGGGGAAGATCAAACAACTTGGAATATCTCAATAGGAATTTAGGTTTCTTCTTTGGAAGAGGTTTGAGATATTTGTGACTGTCTGGAATGTATATAAAAAGCTTGAAGGAATTTTATCTATGGAGTTTCTAAGCTTTTTCTAAGCAAGTTTTTCTTGTGCATGTACGTAATTTTCTCTTGTAATATTATGTACCGTACTTTTGGGGTTTGCTGAAGGTAAGGTATTTATAGGCAATTCTTGGGATCTGTCCATTGGACACATGTTGAAGAATGCCTCTCACGCGGCGCGTGGTTCTACCTAAAACCTGACATTCCTGAAAATCTGCTGGCACCGATTGGATGGGAGCAACTATAAACTCTGAAGTTCTGACAGTCTAGTAAAAAAGGTGGCTTGTCCAGAAGTTATAGTATCTTATCACATTTACTGCTCTTATCAGGCATTTAATGCATTTGAATTTATTTCCCGTTGGAAATAAATGTCCGTTGAATGATTGCATTTAAGTCCTTCATGACTTGAGGGTTTATTTCAGGTGAATCTGACATTGGTCGCTTAAGTGCTTTGAGCGCTTGATCCATAAATCCTGAAATAGTCTTTTAGAGTTTGACGGACGCTAAGAAACAAATCTTCATCTCTGGTTGACTTCAGACGCTGATCTTCAATTTCTTCTCTAATAGACTCACCTAGAATTCTATTAGCGATTCAGTATCTAATACTTAGTCTATAATCTACAAAGATAAAAATTACAAGCCTAAACAAAATAACACTTACAAACTTTCAAACGCTTAAACAATAATCTATGAAAACATAAACTTACATTTTATTTGGGGTCTAACATTGAATCCTATCTTGTCATCATCAAAACATCTAACATGAAATTTCCTAACAATTTCCCCCTTTTTGATGATGTCAAGACTTTTAACTCATATAACTCTTTTATAATTTAAGAGTTACTTAAAAGAAAAGCCCAAATGAATATAAGTTAGCATTTAAAAAGTTAGTAAAGTTAGCTAAAGTTAGATTAGCTTCAACAAGTTGTTTCAGCGATAAATCATTCATATATTGAAAGAATAAGCATACATGATTTATACTGAAAGTAATATAAATGAAAGCGACAACAGAAATATATATAAAAAAAATTCATTCACTTTTTCTTTGGCTTTGCTCTTTCTTCGCCTTGGAGAACTTATAGCGCTAAGTCCATCAGGAGACGATCAATGTCGATCATTTTCGTATGTTGAACTTCATCGTAATCATGCCTATGAAGTCTAGCGCTTTCATTAAGTTCTAACAACCTTTTCGTCCATTTTCTTGGAGGATTTCCAAGTTCACGAATTAAATCGTGAGAGATATCTTTTCTTGGATCTTTTGACGGTTTCCAATTGATAGGTCGTCTTAGCGGTCTGGCATTAGGTTGAAATCCTATACTTTTCAAGAAATCGACGTCCAATTCCAGAAGCTGATATCTTTCTAGATAATACCTTGGCTTTCTCTTTTTAGTTAACATCTTCTTGATGCTCACTAGTTCTTCAAACATTGATCGCCAATTTTTATTATCTGTCTTTGATATTGCTTTGGACGCTTGATGCTTTTCTGTATTTTCCCCCTTCTTAGCATCATCAAGAGAGGTTTTCAACTCAGCGACTTCTCTTCGCAAGAGTCGAACTTCGTCAACTAAGAAAGCAACTTGTTGAGCGATGCTCTGAGCAGCGGCATCGGTCGAAATATGTCTTTCAGTATTAGCCAAAGCGCTCTGAGCTAAGTGACGGTTGAATTCGGATGAGAGTTCAGCGACAAGTGGTGATATGCTATTCATGATTGTAATAGTGCTTTTATTTGCAGCGTTTACAATATCACGACTTCACGTATCAGACACTATTCGGATATGTCTATCAGCAGCCTCAAAAATCTTGGAGCAGGAACCTTCAATGTTGGTGAGCGAGTTTCGTACTACCTGTCTAAAATCTCTAGCTTCTGAATCACTCTCAGAATCCGAATCGGAAGAAGGACGCTCAGGAGACGGAATGAGTCCGTAAGAACTAGAAACTGCAGCCTTGCCTTTGGATTTATCTCTGATAAATGGCTCTTCAGGCTCTTGAGCAATTTCAGCGTGCACTTCTTCAATCGCTTGATCCATTGAAGGATCTTCGATCGCTGGGGGCTCAACTACAGGGGTACTAGAAGAATCTGGCAAAGAAGCCTCAGAATTTGGAGCGACTTCCTCAGTAGGAGCAGGTTCTTCTTCAATTATTTGGATTGGGCGAGAAGGATTTTTAATAGCAATGACCCAGAGTGGGCCAAGTGCTTCCATCACATGCCTTGGACTAATCAGGCTTGATTGCGGAATAAAGAATATAGCGTCTTCGCGCTCTTCTGTACAAAGTGCAAGTTGCACACCTTCCGGCAATTCTATTCTTGAAGTATAACACTTGAAAAGTCCAGAATAAGAGGCATCGGCGCTTGAGCTGCTGTTTGATCCACTAGCCTAATTAGCGAAATCAATTTGGCCACTTGAATGTTCTGTTGACTGAAGAGCACAGGGTGTAGATTGTATCCTCGAAAATTGCTTAACCTTGAGTAATGATTAAAAGAGATGTCCAGTGCTTGGGCATTTTCTATCACTGCTCTCATGTCTCTGTGGAAGACAGCAAACTCAGCATGCTCATTTGAGACATCAACAAGAATTTGACTTTGACCGGGAAGAAGCGGTTGTTTGCTGGATGAGGCTTCTTCTTTGAGGTTAGGAAAGACATGTTGAACAAACGCTTGACGAGGATGCAAGATGTCGCATCCGCCTTGGCTGAATAAGGCTAGCTGCTGGCGAATGTAGGTTTCTATTGGTTGCCTGTAGCGTGGTAAGTCGCTGACATTGCCTACAAAGTGCTGACGCTGTTGAAACAAAAAGGTCGCGAATCCTCGGTGTCTGTATTCAATTCCAAATTCAAACAAGAATGAATATCTTAAGAGTTCATCAACGGAGTAGAAATGAAGAACGAACTCTTCAGCCCATCTGGCTGTATCCATCATCCATCTTTTTCCAAGCTTATCAGCTTTCTTTTGATCTTTTCTAGCGACTAGGAATTTCTTGAAGCGCTCGATCTCTTCATCATAATCCTCTGCCCATAATCTGGCAAGATATTCTCGGGCTTCATCTTCTATCCACGAATTCACTGGATTGGGATGCTCAGCCACAAGCGGTCCTTTGCCTTTCCATAACTTGAGTGGAGTAGGAGAGAGAGCATTCTGAGGAGAGTTGACTACTGAAGGGAGAGCCGAATATCCTATTTTGTTTAGATCTTCCTCATCAGGATTTTTGTTCTAATCGCCCATGTGGGGATTCTTGAAGACAATCTTACTGGCTCGAAGAGGATAGAAAGACTCGTCTGAGCGACCGGTGAAATCAAATCGTGCTTGATCAAAATCTGCTCTATTGAACACTGGTCGACGAATGTACTCAAAGCAAGATTGGAGTCGCTTCAAGTTGTAGAGTCCTAAATCGGCAAGATGCTCAAAGAACTCAAACTTTTGGGTGTTGGAAAGATCAGGCCGATGGAGAGTTGTTTGAAAAGAGATTTCTAGCTCTGCAAGCGTCTGGGTGTCTCGTTCTCTAGCAGCATATTAAAATTCAAGATCAGGAGTATATCCGCGAGGAAAGAAATCGATGACACGAGGAGGAAGTCCTGTTGGAGTAGGAACAAGGGCAATCGCTCCTGTTGGGATAGGGGCCACTTCTATCAACCTTTCAGCATGTAAAGTCGCTTCACTAGCTGAAGATGGTTCAGCATCCGGAAGGGCTTGAGATGCTTCTTTTGCAATATCCACAAAAGTTGCCATATCCACATCTACTTCAATTGGAATCTCGGAGAGTGGAGGAGCATCAGCGGTTGGTGCATCATGAGGTGTATCTTGAGCTGATACATGTAAGCGGTTGAGAAAAGCAAGCAAAATTTCTACTAAGTAGAAATTACAAGGAAAAGACTAAAACGCTTACCCTGAGGAATATCATCGACTGACTTAGTCGCTTGATCTGTTTCTATATTAGGGACAGGTTCCTCAGGCTCTGGAACTTCTTCTTGTGGCTCTAAATCGAGAAAAGAAGTTATTGGATCAGCACGAATGGGAATATGTAATTCTTCAAGAGTGTTGAGAACATATTCAAAACTCATTTCACATTGCGCTGAAAGAGATTTTATCCTAGCGTTAGAGACCTAGAAACTAACGAGGAAAGGATAGACTAATTTGCTTAGAAAATACTGACCCTGAGCACTAGAAAGCCTCTCAGATTGAGTAGCGGCATGAGGATCTGAGCTGATTTTGGGAACAGAGTCAGAAGGAGGAACGCTCGCTAACACTCCAAGCGCTGGATTTGCTGAAACGCTTGTGGACGCGGCTGGAGTAGAGAGAGGAGTATGTTGGTAATTATACGAATAAAATGCAGCGGAAAGTAAATTTAATTCCCAAAGCCCGAATCATATGTATTCCTCATGTTTAATTGTGTATAGAAAGATTACCGTTCTCGCGTATGTTGATTTCTGAACGTGATCCTTTTCTCTAACGCCGAATTTGCCAACGTCTCTAGTTCGTCACGCCGGAATCAAAAACGAAAAACTCCTCCTTTTTTCCTTGTCAAAGATGGCTAGAGAGAGAGAGAGGTGGGAGACTGTAACACCCAATAATCTCCGCTCCTAATTTCGTAGAAGTGAAGGTAAACATTACAATCACCGCTAATTAGATTTTGTGAATTATTTGATTGTAGTGATTCGCGTTCGACTAAAAATATTTTTCTACTTACTTATATTACTATTATTATATCTATATGTGAAATAGGTTAGTAGTTTATACCTCATGGTGGAATAGTTGATGCATTATATCATTTAAGGTATATATATATACACATATATGTTCATCTTCATCAAATGATTAGTAATAGTTAAGTGGGTCTATGCCTAACTATGCCTAACTACATATATATATATATATATATAGGCGTATGCACACACACACACATAGATATATATACATACCATGCATGCTCTAATAGAGAAGGAAGACTAGGAGGTGGCAACTAGGAAGTACATCTCATCTACCAAAAAACAAACGTGGCTAAGGGAGAATTAATCTCCATTTCTTTTTCAATACCTTTTTTTTTGTTTTTGACCAAGACTCCTTAGATAATACAACTCACACTCACGGCTGAACATCTCCCCTATTCAGCCTTCTTATCCTCTTAAGATACAAACAATTGTAGAAAGAAACAATTTACATAGGGAGAGAAAGGTTTGCCAAGGATACTCTAAAGACATCACCTTCACTTGATTCTCTTAAGGTATATGGTTGGTAATCATTGCTTTTGCATGAATATATTGTAGACTAAATGTAGTTCAATCCGTATATGACCTTGAATTGAGAATATCATATCATATATATGTATTTTAGTTAACTTCTATGGCATGATGTTTAACTGTGTTTGGAACTTTCAGTTTCTGAAGTTACGTTTAAAGCTGTAATAAGGTACCTAAACTTGTGAGTTTGATTATGATAAATTTTCTAGAATAACTTGATTGTGTGGTAAACATCTCTGAAAAATTTGGTAAGGATTAGAGTTGTGTGGAATTTTCTAAAAATCGTTGAACAAAATCGCCAGTCTGTTCGGCGGAAGTGCAAATTGTTACTGTTTTGAAGATATTTCGTGTACTTGGAAATTTTTGTTTACTCTAAAACTTTTACAGTAGCTTGATACATGTGTTATAGAGATGTCATATACATTTAGGAATTTTTCAGTAAACAGGGGAGTTTACAAAAATATTTGAGTATAAGGTGTCTGTTCTGAAACAAATCTGCCGAGACGGTCCAGTTTCGTTGATCAAATCCCCAATTTGACAAGGAAATTAAATCTAGAAAATTTATGTAGACTTTTACAGCATCCTATATGTTATCCTGAAAATTTTGAGAAAGAAATTCCAATCCGAGAATATGTTAAAAAATTGTTGAAATATGTTGCGCATGTAAGGGAGCTAGTTGGAACTTAATTGCCTATATGTTTGGATAGTATGATATAACTTGTTGCATGTGATTAGCTTAAAGTGTATTGTTTTGTGAAAATGATAGTATTTTGTATCACAGGATACTTTCGTGATTCCGAGGCCGAGGCAACGACGCCGGTTTATTATTGTGAGGGTTTCTCTTATTCTTTCAACTTGATCTTGCTTACCATTTTTCGTTCCCTTTATCTAATAAATCATAGCCAAGTGTGACCTCATAAAGTTTCATTGATCAGACTCTTATTCTCATCTAAGGTAAGTGTCCAACCGTGTCCCAATTTGTAGTCTATCGTTCTTGTTTCAGCTCGCTCTCGCTCGAATACAAATCAGTGTACATATTCTAGTAGGAAACTCGTTGAAACGATTATTCTTCTTGGCTCTATTCCGTCGGCTAAGGGAGCTAAGTGCTATACGGGACAAAGTGCCACGTGACGGCGGGGGCCACCGCTTGAACCCGTAGGAGCCACCTCTAGAATCCCGAAGTCTGGCATCCATCCGCGATGTGTCATTTTCTTGATATACAGCTTTGATTCGAAAAAGCAGAGTGAAGGGAGCTAAGTGCTATACGGGACAAAGTGCCACGCGACGGCGGGGGCCACCTCTTGAACCCGTAGGAGCCACCACTAGAATCCCGACACCTGGAACACTCCATAGAACATAAAGGTGTGAAGCCTCCTGCTGGTATGGGACAGTGGAAGGTGGATCACGATCACATGATATGATTACAAAAGTACATGGGTTATGTCCTTTGATTCATACGTAACATACTCGATTAATTTACCTTGTGATATGTTATTCTATTCTTTTGCTTGCCATCGTATATGTCCATGTCGTTATTGATTTTCGCTGCAGATTCTATCTCTCCTGATAAGGTAAAGCAAGCCATTAGCCTACCTCACTGGGTCATTCGGACTCACCCCTCCTTCTTTCTTCCTTTTCAGATAAGCTTAGAATGTCGGATACAAATGGAGAAATGAGAAATAAAGGAAGCATGGGTTTGTTTCTATCAAAGGGAGTAATGTTTTGGGATGTACGATTGGGTATGTATATGTTTTGGCTTGGAGATTTGTAATTGATAGGGTTATTGTTTAATTGTGTAAGACTGATGAATAAGGTATTGTTGGTTTAAGTGGAATGAAATTCTTTTAGTTTTAGTAGATGAAGAATTGGTATAGTTCTGACGCTTAGCGCTAGCTCGAGAAAGGACAGTCTCGTGGATCGAGCTAGTGTCGCGGTGTAGCGGGCCACCAGGTGGTCGGTGGGCGTTACAGAGACTTTTTCTTGGAGTGAAAGTTATGTAAATTGCCTTGTGTTATTTTTCACCTTGTGATATATTTATATCATTATGAAACAATAACCCTAGTATGCAAGAGCCCTATTTGGCCGCCCCTTAGTGGGCTCGGAAGCCTTTGGGCTTTCGTCTTGCTTGCTAATTAATTAATCGGATAATTTATTTATCCAATAAATAAATTGATAATCCAATTAATTCAATTCTTAATTAATTTATAATTCAATTTCTCCAAAAAATTAATTAACTCATTAATTTAATTAATTAATTAAATTATCCAATAATTATTTAATTAATTACGCATCCAATGCCGTGAATTTTTCTCAAGTCTTTTTCCCATGTTTTTCCTTTTGCACTTCCTTTAAGCGCGACTCTTTAGGTTCGTCTCAAAAGGCAATTAGGAGGAATCTAAAGGGGTGTGAGTGACACCTAGCCAGTCTCGTGGCTCACACCATAACCCAATTGAGAACGAATGAATAGGATCATTCCAAACCTTTACGCCGTGAATACCGTACGTGTATACACCTTTTATTCTTATATCGCGTACATCAAGCTGTCCACAGCAGACGCATAGGGTATAATGTTCATTTCTTTTCTATCTTCCTCACTTTGAGGACACATAGATTTCGAAAGATGTATCCCATGTCTCATTGGTAGGAACCCTTTCTTAGAATATTCCATCATATACCTTTTTAGGACATTTTCTAAGTAAAGGGCTTGAGAAAGTCCTATCATTCCTTTGGTTCGATATCTATAGATCCGAATCCCTAGAATATAGGTCGCTTCTCTCAAGTCTTTCATGGAGAATGTACTCAAAAGCCACTTCTTGGTTGTGGTGAGCATTCCTATGTCATTCCCAATGAGTGATATGTCATCTACATATAACACTAGGAATGTCAACTTGCTCCCACTGACCTTCTTGTAAACACAGGGCTCATCTTCGTTTTTGATGAAGTCAAATCCTTTGACAACCTCATCAAAACGTAGATTCCAACTACGAGACTCTTATTTGAGTCCATAAATGGATCTCTCAAGTTTACACACCTCATGAATATGCTCCTCGGATTCAAAAGCTTTAGGCTGTTCCATATAGATATCCTCTTCTAGGAATCCATTTAGGAAAGCAGTTTTGACATCCATTTGCCATATTTCATAATCTAGGTGTGCTGCTATTGTAAGTAGAATCCTTATTGATTTGATCATAGCCACTGGCGAGAAGGTTTCTTGGTAGTCAATTCCTTCCTTTTGACTATACCCTTTCGCCACTAGCCTGGCTTTGTAGGTGTCTACTTTGCAATCAACACCAATCTTTCTCTTGTAGATCTATTTACACCCGATTGATTTTACCCCTTCAGGTTGGTCTACAAGTTTCCAGACTTGGTTTGCATGCATCGAATCGATCTCAGTTTGCATAGCTTCACGCCATCTAACAGCATCCACATCCACCATCGCTTGATCAAAAGTGGAGGGATCATCTCCATGATCCTCCTCTAACACAGAATGGAGATCTAACTCCCTCTGCATTAGATATCCGTACCTCTCAGGCGGTTAAGATACTCTATTCGATCGTCATGGTTGTGGTTGTGTTACAGAAGGTTCGGTTCTCACTCCCTGTGTAGATGTATCCAGTGGGGTTTCATTTTGTTCTTCTAGAACAATCTTTCTACCCACTCCTCCTTCTTGAATGAACTCATCTTCAAGAAAGTGGGCTTGTAAGGCTACAATGATCCTTTGATCATTGTGCAGGTAAAAGAGGTATCCCATATAATCTTTAGGATATCCAAAGAAATGTCCCTTTAAGGATCTAGCCTCCAACTTGTCCACTTTAGTCTTTTTGACATAAGCTGGACATCCCCAAATCTTTATGTGGTTAAGACTTGGTTTCCTATTTCTCCACATTTCATAGGGAGTCATAGGAACGACTTGGACGGACATCTATTTAAAATGTGTACAGCTATAAGCAGCACATGACCCCACAGTGAAATGGGTAAATCAGTGTAGCTAAGCATGGAGCGAATCATGTCCAACAAGGTTCAATTCCTTCGTTCTGCTACTCCATTTAACTGTGGAGTCGCTGGAGGTGTGAGTTGCAATACTATACCATTCTCTCTGAGGTATAAGTCAAACTCGTTGCTCATATATTCTCCTCCTCGATCAGATGGAAGAGTTTTTATACGTTGACTTGTTTGATTTTCCACTAAAGCCTTGAATTCCTTGAATTTATCAATGGATTCAGACTTATGCTTCATCAGGTACACTAGACCATATCAAGAATGGTCGTCAGTAAAGGTGATAAAGTAAAGGAAACCTCCTCTCGCCATTTCTCCAAATGAACCACAAACGTCAGTATGCACTAAACCTAAGATTTGTGAGGCCCTTTCAAAGCTCCCTGTGAAGGGCGATCTAGCCATCTTGCCTTTGAGACAAGATTCACAAGTAGTATAGGGATCCAATCCCAGTGGGCCAATTAGCCCATCTTTTTCCATTTTGCTAATCTTTTGTTCGCCAGCATGGCCTAGTCGAAGGTGCCATATCAATCGTTGGTTTATTTCAAGCTTACTACATTTCCTTTGTATAGTATTCACTGCATACTCATTCTGGACACTAAGGTAATACAATCCATTTATCAAAGAAGCAAAGCCTATAAATTTATTACCATAATAAATGTTGCATCGTTCATCAATAAAACGGAAAGTGTAACCATTCTTAACTAAAACGGGAATAGAAACAATGTTTTTAAGCCCATTAGGCAAAACCAAAACATTATCCAGTAATAGTACATGTCCAGAATTTAAAAACAACGAGGTAGATCCTATTGCAATAGCCGCGACGCTTTGCCCGCTGCCTACTCTGATCTTCACCTCATCGTTGTCCAACTTCCTTCCTCGCATCAGATCTTGATTCATACAACATATGTGAGCACTAGTTCCAGAGTCAAGAATCCAAGATGTAGAGAAGACGGTCATAGAACAATAAGTTTCATGAACATAAAGTTCCATACCTTGTGCGCCAGGCCCCATATTCAGACAGTTCCTTCTCTAGTGGCCCAGCTCACCGCAGTGTAGGCATCTGTCTGTCTTTTGTGGCCCCTTTCGCTTGCGAATCACATGAGCTTTCCCGTTTCCTTTATCGACGCCACCCTGAGCTCCAAGCTCGCCAGCCTACTTCTTGGTTTTTCTCTTCTTATTCTTCGCCCGTCTGGGCCCAGAAGTGATAACCAAGGTAGTCTCTTTTCCCTTGGGCTTTATTTGAGATTGTGTAGTGATTAATTTATTCATTAGCCCAACTAAGTTGCATTCAATCTCATTGCAATTGAAAATCATGACGAATTGGGAAAAAGAATCAGGAAGGGACTACAAGATAAGATCGGTCTGAAGTTGTGGGTTCATTGTAAAATTGAGAGCTTCCAATCTCTCGATCCTAGATATCATTTTGAGGACATGATCCCCAACCTTTTCCCCTTCTCTCATTTTGGCTCCGAAGAGCTCTTTAGATATTTCATATCTAGCAGTCCTACTGTGCTCACCATAGAGCTCGATCAAGTGTGCCAAGATAGCCCTCGCTGTGGTCATCTTGTCGTGGGACCTCTGTAGTTCATTCGTCATAGACCCAAGAATGTACCCACGCACTTGGATTCTTCCTCATTGGCACGTGTTCTGGCAGGTGGAGCACGGATATCAGCATCCAACACGTATCCTAGAGACTCCATATTGAGAACTATTCTCAAATTCCTTAGCCAATCCACGTAGTTGGGTCCGATAAGGATGTTTTTTCGAGTAAAACGGAAAGCAGGTTGTTTGTCATTTTGAAATTGAGAGAGATAAAACAAATAACTGCAGAAAATAAGTCAGACTTAATTAAATTATTGAACTAAACTGAGACCAAGTTTAAAATCAAGGACTTCGACTTATAACTTGGCTCCCACTACATTTTTCGAAATTCCACACTCCCACTGTGAAATGACGGAAGCGATCGTTGATGAAAACTTCATGGTGGGGATTGAGTTCTTTAATTAATACAATGGATGACAACCCTTTAACGATATTTGGTCCATTACTTAATTAAAGTGATGTCAAACATCAATCTATCAAATAGACGGTTCAATCATATTTATCCCATAATCCACAAATACCGCATCCCTTTAATGATTTATTGGTAAAGTGGACTATCTGAGTTCATTACCACTAACTCCTCATAATCTAACATTTGAATTTCACCTTGCAACCGTTTAACGATATTTGGGGTGAAATATGTTTCGATTAAGGCATCCAATGCACTTAATAAAATTCTAGAATTAAATCTTAATAAATGACCCCCCTTACTGGGAAGATTCCACATATGGACTTAATCCTTGATCTTATTAAGTTTAGTGGAGGGAAAGGATGCCTAGCACCCTTTACTAACTTAGTATTATTTTTGTTTGGGAGAATGTATGTGCAAAACATACAACTAATGAACATGCATCGAAAGCAATAAAACAACACACATGTCTATGGGCTTTTATCTAGAGGGCCCAAGCCAATGGGCCATCATAAAATTGAAAAGGGAAAGCCTAGCTAATCTTCGTGGGCTCCAAGCTCCTCTTCTTTTGCATGATCTCCATCTTGAAAAACCTATTCTATTTCTTTTTATTACAAGAGGTAAATAAAGAACCTATACATAAATCTAGAAATAAAATTGAAATGGGCTCAAACCGGCCCTTACAACCCATCAAAAGAAATACATAATCAAAAGAAGCAACCTAAGCCCATAGACATATGTCACCATACATGCTCGCGATAAATAAAGCACTTATGTTGGTGATTAATAAAAATTAATTAGTCCAACTTAATTAATTTCCACAATAAAATTCCAAATTTTATTGATTCATATGAAAATAATCCTATTTATGAGAATCCTTTCTTTAAATAAATAACTTAATAAATAAAATTCTCCAAGAGTTAATTAATTAATTATTTCTTTCAATAAAGATCAATAAAAACTATATTGGGCTTAATTTTATCAAAATTAAATTACCAACCATTGGCATATTCAAAATTAATTAATTAGGCCCAATAATTAATTTATTGAATTATCCACAATTTTAATCAAAGCAATTTGGGCCCCTTTTTTAATTAAATTCGGCTCATCATCCTTTTGACCCACCCGGATAACTAAAATAGCCCAAACACCTATTCAATTAAAATTTGGACCTTAGAAAAATATAACCCGACCCATTAGGGCCCGAGTCACGAAAACACGGGCCCCGAAACAGGTCCGTGCGCTGGGCGCATGGCACGGTGTATGCTGTGCGCCCAACGTACGGTTTAATCGTGCTTGGGCGTCTGGCCAGCCCCTCCGACCGGCGCCATGAAACGGCACGGCGTTGGGGCCCACCCAGTGTGCGCAGTGCGCACGTTGTGTGCACAACAGGAGGCCGAAAAGGCCTCCTATTGCGCGTAGACTGCGCACGCTTTTTGCATCGCGCTCGTCTTGGGGTTATACTTCTTCGATTCTCATAAAATGTATATGCCCAGATTCGAAACTCATTAAACTATAACTTTTGATGAAGAAACTGCATCGAGATTCAAAATATGTTCATATGAAAAATACGTTCAAAGCAGGTCTCAAAAACGCAGAAAAAACAGTCAATCACACAAGCAATTAAACACAGAATTCAGAGATTGGCTCTGATAACACTATTGGGAATTATAAGAATAAAATGTAGCGAAAAGTAAATTTAATTCCCAAAGCCCGAATCATCTCTAGTCTTCGTGTTTAATTGTGTATAGAAAGATTACCGTTCTTGCGTATGTTTATTTCTGAACGTGATCCTTTTCTCTAACGCCGAATTTGCCAACGTCTCTAATTCGTCACGACGGAATCAAAAATGAAAAACTCCTCCTTTCTTCCTTGTCAAAGATGTCTAGAGAGAGAGAGAGAGAGAGGTGGGAGACTTTTTCTTGGAGAGAAAGTTATGTAAGTTGTCTTGTGTTATTTTTCACCTTGCGATATATTTATATCATTATGAAACAATAACCCTAGCATGCAAGAGCCCTATTTGGCCACCCCTTAGTGGGCTCGGAAGCCTTCGGGCTTTCGTCTTGCTTGCTAATTAATTAATCGGATAATTTATTTATCCGATAAATAAATTGATAATCTAATTAATTCAATTCTTAATTAATTTATAATTCAATTTCTCCAAGAAATTAATTAACTCATTAATTTAATTAATTAATTAAATTATCCAATAATTAATTAATTAATTACGGCATCCAATGCCGTGAATTTTTCTCAAGTCTTTTTCCCATGTTTTTCCTTTTGCACTTCCTTTAAGCACGACTCTTTAGGTTCGTCTCAAAAGGTAATTGGGAGGAATCCAAAGGGGTGTGAGTGACACCTAGCCAGTCTCGTGGCTCACACCGTAACCTAATTGAGAACGAATGAATAGGATCATTCCAAACCTTTACGCTGTGAATACCGTACGTGTATAAACCTTTTATTCTTATATCACAGTCAAGTAAGAGTCATGGTTTAAAGTCAAACTCATATAACTTGACCATATGCCTAAGCTCATAATAAGTCCAGGTATTTAAATGCTTTGGCCAAAGACTTTCATCCTCACTTATTCATGATCGCATAGTATATTTACGTATTCACTTATGAGAGAATAAATTCCATATTGCAAATCAGTTAACAATGCTACTTGCCCATCAAGTCATACTTCGAGGTCGATTCCACCAACAGGTGATTTGAATCTAACTACTCTAATGATAGACTTGATGTCACAAGTACATCTTCAACTTGATTTCTCAGGTCAGAGGTTCACACGTACCTATCACTACTTATCAGTTTCATCATTGACTGTCAATGAGTGAATACTCATGTGATGAACTGATGTGAGCCGTGTTCGAACATATCAGTCCAACTGACATGTCTATGATATAAGTTCCCACTACCATTTCCATAGTGTACCACTGGCACTTTCTCTGTCGAAACTTACATCATACAAATGTTTATTCACTATTGATGCCCAATCAATATTTCTTAGACTTGCGAACCCTTTTAGATGTCAATGGTCAAACCATTCTAGTGCCTTTCCTCCTATCCCATTGGAGGTAGAAGGTTCGTCTTGTCATCAAGGACTTTACGTTGTTTATTCACACCTTATAAATGCCTATAAGAAAACAACAATCAACTGCCTTATATTAATAGAAAAACCATAGTTTAGTTACAATGATTATGCCCTATAAATCTATCCTCGTTATGGCATTCGAGGGCATATACTCTAACAGAGTACGCCTTCGAGCAAGCGGCACTTCTTCTACTACTGCTTCCACTTCTTCAGGAACTGAGAAGATAAACGCTGGAGGAGAGGGTGATTTTGGAGAAGGAGAAGGAGATTTTTGTTTCTTCTTGGGCTCCGGCTTCTGCTTTTTCTTTGCGGGCTCTGATTTTTGCTTTTTGGCTGACTTGGCTGGTTCAACGACTTTGAGAGCGATCTTTCTTTTTGGTCGCTTAACCACCACTTCTTCTTCAGACGAGGACGACGATGAAGAGGAAGACGCTTGCTCTTCATCATCGCTGCAAACAACTCCTTCAGCTTGAAGTCGCTCATGCTCTTCTTTGGGAACCGCTGCACCACCATGTTTTCGAGGTTTGAGCATCCCGCTAATCATCTTCTTACCATAGAATTTTAACGATGGGACCTTCTTTCCAACAGTGTTTGTAAAACCGCAAGCGCTGAGAATTCTACTTAACACAATCCCATAGGGTTTGGGATTAACCGACTTGGCCATCCCTGCTTTGAAGCAATTAAAAACATAGAGAGACCAATTAATCTTCAATTTGGTTAGAATGGCCACCATCATCTTGTATTAAATATTTGTAACTTTATCGAATGTCCCCTTTCTGCATTTGATCATCTTGGCTCAAATGTCCGCGAGAATGACATATTCGCCCTTCATGTCGTTTTTCTTGAAGTTTGGTTCATAAGTAGCTTCGACTTCATCTTTCTTGATCAGTGCCCAGACCTTGGTAGCATCACTAAGAGTGACATTCTCGACTTTGGCACCATCATTGGGCAGATTAAGCAATGATGAAAGCAGAGAAGAAGTGAGAGTGAAGGTCTCACGGGCAAAAGGAAAGACGCAAGAAATGGAGTTTCCATCGTCGGAGATTTTTGCATTTTTGAAGAAGAAAAGGGTTTCTGCTTCATGAAGGTTGAAAACGGCAGTAATCATGTCGCGCAAACCAGATTCCTGGACAAGTGGAAGAACAGTCCGAAGAGGAAAGTTCTGGTTATCAAAAAGATAGTCCCAGTTAACAAAAAATCCGGCGTTAACCGTGACCGGTTTTTCAGTGCGGGAAGTTTTTTCCGGTAGCAGACTTGGATGATTTGGAAGATTTTGAAGCTTTGGGTGCCATTGCTGAATGTTTGACTGTAAAGACTGACTGTAAAAACTTTGAAGTTTTTGGAAGATTTTGAAGCTTTGGGTGCCATTGCTGAATGCTTTGGGTGCCATTTTACAGCAGAGAGAGTTTTTGGAAGTGATAAAGTCTGACTGTAAAAACTTTGAAGAGTTTATATAGATGCAAAGAAAGTAACTTCTGAATGGCTTAAATTTTTCCACGTGTTGAATCATTAATCTTGAAATTTGAAAAGATTTAAATCTGAACTGTTTATTCGATGGTACGGATGTCAAATAGTGCCAAAAAATAAGGTTAACTGTTACAAAATAGAGAATTTTTGGGATCCGCAGTTACCCATTTAATTGAAAGACGTTTGAAAATTTTTGAAATTTTCAGCGTCAAATACACGCGCCTGATAGTACACTGACACGTACTCAGACTCATGCAGTCACTGAACCGCCTAGGTTTAGATATGAATCATTAACCGTCAGTTTGATTTGATAGGCACGTATGGGTAGTTATCAAATCTAATCATTTGGACTTATCCACACGTTACTTTTAGCGATGAAAACCATGCACGATCTTTTGAAAGAGAATTACTTAGCGTTAAAGTGAGAATCTTTTCAACACTAAAGAATCTTTATATAAAACAAATTTAATCTGTTAAGGATAAGATCAATCGCTTGGATTTCTAAAAGACAGTTTTACTTATTAGAGATTGATTTTGTCATGCATAAAAGAAGATAAGTGCTAGTGGTCAATGCACATTTTCAAAGTCATTTTTTTATCACAGTCGCTTATGAATTGTTACAAGTACAATTTTAAAGTTCCCCTTAAAATTGATAACTTGTTTCAATTTTGAAAGACGCTTTAGATGTATAATTAAAGTGGATTCCCCCTAAAGCGTATGCCTATTAAGATATGATGCTTTTATGATTTAAGCGTTTAAATCAATTATACCTAATTCACTTCTCAAAGTGAGAAAGCATTGTTCGTTGAGCGTTTTGGTGAAGATATCTGCCAATTGTTTGTCAGTTCCAATGAAGTGCATGGAGATATCTTTCTTTTGAACATGATCACGCGATCACGCCAGAAATGGTATCGAATGTCAATGTGTTTGGTTCTAAAATGAAGGACAGGATTTTGGGTCATAGCTAAAGCGCTTTGATTATCACAATGGATTAGGGTAGGACCTAAGTTAATTCCATAATCTCTAAGTTGTTGCCTCATCCAAAGGATTTGTGCACAACAGCTCCCAGCGGCTACATACTCTGCCTCAGTGGTAGAAGTCGCTATGGATTGTTGTTTCTTACTATGCCACGAAACTAGTCTATCACCTAGAAATTGACATGTACCACTATTACTTTTTCTATCTATTTTGCATCCTGCAAAATCTGCGTCTGAATAACCAATTTGTTCAAAAGGAGAGTCCCGTGGATACCATAAGCCCACATTTTGTGTGCCATTTAGGTATTTAAGGATTCTCTTGGTAGCATTTAAGTGTGATTCTCTAGGATCAGCTTGGAAGCGTGCACACATGCATACCGAAAACATAATATCCGGTCTACTAGCGGTAAGATAAAGAAGTGATCCAATGATACCTCTATAGTTAGTGATATCAATTTTCTTCCCACTTTCATCTTTATCTAACTTAAGCGTTTGGCTCATTGGAATTTTTGAAGATGATGCATTTTCCATACCAAATTTCTTAATCATATCTCTTGTATATTTAGCTTGGTTTCTAAATATTCCATTAGGGAGTTGTTTAACTTGTAATCCTAAGAAGAAAGTTAATTCACCCATCATGCTCATTTCAAATTGATCTTGCATCATTTTCGAAAATTTCTCACACAATCGCTTATTTGTAGAACCAAATATAATATCATCAACATAAATTTGGACTAAGAGAATATCTTCATTATGGGTAATTTTAACTAACGTTGTGTCAACGCTGCCTTTTGAAAAGCCTTTACCTATAAGGAAGATAGAGATAGTGTCATACCATGCTCTTGGTGCTTGTTTAAGGCCATAGAGTGCCTTATCCAATTTGTAGACCATACTTTTGCCATGGTTGTTGATGAATCCTGGAGGTTGTTCCACATAGACTTCTTCTTGGAGTTTACCATTCAGAAAAGCACTCTTCACGTCCATTTGGTACACTGTGAATTTGTAGAATGCGGCAAACGCTAGGAACATCCTAATTGCTTCAAGACGGGCTACTGGGGCATACGTCTCATCAAAATCAATACACTCCTCTTAACAATAACCCTGAGCGACTAATCTAGCTTTGTTTCTTATAACAACGCCATCTTCGTCCATTTTGTTCCTAAAAACCCATCTAGTCCCAATAACTCCTTGGTGAGTTGGCCTTGGTACTAGCGTCCAAACCTTACTTCTCTCAAATTGGTTAAGCTCCTCTTGCATCGCTTCTACCCAACTTGAATCACTGTGCACTTCATCCACTTTCTTTGGTTCCATTTGAGATAGGAAACTTGCGAACATGGCCTCATTAATTGTAGCGGACCTAGTTCTAACAGGTGCTTCAATATCTCTAATTACTAGCTCTGGTGGATGGTCTCTAAGCCATTTGCGGTCTGGTTGGAACGAGTTGAGAGACTCTTAGTTATCAATCGCTTGATCCATATTTGTCTCTTGCGCAGTCGCTTCATCATTCATGGTTCCAATTTGCTCTTGATGATCATTCTCTTCATGATCATCAGTGATTCTGACTTTGTCATTATTTGTAACCTCACAAGTAACTTTAGGAATAGGCACAAGATCTCATCATCACTATTATCACCAAGATTAATTTGTGACGCTTGTTGGGCAAGATCCTCAATTCCTACATCATCAGGATTAACCTTACTCGGTTCTTGGTTAGCATCATCAAACACAACATGAATGGATTTTTCAACCTTCGATTTGATCTTATTTAGGATGCGAAAACTCTTTCCATTCTTGACATAGCCTAGAAAGATTCCCTCATCCGCTTTAGGATCAAAAATCTTTAGGCTGTGGGATCCATTGTTATGAATGAAATATTTTGAACCAAATACATGAAAATATGAAACGTTAGGCTTATGTCCCTTCCACAACTCATATGGAGTCTTCTCATGTTGCTTGTTGATCATACACCAGTTCTGAGTGTAGCAAGCAGTATTGATGGCTTCGGCCCAAAACCTTTGAGGCAGCTTAGACTCTGCAAGCATCATCCTAGTGGCTTCTTTGAGCGTTCTGTTCCGTCGCTCAACAACTTCATTCTGTTGAGGTGTTCTAGGAGCAGAATACTCATGAAGTATTCCAAGATCTATACAAAACTTCTCAACAAATTGGTTAGTAAATTCAGTTCCTCTATCGCTTCTAATTCTCGTCACCTTTAGATCTTTTGAAGTTTGCAATTGACGGATTAGCACTGTGAGCTTGATACTAGTTTCATCTTTGGTCACTAGAAATTCTACCCATGGATAGTGAGAGAAATCATCAACTATTACTAGCGAGTACTTTTTACCACTAACACTCATGATTTGGATAGGACCAAACAAATCTAGATGCAATAGTTCAAGAACTCTAGAAGTAGATACACATGGTTTCTTCTTAAAAGATGATTTAACTTGTTTACCCATTTGACATGCATCACATAAACGATTCTTTTGAAAGGAACCCTTAGGTAATCCCTCTACTAGATTTAGTGATATTAACTGAGAGATTGCCTTAAAGTTGAGGTGATTCATTTTTCTATGCCATAACCAACCCAATTCATTTTGACTTTTAGCAACAAAGCAAGTGGGGTTGTTATTAAATGTAGAATCCCAATCTACTAAATACACATTGTTTGTTCTATTTCCTCTTGGTTTAGTAGACTTAGTTTTAGCGTCGTTGACATAGCAAAAGTCGCTTGAAAATTTTACTTCAAAGCCTTTATCACAAAATTGACTAATGCTTAACAAATTATGCTTAAGACCCTCAACATAATATACATCACCAATCATGATGTTCCCCCTATGCATGATACCTATACCTTTGGTTTTATCACCGAATATAACTTGAGGACCATTGGTAGCTCGATAGTTGACTAGAAGATCCTTTGATCCAGTCATGTGCCTTGATGACCCACTATCGAAATACCAAACTAAAGTATCGGTGCTGGCTCTAGGTACCTGCATTTAAAGGACAATTCTAATTCTTCTTAGGTACCCATGTTGCCTTGGGTCCTTTAGTGTTAGTAACTTTGGTTTGAATTAAAACTTTAGGAACCCATATTTGCCTAGTCTTCATTGTAGGAATACTGGCCTTCTTGGGTTTCACATCGTGTTGTGTGTGCTTTTTGGATGTATAATAATATCCTCGATTATAGTAGTAGTCATATATAATCATAGTCATAGTCATAATCATTATTGTATTGACAATATGATCTTGACTGTCTTGGATATTGATGTTGGTATTTCCTTGGCGCCGGCTTAGGTTGTACTTTTGGTGCTTGACGCTTAGCGCTTGATTCACAGTGTTCATGCTTACCTTTAGCCTTTTAAGCGTTTGGATGAACCCGTCTTTGTGAATCATTTGCTTTAGCCTTACCCTTGCCTAAGTCAACTTTGGCTTTCTCATTTGGCCTCGTACCGTTGTCGCTAGGTTCATTTAGCGTTTGGCTTTGTGAACTTTTCTCAACAAAGGTAACACCCTTTCCTTTGTTGTTCGCCATAACATTAGATTTATTAGGTTGTTTACCGAATTTATTGTATCCTAAACCGGTCTTTTCACTAAATAATCTTGTTACCTCAGTCACATTATCTAGCTTTCTTGAAGCTTTTGATAAAGATGAGACGAGCTGCTTTGATTTGGCAAGTCTAGCGATCAGATCAGCTTCTCTCTTGACTATTATATCAAGATCATTTTTTAATTGAATAATCTCACTCTCAAGTGATTGGTTCTTCTCAATGCATTGTTGCTGAACTTTCAACTCTACTTTGAGCGTTACTTTATCTCTTGTGAGTGATGAGATAATGGTGAGATCGTTTTGATATGTTTTGGCGGCCTCTTGACAATCTTTATAATATTCATTAACTTTGTCAAGTAATTCATCATAAGAAAGAGGATGAGATAATTCATTGGTTATCTCTGGTAGCGAATCATCAGACGCTTCATCATCTCTTGCCATAAGACAAATCAACGCTGAGTCGCTTGTAGGCTCATCATCACTGCTTTCATCTGATGATTCCAAATCCTCTTCAGGTGCGGAGAATGTTTCAGATTCCGCTAGCAAACCTTGTTGGCGAAGGTTCCTTCCGAATTGGTTTCTATCCGCATAGTCTTGCCTTGTGGGCTTAGACACATTTGGATAAGGGCAATTTACCTGGTAGTGCCCTGGTTTCCTGCAATTCTAACACAAATTAGTTTTCATTTTCTTTTCAGTGGATAATCGCTTTGATCCAACTGGCGCTGAGAGATTTTGAGTAGGAGTTGTAGGCGCTTGGTAAGGAACTGGCGCTAATGGTTGAAGTGTAGAATATACTGGAGCTTGATACTGAGGCGCTGGTGCTGGGGGAGGAGTTTGAAATGAAGTTTGTCCAATAGAATTTCTCTTTTCATATCTTAGAAATTTCTTGAATTTCTTGACCAATAAAGCCATTTCCTTTTCTTCATTTGATTCCGTTGATTTAACCTCACTAACCGCTTTACCCTTACTTTTGGTAGTAGCGATTAAAGCTCCTGATTCAGTCGCTGAAGTTGATGTGTCGCTGACTTCACCCAATTTGAATTCAAATGCCTTTAACTCTGAAAACACATGTTCTGGAGTAAGAGTCTCCAAGGTCTGTTATTCTCTCATAGCAACAGTCTTAATCAAGTATTTACTTGGAAGACTTCTGAAAATCTTATTGACCATTTTCTTGTTGATCAATTCCTTATCTACTGACGCTAACTCGGTAATGAGCAAAGTAAATCTTCCGTCCAATTGTTCTAGCGTCTCATTGGGCTGCATTTTGAAATGCTCGAATCTTTGCATGGCTATGGAGAGCTTGTTCTCCTTCATTTGTGCTGACCTTTCACATACAATGGCCAACTTATCCCATATTTCTTTGGAAGTCTTACATTGCTTGATCTTGTTGAACAATACATCATTGTCTCCTAACGCTGAGTAAAGTGCACTTCGTCCAACATTATCTAGATTTGCTCTTTTCCGATCATCAGGCGTCCATTCTAACTTAGGTTTCTCGACATAACCATCTGGAGTGGCCTCGGTTGCTCCAGGGGCTCGAGTTACAACTTCCATAATCTGAATGGGGCCATCTGTAATCACATCAAACATTTCATTATCGCAAGAGCATAAATAAGCGAATGCTCTAAGTTTCCAAGAATCATAGTTTGATTCTACCAATTTAGGCATTTTGTTGAAAGCCATAATGATATGTTAAAAAAAAATAAAAACGATTAGGTTTTAGAAAAATGGATCTAAACAAGCAATTACGCTCGGAAATGCTTAGGTTTCTACTTCAACCGCTCTGATACCACTTGGTGGTCCCAAGTGGCATACGAAAGGGTCTAGAAGGGGGGGGGGGTTGAATAGACCCTGAAGTCTTTTTTGACTTCAAAAATTCGTATCACTTTTAAAGATTTGAACGCTTAGAAAGCTGAGCGCTTGGGTTAGGCTCTTCAGTAAAGATAACTTAGACTTAGTGATTTTAGCAATTTACCAAAGTAGGGTAACGCTTAGATCGCTTAATCAGGGTTAGCACAGCGGAAATGATTTTTAGCGTTCGATTGGTTAATTAATCGCTTTGCAATTTTACTTTTCTTTTTCAGAATGAATGATGTAATATGAAAATAAGAAAATAAAATATAAATGACACAAGATATATAAGGTTCACTGGGTGATGTAATCCCAGCTACGTCCTTCTTCTCCTTTTTCACTTAGAGAAATTTACTAGGATGATTATCAAAGAATCACACAGAATCTTCTACAAGATAGTAAAGGATGAAAAAGATCTCGGGCTCCCTGATCACACAGATTTTAGCGCCAATGAAGATCGTCTTCAACAAGCTTCTCTCACTCAGAAATACTGCTTGAAAAGGGGTTTCAACAACTTTCTCACTCAGATGAAAGGTTGAAGGTTTGTCACAAGGTTTTGTTTATTTTTGGGAAGATCAAACAACTTGGAATATCTCAATAGGAATTTAGGTTTCTTCTTTGGAAGAGATTTGAGATATTTGTGACTGTCTGGAATGTAGATAAAAAGCTTGAAGAAATTTTAGCTATGGAGTTTCTAAGCTTTTTCTAAGCAAGTTTTTCTTGTGCATGTACGTAATTTTCTCTTGTAATATTATGTATCGTACTTTTGGGGTTTGATGAAGGTAAGGTATTTATAGGCAATTCTTGGGATCTGTCTGTTGGACACATGTAGGAGAGTGCCTCTCACGCGACGTGTGATTCTACCTAAAACCTGACATTCCTGAAAATCTGCTGGCACCGATTGGATGGGAGCAGCTATAAACTTTGAAGTTCTGACAGTCTAGTCAAAAAGGTGGCTTGTCCACAAGTCACAGTATCTTATCACATTTAATGCATTTGAATTTATTTCCCGTTGGAAATAAATGTCCGTTGAATGATTGCATTTAAGTCCTTCATGACTTGAGGATTTATTTCAGGTGAATCTGACATTGGTCGCTTAAGTGCTTTGAGCGCTTGATCCATAAATTCTGAAATAGTCTTTTAGCGTTTGACGGACGCTAAGAAACAAATCTTCATCTCTGGTTGACTTCAGACGCCGATCTTCAACTTCTTCTCTAATAGACTCACCTAGAATTCTATTAGTGATTCAGTATCTAATACTTAGTCTAAAATCTACAAAGATAAAAATTACAAGCCTAAACAAAATAACAATTACAAACTTTCAAACGCTCAAACAATAATCTATGAAAACATAAACTTACATTTTATTTGGGGTCTAACATTGAATCCTATCTTGTCATCATTAAAACATCTAACATGAAATTTCCTAACATACCTGTCAGTGTCGAGAGGCAGCCGACCAAGATTACCTTAAATTGAGACTGTTCCCTAGTTCTCTCACAGGGTCAGCATTTAATTGGTATATTAACTTATCTCCGAACTCAATACATACTTGGGACAAAATGCAGTTCCAATTTCTAAATCACTTCGCTCGAACGGATCCTGGGATATCCATGAGTGATCTGGCTAAAATTAGACAGAACATAGGGGAGTCTGTAGAAGAATTCCTATCAAGATTCAAAAGGGCTCGAGTCAAGTGCCATTTGAATCTACCTGAGTCTGAGTTTGTGCAATTGACACAACAAAATATGTCCTTCGATTTTAGGATAAAATTCGATGGGATGACATTCCCAGATTTTCGAAGCTTGGCAGAAAGTGCCACTAGATACCAAAATATGTTAAGGGAAGAAAGTCAATGGAAAAACCAAGGACTTAATACCTTTGAAATATCTGCACCTTGGGTATTCGAAGATGCGTATGAGGTAGACCTCGTAGAGTTCATAAAAGGGCCCCCATTTCAGTGTGGGGCACTCGAACCAAAAGAATGTGAAGCAATGGGTTCTTTACAATCGAAAAAAGATAAGAAATATACTTTTGATGTACCAAAAACAGAGGAGATATTCAACTGGTTATTTGCCAATAATAAACTAAGAGTTAAAGGGAAACACCAGTTCCCAACTAAGGCAGAAACCAGAGGAATACCTTATTATAAATGGCATAATGCCTTTACACACGAGACAAAAGAATGTGTCATGTTCTGAAATTTAGTACAGTCAAAATTAGACTCGAATGAGATAACCTTTCCTGTTAATCAGAAAATGAATATAGATGAAGATCTTTTCCCTGTTTTGAATTTCGAAATTAATACTGTGCTAATTGGTTCACTCGAGAGTTCTAACACCTTATCTGAATCTTTTAATGAACAGGTCTGGAAGGAAGCTAAATTGGCGAACATGCTCTTTAATAGACTCATAGACGAAGGAGTCTTGACCTTCCCAAAAATCAATGATGACGGACTCGAGGGCATGTGCAGGTGGCACATGAACACGATGCACACCACTGATCAATGCCAAATCTTCAGGCGATTTGTGGCCAAACAGCTCGAAAGGGGTAAGATTATCTTATCTGTGATAGACAAACGGATCTTGGAGATTGGTCAAGACGGGAGACCCAAGGAACAGGAGTTGCAAGTTGAAGTGATTCCTCGGGCCTCAAAGGCTAAGGAGAAAACATACAAGGAGGCACTCGAGACCCCCAAGTGTGAAATAATTTATCAGGTCCCTTAGAGGTTGGTTGAGAATCTTACCCAGATGCAGAAGGTACTCTGCAATCATTGTGCCGACACTCTGCACTATGAGTTGGTGAGGCTTCAGGTGATCCCGAATGACCCTAATTGGATCTCGGCTTATCAAAAGGAATGGAACAAAAGGCAAAGGTTCGAGAACAACAGCTTCGCCTTCCAACCTTATAACTGGCATTTTCGAGGAAGGGAAGGCAGAGGTTATGGAAGGCCACCATTGGCAAGAAGAGATTCTCCATTTAACCGGCTAAGTGAATCCAGCAGGCAGATCGAGAAGAAGAAAAGTAGCCACCCGAAGGCTATCAAACAGCAAGTAGCTTACTCTCGAGCTGCTGTGGCCTTAGAAATGCAGCAAGAGGCCATTATCGCTAATCTCTGAATCGAAGGAGGCATTAAACAAAGGCCTGTTAAAAGCTAAGGTGGAAGCGAGGCCTGAAATGGATGAATATGAGAAGGAGATGGACCAATTGAGTGACCAATTCAAAGAGACCACTCTGAAAGGAAAAAGTGCGAAGTGCGAAGAGGATGAGGACTTGGATGATTTCGAGTCAGGTGATGACATGGACATCCTGTTGGGAGATGACACTTATGGAGGTTCGTCAAACGAAGCCGAGTTGAAAGCAAAGGAAGCTTCCCTAAAGAGAGCCTTGCATTTCGAAGAAGACAAAGACGTGAATATGGTGACAGTGTTACCAACATCATTCGCTACAAAAGATGATATAACAGAAGAGGAAGAAAAATCACTCGAGATGCTAACCATCTCGGACTCAGGTGATAGTTCTAAGTCCCAACTTCTGAACCATAGGTTGTCTGAAACGAAGTCAGAAAATAAAAATTTAATTGATCTTTTATTTTCGAAAGAAAAGATCAACAACAACCATATGAGGCGATTATTCGTGGAGGCTGAAATCGAAGGCATTAAAATTAATAAAGTCCTAGTTTATAATGGTGCTACTGTTAACATCTTACCCGAAAGAACGTTAGCACAAGTAGGAAAGACAGTGAAAGACCTAGTCACTATTGATGTTTCGGTATATGGTTTTTCCGGACAAGCCACTCGAGTGGTTGGAGTCTTACCTTGTCGAATAAAGATTGGGACCCAGAGCTCGTATTCAGCATTTTTTGTGGTGAACACGAATTCACCATCATTTAATGCCTTACTAGGGAGAGATTGGATACATCAAAATTATTTTATCTCTTCCACCCTACATCAGGTTTTGGTTTATTGGAACGGACATAAATTCAAAATAATCAAAGCCGAGAAAAATTCCTATTTTGTTGACACTCATATTGTTCATGCCAGGTACTTGGCCAGAGAGGTCGAAGTGAAGGACGAACAAGCTCCACAGTGTTTGGCCATCGGAACGGAATGGGCAGAAGGTGGAGATGGAAGCATTATAGCTCGAGAAAAGGTGGAACAGTCTACAGCCAAAGTAGACGGTAGTTTAGCATAGATCGAAGTAGAAAGTTCTGTAAATCTTTAGTTTTAATGGACAAAGTTAGAAGTAATGATGTAACGGAATGCTTAATTAAGAAATTGCTAATCGAAAAAGTTATTTCAGGTTTATCTGTTTACAACCATGCTTTACTCGAGGATTTTAGTACAACCACTAGTAATAACATGATCAAATGTTTAGAAAACAGAGAAAACTGTGAGGCTGATATGTTTGAACAGGGAGTTATAGAACCTGATGAAGATATCCGAAAGGATATCCAAGACCCTCTAGAGGAGGTCAATCTCGGGACCATAGAAAGTCCAAGAATGACCTATATAAGTGCAAAATTAAACAAATTTGAAAAGGAAAAGCTAATCGAGATCCTACAACAATTTAAAGATTGTTTTGCATGGGCTCATCATGAAATACCTAGGATTGACATGAACATAGCCCGACAGGAGTTGCCGATTAAACCCGGTAATACAGGCGCCTCGACGAATGTCCCCAGAATTAATGGGGGCAATCAAGGATGAAATTGAAAAATTAGTCGAGGCTAAGTTCATAAGACCAGTTTGGTATGTCGAATGGCTGGCAAACATTGTCCCAGTAATAAAGAAAAATGGGAGGGTGAGAATATGTATTGACTTTCGAGACTTGAACAAAGCCACACCGAAAGATGAGTATCCTATGCCCATGGCAGACATCTTGATTGATGCAGCCGCGAGGCATAAATTGATGTCTTTTATGGATGGTTACTCAGGATATTATCAATTAAAAATATCCGAAGAAGACAGAAACAAAACAGCATTTCGATGCCCAGGCTCCATGGGAACCTTCGAATGGGTAGCCATGCCCTTTGGATTAAAAAATGCTGGGGCCACATACCAGAGAACAATGAATTATATGTTTCATGACCTTATAGGTAAGTCCCTAGAAATATATATAAATGATATAGTGGTCAAAGCCCAGACCTATCAAGACCACTTGAATTCTTTGACCAAAGCCTTCGAACGAATGAGGCATTTCAAATTAAAAATGAATCCATTAAAATGTGCTTTTGGTGTTGAAGTCAGAAACTTTTTAGTTTTCCTCATTCATAATCGAGGCATCGAGGTGGATCGAAATAAAGCTAGGGCCGTATTGGAGGCCAAATCTCCGAAAAATAAAAAAGAGCTTTAACATTTTCTAGGGCAAGTTAATTTCTTGTGAAGGTTCAAATCTAATTTAGCCGGGAAAACAGAAGCATTCTCGCCCATCTTACGTTTAAAAAATGAAGACGAGTTTGTTTAGGGAGACAAACAGCAAGAGGCTTTCGAAGCCATAAAATGTTATTTAACTCAACCCCCAGTGTTAATTCCTCCTTGAAAAGGGAAAAAGTTGAGATTATATATATCTGCGGCTAACCATTCGATTGGATGCCTAATCGTGCAAGAGAATGATAGAGGATATGAACAATCTATTTTCTACCTAAGTAAGCTCTTAAATGATGCTAAAAAAAGATACACCTCAATTGAAAAATGGTGTCTAAGCCTATACTTTGCATCAGTTAAGGCACTATTTCATTTCCTATTCGATTGAAGTAGTCCCACCAACTGATGTAATTAAATTTATGATCAATCAACCTATGATAAAGGGACGGTTAAGTAAATGGAGTCTCAGTCTACTCCAGTTTGATTTATGCTACGTGCCTCAAAGGGCCGTAAAAGGTCAAGTAATAGCTGATTTCCTAGCTGATCATCCTCCAATGAAAGATGAATTGCTCGAAATCTTCAACGTTGATTTCGTTGGCAAAGTCCATTGGGTTTTGTACTTCGATGGATCAAGCACTCGAGATAGTACTGGGGTAGGGATATACATCATATCCCCATCAAAGTTGATTACTAAAATGTGCGCAAAAATCGAAGGAGATTGCACAAATAATAGAGCAGAATACGAAGTTCTCATTTAAGGTTTAGAAATACTACTCGACTTAGGAGCAAGAAACATTGAAGTAAAAGGAGATTCCCAATTAAACATAAATTAGGCAAAGGGAATATTTAAATGTATCAGTCCAGTATCAATAGCATCATATGCTCGAGTACATCAATTGATGAGTTACTTCGAATCAGTAGAGGTTGTATATGTGCTAAGAGAAAGGAATCAAATTGCCAACGATTTGGCCCAAATGGCATCAGGTTATAAAATCGATCCTAATTTACTCGAATCAACAATTCAACTCGAAACAAGAATTTTATTACCGTTCGAACAAAGGACAATATGTATTAATAAGGTCGATATCTTCAAGGAAAAGGAAGATTGGCGTCTCGAGATTATAAAATATTTAGAGAATCCAACCAAAGGGGGGGCCCAAATAAATTAAAATTAATGGCCCACCATTACTATTATGATGGTCGAGAACTTTATCGAAAGGATTCTCAGGGACTTTTATTGAAATGTCTCGATTTAGAGGATGCGTTGGTTATCATGGTTGAAACCCATGAAGGGATCTCCGGTGCTCACCAAACTGGACATAAGATGAGGTGGCTGATACACCAATATGGTTTTTACTGGCCCACTATTCTTCAAGATTGCATAAAATATTCAAAAGGGTGCAAATAGTGCCACAAATTTGGCAAAATGTTAAGGCAACCGACAGTTGAACTTAATTCGATCGTAAATCCATAGCCATTTCGAGGGTGGGCTATGGACATCATAGGTGAAATAAAACCAGCCTCTTCAAAGAGGCACAACTATATTTTAGTAGCCACAGACTACTTCACTAAGTGGGTCGAGGCCAAAGCATTCGAAACCATAAATTCGAAGCAGGTGGTTGATTTTATTAAGAAGGATATCATAGCTCGATTTGGGATACCTGAGTCTATCACTTTTGACCAGGCTAGGGTGTTTAATAGTACAAAAATGCTCGAATTCGTAGATCAATTTAAGATAAAATTGTTAAATTTAACTCCTTATTATGCCAAAGCAAATGGCCAGGCTGAATTTTTGAATAAATTGTATCTCGAAAATGATACAAAACAATCCTAAAGTGTGGCATGAATTGTTAATTGACACTTTATGGGCATTAAGGACTATCAAAAAAAACAGCCTAGGGGTTACACCTTTTCAATTAGTGTATGGTCACGAAGCTGTTATACCGATGGAAATAAATATCAAGTCACAAAGGATTTTGGAGCAATCAAAATTCACACAAGAGGAGTATATCGAGAATATAACCATGGAGAAATTGGACCATGAAAGGATTCAAATAATGACATTACAACAAATCGAACTCCAGAAAAAGAAAGTAGAAAAAAGCTATAATAAAAAGGTCAAGACAAGATCCTTCGAAGTAGGGGATTTAGTCTGGAAAATGATATTGCTAGAAGGCTCGAAAGATCATTTTTTAGGAAAATGGTCGCCTAAGTGGGAAGGGCCATTTTGGCGACCATTTTCAATCTCAAGCAAATTATCAAGAAATTCATTTAGACTTTAGTACTTAAATGGAAAAGAATATGGAAGGAGTTTAAATGCTAAATATCTAAAGAAATATACACCGAGTACGTGGCAAGAAAATGCGGAGATAATACTCAAAAGATTGCCGAAAACTGGTAATTTATTTATAAATGGTGAGTAGAATACAATGTTAGTCGAAAATACCCTACTCTACGAAACTATTCTATAAATCGCAAGGAATCCATCAATACATTGATAGGCATAATAAAGGCGTCATTCTCAAGAAAGGCTGGCCTAACCATAGTCTCGAACTCACGAGTGAGAAGAGTAATTTGCTGGTGAACAACAGCCAATTCCTCTCCAGTTTTGTTAGCCAGATCGAAAAGTCGATCCCTTTCGGCTTGGAGGTCGGCAATTCGGCAACTTGGGCCAAGTACCCAGTTCGTGTATTCTCCAAAGTGGGGACTCGAACTTGGAGTTGATCTAGCTGGGATGATCCTGTGGGGTGAATCACTTCTCCGAAGGGAGTGAAACCTTGATCTATCAAGCCCTGGATAGCAACAAGGCGACTCTCGAACATTTGCCTCACCACAATAAACATAGGGCGACACTAGATGGAGATACTAGGCGTCGCACCATCCAAGAGCTCTCGAAGTCTCTCAATCATTTCATAGTTAGTCGGATCAAGTTTGATCACGTTGAGGGACTCGTTTAAATCTTCCCTCGAGAAAGGCATGGATTCGGTGGTCCCTAAAAATGTTGAATGGAATAATTAAGGAACAATAAAGAAGTACATGAACGAAAACATGGAAATATGGCGCAATCACTTGCCTTCGAGAAGGGCAACGTTTGTCGTTGAACTCGAAGCAGGAGGAGCATCTTGAATCTCGAGAGATTGAGCCGCGACTAGGTCTTCCAATATCTTCTCAGAAGTAAGTTCGACACCTAGACCCAGAAAAAAGGTTAGTGTCGGGGTAAAATTTCGATAAAAGATAATGTCGAAGAAAAGAAGCACTTTTTACATACCTTCGAAATGGGGAGGCTCAGGAACTTCCTCGGTTGGCTTCGAACTCGAAGCTCCTGCATCACCAAACCCTCGAGGGGGGAGGTTGACAAGGAAACTTGTCTCCAAGATACCCTCAATAACAAGTCCTGGCTCTGCCATAGGGGCAAGTTTCTCGGATGAAATTCCGTCACTTCGGGAATCTACAAGGTAACAGATTCGAGTCAAGAGTTTCAATATCGAATAAGAAGAGAGGAACTAATGACAAGAGTGAAATACCTGAAGAAGGATCTTCAAGGACTTGAGTACGTTCCTCAGATGGAGGCTGAATGGCAAGATTATAAGACTCTGTCTCATCCCCAGATTCGATTATAGGGGTTTCGACGTGGGCAATCTCTTCAGGAGGGACTTCCCCAGAAGGAACCGCTTCAGGATCAACTATCCCGCTCGAAGGACCTATACGTATACACTCTGTAAGTATAAATGAGAGAGAGTATCAGAAGGATGTACGTGTAAATCAAAAACAGAAAGATGATTACCAGCTTTGAAAGATCCTTGTATCCGCCGGGATTTAACGTGCCTATGGATTATCAGGGGCACGTCATCATCACTTTCGTCCTCAACATCAGTTGGAAGGGTTGGAGAAGGTTCTTGGATAGTAATACCCCCAGTCCTACGTTTTCGAGTGATAGGGGGAGAAACGGCAGTAACTGGGGCCTTCCCTTTTGCCGCCTTCAGGGGAGGATCAGGTGGAATAACTCTGAGAGAAAGCACCGCCAGAGCCTCAGATGCTCGAAGAGCCTGGAAAAGTCCTTCGCAATATTGGGAGAAGGGGCTATCCCTCTCGAATCTCCACCCCGAAGTAAGTGAACAAGGGATAACATACGCGTCATCCTACATAAGCAGTTCAAAGTAAAAAACCAAGACATTTAAAGTTTGGAAAGAAATGAAATTGTTTATAAGATGAATATACCTCAGAAGGCAAAAGTGTTGACAATGCAGTCATTTCGACAGACCCAGCACCAAACCTTGTAGTGTCCATAACTAACCTTCGAATGATTTGTCTAGAGAAGGCACGCTCCAAAACTCGGTTCCAAAACTCAGCAAAATGTGGATCTATTCGAAAGATCCTACAGAAAATCGAAACAGGAGAAATGACCACTTGGCTGAAGGGTTTTCCTCGAATGGCTGCCTCCGCCAATTACCTCTTGGTCCTAGGAATGGTGTAGGATCTCCTGGACCAAAGACGGTTCAAAGTACCCAGAAAAGGGAGGGCAAAACTTTGGCTAATACCAAATTGCCTCGAGCACAACTGCAAAAAACATAAGGGTAATGTGTAAATAAACAAGAAATATGTATTCGAAAGACAACACATGAAAAGTTTGTAAAAATAAAGTGTACCTGAGGATTGTAAACCTCAACTCCTGGAGTATTATCCGCGTATAAGAGATCTCGAGAAGAAAGAACGGATCTCCAGTAAGGCCGATCTTCATCAGTACGCCTCAAGGAGTCGATATCCAACATCCAAGAGGGCAAAGCTACATGAGACCAATGGTTCGAAGCTTGGTCATGTCTCATCTCGAAAAATGGGCACCAAGTAGAAATATATAAAGGATTGTACACGGTACTTAATGCCAACAGATAAGAAGCCTTTTGAAGGGGCATCAAAAGATTGACGGCTCCTTCTCCATAGCACACCCATTTCGAGATGGGCTGAACGATCGTCGAGGAGGCGGATTCCTCTTCGAGGGAAGGAATCCTGATGTTTAATAACTCTGGATAGTATAGAAATGCCCAGCAAGACCGCAGCCACAATGGACCTGCGACTCTCTTGACCTTCAAAGGGTCTTCATAGATGTGATACATCATCCTGTAAAAGTGGGCCAGAACAAAAGGACGTAATTCGACATGCTCCATTGTTGTGGCGATATTGGCAGCAAGAGCCAAGAAGGTTTTATTGACTGCACAACCTGCATTCATGAATAGGCAGCAGAAAACATAATTTAAAAAGAGTACCTCCTCGAAATTGGGTACTTCGTCCTCTGTGTCAATAAAGTATTTGACCAATCCCGAATAAGAAATATTGGCACCCCCACTTTTGCCATGGTGTTTAAACCAAAGATTGGTGGCCTTCAGGAGTGCTCGAGCACCCGCCTCTGCTTCACCAGTACGCAGTATCACCCCATGAGGGGATGCTCCTGTGATCAGGGCCACATCTTCGAGGGTGACGGTCTGGAACCCTCGAGGCAAAACGAAGCAGTTGTATGAGGGATGCCACGAAAGAGCTAGGGCATCCGTCATAACTTGCTTGAAAGGGAGAGTTTGATAACAGGCTATTCAAATTAGCCCCATTACTCGATTATTCTCCCATTTCGCATGAAATCGATTGAGGCGATTGAACCAGGAGAAGGCGTCTGTATTGCCAATCCAACCTATGGTTGGCTTTGTTGGGCTAGTCCAAGCAAACTTGCGGGCACCCTTTAGACAAATCAGAGCATTATCGGACTCGAGGTCTGGCCATGTCCCAAGCAAATTAGGTACATGGGAGGCCTCATCTTCAAAGGCAGATGACTCGAAGCAAGGACCCAAAGCTATATGGCTAAGGGTTTGACCCCGGCGGTCGGAAGCCCATCGAGGGACAATATATGGTATGTTGAACGAAAGGATTTTGGCATCGGAATAATGGGCTTCGAATGCCCTAATCTCATCATAGAGATCCGATGCTTCCTTACAATCCAAAACGGACGCTTGAGGAACTAAGGAGGTTAGATTGTGCATTGAACGATGTGGAAAAAAGCCATTTCTGTGAGAAATCGAAGCAGACGAAGAACTGGTGTAAAAAGGGGAATGTTTGTTTTTAGGTTCAGAGAAGAAGGAGGAAGGAAATTTGAACTCTTGTGTTCTCTAAAACTGAAGCACAAATAATTTATAGGTTCCTTAAGCTTGTCAGTGAAAATACATGACCATTAATAGAAAGGTCGTGGGGCGAAGGTGAATGCAGAAAGACGTGTCTTTGCATGGCCGCCAAATTGGTTAATAGTTTGTCATAAAAAGCGTGACTTTTGACGACCTGGAATCCGAATGATCATCTAGTACTAAATCTGTTACAAAAAGGGTACGACCTTTGATGACATGGAATTCAAACGTGCCTTTTAATACACATAAATCTGAATTAATTCACGTGTATTAGGGGGGCATTTGTTTACTCCCAAAATAAAATGGGCTTTTCCGGATCAAAAAGCCCAAAATATCCTTTATCCGAAAATGGGCTTGAAATAAAGTATCTTATACAGCCAAGACTAATCCGAAAATGGGCTTAAATCATACAAGGCTAATTAAAGTCATTGATCAATAAAATATGAAACGGGCTCAATAACCCACCTAATTTGAATTAGTTTATTCTAAAAGGGATTAGGTGATAGAGCCCAAATCTAAAGACGAATCCAACAAAATAGGAAGTTACCCAGTTCAAAGGCGCGCCAATAAAGGAAATTTAAAAGTACGGTCGGCCATGATGTACGTGGGTACGTGATAAAAGCAAGGCCAGGAGAAGAAAGAAGAGGACCACGAAAAAATCATCAACTCTGCTTTTGTCTTTTCTCTCTAGGAGTAGGCATAATTAGGAGTAGTCATTAGCGTAGATTAGCAGTAGTAGCGTAGTTCAGTGGAAACAATATTCGGTGATCCTGTTCAAGTTTATCAAGTTGCTCGAGAAAGCTGCTTGTGTTCAATTGAAGATCAATATGGAGGTATAATGTTTATCTTTTGATCAGATTTAAATATTTGATAGATAAATCCTATATCTAGACTTGTATCTTCGATTATCTTTTTTGCTTATTTCCTTTTGTTGAATAATTGCGGTTCGAACAACTAATTTAAACAACACGTCAAAGTGTTAAAGTCTGAACTACCGTCTAGCGTATCGAACTCGAACGTGGGGGTTGTTAGATAATTCTAAGTGGAGAATTATCACGGGGCTCGAATCAATCATATTGATTCCTCCCTATTCAATTTGTTTTTATCCAGAAACACCATGAATTACGACTTTGTCACATAAGAGACTTATAAATTTGACATACTATCAAAGAAAAGGTATACAAAAAAATTAGTTATAAGTCAAGTGAATATTATAATAAATTTGTTGATACAACGGTTGGTGCCCGGCCCTAATAAAATAGAAAATAAAATTTTGGTCTTTACATATATATATATATATATATATATATATTATATTGCGGCTGGAAACTGATTGTACAACCTACTTTCAGCTGAACCAATCGTTATGCTTGTTCAAGAAAGGAAAAGGACATGGGTACGTGATGTTTCAGATTTTAAGGTGGACCGTAGTTAGTTATCTAAAAAATTACACATAGATTCCCTCACTTATTGTGAACTAACCAAAATCCCCTTTACTGATTGAAAATTATCAAAACACCCTCTTATTTAAGGATTCTTACAATTACATCTAGGGGTACACGGTTCGATTTTTGCAGTTTTTTCACAAATTCTACCAATAATTATGGTTTTCGATAGTTAAAACCAAAATCGGACTTTTTGAACCGGTACCACTGCATCCGATCTCATGCGGTATTGTTTTTAAATTTATCCCATAGTTTTATGTCCACCTTTAATGCACAAAAGACTAGTGCAATTTGTCCTATACCCATTAATTACGATTTTATCACATAAGACTTTTAGATTTGACATACTATCAAAGAAAAAGTATACAAAAAATTTAGTTATAAGTCACATGAATATCATGATAAATATTATTATTTAGCATTGACGACAGATTTCGAAAAGAATTGAGTTAGTGAAGTTTTACACGATATACTAAAAAATAAGAAAGTTCTCAGTGTTAAAATAGAATTAATGAAAAATAAAAATGAAACCACAAACTCTTATTATTATAGTTGAAGCCAATACAAAAAATACTCGTTCACTAGAATTTATTAAAAAATATAAATTCAATAAGAATCAAAGAAAGAGAGTTGAGTTATAAATTCTATTAACTAATTCCTAAATTCATAATTTTTTAATATCTTCAAAATCTCACAATAGTTGTGTAATAAATTTGATTCTTAGTGTATTTATCCCTATACGTTCTATAAGTTTGTTTAGTAGAATATCTTATACATAAATTGATTAATATATGAATTACATATATAATATACGGTCCAGTATAATTTTTTATTGGTTTTGAATTTCTTAAACCAAAATCGTACCAAAAAAATCGTTATGATCTTAGCTCATACCAGAACCTAGATGTTTATATATATAAAAAAAAAAAACCTGTAACTTCGGTACGACTGGAATGATACGGTTTTGAAAAACTATGAACATCTCTAATTACACCTATGTGTGTTTAACAATTCTCACAATTTTACCACTAAAAATCTTACAAATAGACCTCTTGAGAGGATGTGTTTGTAATTTTCAATAAATGAGGGTGAGTTTTGACAGTTACACAAAAAGTGAGGGGGTCTGTGCGTATTTTCCTTGGCTATTTCAAAAGAAAGTAGAGACGTCAAAAAGACTCGAAACTCTTTTTCGTCGTTGACAATAAAAACATCTCACTTGTTTGTTCCTCATTTTTAAGTTCAACCTAACTTACAGTGAAATTAATTAGATTACATAACTTATAGGTGGATCAGTGAAATTGTAGGGTGAACTAATTCTATTGGATTAGCTGTACCATTAAATTTCGGTGTTTAGCGAATGGTTTATTCAATAATTTTCCATATTGAACCTAGCCATTTCTCATGCCATTGTTAAATGAACAAAAATGATCCAAACTAATTAACTCGAGAAAGAAAGTTAAAAATGTCTTTGAATTCAATTGTGAGGTATGACAAACCACATTCTTTTATATATACACACACACACACTAGGTATGGGCCAGCACTCCGCGTGCTGTGCGCTGTGCACCATGCCCATAGTACTGCTTTTTTTCCCCTAATGTATAAAGGTGTGGATATATATACTAGGTACGGGTTAGCACTGTGCGCTGTGCACCGTGCCCATAGTACTGCTTTCTTTTTTCCTAATGTATAGAGGCGTGGATTTAGGTTGGTAAATTTAATGTTCTTAAGCCAAAATATCTGAAATGCCCTCGCCAGTATTTTTCTAAACCTAAACTACCCTCTTCTCTCTCAATCGTCACTACATAACCTCGCCCAACTCCAAAATTCATTCCTCATGTCCTTCGCACTTCCACCACCAAAAGCTCATGACGTTTCATAATCGCAACGAATCCGAAGTTGTATTCATCAAGGTAAAAGATTTCAAATTTTTTTGATTTTTTTTGTTTTGTTTAATAAGATTCACAAACCACTGGGGGATGCAATTTTGCAAATACTGTGATAATCTTATTTGTTGTTTCCATACTCGTGTTTTTCATCGTGGTAAATCACTTACAATTTGGGTTTTTTTTACCGTAGGATAATGGCTCGAATCAGGTCCCCGCTCGTGATTTCTTCAGTCTTGGTACTTGATCGGCACCTGGGACTGGTAAAATGAATTTGTCGATAAATTTTATTTCATGCTATTTTTGTATTGGCAAGCGTTCTTATCTCACGAGTCTGATAAACGATGCGTGGTTTCAGAAGAAACTTCCCCCTACTTTCGTGGCCAACGCTGGACTGAACGCAGGCAAGCACCTAATAGTTTACACAACCGTGGGGAATTTTTTTTATATGTTCACAAAGGCCAGGGCGGGCTTGTGTTCAGTGGTCCTCAATGGAAACGGTTTATCGACGCGCATAGACTAGACGAGGTGTATTATCTAGTGTTTAGACATGAGAGTGGTTTGAAATTTTCAGCAAAGGTGTTTGATACTTCATTTTGTGTGAGTTCTTGCGGTATCGTCAGTGAGAAAGCTGAAAGTACGATCACAACCATCCAATGATAGTTTACATAGGCATCGTCTTGGCACATGACTGACTCATTAGATGTCTCATGCAGGTGAGGTGTGTACTAAGTTTGGGGATCATGCGCTTCGGGTGTGGCATGGGCATTCTTCTATATATCAGCCATAAAAGGTCCTGTTTTGCTTCATTTTCCGTAGTCTTATGATATATTTATGTTGGGGAATGAGTATCTAAAAAAGCAGCGGAATAATTTAAAAATCCGAAGTTGTGGTTCATCTCTGATTTTCCATATTCAAACTAAGAGGAAGAAAACTTACATGTTTTTCCTTATATGCGTATTTCAGAATTTGACCCGAGCAGGAAATTTGTCACTACCTCTAATGTCTCGCACCGGAATCCAAAGGAGAAAACCTCCTCCTTTCTTCACTGTAGTGCACGACTAAGAGAGAGGATGAGGGGAGAAATTTTTTTACTGAGTTTTATCTTTTTCTCTGTGTAAAGAGAGGCTAGGATTTTTAACTCCTTTTAAGTTGTGTATAAATACACAACTTAAGAGTTGCAAATCTCTTGGACTCCAAGGCCCATCTTGGCCATGCACTAGCCTTTGGGCTAGTGCAACTCTTGGTTCCAATTTTAATTAATTCAATTTTATTTAATTAATTTATCCAATAACTAATTAAATAAATGAATCAATTAAAATATTATTAATTTCTCCAGGAAATTAATTTATTAATTAATCATATCATCAAATGACAAATTAATTAATAGTAGTTGATATCAAATACCGAAAAACTCTTTTTGTCAAAAATTGTTTTTTCCTTTGCAATTCTTTTAAGCACGACTCTTTAGGTTTGTCTTAAAAGGCAATTGGGAGGAAACAAAAAGAATGTGAGTAACACTTAGCTAGTCTCGTGGCTCACATCGTAACCCCATTGAGAACGAATGATGAGGATCATTCCAAACCTTCCTTATTGCGAAAATAGTACAAGTATAAACCTTTTATTCTTATATCCCAATCAAGTGAGAGTCATGGTTTAGTTAAACTCATAGGACTTAACTATATGCTTGAGTACATAATGAGCCAAGGTCAATAAGATTACTCTTGTGTCTAAAACTAGTATTCTCTATTGCTTTGGCCAAAGACTTTCGACCTCACTCATTCATGACAACATAATTGCTCATTCACCTATGAGAGAATAAATCCCAATCTTTCAAATCAGTTAAGACTGCTACTTGTCTATCAAATTGCACTTCGAGGTTGGCTCCACCATTGGGTGAATTGAGTCTAACTACTTTAATGACGAACTTGATATCACAAGTACATCTTCAACTTGATTTCTCAGGTCTAAGGTTCATGCGTACCTATCACAATATATCAGTTCTATCATTGACTATCATTGAGTACGTAAAACCAATGTGACAGAACCGATGGGAGTTGTGTTCGAATAAATTAGTGACACTGACCTGTCTATGATATAAGCTCCCACTACCACTTCCACGTTAAAGTTTATGTCATACAAGTCTTATCTATTCCTGATGTCCAATCAGGACTTTCTTTGACCTGCGAAATTATTTAGACAATGATTATCGAATCCTTCTAGTGCTATTCTTCCTAACCCATAGGGAGTAGAAGGTTCACCTCAATGACATGGACTTTCAGTTGTTTATTTTACCTGACAAATGCTAATAACAAAACAATTCAAACGCTTTTACATAAATAACGTTTAATTACAATGAATATGACCCATACGTTATATCCTCTATGGCATCTGAGGGCATAACACCAATAATTTATGCACGCAATATGAACTTCTTAATCGTTGTACCTGCACTATGTAACCACTGATAGTTTTATATGCCCAGCGAGCCATCTGTTGGCTTATTTATTGGAACATAAACATTATGACAATCTGGTCTTTCGTATCGTATCAAACCTGTTTGGAATGGATTCTTTATTGCATGTATATGTTTAATCAATCTAGATAAAGTTCCCATGGATTATATTAAGCTAAGCGAGTAGCGTGTGAACATGGAACACTCTCAATGGCAGTAATCCTAAACCCCATTCCAAGTCATAGAGACTGTGAGATTTGGGATATCATAGTCTCGCTAAAACTTGTCTGTATATATCATTCTCAAATGGGAGAGTATCTTGTTCCTCAGACAATGACCCGCCGGGTCAGTGCATATACAGAGATTCATACTTAGGTAAGTAAGGAATTCAACTACCCTGCAAAGACATCTTGTTGGTTCTGGTCGAACTAGAAGTCCTTCGGTTTCGTAGTGTGAGATTAATCTTTTGACCGGAGATGTCACATCTGGAAAGGGTACTGCCCACTATACTTTGATATACACGTGCACTCCAGGAGAATCATAAACTATTGCAAAAAGCGCCTATTACAACGACTTTTTTTTTTACCTATTTACAGTGGTTATTATTATAACCTATTACAGCGATTATAATAAAATCCGTTGTAATCAGTGGTTATTTTTTTTTCTCCCCCGCTACTAGTTTGTAACCTTCCTGTACAACAGATTCAATAAACCAACACAACAAATCAGCTGCACAGTACAATAGATTCGACAGAAATAACAAAAAACCCAAACTTCAATATAGCCAATTCTTTCCTCGAACAACAAAATTATATAATCTCCAACAGATGATCACGTGTTTACAATCAACTAATTAAATTAATCACAAGTTAAATACAATAAATCAAGTCACAATTTACAACAAGTCACAATTTACAAAAAATACATTACTCAATTTCTAATCGCATTCAATAATGTATTGTGCCACTTCGCTGGGTATTTCATCAATTTGCACTTGAGTGTAGAAAGAGCATCGACTATCATGAAAGTATTGCAAGATATATATAGAGCTTGCAAACCCAAATGACCTTTCAGTTACCTACCAAAGGTTTAATAACTTCAAAAGGGAAAGAAATTGAGTATTAGTATTATGCATACCGTTGTTGGGATTGTAGATTCTCTGTAGCTAATAATCTCCTTCATGAATCTCATAATGAAGTAGCCACAATCTACGTCGTTTGTCTGCTGGGGGCACTACAAAAGTAATCAAAGCTGCATTAGAACACTATCTTTTATACGAATAATCTCTTAAAACTAGAAAACACTAACCTTTATTCTAATCCATTCACAGGTCTTGGTTTTGGATTTCTTCAATTGGTTGTTCTGATTTGCACGAAATAAGAGCACAACCTTGTAAAAAAAATACAAAAAATAAGGAAATATGTCAAAAACAAGCAAATAGGTGAACTCTAGGAAGATATATACACTTTAAAAATAATATTAAATATAATGGATACATTGATTGAATGAAAAACTTATTGATTGATTTTTTCTTTCATGTCAAATCGGTTATCCGGATCACCATGCAAAGAATCCAGATAGCAAACGACCTCTTGAAATGGATCAATCACAAGCAACAACCAATGTCCCCTAAAACTCATTCAAAAGATAAGTTCAAAATTTGTTTTGCGTAACAAGTTTTACAAATTAAAGCTGGGTCTTTAGTAGCTCACCCGGTGTTGTAAGGTGCAAGACATAACTTATTCATTTGTGCACTCTCTGTCATAGCATTTGCTATGAACTGAACTTGTTCAATTTACTGAGTACCTGATCCCGCAGATATAGCATGTGGGCTAAGGAACCCGAAATGACCTTCTTTCCCTTCGGGGACCACGTAATTAACCCACAAAAACCTAAATTGAGCATAAAATAAATTTCGAGTAACGAAAATAATCATAGTTCAGATGTAAGAAAATAATTTAAAAACTTACTTTATGTACACTAAAATAAGAGAGGCTCCTATCTCTTCTTGATGCAAAAGGTGACAGATCTCCTCCCTCTCAATATACTCTTGGAATTCAATATTCATAATTTTTGCCTCGAAGTCTATAGTGATCTGGTCATCAATAGACATCCTCTTCATGTACTTTCCAAGAATCGTTAGGTCCCTAGGGAGTCCATCTAGTACAAGGTCTTCACATCTGTCACCTTCACGTGCAGGCTTGGCCACTAGAGGTCTTGGTTTCATATGGAGTGCTTGGACGTCCCTGATTTCTGGTTTCCAAATGATTTGGATGGTCCAAGAGACTATTTAAGCAAAGAAAACAAAACATGAATGTTACACACCAAAGTATATTTAGTAACCCTAAACAATTGTTATAATTTATTAATGACTAGCTATTAATTACACACTGATACATCAGTGACAATGAAAAGACTTATAGGCCAAGCAACATAGGTACCCAAAGCATCAGAGATGGTGAGAGCACTTCATCATCGAGAGGGACTGGTAGGGGTGTATCCTCCTCAACTGCAGTGGCAATGCACACTTTCACAAGGTTAGTGGGTAATGGATGGTTGTGAAGTGTTCTATCATGTTGTCGATTGAACATATGTCTTTTAGCCACCACACGATATGACGGTAATGAAAGTGCTGATTGACATGGCGCCTTAACCTACATGTATATATACACACCCCATTATATTAGAAAGTTTTATGTGTTTTACAGAAATAAAGAGTTGCAAGTTACATGATCACTAAACAAGTTCAGATCATTACCTCAGGAAGCATTTTAACTGAATCTGGGCAGCTATCTTTAAAAAAAATCACCTCATCTTCATGTGGCTGACGCGACCTAGACGTCCGCATCTCGTCAACCTCGCGTTGCAAGTAGGCTATTAATTCGGTGAGGTCATTCACCATGCTTCTTAAGCTTTCCATCTCTATATCTTTAGAAGGCTTTGAATCCATAAAGTACTCTCTTTGTGACACACCAAAGCCAACACCCCTAACGCGACCCAAATGCTCCTTCTTTTTAAGAGCTCTATCCAATAGATCATCCCGACTCCTCTCGTTTCCACTATTGCTAATACTCTCTTTTGAAATGCTTTCCTATAATAATACATTTAAAAAATTGAAAAACTTGGTGAACTTTGTTCTTTCAAAAGTATTTCAAAACAAACATACAACACATTATAGACCTAAAATTTCAAATAACTCACCATTTCATTCACTACTCTTCTAACATTGACATTATCAATTTCATTCTTTTTATCGAAACACACAATCCTCCATACGAGTGCTCGTGTCACCTCTGTGCAATCGGACCCCGCTTCCATTGTTTTCTTCATCTATATTTTGATTAGAAATATATATATTTATTAACAAGGAATTTTTATTAAAAAAGTTGTAAGGATTCACTATTAAATGAACTACGCACCTCAATTTGTTCTACAAGAGCATGTCCAAGACGTGATTTCCTATAAGGATATTTAGGGTCCTTTTCTCTTTCTTGATTTTTCCTACTTAGTTGCTGTTTATTACATAATCAAAACACTAGTCAATGTAGTAGTTAAATATAAACGCAATAACCAACAAATGAAACCGTAAATTAAATTGACTACCTGGAACTCTTCACTCAGGTGAACATCTAAAAATGTCGTCCAATCATGTATCTCATATTGTGAGGGTGGGTTGTAATTAATGTTCCCATTATCATCCCGTACCCACACTCTACTCGAGTAGCTCCTGAAATTACGTGCTAGCTTCCCAGCTTCTGCTAGTACGTACTTTTTTCTACTTTCTTCAATATCAAATGACAACTATAAGAAACAAACAACAAAGTATATATCAAATTATAATTTAGAGAAAACTAAATCAACAAAAAATACATTAACAATTAGAAACATGATAATATCCAAATTACCGCGATTTCATCCTAAATTGCTCTTTTTGTTGGTGCTGGGACTTGTCCCCAATCACTGATGGTAATCGACACCTTCTGCTGAGCCAGGAATCCTATATAACCACAAGTTTTGATTTGTTGGGTCAACTGCTTGGCCTCTATCATTCCAGCCGACAGATAGCCTTATGCCTTTACTTCTGACATTGATGACTTTTCTAATAGTCGTGACACCTCTCCGTATCTCCTTTTCAGCATGTCTGTCTGCTCCACGTCCATCCTCCTCAGGAAAACTTCCAGCAGGATCTGAAGCCATCGACCTACAAAAGCCAAAAATACAGAAGTTAGATTCATATACCAACAACATAATTTTAAATTAGAAGTACTAAATTTGGCAGTAATAATTGTAAAATAGAAGTAATAAATTAGAAGTTAGATTCATTCCCATTATTCTTGAAAAAATCTGGCAGCGTAACGGCGCAAAAATTTGTACCAAGTTCTCGACCAATCCTTTCCCCAAACTTGCAACCAACAAAATTCGGATCTTTCAACCACAACAAACCCAACATTCTGATCTTTCATCCACAACAAAACCAAAATTTTGATCTCACTATACGAAAATATTGATCACTAGTTGGATCACATAAAGCATAACATTTTCAGCAACTACAAATATTGATCATCAGTTGGATCACATAAATCACATAAAACTACAAATAAGCATCATATTTCCGGCAACAAAGTATAAATATTGATCACCAGTTGGATCAATGTATCCTAAACCACAAAATAACCACAATTTAATCCCAAATTTAGAAGTAATAAAGATTACAAAAATGCATAGGTTATTTCTTGTTAAAGTAAATTCACTTATGAAATATAAAGGTGCCATGAATATGCTATATTTTTTCACGTTATTTCCATCGGTACGACCATTTTTAATAAAGATTACAAAAATGCATAGATTATTTCTTGTTAAAGTAAACTCACTTATGAGATATGAAGATGGCATGAATATTTTACTTTATTTTAGAATTTGAAGATCAAAAATAAGTCTATCATATAATTATCAAATAAGTTCAAATACCTTTCATCGTTTTCTTTTTGTCGTTGGCTTAGTAGTCTTTTGCTTCCCATCAGTACGACCCTTTTTTTTGTACGCCGACGAACTGATGGATTAATCCATATCCCCTCTTGGTGATCTTATCGCATATACAATTCATCATCACTTATATCCAAGTCATCATCACTATCAATTGATTGTGAATCACCTAAAATAGGATTTCCTCCATCATCTTCACTTTTTTCATAATCATCCTCAATACAAGTATTTTTGTTTGCCGATAAAACAATGGACTACCTCTTATCAATAGGATCAGTGACAAAAAACACTTGCTTAGCTTGTGATGCCAAAATAAAAGGTTCATCTTTGTATGCCACCATTTCAAGGTCTACTCTTTTGGACACCATTTTTATTGTCAACCCACATACACCCAAATAAAAGCACCCAAAACCAACTATAATCCAGCTCCCATACACATTCAATCACCCCATAATATGATAAATCGGTATAGATAGGGTTATTATCTTTCGCACTTGAGATATGCATTGCTTGAGCGATAAGACTCACCCCACTATTCTTCATTGTACTTCGTTCATCTTGGTCTTTTGTATAAAATGTGTGACCATTTATACGATAACCTGAATAACAAAATACTAGTCCGCCCGGACCCAATGCCAACCGTGTCAATTTATCTGAAACTGAAAGTGGATTCTCTTTCTGCTTCTCTTCAATATGCTTTCGGAACCAATTGATGAAAATCTTGAAACCCAACTCTCATTTTTATTTGGATTTAATCTCCTAAGTTGGTCCTTGTGCTCTTCAACATATGGGTCAACCTCATCAGTGTTGTGGAGCACATATAGGTGTGTTTGCTCCCTTTGTGTGCAAGGAACACTAACTAATTGCTTTCCAATTATGCTTTCTCCTTCTATTCTCCCATCTACAACATGAGACTTTGGAAGCTCTGCAACATTAGAATCTGCCAGATATTCTGTGCAAAATATAATGGCTTCATCAACTATGTACCGTTCAACAATGCAACCTTACGGTCGTCTACGATTTTTCACGTAGCCTTTCAATACCTTCACATAACGCTTAGCCGGATACATAGATCTCATAAAAGCCGGTCCACATAGTTGTGTCTCTCTAACCAAGTTAATAGGTAGGTGAGTCATTATATCAAAAAACGCAGGTGAAAAATACATCTCAAGCTCACACAAAGTGATGACAATTTGTTTCTGAAGTGCAGGCAATTGTTCAGGATCAAACACCTTGCTCCACATTGCTTTGAAAAAGAAACAAAATCTAGTTATATTTTCTCTCACCTTTTTTGGCAAAATGGCCCGTATAGCAATTGGTAGCAAATGATCCATGATTACATGACAATCATGAGTCTTCATGTGCTTTAGCTTCAAGTCCTTGATTGATACAAGATTGCTAATGTTTGAAGAATACCCCTTTGGAACTTTCACTCCATTAAGAAACTCACATAATTCAATTTCTTCTTTCCTTGATAGAGTGTGAGCTGCTATAGGTGTTGGTGTCAATTTACCTCTTATCTTCATTTCAACCAAGTCTAACCTTGCCTTTACGCCATCTTTTATCTTTCCGGGCACATTTATAAGTGTACCAATGACACTATTAAGTACATTTTTCTCAATATGCATAATATCAAGAAAATGTCTAACATGTAAGGACTTCCAATATGGTGACCCAACGAAAATTGACCTTTTTTTCTACCCAGTTTTGCAAGGCCGCTTGCAAAAGTCTTTCATCTTCACTAGTCAAGCACTTAGGAGCTCGACCTTCTTCTACCTTCCCATTGAAAGCTTTCTTCCACTGACGATATCGATATTTTTGCTTCAGCTATCTTTGATGCCCTTGGGATGCATATTTTTGAGAGTGTGGCAATCAATATTAATCTGTACTCTTGACACATATGGGGCATCCACATTGGTCATGTACACCATATCCCTTGAGATTAGCTCTTGCTGGAAAATCATTGATTGTTCCAAATAACATGACTCTGAGATTGAAACTTTATTCTCTGAACCCATCATATATTTCAATACCGGTCTACCACAACATCTTCAAATCCTCAAGTAAAGGAGCCAAGTAGACATCTATATCATTTCTAGGTTGTTTCGGCCCATAAATGAGTATAGGCATCATTATATGTTCTCGCTTCATGCATCGCGATGAGGGTAGGTTGTAGATCATCATAATCACCGACCATGTACTATGTGAGCTACTTTGCAATCCATGTGGGTTCATTCCATCTGTAGCCAATACAAGGCACAGGTTTCTTGATTCTTCCCCAAATTCAGGGAAATCATCATCAATCTTTTTCCATTGAGGAGAATTTGAGGGGTGTCGAATCTTGTCATCTTCAATCCCTTCTTCAAGCCTTCTATCAGCATGCCATGTCCAGTCCTTGGCAAACTCTTGACTACTATACATGCGCCTAAATCTAGGTATTATGAGCAAATACAACATTGTTTTGACAGGAGCTGATCCATTCTTCCTGTACCGTGAGGCGCCACATTCCGGACACGCCTTCAATGATGCATAGTCATTTCTAAACAATATGAAATCATTGAGACAAGCATGTATCCTCTCATATCCCATGCCAATTGAGGTTAACATCCGTTTAGCTCCATAAGTACGATTAGTTAACATATTATCCTCAGGCAGCATGCTTTTTAATAGACCAAGTAAATATGTGAAACTCTTATCACTCCACCCATTGTTGGCTTTTAACATGTAGAGGTTTAGGACTGCTTTCAATCTTGTGAATTTACTACCACTATATAGTGGTGTCTTTGAATCACTTATCAAATTGTCAAATATTTTAGGACAATTTCGCAAATCCTCCTCAATCACATTTGTCATCTCCTCCGAATGACTAGGCTCATAATCATCCATGTCCAAATACTGTGATGGATATGATGTACCACCCAAATCATCTGACGTGACACTACTTTCACTGTGTCTTGTCCAACGCGTGTAGCTTTTATCAATTCCATTACACACCAAATGATCTTCCAAGTCACGTGGACTAATTATCTTTCCAAAACAACAACGTAAACACGAGCAAGTGACCCTAGTCGGATCTGGTGAATGCTCAACTGCAAACTTGATGAACTCTTTCACCCCTTTTCATATTGTTCCGACATATGATCTGCTAAAATTCAATTTCGATCCATCTTGATTCTGATTTATATTTTCTTTTCCTAATTAAAATTTCTCATGTGAGACAACTCTTGTCAAAACACTATAAAGTTTCTAAATTATTTGAAAATTAAACTAACATTAATTACTATCCTTACTTAGATAAATTAATATATTATCCTTTCTTAAATAATTTTATTAATTAACCTTTACTTAAATAATTTTATTAACTTCAGTTAAGTTAAACTAATTAAATAATTTTAGTTTTAATTTATTTCCCATTATTCTAGAAAAAATTTGGCAGAGTAACGGCGCAAAAATTTGTACTAAGTTCTCGACCAATCTTTCCCGAAAACTTGCAACCAACAAAATTCGGATCTTTCAACCACAACAAACCCAACATTCTGATCTTTCACCCACAACAAACCTAAAATTTCGATCTCACTATATGAAAATATTGATCACCAGTTGGATAACATAAAGCATGATATTTCCAGCAACTACAAATATTGATCACCGGTTGGATCACATAAATCACATAAAACTACAAATAAAGCATCATATTTCCAGTAACTAAGTATAAATATTGATTACAAGTTGGATCAATATACCCTAAACCACAAAATAACCATAATATAATCCCAAATTAAAAGAATAAATATTAAGTCTCTATTTCCCTTAAATTTTCCACAAAAATAGGAAATTCTCAAGAATTACTTGTACCACAAAAATTTTCTCATATTTATCTAAAAAAGTTACCCAAATTCGTACAAACACACACATACCACAAACCCGTTACATTTTAGGAGAAATTTCCAATTTATAGCACAAACTCGAGACACACAGCACAAACTCTCTCTCTCTCTCTCTCTCTCTCTCTCTCTCTCTTTATATATATATATATATATATATATATATATATATATTTATCTAAAAATCTTACCCCAAATTCGCACAAATAAAAACTAAAATGGTGGTGGTGGTGGTGGTGGAGGCGGCGGCGGTATATGGTGGTGGTGGCGGCGGCGGTGGTGGCGCTATAGAGAGAGAGAGTTATATATATATATATATATATAGACAGAGAGAGAGAGAGAACGAAAACATATGGGGGGGGGGGGGAGAAGGAGGGAGGAGGCGTGGCCGAGAGAGTAGAGAGAGAGAAAGAGAGAGATGAAATTGGGGAGGGGGGCGAGTTGGGGTTAATTAGGGTGAACCACCTATTTTAGCGGTTTACACATGAACCGTTGTAATAGGTAGTGCTTACTACTACGATTCATGTGTGAACCGTTGTAATAGGTGCCTCTGTTCAGCGGTTTTACCAAAACTGCTGTATTAGGTGCGCTGTAATAGTGCATTTTTGTGGTAGTGATTCGGTGACATATGTTTTGTATGGTTTGGTAGTATAGCAGAATAGATGGCATTAGATATGGGATCCATACAGAGCTAATAGCTTGGTATTTCCTATGCTGTTGCGTAAATCTGAATGATCGATAAAAGCCTCTGGCTGGAGTGAAGTCTTAAAAGAGGGAATGGTGATCCCTGCTTATAAGTATTTAGCCGAAGCATATAAACTATCCCGTGATTGTCACTAAGGGTAGTTTGGTAATTTCACATTATAATGATTCTAAGTACAGTATCAAGTTCTATGAGTTTGACTAAACCATGACTCTTACTTGATCGGGTCACGACGGTGAAGAGTTTATACACATATGGTTTTCGTAGTCAAGGTTCTTGATGACACGATAATCTTGTTCTCAATTGGGTTACGATTTGGTTCCACGGTGTTGGTTAGGTGACAACTTTATCCTTTGGAATCCTCCCATTGCCAATTGAATCGAGCCAGAGAGTCGCGCTATGTGAAGAAAAGGATTATTTCCTTAAGCGAAGGGTATTTTGGTAAAATCACATTTGATGTGAATTCAATGACAAAATAGATGTCATGATTTAATTAAAGATATTTAATTGGATTACATAAATAAATTAAATTGTATTAATTCATAAGTTAAATTAATTGGAATTTAAATTATAGGTTGAATTAAATTAATTGGGGTTAATATTAATCAGATTAATGTAATTAATTAATTACCAATTGGATTGGACTGAGATTTAATTAATTACATATGAGCTAAGTCAAAACAAAGCTCGAAGCCCATCTAAGAGGCCAATTTGGCCGCCCCTTCATAGTAAACCTAAGGGGAGTCTTTTACCTGGTATAAGTAATCAGTCAGTGTCAGAACTCCACACACACAAGTCATTGTTTAGAATTTGACACTGTGCCAAAATAAACCAAAAACTTTAGGAAAGAAAAATCCCGCCCTCTCTATCCAACTAGCCACCTGCAATTGTTGCCGAGGAGGAGATCGAGCTTTTCTCAGAGAATTTTTCTTCCGCGTGATTATCTAGAGCTAGGACTCCGGGGCTGCTGCTGATAATTCGAGACTCAATAAACTAAAAAGGTAATTTGATTACTCTTGTCAATTCTCGTCAATTGATCTATATGCTTAATATCATGAATATCCCCGGATTGGATTCTCGGATGTGATTCGGATTAAAAATTTTATCCGATAGATCGAATCAAAATAGTCTCTCCTTCGAATGAGGGTAATGTTAGAGTTAGTGCCCGGCGCATCAATTATTGGGCGCCATTCTATGTAATAGTAACTCTAGAGCTGAACAATCGTTTTCTTATAAATAAAGTCAATCTCTTTTTATATATGTGGCATGTCCTTATTCTTAAATTAGTTTTTTACTTTGGCATAGAATAAAGTCCCGAAGGATCACACATAGCTATGGGACATCATTGCACATTGGGTGTGGCAATGATGGAATATGTCTCGAAGGCTGTGATCTTTAAACATTGTTCCAAGTCGTGAAAGGGTTCATCGAGATAAAGGGATATCAATGCAACCCAAAAGACTTGCTCATATGATACACACTCTGGTAGAAGTGTATCTCGTTCCATAGATACTGGCACGGTGAAAGCCAATGCATATATGAGGGTCGCCATTGTGGTACTGGGCGAACTGAACAACCCCATGGAAGTTCCTGAAATGGATTCCCAGTCGAATGTGGAACTTCCAGTGGTCTTGTAGTATAAGAGTAATCCTTATGGAGCTAAGATTCCATTGGATGTCTTATGCGTAACCGCGCATGTTCTTGATTTGTTACATGATCACTTTAGATGATCGAATATGGGTAAACTCAGACATACACGTCTTACGTAGTAAGGCACGTGAGAATCAAGAGGAATCTATCTCTGACATTAGCCAGTCTGTTAATCTCCTACGGTTACATAGTGAATCGACTTAAGGAATCTTCGGCCGAAGTATGATATCTAAAGAGGAGTAAGGTTTCCTCGTTTAGATAGTCGAAGTCGATTTCACATAACGTGGGAAACATAGTATTGAATTAATAGAGCTTCGACCTTAGCCACTACTCTAGATTCAATCGAGAGATTAGATATAGGGATCTTACTTATGCGAGGATCATAATCGCAAAAGGCGTATCTTTACTTTCGTTTTATCTAGGTCTTCGGGACCCTATGCTAGATGGGCAACCGCGATTTGTAAGTGCCGAGAATTAGCTTGCTGACTAATTCGAGGCTTGATTAAATCAAAGGAGTGATTTAATCTAGTACTTTCCATTTTTGGAAGATACACTAGCACTGTGGGAAGGTGTACTTACTACTAGATAGAAACGAGCCTAAGGGGTCACACACTAACTCGGGAGAGTCACTGCTTGAATAGATGTGATCAATCAATTTCGAGGAAATTGAGGGAATTAGGAAAGTGTAGTACTTTCCTAATATGGAATATAAATTAATTGAAGGATTCAATTAATTTTACTCTTTTAATTAATCTTGTAGAATTAATTAAATTAATGGACCTAGTAGAGTCCAAGTATTTTATTTACTTGGGTGGAGCCCAAGTTAAATAAATAAATGTTGGAATTAATTGGTTGGATTTAATTTGACTTGTATTTAATTGATGGGTTGTGCCTATAATTAAATTGAGAAGTCAAAATTGAACCCTAGAGTCCAATTGAATATGTTGACCGATTTCTTGAGTGAAAATAAGGGAAGGGGGAGATTTTTACCATGTGGTGGAGGAGGAAAAGAGTTTTCCCCTTCTTCAAATCTTCATAGGATAAAGATTACTAGAGAGTTTAGGAGAAAAGGATGTTTACTTTTCCTAATTGGACTCTAGGTGATCTTCACCTATAAATAAGAGATGAAGAAGACTAAAATGATGATGAATCTTGCTAGAAAAATCGCCCCTCCCTAACATACTAAAATCGGCCACCTTTCTCCCACTTCCAACAAGACTTCGTTCTATTCATGTGTTGAATTAAACGACTTAGAAAATATTCCTACCATTCACATAATCAAGCCTAAGTTAAACTTAGAATCGTTTTGTTGTCTAGCACGCAAGGCAAGACGATTGATGACTTGAACGAGGTGTGAATACATCTTAGAGGTGCAACGCTTGGAGCACTACAAACCGGGAGATACGAAAAGACGACGGGCAATTTCTCACCCAAGGGGAATTGTGTGGATTTGCACCACAGGGTTGCTGAGATCCAAAGTACGAGGTGAAATGAAATTTTCGAAAGGTATAATTTCGTTTACCTCCTTATCCAATTTGATCGAACCAATTCCATATTCCTGTTTTCGGGTGGTTGTACGTTTACTTTTGTAAAATTTTAATTTTCGCTGCCACGAGCCACCCGAGGGAACGAGTAAACCCAACAGTGGTATTAGAGCCATGGTTTGGCTCGATCGAATTTTTTATGTGATTATGCATATTTGTTTTTACGTTTTAATTGTAAAATCGAAAGCATGACAATCAATATGTTCATTGTTAGACTAGGATTGATTTTGATTTGGGATGTTGTTTGATTTTTATGATTTTAATATTTAAAAGTCATTGGTTTTATAAATCATGAAATCTGAAATTTAGGTATATGATTGTTTTCGAAGATTTTGATCTAGTTTTATGAAATCACCTTTGGTGGGGTGTTGCGAGATGGTTGAACCGAAGGTTTAATCATCAAGTAATAAAACTCAAACCTTAGGAGAATTCAGATTCGTTAATCGAAACTCGAAAGAATCACGAACGTGCGAAAAACTGATTTGAAAATCGCAAACAGCAAGAGCCGCTGCATGTGGCGCCCAGGCATGGGGTAACCCACGCCCAGGCATGGTCAACAGAAAGTTAAAACAATTTTTTTATTTTTTTTCCTTTCTTTGTACTTTCTGGAGATGGGTGACCCAAAGACCTAACCTATGATGTTTTTTGACTTATAAACACTGAGAAAGGTTTTATAAATCGATATTGAACTTATCCCAATGATATTTGCAATCTAGTTTGAACGATGAATGGGTAAAATTTTCTTTATCGCATGTATGTTTGTTGCTTGGCATGTTTATGTGATAAGGGGATGAACCATGAGCCTAGTCATAGTATTGGTTTTCAATGTATGTAATTATTCTAGAGTTGTAAATAATAGCCAGTTTGGCTCTTTGCTTTTCCACATAGTAGATTAGTAGTTTTTAAATACTCTATGTAATCGAAGACGGAGCAAGGAGATGGAGCCGGGAATTGAAGACTTGTATGCTTAGGCGATACCATTGTAATAGTCTAGGCTGGTTTTTACTTTCTAGAATGTCCAAATCCACTTTGGCTCGAGTGGGTTACTAGGTTAGGGCTCGAGGTGGTTCATCCTCAATTTTACCTCTTTGTGGATGTTCTATTTATCTGTCTATGATGATTATGTCATGTAATGCATGCATAGGATAGATAATTAAAACAAGATAATTAAATCTGATGAGACCCTCCAAATAAGCATGTTATAATTCCCTCCTGTGAAAATATTAGGCTTTTGTGATTATAAGAATGAAATTCTATTATCATACCTTCCATCATAAGTATTCACCATGTGAAACGCCGCCAAAGGTTCAATCCTTTTGCTCAGAAAATGGGGTGGATTGGATCCGAGGTAGGCTGTGAGTGTTTACTAAGCACTACGGTGCCCCGTGGAAATTGGTTGGTTTCATTGCTTTGCTCAGAAAATGGGGGCAATGAAATTGATGGTTATACATGGGATATTTGATGGGTCAAGCCTAACATCGTCCCTCATGTGTTAGCTCAGAAAATGGGGCACATGTGGGAGATGAGGAAAACCATCTTGAGAACAATCTAAAAAGATAGAAGGTTCGGTAAGGCTACTATTCAAAATCATCGTATGTAGCTCAGAAAATGGGGCATATGATGATGTGAGAATAGATCTCAAGCCCAATAAAGAAACTAACGTTTCTTCGAATCATGTCAAGAGGGTGGTGTGATTTAAGAAAAATAGTGGGAGACTTGTACAATTAAAGACCAAATTGTATAAGGACTTTATTTGAAAATCCGTTATTAATTGTCTGTTATGCATTTTTGTAGATAAACGAAAATGGCTAAAAATCCTCTTTATACAATTCTTGAAACCAACAAATTGAATGGACCAAACTTTTCGGACTGTCTTAGAAACCTAAAAATCGTTCTTCAATATGAAAGGAAGGATTATATCCTAACGGCTATACGGCCGGTGATTAACGATGAAAGCAGTGATGAGGATAGAGAGTACGCAAAGCTGTGGTCGGATGATAATATCCAAGCTAGATGCATCGTCATGACTTCTATGTCAAATGAGTTGTAAAAGCATAATGAAAATATGATGATGGCAAAGGAAATCATCGACCACTTAGAAGAGCTTTACGGTACTAGGACTAGGAGAAAACGATATGCTATATCAAAACAACTATTTGGAGCAAGAATGAATGAAGGGGCGTCTGTGAGTGAGCACGTCCTTAAAATGATCCAATTGATTCATAAGATGAATGATTTGGATGTGCTACTCGACGTAGACCTTTGTGTGGACCTTGTGCTTCAATCTCTCCTAAAGTCATATGATCAATTCGTCATCAATTTCAACATGAACAACTTGAATGCTTCATTGAATGAATTGTTGAACATGTTGATAACTGCTGAAAGCACCATCAAGAAGGATAAACCGGTGTTTCTTATGAATTCCTCTTCAAAAGCCAAGAAGGGAAACAAGAAGAAGAATAAGACTAAGAAGCTGAAAGGTAATGGTGGTGTGAAGAAGTTGAAGAAGCCAAAGTCTGAGAAGTCTGATAAGTACCATAAATGTGGGAAAGTTGGGCACTGGCAAAGGAATTGCAAAGAGCCTCCGACTCAAGGTATGTTCTTTGTTGAAGTTAACTTCACTGTTAACAATACTTCTTGGGTTCTTGAGATTGGATGCGGTGTTCATATCTGCAATGATTTGCAGGTGATGAAAATAACTAAGGAGCTAAGTAGAGGAGACATGACCCTGCGGATGGGGAATGGAGCATTGGTTGCTGCCAAAGCCGTGGGGACGATCTACTTAGAGTTAGGAGATAGGAAATTAGTTTTACATTCTGTTTACTTTGTTCCTGAAATAATAAGAAATATTATCTCGATTCCGGTTTTGGATAGAGAAGGATATTGTTTTGAGATTCGTAATAAAAGTTTACTTTTGTTTTATGAATCGTCTCTTATTATGGAATCGAAAATGAAAGATGGAATGTATACTATATCCCCAATAATTTCCAATCTCAATATTCAACAAAGTAACAAATGTAAACAAGATAATCAAGTAAGCACACAAATGTGGCATGAAAGACTTGGACATATTTCCAAAGAAAGAATTCGAATATTGGCAAAACATTTAGGTGTAAATGACTTAGATGAATTGTCAAGTTGCGAATCATGTCTTAAAGGAAAAATGACCAAGTTACCATTTTTGGGGAAAGCGGAACGAGCCACAAAACCATTGGACTTGGTCCATACGGACGTGTGCGGGCCAATGAGTGTTGGCACTCAAGGTGGCCAAAGCTACTTCATAACTTTTACAGATGATTATTCACGGTATGGTTATTTATATCTTATGAGATATAAATCTGAATCCTTTGAGAAGTTTAAGGAGTTCAGAAATGAAGTAGAGAAACAACTTGGTAGAAGTATTAAGGCTCTTCGATCGGATCGAGGAGGTGAATACTTGTCTATCGAGTTTCTTGATTATCTTAGAGAGAATGGAATTCTTTCACAGTGGACACCGCCCGGCACACCTCAACATAACGGGGTAGCAAAGCGAAGGAATCGAACATTGCTAGATATGGTTTGATCCATGATGTGTTTTACTAAAGTTCCTAAGTCCAGGTGGGGCTACGCTCTTGAAACGGCTGTCTATCTATTGAATAGATCGCCTAGCAAGACGGTGCCCAATACCCCATATGAAAGTTGGTGTGGAAAGACGCCCTCATATAATCATTTGAGAATATGGGGGTGTCCAGCTTATGTAAAGCACTTAGTGGGAGACAAATTGGACCCCAAGTCCTCTTTCTGCTATTTTGTAGGATATCCAAAGAAAACTGTTGGATATTACTTCTACAGCCCAACGGAACAAAAGGTTATTGTTTCGAGAAACGCCAATTTCTTGGAGAGGGGTCACCTTCTAGATAGAAAAGGCAAGGCTGTAGAACTTGATGAGGTCCATGAGAATGGATCAAGTCAAGAAATACAAATTAACCCACCCGACACCAACGAGGCTACATCAGAGGCACCCACCGAAAACACACAACCTTTGAGGAGATCAACGAGGATCCCAAAGGAGCCTGAAAGATGGCTAGGCCTATTGCAAGAGGAGGGTACTCAAGATCCTCCTCTAGACTCTGATCCGAAAAGTTTTAAGAGTGCAATGTCTGACATTGATTTGAGAAAACGGCTAGAGGCCATGACATCCGAAATGGACTCCATGTATTCCAACAAGGTTTGGACCTTGGTTGACCCACCTGAGGGCATCAAGCCCATTGGCTGTAAGTGGGTCTACAAGCGAAAGCTTGGAGTCGATGGAGAGGTAGTTACCTATAAGGCTCGCCTCGTGGCAAAAGGATTTACTCAAAGGCAAGGGATTGACTATGAGGAAACCTTCTCGCCAGTGGCTATGCTGAAATCCATTAGGATTATGCTTGCAATATCTGCATATTTTGATTCTGAAATATGGCAGATGGATGTAAAGACTGCATTCCTCAATGGAGAAATGGAGGAAGAGATTTACATGCAACAGCCAGAGGGCTTTCTATCCAAAGGGAGCGAACACAAAGTGTGTAAACTCCAAAGGTCCATCTATGGACTTAAGCAAGCTTCTCGAAGTTGGAACAAACGTTTTGACATTATCATACAAGAGTATGTATATGTTCAAAACGTTGAAGAGGCATGTGTGTATAAGAAAGACAGTGGGAGCGCAGTCACATTCATCATAATTTATGTCGATGACATCCTACTAATTGGAAATGATGTAGGGATGATGCAGTCGACTAAAGTATGGCTCTCGAATAAACTCTCCATGAAAGATATGGGAGAGGTGTCCTACATACTCGGTATGAAGATCTATAGAGATAGATCGAGTAGGATGCTAGGTCTCTCCCAATCTGCATATATCGATCGCGTACTCAAAAGATTTGAGATAGAAGAGTCCAAGAAAGGATTCTTGCCAATAGGACATGGTATCACACTTTCCAAGTCTATGTGCCCAAAGACTGAGGAAGAAAGAGTGAAAATGTCCAAAACTCCCTATGCTTCTGCGATAGGCAGTATAATGTACGCTATGATATGTACAAGACCCGATGTAGCTTATGCATTGAGTGCGTGCAGTCGATATCAAGCGAATCAAGGCATGGCATACTGGAGTTTGCTGAAAACAATCCTTAAGTATCTAAGGAGAACTAAGGAGTTGTTCTTGATATACGGACGAGGAGAATTGGAATTAGAAGGGTTTACTGATTCGAGTTCCCAATCCGACAAGGATGACTCGAAGTCGGTCTCTGGGTTTGTATTTCTGCTTAATGGTGGAGCGGTTAGCTGGAAGAGTTCCAAGCAAGCAACCATAGCCGACTCCACCACTGAAGCACAATTTATTGCAGCAAATGAGGCAGCAAAAGAAGCTGTTTGGATGAGGAACTTCATCCAAGAATTGGGTGTCATTCAATCCGTTGGGGATCCAGCAAAAGAGCCGAGGTCTCATCAAAAATCCAAACATGTTCTGAGGAAATTCCGATTGATACGAGAAATCATTGGAAGAGGCGACCTGCGAATGGAGCGCATGGATACAGTGGACAACATAGCGGATCCACTCACCAAACCCCTTAGCCAAAAAGTATTTGAAGGACATTTGGGAAGAATGGATCTTAAGTACATGGGTAATTGGCGCTAGGGCAAGTGGGAGATTGTTAGAGTTAGTGCCCGACGCACCAATTATTGGGCGCCATTCTATGTAATAGTAACTCTAGAGCTGAACAATCGTTTTCTTATAAATAAAGTCAATATCTTTTTATATATGTGGCATGTCTTTATTCTTAAATTAGTTTTTTTACTTTGGCTTAGAATAAAGTCCCGAAGGATCACACATAGCTATGGGACATCATTGCACATTAGGTGTGACAATGATGGAATATGTTTCGAAGGCTGTGATCTTTAAACATTGTTCCAAGTCGTGAAAGGGTTCATCGAGATAAAGGGATATCGATGCAACCCAAAAGACTTGCTCATATGATACACACTCTGGTAGAAGTGTATCTCGTTCCATAGATACTGGCACGGTGAAAGCCAATGCATATATGAGGGTCGCCATTGTGGTAATGGGCGAACTGAACAACCCCATGGAAGTTCCTGAAATGGATTCCCAGTTGAATGTGGAACTTCCAGTGGTCTTGTAGTATAAGAGTAATCCTTATGGACCTAAGATTCCATTGGATGTCTCATGCGTAACCGCGCATGTTCTTGATTTGTTAGATGATCACTTTAGATGATCGAATAGTGGCAAACTCAGACATGTACGTCTTACGTAGCAAGGCACGTGAGAATCAAGAGGAATCTATCTCTGACATTAGCCAGTCCGTTAATCTCCTATGGTTACATAGTGAATCGACTTAAGGATTCTTCAGCCGAAGTATGATATCTAAAGAGGCGTAGGGTTTCCTCATTTAGATAGTCGAAGTCGATTTCACATAACGTAGGAGACATAGTATTGAATTAATAGAGCTTCGACCTTAGCCATTGCTCTAGATTCAATCGGGAGATTAGATAGAGGGATCTTACTTATGCGAGGACCATGATCGCAAAAGGTGTATCTTTACTTTCGTTTTATCTAGGTCTTCGGGACCCTATGCTAGGTGGGCAACCGCGATTTGTAAGTGCCGAGAATTAGCTTGCTGACTAATTCGAGGCTTGATTAAATCAAAGGATTGATTTAATCTAGTACTTTCCATTTTTGGAAGATACACTAGCACTGTGGGAAGGTGTACTTACTACTAGATAGAAACGAGCCTAAGGGGTCACACACTAACTCGAGAGAGTCACTGCGTGAAGAGATGTGATTAATCAATTTCGAGGAAATTGAGGGAATTAGGAAAGTGTAGTACTTTCCTAATATGGAATATAAATTAATTGAAGGATTCAATTAATTTTACTATTTTAATTAATCTTGTAGAATTAATTAAATTAATGGACCTAGTAGAGTCCAAGTATTTTATTTAATTGGGTGGAACCAAGTTAAATAAATAAATGTTGGAATTAATTGGTTGGATTTAATTTGACTTGTATTTAATTGATGGGTTGTGCCTATAATTAAATTGAGAAGTCAAAATTGAACCCTAGAGTCCAATTGAATATGTTGACCGATTTCTTGAGTGAAAATAAGGGAAGTGGGCGATTTTTACCATGTGGTGGAGGAGGAAAAGAGTTTTCCCTTTCTCCAAGTCTTCATAGGATAAGCATTACTAGAGAGTTTAGGAGAAAGGAAGTTTTCTTTTCCTAATTGGACTCTAGGTGATCTTCACCTATAAATAAGAGATGAAGAAGGCTAAAATGATGATGAATCTTGCTAGAAAAATCGCCCCTCCCTAACCTACTAAAATCGGCCACCTTTCTCCCACTTCCAACAAGACGTCGTTCTATTCATGTGTTGAATTAAACGACTTAAAAAATATTCCTACCATTCACATAATCAAGCCTAAGTTAAGCTTAGAATCGTTTTGTTGTCTAGCATGCAAGGCAAGGCGATTGGTGACTTGAACAAGGTGTGGATACATCTTAGAGGTGCAACGCTTGGAGCACTACAAACCGGGAGATACGAAAAGACGACGGGCAATTTCTCACCCAAGGGAAATTGTGTGGATTTGCACCATAGGGTTGCTGAGATCCAAAGTACGAGGTGAAACGAAATTTTCGAAAGGTATAATTTTGTTTACCTCCTTATCAAATTCGATCGAACCAATTCCATATTCCTATTTTCGGGTGGTCGTACGTTTACTTTTGTAAAATTTTAATTTTCGCTGCCACGAGCCACCCGAGGGAATGAGTAAACCTAACAGGTAGACGGCTAACAAGAGTGGGGGGAGAGGATTTTTCCTTTCTTTTTGTGTATTGTATCTAGGGCTAGGTTTAGCTTGTCAGTTTGAGGATTAAATAATCCTCAAACCCTAAACCTAAGTGGGGCGCCTCCTAGGCCCTCAGTGGACGCCTATGATAAGCTAAGTTAGCACAATCAACTTAGTTCATCTTTTAATATATATATTTAATTCAAATCCAATCCAATGAAATATATATAAAATTAATTAATTCCAACTAATTAATTGAATTCAAATAATTTAATCTAATTAAATATTTGAATTATAGATTTATCAATTAAATCAATCCGTCCCATTTAATTTATCTTTCTTAAAATATAAATTATTTACACAAAAAGATATCCTGCTTAATTCTTATAACGCAACTCTTTAGGTTCGTTTCGATTGGCAATGGAAGGATACCAAAGGATGTGAGCGTAACCTAGCCAGTCCCGTGGACTCACATCATAACTCTAATCGAGTATGAAATGATTGCGTCATTTATGAACCTCTAGATTATAAATACCGTATGAGTATAAGACCTTCACTGACGTATCCTGATCAAGTGAGAGTCATGATTTATGTCAAACTCACAATACTTGATACTGTGCATCAGATCATAGCATGATGAAACTACCAAACTACCCTCCATGTCTTACATGAGTTAGTTTCATTGCTTTGGCCAAAGACTTACAATTTCATTTGCCTATGATCGAACATGATACTTTCTCGTTTACTATCGAGATAGTGAAACCCATCTTGGCGATCACTTCACAAGTGCTACTTGACTAATTAAGATCGCACTTTGAGGTCGGCCCCACCAAAGAGTGATTTGGGCCTAACTACTATAGTAACAGATTCAATAGTAGAAGCACATTGATCATGATCCCTCAGGTCTAAGGCTCACACATGCTATTATGACCAATAATCCTGATCATTGAGAGTCACAGAGTAAATACCCATTTGATCGGATTACTACGAGTTGTGTTTGAATATATCAATCCCATTGGAATATCTATGACATGTGCTCTCACAATCCAATAGTGTTCGACTGGTACTCTTTTTTAGAGCATGTGTCATACAAGTCAAATCTTAATTCCCAATTATGATTCCTTAACTTGCGAACCCTTTTAAGTGATCAGATGTCAGAATCTCCCCATGCCACTTATTTATTCCATAAAGGGCGAAGAGTCAACCTTGATTCACATGGACTGCTTGTTCAATACTTATTAATGCCATGAAGATTTATATGAACAAGAGAATAAATGCCTTTTATTGATGATAAGTTCGTACAATATAATTAGATACCCTATACAGTCTATTTGTCCTCATTGGCATCTAAGGCATATACCTAACAATATCCCACTTACACTCAATGCCAATTGCTATGGTATCTAATACCCATCTTCTCAATATGTCGCTCTAGCACCGCCTGCGCCAATGGCTTAGTGAGTGGGTCAGCCATGTTGTCTGCTGAGGTTATTTTCTACACAACAATGTCGCCTCTTCCAATGATTTCTCGAATAATGTGATATCTCCTCTCTATGTGTTTGGATTTGTTGTGAGACCTTGGTTCCCTAGCTTGCACGATGTCTCCATTGTTGTCACACCAAAGTGGCAATGGCAGCTCCACATTAGGAACAACTTGAAGTTCTTCCATGAGCTTCTTAATCTAAAGAACTTCTTTGGCTGCCTCTGAGGCTGCTACGTATTCAGCTTCAGTAGTTGTGCTTTGCTTAGAAATTTTCCAAGACACTGCTCCACCGTTCAGAGTGAATATGAACCCAGAAGTGGATTTTCGGTCATCGATGTCAGATTGAAAATCAAAACTGGTGTAACTGTCCACTTTTATTTCTCCATTGCCATATATGAGAATCATATATTTTGTTCTTTTCAAGTACTTCAAGATAGATTTCACGGCAATCCAATGCTCTTTGCCCGGGTCAGCTTGAAACCTACTCATCACGCTCACAACATAAGCAAGACCTGGTCTCGTGCATAACATTGCGTATGTGAGACTTCCCACTGCTGAGGCATAAGGTACTGTGCTCATTTCTTTTCGATCTTCCTCACTTTGAGGACTCATCTTTTTAGAGAGATGAATTTCATATCTCATGGGCAAAAGATCTCTTTTAGAGTTCTCCATCCCAAATCGCTTAAGGACTTTTTCTAAGTAGAGGGCTTGGGAAAGACCTATCATCTTATTCGATCTATCCCTATAGATTCGAATTCCTATGATATAGGTAGCTTCTCCCAAGTCTTTCATGGAGAATGTGCTTGAAAGCCATGTCTTAATCAAAGTTAGCAGACCTACATCATTCCCTATAAGTAGAATATCATCTACGTATAGCACCAGGAATGAGATCTTGCTCCTACTGACCTTTTTGTAGTCACATGGTTCATCCTCATTTTTGATGAAGTCACATCTTCATACTTTTTCATCAAAACGAAGGCTCGAAATGCGAGAGGCCTGCTTAAGTCCATAAATGGACCTATTCAGTTTACAGGCCTTATGAGAATCCACATCAGATATGAAACTAGGCCATTGACTAAAGTAGCAGTGCTAACAATATTATCATTAAATAAAATGTTGCAAGTACTGTCAATGAAATAAAAACATAATTATTTCTAACCAACATAGGAATTGAAATAATGTTCTTAAGCCCGTTGGGCAAAACTAAAACATCCTCTAAATTTAAAACATGTCCAGATGATCAACATAATGAAGTTGATCCAATGCGAAAAGCTGCGACACTCTGCCTGCTGCCAACACTGATCAGCACCTCTGCACGCACCACCTTCTACTTCGCTGTAGATCCTGATTCATTACACAAATGTGAGCACTAGCTCTAGAATCAAGTATCCACAAAGTGGAAAATACAGTTATAGAACAATTGGTGTCTGAAACAAAAAATTCCATACCTGTAGTCTTGCTTCGATTAGGACATTCCCTTCTCCAGTGGCCCAGCTCACCACAGAAGAGACACCTACTCTTTTCAATGAGCACTTCCTTACGCTTCTTGCTCTTTCCTTTCTTGTTTCCTATTTCTCTTCGAGCTTTCAAGGGTGCTTTCATTTTTCCTTTTCTTTTCCCATACTTGTAGACATCTAGTGGTACATTCCCAGGAGTGGAAATTGTATTCCCTTTTCTATTCATCCTTATTTGTCTTTGAACAAGTTCGAGTTTGGTTGTCAGCCCAGCTAATGAACTCTTGATATCGTTGATGTCAAAGTTCGTGATGCAATAGTAAAAGGAATCAGAAAGCGACTGCAGTATGAGGTCAACTTAAATGTGAAGATCCATGTAGTAATCTAAAGACTTTAATTTTTCAATTAAGGTCATCATTGTTGGGAAAAAATAACCAAATGCAGCGGAAACGGAATTTTAAAATTTTATTTGGATTTTCCCTTAATAGGATCAATCCCGTGGTTTTATCAGACGTTTGTATGATAGAGTAAACGAAACTTTACCCGTTTTAGCGAAGTGGTTGGAGAAACTCAGGAACTTAATCCTTCAACTTCTTCGCTAATAACGTCGGCTGAAATCTTCATGATCTGAGTAGCCCAAAAGTCCTGCCTCTAAACTGTCTCGCCGGAAAAACTTGATGAGAAAAATTCTTCTTCTTCTTCTTGGTGGAAGCCGACGGCTTGGAGAGAGAGAGAGGGAGAGGAATTTTTTCTTGTGGCTCAAGAGTTAATTGTAACTTAGGACCTATGTATTAACTAATGTGATATATTTATATCACTTAAGTTAATACTTTGGGGTTAATTAGCCCATCATTGGATGCCTATTTGGCCGTCCAATATAGCCTTGGTGTGCCACTTGGTGCACCAATTTGAGCTTAGTCCAATCCACTATTTAATTAATTAATTCAATCTAATTAAATAATGGATAGGAAATTTAATTAATTTTATTTCTCCAAGAAATAACATATTAATTAAATTATAAATGAACTTACCTATTTCTTCAAATAATTAATTCCATGTAATTAATTTTAAGTATGCAATAGTTAAAATATTGCCACAAGAAATATTTCATATTTTCCATCAATTTTTCCATTTTAAGCGTGACTCTTTAGGTTCATCTATATTTGGCAATGGAAGGATTCCATTGATTATGGATCCCACCTAGCTAGTCAAGTGATCCATATTTTAATCCAAATAAGATGAAATGATTGGATCATTTTTAGCTTTCCTATTGTAAATACCGTGTGAATATAAACTCTTTGTTTTCTTATCCCGGTCAAGTGAGAGTCATGGTTTTTGGTCAAACTCACTAACTTGACACTATGCTCTATTTATAATAAGTTCAGATTAGTTAATGTTTTGGCCAAAGACTTTAAGATCTAACTTGCTTAAAAATGCATAGGATAATTCCTCGTTCACCTTCGAGGGAATGAATTCCATCTTAGATACCAGTCAAGACTACTACTTGCCCATTAGGTCGCAGTTCGAGGTTGACCCCACCAAAGGGTGAATTGGGTCTAACTACTCTAATGACAAACCTAATGTCACAAGTATACCTTCAACTCCATTCCACAAGTCTAAAGTTCAGACACACCTATTACAATTTAATAAATTCTGTCATTGACTGTCAAAGTGTGATAATCCATGTGACAGAATCGATACGAGTCATGTCTGACTGCCACTATCTCCATCAGTGCACCTAAGATGTAAGTTCTTCACTACTTCCTAGTGATTGACGGGCACCTTTCTCGTCAAAACTCATATCATACAAGTCTTCATGATTTCCAATGCCCAATTGTGTTCCTAGACTTATAGATGATTACAATATATAAATGTCAGTATAATAGTAAACAACTAATAGCCTTTTATTGATAGAATGTGAAACAATTACAAATTGATAATGTCCTAATATTCTTTAATCCTCTAGTGGCATTTGAGGACATTAACCTAACAATCTCCCACTTGTACTCAATACCAATCACTATGGTATCTAATACCTATCTTTGCAAGATGTCGATCCAGCACTCCCTGTGTCAAACGCTTGGTCAATGGGTCAGTGTCGTTGTCTGCCGAATTTACTCTCTGAACAACTATCTCGCCTCTTCCAATGACTTCTCTTATTATGTGATATCTCCTCTCTATGTCCTTGGATTTGTTGTGAGATCTTAGTTTTTTAGCTTGTGCAATGGCCTAGTTATTGTTACAATAAAGTGGAAATGGCAGCTCTACACTAGGAACCACTTGAAGTTTTCTAAGAAACTTCCTAATCCAAACACCTTCTTTAGTTGCCTCTGAAGCTGCTATGAATTTTGCCTCAGTGGTGGAATCAGCGCTTGTTCTTTGCCTGGAATTTTTCCAAGTTACCGCTCCACCATTGAGCGTGAATATAAACCCTGAAATGCATTTTTGATCATCTACATCAGATTGGAAATCTGAGTCAGTATATCTATCCACCTTCAAATTGTTAGGAATTTCGGAGTAAAAATGCAGCGGAATAAAAAATTTCAGATTCCTAACCATGGATCACTTTAACGGGATTAATGAATTTTAAATAGTTTTCCAAAAACTTAAAAGAAATAGATTACCTTATCAATTTCGTAGTAATTCTTCGTATAACAGCAACTCCTTGAGCTCCTGTCTCTAAAGATTCACGCGAAATGAATCTTCAAAAGATCTTCCAAAACTTCCTCATTTATGGTGGTGGACGGCTAGGGCAAACTTTGGAGGAGGGAGGATTCTTTTTTCTTTTTGTGTTATGCAACTAAGTTAAAGTTGTTCTAACTTGTTAGTGTTGGAGTTATCTTATAACTCCTTGACTTAACCAACAAGTTTTGGAGTCTTACTTGACTCTCAAGTGGCCGCCCCTTAGGGCTTTAGTTGGACGTGGGTGGGCTTTAAGTTGGACCATTCAACTTAGCCCACCTTTTAACATGTATTTAATTTAAATCCTATTTAAATTCCAATACATATTAAATAATTAATTAATTTTCTAATTAAATAATTTAATTTAATCTTATTAAATTAAATATTTAATCCATTGATTTAACCAATAAATCAATGTGTCCATTTAATTTACATCTTTCTAAAAGATTAACACAAAAGACATCCCGTTCGTTTCTTATAGTGCGACTCTTTAGGTTCGTCTCAATTGGCAATGGGAGGAATTGCCAAAGGATGTGAGTGTCACCAAGCTAGTCCTGTGGAGTCACATCGTAACCCAATTGAGTACGAAATGAACAAATCACTTACGAACCTCTGGACCATAGAGACCATATGTGTATAAGACCTTCACTGATGTATCCCGATCAAGTGGGAGTCATGGTTTATGTCAAACTTACTAAACTTGATACTATTCATGTAATCATATCATGATGAAATTATCAAACTACCCTCCATGTCCCACATGGGTTAGTTTCATTTCTTTGGCCAAAGACTTATAATTTCATATGCATATGATTGCACATAATACTTTGTCATTTACTATCCAGACAGTAAATCCTATATTGGCGATTACTGAACAACTGCTACTTAACTCATTGACATTGCACTTCGAGGTTGGCCCACCAAAAGTTGATTTGGACCTAACTACTCTAGTAACAGATTCAACAGCACAAGCACATTGATCATGCACCCTCAGTTATAAGGGCCACGCCTACCATTATGGTCAGTAATCTAATCATTGACAGACATCGAGTAAATACCCATGTGATCGGATTACTGCGAGCCGTGTTCGAATATATCAATTCCATTGATATATCTATGAAACGTGTCTTACTATCCCATAGTGTTTGACTGACACTCCTTGTCAGAGCATGTGTCATACAAGCCGAATCTTAATGGCAAATTAAAATTCCTTGACTTGAGAGCCCTTTTGAGTGATCAGGAATAAGACTCTGCCTGTGCCACATCTTTATTCCATAAAGGGCGAAGAGTCAACCTTGATACACAATGACTGTTTGTTTAATACTTATTGATGCCATAAAGTTTTACATGAACAAATAATAATTGCCTTTATTAATTATCAGTTTGTACAACATAATTGAATACCCTATACAATCTATTTATCCTCGTTGGCATCTAGGGCATATACCTAACAATCTCCCACTTGGACTCAATGTTAATTGCCATGGTATCTGATACCTATCTTCTCAAGATGTTTCTCTAGCACCGTCTGCGCTAAAGGCTTAGTGAATGGGTCAACCACGTTTTTCGCTGAGGTTATTTTCTGCACGGAGATGTCGCCTCTTCCAACGATTTCTCATGAGACCTTGGTTCCCTAGCTTGCGCAATGGCTCCATAGTTGTCACATCATAGTGGCAACGGAAGCTCCACACTAGGAACAACTTGAAGTTCAGCCATGAACTTCTTAATCCAAACAGCTTCTTTGGCTGCCTCCGAGGCTGCCACATATTCAGTGGTCGAATATGCAGTTGTGCTTTTCTTGGAACCTTTCCAAGACACTGTTCCACCGTTCAGAGTGAATATGAACCCAAAAGTAGATTTTCGGTCATCGATATTTGACTGGAAAATAGAATCCGTATAACAGTCCAATTTCAATTCTCCATTGTCGTACACCAGAATTATATCTTTAGTTCTTCTCAAGTACTTCATGATAGATTTTATGGCGATCCAATGTTCTTTACCTGGGTTACCTTGAAACCTACTCACCATGCTCACAGCATAGGCAAGATCTGGTCTCGTGCATAACATCGTGTACATAAGACTTCCTACCGCCAATGCATAGAAAACTGTGCTCATCTCCTTTCGATCTTCCACACTTTGAGGACTTGAGGACTCATCTTCAAGGAGAGACGAATTCTGTGAGGAAATTTCATGTTAGATGTTTTGATGATGACAAGATAGGATCTTATGTTAGACCCCAAAAAGAATGTAAGTTTATATTTTCGTAGAAGTTATGTATAAGCGTTTGAAAGTTTGTAATATTAATTAGGCTTGTAATTTTTATCTTTATAGATTTTAGACTAAGTATTAGATACCGGATCGCTAATAGAATTATAGGTGAGTCTATTAGAGATGAAGTTGAAGATCAGCGTCTGAAGTCAAAGGAAGGTGAAGATTTGTTCTTGGAGATTGTCAAACGCTAAAGGACCATTTCAGGATTTATGGATCAAGTGCTCAAAGCACTCAAGAGATCAGTATCAGATTCACCTGAAATAAATTCTCAAGTCATGAAGGACTTAAATGCAATCATTCAACGGACATTTAATTCCAACGGGAAATAAATTCAAATGCATTAAATGCCTGATAATAGCATTAAATGTGATAAGCTATTATGACTTGTGGACAAGCCACCTTTTGACTAGACTGTCAGAATTTCAAAGTTCAAGTCTGCTCCCGTCCAATCGAAACCAGCAGGATTTCAAGAATGTCAGAGAAGAGGCTGATTCAAGCGCCGCTTGAAGAACAAGCGCTCATAGGTGTCCAACGAACAGAACCTAAGAATTGCCTATAAATACCTCATTCCAGCAAACCCTAATTACAGTGATACATAAGTACATACACAAGAAAGTGAAAACTTTGTTGAAACTCGTTCTCAAGAAAAGCTTAGAAACTCCATAGCCAAAACCTTTCAAGATTTTTACATACATTCCAGACAGTCACAAATATCTCAAACATCTTCCAAAGAAGAAACCTAAATTCATACTGAGATATTCCAAGTTGTTTGATCTTTCCAAAAACAAACAAAACCTGTGTGATAAAACCCTTAACCTTTCATCTGAGTAAGAAAGCTGTTGAACCCCTTATAGGCAGTATTTCTGAGTGAGAGAAGCTTGTAGAAGAAGATCTTCATTGGTGCTGAAATCTGTGTGATCAAGGAGCCCAAGATCATCTTTCACCTCTTTACTATCTTGTAGAAGATTCTGTGTGATTATTTGATAATCAACTTAGTAAATTCCCTCCAAGTGAAGAAGGAGAAGAAGGACGTAGCTGGGATCACATCACCCAGTGAACCTTACAATTTCTTGTGTTATTTACTTTTATTATTGTCTTGTTCTATATTCTCTTATTTATTCTGAAAAAGACAAGTTAAAATGCTAGGCGACTATTTAACCAAAACGAACGCTAAAGCCCTAAAATCATTTCCGCTGTGCTAACCCTGATCAAGCGATCTAAGCATTTACCCTACTTTGGTAAACTGCTAAAATTTCTAAGTCTAAGTTATCTTTATTGAAGCGCCTGACCCAAGCACTCAGCTTTCTAAGCGTTCAAATCTTTTAAAAGTGGTACGAATTTTTAAAGTCGAAAAGGACTTAAGGGTCTATTCAACCCGCCCCTTTTCTAGACCCTTTCGTATGCCACTTGGGACCACCAAGTGGTATCAGAGCGGTTGAAGTAGAAACCTAAAAGCGTTTCCGAGCGTAACTGCTTGTTTAGATCCATTATTTTTTACTTAGTCGCTTTAAATTCTTCTTTTAAACATCTCATTATGGCTTTTAACAAAATGCCTAAGTTGGTAGAGTCAAACTATGATTCTTGGAAACTTAGAGCATTCGCGTATTTATGCTCTTGGAAACATAGAGCATTCACGTATTTAAGTTGGTAGAAGCAACTCCAGATGGTTATGTTGAAAAACCTAATAGAAACAGAGCAAATCTGGATAATGTTGGACTAAGTGCACTTTACTCAGCGTTAGGAGATAATAATGCATTGTTCTACAAAATCAAACAATGTAAAACATCAAAAGAAATATGGGATCAATTGGCTGTAGTTTGTGAAGGTTCAGCACAGACGAAGGAGAACAAGCTCTCCACAGCCATGCTAAGATTTGAGCATTTCAAGATGCAGATCAATGATACGCTAGAACAATTGGACGCAAGGTTTACTTTGCTCATTACAGAGTTAACGTCATTAGACAAGGAATTAACAGACATGGAAATGGTTAATAAGATTTTTAGAAGCCTTCCAAGCAAGTATTAGATTAAGACTGTTGCTATGAGAGAATCACAGACATTGGAGACTCTTACTCCAGAACATGTGTTTTTGGAATTCAAGGCATTTGAGTTCGAATTGGGCGAAGTCAGCTACACATCGACTGGATCAGGAGCTATAATCGCTACCACCAAAAGTAAGGGTAAAGCGATCAGTGAGGTGAAATCAACGGGTTCTAATGAAAAAAAGGAAATGGCTTTATTAGTCAAGAAATTTCTAAGATATGAAAAGAGAAACTCCATTGGACAAACTTCATTTCAAACTCCTCTCCCTGCACCAGCAACTCAATATCAAGCGCCAGTGTATTCGGCACCTCAACCAATAGCACCAGTTCCTTACAAAGCGCCTACAACTCCCTTTCAAAATCTCTCAGCTCCAGTTGTTTCAAAGCGATTAACTACTGAACAGAAAATGAAAACTAATTTGTGTTATAATTGTAGGAAACCAGGGCACTACCAGGTAAATTGCCCTTATCCAAATGTGTCTAAGCCCACAAGGTAAGACTATGCAGATAGAAACTAATTCAGGAGCAATCTTCGCCAACAAGGTTTACTAGCAGAATCTGAACCATTCTCATCACCTGAAGAGGATTTGGAATCATCAGATGAAAGCAGTGATGATGAGCCAACAAGCGACTTAGCGTTGATCTGTCTCATGGCAAGCGATGATGAAGCGTCTGACGATTCTCTACCAGAGGTAACCACTGAATTATCTCATCCTATTTCTTACGATGAATTGCTTGACAAAGTCAATGAATACTATAAAGATTGTCAAGATGCCGCCAAAATATATCAAAATCACTTCGTTATTATTTCATCGCTCACAAGTGATAAAGTAACACTCAAGTAGAGTTGCGAGTTCACCAACAATGCATTGAGAAGAACCAATTGCTTAAGAGTGAAATTACTCAATTGAAAAGCGATCTTGATATAATAGTCAAGAGAGAAGCTGATCTGATCGCTAGACTTGCCAAATCAGAGCCGCTCGTCTCATCATTATCAAAAGCTTCAAGAAAGCTAGATAATGTGAATGAGGTAACAAAAATGTTTGGTGAAAAGATTGGTTTAGGATGCAATAAATTCGGTAAACAACCAAATAAATCTAATGTTACGGCAAACAACAAAGGAAAGGGTGTTTTCTTTGTTGAAAAAGGTTCACAAAGTCAAACGCTGAATGAACCAAGCGACAATGGTACGAGTCCAAATGGGAAAGCCAAAGCTGACTCAGGCAAGGGAAAGGCAAAGGCACATGGTTCACAAAGACAGGTTCATCCAAAAGCTTAAAAGGCCAAGGATAAGCCTAATCATTGTGAATCAAGCGCTAAGCATCCAGCACCAAAAGTGCAGCCCAAGCCAGCGCCCAGAAAATACCAGCGTCAATATCTAAGGCAGTCAGGATCATATTATTGATACTATGATGATTATGATTATGACTATGATTACTATTATAATCAAGGATATTATTATACACCCAAAAAGCACACATAACACAATGTGAAACCCAAGAAGGCCAGTATTCCTACAATGAAGACTAGGAAAATATGGGTTTCTAAAGTTTTAATTGAAACCAAAGTTACTAACGTTGAAGGACCCAAGACAACATGGGTACCTAAGAAGAATTAGAATTGCCCGTTTGACACGAAAAATCCTTACGTGTATTAAACAGCAAGTGGACTGATCGTGTGTAGTAATAAAGTGGACTTTAAGTCCGAGTTATTGATCCCACAGAGATAAGATTATTTAAAGCTAGGAATTTAAAAGCAATTAAAATTGAATTAAAAGATTGTGATTAATTTACAATAAAAATGTAAAAACGAGATTTAGCAAATAGATTTAGATTCTTATGAGATAAAACAACTAAGACACATGCTTCCACCAAATTTACTTGTTAATATAAATATCAACTATTCTTCGTATTATTAGACGACTATTGCTTTGGTGAAAATTCCTTAATTAATTACTACCCGATGTCTCGGCTGTAATAATCCTATGATAAATTAACAGTTCTCTAAATATGTCTATCCGAGAATTTAATCAATAATCATGCATTCAAGTTCTAGAATTTCCCCAACTAAATCCGCCTAACTGCACCCGGGAATCTCTACCTATCTCTAGGGGCAATTCCCTATTTTTTACGGATGATGTGATGATTTCTTTGAACCCTAACTTATATTCTTTCAAACTATTAAGTTAGGCAATATGACAAACATATGGCGATCAAACATATGCAAGTAATTACGCACAAAATCAAAACACAAAGCAATTGTAGAATTAATACGAAGAATAATATCATATATATATATACTCATAACTTTGGCCTTCACATGGCCCTAGTTAAGGGAAAATTAGTTCATAATTGAAATTGGGAAAACAATAAAAACATAGAATTACTCATAGATAAAGATGAATATCAAACTAAGAAACTCCCTATTTTGGATTGATGATCGATTCTTGATTGGAAGCTTGAATCCCTCCTTTTCCTCTTCTTAGCTCTTCAAGTATGATGATAGGATGACTCAAAACCAAGAGAATGCTCCCCCAAACCCCTGAATTTTCGTCCTCACACTCTCAAAGGATGATTTTTTGATGTCCTCAAGTGAGCTCCCCACTCCCATTTAAATACCCAAAAATCCACCTACCAAGAATTTGAGCTACCCTTCTCTTTCTTTCCTCCTACCAATAATTTCTACCTACCAAGAATTTCCACCTACCATTCTCTTGTTTTCCACCTAACAAGAACATGAGCTGCCACTTTCGTGTTTTCCAGCGCTGGGATAGGGTTTTATTCATAAACGTCTCCACAGATCTCCGAATTGGATGATTCAAGTACCCATGTAAAGATAAGACATAGATCTAAAACTTTGTAGAAGGACACTTCATCTAATTCTGTCTCTAAAAATATCAAAATGGCATTCCAACGTGGAGGTTGTTTCTGATTTGGCGCCCAGGTGTGCGGAAATGGTACTAAAACATGATTTTGGCTAACTCCAGCTTATTTCTTGCTTGTTTGGTCGTGGAGGTGTGAAACATCTTGGCGTAAACTTGTTTTATAAATCATTTTTCCACCCTTTCTTCAATTGTATCCACTTAAGGCCTGAAATCACTTAATGCACTAATTAAATGCACAAGTGACAAAATCAAGTGATAAATGAACCTAAAACATAAACGCAAAGGGGCTTAAAAACACGTAAAAATGAATCCTATCACCGTTAAAGGCAGGTACCTAGAGCCAACACCAATACCTCAGTTTGGTACATTGATAGTGGATCGTCAAGACACATGACGGGTTCCAATGATCTTCTAGTCAACTATCGAGCTACCAACGGTGCTCAAGTTATATTCAGTGATAACTCCAATGGCAAAACTAAAGGTATAGGTATCATGCATAGAGGGAACATCATGATTAGTCAATATTGTGATAAAGGCTTTGAAGTAAAATTTTCAAGTGACTTTTGCTTTGTTAACGACGCTAAGACTAAGTCTACTAAACTAAAAGGAAAAAGAACAAACAATGTGTATTTAGTAGATTGGGATTCTACAATTGATAACAACCCCACATGCTTCGTTGCTAAAAGTCAAAATGAATTGGGTTGGTTATGGCATAGAAAAATGAATCACCTCAACTTTAAGGCAATCTCTCAATTAATATCACTAAATCTAGTAGAGGGATTACCTAAGGGTTCCTTTCAGAAAAATCGTTTATGTGATGCATGTCAAATGGGTAAACAAGTTAAATCATCTTTTAAGAAGAAACCATGACTATCTACTTCTAGAGTTCTTAAGCTATTGCATCTAGATTTGTTTGGTCCTATTCAAATCATGAGTGTTAGAGGTCAAAAGTACTCGCTAGTAATAGTTGATGATTTCTCTCGCTATACATGAGTAGAATTTCTAACAACCAAAGATGAAACTAATGTCAAGCTCACATCGCTAATTCGTCAATTGCAAACTTATAAAGATCTCAAAGTGACAAGAATTAGAAGCGATAGAGGAACTAAATTTACTAACCAATTTGTTGAGAAGTTTTGTATAGATTTTGGAATACTTCATGTGTATTCTGCCCCTAGAAGACCTCAACAAAATGGAGTTGCCAAGCGATGGAACAGAACGTTTAAAGAAGCCTCTAGGACAATGCTTGCAGAGTCTAGGCTGCCTCAAAGGTTTTGGGCCGAAGCTAACAATACCGCTTGCTACACTCAGAGCTGGTGTATGATCAACAAGCAACATGAAAAGACTCCATATGAGTTGTGGAAAGGACGTAAGCCTAACGTTTAATATTTTCATGTATTTGGTTCAAAATGTTTCATTCATAACAATGGATCGCAAAGCCTAAAGACGTTTGATCCTAAAGCGGATGAGGGAATCTTTCTAGGCTATGCCAAAAATGGAAAGAGTTTTCGTATCCTAAATAAGATCAATTCAAAGGTTGAAGAATCCATTCATGTTGTGTTTGATGTTACTAACCAAGAATCGAGTAAGGTTAATCCTGATGATGTAGGAATTGAAGATCTTGCCCAACAAGCGTCACAAATCAATCTTGGTGATGATAGTGATGATGATGAGGATAATGAGGATGATGATATCTTTGTGCCTATTCCTAAGGTTACTCGTGAGGTTACTAATAATGACAATATCAAAATCGCTAATGATCATGAAAAGAATGATCATCAAGAGCAAATTGGACTGAGCCAGAGACTAATAAGAGTCAAGCGATTGATAATCAAGAGTCTCTCAACCCGTTCCAACCAGACCGTAAATGGCTTAGAGACCATCCACCAGAGCTAGTCATTGGAGATATTGAAGCACCTGTTAGAACTAGGTCTGCTACAATAAATGAGGCCATGTTCGCAAGTTTCTTATCTCAAATGGAACCAAAGAAAGTGGATGAAGCGCTTAGTCATTCAAGTGGGGTAGAAGCAATGCAAGAAGAGCTTAACCAATTTGAGAGAAGCAAGGTTTGGGCGCTAGTACCAAGACCAACTCACCAAGGAGTCATTGGAACTAGATGGGTTTTTAGGAACAAGATGGATGAAGATGACATTGTTATAAGAAACAAAGCGATATTAGTCGCTCAAGGTTATTGCCAAGAAGAGGGTATTGATTTTGATGAGACGTATGCCCCAGTAGCCCATCTTGAAGCGATTCGTATGTTCCTAGTGTTTTCCGTATTCAACAAGTTCACAGTATATCAAATGGACGTGAAGAGTGCTTTCCTGAATGGTAAACTCCAAGAAGAGGTATATGTGGAACAACCACCAAGATTCATCAACAACCATTGGAAAAGTATGGTCTACAAATTGAATAAGGCACTCTATGGCCTTAAACAAGCACCAAGAGCATGGTATGACACTCTCTCTATCTTCCTTATAGGTAAAGGCTTTTCAAAAAGCAGTGTTGATACAACGTTATTTAAAATTACCAATAATGAAGATATTCTATTAGTCCAAATGTATGTTGATGATATTATATTTGGTTCTACTAATAAGCGATTATGTGAGAAATTTTCGAAAATGATGCAAGATCAATTTGAAATGAGCATGATGGGTAAATTAACTTTCTTCTTAGGATTACAGGTTAAACAACTCCGCAATGGCATATTTATAAACCAAGCTAAATATACACGTGATATGCTTAAGAAATTTAGTTTGGAAAATGCATCATCTTCAAAAATTCCAATGAGCCAAACGCTTAAGTTAGATAAAGATGAAAGTGGAAAGAAATTTCATATCACTAACTATAGAGGTACCATTGGATCACTTCTTTATCTTACCGCTAGTAGACCTGATATTATGTTTTCGGTATGCATGTGTGCACGTTTTCAAGCTGATCCTAGAGAATCACACTTAAATGTTGCCAAGAGAATCCTTAAGTACCTAAAAGGCACACAAAATGCGGGCTTATGGTATCTAAGGGACTCTCCTTTTGATCTAATTGGTTATTCAGACGCAGATTTTGCAGGATGCAAAATAGATAGAAAAACTACTAATGGTGCATGCCAATTTCTAGGTGATAGACTAATTTCGTGGCATAGTAAGAAACAACAATCCATAGCGACTTCTACCGCTGAGGCAGAACATGTAGCCGCTGGGAGTTGTTGTGCACAAATCCTTTGGATGAGGCAACAACTTAGAGATTATGGAACAATCATAGGTCCTACCCTAATACAGTGTGATAACCAAAGCGCTTTAGCTGTGACCCAAAATCTTGTCCTTCATTCTAGAACTAAACACATTGATATCCGCTACCATTTCTTGCGTGACCATGTTCAAAAGAAAGATATCTCCATCCACTTTATTGGTACTGACAAACAGTTGACAGATATCTTCACCAAAGCGCTCAATGAACAACGCTTTCTCACTTTGAGAAGTGAATTTGGTATGGTCGATTCAAATTCTTAAATCATAAAGCATCATATTTTATAGGCATATAATTTAGGGGGAATCCACTTTATGTCTATGTCTAAAGTGTTTTTTTTTCTAAATTGAAATAAGTTATCAATTTTAGGGGGAACTTTAAAATTATACATGTTCAATTATATGAGCGACTGTGATAAAAAATGTCTTTGAAAATTTTATGCATCGATCACTAGCGTTTATCTTTTACGCATAACAAAATCAATCGCTAACAAATTGAATAAAAATATTTTTTTAAGATCAAAAAGCGATAGACCTTTTATCTAAAAGAATTCAGCGTTAAAAGATTCCCACTTCAACGCTAAGTAACCTTTTTATAAAATTCATGCATAGTTTTCATTGCTAAAAAGGTATCGTGTGGATAAGTCCAAAATATTAGATTTGACAACTGCCCACACATGCTTATCAAATCAAATTGACGATTATGATTCCTATCTAAAAACTAGGCGGTTCAGTAACTGCACTTGTCTGAGTACGTGTCAGTGTAGTATCAGGCGTGTGTACTACACACTGAAAATTTCAAAGTTATTCAAACATTTTGAAAAAGTAACTGTGGATTTCAAAGTTTTATAATTCACAGTTGTTACCCTATTTTACCGAACTTTTTGACATCCGTCTTTATTAGTAAACGGCTCAGATTTAATTTTTGTTATTTCCAAAAGTAATTTCTGTACACGTGTCATTCATCTAATTGGTGAGGAGTTACTTTTTGCCTCCTATTTAAACTCTTTGCAATCTTTACAGTAAATCTTTATCACTTCCAAAAATTCTCCTTGCTATAAAATCCCTTTCTCTCTCAAGGCAAAAAGTATTCATACTCACTCTCTCTCAGAAAGCTTCAAAAGTTCATCAATGGCACCCAAATCTTCAAAATCTGATGCCGGAAAATCTTTCAAATCTAAGAAGCCAGTCACTGTTAACGCCGAATTTCTTGTTAACTGGGACTATCTATTTGATAACTAGAACTTCCCTCTAAGGACCGTTCTTCCTTTGGTCCAAGAGTCTGGTTTGCGCGATATGATAACTTCTGCTTTTAACATCTATGAGGAAGAAACCCTGTTCTTCTTCAAGAACGCAAAAATCTTCGACGATGGAAACTCCATTTCCTGCGTCTTTCCCTTTGCTCGTGAGACCTTCGTTCTCACTCCTCAACTCATATCGTTCTTACTCAATCTACCAATCGATGGTGCCAAAGTCGAGAATGTAACTCTTGGTGATGCTACCAAAGTCTGGGCACTAATCAAGAAGGAAGATGTTGAAGCTGCATATGAACCCAACTTCAAGAAGAATGACATGAAGGGCGAATATGTCATTCTTGCTGACATCTGCGCAAAGATGATCGAATGCAGAAAGGGAAGCTTCGATAAGGTTTCAAATGTTCAATATAAAATGATGCTTTCTATCCTGACCAAGTTGAAGATCAACTGGTCACTTTACTTTTTTAATCACTTCAAGGCAGCGATGGACAAGTCAGTAAATCCTCAGCCTTATGGGATTGTACTCAGTCGTATTCTCAGCTAGCGGTTTCGTCAATGCTGTTGGAAAGAGAATCCCAGTGCTAAAGTTCTATGGTAAGAAGATGATCAGCTAGCTGCTCAACCCAAGACAACGTGGCGGTGCAGCGGTTCCCAACGAAGAGCGCGAGTGACTTCGTGCCGAAGGAGTTGTTCGTAGTGATGATGAAGAACAAGAGACTTCATCTTCATCATCATCATCAGAAGAGGCAGTGGTGGTCAAGCGACCTAAAAGAAAAATAGTCTTGAAAGTCATTGAGCCATCAAAGCCAGCCAAGAAGCAGAAGCCGGAGCCCAAGAAGAAACAGAAGTCTCCCTCTCCTTCTCCCAAATTGCCCTCTCCCCCTCCTGTCTTCATTATTCTTCCAGAAGAGGAAGAAGAGGTAGAAGAAGTACCGCTAGCCCGAAGGCGTACTCCTTTATCCACTCCAGCTGCATCAACAAGGGCTCCAGTTGAGCCAACGCTTGAAGAACCAGCGAGTGTTCCTCCACCTCCGTCTGACGCTGTTCTTGAAACCAGCTCAGAACCTAAAGCCCCTACTCAATCTGAGAGGCTTTCTCGTGTTCGGGGTAAGTAATTGTGAAAAGCAATGTATATATCCTTTCCTCGTTAGTTTCTAAGTCTCTAACGCTAGGATAAAATCTTTTCAGCCGAGTGTGAAGCAAATATCCAGACTGTTCTTTACACTCTTGAGAACTTGCATATGCCCATTCGTGCTGATCCCATTACTTCTTTTCTCAATTCAGGTCCAGAAGAAGTTGTCTTGGAGCCTGAGAAAATTGTACAAAATATGGAAACAGATCAAGGGACTGCGTCAGTCGATGATAGTCCTCAGGGTAAGCGTTGTAGTCCTTTATTTGTAATTTCTACTTAGTAAAAATTTTGCTTGCTTTTCTCAAACGCTTGCCTGTATCAGCTCAAAATGAACCAGACGCTGATGCACCTCCACCTTCCGAGATTCCTGTTGAAGTGGATGTAGACATGGAAGCAGTTGTGGATATCGCTAAGAAAGTAACCCAAGTCCTTCCTGACGCTGAAACATCTCCAGTCAGTGAAGCGACTGTGCATGCTGAGCAATCGATAGAAGTGGCCCCTATCCCAACAGAATCTATTGCATTTGTCCCTACTCCAACCGGATCTCCTCCCCGTGTCATAAGTTTTTTTCCCCGTGGCTATGATGCAAATGATGAATTCTACTTTGCCACCAGGGAGCTTGACACCAGGAAATTAGTCGATATGGAGATCAACTTTCAAAACACTCTCCATATGACTGATGTCCCCAATTCTGCTAAATTTGAATTCTTTGAGCAATTTGCTGACCTGGGTCTCTACTCTCTTGAGCATCTTCAATCTCGCCTTGAGTATATTCGGCGACCAGTGTTCAACATGACAGAATTTGACGAGAAGCGTTTCAACTTTACTGGCCATTCTGAAGAATCTTTTTATCCCTTGTGCCAGAATAAGATCGTCATTAAGAATCCCCATATGGGTGATTGGTCAAAGAATTCAGACGAAGAAATTCTTAACATAATCGGGTATTTTGCGGACCCCAAAGTCATTCATTCTCCTCAGAACGCTCTATCCTCCAAACCTCTCAAATTATGAAAAGGAAAAGGACCAGTTGTTGCTGAGCGTCCCAATCCTGCTAATTCTTGGATAGAAGCTGAAGCCCGAGAATATCTAGCAAGAGTATGGGCTGAGGATTATGATGAAGAATTTGAACGCTTTGAAAAGTTTCTTGCGGCCAGAAAAGAACAGAAGAAAGCTAATAAACTTGGAAAGCGATGGATGATGGATACTACAAGATGGGCTGAAGAGTTCGTGTTGCATTTTTACACGCTAGAAAAGCTTGTGAAATATTCATTTCTGCTTCAATTTGGAGTAGATTACAGGCGCAGAGGATTCGCTGTGTTTCTACTCGAGCAACGTAAAAATCTGGTAGGCAATATTAGCGCTTTGCCTTATTTTCGGCAATCGATAGAACGCTATATTCGCCAACATCTTAGCTTAATCGCTCAGGGAGGATGCTATATTTATCATTTGTCTCAAGACTTTGTACAACGATTTCTTTCTGATTTGAATGAAGATGCTTCCACCAGTAAACAACCTCTTGTGCCATGGTAGAGTGCAATCCCCTTGAGTCTTGACAACGATCACGCTGAGTTTGCTGAACTCTACAGAGACAGGAGAGCAATCTTTGAGAATGCGCAATCGCTAGACATCTCCTTCATTGAATACTTTGGCCTGAATAACTTCAGAGGCTATAGTCTTCACCCCGTCTTTGTTTGTGAACATAACGTACAAGTGGCCAAGATGATTTCACAAATCAGGCCAATAGATCAAGAGGCTGCTCAAGCGCTTATGCCTTATTTATTGGACTTCTACTACTCTTACATCTCAGGAGTTGATCTGCCGGAAGGAGTGCAACTTGCACTAAGCAACGAAGAGCGCGAAGATGCTATATTCTTTATCCCGCAGACCAACCTGATCAGTCCAAGGCACATCATGGAAGCGATTGGCCCCCTTTGGGTCATTGCTGTTGAGAATCCTTCTCCTCCCATGGAGATTGTTGAGATAGTAGAGGATATTGCTCTTCCCAAGACTATACAAATAGAAACCAATTTAAGAGCAACCTTCACCTACAAGGTTTGCTAGCGGAATCTGAACCATTCTCCGCACCTGAAGATGATTAAGAATCATCAGATGAAAGCAGTGATGATGAGCCAACAAGCGACTCAGTGTTGATTTGTCTTATGGCAAAAGATGATGAAGCGTCTGACGATTCGCTACCAGAGATAACCACTGAATTATCTCATCCTTTTTCTTATGATGAATTACTTGACAAAGTCAATGAATACTATAAAGATTTTCAAGATGACGCCAAAATATATCAAAATCACTTCGCTATTATTTCATCGCTCACAAGTGATAAAGTAACACTCAAAGCAGAGTTGCAAGTTCAGCAACAATGCATTGAGAATAACCAATTTCTTAAGAGTGAAATTACTCAATTGAAAAGCGATCTTGATATAATAGTCCAGAGAGATGCTGATCTGTTCGCTAGACTTGCCAAATCAGAGCAGCTCGTCTCATCATTATCAAAAGCTTCAAGAAAGTTGGATAATGTGACTGAGGTAACAAGAATGTTTGGTGAAAAGACCGGTTTAGGATGCAATAAATTCAGTAAACAACCAAATAAATCTACTGTTACGGCAAACAACAAAGAAAAGGATGTTTTCTTTATTGAGAAAGGTTCACAAAATCAAACGTTGAATGAACTAAGCGACAATGGTACGAGGCTAAATGAGAAAGCCAAAGCTGACTCAGGCAAGGGAAAGGCAAAGGCACATGGTTATCAACGACAGGTTCATCCAAAAGCTCAAAAGGCCAAGGATCCTAATCATTGTGAATCAAGCGCTAAGCATCCAGCACCAAAAGTGCAACCCAAGTCAGCGCCCAGGAAATACCAGCGTCAATGCCCTCCTTTTGACTATACCTTTTCGCAACTAGCCTGGCCTTATAGGTATCCACCTTGCCATCCGGACCAATCTTTTCTTGTAGATCCGTTTACATCCAATGGGTACAATGCCCTTGGGTGGATCGGTCAGCGTCCAAAATTGGTTCGAATACAATGAATCCATTTCCACTTTCATAGCTTTATGCCATTTTGCAGAATCCATATCCATCATTGCCTAGTCAAAGCTAGAGGGATCGTCTCCATGGTACCCTTCTGCTATTGCATACATATTATGCTTTTCTTGTAGTAGATAACCATATCTCTAAGGCGGTTGAGATACTCTAGATGACCTGCGCATCGATGGTTGTGTCTTTCCCTATTCGGGTTGGGTCTCATGAACAGTGTCTTCCGAAGGATATTCATTTTGTTCTTCTAGAACAATACTTCTACCAGCTCCTCCTTTTCGAATGAACTCTTTCTCGAGAAAGACTGCATGTAAGGCAACGATGGTCCTTTGATCATCATACAGGTAGAAAAGGTATCGCATGGTCCTTTCAAGGACCTAGCCTCCAAATTCTTGACCTTGGTCTTTTTCACATAGGCAGGAAACCCATATCCTTATGTGCTTCAGATTAGGTTTCCTTCCACGCCATATTTCATGCGGTGTATTAGGAACAGACTTAGAGGGACACCTATTCAAAATGTGAGTAGCTGTAAGCAATGCGTGCCCCCACAATGAAATGGGCAAATCCGTGTAGCTGAGCACGGATCGTACCATGTCTAACAGAGTTCGATTCCTTTGCTCTGCTACGCTATTTAATTGTGGAGTAGTTAGGTGAGTTAGCTATAACAGTATGCCATGTTCGCTAAAGAATTGGTCAAATTCAGCACTCATATACTCGCCACCTCGGTCAGACTGAAGCTTCTTAATATGATGCCCGGTTTGGTTTTTGACCAAAGTCTTGAATTCAATGAACCTTTCTAATGATTCAGACTTGTACTTCATCAAATACATGTAGCCATACTGATAAGAGGTGTTTTTACGTGTTTTTAAGACCGTAATTCTTATGATTTGGATTCACTTATTGCTTAAATCATGTCACATTTGCATTTAATAGGTGTGTTAAGTGAATACAGGTAATAAATGAGAATACATGAAGAAAAGGGAAGAAAAACGATGTACAAAACAAGTTCAAGCATGTTTTTCAACACCTAGGCAGTTTATGCATCTCCTACCACATTCGAGCGATAATTCCGTATATTTCGAGACCAACTTAGACAAAGTTTCCTTCCACAAAGTTTTAGATGTATGTCTTAGCTTCAAATGAGAACTTGAAACATCCAAATTGGAGGTCTATAGAGATAATTGTGAAAGAAATACGATTGCTGCGCCGAACAGAGAAGTACATGTGTCAGGATACGCCCCAACGCCCTCCTAGTCATGCCTAGGCATGGATAGTCCGAATGTTACTCCTTTTTCAGCCTAAATTCCAGCATTATATGATGGGTAAGAATCACTTTTGGCCATAATTCAGCACATGTGTTGAGGGGTTGTCATAAGTGTGTTTCTTGGTAGATTTACTTTATGGGCGCCAAATCAGAAACAACCTCCATGTTGAAACGTAATTTAGGTATACTTAGAGACCGAATTGGACAAAATGTCCTTCTGTAAAGTTGTAGATCTATGTGTTATCTGAACATGGGGACTTGAATCATCCAATTTGGAGATCTATGGAGAAGTTTATGAGGAAAATACTAAGACTGCGCTGGAAAGCAAGAAAATGGCAGCATGCATGTGTTTTGTTGAAGTTTTCACATGGTTATGCTTGATGGAATTCTTAATGGACGAAAGTTCAACATTTTTTAGCTGGTTGGAATCTTAAAAGCCAAACTTTAAGCATCACCTTAGGTGGAATTCTCATTGGGGAACTTTAATGGGAATTCTTAATGCATACTTTAGTGGAATTTTTGGCTATAAAAGGAGGGGGAACCCATACTCTTCATCATTCACTATCAATTTCAGATTCTTAGAGGAGAGGGGGGCAGCCCCTAATCTGATTTCTCCACCATTCTTCATCACTCTTGGAGGGGAAAACTAGAGGAAGGAAAAAAGCTTGGGGATTGAAGGCTCAACTTCAAGATCCATCATTATTCACTTTTGAGGGAGTTTTTATAGCTTTTCATTTCAATTATGTCTATGAACATGTGTATTAATTCATTTATGTTTTTCATATTATCCATTATGAACTAAATTCATAAGACTAGGGCCATGTAAGGCCAAATTGTGATATATGCTTATAATAGATGATTGTTGAGGTTGTTCTTATATTGTTATGTGATGTGAATTTGTGTTTTTGCCTATCTTGCATATACTTGATCACTATATGTTAGAATCTTATGCCTAGGTTAATATTTCGGGAGAAAATTGACTTAGGGTGCAAGAAATTCACATCATGACCCGTAACTAATGAGGAATTGCCCTAGACATAGGTAAAGATTCCCGGGTGAAGTTGTTCGATTCAAATCGAGTGAACTCTAGTACGTTAATGCATGTTTAGTGGTTAGATTTCCAGATAGGAATATTTGGGAAATCACGATCTAAGCATAGGAGTTTATACACGAGACATCGGTTATTCTCTACCCTCGGAGTTCTCACCATAACAATATAAGCGTAATCCTTCAACTAGAATCTTTATAAGTATAATTGATCAATTTGAACCTAGCATGTGCCTTAGTCTCCCTTTATACTTTGTGTAAAATCAATTGTGTAATCTTGTTCTTATTGTATGCATTTTACCTATAATTTACTTTAATTATATTTGTTCTTTTTTTCGTTAAAATCATAAACTAAAATTCAAGTCTCCGTGGTTCGACAATCCGGACTTTTAGTCCACTTATTACTACACACGACTAGTGCACTTGCTATCATAGCACGTTGGCTTTTAGCGTGTCAAGTTTTTGGCGCCGTTGCCGGGGACTTGTTCATTTTAGTTTTTGATTTTTCGTTTAAATTTTCCTAATTCTTAGTTCTTCGTTTATTTCTAACCTTTCTTTTATTTTATTATTCTAATTTTGTTTTTTGTGTTTAATTGTTAGGTGTAATTTGTGGTGCATGACCCGCTCTTCTAACGAGCCTCTATACAATTTTGAGCCGGAGATAGAGCGTGTTCTTCGATCTAGTAGACGCGCTCGAAAAATGACCGACAATCTAAATCCAAATGGGAATTTTCCTGACATAAATCTCCCGGAAAACAGGGAATGGTTGCAAAATCTATTCCAAGCTATGCAACCGGCACCTCCTCAAAGACTTCCATCGGTCCGGGAAAGTCTACCTCCAAGGGTCCACACTATACCGGGGCCCGTAGTCTTTCCAAATTTCTTTGCACCAAATTATCACATTCCGTCACACATCTTTAGCATGGTGCAAAGCGAACCCTTCTATGGAGAGCCCCATGAATCACCTCATGAGCATTTGGAGACTTTAGACGATACTCTCATGACTACCCAATTTCATCCACGCGATCTCGATGCAATTCGTCTAAGAGTCTTCCACTTCTCATTAAAGGAAAGGGCGACCATGTGGTACAAATCTCTACCACCCCAATCCATCACAACATGGGGACAATTGGTCGATGTCTTTTTGAGCAAATTCTTTCCACCCTCCAAAATCAATGAGCTAAGGAGCAACATTAAGGATTTTAAGCAGGGGAATCATGAGTCCTTAGCCGAGGCATGGGCTAAATATAAAAACATGCTCCGAAAATGTCCGGATCACAACCTAAGATTGAGCGAGCAAGTATTACGATTCCATGATGGAGTCCGTTCGCGCATCCGAAATAGGCTCAATGCCGGCGCCGGTGGTGATCTCCTTGGGCTCGATTGCCAAAGTATGTGGGACAAGATTGAGCAATTAGCCCGAGAAGATGAACTCTATCCCGATGATGAAGAAATCACACCCACTAAAAAGATTGCTTGTGTTCAAGTGTTGGGCGAAGAAGTTGCTTTGGAAACAATGGTTGGCAATGTAAACTATGTTGGAAATGCCAATCGACCTCAATTGAACTTCCATGTGCCCGAAAATTTTCCAAGGAGGCCCAATCCGGCACAAAATGCCCATCCCGGCGTCTATCAAGCACCAAGGCCCCCATTCAACAATAACCAAGCTCAAAGGCAAGGTAATCCTCATATACAAAGGCAAATAAGACCTCTTACAACCGAAGAGCGTCTCGATGAACAAATAAAGAAATCGGATTCAGCAATCAACGAACTCCGTACTATGATGAAGGATATAATGATGGACATGAAGGATTTAAAGACACAAATGGGTCAAATGGCAAAGGCGATCAGCGAGAGAGCCCCGGGAACTTTACCAAGTGACACAGAAAAAAACCCGAAGGAGCAATGCCACGCCATCACCTTAAGAAGTGGCAAACAGATAGTCAATGATGCTGTTCGCATTTCCGCGCCCGAGCACCCCGATGAGAAAGCCCAGGCGCCGGAATCAACCCACAGTGAACGAATGCTTCGCAATTGCTCGCCCGAGCGTCCCGATGATCACGCTCAGGCGCCCGAGACCCAGCATCCTGGCGCCGATCGTCGCGCCCAGGCGCTACCTCCTGAACCCTCCACAGCGGGCTCTTCAACTCCAACGCATCCTCCCATCGAGGTCCGTCTGCCATTTCCTAATGCACATAGAAAGAAAACAAAGGAGATGGATCCAAGTTTCCTTCGAATCTTAGCAATTCTTCGTGAGGTTAGGATTAATATTCCTTTTATAGACGCAATTTTACAAATGCCAAATTACGTGAAATTTTTCAAGGATATTTTGTCCAACAAACAAAAGTGGGAGGAAAACGAAACGGTGTGCCTAACCGAGGAATGCTCCGCCGTATTGCTTAATAAATTACCAATGAAACTTGAAGACCCTGGGAGTCTCACTATTCCTTGCACGATTGGGCCATTATCCTTCGAAAAAGTTTTATGCGACTTGGGAGCTAGCATCAACCTCCTCCCGTACTCTCTTTTCAAAAAGTTGGGCCTTGGTAACCCAAAGCCGACTTCAATGAGCCTCCAACTTGTCGATAGATCAATCAAGAGACCACGGGGAATAATCGAAGATGTAATCGTTCAAGTCGACAAATTCTACTTCCCGGTTGACTTTGTGGTTCTTGATATGGAGGAAGATGTTGAGGTACCCCTGATCCTAGGAAGACCATTCCTAGCCACTGGTAAGGCGGTAATCGATATTGCCAATGGTAAGCTAACCTTAAATGTGGGAGATGAAAAGGTCACCTTTGATGTTTTTAAAGTGCTTAAACACCCATGTGATCCTGACTCATGTTTACGCATCGATGTATTTGATATGTTGATCGATGAGACTTTTCAGGCACAAATGGTAGACGACCCATTGGAGACATGTCTTTCCAAATCTATGGATGTCGATTCAGCGAGTGAAGAACAATTCGAAACCATGTTTAGCATAGAGAAACCACCTCTTTACCACGTCATTGGAGCTAAAAAATTAGAAAGATCACTCTTGGCTCCTCCTCGCCCTTCTATCGAAGAGGCCCCTATCCTTGAGCTTAAACCATTACCATTACATTTGAAATATGTATTTTTAAATGATAATGAGACTCTACCTTTAATTATCTCATCTTCTTTGACAGGAGAACAGGAGGAGCGACTCATGAGAGTATTGAAGGCCAACAAAAAGGCCTTCGGGTGGAAAATTGCGGATATAAAAGGCATAAGTCCAGCGGTGTGCATGCACAAAATACTCATGGAGGAGTCCGCAAAACCTACACGCCAACCACAAAGACGGTCAAATCCACAAATACAAGAGGTGGTAAAGAAAGAGGTTATAAAACTACTCGATGCAGGTATAATCTATCCTATCTCTGATAGTGCATGGGTAAGCCCGACTCAAGTAGTACCCAAGAAGGGCGGAATAACTGTGATAGAAAATGCGAACAATGAATTAATCCCTACTCGAATGCTTACCGGGTGGCGTGTGTGTATAGATTATCGCAAGTTAAATGATGCCACTCGTAAGGACCATTTCCCCCTCCCATTCATTGACCAAATGCTTGAAAGGTTAGCCGGACATGATTTTTATTATTTTCTAGATGGATAGTCCGGCTATAACCAAATTGCCATAGCCCCCGAGGACCAAGAGAAAACAACTTTCACTTGTCCCTATGGCACGTTTGCTTATAGGCGGATGCCGTTTGGATTATGCAATGCCCCGGCCACATTTCAACGATGTATGATGGCGATCTTTCATGACATGGTTGAAGAATTCCTTAAGATTTTTATGGATGATTTTTCTGTTTTTGGAACCTCATTTAACACATGTCTTGATCATTTGGACCGTGTTCTAAAACGCTGTGAGGAAACAAATCTTGTTTTGAATTGGGAAAAATGTCATTTTATGGTTCGGGAAGGGATTGTGCTAGGTCACAAAATCTCCCAAAAAGGGATTGAAGTGGACCAAGCCAAGATTGAGGTAATAGAAAAGCTTCCTCCACCTACATCGGTGAAAGCCGTGAGGAGCTTTCTTGGTCATGCCGGCTTCTATAGGCGATTTATCAAAAATTTTTCTAAAATTGCAAAGCCGTTATCTAACTTGCTTGTCAAAGATGCACCATTCAATTTTGATTCCCTTTGTTTACTATTGAGACATTGAATCTCGTATTGGCAGTTATCTTACAATGTCAAATTCACCATATGAATCGTACTTTAAGGTCGACCCCATGAGACGAACTACTCTGATTTAGCAAGTTCAGTGATTAACACAACTTCTCTCTTGACTACCGTATCAAGATCACTTTTCAACTGACCGATCTCAATTTCAAGTGATTGGTTCTTCAATGCACTATTGCTGAACCAGCAACCCTGCTTTGAGCGTCACGTTTTCACCTTTAATTGCTGAGATCTCATCAGAGTGTTCTTGATATAGTTTGGCGGAACCCTTACAAGCTCCATAATATTCGTTGACCTTGTTAAATAATTCTTCATAAGAAACAGGATTAGATAGTTCAGTGATTACCTCTAATAGTGAGTATTCAGATGCTTCTCCATCTATTACCCTAAGACAGATTAGCACTGAGTCACTAGAAGGCTCATCATCGCTACTTTCTTCGGAAGACTCAAGATCCTCTTCAGGTGCGGAGAATGGTTCAAATTCCGCTAGCAAACCTTGTTGGCGGAGGTTGCTCCTGAATTGGTTTCTATCCATGTAATCTTGCCTTGTGGGCTTAGACACATATGGATAAGGGTAATTTACCTGGTAGTGCCCTGGTTTCCTACAATTATAACAAAGATTAGTTTTCATCTTTTGTTAAGTTTTTAACATTGCATTTTGTGGCTTGGAAATCACTGGCACTGAGAGATTCTGATTGGGAGACACTTGGTACTGAATGAGTGCTGGTGGAAGCAGTGCAGAATACACTAGCGCTTGATACTAAGGCTCTTGTGCAGGTGGAGGGGTTTGGTATGAAGCTTGTCCATTTGAATTCTTTATTTCATATCTCATGAACTTCTTTACTAATAAGGCCATTTATTTTTCCTCATTAAATTCTGGCGCTTGCACCTCACTGACTGATACCTTTGCCCTTGGCAATTGCAATTAAAGCTCCAAATTCATTCGCTGAAGTCGGCGTATCGCTGACTTCTCCCAACTCAAATTTGAAAGCCTTTAGTTCCAAAAACACATGTTCTAACGTTAGAGTTTCCAACATCTGAGATTCTCTCATCGCAACAGTCTTCATAAGATATTTACTTGGAAGACTTCTGAAAATCTTGTTGACCATTTCCTTATTGATCAAGTCCTTATCTAATGACACTAACTCTATAATAAGCAAATCTTGCATCTAGTTGGTCTAGCATCTCATTAGGCTGCATCTTAAAATGCTCAAATCTTTGCATAGCTATGGAGAGCTTGTTCTCCCTTATCTGTGCAAATCCTTCACACACAATGACCAACTTATCCCATATATCGTTTGAGGTTTTGCATTGCTTAATCTTATTGAATAGTCCCTCATTATCAATCAACTCTGAGGAGAGAGCGCTATATCCAACATTATCCAAATTTGCTCTTCTACGATCCTCTAGCGTCCATTCTATCTTAGGCTTCTCAACATAACCATCTGGAGTCGCTTCATCCGCTTCAGGAGCTTTGGTAATAACTTTCCTAATCTAAATGGGGCCATCTGAAAGGATATCGCACATTTCATTATCACATTAACATAAATATGTGAATGCTCTAAGTTTCCATGAGTCATAGTTTGACTCAACTAACTTTTGCATCTTTGTCATGCTAGGAATTCTATGGAGTAAAAAACGTAGCGGAAGAAAAATTTTGATTCCTAAAGGTGGATCACTTTAACAGGATTCGATAATTTTTAATAGTTTACAAAAAACAAAACAAAATTGATTTACCTTTTCAATTTCGTAATTAGACTTCGCGTAACAGCAACTTCTTGAGCTCCTATCTCTAAAGATCCACGCGAAATGAGCCTTCCAAAGATCTCCGAAATCTCCCTCTTCGATTATGGTGGATGGCTAGAGCAAGATTTTGATGATAGGATTCCTTCTTCTTTTTCTATGTTATGCAACTAGGGTTACAATGACTTGTTAACATTAGAGTTACCTTATAACTCTAATGACTTAACTAACAAGTTGAAGTCTCCTTAGACTCTCATTATGGCCGCCCCCTAGAGCTCCAATTTGGACGTGAGTGAGCTTTAAGTTGGCCCCGTCAACTTAGCCCACCTTTTAATATATATTTAATTTAAATCCCATTTAAATCCATTATATATTAATTAATTAATTATTTTCATTTAATTTGTTTTTCCATTAAATAATTTAATTTAATTAAATATTTAATTTATTGATTTAACCAATAAATCAATACGTCCAATTAATTATATATTTCTAAAAGATTAACACAAAAAGACATCCTGTTCATTTCTTATAGCGCGACTCTTTAGGTTCGTCTCAATTGGCAATGAGAGAAACTACCAAAGGATATGAGTGTCACCTAGCCAGTCTCGTGGACTCACATCGTAACTCAATTGAGTACGAAATGAACGAATCATTTACGAATCTCTGGACCATAAATACCATATGTGTATAAGCCCTTCACTGATGTATCCCGATCAAGTGAGAGTCATGGTTTATGTCAAACTCACTAAACTTGATATTGTGCATTTGATCATAGCATGATAAAATTACCAAACTGCCCTCCATGTCCCACATGAGTTAGTTTCATTGCTTTGGCCAAAGATTCATAACTTCATATGCCTATGATCGCACAAGATACTTTCTCATTTACTATTGAGACAGTGAATCCCATCTTGGCAATCATTGAACAAGTGCTACCTGACTCATTGAGATCGCACTTCGAGGTCGGCCCTACCAAAGTGTGAGTTGGGTCTAACTACACTAGTAACAGATTCAATAGTACAAGTACATTGATCATGAACCCTCAGGTCTAAGGCTCACGCATACTATTATGATCAGTAATCCAATCATTGACAGTCACAGAGTAAATACCCATGTGATCGGATTACTGCAAGTCGTGTTCAAATATATCAATTCCATTGATATATCTATGACATGTGTTCTCACTCTCCCAGAGTGTTTGACTAGCACTCCTTGTCAGAGCATGTGTCATACAAGTCGAATCTTAATGCCCAATTAAGATTCTTTGACTTGCGAATCCTTTTAAATGATCAGGAATAAGACTCTCGCGGTGCCACTTCTTCATTCCATAAAGGGCGAAGAGTCAACCTCGATACACAAGGACTATTTGTTCAATACTTATTGATGCCATGAAGTTTTACATGAACAGAATAATAATTGTCTTTATTAATTATCAGTTTGTACAACATAATTGAATACCCTATACAATCTATTTGTCCTCATTGGCATTTAGGGCATATACCTAACATGTAAAAGCCATAATATGTGATAAAAGAATTTTCAAAAGCGACTAAGTTTTGAAAAATGGATCTAAACAAGTAGTTATGCTCAAAAACGCTTAAGTTTCTACTTCAACTACTCTGATACCACTTGTTGGTCCCAAGTGGCATACGAAATGGTCTAAAAAGTGGGGGTTGAATAGACCCTGAAGTTTTCTTCAACTTCAAAAAAAATTCCTAACTCTTAAAATATTTTAAACGCTATGAAAGCAAAGCGCTAGGTCAAGCGCTAGAATAAAGATAACTTAGGCTTAGTAATTTTAGCAATTACCAAAGTAGGGTAACGCTTAGATCGCTTAATCAGGGTTAGCACAGTGGAAATGATTTTAATGCATAGCGTTCAGTTTTGACAATTAGTCGCTTAACTGATTTTAAAGCTTTCTGGAAATAAGATAAAAATAATTAATAAAGCAATAAAACAGTAAAGTAAATGACACAAGATGTGAAAGGTTCACTGGGTGATGTATTCCCAACTACGTTCTTTTTTCTTTAAACTCGGAGGAAATTCACTAAATGATGATCAAAGTTTTCATATAGATGACTTCTACAACTGATGAATGAACACGAAGATGATCTTGAACTCCTTGATGACATAGACTTTAGCTCCACTTTTGATCTCTTCAACCAGCTTCTCTCATTCAGAATTACTGCTTGATTCACAACTTGTTCCTCATACAGATGAAAGAGGTTTGAGGGTTTTTGTCCCAAGGGCTAATTTGATTTTTGGAAGTTCAAACAACTTGGGATGTCTCAAAAATAATGAGGGGTTCTTCTATGGAAGATTTTTGAGATATCTGTGACTGTTTTTGGAATGTATGAAAAGCTCGAAGGTTTTGGCTATGGAGTTTATAAGCTTTTCTTGGAAGAATTTCAGCAAAGTTTTGACTTATTTTCTTGTCTATGTACGTGTGTTGTTAGGGTTTGCTGAAAGGTGCTATTTATAGACATTTCTTGAAATTTGTCAGTTGGACACAAGCTAGTGCGTGTCTATCACTCGGCAAGTGGGTAGCTCTTTTTTCTGACATTCCTGAAATTCTGCTGCACCGATTGGATGTGGCGGACTTTGAACTCTAACAGTGTAGTCAATGGTGGCTTGTCCGTATGCAATTAGTCCTTCTCACATTTAATGCTCTTATCATGCATTTAATGCATTTGAATTTATTTTTCGTTGGAAATAAATGCCCGTTATTGATTGCATTTAAGTCCTTTATGACTTTGGAATTTATTTCAGGTGAGTCTGATCTCTTGTTCGCTTGGAAGCTTAGACGTTAATTCATAACTCCTGAAATGTCTTTAGTGTTTGACAGACGCTTAAGACAATCTTCATCTTCACTTGGCTTCAGACGCTGATCTTCAACTTCATCTTTGATAGACTCACCTAGAATTCTATCAGTGACTTAGTATCTAATACTTAGTCTAAAATCTATAATGATAAAAATCCAAGCCAAACAAATTAATAAACTTTCGAACGCTTATACAGATATTCTATGAAAGCATAAACTTACATTCTTTTGGGGTCTAACATAAAATCTTATCTTGTCATCATCAAAACATCTAATATGAAATTTCCTGACAAAAATAAATATTAGTTATTTAATATTATTTATTATTATAAATAACACATATATTTACTTGGATGAATATGTAATATAAACTTAAAATTGGGTGTATTTGTGAAATATGAGAAATAGTTGAATGAGGTGTAAAAATAAATATATATAGAATATTGATTTGGTGCAAAAGATAGTGCAGTATGTTGGAGTGAAAGTACTGTAGCAACACTAAAATGGTGCAAAAGTTGCATAGCTCTCCACATTGGAGATGGTCTTAGTATTATTAATTGAGCTCTTCCTGAATGTGTTGCATGCCTTGGAGAGTTGGGGGAAAAATCTAGGAACATCAATTTTAGAGTGTACTTTATATTGCCGATAATTGATACAAAATTTAATTTAGAGGTGTTTGATACAAGATTTAGTCTCAGGGTGTTTAATAAAAGACGTATAGTTCATGGGATAAAATATATTTTGTTAAGAACGTAGAAACACAAGATGAATTACAAATGGTTGAAAAAGAAAAAGAAATTAAAATTTAGCCTCTAAGATGACTCAAAAAATTTATCGTGGTTCAGCCAAAGTACGTACTTCCATGGACTAACACTAGATCTACATCTTTATTTCTCGGAATCAATCACCAATACACAATATACATCCTATTCCTAGGCAATTAGGAAAACACTATATATTACACTATATATATAGTGTAATATATATTATTTATCTTTACGAGCCCAACCTTTGCCCAAATCGAGCCAACTTACGCTCACGCTGGTGGTGAATTGAATTTAAACCCTAACTTTTAGCTCAAACTTGAAATTTGCAACTTGACCTTACGAGTTTCGAGTCGGCTTGAGCTTATTGACACCCACAAGCTCATTAGATGGCAAAATCGCCTATGATAAATCGTTTTCACATAATTTTCTTCAAAAGTTACATTTGCTTAGCGTATTAAGTGGAAATTCTGTAAAACCCTAAAAAAAAAAATCGGGCAGGAATAACACTTAAATGAAGATTTTATTTTTTTCTCCAAAAAAACAATTTTTTTTTACAATTTCTAGCAAACAGCTCATCCAACTGTTGAAAGGGTTTTATCTGACAATATCTCAACACCAAACAACAAAATAATAACATATTCATATTCAAACTGATGCAAAGTACAAAATAAGATCTGATGGGATATTGTGGACTAGGATCAAAAATAAGATTGAGAGCCGAGGAAAAGGAGCCAAGACAGAGCTGAGAAGGGTCGGGTAGACTTGGGGTCGCGAAATAGGGTCCAAGGAAGCTTTGGCACGAGTTTGGCCGCGCTGGGGCGAGCACAAAGCATGTCTCCAACGTAGCATGGTCGATCAAGGACTGCTTACCCTAGTGTGAGAGCATACGCTCGCTCAAGCGTGAGATTATGTGCACTGGGACGAGCACTTTTGCTTGCTTGCTGATAGAGTAAAAAATTTCGTGTTTTATAGTCCTTTTGTTGTATGATTTTCATAGAATTTAGTATGATTTTATACCACATATGTGTGTAATATGTCTGTTTTGAGTGTTCAGGTATAAATCATAACATTGGAGGCAAAAAGGATGAAAAGAGCAGAAAGATGGAATTTCAGAGCAAAAAGCTGAAGAGTCAAACTGTCGAACGTGAGACATCACAACGCCCGAACATTAAGAGAGTTTACTCCCAAACGTTGGAAGCAGTTACGCACAGATGCCAGGGAGGTTAACGTTCGAACGTTAGAGTCGGCGGAACAGTTTTGAAAATTTCCAAGTTCTACACGTACACAAACTCTTCTGAAACCAAGCCTATAAATACAAGTCATCATGCAGTAGGGTTTGGAGCAGCATTTTTCAGAGTTTCTCTAAAGCAATATTCCGTCTTTTTCATAGAGAGTTAGACTAGGTTTTTATACTTTGTAATTCTCCATAGAAGTAGAGGAAGATTGAAGGAAGAGGAGATTCTCTACACAAGTCATAAGGAGTTTCTGTTATCGTTTATTACTTTCAAGAATATTTTAGTTGTTTTTCATATCATTTTGAGTAGCTAAATTTGTAGAGTAAGGCCATGCTTAGGCCAAATTATGATTTTTGAGTTATAAAAGTATTCCTCGTATGAATGATTTATATTTCTTTGTCTTATAATCTTGTTCTCAATGCTTAGTGAGTTTGGCCAACATATTTAAGATCTCATGCTTAATTTATCTATTCGGGAGAAAGTAGATTAAGGTGCAAGAGGGATTCATAACATCTTATAAGTTAGTTGATGCTAGGGATAGCTACATACTCTGGATGTTGTTAGTCGAGTTTATTTGGAGGGATAAATCTAAATAAATTTGGGGAAAATTCTAGTTCTTAATGCATGCAATAGAGATTTCTACAACCAATTTAGTGTAGGTTATCATGAGCGCGGGATCCGCGTGAGAATAATATTAAGGAATTTTCCACCTTAGCAATCTTTATCTGAAATACGAGAATACTAATATAACGAGAATTTATTGGTTTGTGTTGATGCATGTGTCTTAGTTGTTTTTATTCATTGGTTTTCACATACTTTTAATTATTATTTTTGTTAGTTTATGATTTATTTCTCTTTAAATTTACAATTGCTTGAGTTAATTTACTTTTTTACTATAACATAAATCTCTATGGGTTCGACATCCCGGACTTAATTGTCCACTCTATTACTACACACAATCAGTTCTCTTGCTGTTAAATACATGATTGGGTTTTCGTGCATCAAGTTTTTGGCTCCGTTGCCGCGGATTTGTCTGTTTTAGCATAGCTATTTTAATTTAAGCTTTTCTTGTTTTTCATTTAAATTCTATCTTTATTTTACCTTTTCGTTTGATATTTTTTTCGGGTTTATGACCCAATCTCGTGACGAAGATCTTGAAGAATTTGATCCAGAAATCGAACGAATGATCCGAGCAAACCAACGAAGGTGAGCCATGGGATTTTCTAGATATAAATCTTCCGAAGAATCGTGAATGGCTCCAAAACATTGTATAAGCAATGCAGCCAGCAACACCAGCTCAGTTACCATCTGTTTCTGGTAGTCAACCACCTAGAATACACACTTTACCTGGTCCTGTTGTCATACCACCTTTTCACTCACCAAATTTTCACATTCCATCACATCTCTTTAGTATGGCACAAAGCGACCCTTTTTATGGAGAAAATAGTGAGTCACCACATGATCACTTGGAAAAATTTTGAAACATTTTGTTGACCATGCAATTTAATCCTAGAGCCCTAGATGCTATTCGACTTAGGTTGTTTCACTTTTCACTTAAAGATAAATCCACTTCTTGGTATAAGTCCTTACCCTCACAGTCAATCACCACTTGGGGAGAGCTCGTCGAAGAATTTTTAAATAAATTTTTCCCACCTTCAAGAATCAATGAGCTTCGTAGTAACATTAAAGGGTTTAGGCAAAGAAAGAATGAGTTGTTAGCAAATGGGTGGGATAGGTACAAAGGAATGATTAGAAAGTGTCCAAACCACAATTTTACTCAAGATGAATTGGTACAACACTTTTACAATGGAGTAAGTTCTAGGATTAGTCATCAACTCAATGCTGGAGTCGGGGGTGACTTGTTGGGTCTTGATAATAAATCTGTCTGGGAGAAAATAGGGCAATTAGCTCGGAAGGATGAGTTATACCCCAAGGAGGAAGATGAGATCACACTTGCACCAAAGAAGGTGGCAGCAGTTAAAGAGGTTGGAGAAGGAGTTGAGCCAGAGACCACCACAAAGGTCAACTATGTGAATCAGCAAAGACCTCAAGCTATTTTTAGAGGAGCCAAGAATTTCCCTCGAAAGACAAATAATCCACTATATGGCAATCCTGGAGAATACCAAGCACCTCGACCACCATTTTAGCCCAACAATAACCAATGACATGTGTAATTTCAGCAGCCAAGTCAAGGAAGACCTATGAATATTGATGATAGGCTCGATGCACACATTCGCAAGTCAAATGAATCTTTTAAAGAACTCCACTTGATGCTAAAAGATGTGTTTACGAGAATGAAGGAGATGAAACATCATATAGGGCAACTTTCGAATAGCCTTTCAGGGAGAAACACGAGTACATTATAGAGTGACCCTAAGAAAAATCAGAAGGAACAGTGTTTCGCAGTAACACTTAGAAGTGGGAAGGAAGTGAAGAACGTGTACAGGACTCCCAAACATGAATCTTGCAACGTTCGAACGTCCTGTGGCATTCCAGAGGCAGAGGACACCCCGCTTCATACTGCTAGAGTTAGTGCCCTGCGCACCAATATGGGACCCATTCTTTGTAATGATAACTCTAGAGTTGAACAATCGTTTTCTTATAAATAAAGTCAATCTCTTTTATATGTGTGGCATGTCTTTATTCTTAAATTAGTTTTTTACTTTGGCATAGAATAAAGTCCCGAAGGATCACACATAGCTATGGGACATCATTGCACATTGGGTGTGGCAATGATGAAATATGTCTCGAAGGCTGTGATCTATAAACATTGTTCCAAGTCGTAAAAGGGTTCATCGAGATAAAGGGATATCGATGGAACCCAAAAGACTTGCTCATATGATGCATACTCTGGGAGAAGTGTATCTCGTTCCATAGATACTGGCACGGTGAAAGCCAATGCATATATGAGGGTTGCCATTGTGGTAATGGGCGAACTGAACAACCCCATGGAAGTTCCTAAAATGGATTCCCAGTCGAATGTGGAACTTCCAGTGGTCTTGTAGTATAAGAGTAGTCCTTATGGACCTAAGATTCCATTGGATGTCTTATGCGTAACCGCGCATGTTCTTGATTTGTTACATGATCTCTTTAGATGATCGAATATGGGCAAACTCACACATGCACGTCTTACGTAGTAAGGCACGTGAGAATCGAGAGAAATCTATCTCTGACATTAGCCAGTCGGTTAATCTCCTATGGTTACATAGTGAATCGATTGAAGGAATCTTCGGCCGAAGTATGATATCTAAAAAGGCATAGGATTTCCTCGTTTAGATAGTCGAAGTCGATTTCACATAACGTGGGAAACATAGTATTGAATTAATAGATCTTCGACCTTAGCCACTGCTCTAGATTCAATCAGGAGATTAGATAGAGGGATCTTACTTATACGAGGATTAAGATCGAAAAAGGCGTATCTTTACTTTTCGTTTTATCAAGGTCTTCGGGACCCTATGCTAGGTGGGCAACCGCGATTTGTAAGTGCCAAGAATTAGCTTGGTGACTGATTCGAGGCATGATTAAATCAAAGGATTCATTTAATCTAGTACTTTCCATTTTAGGAAAGTACACTAGCACTGTGGGAAGGTGTACTTACTACTAGATACAAACGAGGCCTAAAGGGTGACACACTAACTCGAGAGAGTCACTGCTTGAATAGATGTGATTAATCAATTTCGAGGAAATTGAGGGAATTAGGAAAGTGTAGTACTTTCCTAATATGGAATATAAATTAATTGAAGGATTCAATTAATTTTACTCTTTTGATTAATCTTGTAGAAATAATTAAATTAATGGACCTAGTAGAGTCCAAGTATTTTATTTAATTGGGTAGAGCCCAAGTTAAATAAATAAATATTGGAATTAGTTGGTTGGATTTGATTTGACTTATATTTAATTGATGGGTTGAACCTATAATTAAATTGAGAAGTTAAAATTAAAATCTAGAATCCAATTGACTTGTGTTGACTGATTTTTATGAGAAAAAATAAGGGAGGGGGCGGTTTTTTATGTGGTGGAGGAGGAAAAGAGTTTTCCCCTCCTCTAAGTCTTCATAGGATAAAGATTACTAGAGAGTTTGGGAGAAAGGAAGTTTCCATTTCCTAATAGGACTTTAGGTAATCTTCACCTATAAATAAGAGATGAAGAAGACTAAATAATGATGAAAAATTGCTAAAAAAAATTCGCCCCTCCCTAACCTACCAAAAATCGGCCACCTCTCTCTCCCTTTCCAATAAGACGTCGTTCTATTCATGTGTTGAATTAAACGACTTAGAAAATATTCCTACCATTCACATAATCAAGCCTAAGTTAAGCTTAGAATCGTTTTGTTGTCTAGCACGCAAGGCAAGACGATTGGTGACTTGAACGAGGTGTGGATACATCTTAGAGGTGCGACGCTTGGAGCACTCTAAACCGGGAGGTACAAAAAGATGACGGGCAATTTCTCACCCAAGGGAAATTGTGTGGAATTGCACCACAGGGTTGCTGAGATCCAAAGTACAAGGTGAAACAAAATTTTTGAAAGTTATAATTTCGTTTACCTCCCTATCAAATTCGATCGAACCAATTCCATATTCCTGTTTTCAGGTGGTTGTACGTTTATCTTTTGTAAAATTTTGATTTCCGCTGCCACGAGCCACCCGAGGGAATGAGTCAACCCAACACATATGTCTGAACATGAAGGAGTTAACGTTTGAACGTTGAACTCTCAACGTCCGAATGTGGACACCTCTAACGTTCGAACATCCAAGGCAGTGAATCCAGGTTGTAAGCCTGCTGTTATTGATCCCCTTCCACATGTTGAAGCATGTTTCCTGTTACCCTTAGCCCAGCAAATTAAAAGGAATGAACATGATAAGAGTTTCCTTCGCATTCTTGAGAGTTTGAGAGAAGTGCACATTAACATTCTGGTTGTAGATAATATTCTGCAGATGCCAAACTTCGCGAAACTTTTCAAGGAAATTCTATCAAACAAACAGAAGTGGGAAGAAGTGGGTACTGTCTGCCTAACCGAAGCATGTTCAGCGGCTGTGATGAAGAATATGGCAAAAAAGGATCTGGGTAGTCTGTCCATTCCATGCACTATTGGGAATATGAGGTTCGACAGAGTTCTTTGTGATTCCGAGGCCGGGATCAATTTGATGCCTTATGCACTCTTTCAAAAATTGATCCTCGGGGAGACAAAAACAACTACTATGCGGTTGCAGATTGTAGATAAATCTGTTAAGAATCCTATTGGGGTGATCGAAGATGTCATAGTTAAAGTTGATAAGTTCTACTTTCCAGTCGACTTTGTTGTTCTTGAAATGGAGGAAGATTCTGATGTCCCACTGATCCTAGGAAGACCATTCCTAGCCACAAGTAAAGCCACGCTACACTTGGCTCATGGTAAGCTTACATTGAATATAAAGGATAAGAAGGTAACTCTGAATGCTTATCGAAGTTTCCAGCATGAATTTCCTGAAAATACTTATTCTATACTAGATGCTTTTGATCCTTTTGAGGATAAAGTTTTGCAGGAACATTCGTCCGATGACCCGAGCAGTCAAGAAAATGATGGAGATACGAGTGCTGACGAGGTTGGAAACCTCGATACGATGGAACAAGTGGCTGTCACTACACCCACCAAATTGCAACGTGATGAACCAACTGATGGGAGATTGGACAAGGATTCTAGTCCACTCCATGATCCGGCGACTTAGGCCCACTATGCAAAGTCAATCTAATGACTTTAAAGAAGCACTTCTTTGGAGGTAACCCAAGCTGTTTTTTTTTATATTTATCTTATTTTTAGCTTTGATTAGTTTTGCTTTGTTTTTTTTATTTTGTTTTTTTTCTGGATTGTGTGTTTTGTTTCTGTGTAGTAAAGAGGTAGACTATAGAAGAAATTTTCGGACAGCACACCCAAACGCGAGGTGACACGCTAGAACCTAAAGCGATTTATAGCAAGATTACTAGTCGTGTGAATAGTAATAGTGGACAATTAAGTCTGGAATATTGAACCCACAGGGACTTGTATTTTAGTTTTAGACTTCTTGATAAACGTTAAGGTAAAGGTTAAATTAGCATAGATGTGTAAAAAGTAAAAATAAAGGTAAACAACTAATTGAAACTTTAATTGTTAAAGATGACTAAGGCACATGCTAAGGCTCAATTTGACACAATATCTTAATAATGTAAGTTGTTGAATCTTTAGACCTATATTACTATGGTGGAAAAACCCTTTTATAATTACCACCCGATGTCTTGGCAATAATAATCCTATGACTAATTGATGGTTCCCAAAATATTTATATCTGAGAATCTAACCAATAATCATACATTCAAGTTCTAAATTTCCCCGGATTAATCCGGCTAACTGCATCCGGGAATCTCTATTGTTTGTCACTTAACGGGCAATTCCTCATTGTTTGCGGATTATATTGTGAATCTCATGCACCCTAGATCAATTTTCTCTCGAAACATTCACCTAGGCAATTTATCGAACACATGTTGATCAAGCACATGTATGTAGAACAAGAACATACTCACAACACATAGCAATACGTGAATTTCTTCAACAACAAACTATTATATAGATACTTCACAAATAGAACTTCACATGGCTTTAGTCTTACAGATCTAGCTCATAATCAACGGTACAAGAGAATCTAAGAAAAACATGTAATTGTTCATGATTAAAGATGAAATGAAAGCAATAAACCACTCCCTAGTACACTTGATTGATGATAAAATCAAGTTCTAAGTTCCAATCCCTTGCTAATCCTCCTTCTTGTCCTCCAAAATGTTGTGTATCAAGTGGATTTTATCTTCCGAACAGCCTCCAAAAGTTTTCCCTAACTGCTGGTCTTGATGTTGTATTTATAGGGGTTCAAAAATAGAACATCGGTGCCCAGATGTTCAGAAATCCAAGCACATGCGTGACAGAATCAAGCAACGGCGCCCAGGCGTGAATCAAGACACGCACAAGCATGGTAGTGGTGGCGCACAGGTGTGCTTCTGATCACGCCTGGGCATGAGGCGCAGGATCATTAAACCTTTTTCTTCTACTTGGCGCACAGGCGTGGCAAAGGTGGTGCCTGTGCATGAGTGTTTTTGTCTTGAAAACTGTTTCGAAGTGTTCTTCCGCCCTTTCTTCAATTGTATCAAAATAAAACATGTAATCACTTAACGCACGTATTAAACACACAAATGGCATGAATCAAGTGATAAATGAATCTAAATCATAAACTCAAGGGGCTTAAAAACACGTACAAATGACTCTTATCAACACCCCCACACTTATCAATCTCTCGCCCTTGAGCGATAAGACCATACGAAATAGAAATCCACCATCAATCAAAAGGGAGAAACGAAAAGAAATGACTATCTCACTTTCGTGGAGTATACGATTGCACTTAGCTCATGCAATAAGTCTTTAAACCTTTGAGTTACCTCGAAGGACGAGTTATGGTCTCGTGAGGGTTTGCATATGATATACCCAAAAAATTTAACAATGTTAAGCTCAAACCAACCAAGACAACTTGAAATAAAAGCTATGATGCAATGACACGAATCAAATGATAATAAAGCTCAACAATATGTACACAAATGAAGACAATGCTCATTCAACACCTAGAATTGAACCAGTTTCGAAATGGTGTAGTGGGATAAGATCTTGGGCATTATGATCGAAATGCATCCCTACCATGCTCGGAAACATTCCCCATATGGACCAACTTTCGATAGATCATAATGCTCATCAAATCATAGGCAACTTTAAGGTTAAATTGTGCTCACTTCCCTTCACTTTACATTAACATTGTTGGTCCCAAGTGGCATACGAAAGGGTCTAGAAGGGGGGGGGGGGTTGAATAGACCCTGAAGTCTTTTTCGACTTCAAAAAGATTTCGTATTAAAATGGTTTTGGACGCTTGAAATGTGAACGCTTGACTGCGGGTTTACTTAGAAATATAGACGCTTAGGTTAAGCGTCTGATGAAGACTATTTTTAGAGAGTTAACTTAGACTTCAAGATTTGAATACTTTAACCGAGTAGGTTTAAGCGTTCAGTTCTTTAATCAGTGTTAGCACAGCGGAATGATTTTTCCAATCTTCTTTTGAAAGCTTTAGCGTCACCAGAAGTTTCTTAGTTGCTTAGCGTTTGATTGTATTTTACTTAGTCAATTTATGCAATGATATGATATGATATGATTGACTGAAAAGTAAATAACACAATATTTGTAAGGTTCGTTGGGTGATGTAATCCCAACTACGTCCTTCTTCTCCTTAAACACTTGGAGGCAATCCACTAAAGTGATTCTCAAAGAATCACACAGAATCTTCTACACAATAGGGAGAGATAGATGTCGATGACTTGAGCTCCTTGATCACACAGATTTCTGCTCCAAATCACTTCAATCTCCTTGCTTCTTTCACCCAGAAATGATGCAAGTATCCAACTTCGACTTCACACAGATCGCGAGGCTTGGATGGGTTTTTCTAAAGCGGTTTGTTTGATTTTGATGAAGTTCAAACAACTTGGAAATATCTCAGTAGGAAAGTGGTTTCTTCGAAAAGAATGTTTGAGATATTTGTTGACTGTCTCAGGATTGAAGAAAAGCAAAGGGAATGTTTTCTTGAATGTTCTGGCTTTTCTGAGAGTTTAAGGAATGAGACTTCAATGCAACAACAATTCGACTTGAAGATTAATTGTTCTATCTTTGGCTTGTTGTTGAATTCCTATTTATAGGCATTCTTGGAGAAAGTGTCCGTTTGACACATGCACAGGCGCGTGTCTCTCACTTCCGCGAGTGAACAACTTTTGTCCTTTTTCCTGAAAATCTGCTGCACAAATGTTGGTGCTGCAGTCTGAGATAGTTGACAGTCCAATAGGGTGGCTTCTCCGTACGTCTGAAAGTGCTTATCACATTTAATGCTCTTATCAGCATTTAATGCATTTGAATTAAATATCCGTTGGTACTTAATGCTTCGAGAATATTTGCATTAAACTCCTTCTGAACTTAGAAATAAATTCAGGTGACATTACTTCTGTCCCATAAGGAAACGCTTGATGTAGCTGGTCAATTGGACGCTTGGAGACTTTTATCTTCTTTCAGAAATCAGGCGCTTGAGTCTTCGAACTTTACCACTGATAAACTCACTCAGAAATTATCAGACGCTCAGCCTAAGACTACTTATCCTAACAATCTAAAGCAAAATAAAACAAAGCCTAATAAGCCTATTACAAAACTAACGCTTCAAGGCTTATACAAATTTTCCACTAAAATCAAACTTACATATTTTGGGGTCTAACATAAAATCCTAATTGTCATCATCAAAACATCTAACATGAAATTCCTTACAATTTCCCCCTTTTTGATGATGGCAATACTTACTCTTTTATAGTTCAAGAGTTAGACAGCCAAAAGTAAAAGTTAGCTTGATTAGATAACGTTAGTTAAAGTTAGTTACGCTTCAACGAGATGTTTCAGCTGAAAAATGCATTTTATATATATTGAGAATTGCAGGCATTTTTTTTTACAACTGAACAAGTGAAGATATAAGAGACAAGAATACAGATAATGTAAAATCAGAAAGATTTTAATGTCTTGGTCTGACTCTGTATCGCTTGGTCATTTCAGCTCGGATAGCTTCAGTCAGATTGTCATCCAAGATCATGATTGCTTCATGATCTTTGTTGATTATAAGCTTGTTTTCTTCTTGTTGTCTCTTCTTGAAGACAGTAAAATGATTGTCCCAGTCAGTTGGGTCAATACCAATATACCTTAGGCAGATTCAAAAAATTTGGATAAAGTCAGTCATCTTTCTCTCTTCAGCTAAGATTCTTGGATCTGTAGGCTCGGGAATGGACGTTCTTTGAAGAGGGATGTCAAACTGTTCAAAGTGCTCTTGTAGGTATTGGTAGATTTGGATATAACGCTCTAGGAGGATCCCTTAGCGTACTACTGGGTGCTCCAGATGTACTTTGAGCAGTTATCCAAGACGGAAGACGAAGCGCAGAAGTAGAAGTAAGCACTTGACGCTTAGGAGACGGAGGCTCTTCAGCTTTTGCACTAGACGCTTTCCTCTTTTCTCCTTTCTTCTTCTTTTCCCCCTTATTGCCATCATCAGACTTTAAGAAATGATCTGTGAGTAAACTGACCTGATGAGCAATCTGTGACATAGAATCTGTGATGTCATCCAGACGCTTGTCGAAGCGTTCCTGCAGAACGAGAAGCTTGGCGCTGGTACCATCATTTATAGAGGTCTCAAGGGTTTCAAGGCGCTTCTCAAGCTCTTCTTTCATGGAAAGTTGGGTTGCTTGAGTGGCATCATGCATTTCTTGAAAATCTTGTTTGCACTCACCAACAGCCGCTTGAGCTGAACTACGCATATGAGCAATTTGGGCGCTCATGACGTGAGTTTCAATCTTTGCCAGATCGTCTTTAATCCAATGGAGAGATTCTTTGTTCTGAGTAGCGTGGGCGCTAATATTCTCCAAGACGGATTTGAGCAAAGGACCAAAAGACTGACTCTCATCGGAAGGAACCGCTTGAGGAGCCGGTCGCTTGAACCTTGATGAGTGTTTGAGAGAGTCAAACGAAACTTGATAGGCTAGATCAAAAACAGTACCTCGAATGGCAAGAGACAGATCCTCAGCACTATCAGCAGTAACAGGTTCAGAAGCGTCAGGAATATCCTCGTGTAGAGACGCTTGAACGAGTTCTTCAGCAGACGCTGGAATACTTGTAACTGCAGACTTGAACGCTTCAGCTGATGTATCAGGCGCTTCCTCATGCGTTGAATCTGGTTGACGAAAGTCATCGAATTGGAAGTTCCAGTTTGCTAAGTCGGCATAGGAAGTGGATGGAGAATCCAAGAGTTCAGTGAGTCTGGTTCTGGAAATACAAGTACCGGAGATGAATGTGCGAAGAGGACTATCAATGGCCCTGTTGTGCATTGGACCAATGATATCAAGCACATGATTGGGGAAGACTTTGGACGGTGCTTGAGCGATGGAGAAGAGTGAATCTGGACAGTATTGTCTGGAAAATCCAATCAAGCAGTCAGAAGGATGAGACGTAGGACGCCGATGTGCAGGTACACAATCAGCATAGTACTCTTCAAGATACGGATAAAGTGCTTGAGCCAGCTCTTGATTCCTTTCAAGCAGGGAGAGGACAAACTCATAGTGATCAAGTACCTCGCTGTGGATTGAAGGGAGCAGTGGATATCCTTTGAATGGACTGATTACTGAGCCGTTCCAAGATCTAAGATTGACAGTGAAGATCTTATCGAATAGGGAGACAGGAGTCAAAATCTTCACCATCAGATTGAAGTTTTCTTCACAGTGGCTTGGGGCAAAATTTAAGCACAATACGCCAGATGTACCACTGGAAGAAGCTTGAGCGTTGAACAGAAGAGGAGTAGTGGAAAATCTGTGAAGCTCTTGACGCAGACACTGTTCGATTTGATGTCTAACAATTGGGAGCTTGAGAACAGGTCCGACTCTCTGTTGACGCTGCTTGAGGCAATACTTGGCGAACTGACGCTTCTTGTCATGCATGCCTATGCCGAAAAGATGGGGAGCTTGAACTAGTTCTGAGAAGGTATACTTGTGTCCCACATACGCTTCAACCCAGTTAACTTCATTTATGCAGAAGTCTGTGCCAGCAGTCACCATAGCGCGAATGCCTTCAAGATGAATATCTCTGATAGCTTCAAAACGATATCTATCAGGCTGATAGTTAGCATTCCAGACGCTGTCAAAATAGGCATCAGCTTCAGTCTGAAGCAAGTCTGTCAACGATTCGAGACGCTCACCGGCATGAGCAGCCTTATTCTTCCACAGACGAAGTGGATGGACTAATGCAATATTTTCAGGGCTATGAGCAGTCTGAGGGAAATGTGTGTAGCCTTCTCTGTTCAAGACTGACTCTGAAGGATTGAGAAAGTTAGGACGCAGAGGCTCATACATACGAATGCTGTAATCCCTTAGGGCGAACCCGGTTGGCTTGCTGTGCCCATAATCCAGATAGTATGCTAAGTCCCTATCACATCTAGGAGTTCGACCTCCTTGTCTGTCTTGTATGATGGCTTTGATTTGACTGTCAAAATCAATCAATCGAGCAACATCATTCTCTGCAGCAATATATCTCTCTTCGTTGTAGCCTGCAGGAATGAAATCTTCTTCGAGCGCTGGGGGCATATAATTGATTGAATGATCAATCGTCGTCAGCGGGTCGAGTTGGAAGAAGTGTCTAGGCGCTGGAACGTCTTCAGCATCGCTCTGACCTTCTGAGCGTGCCTCTGTTATAGCCTGAACAGGAGATGAAGTCTGAACCTCTGTAGCAGCAGGTTCCTCAGCTTCAATTGCAGCAACTTCTGCGGCAACATCTTTAGCGATAGTAACGACTTCGGTCAAGTCAACATCCAGGATGATATCAGTTGACGCTTCAGCAGCAGCTGGAACTATAGCTGAAAGAAAGGAACTATCCTCTATAAGAGCAGGATCTTCTACAGATGTAGGAAAGGAGATGCTGTGGGAAGAAATAAACTTACCCTGAGAACTTGTCTCAACAGCAATACTTTGAGCGCTTGGCTCAACAGCAACTTGAGCGCTTGGCTCAACAGTCTCAGGCTCTTCAGGAACGGGAGCAGCTCGACGCTTGCTAGTCCTGGAACGCTTGAAGATTTTCTTCACGTTGACTCCTTCAACGAGTTTAGGCGGAGGAGCGGGAGGATCAACAGCTGGTTCTTCAAAGTCTATTTGTTTAATGATCCCTTCCAGCTTCCTTCTTTTGAGAGGTAACTTGTCCTCTGCATCCTCATCAGTTTCCTCATCATCCTTTTGAGTGGAGGCGACAAATTGAACTTTGGGCTTTCTGGGAGCCCTTTTCTTGATTGCAGTCGGACGCTTCACAGCTTCTTCTGGCACTAGACGCTCCGCTTCTTTATCGGACGCTTGACGTACTTCCAGACGCTCAGATAGTGTTTTGGCAGCACCACCAATTTTGGGAGGATTGAAGAGATTGTTCAAAATCCTTTTTCCCAGCAACTTGGTCTTATTTAACGGAAGACCAGAAGAATATACACACTGTGATTTGTATAAGAGGTCACTCAGGACAAGCCCATATGGTTTATTCGAGCCGCTTAAACAGTCCCGAAATCTTCCAAAAACGTACTCACTCCAGTTAATTTTGATGTTCAAGAGTATGGCAGTCATCATCTGGAATTGTACTGGGTTCACCTTATCAAAGGTTCCCACTCGGCATTCTATGATCTTGCTGCAGAAATCAGCCAATAGCCGGTATTTGGACACTAGGTCTTTCTTTTCGAAATATTGAGTGTAGGGTACATCGTCGTACGCACTCATTGTAGTCCATGCTTCCTTGATATGTTTTAAAGTAATAGAATCCAGTGCCTCACCCTCATTTGGGAGTTTAAAGTTCTCGGTAATGGAGGCAGCAGTCAGAGTGAATTCCTTGGGAGGCTCCTTTGAGGATAGAGGAATTAGACAAGAGATAGACTTCTTGTCCTCTGAGAGTTTGGCAGTCCTCCAGAAGATATCCACTTCAGTTGGAAACAGATACGAGTATTGAGTTAAGAATGACTTGAGCCCAGCTTTGACGACCATATCCATCATATCTGTTAGATTGATCTGAGGTTGCTCATACAAAAATTTCCAGCCGACGACAAGGCCTTCAGTAACCTTGATGGTAGCTTCGGCAGAAGTAGACGAGGATTTCTTTGGTGCCATTTTTAGTGAAAGAGATGAACTGAGATTTGCTTTTGCTTTTAAGAGAGAGAGAAAATAAATTTGAAGAGATTTTTGAGTATGAGTAAATGAAGTTTTTGCAAATTGTGTTTTAAATGACAGAGGTTAGTTTTTGAAACTTGTGTTCTCTTATCTCTGTAGGATTAACACACGTGTAAAGAGTTTTAATCTCAGCCATGAATTCATTAACCGCGGATGCGAGTTTTGCGTAATAGAGAGAAGTTACACTTGGTAATTCTCAAATAAATATTTGACATCCGAATTAAAGTTTTAAAAACGTTTGGCATTTTCAAAGTGTAACGCACGCGCCCATTTGTACACTGACACGTACACAAACACGTGCTATCTCTGAACCGTCATTTTGAAAAAGTTTTTGATTACCCGCCAGTTTGATGTGATAGAAGTGTGTGGGTAGATTACACAATAGACTGTTGAGTCTATCCACTACTTCAAGAAGCGTGTAAGAAGGTTTTATGCATGAATTTTTAAAATCATTTTTATATTAAGCTAAATTCCTTTTATGGTTTAGCATCCAACATATTTCACAAAAGAATACTGAACGTTGATGATCATGCATCTGAAAGTTATTGATCATTGGCGCTTAGTTAGGTTCAAGTATAATCTTAAGGTTCCCCCTAAATTTGATAACTTGTACCATTTGTTTTGTAAAGAAAACTTTTTAGACATAAACCAAGTGGATTCCCCCTAAATTGTATGTCTAATAAAGTATGATGCTTGATGATTAGGCGTTTAAATCAATCATACCTAGTTCACTTCTCAAAGTGAGAAAGCGTTGTTCGTTGAGCGCTTTGGTGAAGATATCTGCCAATTGTTTGTCAATTCCAATAAAATGCATGGAGATATCTTTCTTTTGAACATGGTCACGAAGGAAATGGTATCTAATGTCAATGTGTTTGGTTCTGGAATGAAGAACAGGGTTTTGAGTCATGGCTAGAGCGCTTTGGTTATCACAAAGAATGGGGGTTGGACCTAGGATTGTTCCATAATCTCTAAATTGTTGCCTCATCCATAAAACTTGTGCACAACAACTTCCTGCAGCTACATACTCAGCTTCGGCTGTGGAGGTAGCTATGGATTGTTGTTTCTTGCTATGCCATGAAACTAACCTATCACCTAGAAATTGACAAGTACCACTAGTACTTTTACGATCTATTTTGCAACCTGCAAAATCTGCATCTGAGTAACCGATTAGTTCAAAAGGAGAATCCCTAGGATACCATAAGCCCACATTTTGTGTGCCTTTTAGGTATTTAAGGATTTTCTTGGCATCAATTAAGTGTGACTCTTTAGGATCAGCTTGAAATCGTGCACACATGCATACCGAAAACATGATATCAGGTCTACTAGCAGTAAGATAAAGAAGTGATCCAATGATACCTCTATAATTAGTGATATCAACTTTCTTTCCACTTTCATCTTTATCTAACTTAAGCGTTTGGCTCATTGGAATTTTTGAATATGATGTATTTTCCATACCAAATTCTTAATCATGTCTCTCGTATATTTAGCTTGGTTAATAAATATTCCATTAGGGAGTTGTTTAACTTGTAATCCTAAGAAGAAAGTTAATTCACCCATCATGCTCATTTCAAATTGTTCTTGCATCATTTTCGAAAATTTCTCACACAGACGCTTGTTAGTAGAGCCAAAAATGATATCATCGACATAAATTTGGACTAAGAGAATATCTTCGTTATTAGTAATTTTAAATAACGTTGTATCAACGCTGCCTTTTGAAAAGCCTTTACCAATAAGAAAGATAGAGAGAGTGTCATACCATGCTCGGGGTGCTTGCTTAAGCCCATAAAGTGCTTTGTCTAGCTTGTACACCATACTCTTACCTTGGTAGTTGAAAAATCCCGGTGGTTGCCCCACATATACTTCTTCTTGGAGTTTACCATTCAGGAAGGCACTCTTCACGTCCATTTGATACACTGTAAATTTGTTAAACGCTGCATACGCTAGAAACATGCGGATTGCTTCAAGACGGGCGACAGGAGCGTATGTCTCATCAAAGTCAATGCCCTCTTCTTGGCAATAACCTTGAGCTACGAGTCTGGCCTTGTTTCTTATTACAATGCCATTCTCATCCATCTTGTTTCTATAAACCCATCTAGTTCCAATGACTCCTTGGTGAGTTGGTCTTGGTACTAGTGTCCAAACCTTACTACGCTCAAATTGATTAAGTTCTTCTTGCATGGCTTCAATCCAACTTGGATCACTTAGCGCTTCATCCACTTTCTTAGGTTCCATCTGAGATAGAAAGCTTGCGAACATAGCCTCATTGATTGTAGCGGCTCTAGTTCTAACAGGCGCTCCAATATCTCCAATAATTTGCTCTGGTGGATGATCTCGCAGCCATAGTCTGTCTGGTTGGAAGGGGTTAAGAGATTGAACAGGCGCTTGGGGATCAGACGCTTGACTACCTTCTTGCGTAGGCGCTTCAAATTCACAATTCCTTGTTTGCTCTTGATGATCACTCTCTTCATGATCATCAGCATTTCTTATAAAATTGTCCAGAGTAATCTCACGAGTAATCTTAGGAGGTGGCACTGAGATCTCATCATCGTCGTCAGTATCTTCATAAATAGTGATCTTAGACGCTTGATGACAAAGATCTTCAACTCCTACATCATTTATATGAACCTTACTCGGTTCTTGGTTAGCATCATCAAAAACAACATGAATAGATTCCTCAACCTTCGATTTGCCCTTGTTTAGGATGCGAAAATTCTTCCCATTCTTGGCGTAGCCTAGAAAGATTCCCTCATCCACTTTACGATCAAAAGTCTTTAGGCTTTGGGATCCATTATTATGAATAAAGCACTTAGAACCAAAGACGTGAAAGTATAAAACATTTGGCTTACGTCCCTTCCACAGTTCATATGGAGTTTTTCCATGCTGTTTGTTGATAATGCAACGGTTTTGAGTGTAACACGCAATGTTGATCGCTTCGGCCCAAAACCTAGGAGCAAGCTTGGATTCTGCTAACATTGTCCTAGCGGCTTCCTTAAGCATTCGGTTCCGGTGCTCAGCAACACCATTTTGTTGGGGAGTTCTGGGAGCTGAATACTCATGGTGTATTCCATTTTCTGCACAAAACTTCTCAACAACCTTGTTAGTAAACTCAGTACCGTGATCACTTCTTATTCTCGCAACTTTAAGATCTTTCAATGTTTGAAGTTGTCGAATAAGCGTTGTTAACTTGTCACATGTTTCATCTTTGGATGACAGAAATTCCACCCAAGTAAATCGAGAGAAATCATCTACTATCACCAAAGTATACTTTTTACCGCTTACACTGGTTGTTTGAACAGGTCCAAACAGATCCATGTGAAGTAGTTCAAGTATTCTAGAGGTAGATAGATAAGGTTTTCTCTTGAACGATGACTTAACTTGTTTACCCATTTGACAAGCATCACAAAGGCGATCCTTGTGAAATGGTCCATTTGGTAATCCCTCTACAAGATTTTGACTTATAAGTTGAGAGATTGTTTTAAAGTTGAGGTGGTTCATTTTTCTATGCCATAACCAACCCTTTTTAGATTCATTTTTAGCAACAAAGCATGTTGGGTTGTTATCAAGTGTTGAACCCCAATCTACCAAATATACGTTGTTAGTTCTTTTTCCTTTCAATTTAGTAGACTTAGTCTTAGCGTCATTTATATAGCAACAGTCACTTGAGAATATGACTTCAAAGCCTTTATCACAAAATTGACTTATGCTTAATAAATTATGCTTCAGACCCTCAACAAAATAAACATCACTTATCATGATGTTCCCCCTATGCATAGT